>JAPVLO010000380.1:0-1429343 GCA_027257055.1 Cephalopachus bancanus | reverse complement strand
ACTTGAGCCAGCAGATGGTGGGAGTCCACCTCTACAAACACCTACCCAACAGTCATTTAAAACTAAGTTGCTTAAAAAATACCCCAAATCATCCTCCTCCCCAATCTAAGCAGCTAGGATGACAAACTCATCCTGGTTTTCCATGAATAGTCCCAGTGTCAGCACTAAAAATCTCACATCCAGGGACCACCCTTGGTTTTGCCCCTGGCAAACCAGGTCATTTCATCACCCTACCACCAGCCCAGTGGATTTCAGATGAATCCTGGAAAAAAAAAAAAGACCATCTTTTAAAGACTCAGAAGATCAACACAGAATCATAGAATTAAGTTACAGAACATTATTCAAATTTAAAAATATACTGTAGTTAGGCAGTGACCTCGGATTGTAGAAAATTAAACCTGAAATAATATTCATTTCCACAAAGAAACATTCAATCTGTAGTCAGATCTGGCATGTTTTAAAAGGCAAGCCAGAGTTACTCTCTCTTCTCTACTTCTTTATGTTAATATCGGCAATGAATTAAATTTTCTTGGAAAAGAACTGAGGAAGGCTGGGGCGGAAGGATCGCCAGAGCCCAGCAGGTCGAGGCTGCAGTGGCCAGGAGCGGCCACTGCACTCCAGTCTGGGCGACAGAGTGAGACTCCAACTCAAAACAAACAAACAAACAAACAACAACAACAAAAAAAAACAATTGTAACTGGGTTTAAACCACAGGTTGCCAGTTGGTATCCTGGCATGAAAATCTTACAGGCATCAAGTCTGAGAAGAAGTGGAGAAGGAGGAATTAGTATTAAAAAGTGAGTTCTGAAGTTCCCACCATGAACTGAAATGTCATGGCGCAAATTTATTTTGAAATTTTGAATAACTTCAAAGAAAAGCTTGTGATTTTAATGCTTAACCAAAAGGATCATAGATTTTTTTTTGTTTGAAGAAAAACTGTGATAAAAGGCATCTAAAAAAATACATGTATTTCATGCCCTTTATTTAAGAGGCAAAAACTGATGTCAAAGAGACAGTTAAGGTGTTGGTTAATGGCATTTCCTCGGCCTTGGTATCAGAGAATTAGGAAGCACCAACCAACCCAGGCCTGATGTCTGATTCTAATTAGAAAGCAGAGTTGGTCCAGGAGGTCTGTGTTTGTCTCTTCGCTTGTATCTTGTTAGTTCTAGAAGATCTTCTCTGCTGAGTTTTCCCCAGTTATTTGCAAGATCACCTGCAGTCTAGAAAAGGGGTACTTGCAAGGAGTATGAGTTTGTTGTTCCTTGAGAAGTAGCACTGAACAGTTGCACATTAGGTTTTCATATTAAAATAAATTTTTTGAATTAATTTCATATTGAAATGATTTTTTTCATAAATGAGACAGTAATGTTTTGATAACTTGCTAGTTTTGTTCCCTGAGCATGTTCACCCAAAAGGGGGGTGGGGAAGGGAGAGTTCTTTTGTTGAGCAGTAAAAGACCATTGGCAAGAATGGATGCATACGTTTCAATGGGTTCCTATCAGACCTCTGGCTTGGATAGGACCTCTGAAGGTTTCAGACCTGTTTGCATGAGGGCTTGTCAGACTCACCCTAAGAGTGCTGCCTTCCTGGTGGGAGGGGAGCTTGGGTGGATGAGGAGGCTTTCTGCCATGGCCAATACACTCTACGGCTTCCCTGCAGCAGCACTTGGGCCAAGGCAGCAAACTGGCCAGTGGGGTCTCTGGGACCTATGCCAAGATTTATTTCTATCCAGACATGCTTTGATCTTCTCTCTCCAGGGGTTCTGACCAGGGAAGTTGAGAATCTGGACCTTTGAAAACCACAGAGCAATTTAAAATAACAATTTTGGAGAAATATTTCAGCAATAAAGCACCAATTGTTTTTGTTTAGAGCCCATTGCAAATGTGGAGAAGCCATTTAGAGTCAGACATGTTTTTTTCTTTCTTCACATAATGACTCATTTCTCTTAACCTGAGAAATGAGAGGCTGAGTGGAAGAAAGTAGTGGATTAACATGAAAGATACAACTTTTTTAATTAAGAAAAATGGCGTGTTTTCACACACATGTGCACACGCATCCATCCCCCTGAGTATCCCAGTGACCCCTGCCCCTTGTGTGTCCCTCTGGGCCCCCTGCCAGCTCCTTAGCATCCATGTCCCATAGCAGCTAGGTTCACAGGCAGTCTCTGAAGGGGGTATTGCTGTCCTCTTGGCCACAATCCTAAGGTCTGGCCAGACATTAGTGCCCCATGGGCCTGCAGGTGCTTCAGGACATCATGTGCCTGCATCCAATCTTCCTTGTATCTTGATTTCACAACAGGACAGGGAGAAGAATTATGGGGAAAGAGAAGGCAGCTTTTGCCACTACTAAGGACTCCCCTTTCCCAACTGGAAGGCCCCCTCTTATCCATACCCAGGCCCCCACATTGCCCAGACTGTTGATTTCTGTAGACAAGACCAAATGAGGCTCAGTCGTGTTCCTTTCTAAGGCCCTTCCACGTGGAGGTGAAATCTAGGTCCTCGCTGCCCTTTCCGCGAACTCTTCTCCCAAGTTCAAAATCCTCAAGGAGCAAGAAAGAAGGCAGGTGTCTGTGCCTGCGGTGGGGGGGGGGGCGATGAGAGAGGAATCCCTGTGAAATGGGTGATGTGACCATTTCTTAGTCTAATAATGTGAGGGTGTGGATCCCATCTGTGTGGTACAAAAGAAATGGCTTCAGGGGCTTTCAGAATTCTGCCCTGGAAGAGGCCACACCCTTGGTGAGGTGGGACCTTCTCACCTGCAGCCCTGAGAGCAGGCTCTACCTTAAGTCCTAGGCATAAAAACAAAAGTTCCCTCCGTTTAGAAAAGAAAAGGCCCCTTCCCAGTAAGCATCCCAGGGGTTAGGAGGGCATGATGGGTGTCCTATAGAGACCATGTCTCTCACTTCTGGTGGTCGGTGACCCAGGGAGGACCCAGAGAGCCTCATTCTCGGCCCCTGAGGCCTCAACTCCAGCTCCTTGAATATTTCCAGGCCTGCAGAATTAGGGCCCAGCTTCTTCCCTCTCTTCCCTCCGCTGGAAGCAGGAGCTCCAGCGAATGTTTCTAACTCCTGAGTCCACTCAGCCATGTCCCCCTTGCAAAATCCTCCCCTTCCCGCACCCCCCTGCACCCAGCCAGCCAATCCGCGGCCTGCGAGCCTCGCCAGACCCATCTCCCAGGGCCTCGGCGGGATAAAACCGGTCGGCGATGCCGGGTGGATGGGAACAAACTTCAGAACGAGGAGAGACGCGGGGCCCAGGGTACCCTCGCGGGTGGACCCAGGCAGTGAGGGCCTGCGACAGGCCGGCCAGGTATTTCGCCCAGGGGATAGCAGGAAGCGGGCTGGCAGAGTGGGGATGAGAGAAAGAAGGTCCCAGGAAACCTGGCAACCTTTTCCTTCCCATGTTAAAAGGATAAGACTGGGGCGGTGGAGGGACAGGGCACTCGGGCTGGAGTTTGGGGCTTTCCCGGCACACCCCCAATCCTGGATCCTTCCGGCAGGCATGTTAGCTAGGCCAGGCCGAGGTTGGTCCCACTTCGCCTAAAAATACTCCGACTTCTGGCAGGCGAGGTGAGACTTAGGGCCTGGGGAAGGCATCCGAGGCCGTGGGCATGAAATCTCACGCCCCTCTCCTGGGTCTGTGCAGGACAGCGGCGTGGCGGCGGGCGAAGCAGGGACCTGTGTAACTGAGCCCTGAGCCCTCGGCAGGCTGAGAGCGACTCCCCGGCGATGCCTCACAACTCCATCAGATCCGGTAAGAACGCGCGGCATGGCCAGGCCCCCGGAACCCCCGCGCCGCGGTACATCAGTGCGCGCCTGGGTCGGTGGAGTTCGGGAGTGTACGTGCAGGGTACGCGGGATCCACCTGCGCGGGGACCCAGCTGGGGCGCCTCGGGCCTGGCTCTTCGCTGGAGCTGCCTCGCTGTTCGCGGGCACCGATGTGCCCCTCGGCCGGCTGAGCCGCCCTCCCCAGGCCCTGCTTTCCGCGGACCACATGAAACGGTGAGGGGCTTTCTGTGGAGCTCCAAGGGGTGTCCTTTGCGCCCACTCCTAGTCTTGCACGGGCCACTAGGGTGGACATCCTTCGTGCTCTCAGTCCCTGGGCCGCGCCGGTCCTGGACTTGCAGCTTCCCAGCCCCCGACCCCTAAGCCCTAGTCCTTGGGTGCGCGCAGTCCTTGCAGGAGACTTCCCCGGCAGGACTATGAGCTCCCCGCATCTCTCAAGCCAAGGGGAAAGGAGCCTATGATCCGAGGCATGGGAGCCGGCGCGCACTCGAGTGCTCTTGGAATCCTTGCCCGGCACCGGGCAGGCGGGGAGCCGCGCGCGGAGCGTCCGACTGGCGAGGACTACCATCCCCGCAAAGCCGAAACCCCTCACCACCTGCGCCCGGGCCCCGGGGCCTTTAAAAGCGCTCAAGCTCCCAGGCCGCGGCAGTAGCTTTGCCCCCTCCGGGCCAGGGCCGGGCGGGCTTTCTGCCAAAAAGAAGCCCGAGGGTCAGGGCTGGTGGGCACGGCCACCGGCGCGCAACGAGCGCGGACAGCGGGCGGAGGCGCGGCGGGGCCCACAGTGATGGATGGAGCCCGGCCGGCGGCGGAGAAGGCGATTTATGGGGCCAGGGCGCATCGCTATCGATTTGGGCCGGCGAAGTGAGAGGAAATCAATATTTCAGATGAATTCTCGGCGAATATGAAGTCCCGCTCAGCAAACGGGACATTTGTTATAATAAGGAGGGTCGGATCGGGCGCGGCTGAGATCTCTATTCAGCCGAGCGCGCGGCGGGGCTGGGCGATGCCGCGCAGTCTCGGGTCCCAGGGCCAAGGCTCAGTTAGGAATGGCACTAGGACCCCCTGGGGCGCTGAAGGTTTCTCACCTGGGCTCGCTCTAGGGCCAAAGACAGAGTCTGCAGGATGCTGCCTCTCTGTCCCAGATTCCCCTCATAGAGCTGGGCCAGAGCCATTCGGCTGCCTCCAGCGGGTGTGGGAGTCGTTTCAGGGGACGCGGAGTGGAGACCTTGAGGCCTTTCCCTGGCGCGGCCGGGTTGGGGAACCCGAGCCCTAACGGAGTTGCCCGGCTCCCCTTTTCCGTCGGCGCCCTGGAACCACAAGCGCTCCTAGGCCACTTTCTAAGGTCAGGGCCAGTTTTAGCCCCTTAGTCATTAGCCAAACTGGGTTTCAATACAGGATGTCGCCCCGCTTCGGGATCGGGACGGTCCCCGAAGCCGAGTGCGCAGTGCCGGGTGTCGGATCCCAGGACAGGTTGGGCCGGCCACCTCCGCTCGGTTCTGGAGTTCAGTCTTTCCTCCCGACCTTCCCCTGACCTTTGGGCGATGGCCGGGGGAGTGGGTGCTCTCGAGCCTCGAATTTACCAGGCTGGGCTGGACCCTTCCCCTCTGGCGCTGCCAGAGAAATAAGACGGTGTCACAGTCCCTTGTATTGGCTCACTCCCCCCACCCCTTCTTATTTTTATTCTAGATGCACTCATTAGAATAAACGAGCATAAAAGAAGGAAAGAGGAGGAAAGACACATTTTATTTTTACTTTAATTTTAATCAATATCAGCCCCGGATGAGGAGAAGTGGTGCTTCCGGATTAGCCCAAACGCAAATCGCGCTTGGGTTTGGGGAGAGAGCCTTCTGCCCCGACCCTGCCAGGTAGTATTTTTTTTATCTCCAAGAGGCAAAGGGGCTTCTTCTAGCGCCTTGCCAAAAAATAAAAATAAAGAAAGCTGCGAGAGAAAAGAGATGAGACTTTCTCCTTTATTTTAGTATAAATTCTAATCAAACAGAAGAAATTTGCCTGTAACACAACCCACAGGGTCCGAGGCTGCCCCTGCTACTTTTCTGAACCCTCTCCGCAAACCTGAGCAGGAGACCCTTTGTCTTTCTGACCCGTTCACCCGTCACTCTTGTCTCTATTTGCAGCTAAATTTATCAGCTGGCCCTGCTTGTTTTTGTAAACCCATTCTCTCTTAGGTTTCAGCGGCTTCCCCTTTTCCTCCAGGCGCCACCATTTCTGAGTTCGGCTGTGCTTGGGGAGCTCCCATGTAAGTTTTCTCTAGAGCGGAATCCAGGGCGCCGGCAGTCACCTGCGTTTCGCTGGAGCGAGGCCGAGCGCACCCTTCCAATAACCCGAGACGCTCGAGAAAAGTTTCCTGCGCGGCCTCCGCCTCCCCGGCCGCCACGTTCGCCCCGGGCTCATCCTTGGCAGATCTTGCTTTGCAGCGTGATCTTAATATTTTCTCCCCTGCCGCTTTATTCTGAAGGAATGTTGAGAGCGAACGATTCTCATGTGTGCAGGTCAGCGATGGGCTGAACCTTCCGTGAAATCCGCTTGGATTTTGTTGCATCAGGGAATGAAATTCTCTAAAGCAAAAACATTTATTTTTAAAAATATGCAAAGATGCATGCGAAAGGATAAACGCCACATAACTATTAAAGAGGAAATAATACTGTATCAGCGAGGGAGAGAGTTTAGTTTGAAAAGCAAGCAGTTTGTCATTAAAAGTTATGTGAAATAACTTGTGACAGCCCTCTCCCCTTGGTCCTGAAACTAGTGCATTCAGTGGTAAAATGAGACTTAAGATTCAAGAAAGGATGATGCCTCTGACTTCCCTGATCTGAGATCTACAGCCCCTTTCCTTCCTCTGGGTTTTAGAATGAAGGAACCTGGAATAAATGCATTTTGAAAGGATCTCTTTTCTTCCCAGGTTTCTTGCCTAGGTTTCAAATAAGGTCTTCTGGGGAGGGGAAACAATCTTTAGGGACATAAAGAGGTATTGGGGTTCATCAATTCATCTTTGTTTCAAGATGGCCTATCCTCCCACCCTCCTCAATGCAAGTTAATTAGGAGATAATTTAGCTACCTTGTGAATTAGTTTTAAGATAAGTATCTTTTCAAGCTTTGTCACTTTAATTGCTCCACTGATTGATAAGAAGTAATTATTTCTAATTGACACTTTTTTGATGTCTATTGGAAGCATTTATTTGGGACCTTTTGGGGGGTGGAAGGAAAGTTAATTAATTTTATCAGTACACACCCAAAAGGTCTCTGACTAATTTTGCTGAAGAGGACAAAGGAAATGAAGGGAAAAAAAATCAGTCTCATGGAATTTTAATTATTAATAGATATTTTGGTTCAAATTAGAAGGCGTCTACCAAGATAATATGTCAAACGTTCTATTTATGGCTGCAGATATCTAATTTTAATGAGATGCATGTTTTATAGGTATACATTTTGCCATGGATATACTAACAAGCTGTGCTGCCTTCACCTTGGAGCAGGTTCCTCTGTTTTGTACTTAATTGTGAAAAGCAAAATCAATAGAACTCAGTATGCTCAGAATAAATGAAATCATTTTTGTGAGAGGTAACTGTAAGAAAGAT
The DNA here is from genome assembly GCA_027257055.1 of Cephalopachus bancanus. Classification (NCBI taxonomy): domain Eukaryota; kingdom Metazoa; phylum Chordata; class Mammalia; order Primates; family Tarsiidae; genus Cephalopachus; species Cephalopachus bancanus. The sequence goes on along the minus strand of JAPVLO010000380.1, from coordinate 1,421,963 downwards.
TTACTAATAGTCATCCTTGTTCTGTAATTATTGATGGAGTAGGGTATAAAGGTGAAACTTTTCTTAGGTGACTGGTGACTTGCCTTTTCATACCTAAACCTTGGAGTAAACAGTTTAATCATTCACATCCTCCAGAACATTTTACTGTGAGAGAGAAAGAAGTGAGAGAATAAAGAGAAAAAGAAAGACACTGAAAGGAGGCAATGGGGGAGGGGAGGGGACGGGAGGGGAGAAAGGGAGAAGGTAGCTAGAGAGAATAAAGTGAAAGCACTGATTTCAGAAAAGAAGGTAGCCAGGCGAGTGGAACCTTGGCCATTCATTATCAGAAAATTGAAGTTCTGCTTTCAAAATACTTTTTTTCCCCTAACGTAAAACCTATACCTCAGCCCCTAAGCGACTCCTAACCACCACTGGATACCCTCAGTTTTCTGCAGTAAAAAGATGCAGAATCTTTGGGAGCTGGCTGGTTGGAATTTTGGGTATCTGGGGTCCATTAAAAAGAAACAAACAAAAATACACATTGTGCTCTGGAGACTTACAAAGAGATTTAGGTGTAGTTTATTTTTATTTTATTATTGCCTGTGTATGCACAATATTTTCATAGACTTGTCACTTACTGACATAGGAAAGCATTTCCACATTAACCCAAAGTGGAGACACACACGCATGCACACACTCGTGCACGCCTGGAATGAGAGAAACACAATCGCACGAGATGCCCTCCTGTCAGGTTCATTTCAGCCAGTGCCTTTTGCAATCATTTATGTATAAAATCTTGTCTGCTTTTAATGATGTTTCTCCCAGATTCCATGAAACTACAAGAATGAGGAAACATTTTATATGAGAAAGAAATTTAAGACGTACAAACAGCAGATAATATCGCATACCAACCTCACTATTAGTGAAACTGAAAAATATATATATAAATAATGCAAAAAAAATCAGCAAGGGAGAGTTTAGTAATGGAAAATTCCCCTGCAATTAAATGAAACAGCAATTTAGTGGAGATATGCCTGAATGAATTAGCATTTATTAATTGGTTCTCATAAAAACAATTTGTGTGCGTGCATGAGTTAGGGAGGGGGTCGTTTAAAGTATATATTTTTCATAGGAAAAGTTCCTCAAATGTTCATATCAAATTATGTCGTTATCACATTCGTTTTTGTGAAAAATCCCAAGTCTGTCACTAGCAAGTTCCACCTGCACACAGGAAGTTCACAGGCAACAGGGAAGAGCCCCCTCTAGACCAGAAAAAAATGAAGCTGGTCCCCCTTTCTCTTGGTACCTTTCCAAATGGAGGGCACACTGGCAGAGTCTGCTACACTTAGGAACATCAAAACCGGGTCCGGAGAAGAGTCCCTGGGAACCCAACTCCTCTGGGCACAACTAACCGAGGCAGAGAAGGCTGTTTTGTGGTTCTGGTCCCCCAACCTGTTCCAGCATCATTGCCAACTCAGGCAGGAATTGCAGTTTGTAATCTCAGCGAGGAGCTTGCTAGGGTTGACTGGTGCGTGGATGTGTTTACTTTCTCTCACCACAGTTGGTCTGTCTCCAGTTCTAAGCATTTTAAAGCTGCTCTATTTATCAGTCCAAGAGGTGCTGAGTTCTCAGTTGAGCTGAGAAGCTTTGAGCTCTGTGGTTCTGAGTACATAAGGAGCCAGGAGATAAAAGAAACTGTTTTTGTTTAAGGAAAAACAAATATGATTTTTAAAGGGTAGGGGTCAGGGGAATAAACCCCTTTCCAATACTGACGATTATTTTTGCTTTTGTTTTAGTTGAGACCTGAGGAAAGGCTGAGGCACCAGACCCCATCGGTCCTCTCTCTCTTCAGCGATGGCACTCAGGGTGTAAAAAACCTTGTAAGAGAGGAGCATGTGTCCCCATACTCAGAGCTCTTTGAGAGAGGGATTCTTCCTGGGTTCAAAGTGGAACAACTTAGCCCGGGTTCTTTTAACCAGGGAGAAAAAAGACGTTCTGCCTAGGAAATACGTGCAATGACTGCTTCCATGAGGGATGCTAGATGTTTCCCTCGGGGAAGGAATACAGAGAACACGGATCCAGGGGTTTCCTGGTTTTTGAAAACCCCACTCTCCCAGGTAATCCCAGCTCATCTAGTCCACGGTCAGTGACCCCGGGATGGAATCTCCGGATTGGGGTGGGGTGGGCAGAAGCGTCCATCTTTCTTCATTTATTGACAGTCATGATGCTTCTAAGTAGATTTTTGAGGGTTCATGATTATTTCCTCAGGTTCAGAGTTAGGGTTGACAAGCCCTTTGGGATTGCTGATGCCTCCTTTGGCTATGTGGGGACATGATAACATTTATTTTATATGAGCCACCAGCCCGAAAAGTCTTCATGGGAAAGTTTCTGTTTTAATCCTGTCATTCATGTCACCGAGTCTGGGCTTTACCTTGACTGGGGGTCCTTCCCCAGGATTGGGTCTGGGTAGAAGGCAGCAAATCTTTACTGAGGCAGGTACAAGATCAAAGAGGGTAGAGTTCAAGAGTTCCCCCGGGACACTTGGGCACTATTTCTGTGTTTATTCCTGAGGATTCCCCCATAGTCTTGAATGCCATATAAGATGTCAAGTACTGCTAGAGCTCAGCACAATAAGCGTTATAGCCCCTGCTCTGCCAATGCTGCATTATATCCAAAGAAATAGCAGAACTACATATATACTGAGCATACCCTGGCACTTAGCATATCCTCTCCATAACTGGAAGCTGTAATTCTCATCTCTCAGGACTGTTACAGGTGTGGCATTGTGTTGAGAACAGGCACATCCACCGTCCCATTTGATTTCACAACTCTGCCAGGCAGGTATTGCTGTCGGTATTTTTAGGGAAGGGAAGGGAACTAATGACCAGAGAGGACGATATGATTCCAATTCTCCTTTCTACTGTCTTCTCTCCCAATCCACCCAAAGTTTGGCTCATCAGAATTCCCTGCAGCAGTAGATGGTCCACACCTGCAATCTTGCTAGAAACTCCAGCCAAGAACCTTGGTAAGAAGACATGAGTGTCGCCGGGCTCGGTGGCTCAGCCTGTAATCCTGTGCTTTGGGAGGCTGAGGTGAGTGGATTGCCTGAGCCCACGGGTTCGAGACCCACCTGGGCAACTTGGTGAGACCTCATCTCTACAATAAATCAAAAAATTAGCCGGGCGTGGTAGCGCGCACCTGTAGTTCCAGCTACTTGGAAGGCTGAGGCGGAAGGATCGCCGGAGCCCAGCAAGTCGAGGCTGTGGTGGCCAGGAGCGGCCACTGCACTCCAGTCTGGGTGACAGAGTGAGACTCCAACTCAAAAAAAAAAAAAGTAGAAGATATGAGTGTCTGTGCCTTCAGCGACAGACAGTGTCTTCAGTCTACCAGTTTGTTCCCCTCGCCAGTGCCCCCAGCTCTCTGGCTTAATTAAAATACATCTCTTTCCAACATGGTCCTCAATCTTCCCATCCGTGAGATGGGGGAAGTGGTTCCTGTCTGGATGCCCCTTCTAGAAGGTGCTGTGAGGAGGAAAGAAATGACCACCCACTAGGAAAGGCCGTGGGAGGAGACCTCCTTTTCACACATTTCCCTATGGCTGCCATTTCTACTCCTGCACTAGCAAAAAGCAGCTATGTGTCCTGAGGCACCACAACAAGTAGAAAACCCTCAGAGAACTAACTTTCCTCCTGTCTCCAAACCATACTCAGCCTCCCTGCCTGGATCCATTTTGAAGACTGAGGAGTTAGTGGCTGTGATGAAAATAGCTTCAGTATTGCTGGGAAGGCCTGCCCATATTGCCAGGCGCTGCACCAGGTACCCCATTCATGAGCAACAAAACCAGGAGTGGTGGGCACTGCAAGCGCTGGTTATCCTTTCCCCGAGTTTAGCAAGGTCTGGGTTAAGAACAAAGTCATTCCCTCTGCTGCTTTCTCAGGATCCTTCTCAATCAGGGGCTCAATAATCAAGGCCTCATCTCCTTTGGAGCCTCCACAGAAGTTCCATTGGTAACATTAGCTTGAAAGGGCTCTCAGTTTAATGTTTTCACTTTTTCATGTGGAAAGTAGCTGCTTAGTTCCTGGGCTGACTGCATTTCTCAGATGAAAACCCAGCTTTGGTTATGCAGAGAGAGAGAGAGAGAGAGAGAGAGAGAGAGACTGAGAAAGAAAAAACACTTCTTCCCTCCCACCTTTTAATTCTTTTCTTTCTTCTCCTGTCTTTAGTCACAGTGTTCATCGGTTTTGTCTTTTTTACTTGTTTTCCTAAGTGGCCTTGGAGTGACCTGGATAGTTAGTGCTAATTAGTCCGCTGGGACATATTGTCACTGTCAGGGCAGCACTGCAGAAAGGTCTGGGAGCTGGCTGGGTGACACACCTAAGAGAAAAACAGCTTAATCTGCTGTCATCACGTGAACTATGTGCTTGCACATACCCAGGGCCCTCTGTATGTGTTGTGGTTTAGATTCTTGAGCGTCTTCGGGAGGAGAGTAGAACTATTATTCCTAGGATAAACTCAGGGACCATGAGGTGTCAAGACAGTGAGGGTCTTTTGAAACGACTGTGAAGCCAGGGCCATGCTGACTGCTTTCTCAACAGGAAAGCCCCTGTCCAGCAGGCAGAGGAAGGGAATGAACCTTGAGGAATTTGTTTTTGACTCAGACCTTGCTTTTTTCTCCCTGTGTGACCTGAGGCAAATCAACTGTCTCTCTAGGCTACATTTCCTTGTCTGTGTGAAATATGGAAATGTTGCATGGGTTCTAGGAAGTAGTGTAAGTAAAAAACGGAATCTTCACCTGGCCCTCAAGATACCTTTTCCTGCTTCATACAGTGGTTACCAGGGAGGTGAGTCTCCAGGGCACATTCCCAAAGGTTCCATTGTCTTAGCATTTCCTGTGAAACTCGCCAGGAGTAACTTGAAACTGAGCACTGAAACTTTGTTCCACTTAAAATTTAGAACAGATTCTTTAATATTTCATGTGGACAAAATAATAGATCTACCATCTAGAGTACTGAAATTAAATGAAGAGATTCCTGGAAAGTGCTGACTGAGACCGCTGCATTCATTATCAGCTGTTATTACCTTAGTCTGATCTGGAAGAGGATTTCTTTTTTCATTTTACCAGAAAACCCACTTATTGGGGAAGCAGTCGGCTTTGATAGGATGGGTTGCCTGTGGACATTATGTTGAGATCCAGAACATTCTAAGGGTTTATTAGAATTGGTTTTAGACCAAAGTTGAGCTCAAGTAAGTATTCAGTTATGCTGTGTGTGTGCAGCTAAGACAGAACCGCAGACAAGCAAGACTTGTCTCGAGCACTTGTTTTTAATTGACACAGAGCCATATTTTTGTTTTTTTAGATCAAATCCATTGGTCCTCTGCTTTCTCCTCTTTCTCCCTCCCCAACTCCCCCTTCTGTCTTACATTTTCCTGCTTTGTGTAATAATAATCCAGCTTTGGTGTGACAGCAAACCCTGGTTGGCATTTAAAAGTCTCTGTGATTAGCTCAGCACCAAATCTCAGACTTAAGCTCTGTTTTGCTCTTTCAGTCTAAAGCTGAGATTCACTCCTGAGCAGTGTCAAATTGAATTGGCGGGCATGGAGTGACCTGCTCCTGTTACGGAGGCTCATACCATGATGAGCTTGAGCATCTGATTGGGACCTCAAAGTAAGAACCAGCAGGAGGTATGAAGCTGAATGGGTGGGCATCTGGACAGAAGAGGGACTGGAGTCAAGCTAGGAGCCAGCTGTAATCTGAGGGTCAGCAGTTTAATTCTATTAAACAAGCTTCGTGGAGTGCCACCCACTATGTGCAGTGTGTGACTCCAGCGATGGAGGCATTTGTTGCCAGGGAAGTCAAGGTAAATGACTGGGCTTCAGTCGTGAAACAAGGGAAAAGGCACTTAATTATGGTCGGGAACTGGAGTCTTGTGATTCCTTTTCAAAAGGGTAGATTCACAGAACTAGGAGGAAGGATGATCCAACCAAACAGTTCAGAGGCAGAATAAGGACTGAACATTAACAACTCTGTTGGCAGGAACACCAAAGGTCTTTTATCTTGAACAGCTGTCCCAGAAAAACCATGTTATTGCTGCTGATAAATAAACCTCATCTGGCTTTCTTGAGTCTGGGGCTCCGTCTTAGGAGCAGCTCCTGGCAAAATGTGGCAGAGGTATAGGTGCAAGTGCCATGGAGACATGCCTACTTCTGCCAAATCAAAATGCTTGCTGGACACTTCCACTACTTAGCCCTATGCCTTCATAGATATGCAAACTTTGTAGGACTTTCCCCTTTCTCTAGGTCTCCCATCTCCTTGACAGTGAGACAAGGCCTGGTTCCTTCCAGCCATGGGATGTTTCTGGGTCCCCCATATTTCTTGGGGGAACATAACAGTGTTCCATACCAGGAAGATCCCCATGCTCCACATGTCCTACCTCTCCTGCTGGCCACTGGGCTGTCTAAACAGGTACTGTGACAGACCTACCCAGGTCTTAGGGCTTACCCTTTTGCAGGTGGCACCTACTCTCAAGAGTCTTGCTGACAGTGACACAGATGTTGTCTTGAAGCTCTCCTTTCCCTGGGATCTAACTGGGTCCTATTGGCGGGAAGTTGTTCATTGCCCTGGGAAGTGTGAGACACAGAAGCACATCGTGCTACTGCCCACGCTGCTCTCCGTCCCCAACTCCTTAGAAGTCACTGTGTGTACCTCACAGAATAGACACAATTGTGCACAACTTTCTATTGTTTGCAAACTGTTTTTACCTGCGTTAATCAGTCTCCCCCGTGGAGACGATGCAGGTCTTAAGGCCAAAGAACCTATCTTTCTCCTCTGGCTGTGGATAAAGGGAATGTGTAAAAGGCTGGACTTGAAGTTCAGACACACACACCTGGCTTTGAGTCTGTGTTTATCCTCTGGCACTTGTGTGGCCTCAGGAGCCCTTTCCTTCACCAGTCACAGAGGATGCATGATTTCCGCCTCAGAGGGCTGCTGTGAAGATGGACCAACACCACGTTTGCAATGCACTTGGTCACAGGCCAGCTGTCTTCGCTCAATCCAGCTCTGATGCTATCTTTCCCAGAAGCTGTCCATGATTCCTCTTTCTCCTTTCCACCTCCTCAAGGCCTCCTAGTGCTATTTGTATGGCATGTCTTGCTGCCTACTTTGCATAGGAATATTTATTTCTCTGGCGCTCACCTTCTAGACTTGAGTTCCCAGGAGGGTGTATGCCTTACACATCCCAGGAGGTTCATAGGCTTTCATTATGCCAAACAGTCTCCTTAGATCCACTGTTGTTCAAGGCTGCAGGGGGTTCATAGATGAAGCCCTGTCATCACACTTTACCAACAAGAAAACAGAGATCCAGAGAGATGCCCCAGGTCCCACAGCCATTGTCACAGAGCAGAGGCTCCATCTCATCACCAGGGGTCTTTCCATGATCCTGTGCTGCCTTCCAGAGCATGTTGAAGGTAGAGCAAGGACTGACCCAAGCTGAAGGAGCACTGGCTGTAACCTATGTTGAGCAAGCAGAATCCAGGGAAATGAGAAGACAGTGCCTCCTTCACCTGCTAATAGGGATGGGAAAGCCCAGTGAGAGCTGCCAAGACACACAAGCACATACCCATACACACACTCACATCTGTGCACACATGTACGTAACACTCATGCCCAAACAATACAGGGACACACATATACACACAAGCAGGCCTGGGAAGGGTGAGACATGAAGGCATTCAGGTGCAAAATTTAAGGAGACTCTTCCTCTTAGGCTCATGCAAGGGTAGAGTCAGCCCTGAAAGCCAGTGCCTCCTTAGCTTTTGAAGCCTGGACACCTGACTGTCCTCACTCTAGTCCCCTGTTTATGATACAAACACTCATAAGCAGTTACACACACACCACAGTACTCACAGACTTACATATGCACACATGCATGAAATACCCTGTCACATACATAAACATACTAAGAATAAGCTTTCACAATATATGTGTGTGGAAAACTGTCCTAAGTCCATGGGTGATTAAAAAAAAAAACACCAGAGGTGCCGCCATGCTCAGAGATCCTGAGAGACACGGCTGTGAAGTTATAGGTACCACTGATAAGTTCTGGTTGAATCCACAATTGCTAGGTCAGAAGTAATTATGAATGTGGCAGGGAAAGTAGGGCTTAAGCTATCCAGGGAATCTATGCTGTGGGTCCATTTAGGCATGCAGGTCCCTGACCTGGGGTCTCCCTGTTCTTGCAACCTATGGTTTGAAGTCTGAGTAGAGGAACACCAGCCATGCTTCCCACCTGGTTCCCAGCCCCTCGCTGAAATTATGCAACATGGGCTCTGTAGGGACCTTTGCGCCCAACATTCTTGTCAGATAAGGCCCAGGGACAGTGTCATTTGTCAGTGTCAGCCCCTAGCATAGCTTGGTATCTAAGATTCATGGTGGCTCTTCCTGGATGGTGACAGAGTTACCAAATGGGCAGTGGCAGCAGCAGCAGGACTGATCCCTTCCAGAATTGGTCCCCTGAGGATGAGGCACTGAGGGCCAGCGGCTGAGGGCTGGCATGGGCAGGCTCCTGTGCTCAGACCATGAGAATATTCTCTCTAACATTCTGCCCTTGCTCAGAATTTCTGGGGAACTCTACCCCTCAGCTTCAGCCAGCTTACTCATGACTGTTCACTAAAACCTGAAGGAGAAATGTGAACAAAAATATAGTCTCACACACAACACCAAGCTTGTTGCAACACCCGATGAAATGTGTTTGTGACTGTTGTACACGATGGTGTCATCATGAATATTTTGTACATTTGATTAGCCAATATTTGTATCACTTTCATAAATCAGTGATTCTCAAACAATGTTTCCCTGCAGGGTGGACAGAGGCGCTCATTGATACAATGAAACTGGTCAACAGTGGCAGAAAAAGTACATTTGTAGATAAAATACCTTCAAGCTTAACATGTAAGTTTTTCTATTTAATGACCACTAACTCATCTTAGAATCTAGGATCTGATTTAGCAGCACATTATGATTTTTGAGAAATCAAGCTTACTGTTTTGTGGTGTTCTTTGCAGAACACTGTGACCTTCCAGGTGCCCCATGTGCTGACACTGAGGCTGGACTTGCCTGATATTCCTGTAGTGGCCATAGCTCCCCCTATTCTGTGAAGTGATAAGATCCACATGCCTTGCTCCATCAAAAGGCATCCCAGCACGGACAATGTATGTTGTCTCCACCCAAAGACAGGAGCTACATTCAGAGCTTCTCCTGTCATCTTGACTTTCCAAAAAAAGCCTCCCTTCTTTCCTGGCACATGGTACAGCATTGTGGCATATGTGTTTGTCATTTAGGGGTCCAGGTGCTTTGTGGCAGAGTAGAGACACACACAGAAAAGGTGGACTACAAGAGCAGAGTTTCCCTTTATGCAGCATCCTTGGAGAACCCCTGAGGCATGATGCCCCCCTTGAGATTTCCTCCGAAGATCCTGTCACATCTGTAATTTTCACCCAGCCACTCACAAAAATCATGATTTATTTTGTCTCCTTCTCCAGTGCACAAACCTGGGCTGCTATGGGGAAGGCATTTATTCCCGTTCTTCTACTGTCCTCTCTCCTGGCGCATTTCTCTCCTGAGTGGGTACTCAGTCTGCACCTTGTGGTTAGGTCACCTCAGGTTTTGCTAGAGCTCTAAAGAAGCACCCATGCCCTTTTACTCTCTCACTGATTCCTCAGCCCTCCAGTCTTGCTGTCTCTGGTGCCTGGCGGTACTCTGTGCAAATCTCTAACCCCCACCCGTAGCATGCTTAGTTAGCCTGTTTTTAGGATGTCCCCTCACCCAATCACACAGCCCCTGGCCACACAAGTCTCAAGTTCTAACTCCAAATTATTTCAGAGAGCATTAACACTTGACTATTCAATTCTGTAAGTAAATGTCTACTGAGCCCTTCAATGTGACAAGTATGAAGTTAGGCTTTGAGTTTTCAGAACCCAAGAGACCATGCCTCTGCCTTCATGCTGACATTCTAGAGAGAGAGGAAAGCAAACTGGACTTTCAACCATAGTTGAAGAGAGAAAGCAAAGGTTACAGTCCAGATAGACACAAATTGCTAAGCAAGTGGGAGAGGGAGGCATGCTAGGCTGTGACTGGATGGGTGGGAGCCTGCCTAAAGGCAGGAGGGGGATTCCACAGAGTGGCTCATAGGAGGGACCAACCCCAGCAGAGATGAGGAGTGTATGCAGGTTTCAGGGACGAGCAGTCAGCCTGGGGGTGTGAAGGAAATAGCAATGGAAAGATGGGCAGGGTTCAGCCCAACTGTAGGGGCTTTGACAAAAGAAGCCAGGTTGTGGCATTAATTCCCATCTGTCATCAGAACACCTGAATAAAGGGTACTTGATATACATATTTTAGAGCATTTTACCCACTTGTGCATGAAACTTCCATCCTAAACTGGCTTGACCTCACGCTTCTGTTATCAGCAACTTTTATATTCTTTTTGATTTTCCTGGCAGAGCAGCATACCTACTGACCCTGTCCTTTTGGGGCTTTGTGGTGCTTTTATTAAATGGAACAGTCATAGCAATAATCTGTGACAGCTAGATTATTCGCATTATCAAAATGTTCTGATTTCTCTCCTCTCTTGACTCTGTTCCAGAGAAACTTAGCCTGGTGATTTTCCAAAATAATCTTAGATTCCTGTTTGCACTTCCTTTTAATCCAGTCGTTAACAAGTATTTTGGGGCAAACCACTGGTGTACAATCCGAGAAGTCTCCACCCCGTCTCCCTGACTCTCTTTCCCACTATTTCCGTATGCAAACCCGTGTTTCAGCCAACTAGTCATTGTTTCCAAAACACAGCATGTACATTCTCGCCTCTGTGCCTGTGCCCATTCAGTGCCAGCTGCCTGGAACACCATCCCCACTCCCATCCCCCTGACAAAGCTCCATTCAACCACTTCCTTCATGAGACCCTTTAAATACCCTAATATTTATTGACTGTCTGTTCTGACTTCCCACTGCACCTACTCTGTTCCCCTCTCTTGGCACTCAGTATTTATCACCAACACATACCATTTAGCTTCTTATAGTAACATTCTGCCTCCAAGCTAGACAAGAGCAAGAACTCTTTCAGATCTTTCTATGTCCCCAATACCTTACACAAAAATTCTACAGGGAGTGAGGACACCACAAATTTCTGTGCTGGCAGTTTTGAACAAATTCTCCCAGTAACATGCTATATTATTTTATTGGTTGACCTAACTTTCACATTTGAATTTTATATATGAAATTTTCCCAGTGTGAAGCACACCTGATCCTTTCCCATGTCATTGCTTTTCTATTTTCTTTGTAATAATTGGCAACTAGGAAACAAGAAATGCAGTCTTTTAGGGAAGCTGATGCAGCCATTATGACCAGAGTTGCCCCACTCTGGGGTACCTGCCGGTCCTGGGGGCATCTTGCTGGCACGGAAGTGCGTGCTTGAAGACAAGGTAGCCAGGTTGGGCAGCAATGGCCACTGGAAGTAGCAAACATGGGCAGGTCTGAGTACCAGGGGACCTTCCTAGTGTATGCTGGGTATCGACTCAGCAGGGTGATTGGTCAGATTTAGGGTGAAAGCATCATCTGTGAGAATCAAAGATTACATGGTTTTTATAATCCCTGTAGGATGGGAATGAAATGCCAAACAATATCTAGCATATTGTAGGCATATGAGGGAAGACCAAAAAAAACCCCAGAAATTATTTATAAAAAAATGTGTAAGGCTGAGGTGACTAGATTGCCTGAGCCCGCGGGTTCGAGACCCGCCTGGGCAGCAAGACCTCACTAAATCAAAAAATCAGCCAGGCGTGGTAGCTCATGCCTGTAGTTCCGGCTACTTGGAAGGCTGAGGTGGAAGGATCGCCGGAGCACAGCAGGTCGAGGCTGCGGTGGCCGGGAGCGGCCACTGCACTCCAGTCTGGGCGACAGAGTGAGACTCCAACTCAAAAAAAAAATGTGTATTTATTCTTATATGTTTAAACTTTAGTCACCTTCAATGTGCTCTTCATTTGATGCAATACATCTATCAGGACACTTTTTGCTCTACTCCAAACAGATTTTGAACTCACCAATTTTTATGCCTTTTAGTGCTTCTGCCATTTTTTGTTACACATGAATAAACCATTTTCCTTTGAGGACTTTTCCCATTCAGGGAAACAAACAAACAAAAAAAGTTACTTGGAGCAAAATAGGGTGAATAGGGAGGATGGGGCACCGGGGTCATTCTGTTTTTGGTAAAATATTGCTGAACACTCAATGCATTGTGGGCAGGTGCGTTGTCATGGTAAAAGAACCAGTTACCTGCTTGCCACAAGGAAATTCACTGAAACCTAACATAGCCCCTCACAGCAACGCTCACTGGTACTCTGATGCTGATTGGCTCCTAGAACACTTACCTAGCCAAGGAAGCCTATATACTACAAGGGGCTCACCCTTCAAAAGACAATTCCGGTTTTTTTGTGGGGGGAGTCCCCCTTGTATACTAGGTGTTTGATAAATATTTGTTAAATATAATAATTTTTTCATCTTTTTCTCCCTCTTTCCCTCCCTACCTTCCTTCCCTTCTTCCTTTATTTTTTCTTGACTTTAAAGAAATGTTTCTCAAGTATGGTCTCTAATCTAGCATCAGAGCCTCCTGAGATTCTTTTTGCAATTGTGGGGGCCTGGAATCTGTATCTTTCACAAGCTTTCAGGAATTCTTTTATAGATCTGCATTTGAGACACACTGATTTAGAGTCAGCTCACCCAAGGTACACCCAAGGTCTTTCCCGCATGCCAGACTGTTGTGAACAAAGCCCTTCTCCTTGCATGGTGCCCCCTCCTCCCAGAGATTTCCCATCTGGCTGTAGATGGGAGAAAATCAGACCAGGATGGAGTCTTGGGCCTGATCCTAACTGGCTGTGCACAAGTTGTTTGATCCCCTAAGACGGTGTCTTTATCTATAAAATGAGGGAAAGTGCCAGCCCTACCTCACTCATAGGATTGTTGTGAAAACCCATCCCTGGTGCAATCAAGGACCAACTGGTGTTTTTGGAACTAAATTTAAGAATCACTTAACTGGCATCACTTTGAAAGAACCCTGTGGATGTTAGGTGAGTGCATAACCAACCTTTAGACTAGATCCAGGGTCAGAAAGCTCTTAAAGGAGGAGAAAGCCTTAAGATCTTGGTAGATTGAAGAGAGACCCAGTCTGTCATGGCAAGAGAAATGGACTCTTGTGTGGAGGCTTTGCTGTGCTGATATGCTGATTTTCATTTTATTAAAGAAAAAAATTGCCACATGATGCGTGGATCAAGAATGGAGACCAGGATGGTGGCTCTGCAGGGAGGATAGAAAAGCAGGTACACTGAGAAAGAATAAGATGTTAGAAAGTGCTTCACCCTCTGCCTGCCTGAATGAATCTGTCCTATACTAAAGAGTCATTTGATGGTAACTGGAGGGTCAGCCAGGTATCCCAGGAGAGTGTCCTGCAGTGGCTGCCCCAAGCCTGCTTTGTCCAATTTAGGGTTAGATCCCTGTGGATTTGTGCATTGGTTTGCTAGGGCTACTGTGACAAAGTAAACAGAGGGGCTTAAAACAATAGAAATGTATTGTCTCACAGTTCTGCATACCGAAGGTGTCAAATCAAGGTGTCAGCAGGGTCCTTCTGAGGCTGTGAGGGAGCCTCATGTCTGTTGCATGCCTCTTTCCCAGCTTCCGGTGTTTTGCGGGCCATCTTTTGCATTATTCAACTTGTGGCAGCAGGACTCCAGTCTTACCTGGTGTTCTTCCTTTCTATCTCTGTGCCCACACTTCTTCTTGTCACAAGGACGTGGAAATAATGGATTAGGACTCAACCTAATGACTTCATTTTAACTTGATTATCTGCAAAGACCCTTTTTCAAACTAAAGTCACATTCCGAGGTAAAAGGAGCTAGGACTTCAACATCTAAGTTAGGGGCAGGAGAGACACCATTCAATGCAAAACGCCTGAGTGTTGCATGTCATTGGTCTGGCTCAGTTGCCCACTCAACCCTTACCTGGTCCTCAGCTGCTTTGGGTTTGAGTGACACCAGCTGCAGATGGTCTAGTTCAGGATGATAGAAAGAGGAGGAGAAGGTGACTCCTATCTTCCAGAGCCTTTTCTGTTGCTCCCACAGAGGAGGGGTCTCTACCTCCCAAAGCAGAACCTCCCAAAGAGAGAGCCCCAAATCCAGGTAGAACACTTAAGAAAATAAAAATAACAGCAAACAAGCTGACAAGAGAGCCCTAAATCTTTCAGGGTGTACCTTGCTTCAGTACACATTCTGTGCAAATCCTTGCCACCTTCTTCCTCCACTCTGCCAAGATGGCCCCAGCCGAGAAGGCATTAAGGTTTCAGAGGGATTCCTGGAATGGTGGAGTGAACAGAGACTTAAGTCAGAACACTGAAGTTTTAGCTTGGTTCTGCCATAAAGTGAGTCTGTGATGACCTTAGACAAGTGTCCATTTCTCTTGCTATGACAAGCTGGGGACACTCTTAGAAGTGCCCTGCAACTCTACCACTCCATGGATACTGCACATGTCCATCTCAATAGTTTGCAAGGGGCAGCAGTCCATTCTGTCTTCATGCAGATCACATGACAGCCCATAGGGCCCACCCTGTGCCACTATCCCTCATCTCATGGCAGCCTCAGGGTTATCCCTGGCAGTTTGCTACTTGGAGAGATTTCTCAGTGTCTCTCTCCCAGAGCCCTATTTGTACCCCCTTCTGGGGTTTTCGGGCCTCTCTTCCCTGGCCTGTGGGCAGTCTAGAGTAGTAGGTATTAGGACTGAGGGAATCATCTGCTTCTATTAAGCAAGATGAGGAAACTAAGATGCAGAGTGAGGCCATCACAGAGTCTCTCTTTTTTTTTTTGAGTTGGGACAGGAAGGAAACAGCAACTGTACTGAGGTGACTGCAGTGACTGAGAGGCCAGAAGAATGAGAGAATCTTAAATGTAATGAAGTCACATAAAGACTCTCCTCTCACCCAGATGGTTGAACTCTGTTGTCCAGACTAGAGTGCAGTGGCCGCTCCCAGCCACCGCAGCCTCGACCTCCTGGGCTCCGGCGATCCTTCCGCCTTAGCCTTCCAAGTAGCTGGAACTACAGGCACATGCTACCATGCCCGGCTGGTTTTTTGATTTATTGTAGAGATGAGGTTTCGCCAAGTTGCCCGGGTGGGTCTCAAACCTGTGAGCTCAGGCAGTCCACTCACCTCGGCCTCCCAAAGCGCGTGATTACAGGCTGAGCCACCAAGCCCTGCCTCAGAGCCTCTTAATTCTCCTAATTCTCAGCACCCTCTGTTTCCTCTCCTGAAACCACAACCTGCAGGCTGCATCTGTTCCCTTCCTTTCTTTCTGCAATGGTGAGTGCGGCTTTTAGAGTGAATAATTCCCTTTGCCATGGTGCCTGCTGTCGACAGGTGTGGAAACGACAGATGCATGGGTTTGTCACAGATTTTGCTTCCATGTCACTCAAAAAAGCCATTCTTCTTCATTTGTTCTTACCTGTTTTGCTCCTCAGGACAACAGCCAGGCCCTCCTTCTGGCCGCCACCCTGAGGGGTCTGCAAATCATACACAGTCTCTTTTTCTCCCCCACCCCCATTGCACGCACGTGTGTACACACACACACACACACACACACACACACACACACACTTACACACTCACACACACTCTTTCTAACTGTCTAATTCAAGCTAAAGTCTAGCTGCCTCCTCCCTGAGCTAGTCAATCAGGTTTTATCTTAGTTAAGATCTCAGAAGCAAAAAATCCCAGGGTTAGAAGAACCTTTAGAGGTCATTTATTTCAACCATCTTGGTGAGATGAGAGTCTTTATGTGACTTCATTATATTTAAGATTCTCTCATTCTTCTGGCCTCTCAGTCACTGCAGTCACCTCAGTACAGTTGCTGTTTCCTTCCTGTCCCTGCTCTTCTGCTCCTCCTCCCCTCCATACCCCCCTCATGTTTTCCCAGCAGGGTCTCTTCTAGACTCCTGTTTCCCTCCTTACCCATCTCTGGGTGATTTTTAAATCAGTGCCCACTAACCTCATATATATGATATTATAACTTTAAGCTCTAGAACCTGGAAGTTCCTCATAACATATGTCATTGCATCCTGGATTATTTAGTATTCACCCCACCACACACACACACACACACACACACACACACACACACACACATTCACACCGATGTCCCCCCATACTCCCATGGGTATTCCACAGGGCTACTTGTGGAAAGAATTGAAGCAGATAGTGTATGTGAATGAATTGAAAACTCTAAGGTTTCATAGCATGTCAGGGGCTATTAACTTGTAAGTTCCTCAAGGGCAAGGTTTGCCTTCTACTCAGAAACCATCTCCCATCGTACACAGTGTCTGGAATATTATTAGAATAGAGTGGGTGCTCATTGAATTGAAATCTAATGAACTGAAAATTGCTTTAATGTCAACCCATTTTTTAAAAGACAGCATTAATAGCCATGGGCCTGTGACCCTGGGGGGAGCCAAGAGTATAGGCAGTGATTTGTGTAGATGCTGGGCGTCCACATGTGTGTTGGGCATATGCTGGCATACCTGCCTTGCATGGTCCCCCACCTCCCCCAGATGAAAAGGCCCTGTCCTTTCTCTTGCAGCCCAGAGAGTCTTTTATAACCCTGGGTGTATGAAACCCAGGAGTCTGCAGGTCCCTGGGAAGCTCAGTGGGAAGGAGCTAGGAATGAATGACCTCTGGTAACCTCCAGGGAACACTGAGAAGCTCCATTTGCAGCCCCTGGCTGGAAGTTCATGTTTAATCAATTAATTAATGACGTCAATAAATATTTATTGACATGCACTGAATGCATATAAACTCCGGGCAGTTAATAGAAGAGCTTCTCAAAATACATATTTGGGTATACCATGCCGAAAGAATCTGATTAAACTGACTTGGGATGGAAAGTTTCTGAATTCCCCAGGTGATTCCAGCATGCAGCCAGGGTGGAAAGCACTGCTGTCCTCTCTGCAAGGCACCCCTATATGGTCAGAAAAGATGCTGCAGAGCCCTCATGGAGCTAGACATCTGGGGGAAGACCTGGGTAATGAGACTCGGAGAGAGGGCATGGGATGGGGAGGTTGCTTGGAAGATAGTAAAGGCTCCTGAGTGATCTGGGAGGCTTCTATCCCTGGCCCAAGACCAGAGTGCAGGGTATAGATTATCCACACCTAAAGCCATACCCACAGAGGGGAGCATCACCTCTTCAAGAAATGGAGGGAGTGTGTCCCCTGCTTGGGCAATAGTGCTCAGTCTTGGTCAGAAGGAGAAAGTGGCCCATCTGTTGTTGCTTTATTTTTGTTTTGTTTTATAAACAATATTTTTTATTATGATTTTGTGGGGTACAGTTAAGGGTTAGGTATACAAATATGCTTCGTTCAGGCACCCTTGTTGATGAGAGGTGTCTCCCCGTCCCCAGACAGATGTTTACTACCATTAATCCCTGTTGTTGCTTTATAACTTTATGCTTTATATTACTGATATTGGAGCCAAGAAAGCTTGCAGAGACCTCCAGAAATCTTTGAGACAGGCCCAAGGGCATAGCCTCCCAAGGAACCCTTGGGTTTCAAAACTTCAGGCTCAGAGCAGCCCATGTGTGTCCACTTGCCTCCAGCTCTCTGGCTTCTATGTTTCTGAAGCCTCCAGGCTGACTTCAGGAAGAGGCAGGGCCTCATGTCAAGCAGCACTTTTCTTAGGGGGCTTAGAGGTCTATTGACATTTGCAGCAGCTCCATCCCTGGAAATCCACACACTGAAGCCCTTCCTGGGAGGGAGGTGACAGGGTTAATCTAAGGGTTGGGGGAGGCGGAGAAAGGTCTTGAAACCACACAGTGAAGCCAACCAGATTAATAGAGGAAGAGAGAGGGGGGTAGACCATTAGGAAGACAAAGAGAAAATCATGCTGGAGCAATAGAAAGGGAAATCTAATATCAACTAGGGAAAAATAAATGGAGATTAGGGCAAACAAATTAGCTTTAATGGGTTCAATGCTAATACAAGAATAACAGTCGAGCTGCGAATGCCTTTGAGGGGAAGATGGGATAAAGAACCTGAGCAGTCATGCAGGCAATAAAGATTATGCAGGGAAGGGGGATGGCCAAAGGAGCTGGCAGGGAGGGAGAGAGAAGGGAAGACTCAGGGGGAATGGGTAGGGGAGTGGTGGCCTGGGAGGAGTCTGCCATCTTTGACCGGAAGGGACAGGGCAGAGAGCTGGTGAGAATGAGGTGGGGGCAGCGGCAATCAGCAAAGGGTAGTAGAAATAAAAGAAAGCAAGGCAACTGGAAAAGACTGAGGACAGATGAATAAAAACCCAGAGCAGGAAAGACTGGGAAGGAAAGTGGCAGAGATGAATGAAAACAAAGAGAGTGGAGCAGAATCAACCAAAATGGAAAAATACAAAGGAATTGGGTTCATTCTCCAACTGGAGAAAATAAAAAAAAGGAAAACTTAAAACCCTCAAAAATAAAAAACTGAAGAGGATTTTGAGCTGGGTTTTGGAAAGTATCCACACTTTGTAGGTGACCTTGTTTGCTCTTAGGGAAGAGTCTAACTACATTTGGAATACCATGCTGCTGCCCAGGGTGGTGCCAGGAGGTGGCTGGGCAGGAGTAAGCAGTATAGAGCATTTACTTTGGCATCTAAGAGCTCTCAGTTTGAGTCTCAGTTGTGCTCCTTCGTAAAGATGCAACCTTGGGCCAGTTGCATGCTGTTTCTGCACTTCATCTTCTCTACTGTAAAATGGGGATAATGTGCTTCCTACTTCAAAGAGTTGTTAGGAGAATTTAATGAAAAGATACACTTATGGTGTTCAGGTTGGTTCAAGAATGAGCACATCCCATAATACTGGCTATAATTAATATTCCTAAGCATTGACTAACTAGGAGAATGACTAGACACTGAGGATAGTTTTTCCTCCCTTTCTACTTCCTGTCCTTCCTCTTCTTTTAGGTCTAACTAGCGTTAGTGAAATACCAGTCAAGTTTGGTTCTTTCCCAGCTATGGTCTAATACAAAGGAAACCTCTTTATCCATCCTTTGTCTCCCTCCCTCTGCCCCTACCCAGCCCTCTCTTCCTGTTGGAGATGAAAGAATAGTGCTAAGCCCTCCTATGACAGCCACCCTCTGGGTTGATGTGAGGCAAGACCTCCAAGGAAGCTCTTATTTAGACCTGCCTTAGTTTCAGAGTATAGGGCATGAGGAACTGGAGTTGGTCCTCATGGCCTCACATCCTGGGGTGCTCCTCAGCTGCATTAAAGAGCATGGACACCCTAAAAGAGGAACAGAGCCCCACAGACAAGAATTGCACAGCAACAAAGAACAAGCCCAGGAATCAATGAGTAACTGCCCAGTCATGGACTCCAGGAGGGGAAAAAAGAGCTGGGATTATGTCCTGCTTCTCAGGGCATCCCAGAACCCTGCCCTTTTCTCATCACTAAGAATTATGGAAGAGTGCGAACAAAAAACTATCCAGCCAAGAAGAAGGGGAGCTTTGTCACTTACTATAAAATATGTTAATTAAGTTGAAACCATTACAAAAAGAACCTTCCCATAAAACCATAACATCCAAGGTGGAGGACACTCAAATGTCTCACTCCTTTTTTATCTCTGGAACCTAGAGCAGTACCTGACATGGAGGTGGTGGTGATCTAAGCAGTTTTGGTAATGGTGAACATTTGCAGAGGGTCTACTGAGGCCCAGGTACTATGTCAGATGTCATACATGCATCACATTATTTAAATCACACATCACACCTGGGAGGAAAGGCAGAGAGAAGTGAAGTTCATGCCAAGGTCATAAATTAGTTAGAGATAAAGAAGGGGAATCTGAATTTCTACTCGATAGAGCTTCAGCGAATGAAAATAAATGAATGCATGAACCTTACCTAGGACAGATTTGAAAACTGCCTCTCAGTTTGAGTTTCTATGAGGGACTGATAAATGGGCCACTTGGCAGTTAGTAGAAGGCTGGAAGATGGTAGAGGGATTTCTTCTCATTGTTGCATGTGGTTCTTGTCACCATTACCACAGCAGCAGCAGCCCACCCAGATACCAGCTTTCCCAGTACCAGCCTCACATGCCTCCCAGCAATAGGTGGTACATGCCACCATCTCAGAAGTTGAAGGCCCAGCTCCATGGATTTTTCCTCCAAGATAACTCCAGTCTCTTTACTTTTTTTTTTCTCCAGCCCTAGGAGCAGTGGCTGCTTTCTGCAGCTACTATCTCAAAGCTACTTCAGTACATTCTTTGTGTTCTTATAGCCCTCCAACACCCATATAGGCAATTCACTATATTCAAGCCCCTCTGGTGAAATACTTAGGAACATGTTTCTGTCTTCTGACTGGGCTTTGGCTGACACCTGCTTGATACCAGAAGAGGTCTAAGGAGACAAGATTCTGAGACTGAATTGATTATATCCTTGTTCTTCAACACAGTACTGAGCTCCTTGGCAATAGAACTGGAAACCAATTTCTTTTTTACTGACTGGACCTTGGCAAGCATACAGGGACAGCCTGAATGGTCCTGAATCAGAAATTTCTCCTGTAATGGGCCTCTGAGTCTGGGGTGTCCGAGTTCTCAGATGGGGTAGTTTTTACTGTCTTCTCTAGCCTGAGTGTCTCCCATGGTTCTTTCTCTTGTTGTATGTTAAAACCTTCCCAACAGAACTATAAACCCATATACAAGGACAGGGTCTGTGTAGGTCACCACCTATCATTCCTCATTGAGCCTCTATGGCCAGGGTTAGAAGAAAAAGGTGTCTTGGCTCAGAATCTGAAGACTCATATTGGTTACAATTTCCTCAGTGGTGTAAAATGGCGACAGTGGCACTCACCTTACAGAGGGTTCCTGCAGAACATGCTGCCACATTCTGCTGTAATACTCCTCACGGAAATGTGAGCTTGGCCAGTGCTCACACGTTTAATGTTGGCGTTGAAGGCTTGATGTAAAAGCCAAAAGAAAGGCCTCTGTATTCATCTCTGACTCCTGCAGAAGCTGGGCAAGCCTCTCTTTTCATGGGCTGTGCTATCTGGACCCCTGTCTTTGAATTACTCATGTCTATGCGCATGTGTCTGTGGAAAACAGAATTCTCTTTAAGGCAGAGAATGTGTGGGCTTCATTAAACTTGTGGCTCTGCTTTCATCCTTTTTTCTCTCTCCCTCCTTTCCTCCATCTTGCCCTTCCTTCTTTCCTTCCTGCCAATAATCAACTCAATCAGAATGTATTGGGTACCTACTGTGCACCAAGCATTATACTAAATATTGGGTTTTAGAGATAAAGAAGCTGTGTCATCCTTCAAGCTACCAAAAAAAAAAAAAAATCTAAGCAGCAGAACACAGCCAATAGACACTTATATTCTGCTAAGTGATGTGGTAAAGGTTACACACTGGCTTATTTAGAAGAAAAGACAAAGAGAGAAGGCAGGAAAAGTCAGGGAAGACATTCTGTAGGTGGGAGCTTCCTGAATTGACTCAAGGTACAAGTAGAAATCAGTCAGGAGAAAGTGAGAATGGATACTCCAGGCATAGAGGATGGCACAAGCAAGGACTCAGGGGAGGATTCATATCTGTGAAAGGAAGAGGGCAAATACTTTTGTGTTGCTAGGGAATCAAGTTAAAAGCTCAAACAGGTAAGCAGTAAGTTTAGAGAGCTAAGCCAGGGTCAGGCCATTGTGGGCATTGTCCACCAGATTTAGTAACTTGGACTCCACCATAAAGAAAGTGGTGCCATACCTTGCAAGGATTCTCAAACATGGGAATGACATGACCAGACCTGGGTTTAGATGTGTTGCTCCCCAGCTGTGTGGCAAAGGGTCACTTGTGCAAAGTCGAATGCAGAGGCCAATGAGTTCAGGTAACTAATTAACTTTGATTCACCTTCCACTCAAGATTACTGGTCACTTAGAGCAATCTTCTTGATCCCCTTAAACTAATTATGCCTCTCCCTTCACCTTATTATACTTGAACACTGTTGTGTCCTTCTTAGAACTTATCCCAAGTAGTAATCACACATTTATTTCTGTGTTTACTTTTAAAATAATACTTTTAAAATGCATGCCTGACCTTAGGCTACCCAACCCTAGACTGGAAGCTCCATGAAGGCAGGGATCAATTCTATATAATTACAGCAATCTACTAAAGTGCTTGGTACATGGTAGGTATATAAAATATATATAGAATGGGAAAATGAATGCATGAATTTTGAAAATGAATGCATGGAGACAGCTAAGAAAGTATTGGTTAGGTAAATATTTAGGAGTCAAAAATTATGTGATCTTGTTGATATCTCATGTGGATAGAAGAATGGAAGAAACTAAAGGGTGTTAATTCATGAAGCATAAAACACCATTTTAATAGTAAAACAGAAGCTGTCTTACCCTCATGGAGCTTTCAATTTGGTGGGAGAAGACTGTAATTGTCTATATGTATAATCATGCAAAGAAATGTAAATTCAAAATCTGAACTTACAAACATGATCAAATTCATCTATGATGCCTCCTCAGCTACCCCCCTCCCCTGCAATTCTTCCCTTGACTATAAAACTTGTTCTTCCCATTTTCAACTAAACTTCTCAAAATCAGTCATACTTGATGCTGTGTTTTGATGAAGGTCATGTCAGAAAAGTAAAGGATGTTATGAAAACATCTAAACAGAGGTTCAAACTGACTCTGTAGGATAAAGCAAAGCCATCCAAGGAAGTGGACTTAGTGCTGAGCTATACAGGATGACTAGAAGTTAACTAGGGAAGAGCACCAGGTAGAGAGAACAGCATATGCAAAGGCTCCAAGGCAGAGGACACACTGATAGTGTGTGATACTGCAGTATAGAGGGCATGGTGGATGGTGACTTGAGAGGAAGCAGAAGGGGTGGGCTCTGTGTCTACATGGCGGCTGGTTTTGTTAACAACCAAGACAATACTACAGGGGAAAGGCCTAGCTGGGAACACCTGAGATGCCCACAATGCCATCGGGAGATGAGTAGTAGATATGAAAATGAGAGTGGGTGGGATCACCAAGGATGGCCAGGACAAGGCAGAGGAGAATTGGAATTTGAAAGAAGCCTGGAAAAAAAAATATATATATATACACACACATATATTATACTTTATTTTATATATATATCTGAGCAAGTGGGGAAAGAGAACCCCATTAAAGAGAAGCAAAAATCCTGAACCAAATGTATAAGGAATTAGGAAATAGCTTTGTCCTGGAAATCTCTCCAAGTAGAGAACATGGTGCCTTCCATCCATTCACCAACCATCATGACCACCCATCACAAGTGTCTGAGCAGATGCTAAACAGGAGGCACAGAGTGAGTTGACTATCAAATGTGAAAGAAGGAAATGGAAGAAATAGAAACCACAAATTATGAGTGCTTTTTTGAAAAATTTGATTGAAGACAATATGCTGTAGTTCCAGTTACTTGGAAGGTTGAGGGGAAGGATCACCTAAGCCCAGCAGGTCAAGGCTGCGGTGGCTGTGAGCATGGCACTGCACTCCAGCCTGGGCAACAGAGTGAGACTCCAACTCAAAACAAAGAAAAGCAAACAATATGAAAAAATTTTCATTGTCAATAAAGGAATCTTTCTCTTTTTCTTTTCTCTTCTTTTTTCTTTTTTTTTTTTAGCAGTTGCTAGTGGCTAGGGAGGCAGCATAGATTAATTTAATTGCATTGTAGGTCCAGGGAAAGACCTAGTAGGAAAAAAATGGGCCGGGTGGCTCAGCCTGTAATCCCGTGCCTTCGAGAGGCTGAGGTGAGTGGATTGCCTGAGCCCACGGGTTCAAGACCCACCTGGGCAACTTGGCGAGACCTCATCTCTACAATAAATCAAAAATTAGCTGGGCGTGGTAGCGTGCACCTGTAGTTCCAGCTACTTGGAAGGCTGAGGCGGAAGGATCACTGGAGCCCAGCAAGTCGAGGCTGCGGTGGCCGGGAGCAGCCACTGCACTCCAGTCTGCGCGACAGAGTGAGACTCCAACTCAAAAAAAGAAAAAGAAAAAAAAAGAGGTAAACAATATAAAAGAAATAGAAGGATAATTTATGGAGTAGTATTCCAGAACAGGTAAAAGGGTAAGAGATCAGTAAGAAACACAGCAGCACCTTTATCTCACTATAGTCTCTCACCTCCAGCTTCCCTTAGAAGGACAAGTAAGGCACAGAGATGCCAAGGGGGTTACACAGCAATTTGGGGATAACAGCAGATGCAGAATGCCATCTTTCAGCATACCAACCACTTTCATCCTAGTTCAAGGGTCTAATGTGTCCACATAACCCACAACCTCATGGATGCTGGAGTGATCTGGTGTGCAGACTTGGGACACTGGGATTCCACAGTCCTGGACCCTTTCTTCAGGAGAACTTTGAGGCACAGGCCCTGGCCTTTACTTCAGAAAGGTGCCAAGCCAAGGGAAACAGTTGAGTGGTTGCAGAGGGAGATGGTAGAGCTACAAGTGACCTGCAGGGAAAGAAATGACACCAGGCTGAGGTTGATTAGCATGCCATGATTAGCATGGTATAATTTGAAGGGCACCCAAAGCAGCCACTGCACCTCTCACTATAGCCCGGCCAAGGCTCAAACACTCATCTTGACACTTTTTAGAACTAAAACAAAACCCCAGGTAGTTAAGCAGATATTTTTGCAGAACAACACATTGAACCATTACAGCTTCAGACCTGCGCAGAGTTGCCAGGAGTCAAGCAGAAGGAGAAAATGGAAAGTACTAGAGTATGGAATTTGGGAGTTCCACAGTGGAGAAACCTGGGAATCCCTGCAATAACCATCACAACATAAAGCATTTTCTGTCACTTGTGTCTCCTAAAGTACAAATAAACTCTTTGTCAGATGCTGGCTAGACAAAGACAGGGCCCCTGTCCTTGAGTAACTCATAAAGGGACCTAAACAGATACTGTTACTGTTCAATGCAGTCAGTGCTATGACAGGGACTTGTGCACAGGACTATGGTGGTCACAGGAAAAGTATCCTCACATCTTGTTTTTTTGTTTTTTGTTTTTTGTTTTTTGAGTTGGAATCTCATTCTATTGCCCGGGCTGGAGTGCAGTGGCATGCTCACGGCCACCGCAGCCTTGATCTGCTAGGCTCAGGCAATCCTTCCGCCTCAGCCCTCCAACTAGCTAGAACTACAGGCAGGAGCCACCACCCCCAGCTAATTTTTTGATTTATTACAGAGACGAGGTCTTGCCAAGTTGCCCAGGCAGGTCTTGAATCCCTGTTCCCACGCAATCCTCTTGCCTTGCAAAATGCTGGGATTACAGGCTTGAGCCACTGGTCCTGGCCTTCTCACATCTTAAGTGTTTGGATATTGGTGCATGCAACAAGAGTTGGAAATGATCCTCTCTTCCTTCTACCATCCCTACTCCTCAGATCCAATTCAACAACAAAAAAAGAAATTACCAAGGAACGTCCTAAGACCTTCCCAAATTGTCTCTTTTCCAAAGGGTACAGATTTGGACAGCAAGCTTCACTTGGAGCTTTCCAGAGTTCCAAATCCCTTTACTGTGGAATAAGCACTCTCTGACCCTGGGAAAGCTTGCATTTATTCATCTGATTACCTTCACACTCAAGAACCTACTGGCATCCGGCTAGGCGCTCTTGTCTTCCTCCTCCACACCCGCCCTACTCCCCAACCAGGATCCTCCAGACATGCAAAGGGCCTTTGCTCATGAGGCTTCAATCCTCTTCCTGGGTCACACCTTTCCCTCTACACCCCACCTCCCACCCAACCAGGGGGCTCCTACTCATTTTTGGCTTCCGACCTCAAGACCCACCCCGTCTGCAGCTGCATGGAGAGGTGGTCAGCACAGTGGGGGCCAGGTCAGGAAGGAAGCCTTCACCCACCTCTGGGTGTTTGGTGGTGACTCACTCAGAGGAGTCCACTCCCCCACACCGGACACAGAAAAGACAAAAGGCCTTCCATTACAGACACTCAGCTCCAAACCTCAAACCATAGGGGCCATCTCTAATCTGCTGCCAAACCCTCCTTCCTGCCTGTCCTAGAGCCACAGCAAATGTCTTTAAATTTCTTGAAAGCACAAAGATCTTATGCATGGATTTTTTTCTCCCTTGTGAAAACTTCTTTACCTAGTTATCTCCTAGTTCTTCCTTGCAGCTTCCATGACCACTTATGGGCTCCCCAAGCACCAGGACTTACCTCTTTCAAGGTGCATCTCCCTTAAACCTGGTGGTTCCCAATTTATCTAATTGTACCCTCCAAAAGTTTCTAAGTTTCTTGAGGACCAATATTCTTGTCTTGTTCAAGGTTATATCACCAGTGCTTTGTATCTGAGTCATGGTAGACACTTGGTCCATATTTATTTAATTGATAGAAAATGAAAACCATAATATACAAACAATATTCCTGTCCTAAGAAGAAGGTTGGGGGAAGGGTAATATGAGGAGTTATTCACCTAAATTTTCCATCGCCCAGCCTAAACCAGTGCTTCTTAATGTGTGGCCTTAGACTAGCAGCATTAGCACCATCTGGAAACTTCTTAGAAACACAAATTATTGGTTCCATCTCAGACTTACTGATTCATAAACTCAGGGCATTGTGTTCAGTAGTCTGTGTTTTAATAATCCCCACAAGTGATTCTGATCAACACCCATGTTTGAGAAACACTACCCTAGTCCTACAGCCGAGCTTGGGTCATAACATTTAACCATGTGTATATTAAAAATATAGAAAAACTTTATAACAAGATTTTCACCTAACCAAACGCTTCTCCATCTTCATTCCCCTATGAATCTTGATTCCTGTCTCACAAGGCTCTATCCTTACAGCCAGATTATCCAATCCTACCCCTGGTGTGAAAAGATGTCTTTATGCCTAGACCACAACACATTCAGCGCAACATTGCAAGACCAGTCTTAGAGTAGTTGTTGTAAGTCAGCAGCATGCATAACAAGAAGTTTTGTTAAGCTCCATTCAATAGATAAAACCTCTAAGATTGGGGGAAAAAACACACACACACTCTCAAATGGTAAGATTAAAACAGGCAGAGTCAGGACAAGAATCAGGCCCAAGGCCCTTTCCACAGTAACACAGTCATTTGGAAGTCAATAAAATAAAATAAAGCCCCAGAGAATTTCATTTTAGGGGCCAGAAATGTGAATATATCTCTCCCTGCATTACAGTACTTACTAATATGGTAAATAACATTTCAGGAGGATTCCTGAGGGTTTGCGTTTCTAAGGATGCTGAGTCAGTTCTTCAGGATAATTTAGGACAATAGCCTACACAGCTTATATAGAAGAAATAAAGTTGATTCTTTTTTTTTAAAAGGCATAATACCTATTTATGCCACCCAAAAACACTATTTGTTTTTTTAAAACTGCTACCCTACTGGGGGTGAAGAACTTCCACCTGTAAGAAACCTTGCTTCCAGATATATAGGTTCTGGCACAAATACCTCAGCCTCGGTTGGGCACAGCAGAGAAAGTTCTGGAAAATGAGGACAAAGCTGAATTGCTCAAGGTCTTGCCTGTGTTTGGGTGGCTGTATGGTGCCCCCTTGTGTTTGGTGTTTGGACCCAAAAGAACCGAAAGGCAATAATGATGTAGTAAGGGACAAACGGCTGCAGCAACTCTCCACAAAGAGCAGTGTGGCCAGCAACAAGCCAGCAGAATGGGCTCAGAAGTGGACAAGGGCCACTCTTCCCACCTTCTGGGTCCTGCTGAAAACCTCTCTGGATATTCTTCCAGCTCTGGTGGAGAAGCACTCACTGGTACGAGTTGCCTAGCAGGGCACAGGTAGAAGCTGTGCCCAAGCCTCACCCTGTTGCCTCCATCAAGAAGATTGGTCATCATGTCCCTCTTGCTGGGTGTTTGGCCAGCGGGCTTTTCCTCTTGACTTATTGCCCAGGGCAGAGGCTTATAGCTTTTTTTTTTTTTAAGGGAAATTGACTGTTCTGTTGAAGACAGCTTAGGTCCCTGAGGAGACATTGCAAGGCAGTTCTGAATGTGCTAAGTCAGTGGGTGATAATGGGCACTGTGTGCCCAGCGAAGGCACTTCCCACCCTTGGCCATAAATAGTCCTTAACTGGTTCACATAGAGGCCTGGTGTGGGCTCTTCTTTCTCACCTGCCTGTTCCCTCTGACTCCTGTCTCACAAGGCTCTATCCTTACAGCCAGATTATCCAATCCTGCCCCTGGTGTGAAAAGATGTCTTTATGCCTAGACCACAGCACATTCAGCACAACATTGCAAGACCAGTCCCAAACTTCTTAAACTCTGGATAGCTCTGGCCATAGAACAGGACTCACCTCAGGAAGCAGCACTGATCTGTGTCTTAATTTCTGGCTGGATCCTGGCTTCTTTTCATAGAAGCTGAGTCAGACAAGTCATATAAATCAGATCATGAAAATTCCTCATTGAAAAAACAGGTATTGGCCCTGAAATTAGCCCAACGTGGATCTAGGGACTGTATACAGTCAAATATGTTGGTAAATCTAAAAAACAAGTATACCTTTGCCTCTGAACCTTTGCACATGCTGTTCCCACTGCCTGGAATAGTTTTCTTCCTTCTCTCCCTCACCTCCCTAGTACCTCTTTATGTTCAGTCTCAGCTTAGACTTCTCCAGGAGCTCTCCTGCAGTTCCCTGAGCCAGGGCTGGTCCCCCTCCACTGGTTCCCATAACTAACTGCATGTCCCCAGTCCTAGAAGTGGTCACAAGGTATGCTAATTGGCTGCTTGTTGATCTAGGCCCTTACTGTAATGCACCCTGTTAGACAAGAGCAGGGATCACATTCACTTCGTCATCTGCAAGGACTGCTACAGTGCTTGGCACTTAGTAGGAGCACAATACATACGGGTTTGATTGGCTGGGTGGGCACAGAATGAAACACAGGCTTGGGCTACAGGGCAGAGGCTGAGTCAGGAAAGCAGCTGAGGAAACATGTGCAGATATCCATGTCATAACCATGTTCATCAAACTACCTGTTGTCTGCACATCAGTACTGGAAGCCAGGCATACGTGTGCCTGTGGGGCCCTGTCAGCCATTTGTAGTGCTCTGGACTATTAGAGAGAGAAAAAATTTTGAAGTTCTTTCAGCCCAGCAGCCCATAGACAGGGCTTGGACCCATACTGCCTCAGCTCCACCAGAGAAGCTCAGTGTTTCTCAGAGTGGTCATGTTTTAAAATCTGGTTCCAGAGTTTAAGAGGTGAAAGGGAAATTTGAAAACTGCTGATTTCATCCTGTGCCCTCATTTTACAGAAAAGGATAGAAGACCCCGGGAGAGGAGGGAATTTTTTCCAAGGTCACACAGCTTAGTATCGGTATAGGAAGACCCTGAGTTCTCGACTCCTTACAGAGGGAACAGAGTAGAAGGGAGATTTTTATGTGGAGTTAAAGACTGAGTCTGAAGGAATCTGAGCAAGCCCAAGGAGTCCCCAGGCATGCGCTCCTCTAAAACCATCACATAGGGAGTGAGGTGAGCATCACCCACCACCTGTGTGAGCCTTCCTGGGGATGGGCAGTGGGGGGGGTGCGCAGAGGGACACCCACGTGCCTGACTATGGAATTTCGTGGTCACAGTCTCACACACTTACTGTACCCTCACACATGGCTAATTCCCATCCAGCCTCTTGCCTGGTCCTGACAACAGTCCCTGGGAATATTGCCTCCTTAGGCCATGGAGGGCTGAACCAGCTAGGAGGAGCCTTTGTGAATGGCAGACCTCTGCCAGAAGTGGTCCGCCAACGCATCGTAGACTTGGCCCACCAGGGCGTGAGGCCCTGTGACATCTCCCGCCAGCTCCGTGTCAGCCATGGCTGTGTCAGCAAGATCCTTGGCAGGTAAGCACGAAATTCACCACACACTACCTTCCCCTCAGGACTGGCCTTTTCCAGCTGATCTCATGGTAGCCAGGGACTGGGGATTTGCCCTAACATTCAGCTTTGGTCCCGAGACCCGAAAAGTTGTGGTGGTCCTTCTCGGACTCTGCCCATCCACTGCTCTTTTATCGTTTTCCTGCCTTTCCTTTCTTCTTTGTCCTTTTCTCCTTCCTTCGGTTTCTCCTGTTCCCTTCTCCTTTGTTCCACGTCTAATTTGCTATAGGCTTCTTTGCTCCCGAGACAGGAGAATCTTCCCTAAATCTTCCCACTGCTGAGACCTAGGGAAACGGAACCACTAGAAAGGGGACACATGCTCAGACATGGCTTTCAAGGTGTAACCTCTGCAAGAGGGGCATCGGAGTTTGCATTTCTCAAACTATAACTCCCAGGGCACCTGCAACAGAAGCACCAGGATTGCTTGGTGAAATGCAGATTCCCAGGCCCCTGTCCAGACCTACTGTCTCAACCTCTCTGGGAGCCAGGCCTGTGATACTGTGCCCAGATTCTTATGAGATGATCAGATGACACTTGTGAACACTAAAGACTGAGATCCACTGATATACAAAGCCCCAGATAAGTGCTTCATAGTCCTGGTAGCACATTAGAGTCACCTGGAGAAGTTTGATTTAAAATAATCATCATCATATTTAAGCTCCAGTTCAAAGCAATTAAACCAGAACTTTAGGGAAATGTTTTAGTATATTGCTAGATCCTACCTTATGCTCCAAGTGATTCTAATTTTCTGCAACCAGGGTTGAGAACCACTAACCCAAGTTTTTGGGCAAGGCCAAGGAACAGCAAAGATCTGCTTCTGAGGTTATGTGGTCATGGATTCTAGTCTGGAGGGCCACTTTCATCAGAAATGCCCCCAGTCCAGAGTTTTGAATCACACATGTATGTGTGTGTATACCTGTCCCCTTCCTCAGACTCGTATGGATTTACAAGGAGCCCTGGTTGGATAAGGCAAAGGGGTCTGGACTGTTCACTGAACTGTGAAAAGCCCTGGCTCCCTGTCTGATGTGATTAGGGGAAAGGGTGAAGCTTTGCTGGGGTCAGGAGAGGGGATTCCTGCGACGGGCTGTGGTTTCCCAAAAAAAGATGAGCCCTGGATAGTAGTGACAAACAAATGAAGTTTTAAGGAGCCAGATTCTTTTTCACGCAGAAAAGACCAGAGAGTTTCTACAACAGCAATAGGGGGATATCCTGACACAGGCCATCGATCTGCCACAGTCACTAGTTGGAGGATGGAGAGAGGGGAGGAGTGGAGACCCTGGAAGAGAAGGCTCAGCTTAGCGGGCTAGACCTGACCAGAGATTCATGTAGAGCTGTAATTCCAGAGTCCATGAGGAGCAGCTTCAACTTGAACCTGCTAGGAAACCAGCGACTAAGGGGTGAGGGATATGGCTCAGACTTGAACAGGTTGGGGAGCAAAGGTGAACCAGTAAGACAGAGCAGAGGGCCCAGTGAGCCCCGCTGACTTCCCAAGTGGCCAAGTAGAATAGTCAGTCATGCCTTAGCGAAAGAATCTGGCTGGAGCAAACGGCTGCTGTGACCCTGTCATTCACACAACATACACCCCAAGATTTCCTTTCCTACAAGGGAAGTCTTTTGTGCCCCATACAATGGGTCCTGCAGGAGTTCAGATACAGCAGGTCATCCAGCTGAAGGGATAGAGAGAAGCTAGGGCAAGGTTTTCAGTGAAGGGTTCTGATTTGGCAGTAGCACAAACCTACCCAAGCAAAAGAAACAGACAGTTCTGGATACATCACGGGTTTGAGGCCAGCCTTAAGAGCACGTTTCACTCCCACACCTCTCTCCAGAAGTCTCAGAGGGAAAAGAGGCTCTGACTGAGTCCCTGCCTGAAGACCCCACCTGCTTATTGGGTAATTCTTCGGGGTTCTCTATTGGAGTAGGTACTACGAGACTGGCAGCATCCGACCTGGAGTGATAGGGGGCTCTAAGCCCAAGGTGGCCACTCCCAAGGTGGTGGAGAAGATTGGGGACTACAAGCGACAGAACCCTACCATGTTTGCCTGGGAGATCCGAGACCGACTCCTGGCTGAAGGCGTCTGTGACAATGACACTGTGCCCAGTGTCAGCTCCATTAACAGGTGAGAGAGAGAGACAGCAGCCTCTGTTGTCAGGCTGGGGTGCCTGGGCTTTGGGGGAATCACAAAAGAGACCAGAAGAAGGGCCTGGCTTGGGTGGAGCAGAGACTAGAAAGGGGCTTCCTGCTGAAGAATCAAGCAAGGAGCACCCCAAGTATTGGGCAGGTATTGCTTTCCCTGCCTCCTCACTTACCTGTGCTATGGGGTGCCCTCCTGGCCCCCTGCCACAGTGCGCTAACTGCAGTTTCCTTTCTCAAACACCACATTCTTTTTCATGCAGTAAAATAATCTTCTTGAATCGATCCTTTTCTGAGTCACAAGACCCCTAGCCTAGCCCGCACTCAAGCATTCACCCATTTGCTTAAGTTTAGGACTTCAACTATTTGCTCACTATCTCAAGCAATCATTTGCTTACTCATTCATTCATTCGCACATAATTCACTCATTCATTATGTGCTCAGCCCTGGGGACACACAATCCCTGTCCTTGCAGAACAGACAGTCTAATGAGAGCACAGACACAAACCAAGTACCCACATAAAAGATTGTAAAAATGCAACTCTAAGTTCAGCTAAGGAGAGGAACCTAAGGGTATGTAGGTTAGCATAGGGTGACTTTGTTTAGGAAGATTGTGAAAGGCTTCCCCTGGGTAAGAAATAATGAGTAAGAGTTAACTAGGCAAAAAGGGAAGCGAAAAGAGCTGAGACAGCACATGCAAAGGCCCTGTGGCTAATAGGATCTCACATCAGAAATGGAGAGACAGTCTATAGAGAAGGGGAACGTGAGGTAGGCTGAGGTTGGAGATGTCAGCAGAGGCTGCCCTTAAGAGGTTGAGAACTGTGTTACATATTCTTGCTTTTGGCCTATAAGCAATGGGAAGCTCTTGGCAGATTTTGAGCAGGTGGCTAGTGCAAATTTCAGAAGTCCACTCTGGCTGCAACAGGGAGAATCCCTTAGAAAGCGTCAAGAGTGGATGGATGTGGGTCAGTGAGTGACACTGGAGGGAGAGAACTGGTGGTGGCATGCCCTAGGGTGTTGACAATGAGATGCAGAGGGGGGTCAATGCTGGTGAGGCTTACAAGGTCAAGCCACAGAACTTGATGTGAGGAGTAAGGTCGTGGGTTTGACTGTGGATAGTTGAGTCTGAGATGCATTTGGGATACCCAAGTGGGGTATCAAAAAGGCAACTGGGGTTGGGTCATGCCAGTAATCCCAGCATTTTGGAGACCAAGGTAAGAGAATTGCTTGAACCTAGAAGTTTGGCACCAGTCTGGGCAACATGGTGAGAACTTGTCTCTATAAATATAGTAATAACAATTAATTAGCCTAGTGTGATGGCACGGGTCTGTAGTCCCAGACACTCGGGAGGCTGAGGCAGGAGGCTTGCCGGAGCCCAGGTGGTCGAGACTGCGGTTAAGTTGTGATCATGTCACTGCACTTCAGCCTGGGTGACAGAGTGAGATCCCGACTTGAAAAATAAGGATAGTAATTGTAAAAGGTGATTAGATCTGGGGCAGTTGTGAGTCCCCTTTCCTCCTCTTCTCTGTCATGGCCTTTCTTCTCTTCCTCATAGAATCATCCGGACCAAAGTGCAACAACCATTCAACCTCCCCATGGACAGTTGTGTGACCACCAAGTCCCTGAGCCCAGGACATACGCTGAGTGAGTGCTGAAGGATCTGGATGCACACACCCCCTTGCCCACACCTCCTGTCTACATAGCCACATTCACACGGAGGCACATGCAGACATGCCCACACAGATACAGCTATGTATTGTAGTCATTAGCCCATGTGTGAATTGAGCTGTACCATGCGGACAAAGCCTGGCAGCTTCCCAGGGAAGAGTCTTTGAACTACTGAGAGGTGGAAGCACTTCTGACAGCACTGAATTCAAGAACCCTCCACCAGTCGGCTTCCTGGAAGAATGACCTCCAAGTCTCGCCAGAGTTCAGTCCATGGCTTGGCTGGTGGTCTCCCCACAGTGCAGTAGGGGCTGTGAGGGGTGTCACTTCCACATCCTGACCCCTCTCCCTCTCTCTCCATTGCAGTCCCCAGCTCAGCTGTAACTCCTCCGGAGTCACCCCAGTCAGACTCCCTGGGCTCCACCTACTCCATCAATGGGCTTCTGGGGATTGCTCAGCCCGGTGGTGACAAGAGGAAAATGGATGACAGTGAGTACTGGGGAAACAGGTGGGGAAGTACAGGAGGGTAGTTTGCTCAGGATCTCATGGAGACAGAAGCCCTTTTTTGCCTCGTAGTCCAGGACTTTGTAGGGGTTCTGCAATGCCCTCCTGTAGTCACATGCCCCATCTTTCAGCGGCCAAGGCTCTGGGCCCCTGGCACCGGCCCTTTCTCTCCCTCCATGACAATTCTGCCCCAAGTCTGTCTGCTACTTTGGCCTGGGAGATGGGTGGATGGGTTCCCTGAAAGCTTTCTCCCTGCCCGGTGGCACCAGGTGACCAGGACAGCTGCCGGCTGAGCATCGACTCGCAGAGCAGCAGCAGTGGGCCCCGAAAGCATCTTCGCACGGACGCCTTCAGCCAGCACCACCTTGAGCCGCTTGAGTGCCCATTCGAGCGGCAGCACTATCCAGAGGCCTATGCCTCCCCCAGTCACACCAAAGGAGAGCAGGTGAGAAGCTGGGCCCTGGGAGGTGAGCAGGGGCAGTAGGGGCTGTAGCAAGGCATGCTTTCCTAAGGAGCCTACAGTCCTGCTACCAGAGCAGCTAGAAGTCGCTTCCATGGGCTCAGAGCACGGGCTTCATGCAGCTCCATGCTTGACACATATTTTATTTCATGAGATTAGCTGGCATCTTCCTCTCTCCCCGACCATCTTGGCTTCTTTCACCCAAAACCTTTGAGCCTGGGCCCTTCAGGAAGAGCAGCATAACCTGGTGGTGCCACCCCCTTGCTTTCAGTGTCTTCCCTGGATGCAGGTCAGGTCCCACAGCTTTAAAGCAGCAGCACGAAGCCTGCACACAATGACCTCAGTTACCACTTCCTAGCCCCACCTCGCATGGCTCACCCTGCACACCCCATGATCCCACATTACTCATGCCCCCAAGCATGCCACCCTCGTTCACACCTCTCTGCCCTCGCACACCGTGTGCCCTCCTCGCAGAATGCCTTTCCTCCCACGTCTGTGCCTGGAAAAATACCACTGGCCATTATGACTCAGCTCAAACATCACCCATTCCACGAATCCCTCCCTGCCCTGCAGACATAAGTCATCTCCCCTGCCTCCCTCTGAGCTTCTCCATGTCCCACATGCTGCTCTTAGTAACTTCTCATGGTGTCTCATAATGATCTAGTGGGGACAGAGGTATAAAGACACTTGAATTTCTTAAATACAGGGAAGCCTCATGAAACATGAAACATTGTTTTTGTCCCCAGCACCTAACATTGTGCCCTTCCTATAACAGATACTCAATAAAAGCATATTAAGTGAATGAACAAATGAATGGGTTGAGAAACGCACAACCATCAATCACAAGGCACAGGGAATTTTTCTTTGCAGCATTCAGGACAGGTGAAATGAATTATAATGGGTTGGCTTCTGTGAAAAGCTGATAGAGGTGTGAGAGATCCGACCCTGAAGCCAACAAAGACTCTACAGCTCTGACAGGACTTTGGAGCTTTCAGTCCACAGTCATCGTGTCTTTCTCCCTCACCCAACCAAGTCCACCAGCTAAGGAGTGTCTTTAGGGTGGTGTCCGCTTGCCCCTTTGTATTCATACTGGGAGGCAAACCCATTCTCCTTTAAGAACTGAGCAGGACAATGGCGATGGCACTAATAATCAGCTGAACCACTGCCAGTGACCGCCTGGGCTTCTGGCCCCTTGCCAGCTCTCGCAGCTGGACAATCTGCGTCAGCGATTTTATCAGCTTTGTGACAACCATGAGGGTGCAGAGAAAACGGGCAGTCAGCAGACCTGGGGAGAGGGCCTGGCTGCTCGTCCTCGAGTCAGCACACAGCTGCAGGAGCAAAAGGGGCTGAAGGGATGGGCCTGCAGGAAGCCGGCTCTGTGAGATTGAGCCTGCAAAACCCAGAGTGCAAGCGCAGCCACTCTGCACGAGGAAAGAAACCCTGTTGATGAGACCTTGAACACCTACTGGGTCCCAGAGCCATTTCCTGGCTCCATTCCTAAGACTCCTCAAAGGACCTTGCTTGACTACAGAAATCCCCTATGCCGTGCTGGCGTACATGCATGGGGGATCTTGGAATGAGAAAGTCTTAGAGGTAGCAGGGACCTCGGTGACCACCTAGTCCAGTTTTTTCTGTTTATGTGGAGATAACCCAGGGTCAGGGAGGACAGAAAGGGCTTGGGGAGCAGATGTTTTGGGGACTCAGGCCAGCTAGCCCTGGTTTCCTTCAGACTGGTCCACTGTCACCTGTTTCAAATGTAAGTTCTTATTTGAAGACTGGAGAAAAAGGCTTTGCAAACCATTGAGCTGTTCCAATCATTCATCTTACAGATGAGGAAACCAAGGTCCGGCAGTGTCCATAAATTTTTCTCCCTTCCCTAAGTGAATCATTACTCACTCAGTCATTCACGTGGCATGGTGGTGAGGGACAGGGAGAACCAGCCTGTGCCAAGGGCCCCTCATGTCCCAGCCTGGCCTTTCCCACCTTTGGTGACTGATTGTGCTGCCAAAGCAGCACTGCGTGTTCTCTCACTTCAGCACAGGAAGTCTCTCTGGCTTGGGAGAAGCACAAGTACTCATACCTGACCTAGGACGGGGTGTGAGTATGGCCATCTTTCCGTTAAATCAACAGAGAGGGAAAGCTTCCCTTCAGACTGGTCCACTGTGGCCTCATTCCTGGTTGCTATTTCACTACTGAACATAGTTAGGAGTCATGCCAGTCACTTTAGGAAGCTGCGGTCAATTCTGAAGGCCACCAGGGTCCATGAGCACATAGCTCTAGTTCCTTTGTTTTGCTAGAGTACCAAGGAGCATATTAACAGAATTTGAATTTTATAATGACAGAGACCAAGAATTTGGCAGCCTTGACTTTGCACATAATTCTGAAATAATAATATCTATGATAACTCACTGTTGTCACCAAGCATTCCATGCTAAGCACTTTATATAAGTATATAAAGTTTTACTTAATGATTATGTGAGTCTTGAAAAGTACATTCTATGATTTCTGTCATATAGGTGAGAAAAATCAAGGTTCATACACAGGTCAAGTAGCCTAAAGCTACTTGGCAGGTCATTGTAGAACCAGAGCTCAAACTCACTGAAGTTCTGAA
The DNA here is from genome assembly GCA_027257055.1 of Cephalopachus bancanus. Classification (NCBI taxonomy): domain Eukaryota; kingdom Metazoa; phylum Chordata; class Mammalia; order Primates; family Tarsiidae; genus Cephalopachus; species Cephalopachus bancanus. Next base: position 1,384,717 of record JAPVLO010000380.1, on the reverse strand, counting down.
GCATTGTGATGCTCTGCCCCCAAGTCAAATTCAATCCCAGTTAAAAAAAAAAAAAAATCCATGCCTCACACCTGTAATACCAGCACTTTGGGAGGCAGAAGGGAGAGGATGGTCTGAGCCCAGGGGTTTGAAACCAATCTGGGCAACTTGGCAAGAGCTCGTCTCTACAATAAATCAAACAGTTAGCCGGGTGTGGTGGCACACACCTATGGTTCTAGCTACTTGGAAGGCTGAGGCAGGAGAATTGCCTGAGCCCAGCAGGTTGAGGCTGCAGTAACTGAGCGCATGCCACTGCACTCCAGCCTGGGTGACAGAGTGAGACTCTTGACTCAAAAAAAAAAAAAAATCCAGTCATCACTGGGATGTTCAAGCCATTCCACAAAAAATCACCAAAATGTTTTTTCTATATAGTTTTTTTTTCTTTTTTACTAAATTGCCTGGATTTTGGACCATCTATAGGATTCCAAGTAGATATTTTACTATCGAATCAACACATATATAAGGCATTTTAAACTTTTCTATACTCTCTAGAAATTAGGGATTTTGCTCAATTTCATTAAACCAGGCTCTAAGCAACTCCACCCTGCCTCTAAGTGGGCCCCCTTGGAAGGCATGGAACCAGAGCACCATTTAGTCAGTAATTGCCACTACACACTAATGGTGCCCTGGTGGTCTCCAGAATTGATTGCGGCTTCCAAAAGTGCCTGGCATGCAACCGGAAAATACTGTAGCTCTTTGGAGAACCCAGTTCAGTGGAAATCACTGCAAACAACTGCCTTTAGTGGAGCTATTATGTAACCAATCTGTGATTTCAGTTTTGCATTTCATGTAGCACATATGTGACTGCATGAGAAGAAATGGTATGTGCTTTTGTGTGGTGTCTCATCCCCGGGTGGAAGGGAGCCTTGATTAAGGTGGGGTACACTTGCCTTTAGTTAAACAAGTTCTTTTGGGAAGGAGCACCTGAGGTGATAGCTATGTTCCTACCAGGGGAAGCTAGGAGGCGTCTAAAATGAGGTTAGAAGAACACTGTCATGTCCTTGATAATGTTCCCAACAAAATCAAGACCAAGTATTATTTTCAAGCTGAACCTATACACTTCTATTTGTTTGGATGTGGTGAGAGAGAAGAAGCAATCCACCTGTTCTGGTGAGTAGAACACCTAGGTCAGCATCGAAGTCCTGGGCTTAGTCCCAGCTTCATTATACTGGGCCATTTATCCTTCTGCAATCCAGGCTACATTCCATATAAAACAGACATACTGCTTGCCCACATCTCAAGGTTGCCGGGGGACTCTATCAGGATCACAGAGGCAAAGCTCTAACGCAAATGTAAGATGAGGTCATTATGTCATCCAGTTCAGGGCAGTGGCTGAGAGCAGAAACCATCGGAGCCAGACCCCTCGAGTCTGATCCTATCTCTGCCCCATATGGAAGTGTGACAAGTTTCTTAACCTCTGTACTTGTCCCCCTTATCTGGAGAGGGAGAAATTAATTAATACAGCAGAGCACTCTGAACAGTACTATTGGAGTACTGCTCCAGCCCTTGGCATCATCCTGTATTCTGTGGGCCCAAAGGGAGATGGAAAAGAAGACCAGCCATCCAGCCAGGGCATCCCTGAAGGAAGCTCTTCATCCCATGCCTGTGCTCCCATGCCACCAGCCATCCTTGAATTCCAGGGACGCAGAGGGACCCATGAAACACACTGAGTGGGGTTGGAAATAAACAGGAAGAAGGGGACAATGAGGAAAGGAACTTTGCAGTGGGAGATCTGAATGGCAGGAAAGTCCTAAGATAGACTGCCAGGTCTGCAGGAAGGCTCGCTTGCCAAGGCTTTCTCTGTGCACTGACTTCTCTTTGTTCCTCAGGGTCTCTACCCGCTACCCTTGCTCAACAGCACTCTGGATGATGGGAAGGCCACTCTGACCCCTTCCAATACACCCTTGGGGCGCAACCTCTCGACTCACCAGACCTACCCGGTGGTGGCAGGTATGAAGCCTGGAGTCTCCTGGGCCAGGTGGCCCAGGCTATGAGGGTGGGATGCAGGGCAGGGGAAGGCAGAGCTTGGCTGGCTGTAAAGAGGAAGCTGTTGGGGGCCCTGGCCTGGAAAGGAGAGGTGGGCAATGATGGCTGGGTTTCCAGGTGGGTCAAGGGGCTCATGCCTCAGGTCCTTGGCCGCTCCTGGGTTTCCTCACTCCCTCCTGCAGGGAGAGGCGGGCACACACACTCATTCACAGTCTCTCCATCCACACTAGTAGAAGCACAGCAGGGAGGCAGAGCTTCTGTCTCCCCTCGTCACCCCTCATGGCCCCTCGCTCCCCAGCCTAGACAATGAGAGCAGCCCGTCTGCCTGCCCCGCGCCCCTCCCCACCCCTTTCACATCTCATGGCTTGGTTTGTGCATGTACCCGCCCCATCATCTCACATCCCTCTCTCCTTGTTGTCTCCCTCCCTCCGGCAGATCCTCATTCACCCTTCGCCATAAAGCAGGAAACCCCCGAAGTGTCCAGTTCTAGCTCCACCCCTTCCTCTTTATCTAGCTCCGCCTTTTTGGATCTGCAGCAAGTCGGCTCCGGGGTCCCAGCCGGTGCCTCGGTCCCGCCCTTCAATGCCTTTCCCCATGCTGCCTCCGTGTACGGGCAGTTCACGGGCCAGGCCCTCCTCTCAGGTACGACAGGGAAGTCCCGGGGCCATGCAGGTGTTGTGGGGGCGGGAGGGGGATCCTCAGGGCCAGGGATCCTCAGTACCCTGTCTGGCTCCTATCTTGCTCACCAGCACCCAATGCCCTAATTCCTCCCACAACTTGTGGAGGTGCCAATATGTGGTTCTCCATGCCAGTGAAGACAGACTTGAAAGGGGCAGGCATTCTGGGGGTGCTAGGAAGTAGGGTACGTCAGTCCAGGAACCCATGAAAGAGCAGGGACACTGACACCAGGAGCCAGGCGCTGTAAAATGGAAAAGCTTGGTCTTGGATAGATATATATAAATATGTATATTTATATATACCTTTGGAGGGAAAAAACCAATGGCTTTTACAGCCAATTTCTGGATTAAATTCCTAAAAAGGATGAGGGTCAGTCCCAGTTGTCTCCATAAAGTAGCTGTCTTAGTATCCTGCTTAACAGCATCACCCAGGAGGACTCTCAAACATCTTGTAAGCACAATAAACAGAGTGATTTAACAACTTGTGAGACCAGGGAGTGGGGGACCTCCCATCAGAAACCTCATCTGCCTCAAGACATTTAAAGCTGGTAGCACCTTGGAAACATCCAAAGCAAACCTCTCCTTAGACTGATGAGGAAACAGGCCCCGGGAGGAAAGAGGGCCTGGCCAACGTATCGGGATGGGAGCATGATGTGCAGCAAGCTGAGAGCTGAGTCAGACCTCAGGTGGAGCTGGGTCTCCCCGGCAGAAGGATTTGGGCTCAGATAGCCAGGGCCTGAGCAGTGGCTGAGTCAGGTGTTTGGCTTAGGTTGGAGAAGACCTGAGATGCAGTGACAGTGGGGAACAGAGACCCATAACAGTCATCAGATATCTCAAGGGCTTCCACAAGGATGAGATTATTTTAGATTCAGACTCAAAGCAGGGCCTAGGGCCAGTGAAAGAAGCCTGTTAGCTTTCAGTCAGCACTGGAGTAATCTCCCTAATGTTAGCACTGTCTTTAAGGAGTGCGGGGAATTAGTGACAGAGTAAATGCCTTCCCACACCCCTGCTTTCCCACCTCGACTACCTTGAGATGCTAGAACACAGATAAGGTGGGCAAGGGGACCTATCACAGAGATAGCCCCGAATGAGACATCTGGACCAGTGGTTTTCAAGGCTGTTGGACCTCTCAATGCTCTCTCAAAATGAAGGCTTACAGAAGCTCAGTATTCTGACCAGACTACTGAAAAATGCTCTGTTTGAAGTAGGAGTCCTACCTCAGAAAGCTCTTGGACTTGAAAACCACTGCACAAGCCGGGCACTGTGGTTCACACCTATAATCCCAGAACTTTGGGAGGCTGAGGCAAGAGGACTGCCTGAGCTCACAGGTTCAAGACCAGCCTAGGCAACATGGTGAGACCTTGTCTCCTCAATAAATCCAAAAATTAGCTGGGCATGGTGGTGTGTGCCTGTGGTTCCAGCTATGTAGAAGGGTGAGGTGGAAGGATCACTTTTGAGCCTAGCAGGTCAAGGCTGAAGTGGCTATAAGCATGCCACTGCACTCCAGCCTGGGCGATAGAGTGAGACTCCCACAAAGAAAAAGAAAGAAAAGAAAGAAAACCACTGCATCAAAGGAACAAGACTTCTACACGCCCAGAGGACCGCAAGGTCATCTGATGCAAGTCCATAGACCCTTTCTTATAACTAACTCTACATTTTCTGGCTGACTGGCACCCAGTATTTTTTTTTTTCTCTCTGCATCCCTGCATCTAATGTGGGAGATTTTCCTGGAAGAGATGAATGCTCAGTGTGTGGGCAGAGAGGTGGTGTTTAAGGGTCTAAAGCGGGGAAAAAAACGTTGACTAGAAGTTTGAAATTTTAAGAGGGTGAAGTCAGCAGAGATGGGTCATTTGTTTTGACCAAAGTGATTAAAGGGAAAAAAAAATCTGTGAGCTGAGTAAAATTGTGTCAGCCAGGAAAAAAAGGGGTAGGGAGGAGAGGGGAGAGGAGGAGTGAGGAGAAGATGAGCAGAAGAAGCTCACATCAGTTATGGGATGGATCAGTCCCATCACAGGGCAAGCCTGTGTGTCTCCTGTGAATGGCAGAGCAGAGCTGGGGCTTCAGTGTAGCAGGTAATGGTTACAAGTGAAGAGAAAGCACATGAAAATGGGAGCAGTTCATCTGTTACTTTGCAAGTGGTAGACAGGCTTGGCAGGACCAGCTGAGAGGAGAGGGAAGACAGTATGGCAGTTGGAAGTGGATGGAGGTATCATAATACAGACATGGGCTGTGCTATGAAGTGTACTTGGAACAGCCAGGGTGAACTCCCTGCCTCCAAAGCCCCTCCCTCTCATCTTATTAGAGTTACAAGCATTCCCTGTCAACATGCAGTCAATCAGGGGTGACGCTTCCAACTATTCTCTGCTCTTAATTTAATGGACATGCCCACTCTCCAGGCCAACCGCAGGATGAGGAGGTTATCCAACCCTGGGGACAAGGTAGCTGGCAGCAGACACCAGGTGGCCATTCAGACCAGCAGGCAGCCAAATATGCTGCAGGCATGTCCTTCAGGCAGCTGGCCCCCAAGCCAGACTTAGATGATGCTGACGTGCAGGTGTGAGCACCATGAAGGCTCCCAACTGGCCATAGGGTCCAACCCAAGAGTTGACAACTTGGCACAGAGGCACGGACTCTGAGAAGAGCAAGGAATGCCTAAGCTTGGAGAGACTGGTGTTCATCGAGGTGTCCAGAATGGGAAGCAAGTCAAGACTTTAATTCACAGAGCTGAGCCCAGCCGTGAGGCTCAGATACAGGGCAAGTGATGGTCAGTGTCCTTGCTGAGCTCAGGGTGTTGGCCTGGAACTCCTTACATACTGTCCCCCTGAGGCCTCTGGTCGAGACTGGACCTAGTACCTATCGTGTGGCTAAGCCATGGTGTGGAAGCTGGGAGGAAGGTTAGAAAGGGAATGAGTTCAAGAGTCTGGGAAGCTGCAAACCTACCCAAGGGAGAAAGAGGTGAATTTAAAAGAAAAGAAAGGAAGCAGAGACCAAATTATTCCTAGGTAGCACTGCAGACAAGGGGAGAGAAGGGGGGACCTGGTGAGTTTTTCATTCCTCCATAATCAACTCAACTCTCACCTATGTGAACCTTCTGAGCCCATCTGAGTGAATCCCTAAGGGCCCTCTGTGACATCTCCTCCAAGTCTTTTACCTGCTTTATAGATTTTCTCTCTGAGTCACTTCTCTAAGCCCAGTGGCTCTGACAGTGTGATCTCCAGTGCGACTGTCCTTCTGAGTCTCAGATTCTCCCCAGTCAACCAAGAAAGAGGAAACAGCAGGGCTTGGGGAATAGTGATATTGCCCAGAATGTTCCTGGCCAGTTCCTAGTCTGGATTCCCGACGCTCTGACCAAGGCAGCAGTATGGAGGTCCTCCTGGTCCCAGCTGCTCCAGAACTGACTCCATCTCAGCAAGTCAGAAAGCTCTGAGTTAGCTTTTATCATCAACGAGTCCATTACCCTCCTCCATCCTTTTGTAGAAAAGTATATTTAGCCTGCCAAAGAGATTTCGGAGTTGCTATAAATTCTCCTTGCTATCAGAACAAGATAAGGAATTGAAAAGGGGTTACGTGGAGGGCAAACATCAAAGGGGGCAAATAAAATAGTCTGAAATCACCTTTACCCTCTGAATTCCTCCAGGCAATGGCTTTCTGATGTTGATTCCTATCAATATTTAGCAATATTTCTAGGGTGCTAGAGTTTTTTTAGAGAACGTCACTCCACAGCCAGTCAATATGGGCCTGTGTCTTATGTTAGCTCCTCAAAAATACGGCCATGTTGGGAGGATATCTGAGTGTAGAGGAGATGGAATTCACAGCAAGGATGCATTGATGATGAAAAGCTTCAAAAATAGAGAAGTAGATAAGAGGGCATGATTAGGCCATAATGGCACCAAGCCAGTAGGTGACCTGAGAGCTGAGACTCACCTCTCACCATTCCCACCCCACTCATGGTAGACACAGATGTTGCTTCAGAATCCTTCTCAACACAGGGTGCCAGGAAGCTCCTGCCACTCAATCATGTAGCTAGGTGAACCCAATTTTCAAACTCTAGTCTAAGCTGGCTCCCCATGTGACAGATAGTCTTCCAGAGTCTGGTCTGGATCTAGAGCTCTCTCTTTTCTCTCTCAGGGAGGAGGAAGTACGGAGGGAAGAGGAAAGGGGAAGCTATCAGGCTGAATCAGCTACCACCCTCTTCCATCTCTACCTACTCAGCCACTTGTTCACCCTCTGTGCTCCTCCTGCTTTCACAGACTTCATGTCCCTCCTTCCTTCCCTCTCCTGGTCTCAGTGCCTGGCCAGGTGCTTCATCTGAGGGACAAGGGGACTGAGTCTGAGGGTTGATTGTGTTGCAGTCTTCTTCACAGAAAGTTCAGATTTTACCTTAGCATAGCTTTTGCCTATTTCTCCATCTACTTCTAAATATACTACAATTCCCTTTTTTCCTCCTGTATTTCAAACCCTTCATGTGTTTCCCTGAGGACCGTGTGAACTGAGGCCACTTGTAGCATTCCAGTGGGTTCCACCCTGTTAATCCAGCACTAAGCATATTTGGACACTATAGTAATAGTCAAACAAATTAGAAGGTGGTGTTCAGGTTGACCAAAACCTTCACACAGTTTTAAATAATGAACGCTGATGGCTCATTTCAAAGAGTATTTATTCTATAGGAGTTCCACTGACAAATAACCATTTCCAGAATGTGTCCATTGTATTAATCAGTATGCACCTGTAGCATGAAACCCTGGTTCGAATTATGCTGATAACGGCACAGTAATAGCAATAAGTGTGTGTCTATTTTATTTTTTTCCCATTTTCCATGTGAAGAAACTAAGGCTTGGGACATATACATGGTCTAAGGACACTCAGAAAATTAGCTATAGATATAGATATAGGACCAGGGTCCCAGGTCCTCTGATTGCTAGACACTTCCCTCCAAAGGAAGGGGAGACATTGGTTATGCCTGGCCTTGTGTGTTGACCCCTTAAGCTTGGCTCCAAATCTCCATCCCAGCCTGTGCCCCATCTTGATTTAGTGCCTGGCCTTGCTACATAGCATTCTTGACTTCTGCTGTATTTTCAAGGGCTTAGAAAAGTGCCTACCACATAATACTTACTCAATAAAGGTTTGGTGAGTGAACTAATTGTCTTCGGGGAATCTCCAGAAAGAAAGATAAGGGGGGCGTAGTCACTGTGGTACTGACAACTTAGAGGGCTTCGTGGAATACACTTTCCCTTCTGTCATTGCTAGGTGCCCCTTGAAGGGGCTGGGGTATGAAGGACTTTAGGGGCACTGGTAGGGAAAGTTGGGCAAGTAGTGCCATAGAGAAGATGGACCTGGTAAGTCGGTTGATGGGGGGCTCACAGGTGTCCAAAGTAAGTACCAGGAGAAAAAAGCAGCCCCCAGTATGGAAGAAGTAGAAGGTATGTGGGTAAAATAGTCATAATCTAATGCAGTGGCTATCAACCAGGACGATTTTGTCCCCTACTGTGTTCTGCTGGGGACATGTTGCAATGTCTAGAGACATTTTTGGTTGTCACACTGGGTGCTACTGGCATCTAGTGGATAGAGGCAGGGACTCTGCTAAACATCCTGGAGTGCACAGGACAGCCACCTGCAACAAAGAATTCTGCAGCCTAAAATATCAATATTGCCAAGACTGAGGAACTCTGTAAACATCACCAAGAACTAGGATGACCAAATAATTCATCATTCAGACTGGAGAGTTTTTGAGAGTGAAATGGTCCCTATTAATAAATATGCTAAGACTGTGGTCATCACCTGGGCAAACCAGGATGTATTGTCAAGAATCTTGGGGTGAGGGAGAGTGTTGTTGGGACCTGCAGGACATAGGGGTGAAGGAAGAGGGGCAGGGATGAGGAATAGGGCTTGTTGTCACATGGGGCAGGTGAAGAGAAACTCACAAGGTCAGGTGGGGTCTCAACAGTATGACTGCCTGATGTAGAGGAGAGGCAGAGCCAGGGGAATAGAATCTTTACAGTGCTGCCTTGATATCACCAAGTCAGGAGTATGACCTACAAATTACAGATAAACAAGGAGAGATCAGTGTTGGTTTTGCTAAGCATGGTTCTTTTCAGAAATAGAACTGACAGATGAATGGCTCATGAGTACATGTAAAATCTAAATATCTCTCAGCCATGTCTTCTTTCCAGGTTAGGGATAGCCCATAAGTTTCATGTCCCTTGAGACTCCGCTAGATCGCATCCACTTGAAAGGCAAGACTGGAGAGTAGAAACTCCATCTATTCACTGGGAAATAGTGCAGTGGTTGATTAGCGATGTCTGTCACAGACTCCAAAAATGATAGTGAGGAGCCAATAGGCCATACAACCACTATCCCTTCTTGTTCTTGGTTCTCCTCAGAGCCAGTGATGAAAAGAATGAGCTCTGAGACAAGTAGTCTGGAATGTATTTATTGATCCTGACTGTGTCCACTACTATGCTGGGTCCTGTGGGGGACAATGAAGACCAGAAGAAGGAGCCCCCGGCCTCCAATACCATGATAATTTTGTGAATGAATAAAATATCATTCATGTAAATAAAGCCATAGGAGAACAAGCAAACAGTACAAGACTGCAGTATCAAGTCCTCCCTGAATGATAGAGCCTCTGCCCTTTAGAAGACCAGACAGAGGAAACAGGAGTCAGCTCCAAGGAGGAGAGAGGTGGGAGGAAGTGGGTTTGGGGACTGCCTTTGGAGAGAGTGAGAATGGCATTAGGGAAGACTTAGCCTCAGGAGAGTGAGATGATAGGTACAGGAGCCGTCAATGGTCCCCCTGATGACTCTGCTGTGTTTTTCCAGGGCGAGAGATGGTGGGGCCCACGCTGCCCGGATACCCACCCCACATCCCCACCAGCGGACAGGGCAGCTATGCCTCTTCTGCCATCGCAGGCATGGTGGCAGGTAAGGAGAGGGCCTGCAGGAAGGGGAACATTGCAAAGAGGAAGTGTTAGAGCAAGGTGGGACAAGGAGGGGTGAAGGGGCAGGAGGCATGCTGTGTCTCATTCATTCATAGACTTCCTAAAGGGCATTGAAGGATGGACCAAAAGGGGCATCTTCTTGTAAGGACCTGGAGAAAATGCCCTCGGTGCAGTCCTGGCTCCGTCATTAACTCATCCCAACTCAGCTTCCTTCTTCTCAGATCTCCCACATTACCCACTTTGATGAAAAGAAGGGGCTGAGACAGACCTGTGTCCAAATCTAAGCTTCTCCACCTCATCCAGTGATTCAGTGAACATAAAGAGTGTACACTCTCAGGGCAGCAAAACGCTGTTAGCAGAACATGAGCCCTGCCCTTAAGTAGCCCTGGTCTCCCAGAGATTTAACTCTGATGAATCTCAGTTTACCGCTTCTGTAAAATCTGAATATTAATGGTGACTATGATGATGAAATGATTAAAATACATCCTCCTTTGCACCTCACATTCAGTGAACCCTGCCTTGGTAGGGCCGAGGTTCTAGGTACTCTGAGGGTACTAAACAGTACAATGGAGTATGAGGTGAGCTGGGAGTATTTCTCTATCCCCATTTGGACTGTCCTGGAACCTTCCTGCCAGTCATAGGGGTTTCTTTGCCTGCCAGTGATGACCCAGAGTGTCAAAGTCTAGACAGATAAGGACAATGAGAATTTCTTTAGGCAAGTCTCTGTTTTTTTAGGAGCCATATAAGAAAGACTCTGGGATGAATGGGGTAGATTTGAGCCATTTCCACTGCCCAGATAGTCCTGGAGACCTGAAACTTCTAGCGGGGTCTCTGTGACCCTCATGCCAGCCCTGGGCCCGCATCCCTGCTTCTGACCCCAGGGACTTGGCACATTCACCCAGGCCTCTTCCCTCCTTCCTTGGCAGGGGTTAATCTTTGCTAACCACCCACTCTAGGCACCCTGTGCAGAGGCAGGTGGGCTGGGCTCTCCTGGGCAGAGGGAGGGGAGGGAGAAAGAGAGGGAGGAAAAAAGGCTCTGTGCTCCCTGGGAACCTGCTGAGCTGGCACTTGTTGCTGCCTGGTTACCGTGGCGATGTGCTTAATGCAGCGTTGAAAATACAGAATACTGACTCCTCTCTCCCTCCTGGCCCCGGACTCCCTCCCTCCCTCCCTTCCTCTTCTGGAGCGTGAAATGAGATTGGTCAAGATAAAAAAGGAAAAGATTCGGTTATTTTTTTAAGAGTGTGGATAATGGGGCCTCTCAATCAAAATCCCAGGCTCCAGTCGGCTCCCCCCCATTCCCCTTCCAACCTCTCCACCTTCCCCTGTCGCCTGCTTAGAGGAGGAGGAAGAAACATAAAGCACAAGGTTTTTCTCTTAATTATGAATCATTCCCTGAGGGCAGGCCCAGGGCAAGGGGTTCCTGGGGCCCAGTGTCTGACCCGTGAGGTAGCTGGAAGGCTTAGGCCTCTCATCAAAGGCCCCCAGGTTGTTTCTAGAAAGACTTCATCCTGGGTGGGTGCAGTGGAAAAAAAATACTACAGCTAGGATGTTGACTGCAAGTGAATTGCAAAAGGGAGGGGCCTTGCCTTACTCGGTGGTTGGGCTCCCTGAAAGTTGCATGCAAATCAGGTTTTAGAAAACGCAATACTATTTAAATGAATTACCTGGTTCTTAGGAAAGCCATCGTGCAAATAAATTCTTAAGGATTTTTTTTCTTAGAAAAATTATATGTCTGTCTTACCACTGACTGTGATCTCTCAATTGACTGAGTGGGGATTCCTGCAATTAAAATCAATAAACTTTTATTGAGCACCTACTGCTTACATGTTAGGAACATAATAAATGCTTAAAGCAAGCCATGCCAATGCCATTCATCAATCGATTGTCGAAAGAAGGAAGTGATCATTTATTATACACTTCTGCATGCTTGGCTATATACACATACATTTGTATTTATAACTTCATTTTTCATTTTATCCTCACCATAAGACTGAGAGAATGATATTATTCCCAGTTTTATAGATAAGGAAACAGAGGCTCAGTAAGCAAAATGATATGCTTAGGGTCATAACCATATTAAGTGGCTGAGTTGTACAAACACAAGTCATTTGATTTCAAATATAGAGCTCTTTCCACTGCACCACACTGCCTCCTACCATTTCAGAAATAAAGACACAAGAGCAGTACAGGAAAAGGTCTAGAACAGATTTCCCTCATCTGTTCACCTTCTGTTTTCCTTCCTCCCTCTCTCCCTCCTTTCCTCCCCCCCTTTTTCTTTATCTGGCTCTCCCTCCCTCCCTCTCCCCTTCTCCCCTTCTCCTCCTCTCTACCTCTCTCTCTCTTTCTTTCTCTTTCTCTCTTGCTTTCCCCTTCCTTCCTTCCTTCCTTCTTTCCTTCCTTCCTTCCTTCCTTCCTTCCTGTCCCAATCCCATTAACACAGTTAATGACTCTCATACCAGTTCTGGAGCAGAACCAACAACTCCAGATAAGTGGATGAATCCAACCATCTCTCCGTCTTTACATCCATTCATCTTTACATATGCTTTTTTCATACACTTAGGCATTTTCTCATCTATCCTTCTGTTGTTTCATCATCCATCTCTCCATCCATTCATATTTTCATCCATCCTTCCAACTTTTCCTCTGTTTTCCACTTATTTGTTCATCCATCCTTCTATCCATCCATCCACTTTTCCATCCTTCCATCTATCTATTCATCTTTTCACATATCCATCTTTTTATCTATTTTTGTCTATTCTTTCATCATCCATTCTTCTACCCATCCTTCCATACATCCATCTTTTCATCTCACTTTCAGTCTACCATTCATTATATCCATTCTTTATATCCACTCTTATTATTACTATATTTCATTCTTAATATGCATCCTATTATCCACCCATCTTTCCAGCCATCTTTCTATCTATCCTTTTCTTATCAGTCCTCCCATCATCCACACTTTCATTCATCCTTGCATCTTTCCATCCATTCATGACTTTTTCACTGAACAGATACTGACTGGGTATCTATTGTATGGGATGCTGGAGATACAGCAGTGAAAAGTCAGATCCCTCTATTTATGGAGCTTACAATCTAATGGTGAAGAGAAATTAATAGTAAATAAGTCAACAAATGAATAAACATGATCATGTCAGATAGTGGTAAGTGCTGTGAAGACAATAAAATAGGGTGATTTAATAAAAAGTCACAGGGAGAAGAGATAACTACTTTTGACTGGGTAATCAGGGGAGGCCTCTCTGAGAAGGTGTTCAAAATAGCCAGCTAAGTGGTAAACTGGGACAGACCATCCTTGGTCCAAGGGAACAGCGTGTGCAAAGACCCTAAAGCAGTAACTAGCTTAGCACAGAAAAATGATAAGTATATCAAAAAATACTGAGTGACCGGGAAAGTGCTATAAGATAAGGACAGGCTAGTAGTGACTGAGTCAAGTTTTAAAAGGCTACTCAGACTTCTGGGAAAATGGATTGTAGATAGTCAAGAGACAAAGCACAGATACCATTTAGGGGACAGTTGCAGTAGTTCTTTTTAGAAATGACAGTGGCTTTGGCTAGAAAAATAACAGTGAAGGAGCAACAAAGAGACACTGAATATATATTTTAGTGGAATGATCAACAAAACTTGCTGGTGAACTGACTGTAGGAATGAGAAAATACAGGAAACAAGGATCACTTGTAGGTTATGGCCTTAAGAAGTTGCATGGATGATGGTGGCAAGTATACATATAGGAAACCAGGAGAGGAAGAAATGTGGCAGGTGGAAGGTAGAAATCAGGAGTTTTATTAGGCTGTTGTAAGACTGAGATGCCTACTAAATACCTAGTTTTAATAAGTCAGTAGGCACATGATATATGTCTGAAGTCATGAAAGAATCCTGTCTACAGTATAAATTTCAGCCATGTACAAAGCTATTATTTAATGCCAAAGGATTAGACAAGATCACTAGAAAGAAAATGTGACTAGAAATTCACAGACGGCTCACCAACCAAGCCTCGGGCTCTTCAACATAATTTAGAGCTCTAACAGAGGAGGAACCAGCAAGCAGAATGAGCAAGGAAGACAAGTGAGTTATAAAGCAAACCAAGAGTCTGAACATCACAAACCCAAAGGCATAAGAGGTCAAGGGAACTGTGGATGCAGAAGTGACCATTGGAATGAGCAGGTTAGGGGTTGTGGGGATTTGAGAGGATCAGTGTTGGCCTGGTTGGAAAGGACAAGAAGATGAGGGCAGATACCAGGAGCAGAGAAAGGGGTTGACCACTAGAGAGGAATGTGGGTAGGAAGAGGTTTTGTTTTTTATTTTATGAGTTGGAGTCTCACTCTGTTACCTAGGTTGGAGTGTGCAGTGGCACACTCACTGCCACCCCAGTGTTGACCTGCTGGGCTCTGGCAATCCTTCTGCCTCAGCCTTCCAAGTAACCGGAACTACAGGCGTGCACTACCACGCCCAGCTAATTTTTTATTTATTATGGAGAAGAGATCTCACCATGTTGCCCAGGCTGGTCTTGAACCCGCGAGCTCAGGCAATCCACTCACCTCGGCCTCCCAAAGTGCTGGGTTTACAGGCTGAGCCACAGAGCCCAGCCAGGAAGAGGGTTTTTAAAAGACCGAAGATAGCCCAAACTTCACCTGCTTGTAAACCACTTATGTACCTAATCCTGACTTGTACCTCACATCTTTAGAATAAAATAAGGTTTAAAAAAAAATAGTAGGGCATGTTTGCAGGCTGAAGGGAGTGATGAATTAAAAAGGGAGAGATTGTTGAAGCAGAAAAGAGAAGATAATTGTGGGGGCCAAGTCCTTGGAAAGGTGAATGGAGTGAGATACACAGCAGAGACTGATTGACCTTCATAGGAACAGGGACATTTCATCTGCTGTGGCTGCAGGCAGGTTGACAGATCTGGTGATGAGAAGATGCCCCACTTGGGAAGTACCACCTTCAGTGTCCCCTCTCCTACCCCAATTTCCATGTAACTGAGGCTGACAGGTACTTGGTAAATGGGTGTTAAATACATAAATAAGTGGGTAAGGGAGTGAATGCATGAATGAGTAACTAAATGAGAGTGTAAACACATTGTTTTCCACCTCTGTTGCCTGTCCTTTAAAAGCTTGCAGTGTTTGGCATGGCGCGCACTGGCGGGGGGGGGGGGGCGGTAAAGGCAAGGGAGCCCTTGCTGTGCCACCCATGGTGCAAAGGAACACTGAAACCTGGGAGATCTGGGGTAAACAGGGCAGTCCACACTGTGGGATACAAGAGAGAACACTGGTGTAAGAGCAAGTGGCCAGGGTTCTAGTTCAGATTCTCATCGAACACGTGGCCTTGGGCAAATGTCTCTCTTTCCAGGTAGCAGTTTCTTCATTTGTTAACTAGATGGTTAAATTAAATGTTTTCTTAGTTTTCCTTTTTTTCTTCTTTGCTTTTTCCCTTTTTCTCTTCCTGCCTTCTTTTTCTCCACATTTTTGTGCTTGGCCCCCACCCCTAAGGAACTTCCTGTATTCTTACTGTGAACTTACTGCCTGTCCCTGACTTCCTAAAGGAGGACAGGATCCAGTAGCCTTTTTCCACTTCAAGCTCCCCCTCCTCATTTCCATTCCATTCTTCCTGTGCAAATGCCTACTTCTTTGGCAAGGAAGCAGCCCCCACTGACCCCAACCTAGGCTTGAAGACTGGTTGGATGACTGATTTGAGTCGCCATTGAGCTTTATTTTAGCTAATAAATGCTAAGTACCATGCTTGGAATATAAGAAGAACTCAATAAATGTTTGCTTTCACAATGAAAGCAAACATTTATTGAGTTCTTCTTATATTCTAAGCATGGTACTTAGCATTTAATATATATCATCTCATTTTATCCTCACTAAACCCCATGAAATAAGGACAATAGTTTGCCCCATGTTACAGATGAGAAAGTCAAGGCTCAGAGAGACTAAGTGACTTGTCCAAGAGTACACAGTCAATGGAGGGGTGGGGATTTGGCTCCAGGCACACTGGCTCTGGAACCGGAAAGTTTCAAACCACCTCTCCAGGGAGTCTGGGAAGGAAACTAGGAATCACAGAAGACACTTAGCTCAAAATTGCAGATGAGTTTTTGAAAGGCAATGTGAACATTCATGGGGTCTCAGGATTGGCAGGAATCTGGCTTTGTAAATAAAATCATCTCATAAGTGAATAAAAGGATTATTTGGAATTTAGAGTCAAGAGCCCTAAGGTCAAGTTCTATCCTGCTCTTTAACAACAGTATGATTTGAGGTAAACACTTAATCGCGCTGCACTCCAATTTCCTTTTCTATAAATTGGCAGGATGGATTAGTGCTTTGTAGAATGGTTGCGGATAAAGGGGCATAATGTACGGGAAAGTGCTTTGCAAACTTTAAGCTCGGTACCAAGTACCAATGGCAGCAGCAGTGGTCAGTTTGACTTTGTTGTTGTTATGTTAGAGAATTCTTAAGTAATCTCTTTGGTAAATAATTCTTTTGGGAAAGCCAAGAATCCGCTAACAGAAGGAGGCATCTGATTTACTCTGTGGTAATTTATGCACTGAGTTGACTTAAAGTGGCAGACTCAGGCTAGAACAACAAACTCCTTAGAACAAGTTCCAGGACACAGCTTCCTGGAAAGGTGGGTGCCCTCCAGGGCCCTCTCTCCTCTTCTACCCTTAATCCTCACACCTCTCCTTATCCTACACACACACACACACACACACACACACACACACACACACACACACGGACACACACACACACACACACACACACACACTCAGCACACTCAGATCTAGGGAATCTCAAAAGTTTATATATACACAGCTTCCCTCTTTGAATGCTAACTCCCTCCTTCTGCCGTGAGCCTCTTCCAGAAAGGCCCTTCTGCAGAAGGCCCAGGCAGCAAAGCGAGCAACAATTAGACCCTAGGCCCTAGAGACACCGCATGGTTTCTAAACTCTACCAAACTCCCTGGCTGTGAGAGCTTCTGCAGGTCCCAGCACCTCAGTCTCTTTATCTGGAAAATGGGGATAATCACAACATCTCCCTCCTGGGCCTCCCGGGAGGGCTGCAGTGTGCCAAGACAGTACCTAGGGAACCTGCCCCAAATGACCTAGGTGAGGGCTTCCTAAAGGGAAGGGCCTTTTGGAGGGGCTTTCTGAGCTCCATTGTCCCTGCCCTGGCTCCAGCTGTCCCCTGCCACTCCTCAAACGTGCTAGTTCTGCAGACTTCCTGCCACCGCAGCCCCACACTGGTGCCGTCCACCTCACAGGTCTCTCCCCTGTATGCCTCCAACAGGAAGTGAATACTCTGGCAATGCCTACAGCCACACCCCCTACTCCTCCTACAGTGAGGCCTGGCGCTTCCCCAACTCCAGCTTGCTGAGTAAGTGCCTGGGGCCACCCAGGCTCCCTGCTGGGCAGGTGGGGTGGTGTGGGGGGGTCAAGGCCAGGCCAAAAGATGTCTGAAAGCTGGGAGGCCTCAGTTTATACAGAGGGCCTGGGAGATGGGTGTTGTTTGTAATCAAAGAAGGTAGCAAGAGGGCAGTGTACCTGGTTGCTTGGGGAAAGAAAGCAGAAGGCCAGTGACTCCCTAGTATTGGTCTCCCCAGCTGCTCCCCAAAGCCATGTTCATTAAATCTGTGTTTTGTGTAATATTCATGGCTCGAGCGTTGAAAAAAAGGTCAGGAGTTTAGTCGAGAAAAGCCTGAGACAGGACCTCCTGTTTCCAGGGTTTACAGTCCAACAGCAGCAGACACTGGCGCAGGGCACCCCGCCAGCATCCAGCTGCCCTCCTTCCTGGGAGCCGATTGCAAGAATGCCATCCTGTTGTCCCCCATTAACCATCTAAGTGGCTCACAAATACTCATGATTCAGCACCAAAACGCTTACACAGAAATCCTTTGTTCCACCACATTCCCTGTTTTTGGCTTGAAATGAGGACAGCGTTCAGGGTCGAGGTCCAGAGAATGAGCTTCCAGGCCGCTGTTCACCCCTCTCTTGTCCTGGGGCCCTGGCTGGGAAGAGAAGCTTTTCAGGAAAGAAGTCCCACAAATGGGGGTACTCGAGGGATCCCACTAGAGCCTCCCTGGGTAGTGGCCTTGGGGATGTCAAAGCAAACCTGAGCCAGACTGAGCAGTGGCCCATGGGTGGTTGAGCCTGTGGGCAGCACTGCAGACTGGTAAGATCATCCATGTCCCAAGACCCCTCTTCCCATTATCTCCTGGTGTTCCAGAAATAACTGGGAGGATGGCTGACCTGGCGTCATCTTTGCCAGATGAGTTCAACTCTAAGCATCTTTCTTTTCAGTTTAGTCAGAAAGCATGAGGGTGGTGAGACATGCAAGGGGTCAGAGCACCTTCCCACTAAGCCTCCCTGGGGTTGCCCATCCCCACAGGTATACAGAGCCTCACCAAGGGGGCCCTCAAACCCAGATCCCCTTGGACCTATTGGAAGTCTAATCCCCTTGGATCTTAAAGGGAAGATTGTCTCACCTGGCATTTCTTGAGCAAGGCTGGGGAGTATCCCATGACCCCAGTGTCCTTGCTTCTTCGGGGTTCCACATGCACCTGCTATCTTTTGCCCTCTTCCTGCAATGGGGGTGTTGAAGGTCAAAGCAGCCGTAGGGGGAAGGGACAAGAAGCAACTGTACTTATTCTGGCCAGAAACTCAAAGGTAAGGACTGAGAAGGAGGAAATAGTGCTGGAGAGGAGTTAATCTTTGATGATCAGATAGGCCAGAGGAATAAATGATTAACTTGTGTTGTCTTAAAGGTCAGCAGATGCAGGGAAGGCTGTGGTGCAATTTCCCCTTCTGACCAGCAGTGTTGTTGTTATTTTTTTTAAATGTGTCTAGGTTCCCCATATTATTACAGTTCCACATCAAGGCCAAGTGCACCACCCACCACCGCCACGGCCTTTGACCATCTGTAGTTGCCATGGGGACAGTGGGAGCGACTGGACGACAGGAGGACTTGGCCAGGGACAGGCCTCAGAGAGTCACACAAAGGAATCTTTATTTATTACATGAAAAATAACCACAATCCAGCATTGCAACTCACTCCCTGTGTGGTTAATTAAATGAACCGTGAACGACAGGATGACCTTGAAGAAGGCCAAACTGTCCTCCAAGACTGCTTAATGAGGGACAGGAATCCTGAGGAAAGAGAACCATACCATGCTGAAAAAGACAAACCTGGAGAAGAAATGTGGCCCCCAGCTGGTGCCCATCAAAGAAGAGAAGAGAGAGCAGTCCAGAAGCTTGGTGGGGCTGGGGGGTTGGCAAATGATGCCCACCTGGGCCTGAGGGGCGCAGAGGAACCTCAGTGACTCTGTCAGTCAACACAACTCTAATAATTATGGACCATAAGCACTTCCTTCCAGCCCACAAGTCACAGCCTAGTGCCGAGGCTTTCCCTGCCAGCCACCCTGGGAGTCAACTCCCTCAGCCTCCCACCTGCCCCAGACCCAAGGCTCTGGCTGTCCTCTTCGACTCTACTTGCTTGGCTATCCCTACACCTCCCTCTTGGGCATGGACTGAGGGCTGGGTCTAATCAATCAGAAACTCCGCTGGGTTATCAGCTGACCTTCCTTTTGCCTGCTGCTGTGAATCCACAGCACCACCCCAACTTCTCTGCAGTGGAGCATCTCTTGGACTGCTGTCATCAGCCAGACCAGCCTCAGGCAGTTTGAGACAGACATTCCAGAGGGCTGGGGCGCCTGGCATGTGAGGTGAGGCTCTGCCCAGGGCAGAAAAAGGCAAAATCGCAGGGGAACCTCTTTCCCTTCCTCACAGCTCCTGCCAAGCCAATGTGCTTCCTGCAGTTCAAGCCCACCAGCTACCGAAGAGACCCCGAGGCAACCCCTTGGAGGCAGAAGTTGGGGGGTCCTCTCTGACTCCCCCACAGCTCCTGCCCCCAAGGCCTGACTGTATATACTGTAAATGAAACTCTGTTTGGGTCAAGCTTCCCTCTTTCCACTCCCAGACTTTGGCCTCTGAGTGAATTGTCTCTCTGCCATGTTGGGCTTCTCTCCTTGATGCTTCTTTCTTTTTTAAAGACAACCCACCATTGCCACATGACTCAATAAACCATTATTCTTCGTCTCAGGCTTTGGGGTTGGCCGGGGAAGGAGGCACCTAGGGACTGGGCTTTGTGCCGAGAATGTCAGAGCTGAGTTGTGGACAAACTCACTTCGGGGCTGTAAGTTGGAAAAAGTCATCTAATGTCCCAATGCCCTGACTCTAGCATTCTCCCTCTGCCTGTAATTGACGTTTAACACTGGGTAAATCACTCATCCCAAGCTCTGAATTCTTCAACACTGAGTAAATGCAAGGATGGCACAGTGTTGGGCCAATTGTAGACTCCTCATAAGTAGCTACTGCTGTTTTTAAAAAGAAGCCAGAGAATCAGTGGGGTGGGTTGGTGAAGGACCTACAAATAGCTATAAGCTGGAGTCCACATAAACAGCTCTTGAGGTCCCTGTGGTGTGAGAGGAGGGGAAGGATAAGACTGTGTGCTTCTGTGTGCCAGGCACCAGGTGGAGAGCTTCGTTTAAGTTGAAATCAGCACCAGTTTACATAAGGGGAAACTGAGGCTTAGAAAAAAATGAAATGGCTTGCCCAAGATGGGAAGTGGTAGATTCAACCAAGTCCTCTTACCCCAAGTCCAACACTTCTACCCCACACCTCAGGGTCCTCATCAAGCGTTCCAGAAGATTCTTGGCCCAGGGGAACCACTGAGGATCTCATTTCTTGTACTTTGGTTCTAATGATTTGACCTAGCTGGGCAATAGAAAAGCACAGTACTGTGGACCAGGAGGGGGCGAGGAAGCCTGCAAAGACGTAGGATAACCCCCTCCAGGAAATTTGGAAGAACAAGGGATGAAATACAATGTGATAGCTTGGCTCTGCCCTCCACAGAGCACATGCTTACAGGAAGCTGCTTGATATCCACATGGACTCTCTCCAAGGAATAGGGTCTGAAGCCTGTGTGTCCAGGTGAATGTGGACTGCTGGGCAGGCAACATTGGAACTGAGTAAGGTGGAAGGGGGCCAGGGACTTCAAGACTGAGAGAAAGAGGCTGAGAGACAGGGCTCTTACTGCCTTAGACCTCCCAAAGGAGAGGCCAGGGATAGCATGAGAATACTTGAGCCATGGAGGGAAACTTCTCATAAAATCCATCCCCATCTCTTGTGAGGGGATCTGAGATGAGATTGGTTTTTCAATGACAGGACCTCCTTCAGCAATGGGACTCTGAGTCCCCGTTATGTCTGATACTTTTCATGCTCCCAAATTTTGGGGTTCCTGAGTGCCCTAAGACTACCCCCCATGAGATTCTGGGGCCACAATAAACGCCCCACCCAAGAATCACTTCAAGAAGCATGGCATCCCAAGAAGCCTACACAGCCACCCTTTGCACTCATAGCCGAAACCCTTCTGGAGACACTCAGTGCCCCTGGCAGACTTATCCAACTCACAAATGAAAACGAAACTTGGGCTTTGCTATTGCCCTCGTTCAAAACTCACCTTTCCTTCTGTGAAGTGAGCCAAACCTCCAGGACACTTTGCTCAGAGTGAATGTTTGGTAACTGTATGGTGTGGCCCAAGTGCTGCAGGCCCTGGCTAGTACCTATGCAGATATTCTCTCCATAGTCAAACCACAGGTTCCCCCTTAAGCGTGGAAAATACAGTCATTCATGGACTGGACAAGAGAGAGATTTGAGATGCCCCAGCCTTGAGAATGATGTTGAGAGAAGTTAGAGTGGGTCATGAGTTGGGACGTGATAAAAGAAGGATATGAGGACAGCGACAGGGAGGACATGGGAGGCTGCCCAGGGTGAGCATTTCCCTCACTGGGGGAGTGAGGGAAGTCTCTGTGGGTGGCTGTACATGAAGGGGGGTTGCTTTACTGTGCAGAGGCCCTGTGGAAGTGGCGTGTGTTGGCAGGAGAATTGGGAGTGAGATATAGGCCCAAGACATTCCCAAGGTCCCAAGTACCCCCAACCCCTGCTCCTTGCAATGGCACTTGGGACAATCCCTTTCATGGCCTGTGTGGAGAGACTATCTTAGCTTTCCAGGAAGCTCTCCTTGGTGGAACCCTTAACCCTCCTCCCTGGGTCTTAGCATCCCAGCACTAGCCAGGCCAGCCCAGGGTCCTAAGAGCTTGCAGGGAAGGCGTATAGATGTGTCAGGCTCTTCAGGGCAACAGAGACGGAGTAGCTGAAACCCCATCAGGGACCCATCAGATGGGCAGAACATCTGTGACCTTGCGGTCCCCACCCCGCAGCTCCAGGGGTGGGGCTGGGGAGAACTGGGAGTCCCCACTTGCCAGACCAGCCCCCAGGCTAGTTCCAGTGTCTCCCCTTGTCCTACCTTCTCTCACTTCTCCAATATTCTTGCCATAAGTTATGACCAAGAAACATGTAGCTTCTGTCCCACCATGTGCCAGGCACACACTCAACTCTGATGACAAAGAGGTGAGAGGGGTTGGTGGCCACAATCTCCAGATGGGGCAACAGGAGGCCAGAGAGGTTGAGGCCCCTGCTAAGGCTTCCCCACTCCCACCTTTTCTTGTCATTTCCCTGCTGTCTCCATCATCCACAATTCGCACACCTTTTCCCATACATATCAACATATATCTTATTTAAGATAATTCACATTGTCCTGGTCCTCTGAGGGTGGGCACAGGAGGAGAAGGGACTGGAAACCTCAGTGCCACCATCAATGGGCCTGTGCTTCAGCATCAACCTGTCAATCAGGGGCAGAAGAAGGCCGTCGGGGACTGTGGCTCCCTCACAGGCCCCTACTTCACCTACTTCTAAACACCCCTCTCTGGCCTCTCTCAGCCTCGGAAGTTATAATAACCCTTTAACCTTTATAGAAAGCTGTGTATAAAGCTCATTCACATATCTTTATGTCTTAAATTCTGATTATTGACCCCACTTTGTTTTGCACTTGGGAAGCTGAGACTTAGAGATGACCTGACTTTTTGAAAGTCATTCAGCTAGTCAGTAGAAGACATGGGAACACAGCCTGAACCCTAACCTGAGGCCTAATCTACATCCTATTCTAAGGCTTTAGATATCCGGATGTAGCCAGGCTTTTGCAGAGATCCTCAGACATCTCTCACTCTGTAGGGAAAGGCAGAAGTTACTGGGCCAGTTAGGGTACTGCCACACATTCCCAATTTGGCACGGGCTGAACACAATATCTAGAGGCCAGAGAAGG
The DNA here is from genome assembly GCA_027257055.1 of Cephalopachus bancanus. Taxonomy (NCBI): domain Eukaryota; kingdom Metazoa; phylum Chordata; class Mammalia; order Primates; family Tarsiidae; genus Cephalopachus; species Cephalopachus bancanus. The sequence continues at coordinate 1,361,849 of JAPVLO010000380.1, read as the reverse complement.
AGCACTGGGCTGGGCTGAGCCATGCCCGGCTGATTCCAGATGCCCCATTCATCCTTGACCCCAAATCCTTGGCTCCAGGCTGCCCTCTCCAACCTTGAGGATCATAAAGAATTTTCATCTGCTATAGGGAAGCTGATGAATCCTCTGTCCCAGGATGCTGTGTCACCTTCTGATGTCTGACTGTGACTGTGCTGATAGAAAAACCCTGCCATCCCACAGAGATAACCTCCTCTCTTTCTCCTTCCTTTTCTCACTTCTTTTAGGTTCTTGCATCCCTTACTTCTCTGCTGAGTCTGAAGCAATTATTCCTTCCTTGTCAAAGATGTTTCAGAACTGTGGGAGGTTGGGGGAGGGAATGTTGGGGATATTTGGGAAGAGCTCGAAGGTCCTTAATGAGTTCAGGAGATGCCAGGAAGCATCTCTTCTCCCTCTCCCTTTGACCCTGTCTTTGGTTTCTTGCTCTTCTCATTACTTTATTCTGCTCCTTTGGCTCTTTGGGGACCTCTGGAACACAGACAGTGGCAGTCATTACCTTCTGAGAGGCAAGCACCCACCCCCATGTCTCCCCACTCTGGTACAAACACACCACCATCATCAACCCCATCCCTGCAACTCCACACCCCACAAACAGAATCAGGGTGCCTGGTTCTCCTTCCTGGAAGAAGCTGAAGGAGGTAAGCAGGGTGGACAGCTCTCCCCCACCCCTTGTGGTCAGTGTCCTCTGGACCTACCCTTTCTCCTCCCCTTAGGAAGTAGCAGGGTAAGGCTCGAGGTGGAGAGGCTGCCCAGAGATTTGGAGCAAGGGGCCCAGGCCTTGCAAGAGGCTTCAAGTGGGCTTCTAGGGGACGGGAAGGGGAGGTGGGGGCCCAGCTCCCTGGCATCTGTGCCCGGTGGCAGCCAGCCAGGCTGTGGAGTGAAGCACTGCCTGCAGCTCTCCCGGGGAAATGTGATTTCCCCTTGAGTGAAGCGGACTGTGCAGTGTGGAAATTGGCTCTTTCTGAGCGAACGGCGGCTGTGGCTGCGGAGTTGGGGCGGGCCGACTGGCCCCTGGAGTGAGCCGGGAGCAGCCATGTGCTGAGAACTCATTAGGGATAAATCAAACTAGTAACAGCATGAAGCCAACACCCTCCCCCCCACTGCATCTCTTCCCTTCTCCACCCCCTCTGAGACCCCCCCCACCTCCCCTCCTCTTCTGTAGTCCTTTTCCCATCAGACTCCCTCCTGCCTTCTACCCAGCCAAGGCACCCTCCCTGCGGTGAAGGCACCCACTCCGGAGTGAAGGCACTGTCCCTGTAGCTGAGGCTCTCCCCCAGTGAGGTCACCATCCCTGTAGCCAAGGCACCCTCCTGCAGTTAAGGCACCCTCCCCCCAAGTGAAGGCACCCTCTCTGCAGCCAAGGCACTTCTCCCCAGACTTGGTACCCCGGAGCCAAGGTACCCTCCTCCCAGTTCCAGGAGTCCAAGCCCCTGCACTTGCACACAACCATGCAGACACACACACACACACACACACACACACACACACACACACACACTCACCTGCTGTCCAAACTCCAGGAGCTGCCCCTGAGTGAGAATCAAGTACATTTACGAATACACCCTTTGTTGCTTGTTTTATGTTTGTCTGCTTTTTTGGTGGCGAAGGGGACACTGGTACAAGCTTAACTGGCAGCCTCAGGCCTTGCTAGGAACATAGACTGGGGACTCACAGGCCCCTCATCTCTCACCAGATCACATCATTCCCCTGTCCTGCCTCCTGGAGGGACCCAATGGGGAGGGTCCAAGCTGTGGGTAACATTGGTTTCCCTGTGTATATCCCTCTAGGGAGATGAGAGCACCCCGAAGACTCAACTGCAGCAAAAAAGAATGGAAGGAGGGAGGGAGTAAGGCTCGTGCTATTAGCTCTCAGTGGTTGTGAAGGCGAGGAAGGTTTTCACCCTTAAAAGTGCAGCCATTTCTTCTCTGGAACCACCCTCTGCCGATGAAAGGGAACGTGCTGGCTCTGTTTGTTCAGGGGCTGATTTTGTTTGTGTTACTAGAGCCTGCTACTTCCTGTCATAATAGCAAGGCCCCTGGTCATTGCGTTTGCTTCCACCCACCCCAGGAGAGAGTGGCCTAGGGATGTTACTAAAGAGTCCAGACCTGGTGGGTAGGGTTGTGACTTAGTTTTGGTTGCCTTGCTGGAGACTCCAGAAGATTTCTCAGTTTCCTCGACTGTAAAATGCATGGCTCACGTCAGCATGATCTCTAACAGTGTGACACTGTAGTGACCTGGGCCAGTGGAAAGCATTAAAAGCCTCATCTGACTGGTTTATGTATGAAGCCCTCTCTCTCCCGAGTCTCCCAGTAATTTTCCATCAGGCAAATACCATATTTCCATATTTGGAGTATGGTCTGTATTTGGGGTTGGCGATGGAGTGGCTTCATGCCCCACCCACCCAGACAGCAGCTCAGTTTCCAACTCAACTTGCTGAACTAAAGTCAGGCTTCCAAAGGATTCCAGGATGGGGCAGAAACAAGAGGGGAGCTAGTAGCCACACGTAATTTTGGCCAGGGACTGAAGATTCTACTATAGCCCTCACATTAATCATTTTATTCATCCGATGAGAAGTCTTTCGTGAACCACCTTCTATGAGCCATTCCTCTGGAAAGGCTTCAGGAGAAAACAAGATGAACTTGATAGAGCCCCCCCCAATGAAAAACAGAGCTTAGAAATGAGGCTTGTAGAGAGCACGGTGGAAAACTGATGAAGATCATAAGAGAGTTGCATATAAAGTACTGTAGGGTTTCAGATAACATTTGCGAAGTCCCTCATGTCCATCCCAGCCTTCTCCAACATCCTCTCCTCTCCAAGAAGCAGCCAGGAGGAACGTCAACTGCAGACCCTAAACCTCAGGTCTAAAGTCCAACCTCTCTTCCTGGAAAAGGACTGTCCTCCTGAGCTTCTGTATCTGGGAGGAGGGAAGATGCTAGGTGAGGAAGAATCAAAATGTCATCAGCGTCCTTTCCCAAACACCCTCTTGCCCCATTCCAACCACCATCTCCTGTCCTTGCACCGAGCCTGGCTAAGTGGACTGGAAGCCTAGGACCCTGGGACCCTGGGACCGGAAAGCCTGGACCTCTCCCTGAACTGCTTCCTTGTTCCTACACCTGGGCAGGGAAGGGGGCGGTGGGTGCCCAGGGCCTGAAAACAGACCAATGGCTGCCCCTCCCTGCACGTTTTGGCTAGTCCCCGTCTTCCCATTTTGATTACATCCCAGTACCCAAGGTGAGGCCAGCCCAGCTCCCTGATCACAGGTCTGAGGACTGGAAGGAAGAAAGGAAGAAAAAGTCCTCAGTAAAGAGAGTAGGACATGGCAGGCCCAGGAAAAGAGAGGGGTGGGGACATCATGTGGCTGTGAGTTCCAGGACTCTCCGGGGTGGTGACTGAGGCAGGCTTTGGGGACAAGCCTCACCTCCATGATCAGTCCCCTCCCTCATGCATATTTTCTCAGAGCTTGACTTGGAGGCTTTAGGGTCTGAAACAAAATGATGGTGGGGAGGCAGTCTCCAAATGCCCCAAGGGAAGGAGGGAAGAAGAGAGGGAGTCAGAGGAGGGGGAAGCAGGTGCCTCCTCCCAGCAGCCTGCCTTGGGGGAAAGGGGTGTGGGGGTAGGTCCAGACCCAGGCCAAGGCTCAGGGACCATCTGAGCATATCGCCTGCTAAGGAGGAGCAGAGGCGGGGGAGGGGAGGGCGGGGAGGTGAATAAATAATAGGAAATAAAACTTCATGAAGCAGAAAATAAAAGGCAGATTATACAGATGTGGCAATTTGAAGGATCATTGCCTCTGTCCTCTTTTTAACTGCTGCATCTGGAGTTTTGAAGCGACTTATCCTCTCCCTCCCTCTGCCAGGTCCCCGCCTGGCTGGAGGCCCCCACAGGGCCAAGGCACGTGTGGGGACAGCACCTCAAACGCCTCAAATGCCAGGGGCATTTCCTAGCACCACACGTGGCTCCCCAGCCTGGGACGGACCTGTGGGGCAGCAGGGGCAGTGGGTGAAAGGGTGGACTGGGTGTTTGAGGGTAAAGCTCTGAGCAGGTGTTGGGTGTGGCTGTGTTGGTTAGAGACCATGAGTGTGGGTGAGGGTGAGGCTGGTTATGGAGAGTGAGCCTGTAGGGTCAAGAATGGGGTGAGGATTTGTCAGGCCTGAGGAAGGGGACCCCTAACAAAAAGGGGGTCTGGGTGAATGTCAGCTTGATAATGAGGCCTATGTCTCTGCAGCTTCTTTCTGCTCTTCATCAAAATTCATTTGTTAAGCTTCAATTTGACATTGTGCCAGGTGCTATATAAACAGACATGGTCCCTGCCCTTAAGGAATTTCTAACCTAAGACACACACACACTGACATTTTGTTTATTTTATCTTAAATATTAATGTATTCCTCACCTCGTTCCAGGGAGGATTTTCAGACAGCTCACAGGAAATGCATGCCAGAAATTAGTAAAATACAAATGAAAAATCAAGCACCAGCACCACAGAAAATGCACCCGGGTGGGATAGTGGGCCCTAAGCAGCTGCAAAGTATATCTGGAATTGTTCTTCATTCTATAGGTGGTAGACTGAAAGGGCTGTTGCGGTTTCATGTGTGACTCTCACTTACAGAAGGCAACACACCAGTCCTCAGGAGAAGCAGAACTTTTCCTAGTACTTGGCTCTAAGGAAAATTACCTCAACCCTGACCAGCGTGGTTAAAGCCCTCAAAAACATTGCAGCAAATTCAGGCCCAGTTTCCCAGTGACAGCTGAGGCAGTCACTTCCAAGCCCTGCTCAGTAAGAGCATTGAAATCCAAAATATCTTGTGCAAAGAAGTACTCTGTATGCTGCAACCCTTTCTTCAGCACTGGGACTTCTCTCAAGTGGGTTTTGGACCCCAGATTCTGGTCAGCCATGGCCATGACCAGAATCTCAGAGGGAATACTAGTAGCTGAAGTCAAAATTCCAAGCTTAGGCCAGGTTCGGTGGCTCAGCCTGTAATCCCAGCACTTTGGGAGGCCAAGGCGAGTGGATTGCCTGAGCCCGCAGGTTTGAGACCAGCCCAGGCAACTTGGCAAGACCTCTCCTCTACAATAAATAAATAAATAAAAGTTAGCTGGGTGTAGTAGCGTGCAACTGTAGTTCCGGCTACTTGGAAGGCAGAGGCAGAAGGATCACCGGAGCCCGGCAGGTTGACACCATGAGTGTGCCACTGCACTCCACCCTAGGTGACAGAGTGAGACTCCAACTCAAAAAAAAAAAATTCCAAGTTTGGTCCAGCCCAGGGTCAGGGTCGTGAATTCGTACATGTAGAAGGGTGGGGGCCAGAAAACCTGGGTTCAGCAGATTCTAAATGAGGGGGGCATTTCTTTTCTGTTCCCAACCCCATGTCACACCACAAATGAGGACAAAGAGATAGAAAACCAGAAAACCTCACTGATACCAAAGGTGAGGCAAAGGCCCATCTGGGTCAAATAATATTTGTTCTGGCGTGTGGTCTTTCAAGGCAATGAATGAACCAGCACAGAATCATTCATAGAAAAAGGGGGTCAGGAGAGGATTAGTTTGGGGAAGGAGACACTAAATTCAGTCCTACAGATAATAAGTAACATGACAGTACCATGCTTTATAATTTCCCAGAATATTTATGGAGGAGTCACGCTTTGAGGACAATTAGAACTCCAGGTCTGACATTCAGGACAGAAATCAGGGTTGAAGGCTTAGATTTGGAGACTTCTCCCAGAAGCTATCCTGAAGCCCTGCAGTCAATCAGTTAGGTAAGATCTCCAAGGCTATACCTTGTGGAAAGACTGAGTTTAGAGATTGGAAGAGGAAGAGGAAGTAGCTGGAAAGACAGAGAAAGAATATGCAAGAAAGGAAAATAAAAATTAGTAGAATGTGGAGTGCCGGATACCTCAGCAGGGTAAAGTTTTGAGACATGCATTCATTTGACTCTAGATATCAGGCCCCTGGTAAGTATGGAGACCAAAAATTCTGGTTCCTGTCCTTGAGAATTTTGTGTTGCTCTGGAAAAAGACATATGAGAGTGATGGGGGAGGGAAGGGAAGGGAAGGAAAAGGAAGGGAGAAAAAAGACAGAAGGGAGGGGAAGGGGAGAGAGGAGAAGAGGAGGGGAGAAGGTTACAGACTTTGATGTGATAGAGAGTAACTTAAGGAGAAAGATTCAAGGAAGGCTTCCTGGAGGAAATGGCATCTGGCTTTCTCTTGGTTTTCTCCCCAATATTTGCTCTCCATCGCCTGTCCTTGTAGTACTCAGAATTTCTCAGAAGCTGGTCCCTACCTTTTGGGAGGTATTGGCTTCACCCTCACCATCTCCAAAAGTGGGCTCTGATTATCTTAATCCCCTGACCCTAATGATTGGCTCAGATATGGGCTCCTGGCTCAAGGCAGGTTGCTGAAAGAAACTACTCCTGGATTTTAGTTTGAAATTTCCAGGAAGCAGATAGTTTCTATCTGCTACATATGTACCAAGAAGGGAGATCTTGGGAGCTACTGGGGTCATCTTGGTATTATGAGGTTTGCTCCTGCCTCTTAGGCCTGGGAGATGGAGCCCCAGCAGAGCCAGAAGGAAAGGGGCACTGGATCAGAGTAGAGCGCCAGATGAAGCTTCACCTGACCTGGACACTGATCATCTTGTTATTGGAGCCGGTCAATGTCCTTTTCTGCTAAAGCCCAGCTGAACTAAGATTTGTTACCTGAATAGACAGAGAGCCAAGTGCCCAGCATCAAAGCAGGATGGTGTGTTTGAGGGCAGAGCCTAAGCTGGAACCCAGAGGAGGAGGGGCAGGGCATAGGGTAAGTCCAGCAAGCCTGTATACTAATAGCTAACCTTGCCAGGCTTTCCTTCTGAGCCAGCCATTGTTCTGAGATGTTTACGTGCATAATTTCCCTTAATCCTCATAAGGACCCTATGACATAAATGGTGTTATTGTGCCCATTTTATAGAGAAGCAAACAGAAACACAGGTGCCTAAGTAATTGACCCATGGTCAGACAGCTAGAAAGGGTGTACAACTGGGACTCAATCCCAGGCAGCCCCACTCCAGGACCTGACCACCAAGGCCTGAGATCGCTGTGCCCTGGTCCAGAGTCTGGCAGGGCCAAAGGTCGAACTGGTGGGGGGGGGCGGGATAAAGGCTGGGAACACATTGCATTTGATGATAGAGATCATCAGTGGCCCTGGGGGGGATGACATTTCAGGCAGGGGTAGGGTGGAAGCCAATTTGTAAGGTGTGAATGAGAGCCAGGTATGAACGGGAGCCAGGTGAGGCTGAAACCACGGGAAATGACCACACATCCCATGGGTTCATCACAGAAAGCAGGGAAGCTGGGCTCATCCATAGGAAGCAAGAGTCTAACCCAGGTTTTGTTTTTCTTTTCCTCATGATGGTGACTTGAAGATATTTGCAAGGCAAAATAACAGAGGGGATAGAAAAGTAAGCCCAAAGAGCTCTTTGACCCTTGAGGGAGAGGCCTATGGCAGGCAAGGGAAGAGGGAATGGTGTGCCGGCTGGCTGGGTGGTGGGGGTAAGGGTGTGGTCTGCACAGCCTCTTCCCCTGGAGAAGGGAAGACGTGAGCCACCAGGAGATGGCAAGGGGGCATGGGCATCAGAAAAGCTGGGAAAATGGCGTTGGCAGAGCAGCCAGTGGGGAGGAACTATTAGACAGTGGTCATTCAGGAACCCCTGAGTACCTGTGAGCTTGCCCATGGGGGGTGGGGAGGGAGGGCAAGGGAAGAGGAAGGATTGAGTGTGGTTAGATTTCCCCAAGGTTCTAGACCATTGTCTTCCCCCTCCCCTTTCCATTTTTTAAAAATAATTTCAGATTTACATAAATCTGGATTTCCAGGCCATATTCTGACTACACCCATTGGCATTAGTTATTCATTTCATTCTCTTAAAATAAAACTCCCAAGCCTTAAGCCTGTCACTCTTTTGCTTAAAAATACCACTGCACATCCACAAAAAGCCACACCCTTTGGCTGCATTCAGAGCCCCTTATGATCTGACATCAGCCCACCCTGACCACCCTGTTTTCCTCAGCCCCCCCAACACCTTGGCCCTCCAGCCCAGCTGTTTTCAGCCCTGACACACCCCATTTGTCTCCATCTCCAGAAGACTCTGAGCCTACAAAGGAAAGAATCCAGGTCTCGGGCTTAAATACTTCATCAGCAGAAAGTCAGGCTGAGCAGAGATCATGGGAGACCAGGAAGAGGTCACAGCAGACCCAGACCCCTGAAGCTGAGCTCCCCCAGATGGGAAAGGAAGAACGGAAGCCAGACTGCAGCCATCTTATAGAACCCGAGCCTGTCACCAAGAGCCTCTGTCCATCCCCTTCTACAAAGAGAAGGACCAATCCACCACATCGGTGGATGGGAAAGGAGGGTAGGGTGAGGCAAGAAGGTGGTGATCTGTTTCACTCTCAGGAGTGGGACTAGCGGTCATTCAGCTTCCACTTTCTTGTTGGGAGCTCCAGGCTGTCTTTATAGGCTACAGCGATGTCTTTCTTCCTCCCCATCTGCAGTAAGACGTCAGAGTTCCAATTCTTTGTTTTTTGGGAGAGGCTTCCCCAAATGGTGGGGATCCTGGCCACTGTGGGCTTTGGTAAGTTGAAGTCCAGGTTCTGGTGATGACACTGGGGCAGCCAGACTAACTTCCTGCATTTCAATGAGCACAGCTCAGCGGGCAGACACCTAAACAACCTGAACTAGAAAGAGGCAAGCCCGCCCCCCAGTGGTCACATGCCATAACAACAGCCCACAGTCCCATCTCCACCAGATCCTCCGGGCTGCTTTGACCAGGTGAGCCAGCCAGCCATCACCTGGCTCTGAAGGTTTGACTTGCCCAGGTGCAAGGGACGTGCTAACTCTACAGGAGCAAAGGAGCATCAAAGCGCAACACACAGGCAGACAAATATCCACCTTTTATTCTGACTATGGAAATAAGTGAGGTCCAATAACCCACTTAAGGCCATTTTGCTTCTAAGCATCCAGCCAAATCATGTCCCTTTGGTGCTAGGATTCGGCTTAAGATGACAATTGGAATCTACTGTGGCTAATTGCTACTATACATCACAGTTACTCAAGGAATTTTAAACATATCTATTCATACCCCTGACCCAGGCCTGCTGAATCAGAATCCCTGGGTGTGTGGCGGGAATGTGTCTTTTCAGCACACTTCCCCAGAAAGATAAAGTGCATCTCTAAAGTGGCAGCTGGGAACCAGTGGGAAGGATTGCCAACTCATGGAATCAGGGACATGTTTTGATTCATTTTTGAATCCCCTGGTACTGGCCCATAAAAAGGGTTCAGGATTATTTGTGAAATGAGTGAATGAGCGAGTAGATGAATGAATGATTCTGAAGTCCCCTTCAGCTTGGACAGCCTGTAACTGTGTGACTCCTGCATACACGTGAACACACAAACGCAGAGCATGCTATACACATGCAGAGGCACGCATACGCACAGGGGACAAAGGGGGATGCAGCCTGCACACTGCAGGTGGCTCCAGCGCCTGGTCCTCCCTTCCCCCACAGTCATGCACACCTCCTTCTTTGTTGGCTGGTGTTTATCGTGCACCCACTGGGTGCACCACCCTGCCTCGGGCCTTGGCCAGAAACCCCCAACATGGCCGCTGAGGGTCAGCCCCACTTTCTGGAGTTCCAGGCCCCAGGGCTGGTTCCAAGCATGGGAAGGGAGGAAGGTGGCCCAGCAGGAAGGCCGAGAGGCAGTGTGTCAGCCCGCAGGCAGCAGCGGGCACCAGAGGCCCCCTCTTGGCAGGCAGCCTACTCGCACACTTGGCTGAACAGAGACAATGGCGGCTGCTCCCTCCAGCCCAGACTCCTTCCCGCAGGCAGAGCCCCAGGTCCATGAGTCTCCGGAACCTCCCCTGGAGAACAGGCCCAGCTGGGAGGCAGCCAGAGGGCAGGACAATGGGATTTCCCAGGGGAGAGCAGCAGAGCCCCTGTGAGCTGGCCGGAGGTGGGAAAGGAGTCCAGGCCCCCTCAGGAAGGAAGCTTTAAGGGGCATGTAGGATGGGGCACCTGGAGGAGTCTCCCAAGCCTGACCTAGGCCTCACCTGGTCTCCAGCTTCCATCCTACCCCTTGCAACTCCCCTCCGTTGTGGCTCCTGCCAGGCAGACTCCCAGGGAAACTGTCACCTTTTACTTTTCCACCTTCTCCAGTGGCTGGCCTGGAGAAGCTCTTTCCCTGCTCTGGGGAAACAAAGGCTCCTTGTTCCCAGGGCTCCAGGATTCCCGGCAGAGCTCTGGAGGCTCCCACCCCTCCCAGCCCTTCCTCACACCATCGGCTCTGCTCTGATGATTAGCAGTTGGGCATGTGGGGCTCTCTCATCTGCCCTGGTACACGGACGGCTGTAGGGGGAAAGGAGCCAGGAGACAAAGACACGGGGCCTCACAGCCTTACGGAGCCCTTGAAACCTGCCATGGTCCTGGCCCAGAAGGCTGTCTCCTCGGTGGGCAGGGCTTAAGGGACCCTGCCCCCTGGGTCACAGGAAGCTGGTTGGGATCTCCCAAAGGTCCCTGGTCTGCTCTCCTGGGGCCTCCCCCGCAGGGAGCCTAATTCCTAGAACAGACCATCCTCAAGGCTGTGAGTCCACTGGCTGAACTGCACAAAGACCTCTGCTGCCCCAAGCTCTCTCCCAGAAGCCCACATATGTTCTGCTTCTCAAACAAGGCTGAGTTGCTCAGGAAATGAGGCCAGTCTGGATTCTCAGCAATGGAAGATGACATGGGACAGACTCTGGAAGTGAAGCCAAGTCTTCAACCTCCATCTTCCCTCAGGAGTGGTCAGGGACTAGGGCAGCTGAGGGACTGCCACGGGTGGGGGCACAGCAGTACCAGGAAAGCTCCAGAATGCATGGGAGTTGACGTTGCCGTCCCTCATCATGGGCCCACTGAAACAAGACTCCTCCACGGAGAATCATCTCAGGTCTACCCCGGAGCAGGGACCAGCACGAGGTGAGGTGGCATCAGCTTCACAGCTGGTTGCGATTCCGCTTGGGGATGATCTTCCGGTAGGTCCTGCGCTCTGAGATGTTGCGCTTCACCTTGGCCGTGGTGGGAGCCTCGTCCTGGTGCAGGGAAGGGCTCGAGTGGGACTTCTTCAGGCTGAGCTTGGGCTCCCGGGTGCCTCCAGCTTCCCTCCCCAGCTGCTCCTCCCACAGGTCCAGGGCGTCGGAAGGGCAGTGCAGGCGGGCCACCAGCAGCTGCACGTAGGTCTCGTAGCGGGTTTTCTGGAACACACAAGTCCCACTGCCTTAGGGGTTCCAGGTTGGGAAGGGGCTGGAGTTGTGAGGTACAGCTCACACGCATACAGAGCTATGGTGCGATACAGACCTCTGCCGAAGGAGGGCTGGACCGACAGCAAGTGGCTGTATGGTGCCTGAGCAACCAGACTTTGCAGAGCACACTTCGGGGTGGTATTCTAATGGCACATATCAGCCCGGGCCTGTTCTAATAATAACCAACACCTTGTGGTGCTGTAACTAACAACTCCATATCACATAACATCTCCGAGGCACTCAAAGACGTGTAACCCACCATGCCTGAGAACTGCGCAGCCCTTCACACAAACAGCTCCCATCTACATTAAGCCCTAATAGCATTTTAACAACTGGCATCTGGAGAGCGTGATGCTAACCACCCTTGTCTGTTGAACACCACATTCCTAAGGGCTCTGTGCCTAGCACCCTAAGGCTTCTGTAACAGGGAGGGAGCGGGCTGTACGAGGGCCCAGTGGGCACAGGCAGGAGGCGACACTGGCTGCCTCTCTGGTCTCTGCCTCTGGATGGTCTCCGATCCCCTACATCTTCCCACTGCACCTTGATTGCTCTTCCTTACCAGCAATCCCCACCCTCACTCCCAAAGGGACACCCAGGAACCTGGAAGCGGGTGCTCACTGTGGGAGTCCAGAAATGTGCACCGATGTGAGGCCAAAGGAGAAATGAGGGGCATGGGTGGGTGCATGTGGGGGGAGACTGGGGTTAATAAAGGGCTGATAGAGCTAATAAGGTCATTGCTTAGTTAGGGCCATCACTGAGGCATTTAGAGCAGCGAGTACATTTACTAGGTTTGGACAAGTTGTTTAATCTCTCTGTGCCTTAGTTTCCTCACATATAAAATGAGGATAATAGTACCTACTCCTGTGTGGCTAGATAATTAAATGAGATAACACATACAGGTAATACAAGCTCCATGAACACTACCTATTATTATTAGGTAGGTATCAGAGGGACTAAGTCAACATAGGAAAAGCCAAATAAAGTCTCAGGAGAAGTAAGACCATACAAAAAGTGTCCCCCATGAGTGTTTTCAGACAAGCTGCTGACAAGAGGTGAAGGGGCTGAGTGCACAGAGACACGTTGTGCAACGTTCGCAGACAGCGCACAGGCCCAGTCCTCACACAAGCCTCTCTGCCGGCCCTGGAGCGGCCTGGGGAGTGACGGCTGCAGGGACAGAGGCAGCCACGAGAGGGCGCGGACGGCCCGGCGAAGGGGCGGGAGGGGGGCGCGCGCCTCCTCACCTCGTACTCCAGATACTCCTTCCGCAGGCGGTACTCCTCCAGTTCGCGGCTGCGGCTCCGCCCCTCCGGTAAGTTCCTCTGCAGGTCCAGCAGGTCGTCTGAGGCAGCGTCCAGGCAGTTCTCGTGGGATCGATGCTGCTCCTCCTGGGAGCGAGAGGCCGTGGGGAGGCTGACCCGAGTCTCCTCCCACCACCCCTTTTCGGACTCAGGTGTGCAGCTCCATGTCTCCCCTCCCCCCATCCCGCGCCCAGGTGTGCAGCCCTCCCCCCCATACCTCCGTTCCCGGGCCACGTGCACAGCCCCGCCTCCCCCCTTCCTTTTCTGCCCCACGCCCGGACCACGGAGGTCCTACCAGGGAGCTCTGGGCCGGGCCCACGGGCAGGATGGGCCGCACGAATCTGCGCTGGGAGCCCACGGCGGCGGGGAAGGGCGGCGCCGAGTGCGTGGCGGCGGCCAGGTTGATGCGCGCGATCCAGGAACTCATCTCCTTGGCAGTGCTGGGGACAGAGGAGGGCTTCAGTCCGCAGGGACACAGAGTCGGTTCTGTCACCCCCTGCCCCCATCTCCCGTGTGCACAGCCTCCAGCCGCTCAGGACTCAGCCTCCAACAGCCAGAAACCCTGCCACTGAAAGGGTGCTCCACCTCTGCCCATGGCTTTACTTATCCGAAAAGAGGAAAACCCAGGAAGGCAACAGATTTTCTATCAAATGCCCCAAATGATCGATCAGTTGTTAGTGGCATCCTGGAATCTTCTGTTCAGAACTGGGAGGCTTGATCCGACTTGCAAGGAAAGGCCTGGTGGGCTGGCAAAGTTGGCCAAGAGCAGGGAGGTGCGGAGATGCCCAGGGTTCCTCCCTGCATCCAGCTCCTTTTTCCGCTGCAGTATTCTAAGGGTTCCTGATCAGTATGGCCATCTCTGAGGCCTGTGGGTATTAGGTGTGAGCAGGGTCAGGGCCTCCAAGGCCTTGCCACTGTCTCCCATCCCAGGGACTTACGGTGCCTGGAACAGGTAGAGGCGCCAGTCCGCAGTCCGCAGCTGGAAGACATGGGGCTTCTTGGTGTAATGCGTGGCCGGGGTGGCCAGTGAGTGGTGCACCCCCACTGGTTCGTCTACCATCTGCCCCACCAAGCTCTCGCTCCCAGGGCTGTGATCCTCTCCCTGCCACCGGGCACAGGGGTGAGAGAAGAAGTTATCCTCAGATGTCCATCCGCCCGATGGTTCCAGGCCCCCTCTCTGTTCCCCATTCTGCCCGTCGGGGCATTGACTCCCATCCTACCTTCAGGAAGTAGAGAACCATCCCTCGAAGTAAGGTGTGCAACATCTTCCAGCCGCGCTTGCCCCACGGTGCTGTTCGGAGAGCAGAACACGAAGGTGGGTGTGGCACCCGCATCCAGACACACTGAGACACACACAAGTGTGCACACAGTCCCCCTGCGCTCACACCACCTCCATTCTCTCACCAAGATACACAAAAACAGAACATACCAACACAAGAACACACATCCGTTCATAAACAAGCACACAGACTCTCCACACACGGGAGATAAACAAGCACATAGACATAAACAAGCACATAGACTCTCCACACGGGAGCTAAAACCAGAGAGCTGCTCACACACAAATGTGGATATTCATGCAGCCTATCCCCTCCACAAACACACAGCCAGAACCCTGCGTGCAATTCTACTCAGACACCTTTCAGTCCCTGAGAGATGATCTCAATATTGTGTACCCATCCTGAGGAGCTCAGCTCCCAGCCTGGGGGTGTCATTCCCAGTGCACCCCACTCTGGCCACCAGCCGCCTCCACTCCTCTCCCCCTCCACCTCCTCACCCTTGGTTTTGTGTGGTTGAGACCTACTCCTTGGGCAGAAGACCTGATTCCCTATGGTCATCTCCCCTGGGGTCCTGCCCAGACCCCGGTGGCTTCTCACTGCCAATGCTAGTTTCCTTCCTGGTTGCCCCAATCCTTTCAATCTGAGATTCTACATTAGTCTGATGACGTCGCTGCTCTGCTTACGTAACTGCCCTCAAAAGCTTCGCTGCCTGGGGAATTCGGCCCAACTGCACACCCTGGCAATTGTGTCCCAAATTCACCTCCCTTTCACACATTCTGAGCAAATGCTACTTGCTCTTTTCTCTGAGGGAGATGCCCTCTGCCCAGCTTCAAAAACCCTGACCCTCTTATCTTCCAAGGTTCAGCTCAGATACCGTCATTTCCCAGAAGCCTTCCCTATCCCTGTCCCCACAGTCCACCTCCAAAACAAAATCAAAACTCTTCCCTCCTCACTTGATCCAGTCCTCTCTACGTACTCAGTAACTTCTTCCTTTTATCCTAGACACTGATGTGCTTGTCTAGTTTGTACTTTACCTCAAGGACTCTGGGGCCCAGGAACCACTAGGCCTGTTTTGATCCCCCTCCTCCCCCGCACCAGCTCGCCCACCAGTGCCTCACGCAGCACCTGGCACATGGTCACTGTTCAGGACATGTTAAGGAAGGACCATGGGTTGCCTGTCCTCATGGGCCACCTCTCTGCACCTCTCTGTGCATGCATCAGCACGGGTCCCTGAGCAGGACTGCTCTGAGCATACCACCCCGTTCATGGGCAGCCAACCACTCACTCTTCTTGCCATCCGCATCATGATGCATCTTCCGAGCCAGGATGCCCTGCTTGTAGGTAGGCACCGTGGGGTCTTGAGCCAGCTGGATGAAGGGGTTGCTCATCTTCCCAGCTGCTGGAGATGGCCGGGCCTTCTCAGGTCTAGCTGTGTCTTCTTCATCCCTGGACATCCGAGAGTCAGACTGGGCATGCTGACTGGGCATAGAGCACTGGGAGGTATCCCTTGTCTTCCAGGGCCTCAGTACACTTTCTCTTGCTGGGGAGTCACACCCCAGGACTCCCCAAAAGGAGTCCTCCTTTAAAACCAGCCCATCAATTTCTGGAAACACTGCCATACATGCCCACTACCCCTGGCTGCTCCAGTATGACCTGGCCTCCTCTACCCTCTCTGCCCAGCGCCCTGCCTCTGGCTCCACCCCACTAAGAGGGGGCACTGACCAGGACCCTGAGCTCCTCCACTTATCAGGTTGACAACAGAGGCAGGACAATGGCCAGGGGTGAGGAGGGAGGGAAGGGGTTCTCACTCACACAGCCCACTCGAGCTTCTCGCTGCGGATGGACCAGTAGAGGGCCTGGAAGAAAAGCGCAAAGGTGGGCAAGGGAGTCTCAGGGCTGTGGGCCTCAACTCACTGTCGGGCAGAGGTAGGAGAGGGGCGTGGCATGTGTGCCACTTGTGTCCTCCAATCTCAATACAGCTGCCCTCTTCCTTGAGCAGGTAAGTGTCCATCCATTGGTTCGTCCATGCAACACATTTTTTATGGAGCCTTTCTCAAGTGCCAGGCACTGTGCTGGGTGCTAGAGATGTAAAGGTCAAGGCAGCCAAGTCTCTGCCCTGCCCTCATTTAGTGAGGCCTGAACTAGTTCTCTTGAAGGGGAAACGAATCACCACATGCCATCCTTTCCAGAGGTATCTGAGGCAGAAGGAACCAGCTGGCCTACCCTCGCAATAAATGTGCAGTAAATGAATGAGTGAATGATGTGCTGGAACTTTGAAATAATAAGGAATATTAATAGGATTAATGTAGATGTATCCCACTTGCTTTTATACCCCTTGCAGTGCCTAGCCGGGAACCTGGCACATAGTAGGTGTTCAATAAACATCTGTTAAATACAGTCATGTGTCACATACAACATCATGATGTTTCAGTCAAGCATGGACCATGTATACGATGGCGGTCCCATAAGATTATAAAGGGACAGTCCTGTACGAGCATATCATTTTTATCTTTTGTACCATAGTTTTGCTGTACATTTCCTATGTTTGATACACAAATACTTATACCACTGTATTACAGTTGCCTACGATGTTCTGTATGGAACAATAGGCTACACCATATCGTCTGGATATGTAGTAGGCTCCACCATCTAGGTTTGTGTAAGTGCACTCTATGATGTTCTCACGACAGAATCACCTAACATTGCATTTCTCAGAACATACCCCTCTTGTTGCCAGACACAAGACTGTTGATGAAAGAGCAAATGGTCTAATTGCTGGTGATATGCATGCTGGGTGCCAAGTATCATGCTGAGCACTTGACAAATTGTATTTCATCTCGATAATGACATTGTCATTACCCCCATGAGGCTCTTGAGCTGGCCAGGGGGTAAATTGCCCAAGACTAGATTCAAACCCAGGAACCTCCCAAGTCAGAGCACTAGACTTTCCTCGTGTGAAGCTTTGCTCTCCGCCCACCTAGAGAACCAACACACCAGGGCTTCCAGGATTCAAAGGGGGGTAAGAATCGCCTGGAAAGTAAATAAAACGTTGTAGGGGCCCCAATCCCAGAGAGTCTGATTCATGTAGGTCTGGGTCAGGGGCCTGTGGATATGTGGGGGTAACAAATTCCAGGATGCCACTGATGCTGCAGCCAGGAAACACACATTTAGGAGCCCTTCAGCAAAGAAGCCCTGTCTTCTGAAGGATATCTGGGCAGAACCAGGCCTGAGCTTAGTAGTCCCCTTGGGACAAGGAGCCCGGGCTCCGGGCCCCACTGCACATACCTTCAGCAGCTCCTTGGGGAAGTTCCCACCATCTCGCAGGCCATTCAGGTTGGTTATGAATTCCTGGCAGCTCATGCTTTTCCCGATGTTCTGTGGCCATGGGAAGAAGTGAGACAGCTTGAGCACACACCCCACCCCAACAGAATAACCCCCAGCCAGCCGCTCCAGAGCTTTCTCCAGTTCGCAGGCCCACAACCCCTGGGGCCTTTCCCTGACCTATCCCCAGACTTCTCTCCTCTTCATGCCACAGCCCCCGACCCTGGCCCCTGGCTCGGTTCCCACAGGCATGCTCCCACCTTCTTACCTGCCCATGCAGGTCCGTGTTAAGGAGCATGATTGCACATGTCAAGGTATGTACAGAATCTGCCACAGAGAGGTGAGTGGAGAGAAAGTTCATTGGAACCAGGGTTCATTAGTTTCCTCCACCCACAAAAGGTGGGATGACACCCCCCCATCCCCAGAATGCTTCCAGTCCCCAACACGCTGCCACCCGTGAACTCCCAAGAGGACACAGGCACCCCAAAGTCCCCCTGCCCTGCCCTCGGGGAAGGCCCCTCCCTACCTACTGAGGGGAAGACCCCAGGATTGCAATGGTGAAAGCGTTTGGAGAACTGGTAGAGGATTCGCTCCCGCTCCTGAGTCTCCCCACTGAGCACCAGGGCTTGGAGGAAGCTCCTGTCAAGGAGAGAGCCCAGGAGCTCAGGGCCAATCAGATCCCAGCCTCAGCCCATGCCACCACCCCGCACCATCCCTCCTCCACGGCCTCCCCAGAGAGGACCCGAAGGCATTACCGAAGGGCTCGGTCCAGATTCTGGCCTCCAAACTGGAAGAAGGACAAGTATGCCTCAGCCACAACTCTGCTAAAGTCATTGCTGCAAAGGGAAATGGGGATACAGTCTGCACACATCAGGCTGGAGGGCTGGCTGAGACCCCAGATATAGAGAGGCCCCCCAGAACCTGTACACATCATGGGTTTGATGGGGTAGGGTCTGAGCATGGGAAAGGCACAGCCAGGCTCAACCTCGGATGCTGAGAGGGAAAGGGGGCATCAGGGTCTGCTATGCCTCTGGTACACACGTCCAATCTTGAGTGGGAGGGACCCGTGGAGTCTGGGTGGACAAGGCAGTGGGGTCCAGGATCTTTAAGCAAGGACCGAGGTGTGAAGAAGAGGTAATACAGTGCAACCAAGAGGAAGCAGCAGGGATGGTGAGGGATGAGGGAAAGTGAGGAAGAAATATGGGTGGGACCAGGACAGAGAAGATAGGATGAGAGGAAGGGACATGGAGAAAAGGGCAGTCAGTGGAGGGAGCCCATCAGCAGCTCCTCCCTGGCCTGCCTTAGCCTCAAGCCCTCCTTGGACTCAAAGCCCCTTACTTCTTCTGCAGGTAGGCAGCCACTTCAGACTTCTGGAAGCCTTCTAGGTGATAGAGACGTGAAGCCAATTTCCAGGCTACCTTGTCGTTCCTGACACCATTAGCCAGCTTGTCTCCAGCTGGTGGCTTCTGGCCTTCCTCTGTGAATCTTGCTTGGGGCATAGGGCTCTCAGGAAGCCTGCAAGGTCCATCAGTGTCCTCAGACTCTCATTTGCAATGGGCAAGCAGGGCCTCTGGGTCAAGTGTCCTTGTAGGTCAGTAGTGGAAGGGGGTGCTCTGAGCTCAGGGGTGGAGCTGAGGCGCCAAGGCCTTGTATGGTAGGACCTAGAGGGGCTGAACTCAGGCACTCACCTAGGGTCTGGCAGAGACACAGCCTGACTGACCTGACCTGGCCTGGGACTGGGAGAACCAGAGAGGAAGGTGGGTATTCATTCATGCGAGGCCATGAGGGTTGGGTGCCCTGAGCTTCCTCAGGTAAACCACAGGGATATTCCAGGCTTATCTCCCCTCCAGTAGTGGGTGACCCACAGCTGGAGGAGTTGTCTCCCTCACCTGGCCTGTGATCCTCATATGCCTCCTTGTCCCTTCTCCACGTCCCCCTTCAGCTCTAGACTACACTCCTAGAGCTGAAGCCAAGCAAGCTGTAAGGATGCACCAAGATCGGGAAGCTAGACTGGCTCTAGGAATGGCAACAGCTGGGAAAGCCCAGGAGGTGGTCCCCAGTCTCTCCCTTCCTCCACCTGGAAGCTGCTGGCAAGAAGACTGGATGGTGACCCATTACAAGTGTGAACAGATCCAGGCAACTCCCAGGCTCAGAGAACCTCCAAGTCGAGCACTAAGACTCTTAAGATGTCACTCAATCCAATCTCTGATTCTTCGGTTTCCCCTGCAATGTTACAGCCTGGTGTGGGGTATCCCAATTGCTTAAGCATTCATCTTCCAAGTTACCACAGTTTGGAAGTGGTACAGATAAGCAAAAATCATTAAATATGAAAATATTTGCTGATAAACTGACCACTTATAATGGCAGACTTCCCTCAGCTACCCTCTCCATCTAACTCGGATGGGCCAGGGTCTCTGCTGGGTCCCCTGCTTCCTGAGATTCATGAACAGACCAGAAATCAACTGAAAGGTGAAACTACACGTTTTGCAAACAAATGGGTTTTCATTAAGTCCATGAAAGTGATGCTGGAAAACTCCAGGATCATACAAATGAAGAACTGAAAGAGATAGCCCAGTAAACAGGGAGATGAGGAAACAAAAATAATGACTTAGTCGCCACTTCTAAAGAGTTGATTATTTGAATAATCAACTGGCAAAGCTCTAAAATATGTTTTAAAAAATTACCTAGTCAATTAGCATTGCTGCTAAAAAAATAATACCTAGATGGGGAAGCACTTTGAAAAAAACCAGTATGCAAATACAAATAATCACGGAATTATATACTACAGATGAGTGAATTCTATGGTATGTGAATTATTTCTCGATATAGCTGGGTTTTTTTTAATGACCTTTATAATCTCACTGTGAAAGTCAAGCATGCATGAAAGACATCTCATCCAGTCAGCAAACTTGTGCCGGGAAAATTAAACTTCTTGCATTGTGTTAAATAAGAATAAATCAGCTGGATGTGGTGGCCCACACCTGTAATAACAGCACTTTGGGAGATCAAAGAGGGAGAAATGCTTAAGCCTAGGTGTTCAAGACCAGACTGGGTAACATAGCAAGACCTCATCTCCACAAGAAGAAAAAAAATTAGCCAGGCACGGTGGTGTGTGCCTGTAGTCCCAGTTACTTAAGAGGCTGAGGCGAAAGGATCGTCTGAGCCCAGGAAGTTGAGGCTGCAGTGAGCTGTGATCATGCCGCTGCACTCCAGCCTGGGCAATAGAGTGAAACTCTGACCTAAAATATTAAAATAATAATAATAATAATAAAATAATAATTAAACTTATTTGTATAGTGTTTAGTGTCATTTACCAAGATAAAACCCCAATGAAACATTTTTCCCATTATTTACTATGAAAGTATCTTTCTAATTCTAGGTGGATTTACTTACTTTGGTTTTGGGAGGATGTACTTTGCATTTTAATATAATGAACCCTCCATTTTTAAAGGTGGGCCTTCTCTAATGACCAAGCCTCTGAGCATCTCCAGGGCAGCCTAGTTCCCAGGTACCAGGAAGATGGTTCTTTGGCTTCTGGCCAATTGATATTCTGTCACCATCACTCAAGGACACTGAGATAGGAGTGGGGTCAACTCTCCAGTTACTGCACCATTAGGCCCTGAACTATCGCTAGTTCCTTCTAGTCTCATCAATAGGACCCCTCTTTGGCCAACTAGAGAAGAAAACCTCTTTTTCAGCATAGAGATCCTAGGGCTGATAGTCTTGATGCAATGTCCTGGGGCAGGTAGACATCTAGGTGGGCTTCCTAGTTGGCCTATTCCTAACTCTGGTCATAGTTCTGAGGTTATACAATCCTACATGCCCCATGATCATTTCCCTGGGCACTCCATCAAACTTAGGTTTGGTGAGACCCACTCTGGGCCTAGGCTCTTTGATTAATTCCTTCCAGTCACCTCCTCAAAGCAGTCTATAATCTCCACATCACAAGCTCTGACTCTCCACCTCCCAAGCCTTCCCCTTTTTCTAGGCACACAGCCCTGATCAGGTTCCCTAGATGCCTCCCCCAACCCCCCGGCCCCTTCCTGGTGTCCAAGCTGCAGACATTTCTCTTGAGGCCCTGCCCCAGCACACTCAGATCCTGCCTCCAGGTATGACTGTCCACTCTTTCATTTCTGATGCTTTTAAACCCTTCAGTCTTTCTTAACACTTTCCTAGTGCCTAGTCGTTTAATCCATTCATAATAAATACTAGCATGTCAAATCCTAATGTGTATTTCTCATGCTCTAACCAGACCAGGGTATTATTAAATGCACCCATAATTAGGAGCTGAGAGCCAGTTCACCCGAGACTTACCCTTCTGCAGAAGTCAGGTGCAGGTCGGCCTGGATGCCTTCAGCCTCTGCAGGCCTAACTGTGCTATCACTTTTTACTTCCTTCCCCAGGTTTGGGGCCTCCTCTGCCTCTTCTTTCTCCAGGGAACTTGGCTGTGCCCCATCTGTCTCCAAGAGTGAAGTGTGTGAAGCATCTAGTGTCCACTTGGGAAAAGTGCCCGAGCTGTGGCACTGGAGCAGAGGGCTGCTCTCCTGGGATGACGTGGGGCTGGGCCTGGAATCAAGGTCTGTGCTCTCAGACTCTGGGCTGCTGGGCTCCAGTGAAGAAGCTGGGCTCCCCCGGGAGGTAGGGACCAAGGTGCAGGGATCAGATTCCAGGGGGCACCCAGACTCTCTCTCACCTGAGGAAGAGCATGGAATGAGGTGAGCACAGAGAAGGAGGCAGGAGAACAGCACGGTGCCACCTCCAGAAGCTCCCTCCCCAGGGCTCTTCCCCTAGAGCCTGGCAGCACACCCTGTCCCTTCTTCAGGCAGTGACCTCTCCCACATGCAGAGGCAGCAGGCAGCCAGCAGATTTCCAAGCTCAAGGCAACTAAGGGCTCAGGACACTTGCTGTAAATCACTAAGATCCAGGTATCGAAAATGCTGAGTCTTTTGTACATTTCCTTCACTTACTCTTTAAGGAGGCAGAATTTAACCCCAAGTCTGTCTGGCTGGAGCACAATACAATGGAACCTGTTCATGACAACCATGGATCCAAGAACGATCTTTGTTCTCACTCCAAATCCCAAAGCCTCTACCATCCAATTTCTCAGGCCTCCATACTGGGTCTCACCTCTGTCCTGGGAGACAAGAGGCTCCTGGGGCCAGGAAAAACCTTCTTCTGTCTGCCATTCCTCAGGGCTGGGTGGGGCCTGCTGAAAGAGGCATACATGTTTCTATGAGCCCTAGAGACATGAAAAGGTGAGTAGGGAAGAGGCCAGGCAGGGAGAGGGAAAAGGAGGGGAGGGGAGGGATGCCATGAGCAGACAGACGGCCCTTTCTCCTTGCCATTCTCCCACCCAGACTACATGGGCACCAGTCTGGTGTCTCAGTTCAGAGAGAATGCTGGATGGGAGAAGACCCACATCTTAGGAGTGTTGGTGCTAGACCTTGAAAATCAATGGGTTCACGTTTCTCCTCCAAAGATGGAGAAAGTGAGGTCCAGACAGGGGAAGTGACTTGCCCAAGGTTGCACAGCATGTGTGGCCGGGCTAAGGTCAGATTCGACGTGTGCTGTTTCCCAGGTCAATGTTTTGTCCACACAGAGTGCTGTAAATGGAGCAGGGTCAAGCCTATGTCCAAGAGAAGTCTAGAGAGAGAGAAGAAAAGGAGAGATTTCAAGAAAAATTGCTTCCGGCCCTTTTCCACATCCTAGGGGGCCTCCTCCCTTCAGTCTGCCCACATGGCCCTGCTTCATTCAAGTGGTACCAGCCCTTGAAGGAGCTGATTTAGGGAGGGTGGTAGCCCCCAGGCACCAGGCTGAGTGGGCTCTGCCATACCACATGGGAGCCAACCTATAGCTTTAAGGAGCTCCCAGGCTTCCCTGGAGAACTTCAGTGCTTAGAGCAAAAAGGTCCTGAGAAAATGTACCTCCAGGAAACACAGACCTGACCACCCCACACTGGGGCCCTGCCATGTGGTAGAGGGGACTCCCATCAGCACTTGGGAGTTCCTCAATCTTGAGGCTCAGGTGAGAGAGCTGCTCTGGTGGACAGCTCTTCTCATTGTTCTTGGGGAACTGAGAGATTAGAAAGTTACAGCCTCACACTGCCATCTTGAGACTCCTTATCTCTTAAGTAGAGACCTCCCTTGGAAAACTGTGCTCCCTATTGTCTTGCAGAGTTTGTCCCCATCCCTAGTTGATATCAAGGATCTCCACCATTGTCATATGGGCCTGAACTGTTGACACTGGACTTGGGGGAGAGGGGTGGAGGATAAAAGACGTTGAGCTAAATGTAACAAAATGCCAAAATCTCCCAAGAAAAGAGAGACTAGGACTCTGAAAATAGGCATCTCTCTGTTAGGGACAGAGGTCACCCTGGCAAGTTGACCCCTGCCCTGTTACAGTTGGGAACGTCTTGGAGGTGGGAGGAGAATAATGTGAGAATAGCTTGGAACACGCTGCAATTGGAGGAGCTGTTTGTTCTCCAAACGTATCTAGACATAGCCCCTTGGAGCTTGGGAGAGGGAAACATTTGTGGACTTAACTCCCATCATGTTCAGTTGACATCATGGCATTGATAAAATTTCCTAATTCTTCTGGAGGTCACACTGGTCCTGATTTTCTGTTCCATTACCCCAGATCCCAAAAGGTCTTGGTATTGAAACAAGTGTTCTGGGCCTGACCCTCCCTTCTGCATCACCAAAGAACAGCCCTGAGTTGATTCCCAGCACTGAGCTTACCTCGCTCTCCCCTTGACCAGAGGGTGATGTGGGAGTCTCCTCATTAGCAGCCACTGAGGTCCAGCACAAGGAATGTGGTTTGTAGATGGGCACAGGGAACGGAGGGGTGCTGTGTCCACTGGTCTCAGCAGTGCCATCCCCCAAATCCAGCTCGCTTCCCAGCTCCCACAATACTGTGTCTTCTGGAGGTGGAGGCTCCAGGGCATGCGGGCTCTCAGGTCCAATTCGCACATCTGTATGGGGGTCTGGGAACCCCCAGGAAAAGCGCTCTCCAGAAGCACTGGTCTCTGAACAAGGACTCTCCAGGAAGAGGGGGTTGTCGAAGAACAAGCTCTCCTCCTCAGCACCCCACTCTGGGGAAGAGTCAGGGGTTCCCTCTCTTGGCCATGCCTGGTTGTCTCCATCAGGCCCGCTGCTGTCTCCTCCCCAGTCCTCCTCCTTGGGCGGGCTGGGGTGCAGGCCCGTGTCCCCAGGGAGGTTCACAGGGGCTGCGGGGAGGCAGCATCTCAGCCCAGCCCTGAGCCCTTCTGTCTTCTCCAGCTCCTCCTCTAGGTCTAGGACACACATCTGGGCCTGCAGGATGCCTGCCCAGAACACCGCCTGTGTGGATGTGTTCTGGTTTTGCCGTGGGCTCCCCAGAGGACGGCTGTCCCCAGGCAATCCTGGTAACGCTTCTCTCTGCCTGTGTTCCCCCTGGGAAGAGCAGCTCCCCGAGTGTGTGTGTTCCACACCAGAGTCCTGAGGAGAAGCATCTTGTCTGGAGGACTCAGGAGGGTCAAAAGCCCAGGTTTGCTCCCTCGGAGGCTCAGGAGGGTCCTGAGAGCCACACGCTTCCCTTGGGCATGCTCCTGGGCAGGGCTGCAGGTTGTCTCCCAAATAGACGTTGAGAAGTTCCACGGGTTGGGGGTGGTCAGAGAGTCCGTAGTCGCCCATCATCCACAGAGCAAAAGCTGCACAGGAGAGTCTGCTTTCACAATCCCATCGTGTGGATTAAGGGGAGCGCACGACAGGGGGGCAACTGGGAATCCACATCTACCCTAGAAACACCCAAAGCACATGTAGGTTAGGGAAGGGCTGTCATTCCCTGGAAGCACGTGTGTAGTATGTTAGACATGTTTGATCTGCCTGTCATGTCTGTGCCTGCTGCAAGAAACACTACCATTCACAGCCCTGTTAGAGGTAAGAGGTATCCCATGATACCTGAACCTGCAATCTCAAACTCCTACCAGGGCAGCACCTGCTCCAAAGACACCCATCTGTTAGCCGAAGGCAGCCCATGAAGCTGAAAGGGATGAACCGGCCAAATCAGAGCCTTCTCTTGGAATTTGGATTGGAGAGTGGAAAGACCAAGGTGGTTAGGGCAGAAACAGAAGGCAGAAATGCTTTGGGGCATTGAGAAGGCAGCAAGCCACAAACGGCATGTAAACCAGAGCATGTGAAAGCCAAACAGACACAGACCAGAGGCTAGGAGAATGGAATAGACTCGCCAGGGAAACAGAAAAGCAGGCACCCAGGAGAGAAAGGCCACAGTCTGCCTTATTTCTACTTTGCAAGCCTCCTGTCTTCGGGGCCTGGCCATTCACAAGGCTAGCTCACAGGCTGGTCCTTGGTCCTTGCAAGCTGTTGATAGCTGTGCAGTTTGGCCCTGGTAGAAGCAGGAAGGGGCTCTCCACTAAGCTTCTGTGCATTGACCACACTAATACTCTGGGTATGCCCTATCATATGTGTTTTCTAGAATCATGCCTCTCCATCCCTGCATGCAGCCTACTGTTTATATGGCTTTCAAAGTGGCCCTGCTCCCTCAGCATAACTGGCTTGTTTTGATCCAATGGACACTATGAAACTCCTAACTCGTAATCTGTTTCCTCGTGGCGCCAACTGTCCGGAAGTACAAGGTCAAGTACACAGACCTTTATGGCATGTCTTAAACACACCCCTGGCTTAATCTTGTACTATATTTTCTTATTTCCCCTTTGTCTCACTTTCTTCACTCACAGATTTCTATCTTGAAGACTGTGCGTGTGCTTATAAATTATATTGGAATATCTTAGGGAACAAGGGTATTGACACACACACACAAGCTCCCTCCCAATTTACAACCCTGTGTAACTTCCAGATATCTGAAAACAATAGCCCCTTCCACATGCACAGTTAGCCAAGCCTGTCTTCTCCACCCAACCTTGCACCTGGAAGCTCAGCAGTCCCCTGCCGTGTCTCTGTTTCAAGGTGAGAAAGCCAAAGCCCGTGACTGACCCAATGACCCACAGCTGGGAAGGGAGGCTGGGCTGTGACCCCAGACTATCCACCTTCCAGTCTACAGTTCTCTCCCTGTCTTTGCTGTAGTTGCCTCTCCCTCCAGCAGGCTGGAATGAGCCCAGGTGGACTCCTTCAGCACCAGCCTCCCTCACCGGGGTGGCTTGGCCTTGTCCAGGGCTCCAGACCTCACACTGAGGTCCTGCCACAGGCTGGTGATAGGAGGATAGGCCTGACCCAGCATGTGGCATGCATAACAATCAGTATACATAACAAACCCATGGGGTTTGTTATGCACTAAAGAACATGGGGCTGAATGAGTGACCACATGGACCTGGGCTCACACCATTGTACTGCCACTTACAGTTGAGTGGATGCACTTGGAAAGTTCCTTAGGTTCTGGGAGCCCTACCTCAGAGGGCATCTGGGGTTAATTGGGGTGATTCACACAATCTCTCAGCCCAGGCTTGGCCTACCATTAAATGCTCAGTAAATGGTGACCTCTCAGAGCTTTCACACCAAGGTGAGATGGGTCCACCTGCTGTTTAAGCCCACCTAGAAAACATCACTTTACACAGTGCCTTCTTTTTGAAGAGCGCCTGAGAAAGGTGGTCAGACTAGTATGCATTTCTGTTTATCATTAATTTGAAAAGTATTCTTCTAAAAGCCCCTCAAAAAGAGGGGCTCCAGCCGGGCTCGGTGGCTCAGCCTGTAATCCCGCACCTTTGGGAGGCTGAGGTGAGTGGATTGCCTGAGCCCACGGGTTCGAGACCTGCCTGGGCAGCGAGACCTCATCTCTACAATAAATCAAAAAAAAAAAAAAATCAGCCGGGCGTGGTAGCGCATGCCTGTAATTCCGGCTACTTGGAAGGCTGAGGCAGAAGGATCGCCGGAGCCCAGCAGGTCAAGGCTGTGGTGGCCGGGAGCGGTCACTGCACTCCAGTCTGGGCGACAGAGTGAGACTCCAACTCAAAAAAAAAAAAAGAGGGGCTCCTTTCTACCCTTCCCTCTTTCCTAACTCCCACATTCCTTACTTTCAATATAACAAGAATATGGACTTGCTGAAAGATGGCCTCATGATTCTGAAGTTTTAGCCCACCAGTAAAGGCCCCTGGCCAGCCTTCAGGGCCTTTCAACCTTTCAGTTATAAGTCAGCCTCCTGCAAAGATTGACTTCCCAAAAGGCGGGGCCCTTTTTATGTTTAATCTTGTCCTTGATGATCTGAATCAAATGGACTAAATTAGTCTTGCCTTTCACTCTTCTCCTACCAGTCCGGTCTTCCCCCATCATCCTAGTTTCTGTCTCTCCACCTCTTCGGGTTGTCAGCTGTGGATTTATATGGTTTGCTCCCCAGGTCTGAGGGTCAATACCACTACCAGTTCCCCCAAGCAGCTGCTCATTTTCGACACTCAGTGCTTTTTGGGAAAGAGGACCTCGACAGTCCCGCTCCAAGGGGAAAAGATGAGTAATCTCAAGATCTGCTGTTGATGCTCAGGCAACCCCCACGGATCCCAAAGCTCCCTCACCAGGCCTGCCTGGTGGAGAATGACTGAGAGGAAGCAAAAAGGGGAAACATCCCTTTTGCAGCATCCTCAAGTCACCAGCCCATAAGGTACAGGGAATGACTGGGAAGAGATCTCCATTTAGGAGAAAGGGTAGAGAAGAAGCACCTGACTTACAGGTACCCAAACATGGGGCATCTTCAGCTCCACCCACAGCCCCCCTTCCCAGACCCAAAGCCTCCCTTCCTTGCCTCTTCCTTCCCTGCTAAAGTCTAGTCTTTGGCCCCTCTGGCTCTCCACCACACACAATCCCGTCTCCTGTTCTCATTCCTCTAATCCCCACATCTGAAAATGTGCCAATTTCACATCCCTGTGGGCACCAGAGCATTTTGCTAGGATGAGATCAACTCACTTTCTCTCATTAGAGAATTCAGTTGACAGGAAAAGTCCCCATGACAATAATAGGAATGGGATTGATGGGCAGGACCTGGTGTAAGGGCATCCTGCATTTTCTATAAGACAAGAGGGAGTCCCACTCATCTCTCTTTGCAAAAATATACTTGTAAATAAATCTGTATGTGTACAAAAGTAGTCACATAAATGTTAACAACTATGTAGACATACATGAGTATTAGATGTGCCTTCCCACATTAAACTCAGTGTTCCTTGCTGGATTATTTCAGATAAGAAAAAAAAATCAGAAAAGCTGCAGCCACATTCCAGAGGTAAAGAGAAGAAAGCAGATCTCTGGACCCTGAGGCATCTGAACAGCCTGGAGGGAGGGTAGGAGGAAGAGACTGGGAAATATAGGGGAGCCCAAGGCAATGGGGAAACAGGAGGGGTGGAGACAGATGACAATATTTGGTGGGGATCAGGGTGTGTGTTGTGACTGGACCATGACTTCTTTAAGCCAACTAAACCCAATCTGACTACATTCCATCCCTCACTCTTTGCTTTCAGAGCATTCATTCCCATGTGCAATTCCTGGTATGTTTACGCATGCGGTTCTAGTTTGCCTAAAAGGTAAACGCCAAGAAGACAGGTTCTTAGCCAGGCTCGGTGACTCAGCCTGTAATCCCGCGCCTTTGGGAGGCTGAGGTGAGTGGATTGCCTGAGCCGGCGGGTTCGAGACCCGCCTGGGCAGCGAGACCTCATCGCTACAATAAATCAAAAAATGAGCCGGGCATGGTAGTGCACGCCTGTAATTCCGGCTACTTGGAAGGCTGAGGCGGAAGAATCACCGGAGCCAGTAGGTCGAGGCTGCGGTGGCCGGGAGCGGCCACTGCACTCCAGTCTGGGCGACAGAGTGAGACTCCAACTCAAACAAAAAAGAAGGCAGGTTCTTTGTGCTCCCTGTTCACTGCTGTGTCTCAGTACAAAAATGTTGAAAGACTGAGTCATTTTATGTGACTGATTTTGTTATACCACTCCCACCCGCAAAGTTCTGGGGACAAATAGTTCAAGTGGATTAGAAAGTTAAAGGTTCACATTGACTTGAGAAGCTGAGGCCCACCTGTATCCTGAACTGGAGTGTGAGCCTAGTTTTAGGTTCTCTTAAGCATCATTCTTCCACCTACCAATCAATTCCTTGATATTCCTGAATTTCCTCGTGAAGCTGAGTCACCTGAACTCGTTTCCTTCCCTCTGCTCAGTGCAGTGTTTGCTTGGCTGAGAGGTGGCACTCCGGAAATGTTTATAAAAGTTAGAGAAGAGATGGATAGATGGATGGATGGAGAGACAAATGGAATGGATTCTCAGAGCACTCTCTCCACAACAACCTGGCCAGAGAATTGGGGAGATTGAGAATTAGAGAATTAGTGTCATTAAGACATGATGACTTCCTCCTGGGGGCCAGCCTTTCCATGAACCAATCACCTCTTCCTCTCAGGAAGTTTCCTCAGAGCTAGGTCCCTGCCAGGTCAGCAGCCCAAATGTCCCTATGGGTTTCAGCTCTCAGACAGCAACCTAGACAGAAAGAGGAAACTTGAGGAGGATTCATTCAATCGTCTTGTTTGTGCTCTCCACTTGTGGAGGGGGCACTATGTAATTGTGTGTTTGAGAGGTTTCTCTCCTTCTTTTTAAAAATGGCTCCTCCCTTATTGGAGGGGTGGAATGACCTAAAGGGTGAGGTCACTTCTTATCAACATCAAGGCAGTCCTTCCAGTCCCCTGGATGAGGGCAATCCAACCTAGGAAGGGCCCAAGCATGGAGACCAGCCTGTGATTCCTGAAGGAAAGATGACAGCGCTTAGGCAGAGGCAAGCCAGGAACTGGGAAGCAGAACTCAGGACTATACATCCAGAATTTTCTTGGTTTACTTTCTGGTGTTTAGTAAAATCTTTTTTGAAATCTCCTGTATCAGTTGTCCTAACAACAAAGCTGGGAATAAGGGAACCCATGATAAAAAATCTGCCACATGCTTCATAAGGTGGGTTCTGTTACCTCTAAAATAAAGTGGCCCTTCATTTTTTCTGAGCACTGTGACAGCTCAGGGAGTTTGGGGAGGGTGTAGAAGAGGGAGCAGGGAGGGAGCTGAGGGGGAAAGAGAGGCATTGCTGCACTGTACCACCTTCCAGTACCTCACCCCCCAATCCTGAGCTTAGTTGATTATACTTCAGGGAATTTTCACCTTAGGGGATGGGGAGGCTCTCATGGAGAATATTGCAGGGTCTGAGCTGTTCTTCCGGTTGGTGGGAGGTGAAGGACACAGAAAGCGATGGCTGAGGGACAGACCAGGAGGAGAGTCCCTTCCGTACTTACCCCCCCACACCCCACCCTGAGGCTTCAAGGCAATTTCTTTTTAATCTTAGGGGGCAAGAAGAATACAACTGTCATCTGGACTGTGCTTTTTAACCGTGGGATTTTACCCTCACCTTGGGGATAGAGCCTTGTACTCTGGCGGAAGAACCTGGAGGCCAGCTACACAGGCTGGGGTACAAGTCTGCCTTGAGTAGGAAGAGTGACAGCCTTGGGCCCCCTGCACTGACGGCCCTCCCTTGCCCACTTCAGGGTCATGGTATAAAATTCAGATGCAGAGGCTCACACACCAGACTCCATCTTCGCTCTAAAACAGATGAACCCTGTGACTCTGGATGAAAAACTTCACCTGGTTCCTTATCTGTTAAATAAGGAAATAAGACCCAGTAAAGCCGGTTTGTTGTAAAGTCAGGATGAGTCTGAGTGCTAATGCTGGGCCTGGCCTTTGGTGGGTGCTGAAAAATAAAACAATCATGCCCTGATAGGTTTAACTTTGTAGCTTTGCTGGTCCCTTCAGAGAAGCCAAAATAAACAAAAACAACAAAGAACCCTCCTGGTCAGGCTCAGCTGGATCCGTACACCCTCAGCTCTGGAAGAGTCAGCTTGAGCTTCCACCCATAGGGTGCCTATCTCTGTCTTTCTCCCTCTTTGTGCTTCCAGACTCAGCAAGCAAACATTCCTTTCTTTCACCCTGGAAAGTCTTTCCTTCCTGTGGAAAAAGTATGGAGGTGCCTGGCCTGTCCAGGGACTTAAGAGGTGACCTGTCCTACCCCTGTGCTGCCCAGTAAACTGCGAGTCAGAGATGCTCCTGTGGGCAGGCACCATGAGCGGAGTTCCTGGCCTGGAGTTACAGGACAAAGCTGGGGGGGCCTGAAGTACCACGAGAAAGGACTCAACTCAGAAGGATGAGGTCCCACATCCTGCTCACGTGGAAGGAGCCTTCATGCAAATGTGCACGGGGTGATGGGGGGGTAGAGAAAGAGAGAGGCCAGTGTGCTGAAGGCCCTATGGTGGGGCCAGCTTGGGCTCAGGAAGGGACCAAAGAAGAGGAAGGGAATCTGTGATGGGCAGAGAGAGTGAGAGAGGACAGGGAGAGGGAGTGAACAGTGGGGGTAAAGCACCAAAGGGACCGCACGGCAGTTGCTGCCTGTGAAGGACAAGACCACCAGTAGGCTGGGACCAGGCTAAGTCTCTCCTCCGTCTGTCCTCTTACCCCACCTCCCTCACCCTGTCTTTGGCTCTCCCCCTGCCCCAACTAAGTGCTCAGCAGCCTGGGTTCTAATCCCCATGCTGGGAGTTTTTTTATCCATAGGAAGAGGGGGCAGTGTGATATTCTAGAGCTCCAGGAAGCTCTTTCAAACTGGACTGTGGTATGACAGACCTGTGGGTATTTCTCATCAACTGATAACAGTCCATCCTTCCCTGCATTTTAGCAGAGGAGTGACTCCAACTGTGGCGTTTTAGGCCCCAGGAAAAGGGAACGGTGGCTGGGAGGCTCCCTCCATGAGGATCCCTTTACAACTTTAACCAGTGGGCCTTACAGTGACCCAAAAGGGACGTTTTTGAGAGTGCAATGGTTCCTGTTGCCTATCAATTCAATAGGCCTCAGCTAGAGCTAAACCAGTAAGGAGAGTCCCCTACATCTATGGAAGGACCCGGAAGGCAAGGTGAAGCTGGGAGCCCCCTAATGGCCAAATTGACTAAGCTTCTGCAGTGACTGGCCACACCCAGAGCTTCCTCAACCCCAAGCCCAGGCCTGTCTGGACTCTCTCCCTCCAGGGTCTAGGGTCAAGGCTCACTTGGGGCCTCTAGCCATGAAAGCCCCCGCTGGGTACTGAGCCACAGTAGTCACTGGGACAGAGGAAGGAGAGACCCACAAAGGGTTTCCCTAACTCTTCACTATTGCAGACCTCCAGGGGCCCCAGGGAGGTTGGGGAAGGAAAATGACCTGGCTAAGTGGGGCCAAGAGAGGGAGTCAGAGAAGGGCCATATGGGGAGGAGGAAGGCTGAGGGAGGAGGGGAAAAGAGAGAAGAGGAAGGTGGGGATCTAGCCTAGGCCAGGGTCCCAGCAGATGCACACAGCACAGCCCAGAGCACTCATCTCCTTCCTGCCCACCTGCCCCAGCCCCTGCCACGAGGACCCACATATGACACCCTACATTCCCTGAGTCCCCACTCCCGGTCCCGCCAGCCCCACCCCAGGGAGGCCCACCTTACTCACCTCCAAAGGGTCCAAGAAGAAACGATTTGTCCGGGGTCCGCAGAGCACTTCCTGGCTGCACAGTCTGCCTGCCCAGCAAATGTGGCTGTGGCGGCTGGAGCTTCCGACTTCCGCTCCCCCTCACCACAGACATGCACCCCTCCTGCTCCCCGCCACCTCCCCTGGGCTACTGAGCTGCTCAGAACCTCATACTTCCTGCCCACAAGACAAGAGCCTCCACTCCTAGGCCTGGCCCCTTCAGGCACCTTCCCCACGCCCTTACCCCCTAGAGGCCCCCACCCTGTACACCAGCCCAGAAAGAACCCGCCATGGATGGGGCTGGCTGTCTCTTGCAATGGAAAGGCCTGGGCGAGAGAAGGGGGAAGAGGCAGTGGCCTGGACTGTGAACAGGCCCCACCTCCTTCCTCTCTGGGATTCTGTCTCAGGTTCTCAGCTCTGCCCCAGGTCTCAGTCCCCTGCAGGGCACCCAGTGGGAGGCAGGAGGGCTCCAGGTCAGGCAACTTTTATATTTCTGTTTTTAACAAATGACATTTCTATTTTTGTGTGTCTAGGTCTCATGTCACCAGTAATAATGACACCTGTTACAGCGGCCTTGTTGTTACAAAACGTCTCCCAAAAGCACCTCAACCACTCCTTACACCTACTTTATGAAGCATAAATTAAACCCATTATACAGATCCAAATCTGGAGGCAGGTTCAGAGGGAGTTAAGCCACTACCCAGGATTGTACAACTGGGAATTCACAAAACTAGGGTTAGAACGCAGAGCCTTGGACTATATGAGCTAACTGTCCTCCATTCCCCATGGCTGAATTTCTGACCTATGTCCTCAGGACACACGCTGCAGGTGTCCACGAGTGTGAGACTGAGGCCAGCAGGGAGCCACATTCATCATACTCTTCTTCCTCTACACAATCTACTTCTTCAGCCCCAACTATCACTGGCTGCTCTGCTGAGGTTCCAAAGACCCCGCCTTACCCTGAGCTCTTGTCTTCACTAATCCAGTGCCCAGGTGACTCCTCCACCCACACTGAAGGTAGTGCTTTAAGCCAGGCTCATCTTGGCTCATAGTTGAGAAGATCAGGCTCTAGCTCCCCTCCAGCCGCACCCCTCCCCACAGCATGCAGAGTACAAAGGGACATGCCTACCTGGAGTCCGCACACCCCCTTTCTCCACCACACTCTGGGTGCCCAGAATCTTGGGATTATTTGCTTCCAGGGCCCAAATGACCTCCTTCTTTCACGGACACACTGCACACTGCTCTGTAAAGCCCTACAATGGGGCAGAGGTGGGGTTAAGAGTGCTGATAGCGAGGACAGAAGGGGACGGACAGGGCTTGGCGCCTGTAGGCAGGTCACCCACCCACTTGCATGTGTGATATGGGGAGGGGGGTGGGGGAAAGAGAAAGGGAGGTGGGGCACTGCAGAGGCCAAAGGCTGGGGGCAGGCTCCACTATAGCGGCAACATTCAGGGGAGGTTGAGAAACGGAATCCAAGCCAGGACCTCTAGGCCATGATAGCGGGGGGGATTAAGGCAGGAGGATAAGCACATTTTATATGACAGAGTGTCACCTTCAGTCATAACTTTCACATATTCAGATATATCATATGGGCCCTCCACCGTTCACCTCCTGGGCTAGCAAATGTTAGGGACAGGCTTATCTCACCAGCACTTCAAACTCAGTGTGACACAAACCTTATTCCTTCTTTCCCCCAAGCTACCCTTCCTCCCATATTTGGGCCTTTACAACTCTCTGCCCAGCTCAGTAAGCCAGAAGCCTAAAGTCATCAAGACCTGAATGTAAACCCTTTCCTCGGGCCTCCAGCTTCTTGGATATCTCCAGTATGTGGCCACAGCTCATGCCAGCACCTACTTCGTGTGGTCCCTACCCTAGAAGCTACTGACCCATCAGAAATAAAACATAAAACTTCTTTTCAAAGAGCTTCCAATCCAGTGACAGATGGACAATAAACAAGAGGACTAAAGAATCAACACCTAATCATAGTTGTGATGAATGCTGGGCAGGAAGGAGTAGAAAGAAATGAGAGAGAGTGACAGGGGTGAGCTTAGAGCCATGGGAGGTCAGGGAGGCCGCTGCAGGGGTGCATCATACCCAGGTGAAGAAGGGCCAGCGTGGAAGAGTATTTTGGACTGAGGGAACTGCATGATAAATTCCTTCCCTGAGGCAGGAAAGCTGTCCACATGGCCAGGGACCAGATGGCAGGTCAGTTTAATGGGGAGAAGATGAGGATGGGAGGGGCAGGGCTAGATCCTGAGGGCTCCCTAGTGGTAATCCTTTTTTTTTGAGTTGTAGTCTCACTCTGTCACCCAGGCTGGAGCGCAGTGGCATACTCACAGCCACTGCAACCTTGACATGCTGGGCTCAGACAACCCTTCTGCCTCAGTCTTCCATGTAGCTGAAACCACAGGTGCATGCCACCATGCCCAGCTAATTTTTTGATTTATTGAAGAGACAAGGTCTCACCGAGTTGTCCAGGTTGGTCTCGAACCCCTGGGCTCAGCCAATTCTCTCACCTCTGCCTCCCAAACTGCTATGATTACAGGCGTGAGCCAACGTGCCCAGCCAAAGTGCATTTTAAGGGAAAACAATGTGAGGAAGTGTTTGCATATTTATTTATAATATCATCTATCTGCTGTAGATATCATCTGTCTGGGAATAGGTTCAAGGAGACCAGTCAGGAGGCTCTATGGAGGTCCAGGTGAGGAGGCTTGGGCCAGAGCAATGATGGCAGAGAAGGGGAGGCATAGGACTGGGAATACACATTGGGATGACTGGAAGAACCTGCTGTTTAATTAGATGGAAGCAATAAAGATGGGGGAGAAGTAAATAGCAACTTTCAGATTTCTGGTTTGAGTACTTGGATGGGCAGTAATAATGGCATTTGCTGAACTAGGAAAGAAATGGGAGATGAGGCTTAGGGGAGAAAATTCAGAGTTTGATTTTTAAATATTGGGTTTGAGCCACCTGTGAAATATTCAAGTTGGCAACTGAAAAAAAACGCTCCTGGAGTGTATGCACATATCAGACCAGCAGAGAAGAGGTCTGAGTCCTGGGGAGGGAGGTGACGCCCACCCAGGACGGGAGGGTAAAATCTGCAAAGGAGATTGTCAAGAAGGTAAGAGAAACAAGGGGAGAGTTGTGCTGTCACAGAAGATAAAAGAGGAGGTTACTTCAGAAGAAGGAAGTGGTCGACTTTGTCAACTGTTGCAGGAAAGCTGAGGAAGATGAGAAGCGAAAGTGATCTATCACGGTTCACGGCAGAAGGTTATGGGCAAGCAGAGTTAGCAGGGGACATGGAGGCAGAACCTAGGTGACCATGAGCTGAGGTGTCACTTTCTTGAGTCCAGACTCTGTCCCCTCCAGTCCAGCCTTCCAGGTGATATAGGCTCCCTGAGGCAGGAATGGCACTGGTCAGAAGAGGCGCCAGTGCCCACCACCCCCAGGCCCTGTCTCCTTGTTTGTCTATGGGTCTACATCCTCTTTTCTATGGCTCTTCATCCTCCCCTTGACTATGAACTTCTCCAGGGCAAGGAATGGCCCATTCACCTTTACAGCATGGGGCCTGACTCACAATTGCTCCATAACCATTTGATGAAGGAATAAAATCTGCTTATAATTGTCTCTTCTTTAATCACTTTGAGATCATCCTAAGGAAATGAGAACTGACTCCCTCCTTTCCTTCCAGGTAATGGGTCTTTTATTTGTATGGGTGCATGTGTATTGTAGGATGTGGAGTGTAGCTAGGGAGTGGTTCCTGGATACACCAAACTTCAAGAAGAACCTCCCAGATTTCTGGAGTCTCCATGTCTGTTCTGTCTCTTCTTTCACCTGTTTCCCAGTACTGCAATGAGCAAGACTCTGGATGGAGCATTCCTGAGCACCGGCAAGGAGGGCCTCCAGCTCAGGAGAATGTTGTGGCTCCTATCCCCAGAGCCCCAGTCACTGGCCACTGGTGAGCTTGGATCTGCTGCAACCCCCCACACACTTCTGGGGTTCTCTCCCCAGCATGTTGTCCCCCTCCCTAGGACCCAGCAATCACGTAGCCTCCTGACCTGACCCATGTGCAGGCAAGCCAGGCAGCCCCTTCTGCCTCCATCGAGGTGAGTTGCTTCCTGGTTGCTCAGCACAGGTGGCAAGGTGGTTTCTCAAGCACTGAGCCCAGAAGCAGGAACGCTGCCCACCTTCCAGGAGAGAAGCCCTGGGGATTTCAGCACACAGTGAGCCCTCCTGGAAGGCAGAGCAGAAAGAGGAGATAGGCCACAAAGGAAAGGAGTGGT
Source organism: Cephalopachus bancanus (assembly GCA_027257055.1). Lineage (NCBI taxonomy): Eukaryota > Metazoa > Chordata > Mammalia > Primates > Tarsiidae > Cephalopachus > Cephalopachus bancanus. Next base: position 1,324,851 of record JAPVLO010000380.1, on the reverse strand, counting down.
CACCTGACTTATAACTCCCCTTTCCTGAAGACCCCTGTGTGCTGACACCCACCAGGCCCTCTCCAAGCATCACTTCCAGTCCCTAGTGGTCTGGGTGGGTGTGAGCCATAGACAAGAGGGTGTAGACCCATAGACAAACGAGGAGACAGGGCCTGGAGGTGGTAGGCACTGGCACCTCTTTCTGCTTACTTGTTACCACTGCATGCTGCAGATAGAAAAACCCAGGCAGGGAGAAGCCCTCCTTCCCAAGCAGGTGAAGCTGCTGATGGTGTAAGCCTGACTTGCTCATCCCAACTTGAAGCTTGTAAAATCTCTTAAGCAAATAGACCTTAAATACTGCCCTTCTGGAGCATCACCAGGTGAGAGGAAAGGCCTGAAGCACCTCCATAGGCTCCCATGCCCCTGAATTTGTCTCTGTAAAAGTTCTGTCCTTTAGGGAAGGCTGGAAGTAAGGCAGTCATGTGCTCCTTTCTCCAGAAAAGGCCCTATTCCCTCCCAGCTCTCTGACCTCCACAAGCCTGATCCTCAGGAAGGACAGATTGGAGGACACCTGCCTCTCTACTCATTCCTCTGCCAAGCTGCATGTTTACAGTCCTGCTGGCCAGCTGCTCCGTGGGCTCCTGGGATCAGAGCAGGGAGCGAGAGGTCGGGCCAGGTGAGGGGTTCCAATGACTGAGTCCATGGCAGGGACTAAAGGTGCCCCTCCCTGATACCTGTGGTCTTAGAATGGGAGGAAGAGAGTCTTAGAGTCAGGGCAAAGAGGAAATAGAGAACAGTCCAGCCCAGGGGTGACATCACCATCAACCTCCCAACACATATGCATGCACACAGCATCCTGCCCTTAGCGTCCTGAAGAAGGGCAGGAAGTGATTACAAAAGTGAACATCAAGCTTCTGCCTCTGCACTTGCTTGCCCAATCTGGACACAGCAACCTTAGGAGGCCGTCCCTACCCTGCCTGTGACCAGCCAAATGAAACACCCCCAGTGTCTGTGAAACAGATCTACAGCTGCCTGGCTCTCTTCTGCCTCAGCACAAAAGCCCACCCTAGCCTTTCTTCCCAAGGCTCGTCCTGGGCTATCTCCCAGCTCTTTGTGTTATTTAAATGAGCTCTTTCCCTGCATGGGTCTGTCTCCTGTGAACAGTAATTTGGGCTCTATGGTTAGTCATCCTCCATCCCCCAGACCCCTTGGCACCAGAAGGCACCCACAAAACATCTGCTGAAACACAAGTGCATGCAGTTACTTGCAATGGCAGAAATACAGCCTCAATATCCACAAAAGGGAAATCTGATAGATAGACGACCGTACAGCCATATAGCCATACAGTGAACCTAAGCAACCTTTAGTCATCTTGTTTTTGAAGAGCATCCAATGAAGTGGAAGGGCTGGCTGCACACAGCATATTCTTCAGTGAGAAAATTGTCTATATATTCAGGATGATCCAACTTATTAAAAAACTTGTTTGTGTATTTAGGCAATAAAGCATCAAAACATTGGTTGATAGTAGTTATCTGTGCCTGAAAACAGCACACATGATTTTTAATTTCTTTCTGCTTATTTGGTATGTATTTAATTTTTAAAAATAAATATGCATTGTGTTTGTCATCAGCAAAAATAACAAAGTATTAGCAAATTTAATTTGAAGAGTAAATAATTACCGAATGTATTTGTTCACTTTAAAGACTAGGAGACCCTTTGGCAACCTCTGTCCCCCTTGCCAGTGGCAGCTGAGAGGGTCTGCACAGGTATATATTATTCCCGACCCTTCAATGTCACCACCTCTCGAACAGCTGCCAGTGTGACCTCTCTGAGTTAGGAATAGGGAGTCACCCCAAACCAATGTTGGTGTGAAGATTGTTTTAATGGAAGACATTTGAGATTCACAGATTTAGGGGGAAAAAAAAACCTTTCTCAGAGCTTTCCTTATGTGACTAAAAGCAGTAACTTCTGGGAGACAAGATTACCATAAATTCCCTCTTCAGGATCTATTCCCAGGAGGGAGAACAGAAATAAAACTTATCAAAAAATCTCTTTTCCAGGAAAGGTTTATGGCCCTGAAGGAGACAGAAAGACGGATTTTACCTGTACAGATAAACACTACCATAAATATCTCGCATTTGTTCTCCCCAAAACCCATCTGTTTTTCCTAAAGAAGCTCATGTCTTCTCCCCATAGAAGCCTTTTTTCTAACCATTTCCTTTCCCTACTGAGTTAGGTATAGAAGCCTTTAATGTCAACTATTTAACAAGCCAGCAACTTCTTTCGTTAGCTCTTCTGTGCATGCAAATTAGATCTTTTCTTCTGTTAATCTGTTTTGTCAGTTTAACTTGCAGTATTCCAGTCAGTAAACCTAAAAGGGTATAGGAAAGGATTTTCCCTCCATTACATAGGGTTGGAAGGAATCACCTGCCCCAAAATTACCTTCTCCAGGAACCCACAAATCTAAGACTGCATTTGCCTATATGGGTACGTGGTACACATACTGAACATTTTTAATAGTTGAGCATTTGAATATAAGTTCGAAAAAAATATAGCAAGTGCAGCACACCAGTGATTTCATAGATGCTACTGCTTAGAAACACACTAAAATAAATACCTACTTTATTCTGTTTTTCAAATATATATGTTCAAGAAAAATATTAAATAAATAATATTATAAATGTAAAACTCTCATGTCAAAACTCATGACAGAGATATGTGAGCAGACACTTTGTGCAGCTAGATATGACCTTTGCAGCATTTACTCCTTTAGAGAAAGAATGGAAAGTCTTCCTTCTAATGGTCATCAGCTCTGACTGGTCATTACTCACTGAGCAGGAATGCAGATGTATATGGTTAGCTGAAAGTAAAGTTTTGGCATTAAACAGAGACTAGACATGCCCATACTTTGACAAGGTGAAGGAGGAAGACAGACTCAGAGCAGGGCATTTCCTGGGCTTCCTGAAAGGTCACATATTTCCCTAGGGGTGCTCACACTTAGCCCTGCCAATAGCAACAAAGCCCTATGCTTTCCAGTGCCCTCTGCACCGGCAGGGGCTGATCTGTGCTCTATTCATGGTCACTCTCTAGAGACAGAGGGACAACCTGGTTCAGCAGCTCCTACTAGGAATAGCACCAGGGCCTCTGTGTTCACACCTGGGAGGAGAACCTGCACACCTGATCTTCTTGAGGGCCACTTCCCTCCTCTCAGCCTCAGTACAGTTGTGCATCTTCCAAAGCAGCACTAAGAGCCTCCAGGGCTCCTCAGGTCTTATAGATGATGCCCCTCCACCACCACCGCACCCCTGCCCAGGCTCCACAGTGATGGTCCACACCGAGAGGATGATCTTCTGAGGTCATCTAGCCAGGAAAGGGCAGAGAGAAATGTACCAGGTCTCCTTGGCTGACTCAGCTTATCCATTCACTGCTCCTGGTATCTCTGCCTTGGGTTCTGTTCTGGCAGGGCCTTTCTTACATTCACACTCTTCTGGGGCACTTCACCTACTCCCAAATGTTTTCCTTCCACCTACTCACTAAATGTTCACAAGCCCCATCCAGTCTAGCTTCCTAACTACCAACAAAATCTTCTGGGTCAATGTGCAGCAGAACTTCTGACTTCGCAGCCTGGCACATGCCCATGAGTACCCTCCTCATCTCTGTGCCATGTCTGGCCCTCCTGGGTTCTGCCTACTGATTGGCATCACATCTGCTGGCTTTCCAAGTCAGCAGCCTTGGCACCAGCCTAGGGTCCTCTCCTCTCATGGCCCAGTCCTGCTGGTTCTCCTTTCCCACAGGCCCCACTGCTCTACCCATACACAGAGCCTCCTCTTCTCTTATTTAGAGAAAAGCAGAGACCACCTGCCTCTTGGAGTTCATGTCCTCAATTCACCCTAATTCGCCATTGAGAGATCACTGCTGTCCTGGATAATCTTTACTAACTGAGAATCCCCGCAACTCCCAACACTGCCCCCAACTCCTTCCCTCCTGTCATTTTAAAGAAAGTCAAACCCTGGCACTTGAGACTTCTCTAGCCTCTCCTATGACCACACACTCAACACACCTTGAACTGAGGCCCCAGTCAGCCACGGGCCCTTCCCTAAATGTTTGTGGTCCATTCACACGTTCTGTTGGCCAGTTCTATTTCTTTCCCCATTCTCCTTTCCATCTGTCCAATCCTCTTCATCCTTCAGAGTTCACCAAATAAGGCCCCTTCTCCCTGTAACCTTTCTAGACCAATCCAATAAGAATCAACTGTTATGATAATTCCACAACTCCAACTGCAAAATACAGGGCGGCAATCAGAAGCAACAAACTACGTGCACACACCACAGTCCAATAGATCTTTGAAAAATAGCCCTGATTTTAAAGTAAGAAAAAGATTATAATTTTCTTACAATGTTATTTATGTAAGTTTAAAATACATGCATATGTAAATCAACATCATATATCTTTCTAAAATATGTCCAGATTCAAGGATAAAGCTACCATAAATATATTGAAGTAGCTGGCTGCTCACAAGAGTAGGAGATGGTGGTAGACATGAGGGAACTAGGAATAAGGGATGAAGAGGAAATAAATCCCTTATATAATTCAACAACAACAATAAAATCCAATTTAAAACATGGACCAAAGCTGGGCACGGTGGCGTGCACTGGTAGTCCGGCTAGTCGGGTGACTGAGGCGGAAGGTTCACCTAAGCCCAGGAGTTTGAGGCTGCAGTGAGCTGTGGAAGGATCACGTAAGCCCAGGAGTTTGAGGCTGCAGTGAACTATGATCAATTGCAGCACTGCACTCCAACCTGGGTGACAGAGTGAGACTCAAAGATATGAACAGTCCACAGAAAGACAAATAGCTTAAAATACAGACTTGTAACACCACTTACTAGAAAGAAATATCTGTTAAAACTACAACATGGTGACACTTTTTCATCTGTCCAACTGGCAAGAACAAGAGCTGATGATACGCTGAGTGGGTGTAGCTGAGAGGAAATCAGCACTCTCCTAAGTATATAGCCATGCCTGTCTTTGGAAAGCATCTGTCAACTGCTAAAGCCGCAGAATTTTAAACCACACTTATGAATTCCTCCTGCTGAAACAGCCACAGAAGTGAGAGATTATATAGGGACAAATATGCTTAATGTGTCATTGTCTATCACAGCAAACAAAACTAGGAGAAACAGCCCAAAAACCCACAGTCCACTGGCTAAAGATGGTACACCCATTCTTTTTTGAGGGGAGTGGTGTGTTTTTCTGTCACCCAGGCTGGGGTGCAGTGGTGTGATTGATCACAGCTCACTGGAGTCTCAAACTCCTGGGCTCAAGGGATTCTCCTGCCTCAACCTCCGAAGTAGCTGGGACTACAAGCATTCACCACCACACTGGGCTAGTTTATTTTTCTTTCTTTCTTTTTTTTGGTAGGGATGAAGTCTTGCTTTGTTGCCCAGGGTGGAATACACCCATTCAATGAGATACAGTATTATACATTTCCTTAACAAGGATGTAGTCCACCTATATATCTCTAAGTAGAATTATTATTATGTTAAGTTTAAAAAGAAAGGTATACAGCTGAGTATTACTTCCTACTATTTGTGTTTTAAAAAAAAGAAGAAGAAGAAAAGGAAGGTATACATACATAGATGCTTGTTTACAAATAAAATATGTCTCTCTGGAAGTATTCTCAAGAAATTGCCTTTGAGAAGGAGAAATGGAGATCAAAGGACAGGTGAGGGAAGGAGAATTTTTATTGTGTGCCGTAAGGGCTATTTGAATTAATTTTTTTTCTTTTTTGAGTTAGAATCTCACTCTGTCGCCCAGACTGGAGTGCTGTGGCCGCTCCCGGCCACCGCAGCCTCGACCTGCTGGGCTCTGGCGATCCTTCTGCCTCAGCCTTCCAAGTAGCTGGAACTACAGGCGCGCGCTACCACACCCGGCTAGTTTTTGATTTATTGTAGAGATGAGGTCTCGCCAAGTTGCCCAGGCGGGTCTCGAACCTATGGGCTCAGGCAATCCACTCGCCTCGGCCTCCCAAAGTGCTGGGATTACAGGCTGAGCCACCAAGCCCGGCAGAATTAATATTTTTTTGTTTGTTTGTTTGTTTGTTTGTTTTGAGTTGGAGTCTCACTCTGTCACCCAGACTGGAGTGCTGTGGCTGCTCCCGGCCACCGCAGCCTCGCCTGCTGGGCTCCGGCAATCCTTCCGCCTCAGCTTTCCCAGTAGCCAGAATTACAGGCATGAGTTACCACGCCCGGCTGATTTTTTGATTTATTGTAGAGATGAGGTCTCGCTGCCCAGGCGGGTCTTGCACCCGCGGGCTCAGGCAATCCACTCACCTCAGCCTCCCAAAGGCGCGGGATTACAGGTTGAGCCACCGAGCCCGGCTGAATTAATATTTTTAAAGAGATTTTAACACATATAAATATTACATTTTTTCCTCTGAGGATGTGGTCAATCTTTGAGTACGTACCATGTGGTGATAGTATTACATTTTTTTACAATTGCTAAAGAATTTTTAACCGTACAAATACTAAAAAACATCTTTTTTTTTTTTTTGAGTTGGAGTCTCACTCTGTCGCCCAGACTGGAGTGCAGTGGCCTTTCCTGGCCACCGCAGCCTCGACCTGCTGGGCTCCAGTGATCCTTCCGCCTCAGCCTTCCAAGTAGCTGGAACTACAGGTGCACGCTACCACGCCCGGCGGATTTTTGATTTATTGTAGAGAGGAGGTCTCGCCAAGTTGCCCAGGCGGGTCTCGAACCCACAGGCTCAGGCAATCCACCCACCTCAGCCTCCCAAAGTGCGGGATTACAGGCTGAGCCACCGAGCCCGGCTAAAAACATCTTTTTTAAAGAAAGAGAGAAGTGGAATGTGCTCATTTCCGCTGCCTTCTCTCTAACCCCAGTTGTCATGCACTATCGAGCCTTCTCCACTGTGGACAAAACCTGCCCCCCACCAGCTGTGGCCCTCCATCAACCTCGCAGACCCCTCCTGCCTCGCTCCTTCCAACAGCACTCTGAGTCTATGCCCACTTGCCCTCCCCATTACCCCCATCTTTTGTGTGAAAATTGAAGGAACCGAGTGAAATGCCAATCAAGTAATTTTCCCGCCTTGGCCTCCCAGAGTGCTGATATTATAGGCATGAGCCACCACACCCCGCCTGAAAGCGTTTGTTTTGAAATTTCTTTTCTTTTTTTTTAAGTCGGAGTATCACTCTGTTACCCAGGCTGGAGTGTGCAGTGGCACAATCAGAGCTCACTGCAGTCTCCACCTCCTGGGCTCAGGCGATCCTTCCACCTCAGCCTCCCAAGTATCTAGGACGGCAGGCACGCTCCACCAAGCTCAGCTAAGTTTTTTATTCTTTATAGAGACAAGGTCTTGCTATGTTGCCTAGCTGGTCTCAAATTCATAGGCTCAAGTAATTCTCCCTCCCAAAGTGCTGGGATTACAGACATCACAGAGCCCAACCTAGAACTCCATTATGATAGACAGAATCTCTTTGCAGCTGGGCCTAAGGCTGGGTCTCTGATATTGCTACAACATCGTGGTTGAGAGTACTTAGCTCAAAAATTTTCACCACCTGATGGCCAAATTCTGATTCCTCACTTACTAGACCTGTAACCTTACTTTATCGGGGCCTCAGCTTTCTCATCTGTGAAGTGGATTGTAACACTAATTACCTCACAGACTTGCTGTGAGGATTATTTGTGTTACTATTGTACATAAGGTACCCAAAAGAGGGCTTAGATTTAAGCCTTAGATTCTCTGCCTTAGATTTAATCCTCCCAACAAGAAATATGCTCCCAGGACTTCAAAGGGGGGCTACACACTACTAGTCCATTGTTCATTGATCACTTATAGGTAGCTTATAACTTCCTGTGTACAGGAACAGAGGACAATCCATCCTGTGTCTCTAGGTTTTTAGAACCTGAAAGTGGTGCAATTTTCCCACCATATTTAAAAAGTCTGTTTGTCATACTTTCTAGTTAAGGGCCAATTTCTCTCTCTCTCTCTCTCTCTCTGTCATACTTTCTAAAGGACCAATCTCTCTCTCTCTATCTCTCTCTCTGACAGGGACTTGCAGTTGCTAAGGCTAGAGGGCAGTGGCACAATCATGCCTTACCACAGCCTCGAACCCCCGGGCTCAAGTGATCCTCCTGCCTCAGCCTTCAGAGTGGCTGGGACTATAAGCGTATACCACCACACCCAGCTAATTTTTCTTTTCTTTCTTTCTTTTTTTTCTTTTCTTTTCTTTCTTTCTTTTTTTTTTTTTTTTTTGGTGCAGAGACAGGGGTCTTGCTTTTTTGCCCAATCTGATCTCAAACTCTTGGCCTCAAGCCATCCTCCTGCCTTGGCCTAGGACTACAGTCACGAGCCTCCACACCTAGTCGTTTCTCTTACATGTTTTTGTGTTTTTTGTTTTTACAGAATTTATCACTCTGATATAATGTGGTCCACCTGCTTACTTGATTATTTTCTCTCTCCAACCTCTATGCATTCCAGTGCCTATGTGCCTGATTTGCAGCTGGCACTCAGAACTATTTGTTGAATGAATGAATGAATGAATGAATGACTCTTCTTCATACCCTCCACAAAGAGGAAATACCATGGGTGGAAGAAAAAAATTAATCAGCACTATGAACTATCTAAACTTGACCTTGGTGTGTTCCTTACATAGAGGGGTTCATAGACACTCGATTAGTTGCTAATTACATTCAATCTGCTCTGGGCCAAGCTAATGAGGTTCAAAGGCAGGGAGGGCCCCAAGTTGCCCAGGCCTTCACTTTGACCCTGGCCTTCTGACCAAGACATGATAGGGATCTGTTGAGTGCATTCACCAGAGCAGCAAAATCCATCTTGCAGCCTAGAAAAATCTATGAGAGAACTCACATCCCTAGCTCCATCATCCTACTGAAAAGACAAGCTAGACTCAAAATTCTAGAACCAGAAGGACTGAGTTTGTCAGCTGAGTAGACACTGTTTACTTTTCCAGGAATCCCTCTTGACACTTTCTCCCAGACACACCTAGGAGAGGGACCAGCATCCACCTCCTCCATCCTAAGGCACTCCTGGGGGGCAGCCCTGGCCAAGCAAGTGGCCAGCAGGAAGGAGGGCCTGGCCTGATCATGGGCACCAGGGACCCATCGAGGCGCAGGGCAATGAGCGATTAGAAGCAAAGCCCTCGGTGTCACCTGGTTCCGATAATGGATAGTTTTAAAGGCTCCTCCTATTCTCCAAAGGGGCTTGGAGCCCAGACTCAGCTGACTCTCCCAGTGGGGAGAGTGCCCCCTTGCTGTCCTGGTCGCTGCCGCCCAGTTAGGCTGGATTCCTCGGGTCCCCTGTTCCCCGCTCAATCTTCTTCCAGCGTCCTCCCTGCTCCAGGCCCCCTGGCCCTTGGCTTCCCGTCCTGACAGCAGCTCCGCAGGTGCTCACAGACCTGACCCTGTCACGCAGTCACTGCCCAGGGCAGCGGCGGGGGCGTCCCCTGCCTGGGCCCGGCCTCCCCACGATCCCTTACCCATTTCCCGCTGGGCTCCTGCTCCGGCCTCCAGCCGGCCCGGACGGCCCATGGCCCGGCGCCCAGGCGCCGGCCGGGGACAGCGAGGGCTTCGGGGCGGCGGCTGCGCGGGGAGCTGCGCCGGTCGGCCCGGGACGCTGCAGGCGGGACTCGGTTTCCGGGAGGGCGGGAGCGGCGGCGCGGGGCGGGGAGGGGCGGGCTGGGGGGCGAAGCCGTCCGACTGGTCCGACCGCAGCGAGGCAGGGCCGGGCCGCATGGCGGGGCCGGCGCCTCTTTGCACTTCTCGCCGCTCTCGCCCGGCCTGCGCGCTCCTGAGCTGCCGGAGATCCAGAGCCCTCTAGTTTATTTTTCCAGCACAGAAACCGGAAACCGAGGCCAGCCCTGGATACGTGCACGCCTTGAAACAGGGCAGTAATTTGGAGGCTCTACAAACCCATTGTTTACTACTACTTATTTAGTGGGCACGAGAAAAAAAATTGCATTAATAGAGTTCAGAATTGTAACTGTCTGCAACTATTGACTTACCATGAACTTTCGCTAGCTGGTTTGGGGGTTGGTGGCAGGGTGACAAGTAGTTGTGACTTGAAACTTAAAACTATTTTAGCAAACATCCACAGACATAGGTTGGCATTGGCAAGAAGCTCTTATTTTTCAGTATCACCACTTGATGGCAGTATCTGGTTTCTGTTTCTGTAACTATGTAAGACATCATGTGTGAAATTTTGAGTGAAATGATTCCATACCTCCTGTTTATCCAGTGATATTTAGCTCTCCGATATTGGCAACTTGGAGAGTTACATCTCTGGATTTGATGCTGCCTAAAACAGGGCTGACCAGGCTCTCCACAAACAACAGTCATGACAACATCTAATATTTACTGAGTGCAACGTGCTAGGCAATAAGCTCTCTGCCTGATCACATTTAGTCTTCACAACAACCCTAGGAGGTAGGACGCTTTTCACATAATGAGGAAACTGAGGCACAGAGGGGTTAAGTAACCAAACCAAGATCACACAGACAGTCGGGACCCAGAGGCCATGCTCTTAATCACTGTGGAACACTGCTACTTTGTCTTTTTTTTTTTTTTTTTTTTTTGAGTTGGAGTCTCACTCTGTCGCCCAGACTGGAGTGCAGTGGCCGCTCCCGGCCACCGCAGCCTCAGACTGGAGTGCAGTGGCCGCTCCCGGCCACCGCAGCCTCGACCTGCTGGGCTCCGGCGATCCTTCCGCCTCAGCCTTCCGAGTAGCCGGAATTACAGGCACGCGCTACCACGCCCGGCTGATTTTTTGATTTATTGTAGAGATGAGGTCTCGTTGCCCAGGCGGGTCTCGAACCCGTGGGCTCAGGCAATCCGTTCACCTCAGCCTCCCAAAGGCACGGGATTACAGGCTGAGCCACCGAGCCTGGCTTGCTACTTTGTCTTTTTAAGATAGAGCCCTGGTGCTAGGTCAGTAATCCTATAATTTATTAGTTCTATCACACAGTGCCTAGCCAGTGCCTGGCATACACAGTAGGTGCACAGTGAATATTTGTAGAGTGAACAGATGGTTACTTAACCTCTCTGCACAGCCTAGCAGGAGATATAAGCAGTAGTGTGACGTAAACTGGTAAATTGTGCACTGGGCAGTGGGGGTGGGGTACTCCCCTGAGGGGTAAAATCTTGGAAATGAGGTAGCCACAAAGGGAAGAAACGGAACATCTGCATACAAACGCCTTCAAACCGGCTGATTTCTGAATTAACATGCAAGGGGTAAGAATTTAAATAATCCAAAGGAAAATAATACCAAGGAGGGATTTAAGCAATTAGTTGCTTGCTGCTAGGGAAGAGAGTTCAAGTCCTATCATCTGAGAGGGACTTGTTTCCACTGTGCTTTCCTTTGAAACCCCAGAATGGCCATACCTCAGGGAGAAATACTGCATCCCAGGATTAAGGGAAATACCCTAGGAAGAGGAACAGCAACAACAACAACAACAAAAAGAAATCCATCTAAACAAAGTACAAAACCAAGTCTCCACAAAACCAAAGTGTGCTTCCAATAACTTAACTTCCTGGTAGAACAAAACTTTAACATCCTTCATAGGAAAATAACAGAATTCAGAGCATCTATAATATATCATTCGCAATGTTTACCATATAAATAATTTTAAAATTTAGGCATTCAAAGAAAAGAAAAAAGTAAAACATAGTCAAGGGAAGAAAAAAAAATTGAAACAGAGCCACAGATAACCAAGATATTGGAATCAAGGAAAAGGGAATGAAAAACAATAACTTTAATAAATACAATAGAGAACCTGCAGCAAAGGAAAAAAAAGATGCAATGGGTAAGGAGATTAGGAAGTTCAACAGAAATATGAAAACCATCTTTTAAATAAAGTATCAAATGAAATATAACTAAATCTGCTTCAGTGAAGATATCCCTACCTATATTACTCTGAAATGAAGGACACCTTAATCTTTGCTGGGCGGATTTGCCAACTGGCTCTATATAAGATTAGTGCCTCCTACTACTTGAGGTCCTCTCTTATAGTGTACTTTGCAGTCTATCCAGGAGACAGACACTTGGTCCTGTGGAAATTGGGACTCAGGGACCCTTGCAGAAATTTTACCTAATAGTCTTCTTCTGTCTCCTATCAGAATTGCACGTTAGCTTGCAAGCAGGATGAAAATTCAGTAACTCTTTCGCAGTTACTAACCTAACCGAGAAAAAGAAAACTCTTAAAACCACACAGAGGAAAAATATACCTTACATCCAGGAATAGTGGCTGACTTCTCATCAGAAACCAGGTAGGACAGAAAACAATAGAATTCTGTCTTTTGGGGGGGGCAGAAACTACTGATAAGTGTTATTACAACCATGCAGACCTTAAAATCCCACCTGGATGTCAGGTGAGGGGAAGAAAAAGGGTAGGCAGCAAATTAACCTGCAGATCCACAGCTTGAGCAGATAACAGGCCGTCACCCTTGGCCGCTCGTGTCTATCAGACGGTGGCTATCTTGGAAGAGGAAAAGAGACCCGCACAGGCAGGTCTCCGCCCCAGAGAAACAAGATACAGAGACAACCAAGAGCTCTCAACCAAAATATAGGGTGGGGAATGGGTCAAAGAACAAAAAGCATCAAAAAGGAAGAAAAAGAAAGTTGGATGGCAGCAGTAACCCGCCCTACCCTCCAATTCCAAGTGATGATTGAGAGGTACATGGTACTTCCACCACAGTGGGGGGCTTGTCAACGGGGTTGGGGTGTGGGGCATTCTCAGGTGGGGCCGCTCTGCATTTCCAGTTTGGAGATTGCATTCAGCCTGCAGAACACCAGGCGTAGCTTCCTCTTTCCAAGGAAGAACGTGCTGAGAAGCTTCAGTGGGTCAGAGAGCCCAGGAGAGCCAGCCCCCGCCCTTTTAGGGCTGCCCACTGCGGGGCCATCACAAGGAACACACCGCACAATGCTCCTGGCTTCAGAAAGGGCTGGGCGAGGCCCAGTCCTGCCCAGCAGAGGGCTGGAGCCCTAGGTCCTGGGGAGGCTGCACATCTCACGGTGGCCTGTGCCCGGCTGGTTCATGAAGGTGCAATGCTGACAAGCCCACATGGTGGCAGTGGCCACATGCGAGGAGCCCCCAGCAGCGCCATCCAGCTTTCTTTTTCTCTTTTTGATCCAAAATGTCCATCTGGAGAGAGTCGACATATGTTGGGATGCTTATTTTGGAAGTCTCCTGCAGTAATGTACTCTTCTGAACTCAGGAAATAGGTGTCCTTATTTCGACTGTATCAAACTGTACCCTTTCAGGTATCTTCTGAGACAAGGTCTGTAAATATCCATTCAACCTTCCTCAGGCCAAGCTTAGCAGCAATTTCATCGACCACCTCAGCTTTTGGATCGTCAAGAAGCTCCCAGCTGTTCTGTGTCCCAATCTGAGGAGGTTCATAAATTGCAGCCACCTCAGCTCTGATGCGGAGGGGAATGTCTTTGTGCTCCGTACCGTCCAATAAGTACCCAAAATGCTGGTTCCCTGTCTTTTTCCAGAAGTCAAGGAAGCGGTCAGCAGCAGTGTGATTTTCGAACATGATATTGTCCACATGTCTGTATTTCTGTCTGTTCAGCATGATGGCACTTGGCTGGGACTTAGTGCAGATACCGTTAGGCCATGGGAGGTGTCCCTCACACCCTGATTTAATCTTGCAACTGATGTTCTCCAGGGCAACAAATTTCCCCTTGTCAGCCCCTCCAGTCAGCTTTCGGATGTAGGCATGGAAGGACATATGCTTCACAGGAGGCTCAAGACGGTTTAGGTAGTCCTCCTCGAATGGCTCTGGAGGGACACAGTATACACACTTCCCCAAAGGGCCATGGCGGCATAGCTGTGGGTCTCAGCTTCTGTAAATATTCCCATCCTGTTTGCTGAGGTACTGATTGCTCTCATCTTCCATCACGCTGGGAGTGCCCAAGGTCTTAAACCACAGTGGAGCTGATATCTCCATTTCAGATGAGGGCCCAGCAAGTCTCAAGGGAAACAGGAACAACAAATCGCCCTGCCTTTTTCAAAAATGTTGCAGCTGTTTCTCTCTTTGTTGCTGTGATCCGCTTCACCCCATCAGGGGACTGGACACGGATTATGATGCTCTCGGCCATGGTGGCCGATCCTGCCTCCGGGCTCGAGTCCCGGGCTGCCACTGCCTGCCACCCCAAAGGCCTCACAGCCCCAGCCCTGACCTCAGCCCCACCCCGGCCTCCCTCACCACAGAAACCGTTGCTCCAGAATTCCATCTTTAAAGTGCTGAAAGAAACAAAAGCTAGCAGCTACTTAGTTCTGCTAGTTCTGTATCCACTAAAAAAAATTTTTTTTAATAGGAAATAATGGCATTTTAAAATAAATAAAATCTGAGAGTACTACAAGAAAAGAAATAAGCTCCTCAAGATGAAGGGAATGATATCAAATAAAAATTAGAATCTATAGTGAAAGAAGAAGAGATTTTTTTTCTGGTTGTATTAAATTATTTTAAAGTTCTTTGACTATTGAAAGCAAAAATGAGCCAGGCTCGGTGGCTCAGCCTGTAATCCCACGCCTTGAAAGGCTGAAGTGAGTGGATTGCCTGAGCCCGTGGGTTCGAGACCTGCCTGGGCAACTTGGCGAGATCTCATCTCTACAATAAATCAAAAATTAGCCGGGTGTGGTAGCGCGCACCTGTAGTTCCAGCAACTGGAAGGCTGAGGCGGAAGGATTGCCGGAGCCCAGCAGGTTGAGGCTGCAGTGACCCAGAGCGGCCACTGCACTCCAGTCTGGGCAACAGAGTGAGACTCCAATTCACAAAAAAAAAAAAAAAAAAATGAAAGAAAGCAGAAATGGTAAGATATTGGGAGATTTATAACATAAGTAGAAGCAAAATGTGTAACAAGAAAAGCACAGAAGGAGAAGATAAATGGAAATATATTGTTTGAAGATTTTTATGTGTGAAATTCTATAATGCTAATTCAGAGTAAAATCCAATAAAAGATATAAAAATAATCACTGAAAAATAAGTAACCCAAATGAAGTCAGGAAACTAAGAAAAAATATAAACAAAGGACAGAGAGGACACATAAAAAACAAGTAGCAAGATGGGAAAATGTGTCAATAATTACATTAAATACCCCCAATTAAAAGGCAGAGCTGTCAAACCGCTAAGAAAATAAGAACCAGCAATATTGTGCTTACAAGATATGCATTAAACATGAAAACACAGACTAGTTAAAAGAATAGGAAAAGCATACAAAGTAGTATCCATTTTAGACAAAGTAGATTTTAATACAGGAATATTACCAGAAATAAAAATGGCCACCTTAAAATGATAAAAGGATCAATTTACCAAGAAGACATGATGATCCTAAATGTATATGAACTGATCAACAAAACTTCCAAATATATCGAGCAAAAATGGAGAGAAATAGAAAATTCACAATCATAGTTGGACATGCTAAAACCCCTTTCTCTGTAATTAATAAAACAAGTACACAAAAAAATCAGTATGGATACAGAAAACTTGAATAACACCATTATTTAACTTAGCCAAATGAACATTATAAAATATTACACCAGTAACAGCAAAATACATATTCTTTTCAAGTGCTGATACAAAATCCACCATACAGGGACTACAGAGGAATCTTTAAATTTCAATGGGAAAAATATTAAGATCATATTTTCTGACCACAGTGGAATCAAATTAGCCATGCACAACAATATTCTATCTAGAAAAATATCCAAATGTTTGGAAATCAAGCAATACAGTTCTAATAACTCATGACTTGGGGTGTGGTGGCTCATACCTGTAATCCCAGCACTTTGGGAGGTCCTGGTGAGAAGATCATTTGCGGTTGGAAGTTCAAGACCAGCCTGGGCAACATAGCAAAACACTGACTCAAAAAAAAAAAAAAATTATCTAGTTGTGGTGGCATATACCTGTAGTCCCAACTACTCAGGAGGCTGAGGCAAGAGGATCACTTGAGCCCAGGAGTTCGAGGCGACAATGAACTATGATCACGTCACCGCACTCCAGTCTGGGCAACACAGCAGTACACTGTCTCTAAAATATGTAAGTAAATAAATAAACCATGGATAAAAAAAGAAATCACAGGAAATGTAAGAAAATATTTCACAATGAAATGGCATAAATATAGAAAAACAGATCGATGTAACAGAATTAGATTGTCTACATATAGATTGATACATCTTTTGACAAAGGTATCAAGATAATAATGGAGAAAGGAAAGCCTTTTCAGCAAACAGTGCTAGAACAGCTAGAAATCCATAAGGCTATAAAATGAAACTTGGGACTTGTATCTAATATATATAACTCTTGTAACCCAATTATAAAAAGAATAAGAATTCAATTTAAAAATAGGTAAAGAACCTGAATAGACATTTCTCTAAGAAATATACACAACTGCGAATAAGTACATGAAAAACTGTCCAACATCATTAGCCATCAGAGAAATGCAAATCAAAACCACAATGATATATCACTAGAATGACTACAATACCAAAAGACAGATAATAAAAAGTATTGGAAAGAACGTGGAACATTGAAACCCTCACATACTGCAGGTAGAATTGTAGAATGGTGCAGCCACTTTGGAAAACAGTTTGGTAATTCCTCAAAACATGAAATATAGCATTTCCATATGACCCAGAACTCCACACCTAGGCATGTACTCAAGAGAAATAAAAATATATGTCCCCACAAAAACTTGCACACAAACGTTCATATCAGCATTACTCATAATAGCCAAAAGTCAAAAGCCAAAACAACCCACATGTTTAGCATCTAATGGATGGATAAACAAAATATAATAATATATCCATACAGCGAACTATTATTTAGTCATAAGAAGAAATTCAACAATATGGATGAACCTTGAAAGCATTATGCTAAGTGAATGCACTCTTTTACAAAAGACCACATATCGTATGGTTCTATTTTTATAACATGTCCGGAATAGGCAAATCTAGAGAGAATGCAGATTGGTAGTTGCTTAGGCCTGGGGAGAATAGAGGGAATGGGAGTAACTGCTAAAGATAGTTTTTTTGGGGCGGAATGAGAAAAACGTTATAAAATTGATTGTGGTTATTATTGCACAGCTCTGTGAATATGCAATCCAAAAGTTATTAAATTATACACCTTAAATGGGTAAATTGTATGGCATGTGTATTATATGTTAATAAATCTATTATACAACAAATACAGCTTGACTGTTTTCTCACATGATGTATCAAAATTAACTAAAAATGGCTCATAGATCTAAATATCAAAATGAAAACTGTAAGACATCCAGACAAAAGCAGGGGAAAAATATTGGCAACTTTATGGAAGGCAAATACTTCTTTTTTTTTTTTTTTTTTGAGTTGGAGTCTCACTCTATCGCCCAGACTGGAGTGCAGTGGCTGCTCCCGGCCACTGCAACCTCGACCTGTTGGGCTCCAGCTATCCTTCCGCCTCAGCCTTCGGAGTAGCTGGAATTACAGGCATGCGCTACCACACCTGGCTGATTTTTTAATTTATTGTAGAGATGAGGTCTCGCTGCCCAGGCAGGTCTCGAACCCGTGGGCTCAGGCAATCCACTCACCTCAGCCTCCCAAAGGCGCGGGATTACAGGCTGAGCCACCGAGCCCGGCAATACTTCTTAAAAGGAAAAGGAGAGTTGAAAATTGAACTTCATCAAAGCTTAAAATTCTGCTTATCAAAATACTCTGTTAAGAAAATGAATAAGCTAGGAAGGGGAGAAAGGGGGGATTCATTGGTACAAATATAAAGTTAGAAGAGATAAGACCTCATGATCGATAGATCAGTAGGATGACTATAGTTAACAATAATCTATTGTGTATTTCAAAATAGCAAGAAGGCAATGATTTGAATGTTCCCAGGGTAAATAAAAGATAAATATTTAATGTTATGAAAATCCCAATTATGCTGATTTAATCATTACACTCATATGAATGTATCAAATTATCACATGTATTCCCAAAATATGTTCATCTACTATATTTTAAAAAGCTTTAAAAAGAAAATGAATAAGCAAACTGCAGATAGAAAAAAATATTTATAAAAATATGTACGACAAAAGAATCATATCGAGAGTATATAAAACATCTATAAATCAATAATAACAAGACAAACCACTCAATCAAAATAATGACCAAAAGACTTAAACAGATACTTCATAGTAAAAGCAGCCAATAAACACATGAAAAGAGGCTCAGTATCATTAGGGCAAATTCAAATCACAATGAAATACTACACATCCCTGCAAGAATGACTAGAATTTAAAACATCAGTAATACCAAATATTGGCAATGACATGGAGTAACTGGCACTCTCATACTTAGCTGATGGGAGTGTAAAGTGGTGCAACTACTTTGGAAAACAGTTTGGAAGTTTCTCTAAAATTAAACATGTACCTACTATTTGACCCATACATTCCTCTCTTAGAAGTTGACTCAAAAGAGCTGAAAACAAATGCCCACAAGAAGAGTTATATAAAAGAACAACTGCTTTATCTGTCATGGACAAAGACTGAAAGCATTCCATAAGTCCATGGGTAAGCTGCTGTGATTCATTCAAAAGTTGAAATACTACTCATCAATAGAAAGAATCTGCCAATATTCCACAGAATAAATGAGTCTCAAAATCCTTATGTGGGGAGGAAGAAGCCAAATAAAAATAATACGTACTGTATGATTCCATCTATATGAAGTTCAAAATCAGGCACAACCAACCTGTGGGTATAGAAATCAGAAGAGTAGTTACCTCTTGGGTGAGGAGAATTGATCAGAAAATGACTTATAATAATTTTCAGAAGTTATGGAAATGTTCTACATTTTCATTGGGGTGGTGGTTAAATGAATGCATACACTTGTCAAAACTCAAAGAGCAACACATTTAAAATCTGTACATGATATTTTATGTAAAGTAAACTTCAATAAAAAGTGTTATCCAAATGCTTTTATCTTTTAGATTAGAATCCTCTAATGGCTCTTGATTGCCCAGAATCTAAACACCTTTCCATATCCCATGAGGCCTTAAGTGCTCTTCACTCTATATGATCTTGATCGTGATAATGAAATGAATTTATATTAAAAGAAAAAAATCTCACTTAATTTTCATGTCACAGACTCCATCTGAAACCACAGTGGGAAGGTCATGGGCATAATTGTACTGCTTTTGAGTAAACGGGGGAAAGAGGACTGAGAAAAGTAACAGGGAAATTGCTGGGAGGTAGAACTTTTCTATTCACTTGTTATTGCCAGGTTCTTGGAGAAACTTCCTTCTTTACAGAGACTGTCAGGAGGAGCAGAAACAGCCAGCTCTAAGGTAACGGGAAGTCAGAATTTGGACTGACCCTTGGTCCTAAGTTTTAAAAAGGTAGTGTAGATGATTGAGGAAACAATTTTATCTCAAGAAAGATGAACACTTGGGAATGTACTTGGAGCAAATGGATCCCTTGTTTTCGGCAAAGAATGGGTCTATTTGATTATGCATCTGCAAAGCAAAACTATTTTCCAAAAAAGGAAGAATTAGAGAATTGTACTGCAGATAATGTGAACAGGCTATGAGGGACGGCATTGCTGCTCACTGCTGCCTTGGGTTCCTTTTCTAAGTCGGTATCAACCGTGACTGGTTAGCTCAGTCTGTCATAGACTTTTTTTTTTTTTTTTGAGTTGGAGTCTCACTCTGTTGCCCAGACTGGAGTGCAGTGGCCGCTCCCGGCCACCGCAGCCTCGACCTGCTGGGCTCCGGTGATCCTTCCGCCTCAGCCTTCCAAGTAGCCGGAATTACAGGCATGCGCTACCACGCCCGGCTGATTTTTTTTGATTTATTGTAGAGATGAGGTCTTGCTGTACGGTGCCTGCAAAATGTTGCTGCCCTAGGGAATGTATCTATTTCTGAAACAAACGATCACAGGCTTTGAAGTCCCTTTTCACTAGGGACTTAAGGGCAATATTGAGTGCTATGTAGACCCACTAGTGCCACCTAGTGTTATAAGAGCTCAGGAAATGTTTGTAACCTTTCTCAGAACCAGCTTGGGCACCCTAAGAGTTGGAGACTCTGGGATTATTTGAAGAGACTGCCCTTGATGCAGACAATGATGAATAAGAAGGAGAAGAGGGAAGTGGTGGAAGATTGGAATTATTAAGAGATATGAGTGAAGTCCCCTCACTGGATCATCTCAGAGATACTGGCAGAGATGGGAGGAATGTCATGGAGCAGTGAGGGACAAGTTGGGTCAGGAACAGGACACTGAGATGATCCATGGGCTGGAGACATCTGGTGACACTTGGGTCATAACAACATTAAGCATTTTTTTATACAGAGCTTTTACCAAGAGCACTTTTGCATGTTATTTAATCATGACAACAACTCTGAGAAGTATTATAATCTTGATTTTCCAAATGAATGAAATGAGCATCAGGAAGCTCCCAGGAGTTGTTCAAAGTATCAAATGGTGTACCTGGGCTTCATTCCTGAGCGTTCCAAAGACTCCTGTCCTTCTCTGCTTGTAAATGGCCTGTGTGGACACCAGCTCTGTCTGTGGCTGGCCCCCTTTCTGTCTGCTCACTGCAGCATGGTCTACCTAATTGAGCTTCCCAGAAGGGATAGGACGATATACTTTCAACAGGAGGTTTGCTCTGGTTTGAAATGAGTGGACGTTCTGCCCAATAATTTGATATTCAAGGTAAATATGATTTTAAAGTTCTGTTCTCCTGATGGGCCCTGTATTTAGCAGAGCATTTTGGGCTTTGTTTAGAGAGGCAAAGATGAGCTCTAGACCCACTGGAGTGGGAGGAGTTCAGAAGTGAGCCCCTTCAGAGAAGACAGCAACAGATTGATGGGCATCGGGGTCTGGCAGATAGAGAGCCATAGGGACTGATCCCCAGGGAGATAAGATAAAGAGGCAGAGAATAAAGCAATAAAACAGGCTTGAGGATCCTGCCCTATAAGGTGGCAAAGCCAAAGCGTGGTGGCAGTGACATCTCATACTTAGTGTTTCTGCTGTGGTCTTTTATTCACTATTTCAAACCTTTTTCATTCTTCTCAGTTTATTCTACCACACCTTCCCTCTAAGAAATTTCTGTGACTCTTACTGAGAGAAGAATGAGTACTTAAAGGCTTTCTTCGCCCACCATGGGTGGACATACAGACGCCCAATTTATACGCTGGAACCCCTTTATTCTATCCCAGGAAAATGAATTGTTATTTCCCCCCATTCACCAGCAACACACAAAATAGAAGACAAAACTGGAAATACAAATTAACACTGTAAAAAGACCACTAATGACACTTGTATATCTGAACTGGTTTCCGTTCATGGCTAAGCCCTGCAGGGAGAACTCTTTGGATGGATTCCACACTTGGAGCCGAACATAGGTGCTCAATGAAGAAGATCGCTGAATTAAAATCAGGTACTGGTGTAGGCAGAAATGTTCTTGCCTTAATGTTGCTTAAAATGTAGTAGGAAAATAGACTTAAGTAAGCAAACAAACAAGTAGATAACATGTCAGAAGGCAATCACTTTTAGGAAGAAAAGTAAGGGAAAGCACAAAGACCACGAATAAAGGAGGGTTAGGTGACTTTCAGGAGTCAAATGCTATTTTAGATAAAATGGTCAAAAAAGACCTTTCTGACAAGGTACCATGGCTGCAGAGGTCTTGAAGCAGAAGAGAAAACAAGCCAGGTAGATCTTGGGGATAAAGCATTCTAGTAAGAGAGAAGAATATATATGGCAAGTGTATATGAGGCGAATACACTCCAGAATGCGCCAGGTGCTCAGAGGTTTCAAAAAGCAAAACGCTTAGGCCCTACCTTAAAGTGCTCAGAGGGGGACTAAAACACGCACACCCAGAAAGAGCCCAGAGGTACATGCAAATTGGGGGTCTGGGCCACAGTTCCTTACAGAGTTTAGAAGAGTGGGGTTATTGAAGGCTGGTATGGGTGGTCTACAGTGTCTTCAAGGAACAAGTTGCCCAAGAGCCTAGCTTTGAGATTTTTGGAGGAATTAGGTGGTATGGATGAGGAGTGAGAGCACTTCTAAGTGGGGCATAGGATGGTAAAGGGATACACTTCAGAATTTCTGAGACTTGTTCATGCCCCAGAACAGGTTAGAACCCTTACCATCACCTACAAGGCCCAGCAGGCTCTAGCCCCTGCCTCCTCTCTCTGGCTTCTCGTGCCCCAGCCACAGGCTTGCATTGAGAGGAAAGTAAACTTCTATAATTTATAAGGAATACTGCAAAGGAGAAAAGGAGAAGGTGCCAGTGTGATTTCATTGCGACCCAAGGAAAATGAGTCTTGACTTTAGACACAAACATGCCCATCTCTTGGCAGGGAGACCCTCAGAGCAGAGATGGAGTGCAAATGTGGAGCAGCTGAAGGTCACTGGCCACCAAGATCTTTCCTCTGCTATGACTCCAAGTCAAGTTTTCTGCGTCATCTGACTCTGTGTCAACTGTCCCTGGGGAAAGAATGCAGGCATGATTGTCCCCTGGACTGATCCCCATTGTAATAAGTGTCATGAGGTTTTTGTTTGTTTGTCTGTTTGTCTCTTTTGTGAGTTCCGTTCACCACCCACCAAAAGGAAAAATACATGTTTCTCTTGCAGCCATGTTGCCTGGGCTTCTGTGTTGAGTCCTGGCATGGTGGATGTGTGTTCTCCAGGGATAGAGGGGTAGGGCTAATTTGACATCAGTCAATCATCCAGGTCAGAGGGCTTCAACAAAAAAAAAAAAGGACCACGGGAAGTGGACTTGAAAGTAGATTCAGCCAGGCTTGGTGGCTCAGCCTGTAATCCTGCACCTTGGAAGACTGAGGTGAGTGGATTGCCTGAGCCCGCGGGCTCGAGACCCGCCTGGGCAACTTGGCGAGACCTCATCCCAACAACAAATCAAAAAAATTAGCCGGGTGTGATAGTGCACGCCTGTAGCTCCAGCTACTTGGAAGGCTGAGGTGGAAGGATTGCCGGAGCCCAGCAGGTCAAGGCTGCGGTGGCCAGGAGCAGCCACTGCACTCCAGTCTGGGAGACAGAGTGAGACTCCAACTCAAAAAAAAAAAAAAAAGCAGGTTCAGAAGACCCTCAGAATTTCTTGGGTCTCACACTTTAGAGAGTCAACATTGGTAACAGACAACATTTATTGGCTACTTGTCAGGGATCAGGCCCCACATGTACTTTATGAGGTAAATAGCCTAAATTAGGGCAATACTACAGCTCGATGAATAGGTGAATAAAATTAAACTTTCTTTAGAGCAAAAAAACCAAAAAAACCCCCCAACAAAATAACTTTACCCTAGGGAATCTTTAAAAACTAGATTTTCACCAATCTGAGAGCATGAACTGAACTAATTATTTGTCGCATGCAAAATCGGATGCATACAAAATGCTGACCCCCGGTGGACACTTCTTGCACTACTTTTTTTTTGCTTTCATGTAACAGGAGACCCAGAGGCTGACAGTCCCTATTTTTTAAGCTTTCTCGAGTTTGAGGCTAAGGACATAACCGATGTATTTCACTATCTCCCCAGACTTTTCTGAGAGAATTGGGTTTAACATCAAGCATGTTGAGATTTGCAACTGTGGCTTAGAGATTTCATCATTATATGAAGGAAAAAGCACAAAATTAGTTGTTTTCTCCACTATTTGCAAGACATTTACCCCAATTTAACACCTACTATTGTAACCCATTTTATGTCTCCCAAAAAATGAAGCTCAAGGTGTGATGGAGAAAATAGTAAACCTTCTATCTTCAACCCAAACTAACATGATGTCAAGATGCACTGCTGACTTGGTAAAGAGGCTTTCTCTAAAGTTAAAGACCACCACCCTCCTCCTGGCAGATGCCACCAAGGCCAGGTGGGACAGCTGGGAGGACTTGGCCTCAGAGTCCCTGAGTCAGCAGCAATTTGGTCCAGAGGGTCTCAGGCCTGGCATGTTGATGTCCTTGTCCCACCCCCAGACCAAGGGAATCAGGATCTCTGAGCCAGGGGTAGCTAGGTGTTTTTGTTAAAGAGCTCTTGCGAATCAGCCTAATGAGCATCCATCCCTCTTATGATTGGGAAAATTGGGGCTTAGGGAGGGGAGGTTGCTTGACCAAGGTCTCCCAGCCAGTTGGTAGGGAAACTCTGACCAGATGGTGGAAGTTTTTGACCTGAATTAAGTTTTGAATTTTAGAATACTGTTTTGCAATTCTGTGATGTTATAGTTGACCCTAAAACTGACAGAAAAGGCCACAACTCATCTTCCCTTTCTGTGGTTTTTTTCTCCTACCTGACCCCTCAGCCTCCCAGTTACCCATGCTCCACTTCATGTTTATATACAAGCCTCACTTGAACATACTCCCCAGCCTGGCTTTCCTGAGCTGTGTCCCCTGCCTTGTGTTATATAAGCGAGCCAAAGACAGCCTCTGTGTGCTGGCCTCTTGCTTGTTGATTTCTTCACTGCAGGCTGAGACAAGATCCATTAGCTCAAAACCCCACCCGATGTCAAACTCAAACGGTTGCACATCTAATTGTTTTAAACATAGCCCAGATAAGTATATTTTTAGCCATTTAGAGCCTACCTGCTTAGCATACCTTATGAAACTGTATCCAGTATTTGCTAGCTAAGGATAAGCCCCAGGCCATAACGACCCCAAACCACTGCTGCCCTTAGAAGCATTCTGATCCAGAGATTCCCCACTATGCTGCTGGGTGACATCACATGGACAGTAAGCCCTCTTTCCCACCCTGTTTTCCCTTGGGGGTCCCTTTGCCCTCCTCCGCTTCTGAATAGGCCCCTACCTCCACGCTGTATAGCTTCTGGATAGAGGGACCTCCTCTAACGCATTCTTGCCCAAGCATCCCCCATAAACTGTGCCTTTAATAATGCTCAGTCCCAAATCCCCTGAAGCCCCTACATCCTAGGCCTTTCTTCTAGAGTTTCTTCAAAACTTCCCTCATCCGAGTCCCCAGTCATCTTAAATTTGCTGGACAACCTAATACATTAATCCCTATTGATTTATTAGTGGCCAATTCATTTAATCAGCAAATATTCATTGAGCACCCAATATATGTCAAGCATTGTTCTAGGCCTTGGGATACAGACAAATATCCCTGCATGGGTTAAACTGATGTTCTAGCAGCATGATGTTGATCTAAAGCTTTTGCTCTTAGAAATAATTTACAGAACACTTTAAGCCAAAGTAAGGATATGTTAAGAGGGGAGGTTTTGGTATCATCCATGAGCTAGCGGGTAGAGAGTAAGGTCATGAGTTGGGTTTATAATTAGTAAAATGCCCTTAATAAATATTCCAGAGCTTATGCACTGCATTTTTTAATTTTAATTTTTATTTTTTTTGAATATGTAGGGTACAATTCAGGGTTAACTACACAAATGTTCATTATGCAGGTACCCTTGATGCACTGCATTTTAAAGCAGCGCTTCTCCAATTTAACCTGCATGTGATCATCCAAGATCTGGTCAAAATGACCATTCTAAGTCAGTAAGTGTGACATGAGACCTGGGAGTCTGCAATGTAACTCCCAAATGAGGCTGATACTGCTGATATGTGCACCACACTTGGAGCAACCAGTCTCTAAAGCAGATTCTTTTGCACCTTGACTCTTTCAGGACTAATAATAGCAATAATAACATTACTGATTACCACAGACAGCTATTGCAAAAGTTAAATGAGGTAACTCACCCCTCTGCATTTATCTGAGTTTAGAGATCAGGAAACTGAGGCTCTGAAATGTTAACTACCTCCATGAGCACACGTTGCAATCTGGAGAACCAGACTGTGACTCCAGAATCCCAGAGTTCACCCACATGATGGTTTTACTACCTTACCTGTTAACCTGCTGCTTGATCTAGTTTGTGTGAGGGGTCAGAGCCTCGGGTGTCAACTTTTGTAACTTAAAGGGATGTTGTGTATAGAGCCTCACAAATGTTAGCTGCTATTGTTGCCATTAAGCCTTGGCCGGTTTTCTGCCTTGAACCTCCTCATTTTCCCAGGATTGAAAATGTATCAACCATAGATGCCCTTGAATCGCTCATACAGCATCTTATCCATGTCACTTCATTCCATCCCTGTGTCATCCACGTGGGGCAGGTGTGGCTACCCCCATTTTATACATGAGGAAGAGATATTGGGTGACCTCATCATCATCATAGGACCTAAGATCTCAAGAAGACCCTGAACATTTTCTCCAGTTCATTGCCTTTTAGCCTGTTTAGTTTCTTTTTAACAATAAAATCTCTTCAAACAAAGGCCTACAAGAAGTCCAGCTTGCAAAGCAGAGAAAAGCAGAGGGTTCTGGTGGGAACAGAGCTCAAGGGATAGCACCCGGCCCACTTAGCCTCCCCTCTGCGGGTCCCCCATTTCTAGGGACCGTGGAGAGAGGAGTCCAAGGAGCTCTCTGGAAAAACCCAACCAAGGCAACACCCTTTTTGAACAAATGAGGAACAAACCCCAAGGAAGGAGGTGACTTGGCTAAAATCAAACAGCAGGCTCATGGTCCAGGTGGAGCCTGACTCTTGGACTCCAGAGACCAAATCCAGAATTCAACAGAACCTGAATAGGAGAAAGGGCCATATTCCTCTTTTGTCAGAAATCTGTTGGCTGAAACATGTTTGATAAGCAATTCTTATGGTCTTTCACTCTCCCACTTTATGAGACCAAATTCAATAGTCTACCCATTAATATCATAATCTGCCATATGTTAATTTCATAATCTCTCAGATGGATGCCCCTTTCCTCATACCTCGGGATGGAACAAGTCTTTTTGTTGTCTAGACATTTTGAAATTGTGAAATAAAATATACATACAGAAAACTGCCTAACCACATCCATACCAAGAAGTAGGATGTTGCTGGGATCCTAGAAGCCCCCAGATATCCCTGCCTGGCACTCTGCCTCCCAGGGGCCATCCTCCACATGACTTTCAGAAAGAGCACAACCTTGCTTCTCTCTGTGCTGTCTCCATATCTCCCCACACAACAGCTCAAAGTTGCCTTTGTTGTTTCAAACTTTATAGAAATGGAATCACTCACTGTGCATGCTTTTGTGATGCTTGTACCCACATGTTTGCAAGATTCAGCCACTTTGTTAGATGTAGCCAGCTATGGTTCATTCATTTTCTTTGTCTTAGCAAATTCTCCTGTGATGGGTCTCTGGATCGTTTCCAGTAGAGGCTATTGTGGACAATGCTGCTTCATACCTTTCTGACGGGGAGATTTGCTCTCATGCTATCCAGAGAGAGTGAGGCCCAAGAAGAAAAAGGACTCTCGGAGGAGAAACAGCCAGGCCCCACCCCCAAGATGAGAAGGACCCTTTGGTGTACCCATTTCCCCAGCAACTCTATGCCTATGCCTGGCAAGGCCAAGGACACAGTCAACAATGTGAGAATTTTTGAAGTTTTATTGTAAAACAGAGCTGAAGTCACAAGGAGTAGGGAACTTTCCACCCAGCACATACAGTGCACGTTCACTGAGTACCTACCAAGGGCAGGCCACATATTCAGCCCTGCAGGGACCTGAGATACATATAAATCATGTTCCCTGCTCAAGCCAGAGCTCACAGCCTGGCAGAGGAGACTCCTACAAGTCTCAGAGTGTCAGAAGTGCTACAGTAGTCAAGACACAGTTCATCTCTACCAGCAGAGGAAGAAAGGACTCTCAGGTGCCACATTTGCACAGTCCTTGGAAGCCGGGGGAGGTAAAAGCAGCTGTGAAAGATCTGGAGTGGAGAAGAAACTTGGGGCCTGGGCAGACAGGCCCAAATTATGTGAATGTATCAAAAGGAAAAAAAATTAGGAGCAATAACTTTTCATTTTTATAGGTTGGGACATAACAAAAATGAAGGGAGGAAGAAGGAAAAGCTACCATTTACTTTCAGCGTCATTTCACAAAAGCAGGAATATTTTAATTCGCCAGTTCCTCCTAGGAAGAACATACTCTTCAAATGAAGAACTCGCCTTCATATTGAATAAAGGTCTTAATTAAAAAGGACATGAAATTCTTAATTTGCATTTTCCACACACCCTTAAAAACCTCCACATTGACCGGCATCCTTTTGTAAAACAGGGTGTGGAATCCACTTGCAGGAGGGATGTCAGTGAGTGGCCTGATGGGGCAGGAGAGGAGGAAGGGGAGGGGAAAGGAGAGCAGAGGGAGTCTAGGCTGGGCAAGTGGCCTGGATTTTATCCTAAATGAAGAGGCAACATGGAAGGGCTTTGGGCAGGGGGCTGCCATGCTCTGATCTGCATGTTGGAATGACCATTCTGGAGGCACCATGTAGGTCAGTTGAGGAGGCTGGAGTCAGAGTCCTGTGATCAGGACTCTTGTGCCTGCTTTTGAAGGTCTACCCACAAAGGCTGCTCCTCAGTGTCCCTGTGGCAAGGAGCCCTGGGGCAGTCCTGTCATCACTGCTGAGCTGTGAATGAGGAAGGACAGGCCTGGGCAGTACTACTCGTCCTGCTGGAAGTAAAACTTGGTGACCATGACGGCCTCGTCAGGCGCGTTGGTGAGGCTAACAGGCTGGTCGGCTTCCAACGCTGTGCAGAGGTACCAACCTGGGCAGGCAGCCGACTCGAAGCTGGTGGTGGGGCCACTGTCTGAGCGGATGAAGGTGAAACGCTGGTCCTGCTTTCTGTTCTTGCTCAGGTCAGTGATGTTAACTGCCTGGAAGCCAAGAGATAAGCAAGTGAGAACTGAAGCCTGGGAAGTCCCACACTGCCACCCCTCTGTCCCCTACCACGCCATGGTCCTCAGGCCAGCCCATTGCCAGGAGACCTTGAGCCCCAGGTTTCTTAGAACAACAACAATACAAAGAGGTATCCCATTGTCATACCTTGACTTTGGGAAATCTGGCCTCTCTGGTCATAGACCAGCAAGTCTGGTAACCACATGGCATTGTTAGCAGACCCTGGTGTTCTGTCAGGGTCTAAACCTCCGAGGAGAGGGGGTCATGGAGAAGCTGAACAGAGAGGCTCACAGCTCATTCACATGATCCATGCAATATTCTGGCCATTGCCACTCCACCCAGAACAGGCACTTACCCTCCAAAACAGTGTCCCTCCAAAACTGTCTTTTTCTGAGACTGGGCAGCCTATTAGTATTGCATGGGGTCAAAGAGTACAGGGCCCAAGATGAGATGCCAACTAATAGATGTGAGCAGATATAGATTGAAAGAGAAAAGTTATAAGGGCTGGCTTTGCTGGAAGAAGGCAGGTCCCAGTGGGTTGGCAGCCTTTGAGGAAGGGAATGGCACAGTATGATTCAGGCCCTGTGGTAGACTGTTATGGTAGTAGCCACCAGTGACTATGCCTCCTAGTGTTCAGACCCTTGTGTGCAGTTCCCTCCACATGAGTCTAGACTTAGCCACTTGACCGGCTTTGGCCAATAGGGTGATGCATGTAGAAGTTTAGCAAGCACTTATACATTGAGACTTGACTTTTTGAAATGATCCCCCTTGGAAGCCAGACTCCATGCTGTAAGAAAGCTCATGCTGATTCCTGCATGCTGAGAGACTCTGTGGAAAGAGAGACTGAAGGATGGGAAACCATCTTGGACACCCCAGCACGACTTAAGTGCCCTGATGAAGGCAGCTGCAGGAGTGATCCCAGAGCCTTCCACTGTGTGGAATAGAACTGCCCAGCTGTTCCTAGTCAGCTCAAAGAATCACAAGAACAAATTGTGGTGGTTTTAAGGCACTGGGTTTTGGGGTGGCTTGATACCTGAAACAGGTCCTTACCTCCAGTTGGAGTTTGGTCTCATCACCAGACTTGACACATGACAGGCACAGCTTCCCTCCATGGATCCCCAGGAACAGAGAATGGGGCTCGATGGGCACCACATCTATCTTTTCTGGGGAAGAGTAGAGGGCAAGGGAGGGTTAATAGAGAGAAGAGGAGGGAGAGGTGGTGAAGAGGTGGGTATTTTTCTCTCTCCTCCTTCCTCCAAAACTAAAACCCTAAGGCCAGGAGGACAACAAGGCCCCATATTCCTAGTCAGCATCCAAGCAGATCAAACCAAGCACACTATCTAGTTATTTCTGAGGGACTGGGTCTCCTAGATTCTGGTCCACATGACTTCCATCCTTCCCTCACTTTTCCCACTTTGCTCCAGGTCAACAGCTGTGCTGCCACAGGGCACGGAACGTGGCACACAAGGTCATGAGTGGGCCCCACAGAACTTTGAACCTCCTCTTCCTCTTAGAGGGCTCCATGCCCTCGTGTAGTAATCAAAAATCTCAGCCTCCCTGGGCTTCAGCATGTCTACTGGGAGAACTACCAGAGGAACAGGAAAGGTAAATCTTGTACTCTTTCAAAGGGAGGCAGAGGGGAGAGAACGAGGGAACAGACAAGGGTGGAGAGATGGAGATAACATTATGCAACAACACTATATAGGAAGTCAAAACATCCTAGAGGCCAGGACTGAAATAATCATCCAACTGCTGTCACCTTTCCCAAGGGAAAACTGAGGAATGAGGTGGGTGATGCTTAGCCAAGTTCATCCAGCTTGTTTAGAATGTGGACCAGAATATGGCTAAGTATGGTGTCCAGAAATAAGGAATATAGCCCAGCCTTATACATGGTGTACTATTTTGGAGTGGAGTTAGGATTTGAACAACACAGGAACACAGGAGGCTTAGGAGGCACAGGAGGGAGGGAAGGTCAAATATTGCCTTCTGGTCCCCGTGCCTCTCAGCGTTGCCCTGGGACCACTGTGCCTGTAGATGGCAGCTCCTAACCTAGACTCCACCTCTCCAACCCTCTTGAGGCTGCCCTCATAAGTGCCCTGTAGTGAGCAGACCTCTCTAGCTTCAAATCCAGGTACAAAAATCCAACAGAGATTAGAATGTTGCACCTGAGGTTTGTAGACTCAAGGGCAAAGTGACCTGACACCCACACAAGACTGTCTTTCTTGGCAACCACTCACCTTCTAATTTAGTATTTTTTCCTTGTAAGTATCCAGCAACTAGTTGGTTGTTCCTCAGGTAGAAGGTCTTCTGGTTAACATCCCAGATTCTGAAAAGCAAAAGAACCCAGCTTGTAGTAGACAGCCACTGGTGCCCAGCCCTGTGCTCAGCACCTTCCTGCATCCCCCAGAGCTCATGGAATCGGTAGCCACCTCTGCCCGGGGTGTGGTATTTTAGTGCACCCATGGCGTGGATGAAAAGACTGAGACTGACTCACACAGCTAGTGAGCAGTGAGCCCACATTCTACCCCTCCCCTCACCTTGCTTTTCATCTCTGATTCCCAGGACAGGCACCTTCTGTTTCAGTGAGGATCTGAATTTTTACTTTTCTTTGATTTTCATTCACTTAAATGTAAATTCCTCCACCTGAGATTCATGGCTACCGCAGCACAGCATGAGAAGTTTTAATGGACGGGATATCTCGCAGCTAACTCACACCAAGAATTGGACCAGGAGTGTCTGTCCCTAGAACTTTTCTTCTGTCAACTGGTGACCTACTCTAGCTCCAATGGGGCAAGTGTCCCTGGGAACACATCAGCTTCCTCTCTAGCTCACCCAGTGACCTGTTGGTGTCACTCAACCCTTCCTTCTTAGTAAAAGAACTCTCTGGCTAAGAGCAGGGCTTGAAGCTGTGAAATGGCATAAACAGAGCCCCAGCCATAGTGACCCGGGACCTGTGCCTCATCTCACCTGTGGAGGTGGCTAACCACATCCACCTTATCAGGTGTCTCCGAGGAGCCCATGAGCTCAATAGGGGATGACTGAACAAACCTAAGTGCTTTGCATGTGTGAGCATTGACCCTACTCTGATTATCCCTGGTTTCTAGATGCATTTCAGTCCAAAGGAATTACAAGGACAGCTCCTGGAGCTCCCAGCTGACCAGAGGAAGCAGAGACAAACTCTGTGCAGTAGACAGTCCCCACATCTGGGAGATGAAAGACCTGCTCACATACTCTCAGAGCCCGACCTGTAGTCTCAGGCCAGAAAAACTCAGAGGTCAGAGGAACATCACCCTAATATGACTTCACTGCCAGGTATTATAGGGCAGACAGCCTGCATAGATGGCACTCTCATTTCTATCAGCATCACAGCCTATCATTTTTACAAAAGTGATGGTCTCACAAAGCCCCAGATTCACAGTTCACAGAACATTGTTACATTATCATCTGTGCATCTAATTTTCACAACACCTTGTAAAACACACAGGGAATCATAATGGACCTCATGTCACAGATAGGGAAACAGAGGTCCCAAGAGAATGGGATCCTTCAACATGTCAATACAGATAGGCATTGCTAACATCAGCTTGGGCCTTTGGGCTGTGCCCTACCCATGGTACCCCTCTCTGCCAGCACAGTCTGCCAGGCCTGAATCTCAGCCTCACTACTTGGCACACGTCTATCCCCCACCAAGCTACCAGAGTCTCTGGAAAAGTAAGCCAGGCTGCTGGTCACGCTGCCCACATCTGGGATATTTTGAAATAAGCCCCGAAGGCTGTGCATGTAGCAGCCTCTTTTTTGAATAACAGACATCCGACATCCCTCTCCAGCCCAAACCCAGTTCTCAGGTCCTGCGGGGCCTCCCAGCAGACCAAGATGCTCATGCTGTGTCTCTACTTTCCAGCTAGTCTGTCGTTGTGCCCCCACACCCACCCCTGCCGTAGCCTTACCTGAAAGCCTGCATCTTGCAGGGTCTTTTCCCAGAGGGGCGGCAGGCTGTCTCTGAATGGAACAGAAAGAGGAGGAGAGAGATTAGGTGACTGCCAGGGCTCCTGTAGATTTGCATTCTGTGGCCACAGCAAGGTAGTGGACTGCCATTGCGAACCCAGAGTTGCTGCTTATAAAGAAATAGTCACTCACCGAAACAGGAGGCTGCCACCCTGTCCCTTTGAGAAACGGAAATACCCTCCTCACATTTCCAAAAAGAGAAACCTTTGCTGTTGTCACTTTCAACCCCACTGAGTGTCGCAATGGGGTGTTGTAACTGATTCCCTCCCCCTTTTCCCCTGTGCAATTTCCCCAAAATTGAGATTTCTGTTTCCCCTTCATTGAGTTCCCGGGAAGGAGAGTGCCGTGAAAACCAAACTCCCTCATTTGCCTGACAGGTGCCCTAAGACTGTTTTTGACTGTTTAAAAAACAGATTTGAGCAGAAATGGCTCCTTTTTGTAATAAAGTCAAGCAATGGAGCTCCCAGCACACGGATCAGTCTCATGTCACTTTGTGTTCTTTGAAGGAAGAATGGCCTTGGACTCTTAACCATAGATTGGCAAACATTCTGTAAAGAACCAAATAGTAAATATTTTAGTCTCTGTGGGCCATGTAGTCTCTGTTGTGATTACTTAAAACAGCTGCCATGGTTCACAAAAGCAGTCATAGACAAGCTGTAAATCAACAAGCCCAACTGTGTTTCAATACAACTTTATTTACAAAAGCAAGGGTGGACCAGATTTGGCCTGAGCCTGCTGATCTCTGTTCCAGAGTAAAGTGAGTTCTTTCTAAGAAGAGCTTTGAACAAACTCTCTTCCCACCATCCCACATCTTTAAATTTATGTGTCAGGAATATGGACTGAACTCAGCTCAGCATTTGGATAGAAACGGGTCCAGATTCAACCTCTGCCACTTGCCATGTGCTATCCTCTTGACTTTGAGCAAAGTCATTTTATTTATTTGAGTCTCTGCCTCCTCATTCTCAGAATGAGGATGATCATATCCTTCCCTCCAGGAAGGGAGGGAGGAAGAAAGGGGAAAGGAATGAGGGAGGGAGGGAGGAAAGAAATTAAAGAGGGAAGAAGGAAGGGAGAGAGGGAGTGAGGAAGGGAAGGAGGGAAGGATAGAAGAGAGGACAGGAGGAAGGAAGGAAGGAAGGGGCAAGTTTCTGACCCATAATGCACACTAATTGACATTAACTTTTTCACACTATTCTAGACAGGTAGGGAAAAGGCAAGTATGTGCCTACGTTATGGATGGAAAAAAATTGAAGACGGTTTCTACGTGATCTACATACAGGATAGGTAATGCTGGTGTAGAAGCAGAGATTGTAGTGTTTTGGAGCTGGATGGGAGATAAGCAGTCATCCTGTCCTACCCAAGCATTGTTTTAAACGAGACTCGTTAAGACTCAGAAAAAGAAAGACACCTGGCCAACGTCACATAAATTGTTGATGGCAAAGTTATGCAGAGAAATGCAGGTCTTCTGACCTGCAACACTGGGTCATCCTCCTATAGCACTTGATTTTGATGAGTCTGACTCTATTTTCAACCAACAAATCAGAGTCTGTGTCCAAATGAGGGTTACATCCTTCAAAGGAGGGTGGCTATGAATGAATTTCCTAAATCAATAAAGAGCTCCTCTTTCAGAGTAAATGGAACATTTCTGAAAAAAAAAAAAAAAGTATCACCTCCCTGGGTGACTTCTTTGACAGGCAAAATGGCTGTCACCACCTGCATCATCCTCACCACCTGTGTGACCTTGAATGAGTCATTTGCCCTCTTTGAAACACATTCGAGAAATAGTATCTCCCTTTGAGGAACCAGGGGACATTTTGCTTGTTCATTTATTTGTTTTTGTGAAATGAGGACTGGCTGAATGAGGCAATGTGTATGAACCTGTCTAGTTATTTGCCATTTCCAGAATTTATTGAATTAGAGCTTAACGTTTCTGAAGCATTTGTTAATAATCAGGTCCATAACTCGGTTAAGACATTCACTGAAAGGAAAGGCAGTCAGCAACCAGCTGCTGTGATAGGTTCTCTCTTATTATATTTCTAAAGCCCTCCTGAACTTTCAAATCAGCATCCTCTCAAAAAATGTCCTTAAAAATTGAAGAAGAGAAGTGGCTTGCCCAGGTGGGACGGAGGATTCTGTCCTGGCCACCACCCTCAGTAGCATTCCAAGCAAAAGTTCCACCCATATTGTGGCTCCTGAGTAAAAGTTTCTCTGACTCCAATCCAAATTCAGAGAGAACGATTTATCCTGGAAAACAGAAGCTCTGGGCTCCTAGAACTTCTGTAGTCTGCTCATGTCTCACTGTGCCCTGAGAAGTTGCTTTGTAAGGCCTGGGGGGAGTCTGGAACCCAGGCTATGGAGTCTGTGTCTGAATCCTCCTGTGTCATTGATGTGCTGGGTCATTCCAGACAATGTGTAGAGCCTGTCTTGGTCTCAGTTTCATTATCTGTTAGAGCTAATAATAGAAGCCACGTCACGGGTTTCTACAAAGATTAAATAAGATACTGCACGGGATGTATCACGATCTAACCCTGGCACGCGGGAAATACGCAAAACAGTGGCTATTGGTATGCCTCTTTACCCAGATAAAGTGGAAAAGTCACAGTGCCCCTCTCTGCCCTGCACTCCGGGCCTCCCTGCTCTGTGTACTGACCTGCCCTCCTTTCCCTGTCCAGTCCCAAGCCTGCTCTGACTCCAGAGGTGGGGGCTGTCACTCACTCTGCATTGGGGGGAGGAAGAAAGGGAAGAGGGGGAAGCTCCTCACGCTTCTGGCCACAATCCCACTCTTGGTTCTGTCTTATCTCACCAAAACAGTTGGTGTTCCTGTGATTTCTACCCACAGGAAATCTCTGACTAAACTCGTTCCCATTCTGGGTACTCAGTCCCTCATTTCATTTCCTGGATGAAACTTCAGGACCGCACAGTAGACTCTTTCCCGGTTAGCACCTATGCCCTCCCTCTGAGTTTCTGGTCATCACAATCCCATCCACTGCCTTCCATGTGTTGAGCCCTGTGCTGCCAGACAATAGTGACAACATAAAGGGCCTTTGGTGAGGCAGAGAGATAGAGAAACCAGGCTATCCATGTCTTAGGAGTGACACTGCATGGCTGTAGGGAGACAAGTCTCGTGTCGATCTCTGCAGAGGAGTGAGCACTGTGCCACCTACGTGGGAAGTGTTCAATAAATGTTCACTATTTCTCAATTCCACTTAATTGCATCTTTCACTTCTTGGTTCCTTTTTTGTATAGTTTCTAGTTCTCTGCCAAAATTTCCAGTCTTGTCCTTTAAATCTTGGAGCATATTCTCCACGGTTGCCTCTGACAACTCTATTAATTGAATTCCTGCTGGCTCTCCATCTAGTGTCTGCTTTTCCCATGTGCACAGGCCATCTTGCACATTTATGATTACTTTTTATTGACTGCTGGAGACTATATATTAAAAACTGTACAGGTTATTTGAGGCTCTGAGTGATGTTCTCTCTTTTTTTTTTCTTTTAGATAGGGTCTCCCTCTGTCACTCAGGCTAGAGTTCAGTTGTAGCTCACTGCAACCTCGAACTCTTGGACTCAAGCAATCCTTCTGTGTCAGAGTCCTGAGTAGCTGAGACTACAGGTGTAAACAACTGTGCCCTACCAATGTTATCTTTATCCTGAGACAATTCACTTTTGTTCCTGCTGGGCAGCTAGGCCAGGCGTGCTGCAGCCCCAGGTGACCTCTACCCACACAGGACTTGAGATCATTTCCAAACTGGTTGGGGCTTTTCAGGGCCCCTCATCCAAGGTAGGATATAAAGTACAAATTGCACCTCTCCCACCAAGTCCCGTGAGTTCTCCAATTTCAGCTGCAGTTCTTTGAAACCAGCAAATACTTCTAGGAGTAAAGGGCCCCACTGCTGGGCTCCACCTCACCGGACTCCAACAATTCCTTACAGCTTTGGCCATTCTCTGATGCCTTCAAGCAGATTTTTTGGAAATTTAGACATTTTGTCCAACTTTTCTAATTATTCACAGTAGAGGATTGGCCTTAAACAACCCAGAGTGGAACCTGGTGTTATTTACTTTTTAAAAGTCTTATTATTCAGGATGGCTGGAGTTTGCGTGGCATTTGGGGGCAGGGGGAGGAGAAGTGATTTGAAAAGTTAAGTGGGAGCCAGAGGAGGAATGGCCTTTAATACCATCCCCAAGGAGCTGGGAATTTATCTTAAAAAAAAGAAAAGCGAGGGTGATGTTGTCAGATGCATTTTATTAAGATCATGTTGGGGACAGTGAACATATGGGTTAGACTAGGATGGGATAACTAGGCCTGAAGGCAGGGCAGTGTTGTGCTGGTAAATGTTTAACAACTGGACCTTCCCCCAAAGGATAAAAACTCCTTCAACAGATGATTTCAAGGTTTGGACATGACATCACTAAATGGAGAGTTGAGAAAAATACACCCAATCAGATCTTGTGGGCTCCAGCACCCCATAGAGGCAGAGAGGTTCAATCTTTCTAGAGGGAAATCGTCCCTACATTTCCCAACTCCAACCTCCCTCCTTAGCCCAAATGGCTCACTCCTCAAGTCTCAAGTTCCTTTTGCAGAAACAATCCTCACTGATAAATCCAGTTTGTCAGGAAACCTTAATGAATCTCAGTGCCTCCTGGAGCTGCATTTGTGCCTCCCAAGCACTATTTGTAAAGTGTAAGAATCCGACTTGGAGTAGACAGATGCTCACTCTGCTTTGTAATGGCTTCATCTCCTATTTAGGGTTTTCAGTCAATCTCTGAAATCCTGAGTGTCACAGCATACACCACATAACACAGGCAGTATTGCTCTCCAAACTTTGTACATTTTTGCTAACACAATGGCACAAAGACTCCAGTTGCTCTTTCTGGGTCATGGGTAAATGTGTTATTACAAAGAAGAGGCAGAAGGACAAGAAATTCAGAACCCCATGGTGTAATCAGAGGTCTTCTTTTAGTCAGTCCCCACCTACCCAGCCCTTCTAGGTGGTTGAGTTAATTTTAACGAAATCCAGCAGCTTAGTAGGATCTCCCGACAGCAATAGGTCAGGTTCGGAGACAGCTGTCCTCCTGGGCATCTCTTCCCACCAGGCAGCTGCCTGTAAGTGTGCCCATATTTGCTCTCCTGGCTGGTGAAGGGCAGTCAGGAGATGTGTATAATCCAACTGTTAACTATCTCTGCTCTACAAGAAGTTTGCTGCCCTACATATCTAAGTGATAAACTTCCTATGAATTCTTTCTGAGGTTCAGAGTCTTCCAAGATGGTTTTTGCAGTTTATGGGTTTAATGTGGATCTTCACTGAAAGTCATTATTCATCTGGTTATCGTTTGTTTTCAGAAGCACATGTTTGCTCTTGCCTTCTTGGCTCTGATGATTAGCTGTATCTTGCTGCAGGCAGGAGGAGAGGGAGCACAGAAGCTCTGGGGGAAGGGACAACTATATCCCTTGCCTGCTGTGTTTTAGGCTCTGTGTTACACTTTCATACAGATCTCCTCTAGCCCTCAAAACAACTGTGCAAGGCAGACATATTGACACCCACTTTCAAAATTTTTATATACTCATAGCTCCTTTATAGAAAAGCTCAAGGTTCAGAAAGTTGAAATTACTTGCCCCAGATCCTAGAAAAACCAGAAAGATTATTCTTTCCCACACTATAGACCTGCTGAAGAGGCAGCAGACATGTTTCCTCTCTGCTTAATTGTATGGCTAGCAGAAACAAGAATTATATTTGATCTTAGGGTATTTCTTTTGGTCTGAACTCGTATCTCATAGAGCAATTATTTAGTTCATAAAACCTGGGGAGGTTTTTTGGTAGTAAAGAAAGAAATGAACCGGGCTCGGTGGCTCAACCTGTAATCCCGCGCCTTTGGGAGGCTGAGGTGAGTGGATTGCCTGAGCCCGTGGGTTCAAGACCCACCTGAGCAACTTGGCGA
The DNA here is from genome assembly GCA_027257055.1 of Cephalopachus bancanus. Taxonomy (NCBI): domain Eukaryota; kingdom Metazoa; phylum Chordata; class Mammalia; order Primates; family Tarsiidae; genus Cephalopachus; species Cephalopachus bancanus. The sequence continues at coordinate 1,286,229 of JAPVLO010000380.1, read as the reverse complement.
GACCTCATCTCTACAATAAATCAAAAAATCTGCCAGGCGTGGTAGCGCATGCCTGTAATTCTGGCTATTTGGAAGGTTGAGGCGGAAGTATTGCCGGAGCCCAGCAGGTGAGGCTGCGGTGGCCGGGAGCGGCCACTGCACTCCAGTCTGGGCGACCGAGTGAGACTCCAACTCAAAAAAAAAAAAAAAAAAAAAATGATTCTAAAACCCTACATAGCTTACAGGGAAAGCTTTTTACCTGGTTATGGTAATTGCCCTGGTTTGTCCAGAACTTTCTTGGCTTTATTACTGAAAATTGCACATCTCAGCAAACTCCCCAGTCCCTAAAAAACCGGGATAATTGGTTACTATAAATTTGAACACTTAAAAGGCACTGGTGCCTCTGGTGGTTGATGCCACAAATTACAGGCACAATTAAATAAATGTTCATCATTGTACCTTGCCAGTTTAGCCTATTTTTATTGGCAGAAATGTGATCCATTTTACTAGATAGATATGCATTTTATTATCTAGATATACATACATACATACAGACAGACAGACAGACAGACAGGTAGACATCAGTCACACAAGAGTTTCCAAAGTCTTAGTGAGTCTGCCACTCAGGAAAGAGACTATAGCAAATAAAATATGATCATTCACTTTCATTCTGATCAAGAGCCCTATTTTCTTTTTGGCAAACGCTGGTACTCCTGGCTGTGGATGGAGAATTTGGTTCCACCTCCCAGAAAGTGTGGTGTTTTCAAAGGACTTACTTGTGTTTGATTCCTGAATTCAATCCAATTCAAGTTCACGCACATTTATTTAGCACCTACCATGTGCCATTTCAAAATATTTTGGAATGAACCATTGTTAAGCATAGCGATCTCTTTACAATATATCACTATTTGGTTCTGAGAGTGGTGCCAGCATTCTACATTTGAAAAGTATATAAGACCATGGGATAACCTTTTAACACAGCCCAGTAGAGACCGTACCCATTGGGAGAAAGGGGAGGATCTATTGCCATTGGAATAACTGCTTGTGGTTTACAAAGCAATTCACCCTTCATGATTTCATTCAGTATCTGTGTCCCATAACAGTGTAGTGGTTTGAAGACAGACTGTCCGAAGTCAACCCCAACTTCTCTCCTGGCTGTCTGGCTTTGGACAAATTACCTAATCTCTCTGTGTCCATTTCCTCTTCTAAAAATGTGAGTAATGATAGTCCTTCCTTTTAATTGCTTGCTTTTTTGTTTCATTTAATCAGAATACTACATATAATAAAACCAGAATATGACTCTTCTTGAAAAATCAGAAAGTTCAGGCTACCTGAACCTCCCTGTCCTACGCTTAGACTAGGGGGTTGCTGGAAGGATGAATAAAATACAGACTATAAATGCTTTATAAATTGTCTTATGATAAAAATCTGCTGGAACTGACTAGTGCCAAGCCCTTAATTCTCCACAGTCCCCACCCTTCCCTATCACCTCTCAGACCCCGTGGCCCTGTGCCAGATTCTATTAGCATTTCTCATTGAGCTCACACCATTCTTTCCCTCATTTTACAGAGATATTTCTCTAATTTCCTTGCTTCTAACAAACCATGGAAAATAACCAACAGACACCAAGGACTCCATGACTTTTCTCACAGCAGGTACATCCCTCTGTTCACATGCCGGCACAGCAGACATCAGGCTTGCAGCCCTTGCCTCAGAACACCTGCGTGGTCTCCCATGGAGACTGTGACCTCCCAGTGCCTGGGTTTCCCAGACAGGTCTGGAGCACCATGCGCTTGACATTGATGCTTGCCATCAGAATCTGAAAGCCTTGGTAAACCCTAGTGGTAGACACTTTCATCTCCCATATTTTTCAAATGGAAAAGTAAGAGTGGAAAGAGCTTACCTAAAGCCATGGGGAGAGCCTGATAGAATACAAGGTGTTCCGAGGTCTTCCAACCTCTGGCTCCAGATTCAGCTGCTGCATATAAAGAAGCATTCTGGCTGCACCTGGGCCACAGCACCTCCCAGGGTGGAGCTGTCCCTCCTTCCCCAGCACCTAGGAGAGTTCAAGGAGGAACTTGGCCTCCCCTCCCACACACGTACACAGTGCCGGCCAGCCCAAGGAGGTGGGCAGGCTGACTGCTGACCTGACGCCAAGCCAGGCCCAGCTTCCAGAAGGGTGACTCAGGCTAGCAGAAACCAAACTGGTTCTTATTTACGTAAAACTGGAGGTCACATGTAGGGAACTGAGCTGGGCCTTTTTGCCCACCCAACCCCACCTGCCATCAGCTCATGCATGCATGCATACATTCATCCCAAAACTGTCTTGGCTTAATCCTGTGTGGTGGTCACTCTTCCAGGAATTGGGAATGAGTCAGATAAGGTCCCAAATATTCTAATGAAAGAAAGCAGACAAAAAACTAGTTAACACACGAACCAACTTCATAGGATAGTAAATCGTATAGGGGAAATAAAAAGCAAGACAGGCTTTTGAGGAACCTAGGAATGGATGGCTATTGCAGTGAAAGTAGCCAGGGAAGTCCTGTGTGAGAAGGTGACATTGGAACAGAGACCTGAGGTATAATACCTGGTGACCAAGGAAGGGGAAGAATATCCCCAGGTGAATGGAACAGCAAGAGCAAAGGCCTTTGGGTGGAGATTTTCTTAGTGTGTTTGAACAACACCTGGAGGTTATAGCTTAGGGAGCAATGAGGTGTCCATCCTCTTTTCCTATAACCCTCAGGCTCCAAAGCTGGCCTCTGCTGTGACACTGTCCATGAAGCCAGATACTCTCCCCCCACTTTTTCTGGAACTACCTGATGTTTAAACACTTCTCCTCCCCTTTGCCATTCAGAACTGACCTGCTCTAGCTTCATGCCTCTGCACCTGCCATCAGGGAGCAGACAACTCATGGATGCTTAAGACTCTCAGGCTGATGCTTGCGGAGCAGTGGCAAAGGCTTCCCAGGTAGGCTGAAGTCCTGGGTCTGGGCCCCAGGCCTATAGCCAACCATGTGGGTCTGGGCACACCATTTCTGCCCCTGGGCCTCAATTTGACAATTGCAAAATAGTTCTGATGCTCCTTGTCCTACCTTAGACTAGGGAGTTGCTGGAGGTATGAATGAAACACAGACTATAAAATGCTTTATAAAGTGTGTGCATTTAAGTAGGGCCTTGTTGCAGGCAATGCCTCAAGATAAAGGAGAGAGTAAGAGGCAGACCAGCCTAATGGCTGCCCTGGACCCTGCCACTTTCAATCTGTCTCTTCTGATGGAGAAAGACAGTTTTCCTTTGCTTGCAGAAGAGTTCATAATTCATAAACTTCTCAATGGGGAGCTGGTAGGGATCCTACAGCTTCTCTTAACCCTGTAGAGGCCTGAACTCATTCCCAGGGTCCTTTCATCCAACACACATGGCCTGATTGGGACTGGAAGGTGCAGAGAGCCACAACAGGAAAGGCACTGGTTGGGGTGCTCCCAACCACAGGGACTTCCCATGAGGCTCTCACTTCCTGCTCTCTTCCTCCTTGGCTCACCAAGCTAGAATGCCAAGGTTTCTAAGGCTTGGCTGGGAATTTCTGAGCAGCTTTTGTAGAGAAATGCCTGTTGGCTAAAGAATCAGGAACTAAATTTGTAAACCTGGAAACTTTGTAAACGTCAACTCTGTAAACCTAGAAAGTTGGGCATTAGAGCTGCCTGGAAACTGGCCAGGGCAGCCTGTCTTGTCAACATAGTGTTCTGCTTATTTATTATGACAACAGAAGAAGGATGCGGTGAGGTGGCCTCTGGTGGTCAGAGGTTCAAATCTTAGCCTCACGAACTATAGCTGTGTGATCTTGGCAACATCTGTAAAAAGAGGGTAAGACTATTACCCACCTCATGGCGTTTTTGTGAGGACTGAGCTCACAAATGTAAGGTACTTGGAATATTGTCAGCATGATTTAAATATTAGCCATTATTATCACAGGTTTGGGGTTGGATTCCTTCCCTGGGGACCCAGGAACCTGAGTAGCCTGGGGTCAGTCATGTGAGAGCTAACTAGGCTGGCAGTCAGGACCAGATTACAAGTTGATCAGCACACAAGACTGGGGATTCCCTGGAGGCCCCAACACTGGGCACATATAGGGTGAAGGGGCCATTTATAAGCATCACTAATCCCCCAGTGCCTGGCCCACCGCAGAACTCTCCTTTCCAGGCCCGTCTACTTCTTCTTCCAAGGCTGCAAATCTCTAAGGGGACCAGTGACTTGGCCTAAGGTGCTTAGTGCCTCAGAGAAGCATGGAGTCCAATATCCCTGAGATGGAGAAGACTGAGAACAGAAGACTCCCAGAAGATTGAGAGAGCTGGCATTGAAGAACTTGGCAATTCCAGGTGGCTGGGGACCCTTGACCCCCGAGTGAGGTGAAGGCTTCTAAAGAATGCTGAGGCGCTCGAATCCCAGTGATGGTAACTGACCACTCACTCCAGCACTGTCTTGCCAGCCCTAGCTGTGGGTAAGGAGAAAGGATGGGAAGAAGAAAGGGCAGAGGTAGAAGTTAGCATGGGGGAAGCATCAGGAATGAAAGAGTGAGATATTCAGGTTTAATGTTATTAGTACCCCTCTCTTCTATTGAGACAGTCCCCCGACCCCCCAGGTGAGGTCCTCTGGCAGAAGAGACCCCAAGGTTTTCAAAGGGAAGTCCTACTGTGGGAATAAAGTCACCACAAGCCGGGTTCAAGTTCAATGGCAGGGCCCCTGTGTACTGTGGGAAGTCTAAGAGCTTGGGTGAATCCCTTCATTGCAACTAGGGGAGGAGGAGGCAGCACTACCTGCTTCCTGCTAGTTTATGTACATGAGGCCAGAGCAGTGAATCTGAGGTTTGAAAAGAAGCAGGATCACTTTTATAATACTGATGTCTATAAGTCCTTGAGTTGTTTGCAGTAGTCACAGATAAACCATAAAGTTTTTACAGAGTCCATAAAAGATTGCCTGGCCTGGCTCTAAACTCAACTTGTAGAACAACCCTTTTTGTTCTCTGAACTCCAACCACACCATCCTTCTTTTGGTTCCTCAAATTCACCTCTTCCTCCCACCCCAGGACCTTAATACAGTCTAATCCTCTTTGTGGAACACCCTTCTCCTACCCACTCCACTGACTAGTCAACTATCCTCACCCTTAAGATCTCAGCTCAGATGTTGCATTTGTGTGATCCTCTGTATATTATCTGCCTTCTTGGGCAAGTCACAGCAAGAACTGGACCATGTCTGTTTTTTTCACCATTGTATCCCCAGCTCATAGCCCAGGACTTGGCCCATAGAAAGATGAATGGGAAACCAATGCATATTCTCTCTCTCTCTTTCTCTCGCGCGTGCGTCTTCCTCCCCCCCCCACATACACACTCATACATCCCTATAGATAAATAAAACTCCTGAGTGTAACTTCATAAGTTGTTACACATTGAAACATACAAGTTCACATCAATTAAGCTCAAGATATGCAGACTCTGCTTAACCCATGATCCACACTCTTCTGGGGACTACCTCCATCAACACCACAATTCACTCAGAGCCAGTCAGATATACCCCTGACCTTGTCCTGGGGCATAACTGGTTAGACAAGTGGTGGGCAACTCCTTCACATGAATCCACTGTCAGTAATATAAAACTGGAGCTCAAAGGCCAGGAAGTATGTAACTGCTCTCAAACTGAGCATTCCTAAATCCATAGGCTTTAGAATGGCCATCTACTGCAGGTACACAGAGAAGCAGAGAAGGCCATTCTGCTAAGCAAGAACAAGCAGACAGACACAGAAATGCGAATACTGTGGCTGCCCTAATTTCTCATAATTTTTCCTGTTCCCAGTTAGCATCTCTCGTGAGGCTTGTCTGTACTTCCTGTCACTGTGTCACAGCTCACAAACTATTATAGAGGAAGCTAGCTCAAGCATGTCTGTCTCTTGCAACCGAAGTCTTACTTAAATAATTCCAGAAACCAGTAGGCAACACATAAAGAAACTGAGGAGTCAATAAAAATGAAAACACAGAAGAGGAAGACTCCAGTAAGGCCCAGGTTAACAAGTGTGAGGAATTCTTTGCTACCTCAGCATAGTATATTCCAGGGCACAAAGTTCATTGACATGAATTTGCTGGTTCAATAGCACATGTTTGAGGTTTTACCTCCCCAGCACCTTGCCTCAAGTTGGTGAGCAACGGCTCCTTTTTTTACTCTAACCAACTTTAAGCCACTTTATTGAGGTATGATTGACATATGAAAACTGTACATACTTAATATATACATTTTTATTAGTTTGGGGATAAGTGTACACCCGTGAAATCATCACCACAACTGGGGCCATTAACATATCCATCACCTTCCAAAGTTTCCTCCAGTCCCTTTTTTCCTCTTCTTATTTTTGGTAAGAACATGTAACACAAGATCTACTCTCTTAGCAATTTTAACTGTAAAATACAATACTGTTGTTAGCAATAGAAATTATGTTATATAATAGCTCTCCAGAACTTATTTATCTTGCATAACTGAAACTCTACACCATTTAACCATCACTTCTCATTTCCTCTTTTCCCAGCCCCTGACAACCACCATTCTACTTTCTTCTTAAAGTTTGACTATTGTAGATTTCACTAAATGAGATTATGCAGTATATATCTTCTTGTGTCTGTCTTAAACTGATAAGAACAGATACTACACTTGATCTTAGCCAAGATGCCGAAAAGCGATTTTGTGTCTATCTTATTTCACTTAGTATAATTCCCTCCAGGTCCATCCATGTCATCACAAATGGCAGGATTCCTTTTTTTCTTAACGCTGAATAATTCTCCAGTATATGTATACCACAATTTATTTATCCATTCATCTGGCAATTTAGAATTTGTTTCCACATCTTGTCTATTGTGAATAATATTGCAAACTCCAACCAGCTTACCCCATCCTCAGCCACAGTACATTGTGTACATAACCCAACCAAGACTAATCTCAATCTATTTTATGTTGTTCAAGCTGAAACTGAAGGAAGAGGAGCAGTTTCTCTTCCTTTTGTCAGCGGCAAAACTGCAAAATACAAGATGGTAGAGCTGTCAGCTAACTCAAGGAGAGGTTTTGTCACTTGCAACAACAACCAATACCCCAACAAAAGAGTCCTTCCTAATGTGTGTTTGCCCATTAATACTTACTCCCTATCTACTGTGTGTAGTACCAAGTTGGATTCTGAGGATACAAAGATGAATAAAGTAGACATGTGTTGTCCTAATGGGATTAGTAGTGTTCACACCTCCAGAAAACAACATCACTGTGTAATATAACATACGTGAAGCTGAAGAAACACAGGGTTTTATGAGAGATCAGAGGGGGGATTCCCTACCCAGGATTAGGGGTCAGGTCAAGGGATGAAAATGGGGGAAGAGGAAGAAAAAGAGACTCCAAAGAAAAATAAAGCACGGCTGAGGGATTCAGGCAAATATAAGCAAGTCATCAGAGCTGAAGTGTAATGTTCAAGGGTAAAAACAAGGGGAGGAGCCTACATGGTGAGAGGGGACTCTTGGCTTACAGACTCACATTCCTTCACTTTACCAAGTCGTGGACTTGGGGCAGAGTTAGGGGTTCCAGCAAAGAAGTTTTGGGGTGGCAATCCGACCTGAAGTGTAGGAAAAGCCAGCCACTCTTCAGTATGCATTTCCCCCTTACATTGTATGCTTGTTTGGGTGAAGGGGAGTTGGAGAGCTGATGATGAATATAGGGTCCTACCCTCAAAAAATAACACTAGCCAAGAGTATCTTTGTAGATTTTTTCATGTAGCATGGTGGCTGGGCCCTTGGAAGCCCTGCCCCAAATGTTGGTCACTTGAACTTGCTTCCTTTTCTGAGGCCAAGGGCTTCCATGGGGAAGGTAGAAGCATTCAGTCAATGGTATTTTGCAGTGCATCAGAATTCCTGGAGAGACCAAGCTACCAACTTCCCTGTGTTCAGTAACAGGAACGTGTGATCAACCTGTGGTCTGTTACAAAGGATTGCACCATCGGGGAAAGGAGATTGTGCACAGGAACAGAACAACCCAAAGTCTGGGGTTGCCTCAGACCTAGAGGCTGCCTCAGTTGGCTGGGTTTCAGGGCAGGAAGCCAAGGTCGTGGACTTATACCTCAGGAGGGCCAATCAGTCTCATTCTGTTGCAGAAATACAGGGTGTACACATAACCCACACTGGCCCCTCTGCCACTCCAGGTAAGAGGCCTGACTGAAAGAAAATGATTTTCATGTTTGCCTAAAGAGCCTAGCATGTAGGATTAACACGTAGGGCATTTATTAGAGAGTTATGGCAGGATCCACGCCTGAGCAAAAAAGAGGAGTTAAGCAGCAATGGAGTCACAATGCAGGCCTCAGCCCATTCCCCAGGGGATGGGGTAGACTTGGCAAAAGATCCAGGCCTTTGTATACCCACACTAACCAATCACTGAATGCAGACTTCCCTTGGAGAAGAGATGTGACCTTTTCAACTGTAGGCCATTCTTATGAGTGGGGATCGAAGTGGAACTCTAGGCAGCACAATACAGCATCCACTACAGTAATAATAACTGTCACCATACAGACCATCTCATTGACTTTTCACTATAGTCTTCAGAATGTATTATTATTACCTTCATTTTACAGATTAAGAAACTGAGGCACAGAAATGTTTGACTCTGAGTCACTTAACCACCATAATGCTTCCACAAATAAAGCACAATATATGTAGTCAGAAAACATCAGTTCATCAAACCTTAACTTCTCGCTTACCCTCATTTTGTCCCTAGACTTTAAACGTCTCTGAGATTAAGCTCTGAAATGAAGATTATGATGCTTGACTTGCCTTTTATTTTTCTTATAGAATTGTCAAGATCTATTAGAAAAAAGCTCTTGCATGTGGGTATGCTTTATGAACTGCTAATCCCTAGACAAATGGAAGACAGAATTCTTATTACACCTGAAAGGCAGTACATGGTCTAAAAAATGGCAGCAAAGGACCTCTCCAAAACCTCTGTGGATAATCAGAATGCTACACCTTTTGGTTACTCCAACAGGCAGAGGTCAAATGCAAACATCTTCATTTGGTAAATGGAGAGAAAGAGGTAAGTTTCAGGGAAGTCAACAGGCAGAATTCAGTACAGAAATTAGTTCCTAGGATCAATGTCCAACACATAGACTTAGTATGTCTCTGATGGCACAGCAGAAAGAAGAGGTAGCCCATCTAAGACAGTGTGGACTCCCAGAGTTAGGAAGAGGGCAATACATGTTTACTGATTTATTGGATCACCATTCTTCCTTAAATCCCAGATCTCCTGTGGTAAGCAGAATAATGCCCCTCGAGACACACACACACACACACACACACACACACACACACACACACACACACACAATGTTTATATCTGACTATGTTAGGTTATAAGGCAAAGAAGGAATTAAGGTTACAAATGGAATTAAGGTTACTAATCAACTGACCTTCAAATAGGAAGATTATTCTGGCTTATCTAGGTAGACTCAATCTAATCACAAGGTTCTTAAAAGTAGAAGAGGGAAGCAGAAGAGATCAGAGTGATGAGATGTGTGAAGGACTCAGCCATAACTGTTGACTTTGAAGATGGAGGAGGGGGCTACAAGCCAAGAAATGCAGATGGCTCTAGCAGGTAGGAAAAGTAAGGAACCAGTAAGAATTGTGCCAGACTTCTGACCTGTAGAACTGGATGATAGTAAATTTATGTTCTTTTAAGCCACCAAGTCTCTGGTAATTTGTTATAACAGCTCATGGGAAACTAATATACCATTCTTTGGATATCAATTTTCCTTCTTTTTGAAACATTCTTTACATATTCCTTAGGAAGCAAACTCGTTCATTATTTGTTGGGAAATGTCTTTATGGTGTACCACTTCTTGAAAAAAAGTTTTGGTAGGTACACAAAGCTATATTAACAGTTAGTTTTTCTCTCAGCATTCAGAACATGTCACTTAACTGACTCTTTGCTTCCACTGTTGTTGAGAAGTCAGCTGCCATTCTACTTGTGAAACATTTTTTAACTTTGGTGTTTTACAGATTCAATACAATGTCTCTGTGTGTGTGTTTTTCTTTATTTATCCTCCTCTGTGTAAGTTATGTTTCCAAGGTCTGTGAATTCATTTGTTTATCAGTTCTGGAATATACTCAGATATTAACTCTTCAATGTAGTTTTCTATATTAGATGCACGTTAGGTCTTCTCATTCTATTGCAGTGTCTTAACATGTTCATCATATATTGGATTGCCTTATTTCATTGGTCTGCACTCTGGATAATATTTTTAAAACTCTTCCAGTGCAATTGTTTTTCTTTAACCATATTTATTCTGTTTAAACCTATTCCCTGGGAGTTTTTATTTCAACAACTATATTATTTGTAAAAACTCAATGTAATTCTTTCTCAAATTTATCAGCTCATTTGCTATTCTTGTCTCTTGCTCACTTTTTTATTCCATCTTTTACTTTAACCATTTTAAATGTAGTTATTTTAAATTCTGAATCTGATCAATCTGAGGCCCTTCGAGGGCCTCAGTCTGTCATTTTTGTTTTAGAATCTGTGTTGGAGCATCACTGGGACCATTTAATGCTCGAAGTTGGAGGTCTGAGTAATAAAGTCAAATTCCTACCCCCACTTTGAAGCCCATTTAGTGATAACCTCAAAACTCTCACTCAAAAAAAAGTAATAAAGGAAAAGAAATAAAGATCAATTAAAGTATTTATAACATTAAACTTAACATTAAATATAACAACGTAACTCTTTATTAAGACAAGTAAACATAAACAATAATTGAATAAATAATTTGGTTAAAGCAATTATTATAAAATAAAGATTCTTAACCTGAAGGGCTCTATCAACTCATTTAAATTTGATGTACTAGGTCAGGTTCATTTTGGTGTAAGGCCTTATATCACAAAAGGATGTATAATCTCCAAAAAGTTAAGATTTATTACCCTGGAGAAGCTTCAAAAATAAAAACAAACTCTACACGATTCTTTTGTATCCTTATTCACTATCCCTTTGCTTTTATTTTTTCTAGTTTATTCCCTTATTTAGCTTCTAAGAAAGACCCCTTGCTTATTTTATCATGTGTGATTTTGGATTCATGCAAACTGGAAAGAAAAACATCAGAATTTCAGCAGGTAAGTAAGCAAAACAATATATGCAAAAGTAAAGTACAAAGGAAAAATTAAAATATAGAAAATGCTTCACTTTAATCGATAACAGGGGAATCATAGTTAAAATAAGGTGATTACATCTAATGAATTATAAAAAATTAGAAAAAGCACACTTTCCAACATTGGTGAGATTGCAGTGAAATGTGATGCCAACCAAAGACTCTCCTAATTTTTTCAGAAGGTGATTGAGTGATGTGTATCAAAAACCATAAAAATATTGCCAATCTTTGATCCATTAGTTCCATTTCAGAGAATGATTCAATATTAAATAATGTAAAAGATAAAATTACACAATTATTTTGAATAAGTAAAAATAGCAAAGTAATAAAAGAAAATTCAATGGGCAAAAAAAAAAGAAATTTGCAGGTCGAGGCTGCGGTGGCCATGAGCATGCCCCTGCACAAAAAAAAAAAAAAAAGAAAAGAAATTTAACCAATAACACTACCTTTATGGGCAATTATGCAGCTATTTGAAATGTTTAATTTTGAAGACTGGGTAGTAAACATGAAAAATACTTATAACATACTGTTAGTGTCATCTTACCCAACTGAGGATCAAAAATGGGAAGGAGATTTCTGAGGTGCACGGTTCTCAGGAGATATGGAACTAGGATATAAATTTCCTCCTATTTTAAAAAAGTTCTGAGCAGATGGTTGTGCCTCATTGTCAGATGACTATATTGATTGAGTGACAAACTGTGAAGCCTATGACTATGTATAGAGCATACATTTTTTATCCATTTTCATGAAAAATGTACCCTGACACACGTTTAATAAGCAACATGATGAGCAGGATAAGTAAGCCTAAATGTCTGCGGTTCTCATGAGAGATGATGTATAATCAGCATAGTTCTAGGATTCATGGAAATGTTAGGGTTTTCTTTCCACAGAATCTTCACTCATCAGCTGTGCCAGCAACAGCCTCTAATGTCACAAGCTCCTGACTCACCGTGTTTGTCAGCCTACTCGCTCTTCCCGAATACATCCACCATCTTCATGCCTTTGCGTATGTTCTCCCTCTACCTACAATGTTCTTCTAGCCAGGAGTTCATCCACCTGAGACCAGCTGTGAGGCCACCCCCCTTGAGCAGTCTCCCCTGTACATTCCTCCATCAGCATTAGAGCTTCCTCCCAGGGTTCCCATTATGCTTTTGCAGACCTTTAGTTTAGCTCCCACTTATGAATGAGAACCTGTGGTATTTGGTTTCCCGTTCCTGTGTTACTTCACTTAGGATGACAGTTTCCAGTTCCATCCAAATTGCTGCAAAAGACATTATTTTGTTCTTTCTTATGGTTGAACAGCATACCATGGTGTGTGTGTGTGTGTGTGTGTGTGTGTGTGTGTGTGTGTGTGTGAGAGTGTGTGTGTGTGTCCACGTGCACACACATTTTCATTATCCACTGATTGGTTGATGAGCATTTAGGTTGGTTTTACATATTAGCAATTGTGAATTGTGTTGTTATAAACATCCGGGTACAGGTGTCTTTTTTGTATAATGATATCTTTTCCTTTGGGTAGATGCCAAGTAGTGGGATTGCTGGATTGGATAGTAGATCTACTTTTATTTATCTGAGAAATCTTCATACTGATTACCATAGAGGTTATACTAATTTACATTCCCACCAACAGTGTACGTGTTCCCTTTTCACTGCATCTGCACCAATATCTATTGTCTTTTTATTTATTTATTTATTTATTGAGTTGGAGTCTCACTCTGTCGCCCAGACTGAAGTGCAGTGGCCGCTCCCGGCCACCGCAGCCTCGACCTGCTGGGCTCCAGCGATCCTTCTGCATCAGCCTTCCAAGTAGCTGGAACTACAGGCACGCGCTACCATACCCGGCTAATTTTTTTGATTTATTGTAGAGATGAGGTCTCATCAAGTTGCCCAGGTGGGTTGCAAAACCGCGGGCTCAGGCAATCCACTCACCTCAGCCTCCCAAGCTGCGGGATTACAGGCCGAGCCACCGAGCCCGGCTGTCATTTGATTTTTTAATAATGGCCATTCTGACTGATGTAAGATAGCATTTTACTGTGGTTTAAATTTGCATTTCTCTGATGATTAGTGATGTTGAGAATCTTTTCATATGTTTGTTGGTCATTTGAATATCTAATTTTGAGAGATGTCTGTTTGTGTCATTTGCTCACTTTTAAATGGAGTTATTTGTGTTTTCCTTGATGATTTGTTTGAGCCCTTTGCAGTTTCTGGATGTCAGTTCTTTGTCAGATATGTTGTTTGTGAATAGTTTCTCCCTTTCTAGTTATTCTGTTGGTTACTCATTTTACTGTGCAGAAGGTTTTCAGTATAATTAAGTCCCACTTATTTTTGTTGTTGATGTTGCATTTACTTTGGGGGTCTTTGCCATAAATTCCTTGCCTGCTGTGCCTTTATTTTATTTCTACATTGCTACACTGTGTTATGGTAACTTATGATTGTATCTGTTTCCCCATTGGGACTGTGAGTTTCTGGAAACCATGATCGTGGTTTATTATTTAATTCATGGATCAAATGTGAGATTTGGAGTTGGTTTTAAACTCCAGCATCACCACTTATTACTTATGTGACCTTGGTCAAGTTACTGAGTCTTTCTGTACTTTTGTTTCTTCATCAATACGATGGGAGTCAAAAAGAATCTGTCTCATAAGGCTACTTGGCACATGCCAAGTGCCCAATAAATGTTAGCTATGCACCCAGGGTTATAAGCCACTGGAGTAGACCAAGATCAAAGTCTTTTGACTCTCAGCTCAGTGCCATCCTATATGGACCAGAAGGAGGTACAGGAAACTCAAAACACCCCAGCTCCTTGAGCCAGCAAGTATCCAAGTCTGGAAATCAGAAGTTACTTTTCATGTCTCCTTGGAGCCCTCCGACAATGGGGAAATCCTCTTGCACACCTTTTTCCCCCACAATGAGGAGATCCAAGAATAGATACTGTGGGGGCAGGAGGAGTCGGATCCCCTGACCACTGCCCAACCTCAGATCCCTCCCTCCACTGGGTCAACAGACAGTGAGTCACTGATGGCATCACCCATAACACCCACTGGACTTAAAGTCCATGACCTCATGGTATGAAGAAATTTTCCTTCTGAGAAGCATTTCCTCCAGGCTACCAAAGATTCATCTCCTCTCCCATCACCATTACTCTAACTTTATTTACCTCCCCTCAAAGTGACCTGCTAACCCTGACATTACCCTACTTCTGTGTTACTGAGAAGATTCAGGATATCTGCTAGGAACTCCCTTGATGTCCTTCTTCAGTGCTACAATAGAACCATGGCACCACATAATGATGAAAGTTACTCCATCTAGAATCAGATTGAACCCAGATGTGAACCTAGGCCATTTTATCTGGGAAAAAAACCCACTTCTGGAATATCATGAGGATTAAATAAAATAACTTGGTTAAAGAACCAAAAACCTATAGGTACTCAAAGAACATATAAATTATTACCCACTTCTTTCCATCTTAAAATACTGTTGTTCCTTCCTTTCTATTCCTGAAGTTTCAGCTGTTGGTGGACACTTCCCCAGTACAATGCATATAACATCCAGAATGTCCTAGGCAGAATCTGTTAGCTTCCCACCCCAATTCTGATCTCTCCAAACAAGCCTTGGCTTCCTTCTGTCTGCTCTATTTCTTTTGATGACATAACTGTTCTTCTATTAGTTCCCTATTGTTTTTGTGACAAGTTGCTATCAATTAGGTGGCTTAAAATACAAATGTATCATCTTTTTTTTTTTTTGAGTTGGAGTCTCACTCTGTCACCCAGACTGGAGTGCAGTGGCATGCTCCCGGCCACAGCAGCCTTGACCTGCTGGGCTCCGGCGATCCTTCCGCCTCAGCCTTCCAAGTAGCTGGAACTACAGCCGTTTGCTACCACGCCCTGCTAATTTTCTTGATTTATTGTAGAGATGAGGTCTCACCAAGTTGCCCAGGCAGGTCTGGAATCCGCGGGCTCAAGCAATCCACTCATCTCGGCCTCCCAAAGTGAGGGATTACAGGCTGAGCCACCAAGCCCAGCTCAAATGTATCATCTTACAGTTCTATGGGTCAGAAGTCTGGCACAGGTGGCACTGGGCTAAAATTAAAGTGTCAGCAAGGCTGTCTTCCTTCTGACTCTAGGGGATAATCCATTTCTTGCCTTGTCTGGCTCCTAGAAGCTGCCCACATTCCTTGCCTCATCACTGCATCATTCCAATCTCCTTTCATCATTGCATCTCCTTCCCCGACTCACTCTCCTGCCTTCTTATTTTGAGGGCCCTTGGGATTACGTTGGGCCCACTTGACTAACCCAGAACAATCTTCCCATCTCAAGATCCTTAGTTTGAAATCATCTGCAAAGTCCCTTTTTCTATGCCATGTAACATGTGAATGGGTTCTAGGCATTAGGACATAGACAGCTTTGGGGGTTATAATTCCACTTACTACACTTCTCCCAGATTCCCAGGTCTGTAACATCAGGTCTATCTGTGATTCCTTCATCTCTGTTCTGATCCCACCTCCCTTCATAGCATCCCATGTGATAGCACAGGGTTACATGCCCTCTCAGATCTACTGGTAAAGCTGCCTGAAGTATGGGGCTGAAAAGACTGTGAGATTGTGTCTTTGATCCCACGAGAGAGTTGTCTGTTCAATTAATCTTGTCTGCTATGGTCATGGAATTGCAGGGTATGACATGAATACCGTGTATCTCCATCCTGCCTCCTCCTACATCTGACTTCTTCACATGCCTCCACCTCCCCTAGTTAGAACTGCTTGTCCAAACTATTGCAATGGCTCTGTATGGGCTCAACTGTGTTTCTCCACAATTCATATATTGGGAAGTCCTAACCCCAACTTGGTTATATTTGAAGACAGGACTTATAAGGAAGTAATTAATGCTAAATGAAGTCCTAAGAGGGGGGCTGACAAAATAGAATTAGTGCCCTTATAAAGAGAGGTAGTGACATCAGAGCGCTCTCGCTGCCCCATTTCTGCACATGCATCAAGGAAAGGCCACAGTGAGAAGTCAGCTGTCTATTAGCCAGGAAGTGGGCCCTCACCAGAAGCTGAATCCTGCTGGACCTTGATCTAGGACTTCCAGGCTCCAGAACAGTGAGCAAATACATTCCTGTTGTTTAACCCACCCAGTCTGTGGTATTGTGTTGTGGCAGCCCACACTGACTAAGACAAGCTCCTTAAAAACTGAAATTTCTCTTCTCCCTGGAAGTTCCCCACCTCCAATCTGCCTTCTATGCTATTGCCAGCTCTTCCAGAGCAGTGGTTTCTACATGTTGGTCCTTAGACCACTGCCAGCTTTAGTAGTGAGCCAAATGAAACAAGAAAACCAAGAGCCCAGTGCTTGATATTTAAATATGTTTGGGTGCTGTCGTCAATGCTTCTTTCTTGAGAAGGGCTGTTCTGAGATCATGTCTCACTGAGGGGAGAGGAAATGTAAAAATTGCCTTTTTAAAATGAATTAATACTTACAGTAGGTGCACCTTGTTATTCTTAGTAATGGCCTTATGGAAATTAAAAGTTGGTTTCCTACATTTTAAAAAAGAATACTGATATGAGATATTAAAGTATTTGTGAGTAGATGTTTTAAATCATAACTCTAATAGTGTCAGGCCTGCTGCCCCCAGTCTTGAAATATGAATGCCTCCTTCCCCAGGTGGAAGGAAACCCCCAGTTCCTCATGCCAATCCAGATCCTCCATGGCAGGCTCCCCATTGCCATTGCTCTTTCGTCCCTCCATGCATTCCCCTATGCCTGCCACACGGAGCATATTCACTGTCTCTAAAACACTCCCCACCCCAGGTTCCTTTGACGTGTTTTGCTCCCTCTGACTTCCATCTCCTCCTTCTTGCACATATTTACCTATTGAAATCCTGGCAAACCCTTGGGGACCATATCCAACCCTGTTTCCTTTACTAACCTGTGGGAAAACAGAATATGCCACGCCAAAATGTGCCTCTTGCATAAGAATGGCAACCAAGAAGAAGCAGATGCTGGAAAACTCTATGCTCTCCTCCTATCTGCCTAATAGCAGAACATAAATTTATAGCAACAAAAGATATCCCACTTTCCCTGCCCCTTCTACCAGGGAGGACAAAGATTAGCCACTGAACACAACTTTAGACCCTTATGAGTCTGAAGATGGCACCAGTAGAATTTATATTAACATGCTCTACTAACTAGCCTGTATCTGACATTTATTTGCCACCCCACACATTGCTACCCCTAAAGATTCAAAGTCCTTTTCCTTTGTCTTGCCACTTCTCTAAAACTTTACTATTCTTTTCTGATGATGTTATATAGGCTGGGATTCAAGGCCATCTCTTTGAGAACTACTCATTCCCTGAGTGTCTCTCAAGTATCTATGGAATATATATGTTCATAAACTTCTGTTTGTTTTTCTCCTGTCGATTTGTCTTTTGTTACAGGGGTTTATTCCAACTAAGAACTTATGAAGATTGAGGGGAAAAAAATATTTTTCCTTTTCTACAAAGCCTTCCTGATCCCTCAGCCACTTGCTATCTCTTCCTCCTCCCGGATTGTTTGGATCGTCTTTGTGGTATTTCAATTTTGACTTGTTTGAGCTTGTTAGACACCCTTTACCAAGAAGAAGCACAAATATGTGATGATTCCTGGCTTTCTGTCAGAAAGATCTGGATTTGATTCTTGTCAACACCATTTACTAACTAGGATAAGTTACTAAACCTCTCTGAGCCTCAGTTTTTTCCTGTGTGATTCAGCAATGAAACTACCTCCTGGGTGAGGCTTCCACAGGAAGTGCAGTTGTACAGTGCTTCTAAAGGTAGCATTAGGCCAGCTTCATTGCTATAAGAACCACAGCTCATACTTCTGACATACCCCGTCCTCATCTTGTCATTCACTGCTTCTCTTGTGACTAGCATAAGGCTCAACTAGTACCTGGTAGCCTGAGCATAAAGATGTCTAACCTCAAAATAATCTCCAGTTTTCTAGCTTTTAAGGAAGACAATAATGTTACAACAGACTACTTCTTTCTTGGTGAGCTGTCTGTCTGAGTCTTTCTTTGACTTTTCCTCCACTCCCTACAAAAACCTCCCTTGATTTCTGTCCATTTTATGAGCCAGGTCTCCATCCTTCCTAATGATTCTAGAAACTAATTTGTTTTTTTAACACTTTTTTTTTCAAAGACTGTTCAATAAATTTCTGTTTAAATCATTCTGAGTCCATGTCTATTGTATGTCCCACAGAACCCTGACTGATGCACACAGATCTACCAACAATGGTTGACCTGCCACACTAATGCTGTCAACACTTCCCATGCTGCTTACACATTTGTGTTTCCAAAGTGTGTGTTGTACATGTTGTAATTTCAGATTTCAGAATGTATTTTTAATAGTATGTGTTTGTTTTAAGATGTAATAGAAATAATACAATTAGCAATTAAAATTATGAGTTCATGATAAAATTATGAGTTCATGAGCTCAGGAGAAGGCAAAAGTAGACAATCCCTATTTAAATAGACATAATTATGCAAGTGTTCACAATGTAGTTTCTATTTAATTTTTGATCCATTAATTAAACACGCTCCCCATTTGATAAATCACCCACTGGTTATGTCTTCAAAGGAGAGAGGGCTCTACCTTCCCCAGCATAATCCAAAAGAATCAAATTCTCCCTTCCAGATACTCCGAGTGAAGACTTTGAATCTGAGGAAATGATGCAAAGACAGAAGACATGAAGTTATCTGTGGCAGTGAAGCAGCTGCTACTATCCTGACCCCCCTCCCTTCATGGGTGAGCGTTTTGGTGTTATGAAGCACTGGATGAGATCCAGAGCATTTAATTAGTTTGTCCAAGGTCACACAGCTATTGAGGAGTAGGGGATCACAGTAGGACAAAACCTCTCCTGCCCATCCTATGCTTTGCCGACTACACTTCGCATAGGAGAATGTTAGATTTGAGTCAGTTACCACATGAGTACCAGACATGCTGATGCTAAGTTGGGCTCTAAGCTGCCAGGTGGGAACCCAGAAAAGGAGTATGGGCTTCACTGAAGACTGTGAAAGTGTTAGCTCCACTTTCTACTATGGACATAAAGGTACACAAACCCTGCATAGTCCCACAGGGTGGCCAAGGAATAGGAGGAGAAATCACCCAGCAAAAAGGTGTGACTTATGCTTACTGTCATACACAGACCATTTCTGCTTATTATACCTGAGCAGATGTGGGAAATGTAGTATATACAATAGTTGGCCCCTCAGTGTCTCTCTTAGCATCCTTCCAGCTTGTCCCTGCAGTGGGACAACAAAAAACCACATTTCTCAGACTCTCTTGCAGCTAGAGTTCCATAGGTGACTTCAATTTTGCCAAACACACACATTCATAGGAAACTTAAATTTGGAATGCATTGTTTAAAGAGAGGCATTTATTTTCTTTCCGTATATTTTAGCAAGCACAGCATGCTTCAGGAGGCAGTTTTCTGATCTCTAAAATTACAAAGTCATGTGCTCCTGGAACCAACAGCTGTGTGATCTCTGCACTGGCTCCAGTGCTGTGAAGCTGAAGCCAGTACTGCAACAGCATCTTCCAACTGTGACAGAGATAATGACTCTTCCACAAGCCAGTTCTAGAGTATTCCTCTGGGAATTATTCCTGAATGTCCAGTCTAAAGCTTACTCCTCTGGCCCCTCAATTGATTCTATAAGTACCTAGTTTATTCTATGAAAACATTTTCCAATTAAACCAGCTAGAGTACTTTCTAGTATCTGTCACTGAATCTTGACAAATAAACCACCATCTTACCATTTTACTTACCTCCGTAAGGAAGCAAACTGAGGAGCTGAGAAAGTCTTCTACTAGCTTCTGTTATTTTGTTATAGGTGAGAAAAGAGGTGGTGAGGTAAGAGACTGAAGACATTGGGAAAGATTTGAAATATTTTCTGTGGAGATAGGACAGTCAGCCACTTTAGCATGTGTTCTTGGCTCTGTCTAGAAATCTCCTTGTTGTGACTCTACCTGGACAATTCCTCCCTTTACCTCAACACTTGGCCCAAACATCTCTTCTTTGAAGACTTTACTGCTTATTTCCTGTATGTTTAGTTGTTGCTCCTCTTCACTCCCACGTACTCTACATTTCTCTTCCTTTTCCTCTTCTTCTCTTTCTCCTCCCTTCTTCTTTCTTTCTTTCCTTTCATTTTCCTTCCTTCTATTTTTTCCCCTGCTTTTTCATTTTTTTTTTTAGTTGGAGTCTCACTGTCGCCCACACTGGAGTGCAGTGGCTGCTCCCGGCCACTGCAGCATCGACCTGCTGGGCTCCGGCAATCCTTCCGCCTCAGCCTTCCAAGTAGCTGGAACTACAGGTGCACACTACCATGCCTGGCTAATTTTTGATTTATTGTAGAGATGAGGTCTCGCCTGCCCAGGCAGATCTCAAACCCGCAGGCTCAGGCAATCCACTCACCTCAGCCTCCCAAAGGCGCGGGATTACAGGCTGAGCCACTGAGCCTGGCTCTTTTTCATTTTTTATTTATCACACATTTATTGAGTAACCACTTCAAGACAGTCACTGGAGATACAAAAATACACAAGGCCAACCCTACTCTTGAACTGCCTACAGATTAATGAAAGTGGCTCACAATAAATATGTAGTTTGGCAAGAGCTACACTGGGGGGTGCCCCATGGTTTCATAGCTGCATAGAAAAAGCCACAGGGCAACACATAGTTTCCAAGAGAGGTTGAGCCCTTAACTAAGCTCTGAAGTATGAGTAAAATTAGCCAGGGAAGTGAAAGAGCAATGATTTTCCAAACAGAAGGAGCAACATGTCCAAGAGATAAATTGTGTGAGAAACAATGGGGTCCTGAAGAAGCTTTGAGAAACTCACAATGCTTGCTATTTAGTGTACCACATGTGCAGGGAGCTGGGAAGTCAATGGACAGATAACCTGGGGAACTGGCAGAGTCCAGAATCTAAGAGGTCTAATCTGTGCTAAAAGCATGTAGGGAGCCCATGAAGAAAAGTCAGGATACTATCCAGATGCAGCAGTGTGGACCACAGTTTAGAACAAGGAAAGGCTTTGTGGTTAAGGAGACTGATTGGGAGCTTGCCTCAGTGACAGGGTCTAAATGATGGTGCTGACCATCTGGGTAAAGAGCAAGCTGGTCAATTTAATAGGACTTAGAGTCTACCAAATGCAGGAAGTAGCAGTAAGGATCAAGGATATAATTATTTTGGGGATTAGATAATTGGGGGGAGCAGTAGCACCATTCATTGAGAAAGATGATACAAGAAGAGGAGGAGTAGATTGTTTCTGAAGATGAGGAGTGGGAAATGGCTAATTTAGATTGAGTGGTGTTTTGTTTGAGATGCAGTTGGGACACTAAAAGGAGGTATCCAGTTGGCAGCTGGAAGTACAAGCCTGGAATTTAGAAGAGAAGTCTGTGCTAAAGATAAAGATCTGTAGATCTGTAGATAATAGTGAAACCTTGGAAATGCCTGAAGGGGAGAGTGTGAAGTGAAGGGAAAACCAACATTTACATTGTTAATGTCTTTTTAAAAAATTATATATTTTCCCTGTTATGAGTCATGACATTCGTTTCTTTAAGTCTCTATTTTCTACAATAGTATCTTAAATATAATGGGAGCTCAAAAAGTGGGAATAAATAAAGCAGTAATGAATTAATTTGACCATTTTAAGAAGGAAATCTTTAACTGTAGCTAGAAAAATATATCCTCCTT
The DNA here is from genome assembly GCA_027257055.1 of Cephalopachus bancanus. Classification (NCBI taxonomy): domain Eukaryota; kingdom Metazoa; phylum Chordata; class Mammalia; order Primates; family Tarsiidae; genus Cephalopachus; species Cephalopachus bancanus. Next base: position 1,264,345 of record JAPVLO010000380.1, on the reverse strand, counting down.
AAAGAAGAGGCACAGGTTAAGAGACATCAGAAAAGAAGACTGTAGGAATCATAATAAAGGACATCAGACAAGGGGTGACCTGCCATGTGAGCCTGAGTGGCATTTTAGATGCCCTGGCCAATCAGGGAACCAGAGAGGATCCAGGAACCCAGGGTGCTGCTTTTGGAGTCACCTAGAATGAAAGGCATTCTCCCAAATGTTCCCAGTTTTCGTCATCAGTCAGTTATAGCTCTATCTCCTTTGTATTGTTCCTGGTCTTCCACTAACCTTATTTAGAGGTCTATTAAGAATGTAAAATTCCTATGTTTACTAATCCTCAACAAAGCAAAACCTCATGGGTTTTTTTGCCCTAAAAAAAAAGGAAAAGAAATCTCCTCCAAGCCTCAATGAGTGTCATGTCTGATAGCTACTTCCCTTTGCTCAAGTCCAAGAATGTCACTGCTTTCTGAGCTGTGTACAAACTGCCTTAGAGCCTTCCTCCAACCCTCGCACAGCAAGAGTCTGCTCGATTTTCCAGCAGTTCCTGAACCTATGGAACCTGTGGGCAGGGGTTGCAATTTTTCACGACGGCCTTGAGGTCAAGCAGGTAGGAGAGATCTTGCACTGACCACAGCATCCCCCAGAGAGCCACATGGGAAAGAATTTGGCAGTTATTAGGCAAAATCACATGCCTCGTGGTGATGATTTGCAAACCCCAATGTGCCTTCCTCCATCAGCTATACAGTAAAGCTATTTATTCTAGCAAGCATTCATCCAATAAAATCTATCTAAGCTTACCATCAACACAACTCCCATGACACCTTCCATTCTCTTTAGAGGACACAATTTGTGACAATCCCCACTTCCTCTGTACACCCTTCACTCTCTAATAGTACTATTTTTTTTTCTGCACAACCTGTCACTATCCAAAATTATGTTCAGTATTTATTAGCTCAGGTGTTTATTATCTGTCTCCTACCACTGGGATATAAATTCCTCGGAGAAGCATCTCAATGCCCAAAACAGTATCATACACATAGCAGGTGCTCAAAGTGGTTATTTTTTAATGAATGACTCTATCTATCTTTTTATTTTCTTTTCTATTTCCCCATTTCTCATCTTGGCTGAAACCTGGCTGTCCTCTAAGATGTTACTTCCTCTGTAACTTTTTCAAGGAGAAGGAGCTTATGTCCCTACCACACAGATATCACAGGGCCAGGAACTGGGGCCAACACGGGGTCATCTCTCAACTGAAATTTTTGGACTGGACTTCCCTAGCCTCTGGTTATTAAATATTTGATACCTGGACCAAATCCTGCTCATTGTTTTAAACCCTGAGAGGCCTTGATGTCCACTTGGATGACCAACACACCATGACCTCTTTATCCCTTGACTTTCTCATCTCCAGTGACTTCCACCTCTACACTCCCATTTTATCCACTTTCAGGGTCACATCCTGTGCTTTGTCAACACATATAACCTTTTCACCTATAAAAAGTTTAAATCCAGACACTCTACTCTCTGAGCACAACAGATAAGTCTTCTCTCTCTCTCTCAAGAAAAATTCTCTGTGTTCTTGATTCTGCTGTTATTGAATAAAATCTCATTTAGTCCTTATTTTTGCTGGCAATATATTAAGCCCAAAGTTTGCATTTTTTTTCCTTATCATACAAATAACATGGCTTATAGTTCTGCTACTTCATAAACAAACAGAAAGCCTCAATGACACAGGAATTGTCCCTGCTCCCTCACAGCTTCCGTAGGAGAGATGTGGTTCTGCATCATAAACTTGTTCAAAGAATACTTAAGTTGAGAACAGCCACAGGAGTAGCACTTTATTTTCTGTGCATTACAGGGACCTGTATGAATATTCATTGCTGTCACCAACTTTTCTGCTCTTAATTAAAATACATGTGTACTTAAAAGTACTTGAACAAAAGGGTCTCGTAAGACACCGAAAGCTTCACAAAATGCTGTCATGTCCTGTAGAAATAACCTTCATAATAAAACCAGTAATTTTAATTTGTTATCTTAATTTGCAGTGTGTTGAGGTGGTAGTTTTAAAATATACCCACAAATTCTTTGAGAATTTTCTCATTAGAAGGCAGTGTTTGATTTTCCTCCCTTTGAATGCAGGCTAGAATTAGTGAATGGAATAAGGCAGGCATATACTGATATCTGAAGCTAGGTCATTGAAAGTTATATAGCTTTTGCCTGGCTATCTTTCTCCAGACACTCACTCTTGGAACCCAGTCATCACAATATGAGGGATCCTAAGTGACATGAAGAGGCCATTCTAAGGCGTTCTGGCCAACAGTCCCACTGAGGTCCCACCAGAGTGCCAGCATCAACCTCTAGATCTGTAAGTAAAATAGCCATACTGACCCTTTGAGCCACCTCAGCTGACTCTGAGTCAATATGTTCTTGTCCGATTACAAATTCACAAGCAGAATAAAAGTTGTCTTTTTTTGAGTCACTAAGTTTTGAGGTAGTTCATTCCCCAGCAACAGATGCATGAAACATAGATAAATAGATAAATGGAAATAATATTTAAAAATAATTTCCATGTCTTTAAATTGTACAAATACAAAAGATTTCTTGTTAATTCTAAGAAACTTTATTGACATTTTTTCTTTGCTCCCAGATGCATCAGGAAATAATAAAGGCACTCTACTACATTTATAACTTTAAAGTAATTTGAGTGCATCTATTTAATTTAATTTTCTCTGATAAGCAGTAGTAGAATACAAATTTGAATCCAAGACAGGTTTACTGCAGAGCCCATGCATGTACCCACTAACGCTTCCCTGTTTCTTTTTTCCAGCCTATCTTTCTCCACTGGTTCCTGTCTCTTGATGTTTACACTTGTTTAAACCTGTCACATTCTGACAATTTCTTTCCTTAGCCCCATGTCTCCCTCTAGCTACTCTCTCCTCCTCCTTCTTATCAAAAGAATTCTCTCTGCTCACTGTTGCAATGTTCTCACTTTCCAATCACTCCTGAAGTTCCCTTGTCTCAACTTTCCCGGAAAGTGCTCTAGAGTTTCTTGGTTCCTAGATCCCATGGACACGTTTTAAGCTACTCCAGACTTGATCTACTGTTAGTGTTCAACACTGTTCACGCTAGCTCTGAAACCCTGTCTTATCTAGCTTTCCACTACTCCACATCTCTTGGTTTTCACTCTACCTCTTCAGGTCTCTCCTTTTTTTTTTTTTGAGTTGGAGTCTCACTCTGTCACCCAGACTGGAGTGCAGTGGCCTCTCCCGGTCACTGCAGCCTCGACCTGCTGGGCTCTGGCGATCTTTCTGCCTCAGCCTTCCAAGTAGCTGGAACTACAGGCGCGCGCTACCATGCCCGGCTCATTTTGATTTATTGTAGAGATGATGTCTCACCAAGTTGCCCACGCGGGTCTCGAACCCGCGGGCTCAGGCAATCCACTCACCTCAGCGAGTCCGGCTAGGTCTCTCCTTCTAAGCCTTAATTGAAGGCTCGTCAATTGAAGGTTCTGTCTGGCTCCTAAAAATCTTTATCTACTGGGCCATCTTCTCTCTTAAACTAATCTCTGTTTCTATTGTATCCATGCTGTAAGTTCAATTATCTTCTTTATGTTGAAAATGTCAAAATGTGTGTCTTCATTCCAAGTTTCTCTCCTGAATTCCAGATCTGTAACTGCTCTCTGAACACCTCTACCCAGATGTTTATATACACCTTAAAATTTAACATAGGCAAAAGCAGAATTTATTATCTTTCCCCCAAAACTGACACTTTCTTCTCCATCATTCCTATATCAGTTAATAGAATCACTAACCACCAACAGAATCATTTCCCATTAGTAGAAACATCTACTGATAGACACCAAAACGAGAAAGCTTGACAATGACTCCCTCACTCTGCCTACAATAAATCACCAAAATTGTCAACTCTATCTCCTGAATACACTTTAAATCCACTCACTTCTCTCAAAGCTTCTGCAGCAATTGTTAGACACTCATCATCTCTCAACCAGATTGGAGATGGGAAACACTGGAGCAGGGAAACCACTTGTGGTTTCTGTGTCAATAATCTTTGCTCCAGTCACCCGTCAGGAGAAACTATTTTAGGAGGTAAATCTGATTGTGCCATTCTCCTGCTTGAAATAATCCATGAAGACTCCATATCGCCCTCCTGATAAACTCTAGGCTTTTTAACATGCCTTAATGAACCTCTTGATCTGACTTTATTCTTAGCTCTATTTGTGGTTCCCTAGAGTAAATTAACAAAGGTTTCCTTTTCTGATTTTATCCCCATCGACTAGAAAGTCATTAGAAATGCTAGATTTTCTTTTTTTTTTTTCTTTTCTTTTCTTTTTTTTTGTGAGTTGGAGTCTCACTCTGTCACCCAGACTGGAGTGCAGTGGCCGCTCCGGGTGAAGAAAGCTGTTCACACATATATCCCACTATCAGAAGAACAGAAATGTTTGAATGTTTGTAATCTGTTTTTGCTAGTGAGCATGCAGTGAAATTTGAAGGTTTATTTAGAGTATGTAAATTTGTTTATTTTAATGAACAGAATTGTTTATAAAGTATTAGTATTTCTTGTTCAAACAATAAATTATTATGTTTCCATTAAAAAAATGCTGGCTTTTTTTGTACAGAGCACTTTATCGCCAATGGTCATAACATTATTGTAATAAATATTAAAGTCTCTGATATCAGAATGTGGTGGTGCCCCCTAGAGTTACACAGTGGAAATCTGCATACCTATGTGAAGTGGCCCAACAGCTTCATGTTTTTTTATGAGTACATTATGCACCCCATAACAATGTTTCGGTCAATGATGGAACACTCGTATGATGGTGGCCCCATAAGATTATAATACTGCATTTTTACTATCCCTTTACTATGCTTAAATAGATTTAGATACACAAATACTTACTGTTATATTACAACTGCCTACAGTATTCAGTACAGAAACATGTTTTCCAGGTTTATAGCCTAGGAGTAACAGGCTATAACATATAGCCTGGATATGTAGTAAGTAGACTATAATATCCAGGTTTTTGGAAGTGCCCTCTATGATATTCACATGGCAAAAGTCACCCAACAATGCATTTTTCAGAACCTATCCCATCATTAAGTGAAGTAAGACTATGTAGCCTTCATAATGAGAATGATTTTCCATGACCTTTTATGACTAACGCACATGAGCAGAGGGCGATATGTTGGGTCAGAATTGTGGCACATGGTTCTATGTAGGAGAGTTATGTTTTGATTTTCAACTTCCTGTTCTAGTTACTCCTTTTTTGTCACGGAAACATATACATATTGAGCGTCATGTACACGGACTGGGATCTAAGTTCTGTGGGGCTGATTCATGACTTATAACCTGTTTTTAAATCATGTGACAAGCACATCTTCGAACTGGCAGTGGTAAGGAGAAATTCTCTCTGTTCAGCATCAATGGAAGAAATAATCATGGAAGAAGTGAAGTTCAGTAGACATTGAGGATCCTCTGATACTTCTCAAGGATCACTTGGAGTTTTCTGGAAAAATCAGGTTTCTGGGCTCAGTACGACAATCTTGTAAAAGCAAGTTTAGGGTGGGGGCCTAGGAAGCTTCATTTTTAACTAGTATTTCCTGATATATACAGTCAATAGAATTTTAGAGCCTCTGGTGCCCTGAGGGCAACACTAAAAATGCAAACATATGTTGACCGCACCTTCAAAGTTAATGTAAAGGAGTTAACCATGGAGACAGCCTTGGATTCGGGTCAGGTTACTCCTGGGAATATCTATGAAAATGTTCTTTGATCTTCCTCTCAGCTTGCATCCGTGGTTCAGAATCACCCAAAGTGATTGATTAAGCTCTCCCTGTGCTCAACACTGAGTTCAGGGCTTGGGAGTGCAGGAAGGAATGAGGGATAGTGCATGAACTTAAGAAGGCTGGGAAGTCAAACCTTGCATATAGCTCCTGGCACAGAAGCTATATGTAAAGTAGGATTCAGTAGATGCACATGGAAGAGAGGGAGGGAAGAAGGAAAAGGGAGAAAACCTTGGAAAACCAGCACAAGTCTCTTTATCATAATGATACTGTCAGAGGCAACAGAGGTTAGTTGCTGGGGGCAGAAGCGATTTCTTCACTTCAGAACCCATTTCCTGGACCACAGATCCTTTGTTTCTGATGTTTCTCCTCCTAATTGCTTGAGTCTGTGCCTTTATTGCCTTAGTGACTTGCCTTAAACTGTGCCCTTGCTTTTCCCAGTTTACCTTCCAAAACCTGGGGCTCTAGCTGGGCTTCATGTCCCTCTGAAAGTTCTTCCAACAACTGACCTTCTCCCCTGGGTTCCCAGTTAGCTTTAAAACCACTGAGCAAGATGAGAAGCATTTGAGAGAACTTCGGTAAGGTTGGCTTTCCCATTCTCCTTAGGAGCACCAAGTACGGAACCCACTCAATTTTATATCACCCATGCCCAGCACTGCATTTGAACATTCTGGGTGCTCAGTAACATTTGATAAATGAATGAATCAGTGAACGAATTAATGAATGAATGGTTTACTGGCTTGCAGTGGAGGCAGCATGATGGTCAGGAATGTACATTCAGCAACTAGTCAGACTGCTCTTAACAACCTCCTCTTCCGTTTGCTCACAGTGACTTTAGGAACAAGTTATTTGTAGTTTTTCCCTTCAAGAGGTAAAGTTTACTTCTCCATCCACATCCCCTTGTATTGAGGTTGAACTTGTGACTTGCTCTGACCAATAAGACATGGCAGAAGAGAGTGAGTCTGTGAGTTCTAGAGCCTAGACCTCAAGAGCTCTTGCAGCTTCCACGTTTCCCTTTTTGAAAAAGCAGCACTAAGGTTGCCACATAAGGAAGTTGCTCCAGCCTACTAGAGGATGAGAGGACATGTGGAAGAGAGCCAAGGCCCCTAACCAACAACCAGCACCAACAGCCAGATATGGGTGAGACCATCTTGGACTTTCTAGCCCAGCTGAGCCTGCAGCTGAATGTGAGAGAGCCCTGGCAAAACCAGCAAGGGAACCACCCAGCCAACCCACAAAATCAGGAGAAATACTAAATCATTGTTTTAAGTTAGATTGGTTTGTTACACAGAAATAGGTAACTAAGACACCAAGCAAACTGCTTCTGACATTAGCTAAAGCCTCAAGACCCCATCCATCCCTCAACAGTCCTTCTAGAGACTAGACCCTTCTCCACCTCTCCCATCTACTGCCACAATCCTTCCTGACTAATCTGGACAGGGATTCTAGTGCTGTTTTCCATAAAGTCTCTATTTTGGACCGTTTTAAGAATCCTACTTGGGCTTCTTAGCACTGATGCCCATAGAGACTTGACTAATCAAGTATACTTCTAACTTACTTGTGCATTTATTCTTTTACTCATTCAGCAAATATCACTGAGAATCTGGCACATACCATAAACGCTGTGCATGCTGGTGATATATAAGCAAGCAAAGCAGCCAGAAGTTCTGTCCTATGGATCTTGTATTCTAGTGAAGGGTGAAGGGAAAAAAATACAATACGTGAGAAATAAATTAGAGTGTATTAAAATGTGATCATATAGGTAATCTTAGAGCACTGAAATTTTGAAGGGGTGCATATTGGGATTTTAAGTAGATCACCAGGGCAGATCACACAGAGGAAGTGAGCCATGCAGATAACTGGACAATGAGTCTTCCAAGCAAAAGGCTAGTGCCAAGGCCCACATGACATCATGTTTGGAGTGTTTGCCTTTGGAGAATAGTGAGACCAGCGTGACTGAAGCAGAGCATGTGAACAGGGAGAGGTATGTAGAAGAAGAGACAACCATTTCCCCAATAAACCTATGAGAGTCTATTGGAATAGTGTTTCCTGAAATCAGGTGAAAAAATGCTTAGCTAGGAGATACCTGAGTCCACAGTCCTTTATATAGACAAGCTTTTTTATATAGACATGATCAGTCCTTTTTAAAAAATGTCTTGGGGCTGCTGGAGAGGGTGTGGTGAAAAGGGAACACTTCTACACTGTTTGTGGGAGTGTAAACTAGTGCAACCTCTGTGGAAAGCAGTGTGGCGATTTCTAAAAGCTCTAAATATCAACCTCCCATATGACCCCGCAATCCCCCTACTGGGAATATATCCTGAAGAACTCAAATCACTCTATAAAAAAGATACCTGCATACGCATGTTTATTGCAGCATTGTTCATAATAGCAAGAACCTGGAAGCAACCATGCTGTCCATCAAAAGAAGACTGGATTTAAAAAATGTGGTACATATACACGATGGAATACTATGCAGCCATGAAAAAGAACAAAATCATGAATTTCGCAGCAACCTGGATGGAACCAGAGTCTATAATACTGAGTGACCTCTCACAGAAACAAAGATCTGAGTATCACATGTTCTCACTCATATAGTGGACCTTGAACATCCAATGTAATACTATAAGAAAATGACTGACAGTAGTGGGAAACTATGGAGGCGGGGAAGGAGATGGGATTAATGGTAGTAAATATCTGTCTGGGGACGGGGAAACACCTCTTATCAACAAGGGTGCCTGAATGAAATGTATTTGTATACCTAACTCTTAACTGTACCCCACAATATCATAATAAAAAATATTGATTATAAAAAAAAAATGTCTTGGGTCTTATGGCTACAGACCCTTGGAAAATATCTGTGAGAAATGTCCCGGTGTAGAGGAGGCTTTTCTGGAACTCAACTGCAGCACCTCTATCTCAGGAAGAAGGGATAAGGCACATGGGTAATGCACCTTCACATATAAACAAAAATTGGAAAAGAGAGGATAAGTTTAATATCTATCTTTCCTCCTAGTCTTTAAGCCGCCAGAGAGCAGAGGCCATGTCCCTCTTGTCAAGAAGTGCTAAGATGCTTGGTATCAGAAGGAAGGAGCACACAGAGATTTGTGATGTCTTCACATGACCAGGATCTACACTGTTTGAGATGTGTCTATTGTAAATAAGGCAGAGATTTGAAGCACAGAGGCTGACACACAGCAGTTACTAAGTACTTGAAATTTTTAATTTAATAACTAGCGCAGCTCTCAGCTCCAACAGTCAGTGCCGAAGTTGATCTCTGTCGCCATCTGCAGCCCAAAGGCCACACTGCAGGCTCCCAACCTCAAATGCGCTCAGGCAACTGTCCCTTGGTTGTTTGCAGTCTGTTACTTTTAGGACAGAGATTGGAATTTATTCTGGAGATGGTAGAAGCCTAGTGAGCTCTTTTAGTTACACAGTGTAAAATCCAACTGGAAATAAAAGCCAAGTAATCCGAATGCCAGTGCTTTGGTCCAAAATTACCTTTTCTCTTTATATTCATTACTCTCATCTCTGTCAAGTTCATTTATGAAATGGCTACATATTTTAGCGAATGACTTCCAGGAAAATGTAGTATCCATTAGCATTTTCATCACTTTTCCTCACTTTTACTTTTCCCTCCCTAAATCTGGGTTTAGATTTGCCCAGAATTGACATGAATTGTGTATCCTACAGAATTTTGTGTGTGACGTTTTGAGTAATTGCTCACAGAGGCTATAGGGATGCATGTACATAGGATCACAAGATGAAAATCTGGACCAAAGGGAAATGTGACTAGATTTTGAATCCTTATTGGAATGACAGGACACACGAGTTATAGGAGACTCTGAACACATTGCCCTCTTGTGTAAAGTTGTTCCATAGCTTCTTGGAATAAAGTCAAGGTGCTCTATGAGTCAATCGCTGTCTCCATCTGGAGCCTTTTGTGGGCATGTAGAGACACAGCATGCATGCTCATCAAAGCATTCACATGCTCACGCATGCACACATACAGACACATGTTCATGTACACACGCACACACACCATACACATACAGGCATACGCATCTACCTTCTCCACGCCCCCAGCTCTCTGGTGCTCTTTCCTGACTGAAAGGTGGCCACACCATGTTCCAATTGCCTGTTTACTCCATTTCCAGACCTTGCAGTTTACTCTGAGATGTAAATAGTAGATAAGACCTAAAGAGAGCCTCTCCCTTGAATTTACATAATAATAATCCTCATAGCCTGGTTGTTGAGTGAAGTCTTTGGTGTGGTCTCCAGGGAGGAGAAGGAATTTAAGCAGCAAGCCTTGGGGTGTGGGAGAAGAGTATTTTTGGCATCTCTGAACTGGACCTGTCAGAAGCTGCCCCAATTTCTTACTTTTACATCCCCAGTGCCAAGATGTCCAATCACTGATTCTACCAGAATCCTGCAGAATTTGAATCTATGACCCCTTGAGTGCTGTTTGGAGTGTCTCCTAGTCATTCATAAAGAGCAGTCAACAAGCAGTAGCTTTTAATCTAAGATCTAGTCTTCCCACCTACAGTGGGTGTCCTTGAAGGGTAGCAACCATATCTTATAAGTCTTTGTGTCCTCTTCTTCTTCCAAGCATGAATACAGAATTAGCAAATGTTAGACACTTGAAATGTTTTTTACTTATATTGAGAACATGGTCCAACGTGGGCCAAGGCCCACTAGTAGGAGGCCTGGGTCTGCCTGAGTGGCCCATGGGCACAGTTCACAAGGGAAGGACCAGCAGAAATGAGTCAACATATGTTAAAATAATTAATTGGGAAGTTATTAGACGAAATGGCTTCACTGTGATGAGATTCTACCTAAGCAAACTGAAACCCAGCTCAGAGTAAATGGTCATTGCCTAAAAAAGCAAAACTTAACCTTAACCTATCAGGAACTGTCAACTAACCTCTAACTAGGGACATTCAGCTTAAAACAATCCATTTTTTTCTTTCTCTTGCTTCCTAAATACCTAATAAAAGTTTTTCCTGCCCCCCCCCGGGTGGAACGCTGAACAGCTTGCCATGCCTGATATATGAATTGCTGTCTGCTCAGATAAACTCTTTACAATTTCAATATGCCAATATTCGATACCTGCATGAAGGAAATATGCTGGTCAGGGAAGATAAAGCAAGGGTCAGGCTGACCATGAAACCTGAGCACCGAAACTGACCCCAGGTTGATGTAGAACAGAAAGGAGTTAGGGGAGAGAGGGTGGGAGGGAGAAGCTGAGATGAGCTGAGGCCTTAGTAGCAGCTGTGTCAGCCTGATGTTGATCTCAGGAGCCCAGGGTTAAAATCTGAGTCCTACTTAAAATACCTGGATGATTGCTCCAGGGTTCCAGGATAAAACTCCTTTGAAAGGCATTCACAATCAGGCCCCACCCATCTTCCCACCTTAATTTTTAGCAATTCCTCAGCCATAAGCTCTGGGTCCCAGCCACATCAATGACTCACCATGCCCTGGATGTGCTGGGAGATTTCACTCATCACATCTTTCTAAGTTTTTTTCTGCCTACGATGCCCATTCTCACATTCTCTGCCTGAAAAACTTCTGCTTTTTCTTTGAGGTCCAGATTAAACACTCTTTCCTCGGTGAAACCCTGTCCACCTCCTACTACAGCTCTCCTCACATCGTGTTAGGACAGTCCAACAGGGACCAAGTGATTATCACCTAACTTGTTCAAGATTTTGTACTTAAGACTTTCTATATGCCAGCAGTTGTTCTGGCCATGAGTGACAGACATACAATTGAATAGAACTTGTATTCAAAAAGCACTAAGTTCCAACAGGCAAACACATAGTTACAGTGTCCAGGTGATAAGTAGCTGACGATGCTCAGGAAAGAATCTAAACCTATCAGAGCCGTCGCTCCTCTACTTAATACCCTCCTGTAGCTTTCTTTTGCACTTAGTGCACGGAAACCCTTAGCTTTCAAGGTCCCACATGACCCAATCCTTGCCCGCTTTGCTCACCTCTTATCCCTCCTAGCTCACCTCCTGCTCACTCACCTTGCTCACCTCCTTAGCCCCACTTTGCTCTCCAGGTTCCAGGCCCACTCCCATTTCCACCTTATGCTGTTATGTGAACCTACGAGCTCCCTCCTGTCTCAGGGCTGATGCATTTGCTATTTCTCTGCCTAGATCTTTCCTATCCCTAGCTCCTTCTCATTCTTCCGCCTCAACTCAAATGTCACCTCTTCAAAAAAGTAAAATAAACCGAAAAACAAAAAACAAAAAATCTACTCCCTTGACCATCCTATCAAAGTTTCCATTGAATACCTGCTGCCCTTACCTTCTAATCTTGAAAGGTGCCCTTTTTTCCCTCTTATTTGCCCGCTTAGTGTTTTTCCCACTCAATTACCAGCTCCAAGGGAGTTTGTTTGCCATTCTATCCCCAGCTCCTGGAGTGGAATACAAATTTGTGAAGTGGCATTGGGTCAGCCAGACCAGGTTTTGTTTTGAGCTCAAACATGTAGAGCCCATGTGGCCTTTAGCAAGTTATTCACTTCTCTTAGTCCAGTTTCCACATCGGTCAAGTGGAGGTAAGAACGTTTTGAGAATGCCTTGCAGTGTCATTCTGAGGTTGACAACAGACTATTCTTAAAGGTTCTGACACATGGTCAGACCTTAGAGTGTGCTAGGTGAGTGCTGAGTACTTATACACAAAAGGGAGACTGCCAACAGCCCATACCTTCTCTGAGCTCTGATACCACAAGCTCTGCTCTAGCTTGAGCCCAACCACAGATATCCTACAAAATGGAGAAGCATTTGGGTTGAGGACAGGTGTGAATTCTAATTGCAAACTCACAGCCAAGTTCCAGCCCTGTACTCTCAGCTAGATCAAGCCACCTCAACTCAGTTCCACTGCAAACATAAATTCAGCATGACCAGGACACACTCATTGCCTGTCCCTCACTACTCCTGTTTGTCCCTCTCACCTCAAAACCAACAGACAACTGATAAGTCAATCAGCTGGTTGAATGATTAAGTGCAAAGTATCTGGTAGAAAAACCACAAGACTTGATCTACAACTGAAGCTTTGTCGCTGGGCAGAGGAGAAGAGCTGGGTTCTGCCTAAGACTTTTGGATTGTCTCTAGAGGCTCTGGAGCAGATGGACTGGAGGAGAAGCTGTGAGTAGTCTTCTAAGAAGAACTCACAAAGTTACTGAGTTACCCACACCCTTTGCATCAAAAACACCGCCCAGAGGGCAGCCTAAGGCTCTATAGTAGTTTCCTATGGCTGCTGTAACAGACTGCCACAAACTTAGTGGCTTCACAACAGCACAAGTTTATTAGTACACAGTTCTGGAGGTCCAAAGTTTAAAGGGGGCTAAAATCCAGATGTCACAAAGCTGTTTTTCTTCCGGAGCCTCTAGAGGAGAATCCTTTCCCTTGGCTTTTCTGTCTTCTAAAACCTACCTGCATTTCTTGGCTCATGGCCCCTGCTTCCATCTTCAAAATCAGCAGTACAGCATCTTCCGGTCTCTCTGACGCTCCTCCTCCTGCCTTCCTCTCATGAGGATCCTTGTGATGACATTGGACCCACCTGGATAATCCAGGATGGTCTCCCCATCCAAGATTCTTCATCACATTTGCGAAGCTCCTTTTGCCATGTAAGGTAACATATTCACAGGTCTGGGGATTTGGATGGGGTGTCTTGGGGGCCAGTATTCTGCCTCCCATAGACCCTCAGCAGAATGGGTTTGGTTTGGCAGAACCAGGCTGGAACTCAGCCCCCTGCCTCCCTACCGACTCTGCTCAAAGTAGAACTCAGTGCGGGCTGAAGATTCACTCTCCTTGGCAAGCTGCACTGGCTGTTGGGGCTCAACCGGGCCACAGAGAAACCAACCAGGCCACGCAGCAGCCTCGAGCCTGAAAGCGGAGCCCTTGCTGCTCTGGAAGAAGGTGAAACGTGTGGCCTGTTCGCCACCCTTGTACAAGTCCTCGATGTTCACGTCCTGTGGGGGCAAGGCACGCAGCTGCAGGCTTGAGGGTGCTGATCGAGATGTCAGCCCTCAAGGACTCCAGGGTTTGGCCAAAGAGGGACCTGACAGGGAATGTCTTTGCCCAGGAAACTGCCTTCTGCAGTTTCCAGAGGGCCAGGCTCTTGGTGCTGGGTGCAGAGGGGGATGGTAGAAACCTGAGGGAGGGAAATGTGTGGGCCTGGCCAAGATCCACAGGTGGGCACAGAGATGCCAGAGCATCCCAGGGGCCAGACTGGGTCTGCAGTGTCCCCTGAAATGGGAAGGGGTCTCTCACCTCCAGCTGCAGAGAAGGCCCCTCTCCTGTCTCCACACATGCCAGGCAGCAACTTCCTCCCTGGAGCCCTAGGAGGATGGGGACCTTGGTGCGGTCCAGGCCTCTGTTGGGAAGTACGCAGATCTTCTCTGGGAGGAAGAGAGGACACCGTCAAGAGATAAGGGAACCCCAGACTCTGGGTGGGCAAAGGCAGAAAGAAACTGGGCACACCTAGCCTGGCCCTGCATGCAGGCTGCAGGGTGAGCTGGGACTCCTGAAGGGGTCATACTCCCTCACCAGGAGAGGCCACAACTGCTTCCGGCCTCTTCCCACTGTCACTGGGGGCAGCCACTGAGTCTCTAGTGGGTAGAAGAGGCAAAAGGAGAAGGATGGGCTTATAGTAAATGGAGCATGGACCCAGTCCCCACAGGTGAAGACGCCAGAAGCTCACCTGCACAACAGTTGTCTGCAGCAGGATCTCCCACCAGGAGCTGGCCATCCCGCATGTAGAGAGCCTTTTGATCTGCATCTTTAATTCTGGAACAGAATGACAGTGCTGATAACCCAGTCCCTTTAGGCACCACTGCGCTTCTAAGCCTTTTCACCTCCATGCCTTGAATCACAACCCTAAGTATTGAGGGATTTTCTCTCCTCCACAGGAGGGAAGTGGGTACTACTACTCACAAGAGCAGGTAAAGGCCATGTCGATCTCAAAGCAAGGAAGGCCTCCTGAGCTCACACTTCCAGAGGCTGCACTTTCTGCCTTCACCTGGCTTGGGCACCCCAAGACTGTCAGAGGAGTATGAGGAAGAAACATCCTCTCATAGAGGGGTAGAAAAAGCTTTCCTGACTTCCTGAGAAATTTCCCAGTGAGCCACTTAGATGTCTTTAGGATATAGTAAACCTCACCCCAGATTTTCTGGGCCTGCTTCAATTTTTTGGTAAATGTTTATTTTCTTTAATAAAGGAATTAATTAAGTTTATACTGAAGTGTGATTTGCGTTTCAGATAGTTTAAGAACTTTAAAGTCCTGCAGGGAGCTCTCATTGCCTTTTAGGCCAGAACCTTGGGCCAACACCCCCTCCTCCAGGGGATTTTTTCTCTCTCCATAACAGCTCATTATAATACCCTTAGCTAATGACTGTACGTGTTAAAAGCAGGTTCACTTGTACAATAAAAATAAAGGTCTGAGAATATCCTTGCTTGCCGACTGGTACTCCCCCTCTAACCCTGACAGTTCAGAACTGACAGCTCACCTGTAAGCAACATCCTATCTGGAAACCAGAATCCAAGCCAAATGTCCTGAAGTGTTGACATCTGTTTTGTCACTTGCATGCTTCAGACATTTGTGTCTTGTCTTCCCAGCCAGGTTGTTACCTGCTAGCGGCCAGGACTACCCCCACACACTTCTTGCCCAGGACAGTGAAGGGCCCATGGGAAGAGCTGAGAAAATGCATCCCAGAGATCAACTCTATTTTATTCAAAGAGTTTGTTGTGACAAAATCACAAACAATCAAGTAGTAAACTATAAGGGAGGATGCATATCTTGAATGAGGTAAAATGAAGATTAAGATTGAAAACCCAGACTGGAAATAAAGGCCAAAGTCACCAGAAAGATGCCTTCACTGAGACTCAAAACTGTCTCTGAGCTTTCAGAGAGGTGGAGGGAGCAGCACAGAGGATGTGGAAACTGGTCCCTGTCTCTGCTTTGGTAGCTGTGTGACATGGGGAAAGTTGTTTAACCTCTTTGAGCCTCAGTTTCTCAGTAAAATGGGGTTAGTAATGCTTCCTTTGATATTTCTTAATATAGAGGGGAGGCAACAGGATGGCTGGCATCTTAGAGACATTCAGAAAGAGAGCTATTGCTACTGTGGTGATGATAAAGCTTAATTATGGGGCACTTAAGAATTCTAAAGTAAGAAGAAGCCTCATCTTCTGACTCAGCCTTCCTTCCCTCCTTCCATGTGATCCTTGGACCCCTTGATTGGGAAAGCAGGGATATGTCAGGACAACTCACATGTAGTATTTTGTCATGGGTAGGGAGCACATTCCTGAAATCAGGGCTTCCTGGTTCTCCTGAGAGGGAAGGGGAGGAGAGAAGAGCTGTTAGAGAAGGAGGGTGGGTGAAGCCAGGGAGAAGACACGCTGGGACCCAGAACCACCCAGCCACAGGCTGCAAAGGTCTCCCAGGCCATGCATCAATACCTGGCCTGTTAGGATCTATCAAGACTTCCACCAGTGCAGCAGGCTCCAGGCAGTTCTGCTTCTCTCCCCCTGGGGCCATCTGGGAGCATGCTGAGTCAGCAGGGGAGTGCACCTGGGACGTGTGTGCTGGTGCCAGTTTTGAGAAACAGAACAGGTTCCCCCAAACAGCTGAGCCATACACTTTCCAGGCCTGATAGTGGGGTGGGGTGTGCTCTAGCCTCACAGTTGGAGGATGAGCCTGGCTCAAACCCAGTCCCACTGCCCAGCCAGGTATGGGATCACCACACTCTCAGTTCTCTACCTAGCCAAGGGTTAGATACCCAGAGCCAAGAGCAGAGAAGAAAGCACAACTGGGAGAAGTCTCCAGTCATAGCTGGAGCAGGGGGTGGCTCCCTGGAGAGTTGGAAAGCATCATTCCTAATGAATGGACTCACTTGGCCAAGACAGACAAAGAGAGCCCATCCAGGTTCCCTCATTCTGTTCCAGATGGAAAGTAGCACTTGTGTTTTGGAGGGTGAACAATCTAAAGTGAAGATAGTGCCCCTGTATAAATGCCAAGCCACACAGCCTCACGTGACTTGTATCTTCGCGGTGGATTATCTTGTCCTAAGCTCTTCCTTGAAATGACCATCTTTCAGAAAGACCAGAAACTAGCAGGAAGGAAACAAACAAACAAACAAAACCCCCCAAAAAACTGGAACCTATGAGGAATTGGCAGTTAGCCAAGAAAAGTAAATGCAAGGATTACTAGGGCTGAGGTTTACGAAGTAGATTTGATTTCCACCAAACACAGGGAAAAAGAGAAGAAAAGATTTAAGAAGGCAGAAAATAAAAGGAGACAAAAAAGAAAGAAGGCAGGTGGGAAGAAAGATATGGGGCTAAGAGAAGGATGCTCACAGAGCATTTCGGGAGACAGATAAGAAGGAACAGGTGGGTGCCAAAGGCAGGGCTTCTGACCACCTAATCTCCACAGTCAGGTGTTAGAAGAAATAGGGTTGTAGCCGAGGTGGTTTTTAGTACTGGATCTGCCACTGACACCTTGAACAAGTCATTTTTTTTGTCCCTGAGCCTTGGGGTAGGACTTAAAGAGTTGGTGAGAGTGAGCGATCATAGGGTTCTGGTGAGAGTACATACTCTTGAGAGATGTTGGTGCTGTAAACCAAAGTGCTGAAGTGTTCTGTATACTTTGTGACTGCATGTGTTGCCTTTATTCTAAGGAAAACTAATAAGTTGTCCAAATGTTCAGTTGCAAAGATGTTCAATGCATTATTTTTTATAGTAGTGAGAAATTGGAAATAATCTAAATGTCCAATAATAGGCAATTGGCTAAAAAATTGAGGCCTGTTTAATAAATAAGAAAGTATGGGCCGGGCTCAATGACTCAGCCTGTAATCCCAGCACCTTGGGAGGCTGAGGAGAGTGGAATGCCTGACCCCGTGGGTTCAAGACTAGCCCGGGCAACTTGGCGAGACCTCGTCTCTACAATAATAATAGAAAAGATGGCCGAGCATGGTAGCAAGGGCCTGTATTTCCAGCTACTTGGAAGGCTGAGGCAGAAGGATCACCAGAGCCCAGCAGGTCGATGCTGGGGTGGCCGTGAGTGTGCCTCTGCACTCCAGCCTAGGGAACAGAGTGAGACGCCAGCTCAAAAGAAAGAAAGAAAGAATGTGTTTGTTAAAGATGATATTATAGAGGCCTGTTTTATGGCACAAATATTTTAAATTTATTAAGTGAACATTGGAGGTTATAAATCATTTAAACATTATAATTTCATTTAAATCTGCACGCATACATAGAAATAAAGACTACTGATGTTGTTACAGCACTTCGCTATGGCTGACAGGATTATGAGTGACATTTTATAGCATCTCGACATTTTTCTTACAATGAACATGAATTTCCTCTGTAGCACAGAGTAAGTTTCAAAGTGAAGTGTTCAGTTAAAGTCATTGACTCCCAAATGTGCCTGCCCATCTGAATCACTGGGTGGACCCTGTGTAAGTGCTACTTCCCAGGCTGAAGGCTCTGATTTGGCAAGGCTCAAAGTGGTTCCAGTGATCCACCACAACTAATTCAGTTCTTCTCACTGTTTAATCAACATATATACCACCCACACCTCTTACTAAAATACAGATTCTGATTCCTTGGGTCTGGGATGGGGCTTGAGACTCTACATTTCAAACATGTCCAGGGATCGGA
The DNA here is from genome assembly GCA_027257055.1 of Cephalopachus bancanus. NCBI lineage: Eukaryota > Metazoa > Chordata > Mammalia > Primates > Tarsiidae > Cephalopachus > Cephalopachus bancanus. The sequence goes on along the minus strand of JAPVLO010000380.1, from coordinate 1,245,913 downwards.
TATTAGCATTGCGAATCCCTGGACAACACCTTGAGTAGTAAAGGGGCAGGCAATCCCCCAGCACAGATGATCTACCAGCAGCATGGCCTCAGTGCAAACTTACTTGATGATGTGCTCCCCCCTTGGCCAAACCACTGGGCTACTTTGACTGTGGCAGCAGGACAATGGGTAGCCTGGTAGCTGTGCCCAGCTGAGGTAGGCCAACTGGAGGGCCTTATGTGAAGCTGATGACTCCCACTTTCATCAGTGTCAGCTCAAAGAGCTGATAGAAGTTCAGTGCTGGTTCAATCCACCCTAATCTTCTGGGACCTAGAAACCTCGCATCCTGGAGCAGCCCAAAATTCCTGTGTCTTTTCTAAAGGCTTTCTTATCAGGTCCTCTCTGTCTGGGATCTGGCTAGATTATGATGAATTGTGCTTTCTAAGTGGGAGGCTGGCTTCTGGTTTATCAGACAGCCTGAGGTCTCATAACGGAGCCTCTGCCATTTTCCCTCCCAATGGGCCACATGCTTCATCTTAAAAACTTTCCATTCTAGCCGGGCTCGGTGGCTCAGCCTGTAATCCTGTGCCTTTGGGAGGCTGAGGTGAGTGGATTGCCTGAGCCCGCGGGTTCGAGACCCGCCTGGGCAGCGAGACCTCATCTCTACAATAAATCAAAAAATCAGCTGGGCGTGGTAGCGCATGCCTGTAATTCCGGCTACTTGGAAGGCTGAGGCGGAAGAATCGCCGGAGCCCAGCAGGTCGAGGCTGCGGTGGCCGGGAGCGGCCACTGCACTCCAGTCTGGGTGACAGAGTGAGACTCCAACTCAAAAAACAAAACAAAACAAAAAAAAAACAAAAAACTTTCCATTCCCTATTGTCCCCAAGCGACTTTTTGCTGGACTTTGGTCTATATCTTTCTTTTCTTTCTCCCACTTGTCCATGGATACATCCTCTGGCTTTCTCAGGCCTCCTCAATTCACCTGCCTGGGGTCAAATATCACCAGCAAATAGCTCCCAGACTTTCTCCGCATTCTCTTGCATATCACACCTGTTCTATCTGCTCCTTGTCCTCCTGCACGTTACCTATGTAAAGTGTTCGCTTGGAGACCAAGTATTAACTTCTGTGAAGCCAAATCCAGAGATTTTTTAAAATTCTTTTGATATTTGTTCACTGTACTGTCTCCTTGGAACCCCTTGATATTGATTGACTCCCTTTATACTGCTCTTACTCTCCTTTGCAGACCCATTGTCAACTCACCCTCCTTCTGGGGCTGTCTCTAAGGCTGTCTTTAATTCATAAGACAAAGTGCTAAGCACTTCTATTTCATATCCCATGGCACTTCATCATTCCCTACAGCTGCAATGATCATCTTGGTCTAATGCCTTCCAAACCTGAACTGAACATCCTACTTATCTCCAGCTGTCTATGAGACATCCCCCTTTAAATATCTTACTGATATTCAACCAAATATATTCAGGGTTAATTATCTCTTCCACCTCCCAACCCACTTATCCCTCCCAGCTTCATTTCTCTCAATGCCAGAAAACTCCTTTCATCAGTGATGTTCAAAACCTGATAATCATTGACAATATCTCCCACATCTCCTGACTTGATATCTGATTTATTGACAAGTCCCTATAGATTATTCCTTTAAAATATAACTTTGTGTTCTCAATCACCATTATAACTGTGCTTGTATTCCTGGATTTTCCACCTTCAATCCAACCCAACCTGTCTGAGGTGCCTGGATGCACACTCTAAGGATTCCTTATACCACATCCCTGCCCAGATTTAGAATCCACAGTGACTGCCCATTTTGCCATATTTGGCCCTGATTTACTTGTATGACAGAGTCTCACTTCTCCATGGACACTCAGCCATCCCTCCAGGCCACACGACTTCTTTCTTATCTTCTCAACAAGCATACTTACAGTTGTATTTGGTTTCCCTGCCTCAGAAGTCACCCCTACTCATCACCATCCATTCAGATCTTTTGGTAGTAAGAGCTCTGATCATAATATTTATCAGTATACATGGGTTCAGTATCAAGATCTGCCAAATTAATGATCATTTCAGAGTAACAGCTCAGACATACAGATTATGTCACTTAACCTCCAGTCTTCAGTCTCAGCATCTATAAATTTAGGAGATTAGATTATGTGGTCATTAAGGTTTTTTTCTAGGTCAAATTATCTGTGATTCCATGACTCAGAGTTTAATGAATCTTTCCCTTACTATTGTAACTCTACTCTGAACTCCTATTAAATTTTACTGTATTGTTTATTATTGTACATAAAGACATTTGTTTCCCTTATAAAAGTTAATAAGGCATTGAAGTTATGAAGCCTTGCTTAGCACTCACTTGAAGCTCACACCAAGCACCCTAACTGACATACATTGGTTCTTAACCATTGGACATAGAAACACACACAGCAGATTTTGAATGGCAAGATTAGGGTCTAGACCCAGCACTTCTACCAGATTATCTTGCTGCCTTTTGTCCCTGGGCCTTCAATTTAACATCATTCAAATGAGAGTTTGGGCAAGGTCAGTATCTTTCAAAATGGTTAAGTTTCACAATAAAGTTTTACAAAGAAGCTTAATGAATGTAAAATGATAAAAAGGAGACCTACTTTTGCTAAAGCGGGGAATGTTAGAGATACTAGACTCCCTGCTCACATTTTTCTTGCTTATGAAGCAGGCACTGGGGAACTCCTAAGCAACTAAGGCCCCCTCAAGTTTCACCAAACATTGTTTGAATACCACTGACCTAGATGATTTCTTTTGTGATTATGTTCTAAAATCTATGGTTCTAAATATTCAAAAATCCTGATTTGACTTATCCTATACCTACCCATCAAATCTTTCTATGTGCTTCTAAACATATTTGGCATCCCACCATGGTCTGTGAGGGGATAATCTGTTACCTAGAGAACTTGCCAAGAGGAGAGAAGGGACAGTATTAGAGATATTGATAGAAGAGAGGGGGGAAAAAGAGAAAGAGAGAATACTGACCGTCCACCACTGACCTGCAGATCCTGGATGTCTGGAACCCTGATTCTGGAGCCTCCAACTGATTTCTCCAGGGCATTTACCTTGCGTTTATACTGTCTGGTGAGGGTGGGTCAGGCCTGCAGCAATCTCTATAATTGGCTCTAGGGCAGGGAAGAAGAAGAGCCTAGTGATTTCACAATGTTGTCAATGCTGTATGGATAATAAGAAGGTGAGGGCATTAATGAGTGTTTGTTGAAGGGGGAGAGAGTCCCCCATAAAGCCTTGGCAGGGACCAGACATTGAACCCCTGCTCTGTAGCTACTGTTATTGACTATGTTATTAGTGGTTTAGCTACCAGATAAACAGTGCTGGGGTCAGACATATTTGGTGTCCTATGGGGCTGCATCTTAGGCTTTAGTACAAGAAAGATTATGTCTGGTAGGCCCAAAGACAGAACATTTGCAAAGTTCCACCAAATCTTAGTGAGAAAGTGGGAGGGGTTAGTCCAAGACCCAGATGCCTAAAGGATGAAGAATGAAAAAGGATGGGCAGAGATGGCTCTAGATTTTTCTTTCTAAGGCCAATGATCACTCTTTACCCCTCTCCCAGTTCATCATTCCTCTGTGGGAAGGTCCAAAGCATGGGTTATTATATCAGGCAATCAATGAGTGTTTACCAAGCATTTACACTGCTGTATGACAAAGACATTCAATGCATGGTCCCTGTTGTTAAGTAGCTTTACAGTTGCACTGGGGAACAAAATCATAAACACTTGAAAAGACTCTCTAAGCTATGGGTCAAGGGCATGCTGGAGACAACAGTGGCAGAGAAACTTCTTGGACCAAAAATTATTAGAATTGAAAGGACTGTAGATATGATATCACAGTCTCCCTTCAAGTGGAGAACTTCACGCTACAGTATCCCTGAGAAATTTGTTAATTAGGTTCTGTAACAACACTCCAGAGCCAGGAACCCCACAACCTCTTGAAGAATTGCTAATAATGTTTGTGGTCCTTGTGGTTAAAATTTTGGGGTCATACAGGTAAAACAACCTCCACATGATTTTTGCCCATGGATCCTGTTTACACAGAATTATCTCATTTTACTTGGTATGACTTCAAGTGCTTGAAAGGGGTTCTTGTGTATTGCTTCTTCAGGATAAAGACCTTCAGTATCTTAGCCTCTTTCCTTATGACCTGGTCTTGGGACATTCTCTGTTTCTCAATGTCTGTAACTGGTACAAACCCCAAATGGTATAGTTATTGCACCTTCTGTAAATACAGGCCCAGGCAATGTTTTACACCAAAATCGCAGAAATCTAAAACAGGTAGCTCTTTTTCACTTGACAATCATGATGTCCCACACATATTTTCTTTTTTGAGTTGGAGTCTCACCCCGTTGCCCAGGATGGAGTGCAGTGGCACGCTCATGGCCATCCCAGCATCGACCTGCTGGGCTCCGGCAATCCTTCCACCTCAGCCTTCCAAGTAGCCAGAACTACAGGCGTGCACTACCACACTTGGCTAATTTTTAATTTATTGTAGAGCCGAGGTCTCGCCAAGTTGCCTGAGCTGGTCTCGAACCCACAGTCTCAGGCAATTCACTAGCCTCAGCCTCCCAAAGTGCTGGGATTATAAGCTGAGCCCCCGAGCATTTTCAAAGGTAGCATTTTGTATTCCTACCTTTGCTATTATTAACTTGTAAGTGTCAGCTCATCCTGGCTACAGCCCTTTTGAATTCTGTCATTCTACAAACCAGGAGGCAATCACGTCAGGCTGGAGAGAACTTTAAGAATGAGGTAGAATTTAAGCTGCTTCCTTAAGGGTGGGCCTGTCTAGATGAGTGGAGGGGAGGTAGTGAAGATTTCAGGGTGAAGAAAGAGTTGCCACTTGCTATACCCACTGGGTTCCAATTATGTGCCAAGCACTATACTAGGTGCTCAGAGATAAACTGATGCAGACCTAACTTTAAGGTCATCTCATGGACTATAGACTCCAATTGTTACTCCATTGTTACCACAATGCAGGGAGGTGTGCACAAAGCATTGCCAGAGCAGAGGACCAGAGATCTCAACTCAGCAAAGGCTTCTTGGAGGAGGTGACATCTTAGCAGGGAATTGAAAGGATGAGAGCTTTCTTTAGGCAGAACAGATGAATGGAGAGCTCAAAAGCACAGGAATTGTGCTGGGCATGAGACTATGTCCAGACCCATTGACAAAGAGCATGTGTGAACTGGGTCTGAAACACAGCCTGGTGTCTGAAGCCCTTGTTTTTAGCAACCCTGAGAGGCCTGGAGTAGGAACTTTTCTGTTTGCTGCCCAGGGACTTCAGTTGCATCTGGACTGGAGCTGCTGAGACCCATGGAGGCAGCCCCTTCTGTCCCAGCCACCTCCTTGCTAGTCCCTCAGCAAACTCTAAACCTGCCAGGCTGGTCCGACAGGTGAGGTGCAGGCAGAATACCTGGAACTCAAATATGAGCTCCTCCTATGGTTTCTGCTCTCATCCCTCAGGGTTTAGGTGGGGTCACTGGAGTCAGTTCCTGACACGTAGGACTAGAGGTACAACGACAGCTAAGGAATACCTAAACTTTCCAGACACAGAGAACAGTCAACAAATGATCAGCTTTTAAATAGAACATTTGGGTACATAAAAGGATTGTTCATTTTGAGAAAGAAAATAAAAGTACTGAAGAAAAATGCAATTATAACAAAACAAATACATTTATTTATCTCTCTCTGCCTATTAGTTATCCATGGGGGGGGAACCAAAACAAAAAACAAAAAAAAAACACCAAACTCAGAATTGTCTTCTGGAGGGTGGGCCCCTTGTCGTATAGTTGGAATTTGTTCCTACGGATCAAACGGTCAACCAAAGCTTTTATCTGGAAGTTTTGAGAAGGTTGTATCATGACTTGTGGAAAAATCATCCTGAGTTGTGTCAAATAGGAGACTGTCTTTTCCACCATGACAACACACCTGCCCACATTGTGCTGTGAGTTCAGCAGGTTTTGACCTAAAATGACTTGACCCTTGTGCCCCACCCTCCCTATTCATCCGACTTTTTTTTGTTGCTTCCCTGGATTAAAAAACAAAGTCCTCAAAGGGAAACATTTTGCTGATGAGGAAGAGGTGAAACTAAGAACAGCAGAAGCTCTAAAAGGCATCAAAACTGACAAGTTTTAAAATGGTTTGGAGTGGAAAAGGCATCTCAGAAGGTGTATTGCATTAAGCAGAGAGTACTTTGAAGATGACTGAAGTTTAACATGTAAGAATCAATGCACAATGTTTAAAATAAATAAACTCCACTTTTGAGGGGTCTCCCCTCATATTGCTGCAGAATAAGTTAGCCCAAAACCAAGCAGCTTAAAACAACAAACATTGATTATCTCACAATATCTCTGAGGGGAAGGAATCTGGAGCTTCAGTCTCTTGTGAGGCTGCAGTCGAGCTGTCAGCTGGGCTGCAGTTATCTGAACACCTGACAAGACTGGAGACTCTGCTTCTGGGCTCACTCGTGTGGTTGTGGGCAGGGGACTTTATTTTTTACCACACAGCCTCCCTATAGGACTACTCATAGCATGGTACCCAGCTTTCCCCAGAGTGAGTGAGCCAAGAAACAGAAAAAGAGAGAGAGAGAGAAAAAACTCAAACAGAAGCTGTAGTATCTTTAAAAACTTAATCTTGGAAGCAGCATACCATCACTTCTGCTATATTCTATTTATCATAGACAACTCTGGAACAATGTGGAAGGGGACACGCAGAGGATGAGAATGCCAGGAGGGATTCATTAGTAGCTGTGTTAATTTCCTAGAGCTGCTACAACTAATGACCTCATCCTTGATGGCTTAAAACAACAGACATTTGTTGTCTCTCAGTTCAGGAGGCTAGAATCTGAAATCAAGGTTGCAGTATGGCCATGCTCCCTCTACAGGCTCTAGAGAAGAATCCTTCTTTTCCTTACCCTAGCATCTGGTGGTTGTCACAATCCTTGGTGTTGTTGGGCTTGTGGCAGCATAACCAAAATCTCTGCCTTTATCTTTTTATAGCCTTCTTCCCTGTGTCTCCTCTGTGTCCTCTATTCTTCTTACAAGGACATCAGTCATATTGAATTTAATCCACCCTAATTCAGCATGATCTCATTTTAACTAATTGTATCTGCAAAGAATTTATCATCTAATAAACTCACAGTCTGTGTTTCTAAGAAGGATATAAATTTGGGGGGACACTATTCAACCAGTACAGCCACCTTGGAATGAATTCCAGAGGCTGCGACCATTCCAGGAAAGAATTCCAGGATGACTTTTTCCTGTAAATTCCTTACACAGGAGGTTCCAGCCATATAAATCTATCACATCCTTCTTCTCAGTGTCTTTGCTGAATTCTGTTTCCTAATTCCCACTGCTACCAACCAAAGCAGCAGAGTTCAATTTAATTTTAATTTCACTCTGGGAAAGTGGAGGCTGAGGACAATCAGACATGTTTTTTTCTCCTTATCTCACGATTAATTTCTTTTCATATTGTTATACAAGTAATCCATCTTCATTGAAGAAAAATTAGGAAATACAGATAAATAAAAAGAATAAGAAGAAAAATCATCTACACTGGCACCACCCTAAAATTCCTACAATTGTAGTAAACTATCTCAGACCATTTTCTATGCAGAAATATATAGATTTTTAAAATTAAAATTAAATTACAAGATATGCAACTTTGCAACTTGCTTTTCTCACTTAATATGCCATAAGCATCTTTTCATATGAATAGAAGCCAGCATCTGGGATTTTTATTGTACCTTGCGTTTCAAAGAGAGATGGCATGCCCAAACCATCTTCTGTCTACTAGGTGGAGCCATTTCCCCCCGACTCCTTCATTCCTTCATGCCCATGGCAGGAGGACAAAAGCAGAGATGGAAAAGGTAGCCTACGATAGTGACAGGATTAAAAGGAAGTGGGTGGGACTGGGCTCAGGACTATGGGTCCCTAACTCAATGACCATCTCCTTCTTTCATACAGTGGAGAGTGACAAGAACTCATGTGAGGAGCTGGTGGCCCTACAAGGTTCAACTCGGGAGACTGGATTATGGGATTCTGAGGGTACTTGGTCAGTTAACATTTAGTATGGATGATTTCTACCACTCCCCCATCCCAACCACTTAGAAATATTTTTATGTTACGATCAATTTATCTCATGTGGTTTTTACAAATTTCCACACCAGTAGCACCACCTAATACAGGAGGAGACTCGAGACTGAGCCCCAAATCTCAAAATTTGCCCAAACTGGGAACTAGGAGAAGAGAGTGGCTATGTGCCCAGTAAGTCAGAGTTGAAAGCCCTAAGAGCAGAGGGGTGGTCACCCACCACGGGTCTCTTCCTCCATCAACCCCCTGCCCAAGCTGGCTCTTCCTGGGGAAGATATCTGGGGGAATGCTGCCCTAGTCACACTGCTGGAAGTAGAAGTCCGTGATGGGAGCACCCCAGCTGGCATTCTCGGAAAGCTGGGTGAGTCTGACGGGCTGGTCAGCCTCCAGCATGGTGCAAAGGAACCAGCCCGGATAAGCAGCTGACTCGAAGCTGGAGGTGAGCCCCAAGTCCCGCCGGTAGAAGGTGAAGCTCTTGGATTCCTTGGCATCGAGGTAGAGTTCCATGATGTTCACTGGCTGTGACAGAAGGCAGGGTGAGTGACGTGCAGGAGTGGGGACAATGGGAGGGCTGGGTGGTGCAAGGATAAGACCCTTAGGGACAAAGCAGAGCTGCCATGAACAGAACCCAGCCAAGATATCCCAAGAGGCCCTGAAGCCATGGACACTCAACTTCAGTGAGCTCAGCTTCTGTTGGCTAGGTCACCAGATATCAAGGGTGCCTCTGCAGGACTCACCTCTAGGGTTAGGATTGGCTCCTGCCCTGTACCACATGACAGGCACTGGCTTCCACCCTGGACACCCAGGATGACTGGGGACAGCCTGGCATCCAGAGATCGATTGGGGACCACACTGATCTCTTCACCTGTAGGAAGAAGGCCAGATGCAGGGTCTTGGCTACCCTTCCCTCCCCGCCATTCTGGGTTGTAAGAAACAAGGTACATCCTGCCCCCTGGGCAAAAAGGAAGCTCTTAGCTGCTGTCATGACAGGAAGAGTGGTCTTCTGCCAGCTGGCCCAGAATTGACATCAAGGCACAAAAACGCATTGTACTCATCCTACCCTTCTTGTCCAGGGTCAAATCTTCAAGTCTCAAAACCCCAAGGTAGATTCAAACTCCTCCTTTAATGCCCCTTGTCTCTCAGGCCTCTTTGCTAAAACTTGCCTTGATGAACCTCCCATTAGAGTTGTCTGAAAATCCTTCTACCCCCTGTGAGGTTTCTGAGAGCAGAAGAAGGTCTCATTCCTCCCTGTACATCCCTCCAGCATGCCCACACACCCATATACACATATATAAACATGCACACACAAATACACGCAGATACACCACACACATACATATGCACAAATATACCTGCACATACATACTTACACACAGATTCATGCGTACATATATACACATGATCATGCATATAGACATTCACATGATCACACATACATGCCTGTGTGCACATACATACATGTGCATACACACATACACCCAGCCTAGTAGGAGAACTGTCTGGCATCTGTGCTCGGTAAATGTGCCTCAGGTGGTAGGTGGACACTGTTTTTAGAGAAAGACCTGTCGTAATGTGTGGGCAGAGTGAGTCAGCACAAGACCCAATGGTGCCACCTGTTCTCTGGTGGCCAAGGACCTTCAGAAAGCAGAGGGGATGCAGGTGAAGAGTCAGAAACCCACCACCACATGGGAAGAAAGGAGTGGAAAAGTCTGCTTTACTTCTCTCCTCAGCACTGGCTTCCAGGGAAATGGAATTTTTGACCTAAGTCTACCTATGGAAAAATGACAACAAGTCATTCTTCTTGGAAAATATTCCCTTTTCTGCAAAGAAGCTTCAGGTGGTACTGGGGCCTGTGTCCTCGCTTGGCTAGAGGGTGTGTAGTATTTTATTTGTCCTCGCTCAGAGCCCTATCTCATGCCTCAGGGCTGGGGTCTGCAGGCCTGTGCTAATTTGCATAATTTTCTAAGCCCTCTTTAGGCCCTCTCCGCTCAGTGTATAATCCAGGAAAGTGGGTCATGCTTTGTCACCAACCTTTAATGACCTTCCCTGCATGCAGCCCTCCAGCTAGAAGCTCATTATTATGCAGATAAAGCACCTTCAATGCCGAATCCTTCATTCTGAAACATCAGGAGGATGAGACTCCATTAGGGGAAGGGTGGGCACACCGGCTTGCCCTGGTTCCAGAGAATCCTCTCATCTTAGGCATTTTGTTTTCCTCTTTACACTATGCCCCATGCCTGAGGTAATAGCACAACCTTCTCTCCCATCCTTGCCAGGCTCATGCCTTATCAGGGGGATGCCCCCACAGCCTCCCATCGAAGTCTGGGGTTTGTTCCTTCACCCTATTTAACCTTTTACACCCCAACACATCTCCTGTTGGAAGAGAAGCTGGAGGGAGAGTCACAGCTCTGGGTCCTTGTGCCACTCTGCCTACATTGCTGCTGAGTCACAGCAGACAATTATGTCACCCTCTCTGGGCCTCAGATTCCCAATGTTAAACAAACATTGGGTTAGATAATAGCTAGGCCTATTCCAGATTAAAATCTGATTCTTCAATTATTATCGAAGACTTCCAGTTACATGTACTTCTTTGGCCATATAAAAAAAAATTTTTTTAAATTTACAGTTCTTTCATTTCACTTTTCAAAGTTATTTCTCATCGATGATCTCGGATGATTTTCTGACTTCCTGTGGGTTAAAAGATGCATCCTAAAGTTGGTTTCTCCAGATGTTATATGGGGAAAAAGTAGGCAGTATAAAAAATTGGTTCAGTGTGTGGCCAAACACAATTAAACAAGTTGCATTACTTCAGAAAGCCTCAGTCATATGTTGAGTTTTGCTGTGGTACTCTTACAAGAGGACAGAGAACGCTTCATTTACTTGGCCCTGGGATTGGAGCCCCACAGAAGACACTCTGGAAGATACTATACTAGACTCTGAGAGAAAAGACTATTTTCATCCACTGTCACAAAGTCCAGAGCATGCCGGTGTCTGGCTCAGTACATGCCCATAGATGGACAGATGAACTGAGTGAATCATGTTTTTTGTTTCATTTATTCCCCCAAAGAGGAGTGAGGAGGTATGGGCACAGAGTGGGTGGGCTGATATCAATTCTCTGTGCTGGGTGGCAAGAGCAGAGCTCTGGGCAGGTCTCCTGGCTTCTGTTCTCATGGTGGCTGGATTAGGCTGTAGCTCTAGACTGGGTGGTTCACTTGGCCGCTCTCAGCATCAGGGTACACTCATGAGGTGGCCTGCCTCAGTTCTGCCCCAATCTGAAGAAAGCTGGAAGAGCTTTTTTAAGGAAAGTGAGATGCTGGTCACAATTTCCCAGCTGCAGTGGCAGCCCTTTCCTCCTTCCCTCCCTCCCTTCCTCCCTTCCTCCCTTCCTCCCTCCCTCCCTCCCTCCCTCTCTCCCTCTCTTGCAAAGCTGGGCAACAGGTCTACCTTGAACTCACTCCCCCCAGAACTTCATGTACTCACCGGAAGCACAGAGCCCCACTCAGGACCATCTTGAGCTCCACAGGGTGTAGACTCCCCTATTTTGGAACAAATAACAGAAAGTCGTGGAGACAGACACTGAGCTGGCTGGTACCTGGATAACAATCAGCTCCTTGAGCCTCCCAGCATGTGGGCAGCCTCCACAGAGTAGGAGCTTCTGGGCTTGGGGTCAGGAAAGAGCCCCAGTGCTGCTAGTGCCCCCAAAGAATACCTCAGAATGCTCCTTTCTCCTGGCAGGAGCTGTGAGTCTGCCAGCGCCTCCAAGGATTCCTCAGCCTTTTATGTAAGGCCTAGGGAGGGGCCCTGAAACTGCCACAACTGAAGAGGAGCAGGGTTTTCCAGAGTGATTTCACACCACCCTAAGCCACCAGAAACACCTGCTGCTCATTATCTTTCTTGGAGAAGGAAGTTTCTGGAGACAGTTTCCTTCCAACAATTTTGAAGAACTTCCTTGGGGCTTTCCAGCTCTTCAGGAACACTCAGCTCCTGTACCTCAGGGACTTCCAGACCCCGGGGGTCAGTGCAGATGACAACTCAAGAAAGCAGATTTTAGAACAAATCTCTTCCCCCCTCCCTTCTTTTCTTTCTCTCTTCCTTCCCTCCCTCCCTCCCTCCCTCCTTCCCTCCTCCTCCCTGTCCTTCCTTCCCTTTCTTTTTCATTCCCTCCTTTCCTTTCTTCCCATCTCTTCCTCCCTTCCTTCTGTTTTTCCTTCCTGCCTGCCTTTGCCAGGCTTATGGGAGATGCTGGAGGTGGGGCTCTCCTGCTTAGGGAATGTTCAGGCTACATACTCATTGTAGAAAAACTTGAAAATCCAGATTCGCAAAAAATAAAAACGTGAATACTTGTCTTCTGCGAGTGCTCCATCAGAAAGCCAATGACAACACTTACACATAAAACACATACACATGAAATGATTGACAGCTTTTCATACAACTGTATCACAGAACCTATACTCTTTCCAAACTGTTTTTCTCATGTAGCAAAATCACAAAATGTCTTTCCATATCAATTAAATAATGATGCCATAAGTTTGAGTAGCTATATTGTATTTCATTATATAGCTGCAACATCATTTATTTATAATAATTCATTATTATTGGTCTTTTCTATTGTGATTTGCTTGGGACTTTTTTTGCTATTGAAAACCATATTGTGACAAGTATGTCTATATCTACTTCTTTGCTCATGTGTCTGATTATTTCCTTAGTAAAATCTAACTTAATTAATGTAATGTTAATACCTCCACACTCTTTGATGGGTCTGAATTAAAAGTAAGAGCCAGTGCATAACAAACAATTTAATTATGTCTTGAGTTGATTGCCATTGATAACTGCTTATTGTTAAGGTATAGGTTTTATTTTTTTAAATTTTAAAGATGTGGAGTACAATTCAGGATTAGGTATACAAATCTTCATTATGCAGGTACCCCTTGATGAGTTTCCCTCAATTGCCAGTCCCACCCCCCCTCCCCTGGCAGTTTCCCACTACTACCAATCCCTTTCTTATAGTATTGTGATAATTGTTCAAGGTCTGCTTATGAGTGAGAACATATGGTACTCTGTTTCTGTGATAGATCACTGAGTATGACAGACTCTAAATCTATCCAAGTTGCTGCAAAGTCCATATGTTTGTACTTCTTTATGGTTGCATAATATTTCTTTGCATATATGTGCCACATTTCTTTTTATCCAGTTCAGCTTTGATGGGCAACATGGTTGGTTCCATGTTTTTGCTATTGCGAATACAGCTGCGACAAACATGCGTGTGCAGTTATATTTTTTGTTTCATGATTTGTGTTCCTACAGGTATATGCCCAATAGGGGAATTGAAGGGTCATATGGAAGGTCAATTTCTAGTTCTTTCAGAAATCGACACACTGTCTTCCAAAGAGGTTGCACTACTTTGCATTCCCACCAGCAACGTAGAAGCATTCCTTTTCTCTGTATCCTCACCAGCATCTGTTGTTATTTGTTTTATTAATGATGGCCATTCTTACTGGGGCTAGGTGGTATCTCAGTGTGGTTTTGATTTGCATTTCTCTGATGATGAGTGAGACTGAGCACATTTTCATGTGTCTGTTGGCTGCCCGTATATCTTCTCTTGAGAAGTGTTTATTTGTGTCTTTTGCCCACTTTTTAATGGTGTCATTTGGTTTTTTTCCTTTTGGCACATTTGCGTTTCTTGCAGATCCTAGATGTTAGGCCTTTGTCAGATATACAGTTGGCAAATATTTTTTCCCATTCTGTGGGCTGTCTCCCTGTTCTCTTGATGGTTTCTTTTGCTTTGCAGAAGCTTATCAGCTTAATGAGGTCCCACTTGTCTATCTTATCTCTTATGTCATGGGCACATGGGGTTTTGATCAGGAATTTGTTGCCAGTTCCAATTTCCATAAGGGTGTCTCCCACATTTTGTACCGTTCTTATAGTTTGAGGTTTCCCTTTTAGGTCTTTGATCCATTTCGAGTTAATTTTTGTCCATGGTGGTAGGTAGGGGTCCTGTTTCAATCTTCTGCATGTGATCTGCCAGTTTTCCCAGCATTATTTACTGAATAGGTTCTCCTCTCCCCAGTGGTTATTGATGGAGGCTTTGCCAAAGATGAGTTGGTTGAGAAATTGAGGTTTTGTTTCCAGAATCTCTATCCTGTTCCATTGGTCTGAGTGCCTGTTCTTGTACAAATACCAGGCTGTTTTGATTATTGTAGCCTTATAGTAAAGTTTAAAGTCTGAAAGTGTGCCACCTCCTGCTTTGTTTCTTTTGCTAAGGATTGTTTTGGCTATTTGTGGTCATTTATGTTTCCATGTGAATTTCTGTATTGTCATTTCCAGGTTTGAGAAGAGTTATATTGGTCATTTAATGGGTATTGCATTGAATCTGTAGATTGCCTTTGATATGATGGGCATTTTAACAATGTTGGTTCTTCCTACCCATGAGCATGGAACATGTTTCCATTTGTTTGTGTCTTCTTGGATTTCTTTGAGCAGCATTTTGCAGTTCTCATTGTAAAAGTCTTTCACTTTTCTGGTTCGGAAGATGCCAAGGTATTTCATTTTTTTGTGTGGCTATTGTGAAGGCATACTTTTAAAGAAATGGTATTCAGACATATGGGCTAAAAACGCTTTCAAGTGTTCAAAAATAAATGAAGTATCAGGCAGTCCAAAAGAGAAAATAATTCACAGCTCACATAATGCCACTAATATGTTGAACATCTTTCAGAAAAATAAAATTATTGTAAAGCTGTCTCATGCAGAATTATTAAATTGACTGTAAGTTGATTAAATAGAAATGACACTGAAACAGTTGCAAAACACAAAACAAAACTCTATAAAGATCTGGTCTATAGGTAAAGTGACTTTAAGCAAACAAGCTTTCATTTGGAAAGTGATTGTAGTAGAAATAGATATTGCTTCACCTAAAAATGCTGAATTCCACCTGCCTAGACTGTTTTCCTTAATTCCCTGACCCCAGTGAATTGAACCCGTGTGCTCACAGGACACGTCTGTGAAACTAATAAAGCTCAATTTTATCATCATGCTGATTTCATCACTTTTATACTAGTAAATATTTGACCCATGCTCACCATATGTTTACATAAGAGTCAAATTGTGAACTTTTGAAAAGTAAACTTTGGCACTACCTAAGGCTAACGTTATTTTACCCCAAACTCACACACCATATGTGGTGGTTTTAAAAATATGTCCACACGTTTTCAGATACATCATCCTTTAAGAGGTAGAGCTTAATTTGGACACAACACATGCCAACACACAGAGAAAACCTTATCTGCAAGTCAAGGAGAGAAACCTCAAAAAACCAAGTCTGCCAACATCCTGATCTCAGATTCCAGCCTCCAGAACAGCAAGAATATAAATCCTTGTTGTTTAATCCAAAAAAAGACAAAATTTAATTGTACTTCTTGAGTATGAACTAGACTTAGTAACTTGTGTGTAATGAATATGTTACATGGTGAAAGTGGAAGCATGTCACTTCTGAAGCTTAATCATAAAGGCACTGCAGTTGCCTCCTTGCTCTTTCTTGGGTGACCAACCTGGAAGAAGCCAGCTGCCATGTGGTAACAACACTCAAGCAACCCTGTGGAAAGGTCCACATAGTAAGGAACTGTGGTTTCCTGCCAACAGCTCTAAGTGAGCCATCTTAGAAATAGACACTCCAGCCCCACTCAAGTCTTCAGATGACTACAGCCCTGGTTGACATCTTATCTGACGTCTAATGAGACAGCTTAAGCCAGACTACCCCGTGAAGCCAATTTTCTGATTCCTGATTCTCAGAGATTTTGTGAAATAATAAATGTTTCTTGTTTTCAGCTGCTGGGTTTGTGGCTAGTTTCTTACACAGCAGTTGGTAACTAATACATATTGATATCACTATTGGCAGTTTCTATCCTATTTTTTTAATTGTCTACTATCTTCAGTGGGTATCTTCTCTTATCAGCAAACCTCTCAGTTCTTCATGGACTTTATATACCCAGAAAGTGTCGCAGCCTGCAGAGGGGCACTATTCCCTATGGTGATCTATCCCCACCTTTGTGAGAATGGAGGCAACCCTGGAGGTAGACGTGGCCCTTGTTCTTGTTGTAGAGCTGAAGACTTGTAGTGTATTCATCTGTATGAGTATGTAAGCATGAACAGTTTATTACAGTAAGACAGTACATTCTTGCTAGGGAGATAAATGTAATAATAATTAAAATAATTGATATTCATGTGATGCTCACTGTGTCCATGAATTATTTTCATTTATAGTCATAACTGCCCTAAGTGATAAATATCATCATTATCTCTGTTTTATAGATGTGGAAATCAGGCATAGAAATATCACTATTGCCTGATATTGGATCAAAAATTAGTATTAGAATCAGAATTGAATCCAGGAAACCTGAGTTTAAAACTATTGATTCCAAGATACAACATGGCAGTCAGACTCAAGCCACATGGACCTCTTGCTTCTCTTTGAAAAAGCTAGGTATGCTCCTGTAGGAGGTGCCATTTGCTTTCCTGGGTGTCTCTGTTCAACAGGCTGAGCCCCACCCTGCTTCCTTTAAGGAGAGTCTCTGGGATACCTGCTCTGCTCTCAAAGCTACACTGGCCTCCCTCCTCTTCCTCCAGCATACCCAGCACACTCTTACCTTGCTCATGCCTCGAGGTCTTTGCACTGGCTGTTCTACCTGCCTGGAGAGCTGTTCACCAAGATGTTAGCATAACTTCTTCCCTTTCCTCTCTTAGACCTTTGCTGCAATGCCCCCTTCTCAGTGAAGCCCACACTCACCAATCCGTGCTTCCCTTTCCTGCTCCCACATTCCCCTTACCATGCTCCATTTCTTTCCATAGCACTTAACCACCTTTGAGTACACTGTATAATTTAACCATGTATTACATTTATTATTGATTGGATTCCCCTACTCAATGCTGCTGGAAGGTAAGTTCATACAAAGGGAGGTGCTTCCTATCTATTTTTTTGATTGGTGTTTCTCAGACATGTAGGGTGGTGCCTTGTATATGGTATAATTTCAATGAACAGATGTTGCAACAACACTGAATGAATTATATACTGCATCACATAAAAAAGACCAAGGGCTTGTCTAACATTTTTTCATGATTATTATTCTGTTCTTAAGAGAGTTCTGATCCTTCTGGTTTCTTATTCTCTTGCTTTACCAGTTAAGGTCATCAATTGGCAAACTGGCCTATGAGGCAAGACTGGCCCACTGCTTATTTTATAAATAAAATTTTATTGGAACACATCCATTCTCATGTGCTTACATATTGCCCATGGCTGTTTTTGTACTACAATGGCAGAGATGAATATTTGTGGCAGAGATTGTATGCAAAGTCTAAAACATGTGCTGCATGGTCTTTTTATAGAAAAGTTTGCTGAACTCTAGTCAAAATTGTCTTGGTTCAAGTCCTAAATCTGCTACTAAGTAGCATATGTCTTTGGTCAAGTTATTTAACCTTCCTGTGTTTCAGGGTTTTCACCTGTAAAGCAGAGATTAAATAGTACTGACTATTGCTGTTAGAATTAAATGAGTTAATATATGTGAAGTCTTTAGAAGTGTCTAGCATGTAGTAGGTACTTAAATGTCAGCTACATCATCACCTTTTCTTCCTCCTGCCCTTCTTCCTTCTCCTTCTTCTTGGGAAGTGTGCCTCATCTCTTTGAGGCACCTTCTCCTCCTCCTCCTCCTCCTTCTCCTTGGGAAATGTGCTTCATCCTTCCTCATTTCTGTTTCTCTGTAGAGAGGAGAGTAATATCCTTGTCACTGGGGTGTCATGAGGACTGGATGAGTCAGAGGCTGTGAAGAGCTGGCTCAACACCTAGCACAAACCCCAGTTACCTGTTCCTGCTCCCTGTCTTTCCCACCTCTCCAGTATCTTTCCTAGGCAGGTAAAGAGGACACTAAAAGTGCAGCAGAGGCCAAATTACACTGATCAAAATCTAAAGCTGGTTCAAGACCAAATACTTCCTTGCCTGTGCTAACACAGCTTTCCCAACCCAGCAAAAGGCCTAGACTTGGCCCCAACAATCTGGTTGAATGACTGAAGAATATTCTGTGGGATTTTCAACTTAATGACAAGAAAGGTTAACATTTACTACACATCTGCTGTGTCAAGCATGGTTGTCAAAAGCAGTGTAGCTATTATCCCATCTCATTACATCAGTCCTATAAGATAAGGAACTATTCTTCTTCCCATTTAACTTATATGACAAAACGAGGCCTAGAGAGGTTAACTAACTCACCCAAGGTCACAAAACTAGTAAAAGATGGACCTGGTATTCGTATTCTGGCAGTTCAATTCTATGCTAATTTTCCTCCTTTTTCTAATGTAAAAAAATACTGTGTAATGCTTATAGATTTTGGCAATTTTGGAGGCCAGAGGATCTCCCTGGCAGGAGACTACATGAAGGACCAAGGAGATTTTGACAAAAGTAGAAACCAACAGAGTTGGTATAGAAACAAAGGGTTGCACTATGGCAGTGTGGCACACACCAAGATGAAAGGAATTCCTCGCTCCCTGGGGTGGCTTTTGGTGGCTTAGGAAATCTGTGAAGGCCCTGCCTGGCATAGGACACATGATGGCAATGCCCAGACACAGACTCCAGGAGGGCATGAGAAGAAGGGGACCTCCAACTGTGGCCTGGGACTCCCTCCCTACTCAACCACACCAGAGAGGAAGATGCTACTTGACTTTTGGCACATTCAGGAAACACTGGATGCCCCAAAAGTAAGAGGGAGGTGTGTAGACCAGCATCCACAGCACTGCAGCTGAATGCTGAGTCCAAGGCATGTGGCTTTGCTGCGGATGCTGGGTCCTGTGGCGCCCTCCAGGGTGGAAGGGGTAGGGAGGGGTCAGATCCACAGGCTGGGATGGGGGGATAGTGTGTGGGAAACCCACAAGGCGGGCGAGGCTCTGGTTTGTGTCACATCCACAAGCAGTATCTTCTGACTGAGTCATCAAGGGCAGGACCAGAGCCACCAGCAATCTCCTTACCTCAGATCCAGGTCCTGGTGCTGTCCTCATCTGTACCTCAACTGAGGACTCAACTCCCAGGGATTGTATAATTTGACGATTGCTGGATGACCCAAGCATGAAATTGGAAATAAGCCAAATGTGAAAGGGAAACGCAAACAAGTCAAAAGGAGTGCTGGTCTGACTTCATTCTCCCTGGTCCTGGGCTGGCCGCTCCTGCCAGATTAGAGGCACGCTCGGTATGCCAGGCTACAGCCTCACAGGAGGGGCACTCTTGGCCAGGTGAATTGGGCTGACCACACTGGGATGCCTAGTTCCAAACATCTGCGGGATCAACTCATGCATCGACTTTCTTCCTCTTTCTCCATGTCTTTTTACGAGGTTCTGGAGCAGCTCACCCAGTTAATAAGTATCCAAAGCAAAACTAGAAAAGGCAAGGGAGCTGCTCTGGGGCTACCCCTTTGGTTCCATCAATTATGAGTGTCACTGAGGAGGGAGGGAGCATTCCTTTTCATAAGCGCCTCAAAAACAGGGACTATTTTCATTATTGCTATATATTTTTGTCTATTTTTGGAAAACTGTTTATTAGATAGGTATCTGCACATTTACCTTTTTGGACATATTTTTAAATTACTATTATTTTTAATTGTGGTTTAAAAATATACATATCAGCCGGGCTTGGTGGCTCAGTCTGTAATCCCGCGCCTTTGGGAGGCTGAGGTAAGTGGATTGCCTGAGCCCGCGGGTTCGAGACCCGCCTGGGCAGCGAGACCTCATCTCTACAATAAATAATAATAAAAAAAAATCAGCCGGGCGTGGTGGCGATGGCTGTAATTCCGGCTACGTGGAAGGCTGAGGCGGAAGGATCGCCGGAGCCCAGCAGGTCGAGGCTGCGGTGGCCGGGAGCGGCCACTGCACTCCGGTCTGGGCGACAGAGTGAGACTCCAACTCAAAAAAATAAAAAATATATATAAAAATAAAAAAATAAAAATATACATATCACTTTTAAATGTACAGTTAGGTGGCATTAAGTACATTTACATTGTTGTGCAACCATCACCACCATACATCTCCAGAACTCTTCTCATCTTGAAAAACTGGAACTCTGTACCTACGGAACAATAACTCTCCTCCTCATTCTTTTCAAAACTCTGGTGGCAATCACCATTCTACTTTCCATCTCTATTGATTTGATTGCTCTTGGTCTCTCCTATAAGTGGAATTACACAATATTTTTTTTTGTTGTGGATGTTGTTGTTGTTGTTATTGGCTTATTTCATTTAACATAATATTCTCAAGGTTCATTCATGTTGTAGCATGTATTTGAATTTCATTATTTTTAAGGCTGCATGAATATGCCGCTTTTTATTTATCTATTCATCTGTTGATAAACACTTTGGATTGCTTCCACCTTTTGGTATTGTGAATAATGCTGCTCAAATGACTCTTCAATTCTTTGTTTTTCTTTTTGAGTCTATATCCAGAAGTAGATTTGCTGGATCCTATAGTAATTCTATTTTTAATTTTTTGAGGAACAACCAAACTGTTTTCCATAATGGCTGCACCATTTTACATTTCCAACAACAGTGCACAAGGGTTTCAAATTCCTCCACTCCTTTTCAACATTTATTATTTTCTGTTTTGATCTTAATGGGTATGAAGTAATAGTATATCATTGTGATTTTGATTTGCATTTTCCTAATTACTAGTGATGTTGAATATCTGTTCATCTGCTTATTAATCACATGTATATCTTATTTGGAAAATATCTATTCCCATCCTTTGTCTGTTTTTTTAATTGGGTCATTTGTTTTTGCGGTTGTTGAGTGATTGGAGTTCTTT
The DNA here is from genome assembly GCA_027257055.1 of Cephalopachus bancanus. Lineage (NCBI taxonomy): Eukaryota > Metazoa > Chordata > Mammalia > Primates > Tarsiidae > Cephalopachus > Cephalopachus bancanus. The sequence continues at coordinate 1,224,976 of JAPVLO010000380.1, read as the reverse complement.
ATATATTCTAGATATTAACCCCGATCAGATTTGCCACTATTTTCTTCTATTCCCTGAGTTACATTCTATTAATAGTGTTCTTTGATGTAAAAAAAAGGTTTAGATTTCTATATAGTCCAGTTTAACAATTTTTTTCTTTTGTTGCCTCTGTTTTTAGTGTTATAGCAAAGAAAGCTTTGCCAAACCCAATGACATGAAGCTTTTCTCTAAGTTTTCTTCTAAGGGCTTTGTCTCTTACATTTAGAACTTTGTACATTTTGAGTTGATTTTTGTATATGATATAACGTAAAGGTCCATCAATGTTTTCAAATCAATTGTAACACATATACCATAATGATATAAAATGCTAATAATAGGGCAAACTGAGTGTGGAGTACATGAAAATTCTGCACTATTTTTGCATTTTTCTGTAAATCCAAAACATTTATAAAATATAAATGTATTATTTATTATTTATGAAGAATAAAATACATGCTTAGGCTAAAAAGGTAAAAAATAAAATAAAAGACTTCACATTAAAAAAGAAAAAAATAGCTAGTACCCAACAAAGTAAAAGTCTTGATGTCTGACAGCCAGTCAAAGATTACCACACAGGCAACAAAACCAAACAAAACTACCTACAAAAAAAAAAAGCCCTGTACTGGATGCCTTTCCAGTAGAATTCTACAAAATGTACAAGGAGTTGCTGATACCAATCCTATTGAAAGTATTCCAGGCAATTGAGAAGGATGGAATTCTCCCCAAATCATTTTCCGAAGCTAACATCACACTGATACTCAAATTGGGTAAATATCCAACAAAAAAGAGAACCACAGGTCAATAAGAACATAGATGCAAAAATCCTCAATTAGATTCTAGCAAATTGGATTCAAAAACACATCTCAGAAATCTCCACCATGACCAAGTAGGCTTCATCCCCAGGATGCCTTGCTGGTTCAACATTAGCAAGAACATAAATGTAATTAAATACATCAAAAGATGTAAAAACAAGAACCACGTGATATCATTAGATGCAGAAAAAGCTTTTGATAAAATTCAGCATCCCTTCTGGATAAAAACCCTCAAACACCTAGGTATAGAAGGAACATACCTCAAAATAGTAAGTGCTATTTATGATAAACTCACAACTAACATATTGCTCAATGGACAGAAACTGGAAACATTTCCCCTAAAAACTGGAACAAGACAAGGCTGCTCACTCTCACACCTCTTGTTCAACATTGTGTTGGAAGGCCTAGCTAGAGTAACTAGACAAGAGAAGGAAATCAGCGTATCCAAATAGGAAAAGAGGAAATCAAGTTATCCCTCTTTGCTGATAATATGATCCTATACCTTGAAAATCCAAGAGAATCTGAAAAAAAACCTGCTTGCACTGATAAAGGACTTTGGCAAAGTCTCAGGATACAAAATAAATGTGCAAAAGACAGTTGCATTCCTATACACCAACAAGCAGGCAGAGACCCAAATTAAAAGCACAATCCCATTCACAATAGCCACACAAGAAATGAAATATCTCAGCATCTTCCTAACCAGAGAAGTGAAAGACCTTTACAATGAGAACTACAAAACACTGCTCAAAAAATTCCAAGAAGACACGAACAAATGGAAAAATATTCCATCTCATGGATAGGAAAAATCAACATTTGTTAAGATGTTCATCCTACCAAAGGCAATCTACAGATTCAATGGAATACCCATTAAGTTACCAACATCATTCTTCTCAGACCTGGAAATGACAATACAGAAATTCATATGGAAACATAAATGACCACAAATAGTCAAAACAATCCTTAGGTAAAGAAACAAAGCTGGAAGTATCACACTTTCAGACTTCAAACTTTACTATAAGGCTACAGTAATCAAAACAGCCTGGTATTGGTACAAGAACAGCATGTAGACCAATGGAACAGGATAGAGATTTTGAAAACAAAGCCTCAATTTTTCAACCAACTCATCTTTGACAAAGCAACCACTGGGGAGAGGAGAACCTATTCAACAAATGGCGCTGGGAAAACTGGCTGATCACATGCAGATGACTGAAACGAGACCCCATACACAAAAATTAACTCAAAATGGATGAAAGACCTAAATGTAAAACCTCAAACTATAAGAATCTTAGAAAACGCAGGAGACACCCTTATGGAAATTGGAACTGGCAACCAATTCCTAATCAGAACCCTCAGTGCCCATACCTTAAGAAATAAGATAGACAAGTGAGACCTCATCTAACTAACGAGCTTTTTCAAAGCAAAAGAAACCATGAAGAGAGCAAGGAGATGGCCCACAGAATGGGAAAAAATATTTGCTAACTGTAATTCTGACAAAGGCCTAACATCTAGGATCTACAAGGAACTCAAATGCTCTGAAAGGAAAAAAAAAACAAGCAGCCCCATTAAAAAGTGGGCAAAAGACATGAATAGACACTTCTCAAAGGAAGATATATGGGCAGCCAACAGACACATGAAAAAATGCTCAACCTCACTCATCATCAGAGAAATGCAAATCAAAACCACACTGAGATACCACCTAACCCCGGTAAGAATGGCCATCATTAATAAAACAAACAACAACAGATGCTGGTGAGGATATGGAGAAAAAGGAATGCTTCGACACTGCTGGTGGGAATGCAAACTAGTGTAACCTCTTTGGAAGACAGTGTGGCAATTTCTGAAAGAACTAGAAATTGACCTTCCATATGACCCAGCAATTCCCCTATTGGAAATATACCCGGAGGAACTCAAATCATTCTACAAAAAAGATACCTGCACATGTATGTTTGTTGCAGCTCTATTCACAATAGCAAAAACATGAAACCAACCACGTTGCCCATCAAAACTCGACTGAATAAAGAAAATGTGGTACATATACACAATGGAATATTATGCAGCCATAAAGAAGGACAAACATATGTCTTCACAACAACTTGGATGGATTTGGAGTCTATCATACTCAGTGATTTATCACTGAAACAAAGAACAGAGTACCATATGTTTTCATTCATAAGCGGACCTTGAACAATTATTATAATACTATAAGAAAGGGATTGGCAATAATGGGAAACTGTTGGGGGGGTGGGATTGGCAGTTGAGGGAAACTGCTAGGAGAGGGAGGGGCATACCTCATCAACAAGGATACCTGCATAATCAAGGTTTGTATATCTAACCCTGAATTGTACCCCCACATCTTTATAATAAAAAAAGAAAAAAAGTTTACAAAAAAAACCCAGGAAAATAAGACATAGTATGAAAAGAATAATGGCAAACAGACACCAATGTTAAAATGAGCAAATAAAAAAATCCCTAGTGATCTAGTAGTTAGAAAAAAAATTAAAATATTGTATCTAAAGTCTATATGTTTAACAATTTAAGTAGATACATAAAAGATTTTATTTTTTTTTTTGAGTTGGAGTCTCACTCTGTCGCCCAGACTGGAGTGCAGTGGCCGCTCCCGGCCACCGCAGCCTCGGCCTGCTGGGCTCCGGCGATCCTTCCGCCTCAGCCTTCCGAGTAGCTGGAATTACAGGCATGCGCCACCACGCCCAGCTTATTTTTTGATTTATTGTGGAGATGAGGTCTCGCTGCCCAGGCGGGTCTCGAACCCGCGGGCTCAGGCAATTCACTCACCTCAGCCTCCCAAAGGCGCGGGATTACAGGCTGAGCCACCGAGCCCGGCTAAAAGATTTTTTTAAAAGAGTCAAGTAAAAATCCAAGACATAAAACTACAACTGAAATGAAATATACACTATATGAGATTAACATGCAGAGGTCATGATTAGTGAATTTGAGGATATAGAAATAGAAGCCATTCAAAATACATCTATGAGACAAACAAGCCAAAAGACACACACTATACACAAGAACAGAGAAGCAGTATATGTGGAACAACTTCAAGTGACCTAATATATGAAATTCTTAAAGGAAAAAAGGAAAGTGGGGACAAAACATTTAAAGAAATATTAGCCAAACATGTTCTAAATCTGATAAAAACTATAAACCCACAAGTCCAAGAAGATCAGATAACCCTGCATGAGAGATGAAGAAAAGTCTACAGCAGAAACATTAAAATCAAATTGCTAAAAACCAGTGATAATGAGGAATACTTAAGAAAAACCAAAGGAAAAAAGATACATTGCATGCAAAGAAATAAAAATAAAGATGACTGTAGACGTTTTGTCAGAAACAACGCAAATGAAATGGCAGTAGAGCGACATACTCTAATTATTGAAAAAAATTTTCAACTATTTTTTATAGTTATAACTAATAAAAAGACAATTAAATGAATGTTGTTTCAGATACACATAGAAAGAAAATTATATCATGGAAATAAGAATTTGAATACAGAAATGAAGTCCAGAAATAGTAACTATATTTATAAATATGTAATATTTTTAACTTAATATTTAAATCCCTTTAAAAGATAATTGTTTAAAAAATAATGGCATTATTAGGATTATAATCTACATATAAATAAAATGAATGACAAAAATAGCATAATGCCTAGGTGAGGAAAATTGGAAGTATATGATTCTACTTGAAGGTAGACTATGGTAAATTAAGAATGAATACTATAATTTTAAATCAACTACTAAAACAACAAAATAATTATTTGTAACTAATAAGTTAACAGAGGAGAATCAGAAAATAGAATTAGAAAATATTCAAATAATCCAAAAGAAGGCGGGAATAAAAAGAAAAAAGAAAACAAAGAACAGATGAGAAATATGTAAAACAAATAACAAGGTGATAGACTTCAACCAAACTATAGCAATAATAACAGTTGATATAAATAGACTAAACACTTCGGTTAAAAGGTAGAGATTGTTAAAATGAATAAAAAAGCAAAATCCTACTATATGCTACCCACAAGAACTTCACTTTAAATCTAAAACCACAATCATGCCAAAAGCAACAAGATGGAAAAGGACATACTATGCTAATACCAAGAAAAAGAAATGTGAAGTGGTTATATTAATATTAGGCAAAGTAGATTTCAGAATAAAGAATATTACCAAAGATAAAGAAGGTTATTTCACAATTATTAGGAGTACATTGATACACTGAAATTTTTAAAACATTGCTGAAATAAGTTTAATTAAAAAGACCTAAATAAATGGTGAGAAATGCCATCCTCAAGGGTCAGAAAATTAAATCTTATTAAAATATTAAGTTTCTCCAACTTGATCTACAAATTCAATGCAATCTTAATCAAAATCTCAGCAGGATTTTTTTTTTTTTAGAAATTGGCATGTTGATACCTAAATTCATTTATAAAAGCAAAGCCTAGAATAGAATGACTTTTTAAAAAGAACAAAGTTGATGGGCTAACACTACCTAATTTCCAGATTTATTATAAAGCTACAGCAATTAAGATATTGATCACTTTAAGGCATTGGCATTAAAGAGATCAACCAAACATGACAGAGTCCAGAAATAGACCCACACATGTATGAACAACTGGTTTTCTTTTCTTTTATTCTTTTTTTTGAATCGGAGTCTCTCTGTTGCCCAGGCTATAGTGTAGTGGCACGCTCACGGCCACTGCAACCTTCACCTCCTGGGTTCAGGAGATCCTTTCACTTCAGCCTTTCAAGTAGCTGGAACTACAGGCATGAACCACCACACCCAGCTAATGTTTTTTTTTTTTAATGTATTGTAGAGACAAGGTTACCATGTTACTGAGACTGGTCTCGAACCCATGGGCTCAGGCAATCTGCTTGCCTCTGCCTCCCAAAGTGCTGGGATTTCAGGCATGAGCCACTACCCCCGGTGAACAACTGACTTTCAACAGAAAATCAGTACAGAATTAAGGGATGTAGCAGTTCAAAGTTCAAAGCTCTTAAGGATGACTTTTTATGTGTCTCTGAGTATTGAGAAGCCCAGGGAAGGCAAAAAGATCCCTGTCCTAAGAGAGGTTCATTTTGGATGTAATAGGGTGCCAGGTGCCAGGTGGATAAACAAGCCAGACAAAACACATTAAATACCGTAAGATGCAAATACAATCAGTGGAGAACAAGTAGTCTTTTCAATAAATGGTGACAAAACAATTGGATATCCATACAATGACAACGAAAAAATGAGCTATGATCTATTCCTTGCAGTATGTGCAAAAATAACTAAAAAATAGATCATAGACCAAAATGGAAAACCCAGTCTACAATGCTTCTATAATTATGCTAGGAGAAAATCTTTGTGATTTTATTAAGCAAATATTTCTTAGATATAGTAGCAAATCATGATGTAAATTTTTTTAATTGCTAAATTGGAATTTAAATTAAAAATTGTTCTTTGAAAGCGTCTATTAAGAGAATGAAAAGACAAGCTACTGACTGGGAAAAATATTTGCAATGCATATATCTACACTTGATATTAGCCAAAAGGTGAGAAGTGATGTAATGCATATATCTAAGAAAAGACTTATATCTACATTATATAAAGAACTCTCAAATCTCAATAAGAAGAAAACAAAAAAAGCCAGTTCTTAAAATGGGCAAAAAATTGGAACAGATATTTTATCAATTAATATTTACAGATGGCAAAAAAACTATGAAAAGGTGCTCAATATTATTAGTCTTAGGAAAATGCAAATAAAATAACAATGAACTATAACTGCTCACCTTTTAGTATTGCTAAAATTGAACACACTGGCTATACCAATTATTGGGAGAATATGTACAAACTGGCACTCTCATACAATGGTGGCAACAATGTAAAACAAACAAAAAGACAGTTTCTGTTAAACATACAGCAACTATATGATCCAGTCATTCTGCTTCTAGGTATTAACTCAAGAGAAAAGGAATCATATATCCACACTGAGACTTTTACACAAATGTTCATAGTAGCACTATCTGTAATAGTCAAAAAGTGAAAACAAACCAAATGTTTGTTAAAAGTTGAATGAACAACAAATTAAAAGGAATGACTATTGAAACAACAACTTGAATAGAACTCAAGAAACTTACACTGTGTGAAAGAAGCCAGATAAAAAAGATGATATACTGTAAAACCTCATTTACATAAAAGTACAAAAACTGAAAACAAATCTATAGGGACAGAAAGCAGATCAGTAGATTCCTGGTGAGGAAGGTGGGCAGATGTGAGGGAGGGACAGATTACAGGAGACATGAAGAAACTTTGCAGATAGTGAATATATTTGCTATCTTAATTGTGGTGATGGTTTCACAAGCATATGTATTATGCCAAAACTTATCAAATTGCACATTTTAAAGATATACACTTTATTGTGCACTAATTAAAGTTGGTTTTTAAAAGCACTGAGTGCAGGAGTAAGGGATGCAGCAAGGTTAGAAAGTCCAGTGCTTTCTAGGGATGTGTTTTTTATGTGTCCCTGAGAATTGAGAAGCCCTAGAAAGACCAGAAGATCCCTGCCCTAGTAGAGATTCCAGTCTGGCTGCAATAACATATGGTGCAAGGTGAGTGAACAAGTGCCTCAGAAACACCTCTCAAAACACTTCAGTTGCTGAAACCCACATCTGATACCAGATGCACCTTCTAGTGGTTGTTCTCATGGGGTGTAATCCTACTCTCTACTCCAGACCCCTTGGGTTCTGTATCAGATGTTCCTTGTCATTGCTTTCAACTCCCTGGAAAAAAGCCTCCCAGCATACTTGTGGGCAAAGCCATCGCTCTTTCAGGGACTGAGACCTCTTCTTTACCACCATCCTAGGGAGTTGGCCCATTTAAAAAATCAGATTGTTACTCAGAAGCCTGAGGAGGGAGGAACACTTGAGCCCAGGAATTCAAGAATGCTTTATGCTTTGATGTCAACTGGGACTAGCCACTCTACTCCAGCTTGGAAACATGACAAATACGTTCTATTTATTTTTTCTAATTATTTAACGTGTTATTATTCAGTTATACAAGCTTTTTATATATGCTGAATACCAGTCCTTTGTCAGATATATGCCTGTGACTTGCTACTCCTTCTCATAATAGTGCCGTTTCATGAGCCTAGGTTTTTGTTTTAACAAAATCTAGATTATCATTTGTTTTCTTTGATTGTTATTGCTTTCTGTAAACTGCCTAAGAAACCTTTACTTATCCTCCAATTTCAAAGATATTAGCCAATGTTTTTGTCTAAAAAATGCTTTGATTTTAACTTTTATGTTTAAGTCTATGACTCATATCAGATTAAGTTTTGAGTGTAAGGTGAGGTGCAGTTTGAAATTCACTTTTCCACCTGGATAGCTAATTGTTTTGTCACTGTTTATTACAGAGACATTCGTCTCTCCCATTGGATCACTTGGACATCTTTGTAGAGAAAGTATGGGTCTATATCTATCTATTCAATTTCATTGTTTCATTTCCCATCTTTATGCCAGTAAGACACTGTCTTGATTTTTGTCACTTTACACTATAGATATGGTTTTGGGGATCAGCCTTTTCAAGCCTCACTTAAATATTTAAGTTTTTGCATCATTTCTATATAAACTTTAGAACTAACTTGTCAATTTCTATCAGAAAAGCCTACTGGTATTAGGGCAGAGATTTCATGGAATCTGTAGATCAATTTAAGAAGAATCAGCATCTTAAATATACCGAGTCTTCCACTCCATAAACATGGTATATCCTTTTAATTTTTTAGGTATTTTTTAATCTCTCTCAGAAATGTTTTATAGTTTTCAGCTCTATAAAAACAGCTCTTTTATGTCCTCTTAAATTTGTGTGCATGCATGCAGAAGACTGAAACAGGACCCCTACCAATGAGCATACACAACTATTAACTCTAAATGAATCAAAGATCTAAATGTAAAACCTCAAACTATATGAAACTTAGAAAACCCAGGAGACACCCTTATGGAAATTGGAACTGGCAACAAATTCCTATCCAGAACCCTAAAGGCCAATACCTTAAGAAATAAGATAGACAAGTGGGACCTCATCAAATTAACGAGCTTCTGCAAAGCAAAAGAAACCATCAAGAAAGCAGGGAGATACCCCACAGAATGGGAAAAAATATTTGTCAACTGTATACCTGACAAAGGCCTAACATCTAGGACCTACAAGGAACTCAAATGCACTGAAGGGAAAAAAACAAACAGCCCCTTTAAAAAGTGGTCAAAAGACATGAATAGACACTTCTCAAAAAAATATATACAGGCAGCCAACAGACACATGAAAAAGTGCTCAGCCTCACTCATCATCAGAGAAATGCAAATCAAAACCACATTGAGATACCACCCAACCCCTGTAAGAATGGCCATCATTAATAAAACAAACAACAACAGATGCTGGTGAAGATGTGGAGAAAAAGGAACGCTTCTACACTGCTGGTGGGAATGTAAACTTGTACAAACAGTCTGGAAATTTCTGAAAGAACTAGAAATTGACCTTCCATATGACCCAGTAATTCTCCTATTGGGAATATACCCAGAGGAACTCAAATTATTCCATGAAAAAGATACCTGTACACGTATGTTTGTTGCAGCTCTATTCATAATAGCAACAACATGGAACCAACCATGTTGACCATCGAAGCTGGACTGGATTAAAAAATGTGGTACACATACACAATGAAATATTATGCATTCATAAAGAAGGACAAATATATGGACTTTTCAGCAAATTGGATGGATTTGGAGTCTATTATACTCAGTGATTTATCACAGAAACAAAGAACTGAGTTCCATATGTTCTCACTCATAAGATGACCTTGAACAATTATAATGCTATAAGGAAGCGATTGGCAGTAGTGGAAAACTGTCGGGGGTGGGGTGGGACTGGCAGTTGAGGGAAACTGCTAGGGAAGGGGGGGGCATACCTCATCAACAAAGGTGCCTGCATGGTCAATGTTTGTATACCTAACCCTGAATAGAATCCCATATCTTAATAATAAATTTTTTTAAATGTGGTACATATACATGATGGAATATTATGCAGCCCTAAAGAAGGATAAAATTATGAACTTTGCAGCAATTCGGATGGATTTATAGTCTATAATATGGAGTGATCTATCTCAGAAACAAAGGGCCGAGTATCACATGTTCTCACTCATAAACGGACCTAATACTACAAGAAAGGAATTGGCAGTAGTGGAAAACAGCTGGGGGAGGGTGGAGGCATGATTGGCAGTGAGAAACTGTCAGAGGAGAGGGAGCACACTTCATCAACAAGGGTACCTACATAATGAACATTTGTATACCTAACCTGAATTGTACTCCACATATTTAAAATAAAATATTTTTTAAAAATGTATGTGTATGCATGTTATGTTTTCATGCTATGCAAATGGAATTGATATTTGCTTTTATTTTCTAATAGCTTACTGCTAGTACATAAAATACATTTAACTTCTCAATTAAAAAGTAGATTTCCATAAATGTAATTAAATACAAACACATATGTAAAAACAAAAACCACATGATTATATCATTAGGTGGAGAAAAAGCTTTTGATAAAATCCAGCATCCTTTCATGATAAAAAATCCTCAAACAACTAGACATAGAAGGAACATACCTCAAAATAGTAAGTACATCTATGATAAACCCATAGCCAGCATATTACTAAACTGCAGAAACTGGAAGCATTTGCTCTGAATCCCAGAACAAGACAAGATTGCCCAATCTTACCCTTCCTGTTCAACATTGTTTTGGAAGTCCTAGGTAGAGCAATTAGACAAGAGAAGGAAATCAGTGGTATCCAAATAGGAAAAGAGGAAGTTAAGTTTTCCCTCTTTGCAGACGATATGATTCTATGCCTCAAAAATCCAAAAGAATCTGTCAAAAACCTCTTTGTACTGATAAAGCACTTTGACAAAGTCTCGGGGTACAAAAAAAAAGCCTGCAAAAGATAGTCACATTCTTATATACCAACAACAACAAACAGAGAACAAAATTAAAACACAGTCTCTATCACAATAGCCACATACACAAAAAGAAATACCTCAGCATCTTCCTAACCAAAAAAAGTGAAAGACTTTTACAATGAGAACTGCAAAACACTGCTCAAAGAAATCCAGGAAGACACAAACAAATGGAAAACTATTTCATGCTCATGGATTGTAACAATCAACATTGTTAAGATATTCATCCTGCTAAAGGCAATCTACAGATTCAAGGAAATATCCATTAAATTACCAACACCATTCTTCTCAGACCTGAAAATGACAATACAGAAATTCATAAGGAAACATAAATGACCACAAATAGCCAAAACAATCCTTAGCAAAAGAAACAAAGTGGGTAGTATCACACTTCCAGACTTTAAAACTTACTGTAAGTCTACAATAATCAAAACAGACTGGTATTGGTACAAGAACAGGCATATGGACCACTGGAACAAGATAGAGATTCCGGAAGCAAAACCTCAATTTTTCAACCAACTAATCTTCGACAAAACCTCCACCACCAACCACTGGGTAGAGGAGAACCTGTTCAGTAAATGCTGCTGGGAAAACTGGCTGATCACATGCAGAAGATTAACACAAGACTCAAGCCTATCATACATAAAAATCAGCTCTAAATGATCAAAGACCTAAATGTGAAAACCTCAAACTATAAAAACCTTATAAAATGTAGGAGACACCCTTATGGAAATTGGAACTGGCAACCAATTCCAGGTCAAAACCCCAAGTGCCCATGCCATAAGAGATAAGATAAAGAAGTGAAACCTCATCAAACTGACAAGCTTCTGCAAAGCCAAAGAAACTATGGAGCAGGAAGATAGCCAACAGACTGGGAAAAAATATTTGCCAACTGTATATCTGACAAAGGCCTAACATCTAGGATCTACAAGGAATTCAAACATGCCAGAAAAAAAAAAGCCCCATTACATTTGGGCAAAAGATTGAATAGACACGTCTCAAAAGAAGACATACAAGCAGCCAACAGACACATGAAAAAATGCTCAGACTTACTAGTCATCAAAGAAATGCAAATTAAAACCACCTAACTCCAATCAGGATGGCCATCATTAATAAAACAACCACAGATTCTGGCAAGGACGTGGAGAAAAGGGAATGCTTATACACTGTTGGTGAGAATGCATACTAGTTCAACTGCTATGGAAAACAGTTTGGCATTTTTCTAAAAGAACTAGAAGTAAACCTTCCATGTGACCCAGCAATTCCCCTACTGGGACTATAACCAGAGGAACTCAAATCATTCTACCAAAATGATACTTGCACACGCATGTTTATTGCAGAACTACTCACAATAGCAAAAACATGGAACTAACATGCTGCCCATCGAAACTGGACTGGATTTTTAAAAAATGTTATATATATACATGACGGAATATTATGCAGTCATAAAAAGGGACAAACATATGAACCTTGCAGCAACTTGGATGGATTTAGAGTCTATAATACTCAGTGATCTATCACAGAAACAAAGAACAGAGTGCCACATGTTCTCACTCATAAGTGGATCCTGAACATTTACCATAATACTATAAGAAAGGGATTGGCAGCAGCAGAATACTGCCAGGGTGGGTAGTGGAGGGGACACAACATAAGTAATGGTACCTGATCTCAAACCAGGCAAAATAGGGGCCAAAGAGAGGCCCAAACTTTACCTATATGATGTCCACTTGTATACCTAATCCTGAATTGCACTGCACATCTTTAAAATAAATTATAAACAGCTTTGCACTTATTAGTTCTAGTAATTGTTATGTAGATTCTCTAGGGTTTTCTATATAAACAATCATATTATTAATGATTGTTTTTCTTATTTTATGATCTTTATTCCTTGTATATTTTTGGTTAACTTCTTGAAATGAGTAGGGATTGCAGTACAATGCAAAACAAAAGTGAAGAAAGCAAACATTTTTGACTTGTTAGCAATCTTAGGAGAAAACATCCATTCTTTAATCATTAAGTATGAGGTGTAGTTTTTTTATAAACGTTCTTTTAAGATATTGAAATTTTCTTGTATTTCTAGTTTGTTGAGAGTGTATATCCAGAGTAGTTGTTAACTTTGGCCTAATGCTTTTTCTATCTAGTGAAATTGCTATGTGGAATTTCTCCTTTATTCTGTTAATATAGTTTTAATTTACAATTCTTATCTGCTAATAGCAATATCTGGGCAGTTTTATTGGTTTTATTGTTTGGTTTTGTTGATTGCCTTTATTTTTGATGCAGGTCACATCTCTCTCCTCATTCTTCCAATCAAGGATCTGCTTAACCCAGGCCAAGGGAAAACACCCCATTTTCCTAAACCACAGAGCTGTCTCAGGGAAGGCCAAGAGTCAGTGAGAGGCAAAGATGCCCAGTAAAGCCATGGATTTTCTCTCAAAACCAGGTCAGTGAGGAAGACACCATTTTTGACCCAGGACTGGTGTCTCAGCATCAGTGACTGCTGAAGATATTTGAGACAAGACTTAGAATCCTGTGGTTTCTCTCAAGTAGTGAGACCTTAAGTCGGGGTCAGCTCCATGACCTCAAATATCTCAGAGAGCTCCATGATTTCAACTTTCTCAGAGTGAGACAGGCTGCTCACTCTGGAGTTAGGAGGAACCTCACAGCCAAAGCAGGGTGGGAAGTATAGAGATCACTCCAGAGACTGGGGCTGGGGCTGGGCTTATCCCAGCCACTGAGAGCAGAAAGGAACCCACCAGAGCCACATTTTCCTCCAGGGGAGAAACACTGGCAATCAGGATTAGATCTGTGACTCGGAATCAGTCTTTGTGTGTCATTGCCTAAGTGCCCCATCCTACTGTGCCCTTCCAGACAGTTGTGACAAAGGACCCCAACAACACTAAGGAATACCCAGAATAGCAGTCTAAATGACAGGAGCCTAGCAGGGGATCCCTATCCCCAGACTCTGAAACCTACAATCTGAGCAGGAGAGTTGCTGGAGCCAAAGTCTCTCATGAACAGCAGGACCCATGGCCAACATCAGTTTTGCAACCTGGAATTGTTCAGTGAGCACTACTGCTGAAGCCCCAGCCTCTCTTCCAGACCAGTTGGGGTCACATGCCCCAGCAATACTGAGGAAAAAGAGGACACTCACTTCTACACATCTGGTCAAACAGTCTAAGTGGAAGATACTGGAAGGAAGGACCTCACTCCTCTGCACTTGAATCAGCAGCATGAGTAGTAAAAATTTCCTGATTTCATGGTTTGTCCCAGGTAATGAGGCCTGAAGCTTCATGACCCAGAATTGGGTTGTAAGTGTCATTGTGGGAGACTACAGCCTGCCTCTCTAGTCTGTTGGAGAAATGCCCCCCACCCAGTACCAAGGATCATTTCTACATACTTGGATTAGTAGCCTAAGCTGCCCCCATTTCTACACACCCAGATTAGTAGAATTAAGAAGAATGAGCAAAGCCTACAAGAACTATGGAATTATGTAAAGCGACAAAATCTACTGAGCTGCCTACCTGCCTCGTGCAGTAATCCCTGTGTAACAAGGCCCCCTGTACTCCACACCCTAATACACCCAATCACCTGGAATAGAAACCTGAACCACCCTTCCACCTAAGGGAGAGTTCTTGGTGCTGTAGTGCTCTCTCTACTTAGTGCTTGGACATATCCCTAGGCACATGGAACTCCCACTCTTCTAGATCAGAAATTTAGTCCATTCTCTCCTTCCTGAGCAGAGAACTTGAGGCAGTGCAAGTCCTCTAACATCTCACCAAGGAACACCTCTGGGAATTCAGAGGTCACATACCAGAACCTGCCTCAGAGCTGGAGCCTGTACTTGCCATCAGTAGACTCTGCAGGTGAGCCTTCCCATTTTGGCCCCTTGGTTCTCCCCTTCCCAAGGTTGAACTGGGAGCTCAGACTGCAGAGGACTCTGCAGATCACCTCACTGCTGAGACAGGAGAGAGAGCTTCTTCTGATAAACAAGGATCAAGTAAATACCTTTCCACATTAGCAGAGACCAGCTTTTACCCATAGGTGCCTCCTACCATTGAACACTGCAACACAGTAGGTGATTTGCTGACATCAGCACACACCACCAAGGAACAACACAATAAGCCTCCTGAGATTCCTGTTACCTCTGCCTCGCAGGCCCCCACTACCTGGCTATTACAATTAACACTTGGGGAAGCATAAATATATAGGCTGTCTATATCAAAGGAACTCGTGTGTGTGTGTATGCACGCACATTTGTGTGTAAATTATGTCTTATTCCTCCAAAAGGGCACAACTTTTTAACAGACTCTAACCAAAATAAAATCCTTGAAATGCCAGATAATGAATTCAGAATATTGGTTATAAAGAAATTCAATGGGATACAAAATGAAGTTGATAACCAACACAAAGAAGTTAGAACAATTCAGGAATTTAAAAGAGAGATTGACAACATTAAAAAAAAAAACAGAACTAAAGAACTCAATGATGGAGATATAAAACACAGTACAAACCCTTAGCAGCAAGCTAGACCAAATGGAATAAAGACTCTCAAAGTTGGAAGACAGGTCCTTCAAATTAACCCAGATAAAAATAAAGAAAAAAGAATTAAGAAGAATGAGCAAAGCTTACAAGAACTGTGGAATTATGTAAAGTGGCCAAATCTACTAATCACAAGCATGCTGGAGGGAGAAGAAATTAAAGTAAAAAGTATGAAAAATATATTCAAAAAAATAATTTAAGAAAAATTTCCTGGTTTTGAGAGATCTAGACATCCAGAAACAAGAAGCCCAAAGAACTCCTGCAAGATTCATCCCAAGGAAAAACTTCACCAAGTCATATAGTTATCAGATTCTCCAAAATGAATGTGAAAGAAAATACCTGAAAGACAGCTAGAGAGAAGTGCCAAATCATGTATAACGGAAAGGGCATTAGGCTAACAGCAGACTTCTCAGCAGAAACCCTACCATTCAGAAGAGTATAGGGGTCTATTTTTAACCTCCTTAAAGAAAAATAAATTTCAGTCAATAATTTTATATCCAGCAAACTAAGCTTTATAAATGAAGAAATAAAGTCCGTCCCTTGTTTTACAAGCACACAATAAGGAAATTCATCACCACTAAAAATCGGCTCTACAAGAGATACTCAAAGGAGTTCTAAACGTCAAAACAATGATTCTTGCTATCATAAAAGATCACATAAGTACAAAGCTCATAGAGTCTATAAAGCAACTAAACATTTTAATCCCTGAGGCAGCTAGCTTATAGCACTGTGGTAGGAGCAAAACCACACACATCAAGATTAACCCTGAATGTAAATGGTCTAAACATCCCACTTAAAAGAATCAGAGTGGCAAACTAAATTTTTTAAAAGTTCCAACCATATTGTGGAGAGAGACTCCACTGTGAGAGACTCACCTACTGACCACAGACAAAATAAATGGAGGAAAAAGATACATCAGGCAGATGGAAAACAAAAACAAGCAAGAATAGCCATCCTTATATCAGATAACGCAGACTTTAAACCAAAAACAGTAAAGAAAGACAAAGAAGGACATTATATGATGATAAATGGTGCAATTCAACAAAGAGATTTAACTATCTTAAATACATATGCACCAAGCACTGGAGCACCCATATTCATAAAACAGACACTTCTTGACCTTAAGAAATATACTGATAGTAATACAACAATAGTGGGTGACTTCAACACCCCACAAACATCACTAGACAGATCATTGAAGCAGAGAATTAACAAAGAAACTCTGGACCTTTAAACTGGACTATAAACCAAATGAACCTAACAGACATCTACAGAATTTTCCATCCAACAACTGCAGAATATACATTCTTCTCATTTCCAGATGGGACATTCTCCAAAACTGATTTTGGACCATATGCTTTGCCATAAAGCAATTATCAAGAATTTTTAGACATTATAAATAAGTTATAGCAAACATTTTCTCGGGCCACAGTGGAATGAAATTAGAAATCAATATTAAGAGAAGCTCCCAAAACCACACCACTACATGGAAACTGAACAACTCACTCTTGGATGACCCATTGGTAAACAATGAAATTAAGGTAGAAATCTTTGAAAATTTATTGAAACAAGAAAAACAGTGACACAACATACCGAAACTTCTTAGACACAGCAAAATCCAGTTCTGAGAGGAAAGTTTATAGCATTAAATGCCTACATCAAAAACATAGATCAGAAATCAACAGTTTAACCTTGTACCTCAAGTAACTAGAAAAAAAAGAACAATCTAAACCTAAAGATAGCAGCAGAAAAACAAAATAACAAAGATCAGAGTAGAGCAAAATGAAATTGAGACTAAAATAGTACAAATAAGATTGAGACCAAAACAATACAAATGATTAATAAATCAAAAAGTTGGTTCTCGAGTACTAGGACAAGATGGTGACAGGGCAGCCTGGTCTATGAGACCCTCTGCAAAGGAGAACACAGAGGGCCTCTAGCTTTCTCCCCGAGGGCTGCAGATCCCAACATGGGCAGCCTGCTCTTCATGGAGCTCTGCTGTTGCCACCGTTGGGGCATCGCAGCAGTCTGGAGAGCCGGTGCAGCTGCAGACACAGCAGCCACTGGTGCCACTGTGACCTGTGGTTGGTTAGCTTGTATGTTAGCATCATTGTATGTTTTAATTTTTTTTGTATGGGAGTTGGTTAGTGTGTGGCCATGGTCTATTGTTTTTATCTCTTTCGGTTTAGGTCTCTCTCTCCATTTGTTGGTACAGTCGTCTGTTTCCCCCTTACTCCTCTCTCTCTCCACCCCCTCTTCCCCACCCCATCTGCTCCATTCTCTTGCCTCTGCTAACCTCATTTTATTTCAGGGAGTAAACCTACAGCCCCACTGCACAGACAGATTCCAAGGCAGTGGGAAGTGAGTCTCAGATTATCCATATATCTGTCAGCGGATACCAGGTTCTGCAGATAGATTTTGAATCACAGCTCCCCCCTCAAGTAAATATCAAAACTGCAAAAAGGACAACCCCCAACCTACAGTGCAACTCCAGAATTGAACAAAGTAAGAGGGCATACATAAGAAGAATAGGAGATTGAACAAACAGAAGTAAAAGCAATCCCTCTACCCTGAATAACAGAATTAAAGAAGATGGTGAAGTGGAGGGAAGGAAAAAGTAAGGAGGGAAAAAACTGCACAAATAAAAAAAACCAAAAGAAGAATATAGGTCTCACACAGACCCCTGGGAGATCAGATACTGAGAAAACAGACTCCAGAACACAAACAATGAAGAGCCCCCAGAATGACTGGTCACATGCAACAAACCCAGACATGAAGACATTAATAGAGAGAATTTAAAAAATTGAGGAGAGACAAGAGGAAAATAGGAAGGAGCTGAAGTCAGAAATAGCAGCAATGAAGAATACTGTGATGGAAATAAATAACAAACTAATAAGCATGGAAAGCAGTATTAGCCAAGCAGAAGAAAGAATCTCAGCGCTCGAAGACCAAAACACAGAAATAACCCAAACTGTCAAAAGCATAGAAAAGAAACTCAAAAAGACAGGACAAAACCTTCAAGAGATGAATGATCACTTCAAGGGACCTAACCTAAGAGTATTTGGCCTTCCTGAGGCAGAGAGAGAAACAGAGGTCACACTGGAACAAACATTTCATGAAATCATTCAAGAAAACTTCCCTCATCTCATCAATGATGAAAAAATTCAAACCCAAGAGATTCAGAGAACCCCTGCAAGACAACAGATGAAAAGACCAACTCCCAGACACATAATAATTCCCCTAAACAAAGTAGCTATAAAAGAAAAAATCCTAAAGCCTGCAAGAGAAAAAGGTCAGACTACCTATCAGGAAGACCAATTAGAATAGCAGCAGATTTATCTACAGAAACCCTCCAAGCTAGGAGAGCTTGGAACCCTATCTTCAAAGTTCTAAAAGATAAACAATTTCAAGCAAGAATAACCTACCTGGCCAAGCTAAGCTTCATCAGTAAGGGAGAATTGAAATCTTTCCCAGATATCCAATCCCTAAGAACCTACGCTGCCACCAGATCACCTCTACAAGAAACACTTTAAAAAGTATTGAACACAGAAGAAAAGGAAAACAGAACAACATTCTTCACAAGAGTACAGGCAAAAGATTAAAAACACACATGATCCAACTCTAAAACCAAAAGAAAGACAACACACAAACAGGAAGAACAACAACTCTGTAAGAACATTATGATAGGGATCAACTCTCACATTTCAATAATTAGTTTGAATGTGAATGACTAAATGAACCACTGAAAAGACATAGAATGGCAAAATGGATAAAATATCACCAGGCAACAATCTATTGCCTTCAAGAGACTCACCTCACTAGAAAGGACACTCACAGACTAAAAGTAAGAGGATGGGAAACAAATTTTTAGGCAAATGGAATACAAAAGAAAGGAGGAGTTACGATCTTAATCTCAGACAAAATACCCTTTAAGCTATCAAAAATTTAAAAAGATACAGAAGGCCACTACATAATGATAAAAGGGTCAATCCATCAACAACAAATATCCACCTAAACATATATGCACTTAACATTGGAGCACTGACTTTCACAAAGCAGCTCCTAGGTAAACTAAAAAAAGACATCGGCTCCAATATCATCATAGCTGGGGACTTTAATACCCCACTCACAACAGATCATCAGGACAGATCATCAGGACAAAAAATCAGCAATGAGATCCAAAACCTCAATGTGACTCTTGATCAGATGGACTTAATTGATACCTACAGAACCCTCCATCCAAAGACCACAGAATCCACATTCTACTCATCACCACATAGAACGTACTCTAAGATTGACCACATACTTGGCCATAAATCAAGCATAAGCAAATTTAAAAAGACTGAAATTTTACCATGCACCTTCTTGGACCACAGTGGAATAAAAATAAACATGAACACCAACAAGGTCCCCCCAAAACCCAAAAAGACATGGACACTAAACAGCATGATGCTAAACAACTCCTGGGTCAATGATGAAATGAAAACAGAGATTTAAAGATACCTGGAAACAAATGAAAATGAAGAAACATCTTACTAAAATCTCTGGGATACCATGAAAGCTGTAGTAAGAGGGAAATTTATATCCCTACAAACGCACATGAAGAAAATGGAAAGATCACAAATTAACAGCCTAACAAGCCACCTAAGGAAGCTGGAAAAGCAAGACCACAAAAACCCTAATTTCAGCAGAAGAATCCAGATCACCAAAATAAAAGCCCAAATCCAGGACATAGAAGACAAAAAGATAATACAAAAAAATCAATGAAACAAAAGTTGGTTCTTCGATAGGATAAACAAAATCAAAGGTGCCCTAGCTAGACTGACCAAGAAAAAAGAGAGAAAAAGCCCAAATAAACACAATCAGAAACACAAAAGATGAAGTCACATCTGGTGCTTAAGAAATACAAAAGATCATTAGAGACTACTATGTACACTTATATGGAAACAGACTTGAAAACCTTTCAGAAATGGAGGACTTTCTATCATAACACAACCTGCCTAGGTTGAAACAAGAAGAAATTGAGACCCTAAATAGACCAATAAAAATCAAGGAAATTGACTACATAATAAGAAAACTACCTACAAAAAAAAGCCCTGGACCGGATGCCTTTCCAGCAGAATTCTACAAGACATTTAAGGAGGAGCTGATACCAATCCTACTGAAGGTATTCCAGGTGACTGAGAAAGATGGAACTCTCCCCAAATCATTTTATGAAACTAACATCACATTGATGTTTTACCCAAGGCAGGTAAAGACCCAACAAAGAAAGAGAACTACAGGCCAATATCTTTGATGAACACAGATGCTAAAATTCTCAACAAGATCCTAGGAAACCAGATTCAACAACACATCTCAAAAATCCATCATCCCTGGGATGCAAAGTGGTTCAACACTCATAAAACCATAATTGTAATGAAATACATCAACAGATGTCAAAACAAAAGACACATGATTATATCATTAGATGCAGAAAAAACTTTTGATAAAATCCAGCACCCCTTCTTGATAAAAACCCATGAACATCTATGCATACAGGGAACATACCTCAAAATTGTAAAAGTCATCTATGAGAAACCCACAGCCAGCATACTCCTAAACAGACAAAAACTGGCACCATTTCCCCTGTAAACTGGAACAAGATAAGGATGCCCATTCTCATCCCTCCTGTTCAATATAGTATTGAAATCCTGGCTAGAGCAATCAGAGAAGAGAAGGCAATCAGGGTATCCAAATAGGAAAAGAGGAAATCAAGCTATCTCTCTTTGAAGATGACATGAGAGTGTACCTTGAAAATCCAAGAGAATCCTTCAAAAACCTCCTTACACTGATAAAGGACTTTCACAAAGTCTCAGGATATAAAATAAATGTGCAAAAGACAATCGCATTTCTTAACACCAATAATAAGCAAACAGAAACCCAAATAAAAACCACAATTCCATTCACAATAGCCACCAAAAAAATGAAATACCTTGGCATCTTCCTAACCAGAAACGTGAAAGACTTTTATAATGAAAACTGCAAAACACTACTCAAAGAAATCAAAGATGACACAAACAAGTGGAAAAATATCCCATGCTCATGGATTGGAAGAATCAACATTGTGAAGATGTCCATCTTACCTAAGGCAATCTACAGATTTAATGCAATACCCATCAATTTACCAGCAACATTCTTCTCAGACCTAGATAAAACAACACAGGAATTCATATGGAAACACAAACCACCAAGAATAGCCTGAACAATCCTCAGCAAAAAAATAAAAAACAAAGCAGGCGGCATCACATTACCAGACTTTAAACTTTACTATAAAGCTACAATCATCAAAACAGCTTGGTATTGGTACAGGAACAGGCATATAGACCAATGGAATAGAATTGAGATTCCAGAAGCAAAACCTCAATTTCTCAACCAACTCATCTTCGACAAAGCCTCCACCACCTACCACTGCAGAGAGGAGAACCTATTCTGTAAATGGTGCTGGGAAAACTGGCTGACCACATGCAGAAGATTGAAACAGGACCCCTATCTATTCCCATGCACAAAAATTAACTCTAAATGGATCAGAGACCTAAATGTAAAACCCCAAGCCATAAGAACCTTAGAAAATGAAGGACATACCCTTATGGAAATTGGAACTGGCATCCAATTCCTGAACAAATCCGAAACCCACAGGCCATAAGAGAGAAGATAGACAAGTGGGACCTCATTAAACGGACAAGCTTCTGCAATGCCAAAGAAACCATCCAGAGACTACAGACTAGGAAAAAGTATTTGCCAACACCAGGTCTGACAAAGGCTTAATATCTTGGATCTACAAGGAACTCAAACGCGCTGAAAAGAAAAAAACAAACAGCCCCATTATAAAATGGGCAAAAGATATGAACAGACACTTCTCAAAGGAAGACATCCAAGCAGCCGACAGACACATGAAGAAATGTTCAACCTCACTAATCATCAGGGAAATGCAAATCAGAACTGAGATACCACCTAACTCCAGTCAGAATGGCAATTATCAATAACTCAAAAAATAACAGTTGCTGGAGAGGGTGTGTGAAAATGGAACACTTCTTTACTGTTGGTGGGAGTGCAAACTAGTACAACCTCTGTGGAAAACAGTATGGCATTTCCTAAAAGCTCTAAATATTGACCTCTCATATGACCCCACAATCCACTTACTGGGAATATACCCCGAAGAACACAAATCACTCTATAGAAAAGATACCTGCACATGTATGTTTATCACAGCATTTTTCACAATAGCAAGAACCTGGAAGCAACCATGCTGCCCATCAAAAGAGGACTGGATTTTAAAAATGTGGCACATATTCACGATGGAATACTATGCAGCCTTAAAAAAAATCATTAATTTCACAGCAACCTGGATGGAACTAGAGTCTATAATACTGAGTGACCTCTAACAGAAACAAAGATCTGAGTATCATATGTTCTCACTCATATAGTGGACCTTGAACATTCAACGTAATATTGTAAGAAAACGACTGACAGTGGTGGGAAACTATGGGGGGAGGAAGGGAGATGGGATTAATGGTAGTAAATATCTGTCTGGGGATGGGGAGACACCGCTTATCAACAAGGGTGCCTGAATGCAGCATATTTGTCTACCCAACCCTTAACTGTACCCCCACAATATAATAAAAAATATTGATTAAAAAAAAGTTCTCTGAAAGGATAAACAAAACTGACAGACTGCTAGCTAGCTAGACTTGCCACAAACAAAAAGAGAGAGAGAGAGCAAGATGATTCAAATTCAATCAGAAATGACAGAAGTAACATAATAACTGATACCAAAGAAATACAAAAGCTCATTAGAGACTACTATGAAGACCTCTATGGCAACAAACTGGAAAATCTTTAGTGGAAATGGAAAAATTCTTGGAAACATGCAACCTTTCAGGACTGAACCAGAAAGAAATAGATACACTGAATAGTTCAATAAGGAACAATGAAATTGAATCAATAATTTTAAAACTTCAACAAAAACAAGCCCAGGGTCAGATGGATTCACAACTTAATTTTATCAGACATACAAACAAAAGTTGGTACCGATCCTGCTGAAACTATTCCCAAAAATTGAGTAGGAAGGACTCCTTCCTAACTCATTCTATGAAACGAGCATCACACTAATGTCAAAATCAGGCAAGGACATAACAACAAAAAAGAAAACTACAGGCCTATTTCTCACAATGAATTTAGATACAAAAATCCTTAAGAAGATACTAGGAATTTGGAAACCATCATTCTAAGTGAACTGACTGAGAAACACCAAACACTGCATGTTCTCACTTACATGTGGAAAACTAAATGACCTCAAAAATGGAAATAATAGACACTGGGGACACCAATAAGAGGTGTGTGGGGAAGAGAGAGGCAGTGAGGGGAAGTAGAGTTCAGAAATTACCTATTGGGTATAATGTTCACTATCTGGAAAATGAGCCACATGAGACCCAATCGTCATCACTACACAATATGTCCATGTAACACATATATATGTGTACCCCCTGAACCTAAAATAAAAATGGAAAAATAAAATAAACTTAAAAACACAAAATGTTGAATAGCACAAAATATGGTGGTTATTAAAGCCAATAGCCTATAAAGGTGTTTCATGTGTTCAAAATTGGACAAAACATAAAAAGACAACCATAAAGATATGGAAGAATTCTATCCTTCATATAATGATAAGAAGAATATACAAAATCAGAAAGTAGGGACCAATTGGATCTTTTAAAGGAACTGAGTCCTCAGAACACAAGGTTGCACTCTCTGCTCTGCTGCAGAGAATTCACAAGTCAGTGTCAAGGAAATGCCTAGGAACAGGAAGGTGACTTGATGCTTGGAACATTCACAGGACCCATGACAGGGAAGGACATGGACAGAGCTTTGTGGATTTTGAGAGCCATAGGTATCTCCATCTGTAGTGGCAGAGTCTCACACCAACATACTTATCATGGGGAGGCACAGTGTTTGGTTCTGAAGCATTTATAAACACATCTAAGATTCAAAGGTATTAATTCAGAGCCAGGGTTCCCCAAGTCTGTAGTTTCAGGCTGAATCTTAGCACTTGTGTTGCTACAATTACTGTGACCCTATTACATTCCCCAAGCTGAAGAAGCAGGAAGGGCAAATTCTGCACAGGAGGCTTGTGGGCAGGGTAGGCAATCTATATAGGGCAGTGCAGCTCAAAATTTTGTCTGGTCCAACTGTTGTTTCTTCTGACCAGCTGAATCACCAAGGCTGGGCCTCTAATATCATCCACCTCACACTAAACCAGGAAAGGACTGCCTTCTGGGCGTTTGGCTTTGAAGAATCAGGATGAGGCTCTCTGGGCAGGATCAAGTGCTTACTCATGTGGTGGCTCAAAGGCCCCTGAAAGCCTGAATGTGACTTATCCATTAATTCAGCTATTTGGGCACCCATGGAAATGTGCTCTTCCTGGAGGAAGTTCTTGCTCATCACTGACTTTTGTCAGCAGGAAAAACACAGACTGAGGCAGAATCTCCAACTTGGACATGAAAAATTAGCTTGATATCAAGGGTTGGGTGCACTCAACTGTATTTATCAGATATTTTATTTTCTCTTTAAGAGGAAAGATGCCATGGTTTGTGGTTTGAATATACCCTCCTGGATTTTCCATCTTTATCTCTTTAAGGGGACTCAGCCCCAACACAAGTAAACAAAAAAAGAAAGAAAGAAAGAAAAAGAAAGAAAAGAAAGAAAGATGTTTTCATATGAGTAAAATAAAGGCAAATAATAGTATTATTTTAGTTAATTTTAACTTTTTAGTAATAACATATGTGTATTGCTTTAAAAAGTCAAATAGAACCAAAAAGTGCAAAATTATAAACAGAGTCCTGCCCATGTTTTCCCCTATAAATACCACTCTCCTGAGGCAACCACTTTCCTTCTTTTAGCCCAAACCTTTGATCCACTCAGGAAAGGCATTCTCTATGCTAAAGACACAGCATTATCTGGGAATCCCTACGCCTTCTTTCTGAGGGTGGCCACTATCCATGACTCTTGGGATTTCCCTCTTTCTAGTCCATTTATAAAGGACCACTTATAAAAGAACATCAAAATATTTCCTTTGTTTTTCTTTTTCTCTCCTGCACTCACCACTTTAGATTTTGCTGTATTTATTCTCTTTTTCCCACTGGATATCAGATCCCATAATAACATCTAACTCAAGGTGTCATAACTTTCTTGTCATTTTTTCATCATAAAAGCTGCTCTGAAGATGAGGATTTGTAGGTGGGAGCGTATCCCCTACTTTTTACCAGGTCTAGTGCTGAGATGTTGGGGCCCAAGAGCAAGGGTAAGGTAGAGTTTTTCTTATGGCTCTGGCTTTGGGTCTGCAGATGGAGTTCTCACACTCACTGGTAAAGCCTGGTTTCCTCTCATTTCAGCAGGTGGTATGTGTGGTTGTTTGGTGATTATGACTATAACTGTCACTCTGCCTCTCCCTGTCATGAAGCATCCTAAGAGAAACCTGAATAGTTCCCAGGCTCAAATTATTCACATGGCTGGCATTCATCACTCTTAACACATTGATACCTTGGAGAAAATCCCATGTTTTCCAACCTTCTGCCAGCTGTTGGCTTTTTCACCTAGAGTCATAAGAGCCTTCAGTCTTTTACACCCCAAAGGTCTCAAAGTTTTGAGTCAGGATGGAAGCTTCTGCCAACTTCTTCCCAGAAATGTTACCCCCACAGTCCCTGGGAAGGTTAGATAATCTTCTGTCTTCACAACTCTCTAGAATACCACACACTTCAGTGGATTCATGTCAGGCTCCCCCTGGATTCCCTCACCACTTCCTGCCTTGACTGAGAAGCCAGAGTGACCTTGTGTGTCTCTGGGTGTGTCAACCATCCAGCTGAAAACAAAGTTTCAGTCTCCCTGCCTGTTTGTATGATTCTCTTCGGATTTCCCATCCTAGATATTAGATGGAAAAGAGCATCTCCTGGCCCTTCTCCGCCAGGAGGACAAGAACTCAACTCTCACCACAAAGGATGCCCTTCTTTCCAGGCAACCCACTTTCTTTTTCTCTTCCCTGTCTTCCTCTTAATCACAAAATGCTGCATTCATTCACTTGTTTCTTCAACAAATATTTATTAATTCCCAAAATGGGTCAGGCACCATTCCAGACATTGAAGGCATAGTTGTCTGGCCTCATGATAAAACAGGTTCCCTGGTCCCACAGAGCTGCCATTTAGGTGGTGGAGTCAATAAAAATATAAATAAATGCATTTTTCACAGCCACGGAGACATACATTCTATGAAAAAAATAATTTAACAGAAAGGTCTAGGGCATGAACAAGGGACTCTTGTAGATAGTGTGCCTGGGGAAGATCTTATTTAGAGATTGAACTTTTTTTGTATCTCATGGAATAAGTGAGGGAGGGGAGTGAACCATGTGGTGACCTGTGGGGACCTCATTCCTGCAGAGAAACAGGAAGCCCATGGGGCTTGGAGAGTGAAACTTAGCTTGAGGAGTGGAAGAATCAGCAGACCCCACTACATCCAGAGCAGGGAAGCCAGACGAGTGGGGATAGAAGGCAGTGGGAAGACAAGCAGAGGCCAGATCATGTGGGCTTGGGTGGGCCTTAATGAGGGCTTTGGTTATTATTTTGGGTGTAAACCAAAGCTATTAGAGGGTTCTGAGCAGGGGAGTCATATAAACATATTTATCTCTTTGATTCTGTTCACTGCTGAGTGGACATTTGACTTTAGGGAGTTAAGAACAGAAACAAGGAGACCAGATAGGGCTATTGCAGTACTCTAAGGGAGAGATTTAAGGGTGGGTTTCGGAGAGTAGAACCATGGCCAGTGTGGTTGGGAGTAGATCTGAACAACAGAGGTAATCGTATTTTTTTATTGCCAATGTTGAGTCTGTGACTAACTCCTAATTCAGAGTTACGAAGTCACAAGATCTCCAAGTCTCTCCTACTATGTTAGTCTCCTTTCCTGGACACATCACAGGTTTTTAATATCTAGAACTAAACACAAGATCCTTTTGTGTTTCAGGTAGTACAGCATGAAACTGCACTAGAACCCGTGACCCAGAGGAAGTATATCACATAGTGATTAAGAAGAGAGACCTGGCTTCTAATTTAGCTGTATTTCCTAGTAGTTCTCTGTCTTTGAGTAAGTTTTGTCATTCCCCAGGGCCTCTTTTTTCTTACATGAGAAATAAAGTTTAATGACTCTGAAAGCATTTCTGCAATAATTAAATGATTACTCAAGTAAAGTTCTTATGACTTTATTAGAAACAGAATATGCTCTCAATATTTGTACCATATGAATGTTGGATGTGTAAAACTCCTGCAGAGATTACAGTAAGTCCCCTACATACAAATAAGTTCCGTTCCAAGAGAGTGTTTGTAAGTCCAATTTGTTTGTAAGTCCAACAAAGTTAGCCTCAATACCCATCTAACACAATCAGCCATATAATACTGAACTGTAATAGGTTTATAATACTTCTCACACAAATAATACAAAAAACCAAATATGTAGTACTCTACAGTAAAGTACACAAAGCCACAATCCCTTGTAGAGCATGCATGCACATGACAATATACACCAGACACATGAACTAACTTATGTGACTAGACATGCAAATACACATTTGCATCTTTGGAAGTTTTCAACTTCAAGATTCACATGTAGGGGACTTACTGTACTGTGATTTTTCCAAGATCAAATGCAAACACAGCTATGTCTTTATGCAGTTTAATGAGTCAAGAGAGCCACACCTCTGCCTCCAAGGCAGACCAGAAAAGGCGTTTTCCTCTGCACCTAGCCTAGTCTGCAGTTCCTCATTGCTGTTTCTTGGTGATGGCTATGCTCTTGTTGCTCAGGTTGCCCAAACCAGTCATGCTCATGTTGCTTCCTTGTCACCCACTGAGAACTTCATAAGACTTTGGTGGCAGACCAACTTTCTTGCCAAAGTGGGCACACCCAGGGCCAGGAGATTGCTGGAGTCCAGCTCCAGGAGAGAGTCAGGGCCTGAATGGGGAGAATCAGGAACGGCGAAGAAGAACAACAGGAGTCAACTTCTTGGGTAGAGTTCAGAACTCTGCCAATTTTTATTCAATTCTTACATGCTTATATAGTTTTTTTACTGACCCCTGTACCCACAAAAATGCAACACACATTACACATTAAATGTTTGCATCATATTTTTTTCCTTTTGTTTATGGGGAAGTTGACCTTTACAAGTTTCTTTTTGTTCCTTCCTGCTACCAGTGGCGTTATTTATGTAACAAAACATCAGCTGCCAAGAATTTATCAGCCACAACCTGTGACCTCTAGGCCAACTGAATCTCTTCCCTTCGCTATTCTATTTCTTTTCCTTTACTAATCTATTTTCTTAATACACTTTTAGCAGCAATATATTGACTTGTTTTCTCTTTTATATAATCACCCTTATCTTACCCACTATGAATTCTTAATACTCTATATTAATTAATTTTACTATTAATTAAAAAATTTAACTTTCTTAATTCTAATTGCCTTATCTATATTACTTGCTATATTCTTATCACCTATTTTACATTTTATATTTTTTAACAAAACTTAAGTCTAAATCTACACTTATATATGAAATTAATCTTACTTCTAATCCTAAATGTATTTAATTTTAAACCTACATTAAGTGTGTATAATTTTAAGTTTACCTTAAAACAATTATTTCCTATTCCTTCTATTACTTATATTTAACTAATACCTACATCTATAATAAACATTTATCTTTTAATTATAACTGTTATTTATTTAATTGTAATCCTTACTTTAATTTTAACCCTCTTTCTAATTAAACTATAATATTTCTTAAATCAAAAGGCATGTCTGTGACTTGTTTTTCCCAAAAACACCTGTTTTTGGAGATACTCTGTCTCAGTTTCTCACTTCCTCATCAATCACAACTGTCAATGTTGTTACTTTTAAAGGGTATGAGAAAGTACTTGTTTTTCCTTTTTAGCTAAAGGTTGCAAAATTTCATGGGAAAGGGGATACTAAAACATTCCCTTGTCCCTTCAGGGGGGAAATTTTTGTTGTTGAGCCCTTTTTACGTTTCTATACATAGGTTTACTGCTAATTCCACATCCTTGCACATTCTAGCTAATTGTTTTATTTATCAAGGGAAGTGTTTTTCAAGCCTAAGCACGCATTCCTTTAAGACCAAAATAACAGCTGCTGGAGAGGGTGTGGCAAAAAGGGAACACTTCTACACTGTTAGTGGGAGTGTAAACTAGTGCAACCTCTAGTTTCTAGTGGAAAGCAGTGTGGCGATTCCTAAAAGTTCTAAATACCAACCTCCCATATGACCCTGCAATCCCCCTACTGGGAATATATCCTGAAGAACTCAAATCACTCTACAAAAAAGATACCTGCGCATGTATGTTTATCGCAGCATTGTTCACAATAGCAAGAACCTGGAAGCAACCATGCTGCCCATCAAAAAAGGACTGGATTTAAAAAATGTGGTACATATACATGATGGAATACTATGCAGCCATAAAAAGAACAAAATCATGAATTTCACTGCAACCTGGATGGAACTAGAGTCTATAATACTGAGTGACCTCTCGCAAAAACAAAGATCCGAGTATCACATGTTCTCACTCATATATGGACCTTGAACATCCAATGTAATACTATAAGAAAATGACTGATAGTAGCGGGAAACCATGGGGGGGGTAGGGAGATGGGATTAACGGTAGCAAATATCTGTCTGGGGATGGGGAAGCACCTCTTATCAATAGGGTGCCTGAATTAAATGTATTTGTATACCTAACCCTTAACTGTACCCCACAACATCATAATAAAAAATATTGATTATTAAAAAAAAAGTTTAATCATTTTCATTTGTTTCCAGGTATCTTTTAATCTCTGTTTTGATTTCCATGTTGATCCAGGAGTTGCTTAGCATCATATTGTTTAGTGTCCATGTCTTTGTGGGTTTTGGGGGAAATTTGTTGATGTTGATATTTATTTTTATTCCACTGTGGTCTGAAAAGGTGCATGACAGAACTTCAATCTTATGATGTTTGATTTATGCCAAGGATGTGGTTGATCTTAGAGTACACTGCATGTGGTGATTAGTAGAATGCATGGTTGTTGGGTGGAGTGTTCTATAGGTATCAATTAAGTCCATTTGATCAAGTGTCACATTGAGGTTCTAGATCTCTTTGTTGCTTTTTGCCTTGATGCTCTGTCTATGGTTGTGAGTAGGATATTTAAGTCCCCAGCTATGATAGTGTTAGAGTCAATATCAATGCCTAGAAGCTACTTGGTGAAAGTTGGCGCTCCTATGTTGGGTGCATATATGTTTAAGATGGATATTTCTTGTTGCTGTATTGAATCTTTTATCATTATATAGTAATCTTCCGTATCTTTTTAAATTTTTGATAGTTTAAAGGGTATCTGTCTGATATTAAGATCGCAACTCCAGCCTTCTTTTGTGTTCTGTTTGCCTGAAATTTTGTTTCCCATCCTCTTACTTTGAATCTGTGAGTGTCATTTCTGAGATTAGTCTCTTGGAGACCATATATTGTTGCCTCATGATATTTCATCCATTTTGCCATTTTATGTCTTTTCAGTGGTGCATTTAGTTCATTCACATTCAGGCTAATTATTGAAATGTGGGAGTTTATCCCTGTCACGGGGTTCTCATAGACTTTTTTGTTGTTGCTGTTTGTTTTCTTTCTTTTGGTTTTGGGGATGATTCATATGTGTTTTCAATATTTTTCCTGCATTCCTGCGAAGGGTGATGTTGTTCCTTTTTTTCCTTTCTTCCGTGTTTAATACTTTCTCTTTTTCTCTTTCTTCTGTTTTTTATTTCTTTTTCTTTTTCTTTTTAAAATTTTTTTATTTTAAAGATGTGGGGTACAATTCTGGATTAGGTATACAAGTGGTGATCATACAGGTAGAGTGTAAGCCTCCCTTTGGTCCCTACTTCACCTGGTTTGAGATCAGGTCAGTCCATCTTTTTCTTGTGTTTAATACTTTCTTAAGTGTTCTTTCTTTTTTTTTTTTGAGTTGGAGTCTCACTTTGTCGCCCAGACTGGAGTGCAGTGGCTGCTGCCGGTCACCGCAGCCTCGACCTGCTGGGCTCCAGTGATCCTTCCGCCTCAGCCTTCCAAGTAGCCAGAATTATAGGCACGCACTGCCATGCCCGGCTAATTTTTTGATTTTATTGTAGAGATGAGGTCTCACCTGCCCAGGCAGGTCTTGAACCTGTGGGCTCAGGAAATCCACTCACCTCAGCCTCCCAAAGTCACGGGATTACAGGCTGAGCCACCGAGCCCGGCTTAAGTGTTCTTTCTAAAGCTGGTCTGGAGGCAGCATAAGCTCTTAGGAATTGAATGTCTAGGGAAGATTTTAATTCTCCATCACTGATGAAACTTAGCTTAGCTGGGTAGGTAATTCTTGGTTGAAATTGTTTATCTTTGAGAACTTTGAAGCTTGGGCTCCAAGCTCTCCTCACCTGAAGTGTTTCTGTAGATAAATCTGCTGCTATTTTCATTGGTCTTCCCCGGTAAGTTGTCTGACCTTTTTCTCTTGCTGCTTTTAGAATTTTTTTCTTTTATACCTACTTTGTGTTTGCGAATTACTATGTGTCTAGGAGTTGGTCTTCTCATTTGTTGTCTCACAAGGGTTCTCTGAATCTCTTGTGTTTGGATGATTGTGTCACTGTGAGATGAGGGAAATTTTCCTGGATAATTTCAAGAAATGTTTGATCCAGAGTGGGCTCTGTCTCTCTTTCTGCCTCAGGAAGTCCAATTACTCTTAGGTTCAGCCTCTTGAAATAATTGCTCATCTCTGGAAGGTTTTGTTCTGTCTTTTTAAGCTTTTCTTTGTTTTTGACAGTTTGAGTTAGTTCCATATTTTGGTCCTCAAGCTCTGAGATTCTTTCTTCTGCTTGGCTAATTCTCTTTTTCATGCTTGTTAGTTTGTTATTTATTTCATTCACTGTATTCTTTACTGCTATTGTCTCAGTTATCAACTCCTTCATTCTTTCCTCTTGTCTCTCCTCATTTCTATTTATTCTCTAAATTTAATGTCTTGATATTTGGGTTTGTGACTTGAGACCAGTCATTCTGGGGTTTCTTATTGTTTGCATTCTGGAGTCTATATTCTCAGTGTCTGACCTCCCAGGGGTCTGTGCGAGACCCACATTTTTCTTTTAATTTTTCTTCATTTGTGTAGATTTTCCTCTCCCCCTACCCTTTTTTTTAACCTCTTTTTAAATTCTGTTGTTGAGGGATGGGGAGGGTAGCTTTTACTTCTGTTTGCTCAACCTCCTATTCTTCCTTATGTTTATCCTCTGGCTTTGTTCAATTCTGAACCTGGACTTTGGGTTGGGGCTGTATTTTTTGTAGTTTTGAGATTTAATTGAAGGGGTAGTTGTGATTCAAAATCTATCTGCAGATCCCAGTAACCACTGACAGGTGTGTGAGTCCCCCTGGAACCTGCTTCCCACTGCCTTACAATCTGTCCATGCAGTGGGGGTATACGTTTGCTCCCTGAAGCAAAAATGAGGTAAGGAAAAGGAAAAAAAAAATAGAAAAAGGAAGGGTGGCAACAAGAGAAAGGTGGAGAGAGAGAAGAGTAAGAGGGAAAACAGATGGATGTACCAACTAACAAATGAAAAGAGACACAAACAAAGACAGTAAAGATTTAAAAAAATGAAAACACAAACTGACAAAAACACCCCTGTTGATGTACTCTCCTCAAAAATATCCATGCACAAACAAGATGTTTGAAAAAACAGCAATAAAATAACAGAAACAAAGCAAGTACGAAAAAGTAATTGAAAACAGAAAGAGAGGGGGAAAAAACCCTAAAACTAAAACAAGCAAAGCAAAACAGACAAGAAAACAAAACTGCTCTGAGGCCATTCCTTCAAGTCCAACTTCCTTTCAGCTCTGATCTCCAGCCCCTCCCCCTCTGCTCTCAGTGCAAGCGAATAGGATTGCTCCCAGCGTGGGTCAGATGCCCAAGCCTACTTCAGGAGGAGGGTGGATCAGATCTGGACTCACCCAGCTTGCTGCCTGTCAAGTCTGCCACTCACATCTGATGTATTTGTGTCTGATCCAGCATGGGGGAGGGGCATCTGTCTTTCTGAGTTAATGAGATTATCTCCAGGTCCTGAGCTGGAGGCTGGGTGGAGCTAGACTGGGCAATGCAGGTCTCTGCCTGAACCTGGGACAGAGAAAATGGCTCTGGTCGACATTTCCTCACCAGTGGTGGAGCTCCTCTCTCCAGCTCTCCCCTATCTTCTCTCTCTGCTGATAGGATCTGGGAGTTCCAGTCGATTTGCAGTCACAGGTGATGGTGTGGGCCAGGCATCAGGTGATGAGAATCAACTGTATTCGGCAGGCTTTTCTCAGGAGAGTCCCAAGAACAGCAGATGATCCTGTGCACTGGTGGCTCCAATCTCAGGGCAGTGGAGAGTTGCAGTCACCTCCAGAGGAGAGCCCTAGGTGCATGAACCTGAGTCTCCTCTCAGATGGACTTTCACTCACCCACAAGCACATGCCTACTCACACAGAGAGTCTTTATGGACCCTCACTTTTGCAGAGACTCTCACAGTTCATCACCATCTTGCCAGAAGACCCACCTCTGGTTCTCAATATCAGTTTCATCTGTGCCTACAATACCAGTGTGGCCATAATAAAAGCCACAAGTCAC
The DNA here is from genome assembly GCA_027257055.1 of Cephalopachus bancanus. Taxonomy (NCBI): domain Eukaryota; kingdom Metazoa; phylum Chordata; class Mammalia; order Primates; family Tarsiidae; genus Cephalopachus; species Cephalopachus bancanus. Next base: position 1,190,898 of record JAPVLO010000380.1, on the reverse strand, counting down.
CGACCAAAATCAAAGCCACCAGCAATGGCTTCCCCAAACTCACCATGTGGTTTGAACTCCAAATGTCAAAACTTGTGTTTATTCTTGAAAGAAGTGTCAGGAAAATGATTTCGATCATTCAACAGATATATCTAGGCCAGGATCAGTGGCTCAGCCTGTAATCCCAGCACTTTGGGAGGCCAAGGTGAATGGATTGCCTGAGCCCGCGGGTTCGAGATCCGCCTGGGCAATTTGGTGAGACCTTTTCTCTACAATAAATAAAAAATTAGCTGGGCGTAGTAGTGCATACCTGTAGTTCCAGCTACTTGGAAGACTGAGGTGGAAGGATCACTGAAGCCCAGCATGTCGAGGCTGTGGTGGCCGGGAGCCTGCCACTGCACTCCAGTCTGGGCAACAGAGTGAGACACCAACTTCCCCCCAAAAAACCCAAATATATCTTGAGCACCTACATTACTCTAAGTGCTGGTAATATCATTGTAAACAAAAAAGGGGAAAAAATGACCACCCAAATAGAATTTATATTCAATTTTGAAGGTTTGTGGGTAATAGTCCCTCATGTCTGATCCCCATCCACGTCTTAAACACTTGGAGAATATTCTGATAACAAAGTCAAAATGATAGCAGTGCCTTTATTATTGTTGCAGCTGAATTAGGGAAATGAGAGTTGTCTTTTAGTTCTCACCTCAATCTAGACCTTTGAAGACAAAGTTATGTCCACTAACTCTAATTTCATATTCTCAAACCACTATGATGACCCATTACTCCCTAGTAGAACCAAGAGAGTAAAGCCGAGAGGAAGGTAAGCTCCAAGCTGCTGCTTCTCCAGGCAGCCTCAGTGTGGAGTCTGCCACTTAACCACTCCTGATTCATGGTTTAGCAAATATCAGGGTCTTCCTAATCAAAGGAATTGCCTCTCCTCTGATAGTGTGGGGGGGGGAGAGAGAAAGAAGTGAGAGAGTTCTTTGTTCAATATCACCATCTCAGGGAGGACAAAGGTTTCTCATCCATGTAGACCAATGTAAGAATGTCAGGAAGAAACAGATATAAGAGGAGGAAGATTTCCATCTCTATAATCTTGGAATGGCTTTGGTATCAAGGGAATGCTGCAAATGGAATGAGTTGGAGAACTTTTTCTTTTTAATTAGGTTCTGGACAGTTTGTAAAACAAGAATATTATCTGTTCTTTAAAGATTTGGTAAATCATGCCTGTAAATCTATATCAGTTTAGTGCCCATTTTAGGGGCAGATTTGGACTACCTAGTCCGTAGATGTGTTTTGTCCAGTCCTTAGAAGGTTTTTTTTTTCTTTAGAATGTTTTAAAAATCAAGAAGTCAAGATTCTCATGAAAATTTGAAAGATCTAGCAATACTACTTCTAAATTCCCACAGAGTAACACGCTACTAGAGCTCAATCTATTATTTATTTTCTTGACAGATGAAGGACAAGTTCCATCAAAAAAAGTAGCAGGATTATTCAAAATTATTTACATAATGTGTAATTATTCTTTACTAAAACCATCTGTTTAGTATGTGTAACTTATTAATAAAAGGAGCATATATGTGTAAAAGTAATTAAAAGAACTTTAAAAAAAACTATAATATTACACTGGTGAAATAAACTAGTTTTATCTATCTACTCAAGCTTATATGATACTATTTTTACAGTATATTATTTTTCTTCATATATTTGCCTTCAGTGCCCTAGAGGTCTGCTCTTTAATCTACTGGAATGATAAGCAGAACAATACATTTCTATTCCTATGTAAATAGGATTCTACTGAGTCTTCCCCCATTCTCCCCTCCCCCCCAGAAATATGCCCCCCCACATGCAAATAAGCAATGAATTACAGTAACAAAAAGCCAGGGAACATGGGCCAGATGATTTCTCAGCTGCAATCTAATGCTTTACCACTGAGCCATACCACCAGTTTCTCAGCTGAATTCTTCAAGACGATAAGGAAGAACTGATACCAATCCTTTTAAAAGTATTCCAGGCAATTGAGAAGAAAGTAATTCTGTCTAGCTCAGACCTTGAGGCCAATATCATCCTGATACCCCAAAATAGTAAAAACCCAGCAAGGGAAAAAACCTACTGGTCAATTTTCTGATAAACATAGATGCAAAAATTCTCAACAAGATTCTAGCAAGTCACATCCAACAGTACATTTCAAGGATCATCAGTCACTACCAGGTGGACTTCATTCCTGGGTTGCAAACCTGGTTCAATATAAGTAAATCAAGAAGTGTAATCCATCACATAAACAGGTGCAAAACTAAAAGCTACATGATTATCTTATAAGACACAGAAAAGGCATCGATAATGTACAACATCCCTTTTTGATAAAAATCCTTAAACACCTAGGCACCAAAAGAATATTTCTCAAAATAATAAGAGCCACCTACGACAAATCTGCAGCCAACATTATGCTTAATGGGCCGAAGCTGAAAGCATTCCTCCTGCTTACTAGAACAAGACAAGGATGCTCATTCTCACTCCTATTTCACATTGTACTGGAAGCCCTAGCCAGAGCAATCAGACAGGAGAAAGAAATTAGGGCTATCCAAATGCAAAAATATGAAGTTAAATTATTCTTCTTTGCATATGATATGATTCTGTACCTAGAAATCCCTAGAGAGTCTGCTGAAAACCTCCTTGCACTTATAGATGACTGTGGTAAGTCGTTTTTTGGGATACAAAATCAACACGCAAAAAGGAGTTGCATTTCTATACTCCAACAATAAGCAAGCTGAGAACAAAATCAACAATAAAATTCCATTCACAATAACCACCATTAAATAAATAAATAAATAAATAAATAAAATACCTCAGCATTCATCTAACCTAAGAGGTGAAAAACCTTTACAATGAGAATGTCAAAAACACTGCTCAAAGAAATCAAGGATAACACAAAGGAAAGAACACCCCATCATCATGGATTGGAAGAATTAATATCATCAAGACATCCATCCTACTCAAGGCAATTTACAGATTCAATGAAATCCCTGTCAGACTACCAGCATCATTTTTCACAGACATAGAAAAGATAATACAGTAATTCATATGGAAACAACAAAGAGCCTAAACAGCTAAAGTACTCCTCAGCAGAAAGAATAAAGCTTTAGCAACACACTTTCAGGCCTCAAACTTTACTACAAGACTACAGTAACCAAGACAGCTTGTTACTGGTACAAAAATAGACACATAGACCAATGGAACAGGACAGAGATCTCGGAAACAAAACCATAGTCTTTCAACCAATTCATCTTTGACAGATCTGATAAAAACAAACAATGGGGAAAAGATATCACATTTAGCAAATGGTGCTGGGAAGACTAGTTAATCAAATGCAGAAGAATGAAACTGACCCCTATTTATCACCATATACAAGAATGAACTCAAAATGGATCAAGGACTTAAATGTAAAAGCCCAAACTTTAAGAATCTTAGAAGAAAACTTAGGGAACACCCTCCTGGACATTGAAGTATGTGAAGAATTCTCAAGTTCTCAAAAGCAAATGCAGCAAAAGCTAAGATTGACAGGTCAGACCTTACCAAGCTAAAAAGTTTTTGCGCAGCAACCCATCAATAAAGTAAGAGACAACCCACAAAATGGGAAAAAATATTGGCAAGCTATGTATCTGACAAACACTTAACATCCAGGATCTTCAAGATCAAACAAATAGAAAAAAAAGTGGGTAAAGATATAAACAGACACTTCTCGAAGGAAGACATCCAAGTAGCCAAACAAACATGGTTAGCCTCACTAATCATCAGAGAAATGCAAATCAAACTTACGATATCACTTTATACCAGTCAGGATGGCTACCATTAAAAAGTCCAAAAACAATAGGTGTTGGTGAGACTGCAGAAGAAAGGGAATGCTTCTACATTGTTGGTGGGAAAGCAAGATAGTTCGACCTTTGTGGAAAGCAGTGTGGTGTTTTTACAAAGAACTAAAAATTGAACTACCATACAATCCAACAATCCCACTTCCAGAAATATACCAAGAGGAACATAAATCGCTCTACCAAAAAATACCTGCACATGTATGTCCAGTGTAGTGCTATTCACAGTAGCAAAAGCATGGAACCAACCCAGATGCCCATCAAAAATGGACTGGATTTTTAAAATCCATGTACACAATAAAATAATACACAGACATAAAGAAGGACGAAATCATGTCCTTTACAGCAACATAGATGCATAGAGACCATTATTCTAAGTTAACTATCACAGAAAAAAAAACTGAATCTCTCATGTTCTCGTCTATAAGCAGGCCGTAAACTTTGGGCACATGAGCACAAAGGTGGGAATAACTGACCTTGGGCACTAATAGCAGGGGAAAGGAAGGAAGGGGGATAAGTGGCACACAACCACCCATTGGGTACCCATTTACTACCAAGGAGAAAGAGGGCCTGCTAGAAGCCCAAACTTCACTCACATGTAATGTACTTATGTAGCAAATCCTCACAAGTACCCCACAACTCTAAAATAAAAAGTGAAGTCAAAATATGTATAAATACAAAAAAAAATTTAAGATATAATGATTGTGTTTTAAAAATTATTCAATTAGAGAATATTATTTGTAACTTCCTCATTTGATAGATGAGAAAATAAATGTTAGTTTTTAAAAAAGAGTTTAAAAAAAGTCAGAAACATAGACACATAACATGCAGTCAAGTTATTTCTTCCAAGGCAGGATCTCCTAGTCAAAGCAGAAGAGAAAATAATGGCCTTGTCCTCCTACTGTAGCCAACAAGTGGCCACTCTGGGTATCCCCTCTTTCAACCTTTGCTTTGCTCAAAACATGCTGGTTATTGTACCAGAAAATGTTCAAGCATGGAGAACATGATGGCGATCTCAGCCTTTGAGAAATTCACAGCCCTTGCTAAAACTACTTTCTTCACGTGCCATTCACTCTTTTCACTTTAAATAATGTTAATTTTTCACTGTTATTAATACAACAATACGTTTACCTTGGGGAAAGAAGTTTAAATATGCCAGATAAATCCAAATTCCTTTCCTCCTAAATCCTGGTTCTTCTTTCTCTACCCTAGTGATAACCACAGTTATGTGTTGGTATTGTGGCTTCCATATGAATTTATAATATTCATATATCCCTATTGGAAATATACAGTGTTATTTTTGTGTGTGACACCCCCCGTGTGTGTGTGTTGTGTGTGCATGTGTGTACATGCGTGCACTCACATACACGTGTTTTCCTAAGAATAATAAAATAATACCTGCACATGTGTGTTTTTCACAGCATTGTTCACAGTAGCAAGAACATGGAACCAACCTTGCTGCCCATCAAAAGAGGACTGAATTTTAAAAAACGGTGGTACATATGCATGATGGATGCAGCCATAAAGAACAAAATCATGAACTTTACAGCAGCCTGGATGGACTTAGAATCTATGATACTGAGTGATCTTTCACAGAAACAAAGAACTGAGTATCACATGTTCTCACTCATAAGTGGACCTTGAACAATTATTGTAATACTATAAGAAAAGGATTGGCAGTAGCAGAAAACTGCTGGCAGGGGGGTGAGGAAGTGGGATTGGCAATAGTGTGAGTCTGCCTGGGGAAGTGGGGGTACACCTCATCAACAAGGGTACTGGCATAATGAACTGTATACCTAACCCTGAATTGTACCCCACATCTTTAAAATAAAAAACTTCAAATTAAAAAAACAGAATAATAAAATACATATTTTTTTCTCCAACTCTCTTGTTTACTCAATAATGTGTTCAAATAGCTGTCTGCACCAGTATGGATGGCTCTATCGTATTCTTCTACAACTGCTGCAGAATACCTAATGGATGGTTTTACTGTCAGTTGTTCACCCACTACTTCTTGGATGGAGAGTTAGATTGTTTCCACTCGTGTGTGTGTGTGTATGTGTGTGTGTGTGTGTGTTTGTGTGTGTGTTACAATGTCGCAATGAACACTCTAGTGTATGCCTCCTATACAGATGCAATACTTTCTTTAGAATAGACAAGTGAATTTCTTAACCACCGATATTTTTGATAGATAATATATGCCCTTGGCTTTTCCAATTTATTCTCCCAATGGTGTGTTCTTTATTCTTTGGCCAACATTTAATTATAAAAATTTTCAAAGTGTTTCTGATCAAGTGTATAAAGGATAACATCTCATTATTATTTTAATTTTTACATCCCTGATTACTGGTAAGCCCTTCACTATTCTGCTGTCTACAGTCTGACCTCTGATGTATGACTTCTCCACCAAAACTTTTTAAAAAATCATCATCAGTGATGTCCCTACCTGTTTCCTAATCCCATGGACACTCTACTCTCCTCATGTCAATCCACATTAGGAACACCCACACCCCACTGTTCCCCTACATCTTTATACTCACGTGCTAGGGATTCTGCAACATGTTAAGTTGCTCTCGATTTTCCTCAGCCTTACTGGATTTTTCTTCTTACTCTCATTTAGGGGTTCCTTCTTATGTGACTTCCAAAGGTTGGAGTTCCTTAGGACACGCTATCTTTGAGTCCCCTTCTCCTCTATACTGTTTCACTAGATGATACTATTTATTCTCATGGATTTAAATTTGATCTCGGGCCCAGAACTCTCCGCTAAACTCCAGATTTGCATTTGCAGCAATTTGGACTGTCTAAGAACTTGCAAATTGAATGTGTCCTAAGTAGATCCCTTGATTCATTTTCATCCTGCTCATTCTCGCATCCAATTATCTCAAGACAGAAACCTAGGAGTCATCATTGACCTCTTTTCCCTGAAGTCTGACATCTAATCTATCAACAAATCCGTGTTCAAAGAAGACTACCTCCAAAATACAATCTCAAATATACCCATCTCTCTTCAGCCTCCTTGACAATCATCACTGTATGCCAGGCAACCACCAAGGCCCACTCAGACCATGATTTCGCCTCCTGACAGGTGCCCTCCATCTATTCCTATTCAGGCTTCCAGGTTTTTATGGCCACTTCACAGAAAAGTCGATACACTGACACAGCAGTTGTCATAGAGAAACAGTGCAAAGCAGCTGAGTTGGAATACAGGAGATATTTCTTGAATCTGCCTCCCTAAGAACTCAAAGATTAGCGTTTTTAAGGGTAACTTGGTTGGCTGAAGGATGAGGAATTAGGACTGCTGGTTTGTTGGAGATGAGATCATAGAAGTGTCGAGATAGTCTTAATATGCCGAGTCAGTTTCTGGATGGAGTGTCACAGGTTACCGGTCCAGTTTTCATCAATGGTCTACCAGAATGAAGGATCTGAAAAATATCTCAAACAGCACTCTTAGATTTTCCAACAGTGATATTATCTCAATAAAAGCAAGTGGAAAAGTTAAAAGTCTTGTGATTACTGAATAGGTGATTCATGAACAATAAACAGTTGGGGACGCAGGTTAGGAAACAATGGCTAGATATTGTTTAACTAAGCATATATCATAGCAGAATTTACCATCAAGACAGTTAGCATGACTTGAGGATCCCAGAAGATCCAAATGAAAAATAAGTTCACCAGTCTTATGGCAGCTCCAAGGGCTAGCATATGCATGGAGGGAGAAAGGTTAAAGAGAAAAGAAAATAAGTATAACTAAATATCTTATGATTTAGTTATGCCTATATCTTACCAACATTTGGGTCCCCATTAAAATTCTAAATCTGTGGTCTTTTCTTTTCTTTTTTGAGTTGGAGTCTCACTCTGTCACCCAGACTGGAGTGCAGTGGCCACTCCTGGCCACCTCAGCCTCGACCGTCTGGGCTCCGGCAACCCTTCTGCCTCAGGCTTCCAAGTAGCTGGAATTACAGGCATGCGCTACCACGCCCGGCTGATTTTTTTATTTATTGTAGAGATGAGGTTTCGCTGCCCAGGCGGGTCTCGAACCCGCGGGCTCAGGTCATTTATTTTCTTTGAAAGTGGTTTCACTCCTGCCCCTATTAAATTCGTTTTCCCCATAGCAGCCAGGATTATCTCCACAAGTAGAAATCCAAGCCATCTCACTCTAATGTTTAGACTCCATCGGTGTTTTCATTTGCATGTAGAAAGAAATATGATGTGCTTACTGTAGTTTAAGGCTTACCTGGAGGGTCTGACCCCTGCCTCCAACCCCTCTTCTAGGCAACTCTTTTTCTGGCTCCTTTGAGTCACCCTCTTATGTGTCACATTCTAGTCATCATGTCTGAAGTATCCCTCTTCTTTTGTATGTTCTAGCTCTAGTTTTTTAATGTTTCCTTCATATGGTTTGTAATCACTGTATTTATTTGCCTTTATCTTTCTTTTCTCCCCCCATTACATTGTAATTCATTGATTGCAGGGAAGTAGTGTTTGTCTAACTTACCATTATATTACCAGCCCAGCACAGTGTCTGCACTAAATAAATCTTTGTTGAATTAATTAATTAATCATTAATAAATTAAGTGAATAAATGGGAAACTGACCTCCACCCCAGGCAGCCAAACTTCTTTAATAAGGCTAGCTTCACTCAGAATAAAATCTGCCTTCCTGTTTCTTTTTTTTTTTTTCTTTTTGAGTTGGAGTCTCACTCTGTCACCCAGGCTGGAGTGCAGTGGTCGCTCCCGGCCACCACAGCCTCGACCTGCCGGACTCTAGCAATCCTTCTGCCTCAGCCTTCCAAGTAGCTGGAACTACAGGCATGCGCGACCACGCCCAGCTAATTTTTTATTTATTATAGAGATGAGATCTCGCCAAGTTGCTCAGGTGGGTCTCGAACCCGTGGGCTCAGGCAATCCACTCACCTCAGCCTCCCAAAGGCGCGGGATTACAGGCTGGGCCACCGAGCCCAGCTGCCTTCCTGTTTCTAAGCTTTGGTGTCACAGAGGACAAAGAAGCTCCATGTCCACACAAGTCCTTCAGCTTTGTGAAGGCAGCTTTCATGGTCCCTTTAACCTCACTTTCCCCTCTGATATAGATCACCAAAGGAGCAACCCATTCTTCATTTCTCATGTCTCCTTCCATTAAACACTGACCTTCTTCCTCCTTCTCACCCACTCCACCCAAGTGAAGGGAAGCCTGTACATCCTTTGGTAATTATTGTCCTGTTGCAAGTACTGCGACTATCCCTTTCCCCCCAAAAAGTGACACAGAATATATAAATTGTGTGGTCACATTACATATGAGAAACTGAGATTGTGTGTGGTCCAAGTGCCATCTACCTACTTTCCATTGAGAACCAATGGAATTGAAGAGATCATCCATTTGTCTCTGCTCCTTGGCAATACACACTTCTGTGAGGGCCATCCACCCATGAGGAGGCCTGTAGCACTGCAGAGACTGGTGTGGTTGTGGTTCTCATGGTCTTAGCCTGTGCTTCATTTGTTTGCAGAAGGAACCCACACACGATATCAGCTTTATCAATAATAATTGTATTAATAAACAAAACAATTGCCTTTTTTTCTCAATTTGTTCATAATTCAAGCAGGAGAGAGGGATAATGTCTATTACTTCTCCCTTCAAACTCTAACAATTAATGTGGTAAAAACTAATTCCAGATCCACCACTAAGGTCATTGGTATTAATGGATACTTCCCACTCCAAATGGGCCTAATATTGGGGCTTGTTCTGAAATAACAACTAAGCCCAAATGTCATAGCAGTATTGATGAAGGAGAATGGCACGTCAATCGGGGTGACAACACATATTTTATTTTATTTTATTTTATTTATTTTTTTAATTTTTTTGAGTTGGAGTCTCACTCTGTCGCCCAGACTGGAATGCAGTAGCCGCTCCTGGCCACCGCAGCCTTGACCTGTTGGGCTCCGGCGATTTTTCCGTCTCAGCCTTCCAAGTAGCCGGAATTACAGGCATGCGCTACCACGCCCGGCTGATTTTTTTATTTATTGTAGAGATGAGGTCTCACTGCCCAGGCGGGTCTCGAACTGGCGGGCTCAGGCAATCCACTCACCTCAGCTTCCCAAAGGCGTGGGATTACAGGCTGAGCCACCGAGCCCGGCTTATTTTATTTTATTTTATTTAAGATGCAGGGGACAATTCAGGATTAGGTATACAAGTGACCATCGTACAGGTAAAGTTTTGGCCTCCCTTTGGTCCCCACTTCACCTGATTTGAGATCGGATACCCTTGTTGATGTTATGTGCCCCCACCTCACCCCGCCCTGGCAGTTTCTGGCTACTGCCAATCCCTTTCTTATAGTGTTCTGGTAAATGTTCAGGATCCACTTATGAGTGAGAGCATGTGATACTCAGTTGCTTGTTTCTATGATAAATCACTGAGTATTATAGACTCTACATCTATCCAAGTTGCTCCAAAGTCCATAATTTTGTTTTGCTTTATGGCTGTGTAATATTCCCTCATGTATATGTACCACTTTTTTATCCAGTTTCAGTGGCAACACAGTTGGTTCTATGTTTTTGGTATTGTAAATAGTGCTTAAATAAACAAGCACGTGCAAGTATCTTGTAGAGTAATTTAAGTTCCTCCGGGTATATTCCCAGAAGGCAATTGCCGCATCACATGAAAGGTCAATTTCTAGCTCTTTTAGGAATCACCACACTGTTTTCCATAGAGGTTAAACTAGTTTGCATTCCCACCAACAGTGTAGAAGCATTCCTTTTCTTCACATCCTGGCCAGCAACTATTGCTTTTTGTTTTATTAATAATGCCCATCCTGACTGGAGTTAAGTGATATCTCAATATGGTTTTGATTTGCATTTCGCTGATGATGACTGAAGCTGAGCATTTTTACATGTATCTGTTGGCTGCTTGCATGTCTTATTTTAGGAAGTATCTATTCACGTATTTTGCCCACTTTTTTTTTTTTTTGAGTTGAAGTCTCACTCTGTCGCCCAGACTGGAGTGCAGTGGCTGCTCCCGGCCACCGCAGCCTCGACCCGCTGGGCTACGGCGATCCTCCCACCTCAGCCTTCCAAGGAGCTGGAACTACAGGCGTGCGCTACCACGCCCGGCTAATTTTTTTTTTAATTTATTGTAGAGATGAGGTCTCGCCTGCCCAGGCGGGTCTCGAACCCGCGGGTTCAGGCAATCCACTCACCTCAGCCTCCCAAAGGCGCGGGATTACAGGCTGAGCCACCGAGCCCGACTTTGCCCACTTTTTAATGGGGCCGTTTGCTTTTTTTTCCTTTTGACACATTTGAGTTCCTTGTAGATCCTGGATGTTAGGCCTTTGTCAGATATGAAGTTGGCAAATAATTTTTCCCATTCTGTGGGCTATCTCCCCACTCTCTTGATGGTTTCTTTTGCTTTGCAGAAGCTTTTCAGTTTGATGAGGTCCTACTTGTCAATCTTATCTCTTATGGCATGGGCTTTTGATCAGGAATTGGTTGCCTATTCCTATTTCCATTTGAGGTTTACATTTAGGTCTTTGATCCATTAGAAGTTGATTTTTGTATATGGTGATAGGTAGGGGTCCTGTTCCATGTGGTCAACCAGTTCTCAGCACCATTTACTGAATAGGTTCTCCTCTCCCCAATAGTTGTTGGTGGAGGCTTTGTCGAAGATGAGTTGGTTTAGAAATCGAGGTTTTACTTCCAGAATCTCTATCCTGTTCCATTGGTCTATATGGCTGTTATTGTACCAATACCTAGTTGTTTTGATTATTGCAGCCTTATAATAAAGTTTAAAGTCTGGAAGTGTGGTACCTCCTGCTTTGTTTCTTTTGCTAAGTATTGTTTTGGCTATTCATGGTTGTTTATGTTTCCATATGAATTTCTGTATTGTTTTTTCCAGGTCTGAGAAGAATGATGTTGGTAATTTAATGGGTATAGCATTGAATCTGTAGATTGCCTTGAGCAATATGGAGATCTTAACAATATTGATTCTTCCAATCCATGAGCATGGAATATTTTCCATTTGTTTGTGTCATCTTTGACTTCTTTGAGCAGTGTTTTGCAGTTTTCATTGTGAAGATCTTTCACTTCTCTGGTTAGGAAGATGCCAAGGTATTTCTTTTTGTATGTATGTGTGAGTGTTGTGAATGTGATTGTGCCTTTTATTTGGTTCTCTGCCTGTTTGTTGTTGGTGTTTAAAAATGTTACTCTCTTTTGCATGTTTATTTTTTGTACACTGAGACTTTGCCAAAGTCCTTTATCAGTGCAAGGAGGTTTTTGACAGGTTCTCTTGGATTTTTGAGGTATAGCATCTTATTGTCTGCAAAGAGGGATAATTTGACCTCTTCTTTTCCTATTTGGATAGCTTGATTTTCATCTCTTGTTTGGTTACTCTAGCTAGGGCTTTCAACAGTATGTTGATCAGGAGGGGTGAGAGTGGACAGCCTTGTCTTTTTTTCTGCTGTTCAGGGAAATGCTTTCAATTTTTGTTCATTTAGCAATATGTTGACTGTGGGTTTATCATAGGGCTCTTACTCTTTTTAGGTATGTGCTTAGGTGTCCAAGGGTTTTTTTCAAGATGGGATGATGGATTTTTTTCTGCACCTAATGATATAATCATGAGGTTCTTATTTTTACATCTGTTGATGTGCTTAATTACATTTATGGTCTTGTGGATGTTGAACCAGCCCTGCATCCCAGGGATGAAACCTACTTGGTAATGGTGAGTAATTTTTGAGATAGGCAACACATATTTTGGTTTTTGCTCTAAACTATCATGATTTGCCCTGGGTTCTGGCATCAGGGTCCAACTGTGATGATCCTATGCTTGGCCATCACTTTGTCCTAGCCCCATCAGCCTTAAACCACCAGAAACAACTCTGTAGTCCAATAAAGTTTGGTTTATTGACTTACTTCAATAACAGATACTGTTCACCAGGAACTGTGTACCATACAAAGGAAGCTAGAGAGAGTGATTATAGGATTGGGAGAAAAGGTAATGTTTGGGCAAAATTTAAGTGAAGTGGTGTTTCAATGGGCTCAAAGTAAAAGGTGCTAGATGGAAAGGGGTCTACATCAGGTCAGAGGTGAAATGTGGGTCCAGGGTCTGTGTCCTGTAAAAATAGAAAATGAAGATTTAAGTGTAGAATGCTGTGTCCATAAAAACTTTATCTGAAGCTCTGTCCCCAGACTGGGAATCAAGGCTTCTTCTCTGTGTCAAAGTGACTTATATCCTTCAGGCAAAATTGGGATATTTTATTCTTATTGATATAATTCAAAAAGCCACATTTCCAATCGTCCATGGTTTCAAAGAATAAAGTCTCTTTTTTGAGTAAAAAAGTAGTAGTCACTCAAAGAAGGGATGTTATGACACTTTACAGCTATGGCATATTCATGGGAGATATATATTTTTTCTGATTAACTTATAGCTGACTTTATTATTCTATAGCTATGCCTTGTTATTCTAGCCTCATGAATGGCCAATTATTATAGTCTCACTAATTACAGTGTCTCCAGTTCTGCTTCAGCACTAGCCTACCTGTAAGAAACACAGAGAATGGTAATAACTCACTACCCAATAAGAAGCAGCTGTCCCTTTGATTCCAGCCCAGGCAAAGACCCTCATCCATGGCCATAGCCAAGCCAAAGGCACAACAGTGAGCTTAGGATAGGGGGCCAGCAAATCCTGACATGTACTGGGCTTGGGGGTCTAGACACCGGTGTGGATCAGGGTCTCCTTATTCCAGTGGACATAGTGAACACTTGTAACCCCCTGTGCTATCACTGGCTCAGATGGGGTTTCTGACCACTAGCCAAAGGAAAATATAAAGACTCCTCTTCAGAAAGTTGCTTCCTGGTGAGGCCTTGGGTGGGGTAATGACAGTAGCAGCATAAGTCAGAATGATTACAGCTACTCAAGGAAAGAAGGTGAGGGAAGTCCCCAGACAGCAAAAATGAAATGACATCAACATTTTGTAGGACTCTCCCAAGTCAGGTTCCTGGGTGCTATGCTATCTGAACATAGGAGTTCCCTAAGATCAGGGGCACACTTCCTAGAGCTGAACAAAGGTGACTCCATCCAATAAGCTACAGCACCTCAGAGTCCAGGATGCCATGTGGCATCCTGGTTGGCAAAGATGAACTCAAAACCTCTCTTCCAGGAGTCCAGAAGAGAGAGGTATCTTTTTCAGGACTAAAACTATGGCTCCCAGCTTTTCCCAGTGTACTTTTCCCAATCCTAGTACCTGGAAATAAAGAGGGGTCCAATAAAATATAGTTGTGATTATTACTATTATGTATAAAATATGGGGTTTATATTCAGCAGTTATAAGTCCAAAATTTGGTCCTGCCACCTTCTAGATATATAAATTCAATCAAGTCTCTTCACACTTCTGAATCTAAAATTTATTTTCTATAAGATGGGAATAATTTCAGGGTGGATGTCGTGATTATGTTCAGCACAATATTCACTCAGCAGAAAAAAACTTGTAAACCACCTATGTTAGTGTCACCCTATCTTTGTCTCAGAATCCATTTTCATCTCTGTGTTCTCCTGCTTTTTCTCTTGGATACTGAGTGAGTCACCCACTGGGCCCTGGCTCACCCTGGCTTTTCCACAACCTCTTTTTCCCTTCAAACTGCAATTTTGCTATAGGCTGCTGTAACTTTTGACTAGGCTGCCATAACTCTTGACTACACTGCCTTTCTTCAACCTGCCAGGTCCCTATAGGCCACCTTCTCAGGAATTATTAGCACACAGAAGAATGTAAAACCCTACTCAGAGAGTCTTTAATAAGGAAAATACTCAGAAGGTTTTCCCCTCAAAGGTTATTTCTGAAAACCCTCTTGAAGGAAGCACTCCAAAAGCAGAGAAACAAATCCAGGACAATTCAAAAGATGTAATAAGCAAAGCTGAGAATATAATTTGGTAAAACTATTTTAAAATGACTAAAAAGATCCAATTGCTCAAACCATAAGATTAAAACACAGATTTGATGACAGAAAATAATTACCATTACAGTGTCACCAGTTAACAGAAAAAAAAGTATCAGATGACAAGTTGAAAGAAGATAGTTTTTTGTATTTGTTTGGTTTTTAAAATTTGTTTTATTTTAAAGATGTAGGGTCCAATTCAGGGTTATATATACAAGTGTTCATCATACAGGTGAAGTTTGTGCCTCCCTTTGGTCCCTACTTTATCTGGTTTGGGAACAAGTACCCTTATTGATGAAGTGTGCTCCTCCCCTGGCAGTTGCCCTCTACTGCCAGTCCCTTTCTTATAATACTATGATAAATGTTCAAGTTCCACTTATGAGTGAGAACATGTGATACTCATTTCTTTGTTTCTGATTGATAACTAAGTATTGTAGAGTCTAAATCCATCCAAATTGTTGCAAAGTCCATAATTTTATCTCTCTTTATGACTGCATAATATTCCATTGTGTAAATGTACATTTTTTCCTATCCAGTTCACTCTTGATGAGCAGCATGGCTGGTTCCATGTTTTACAATAACCAAAGCGAATAGTGGATTAAGACTTTACAATATATAAGAAATATCTGCAAATCTACAAGAAAAAGATAAGAGACACAACAGTAACAGAAAAAGAAAATAAGCAAATGCAACGAACTGGCAATTCACAAAGTAGAAACTCAAGTGGCTAATCTATTCCAGAAACCATGTTAGATTGCAAATTTTCAGATAGTGAAGCATGTATTTCATTATATCAAATGGAGAAAATAATGCATTTCCAGTTCACTTAAAATCCCAATTAATACCCCACATAGCACCAATAATATGATATGATTTCTATATTAAAATACTAATTACCTAATTAATTAACAAATTATGAACTCATTAGTGGGTATATTTATGTGCCAAGTACAAATATACTCTAGAATATATCAAATTCTAATATCAGAAAAAATAAAAAGGCAAAATAAACAAAAAAGAATCAACTGAAAAACACAAAAGATGCAATATTTAATTCTATACGACAATGATCAGAATAATGGTGAAAGATCTACATTTCAAAAAAAAGACAAAGACTATCAGATGACTTGATAAAACACACACACTCATGCACACACATATACATCTCTAACAATATGCTTGTTGATAAGAGGTCATTCAAAAAGGTTAAAAATATAAGGATTTATGGATACATATGCCAGGCAAATGCTAACACAACAAAAACAGTTGACAAAAAAGCCGTGGATTGTAAGATGTGCAGTTATTTTATGTACTGCTTAAAAGGAAAAAAACTATGCTAAACTAGAATATGATACTTTCTTAGAATTACACACATAAATAGAACTCATTTAAAGATATACATTTTGTAATATAATTTTTATTCATAAAAAAGGTAAATATAAATAACATTAGTTTGTTAAAGGATTCCTAAAACTTCCCTGCATTTTTAGTCAGATTCTGCTCAATTTACTTTTGACTCAGAATCATCAATGTTTCCACATAAAACCTCTTCTGTCCCAACAAAAACATGGACAATACAGCTTTTCTTAACAAGCTATCCTCCCTTATCTCTGGACATCATCCTGAACTGCAGATCTTGATTCCAGAACTTTTAAAGCCAATGCTTTCCTTAAATTTATGTGGATGTGTCAATAGAAGGTTTATTGCCAACAACCATGGGCTTTTTAAAATGATATATTAAATAAAATCTCAAATTGATAACATTTGTCGAAACAAGGCATCAGAAAAAACAATTGTGTTTGCGCATGCATAGGCAATGGTCACCATGTCATGACTGCCACCTGACTGGCAGTACTGTAAGATGCCAGCCACTATAATAAGATGCATCCTGGTTTCAATGATGTTAAAATGTGAAAAGCAAATGTGTTTTATACATGGTAAAATAATGGAAAGCATAGCCAAAAAAGGATGTAAGAAAAACATCAATAATGATTTTAAAATGAATATTTTATTGGGATAAGAGGTATAGACAAACGAGAAGTTATAGCAGACATGAACCAATGGGCAACAAAACTTAAAATAAAAGTAATTTAATCAACTGGTGTAAAAGTAATTATATACTGTCATAGTAGGATAATTCAATATTCCCTATTAGCAACTGATTGATCAAGCAAAGTAAGTAAAAATGTAAAAAGTAAATAGTTAATAAAATTTAATTTATCAATATATTTTATAAATACAATATTTATTTATTTTATTTTATTTTATTTTTTGAGTTGGAGTCTCACTCTGTCGCCCAGACTGGAGTGCAGTGGCCGCTCCCGGCCACCGCAGCCTCGACCTGCTGGGCTCCAGCGATCCTTCCGCCTCAGCCTTCCCAGTAGCCGGAATTACAGGCATGCGCTACCACACCTAGCTGATTTTTTGATTTATTGTAGAGATGAGGTCTCGCTGCCCAGGCGGGTCTCGAACCCGCGGGCTCAGGCAATCCACTCACCTCAGCCTCCCAAAGGCGCAGGAGTACAGGCTGAGCCACCGAGCCCGGCTATAAATACAATATTTAAAATCTACCAATGTTAAAATATTAATATTATATTAAAATATATAATATACAAATATATGATTCTATATAGTCTATAGAATACATTATAAGATATGTTTATATTATATAATATAGCATATCATATATAAATAAAATTGCACATTTATATATGATAATTTCATACCTGGAAATCATGGTGCTTTTTTTTAGGTTTCCATGAAAAATGTATAAATTTATAGTGCACAAAGTCACAAAGGAAATATCAAAAATTGCCCCAAATTGATATCATACAGGCCATTTTGTATGACCATAGAATAGACATCAACTATTTTTAAATGGTCCTCAAATAATCTAACCACTTGGAAATTTAGAAATACTATATGACCACATTTTAAAAATAAAATAATAACCAAAACAGATTAAAGTTGAAATGAACAATAATGTCAACACTGTGTATCAAAATTACAGGTTGTGCCCTGATATCCCTTTGAAATCCTGACTTCAATTCTTTAAGATATATACCCTGAAGTGAGATTTGGGGGTCATATGGTAATTTTATTGTTAATTTTTTGTGGAATCTTTAACTGCTTTCTATAGTGGCTGCATCATTTTATATTTCTAACAAAGTGAAGTGCCCAAAAGTTCCAATTTCTCCATATCCTTATCAACACTTTTTTTTTTGCAGTAGTTATTCCAACAGGTATGAGGTGATATCTCATTGTAGTTTTGATTTGTATTTCCCTGGTTATTACTAAATGTTAAGCAACCTTTCATATACCAATTGGCCATTTATCAGTCTTCCGTGGAGAAATGTCCATCAAGTCTTTGCTCATTTTTTTAATCAGGCTTTTTGTTTCTTCTGTTTTTATACTATTGAGTTGTGTGACTTCCTTATATGTTTTGGTTTTAACCCCTTAACAGATATATGATTTGCAAATATTTCCTCCCATTTCATAAGTTGTCCTTTTACTCTGCTGATTGTTTTCTTTGTTGTACATAAGCTTTTCAGTTTGATATAGTTTCACTTGTCTATTCTTGTTTTTGTTTTTTGTACTTTAATATCATATCCAAGAAACTTTGCCTAGAACACTGTTATGAACTGTTCCTTTATGTTTTCTTCTAGGAGTTGTACTGTTTCTGGTGGCACATTAAAATATTTAATTCATTCTGCACTTTCATATTCAGTGTCGCATGATGTATAATAGCCAAGTGATAAAAAATGACTTACATGCCTGGATAAAGAAAGCATGGCATATACATACAATTATGTGTGGTATATACATACAATTGGACATTATTTATTCTTAAAAAAAAGAAGAAAATCTTACATTTGGGAAAACATGGATGAACGTGGAGAACATTGTTAAGTGAAAATAAGTCAGTCACAGAAAGACAAATACTGCATGATTCCATGTTTCCACTTATAGATAAGGTATCTAAAATAGTTGAACTCATAGAAACAGAGAATAGAATTGTGGTTTCCAGGGACTGGCAGGAGGGAGCAATGAATGAAGAGATGCTCTTCACTGGGTATAAAGTTTCTGTTAAGCAAGATTAATAAGTTCTAGAGAGCAACTGTATAACAATGTGCCCATATTGACATTACTGTATTATACATTTTAAAATTTGTTGAGCAGGTAGATCTTACAGTAAGTTCCCTTACCTATATAGTATATATGTATATTATATATAAATATATGTATATACAATGTATCCCAAGGGGTCCTAAGAAAAAATGTAATAAGTTGTTTGTGTTTATTAGGAAACAAAAAAATGCAAATAAATAGCAACAAATTTCTAAAGAAGTTGAACTGCTTCTCCCAGAAAATATCTAGACAATGTCAAAGGTGGCCAGATTTCTCCCCTGCCCTGAATTTGGGAGACATATATCCCAGTTGGCCCAAGAGCATCTCAGTTTATGCTCATCAACCTGGTGTAATTATTATTTATTAAGAGTCATCCCACAGGTCTAGAGAAATTGCCAACATGGAAAAAGGCAGAGGAGAAACAGTCCTGCCTTTTTTTGTAGGAACCATGACAAATGAAAAACTCTGAGTGCTGGGGGAGGTAAAATGTAATCTCTTACAGCAATACATTTGTTCAAATGCTGACAGGCAGACGATATTAGAATAGGATGAGGAAGTTGGTGTAATGCCTGCAGGTCCTGGATGTTATCAATGTGTCCAGGAAAACAGTATTTCCACATCTTTCTCCATAGCTTAAGGACAAGTAAAAATATAATGGGAAGTAAAAAATCATAAGAGGATTACACAAATTAAGTATTTTAGGAATTGTCATATTGCAAAGAGTAAAGTTTCAACTGATATTATTTTTGCCCCACCCACCCCATTAGTGAGGCCTGGGGGATCCTGGGCTTAGGGAGATATCACACACCCCAACAATCTTACAAATGTTTCTAAGATCTTCATGTGAGCCTGCTTTGCTAACTGTAAAACTCTTTATAAATGCAAGAAATAAATATTATGACCAAGATATTCTATTAAAGTCATTCCATTTATAACCACAGAGCAACTGAGACGCCACTTTTTAAAATTTAATTCTTCATAAGATCCAGTGACAATGATTTAGGTGAAAGCTTCATAAATAACAGCAGTTCTTCATCCAGACCAGCTCTAGCATATATAACTTCACTGAGACATAAGCCAAGCCCAGGGTGGAGGGGCTCAGTTTTCTTTTTGGTTTCTTCTTTTTCTGTTGGAACATCTATATTTGCTTCTTTTTGTCAATATCTAAAAGATCTTCATACAACACTATAGATCAATGCATCCAAAAGTCCCAAGATCTGACTTAAATTTTAAAAGTTGACTGGGCACAGTAGTTCGTGTCTGTAATCCCTGCACTTTGGGAAGCCAAGGTGGGAGAATCATGAGCTCAGGAGTTTGATACCAGCCTAGGCAACTTAATGAGACCTTATCTGTACAAAAAATCAAAAAATTAGCTGGGTGGAGTGGCATGCACCTGTAGTCCCAGCTACTCTGGAGGCTGAGGCAGAAGGATTGCCTGAGCCCAGGAGAACAAGGCTGCAGTGAGCCATGATCTGCACTCCAGTCTAGGTGACAGAGTAAGATCCCAACTCAAGAAAAATCCAAATAAATAAATAAATAAAGACTTACCATCCCCATTTCATATTTGAAGCATTATTACCAAGTATACTAAGTAGATCTTTCTTTATTATTTTTGTAATAATGCCATATATTAGCCCAATGGTCATGGCAAGGCTCTAATTTCCCTGAAATATTTTCCACATAGCCCCTGGGAGAAGGCACATAGCCCACTGTAGCACTTGGATATATTGGGAGGCAGTAAAATACCCTTGAGAGGAAAGCCCAAAAATAGATTCTCCCTTCCTTTGCTAGGATAAGAGTTTACTGCTTATTTGCCATTTAACCTGATTTCTACTTCTGAAAACTGGACATAATTATAGAAAATCTCACTCCCTTATTGAATGGATCATTGTAACAATGCTAATCTCAGAAGTACTTTGAAAGCATTACAAAGAAAATAAAGGCAAGATTCTTTGCATGGAGTTGGATTCTCCAACTCCAGGCTGATCTTAATGCATAGTTATGCCAAAGTCAGTGGTGTTGACTTTTCCCAGTTCTTGGGTAAGAATCAGAGGACTGCCTCCTTGGGAGCTGACAGCAATGAACCAGCCAGGAAAAGCCACGGACTCAAAGGTGGAGTTCCTGCCACTCTGGTTGTGGTAGAAGAGAAAGGGTTCCACAGGCTTGGGCTGGTGGTACAAATCCATTATGCTTTGTTCCTGAAGGGTGAGAAGGAGACCCCAGTGAGAAACATAACTGCTTGAATTGTTTCACATTCTTTACATGATGATATTTTTTGTGTAAGATAGCATTCCCCACTCATTAAAGCAGGCCTAGAGACCTCTGTTTCATATTATAGGATTAAAAATCATACGCCTCCAATACTTTTCTATATGTTAAGATTATGGTTGAAACGTTAAGCCATAAATTATAATGGTTCTTAATGTGAAGCTTTGAAAGATGAGTTAACATAAAAGTTTTTGAGAATATATAGTACCAGTTGAGGAATTAGAAATGGAAAAACCAAAAAGATATTTATACACGAGTTACAATAAATTTTGGGTTAAAACATAGTTGTTTCTGAGGGTTTCTCTACCTTCAGCACTACTGACATTTTGGGCAAGATAATTTCTTGTTATTAGGAACTGTCCTGTGCATTATAAGATGCTTAGCAGAATTCCTGCCCTCCACCCACTAGATTTAAGAAACATGCCCCTATCCCCAGTTGTCGCAACCAAAAATATCTCCAGATGTTGACAAATGCCCTGGGAGCAAAATAACCCCTGATTGAAAACCACTATTTTCTATCTTGTCACCAAATTGAGTGTCTGCCTTTATTTGTTTACTGAAAAGGGTCAAGAGAATTCTTATGATACACAGATGCCTGGCTTAATTATCTTCCTATAACTCCTAGTATTTTTATTAGCGGAAAATTGCAATTATTAGGATGTTTGTTATAGATAATTATATTTGTTCACTTAAAACTATTTTTTTCAAAAAGATGTTTTAATAAGCTCATTTACTTCGTGATGATTAACTGCTAAAATGCCCTTGCTGAGTTTACCCGGTGTGTGTGTGTGTGTGTGTGTGTGTGTGTGTGTGTGTGTGTGTGTTTGTGTGTATGTACTGGAGATAGACTTCCTTCTTGCCAAATTATTTTTGCAAAATAAAATGTTAAGTGATTTTAGCAGGCTAGTTTCAAAACACTTTTGCAATTTTTTGTATTCTTTCACCATACAATCCCACCCAAAACAGAAATAAATATGTAAGAATAATAAGTGGATTGTCTTTTAAGAAATCCTAAAATCTGAACTTCCATCAAATAGATGAGCTCCTCTCGTAGTCAGGTGCTGACAGGATTCGTCTTCCACACTCACCTTAAGCTGCAGTGTGGGCTGTTCCTCAACCTTCTCACAGAACACGCAGAGCTTTGGCTTCTCCAGTCCCAGGTAAATGGAGTTCCCTCTGTCTTTCTTAAGGGTCTCCACATGTCGGCATGAGATTAAGGCAATAGTGGCTAGGAACACAATGTAGCAAGTAATGTTCAGGTGTCATTTCCAAAGTGGCCTCTGTGAGCTAGAGTTATAAGGGCAATAGAGGCTGGAATCTGCTAACCAGCACTCATAAAATGGTGCCCCCATCACCCACTACTTCACCCAGGACCCATCCCATCTTTAGGGAAGTCTTTCCTTTAGAAAAGTCAGCCCTTCATGGATTCAAAAACTAGTCTTCCCAAAATACCACTCTTCTGTCCTAGTCTTACTCAAAGACTGGCACCATCTTCCACAGGCCAGCCCTTCAGTCTCCCTTGAGTTTTTTCTCTCTTTGACTTCATAACCATAGTCCCGTAACAACCCTGTTCTCACCCTCTATTCGTTATTGCCTATGAGATGCTCTTCTTTCTAGATAATCTCAGTTAACAAGCCCATTGTAGAATGAAAGATTGATCACAAAACACACAATAGCATTGGCCCAAGGGGCTTCCCTCAACAGATCTTGGATACTCACCTGGAGTCGTAAGATGCTTCCTTGGGACTGCTATCAGTGTCTTGTCCTGAAGGATCCACACCCGATGACTGGTATCCTGAATGTCTACCAGCTGAGGTTTTCCACAGGATAACACTAGAAAAAGTCAAAATGCTAGCATGTAAGGTTGATGGCATGGAATACTCCCCTTGCCAAGTTTGCCCTTTCATGATGATCTTTACCTTTATTCATTATGGTGGTGGTGTTTCAAAACTGCCAAGGAGTAGAATTATTTATGTGCAGACTGACCCTAAGAGAGGAACTGAGTTAGTACCAAGTCACAGTTTAACCCTGGGTTAGAAAAGGAGCTGGTGACCATCCTACCTAACAGTAACTTCAGTCAGAATCTATACTCCCAGAGCTCACCAGGCTCCCTTACCTTTTGGAATGCAGCCTACCTCCCAGCAGAAGTAGCTGCACCAACGAATCCTGTTCAGGCCTAGACCCAGAGCCCTAACATGGCACAGAGTGCCAAAGCCAAAGCCAGAGAAGATCAGAGGTCACCAGTCTTCCCAGCTTCAGGCCACACCAATAACCTGTTACAAAGGACCCTGTGTCCCTGCTGATATGAGCTGTGGTTTCTACCGCACTCAGGTGTTCTGGTAAGCCCTAATAGGGTTTAGGCCTTTTATCCTTATGGGCAAGGAAGGAGGTTCTGCCTGCTTGTGCTGGGAATTCCCGACTTTCTGGGTATTTTCTGGTTCCTGGTGTCAGAGGATTTGGTGAGTCTTCACGTGAATGGCACGGTTATGACATATCTGGGTACCTTGAAAAAAAAAGGCATGCTAAGCTTTTTAAAGCAGGAAATATATTCACAGACACTGAGTTGAGAAACATTATGGGACGTCCCCAGGGCTGATGACTGGTTTCTGATGCCACAAAATGACACACTGGAATGTTATTCCCAAGCATGGATCCCCCAGCAGGTGCAAGGTAGATTGAGGAGAGATGGGTTACTCCTATAACAGTGAAGGGAGGCTAGGCATGACTAGCTCCATTTTGCCTCTGACCACTCCCCTGCACAGTAATATCCTTTAGGTTTTAAAAGCTTCTGCTTAGCTTGTGTATAGACCAGCTAATTATCAGAAGGATTTAGTTCATAGTTCAACTTTAGAAAAAATGATAATAATCCCTCTTCCAAAACTAACTCCCCAAGGAGATAAGGAAAGTGTATATACAAGCAACAATGTTACACTAAAGATTTAAAGGAACATAATAACCTGACTTACAACATCTGAAGAAGTTTCACAACCTCCTCGGACGCTCGGTGGAGCCCAGATGTGTATAGTCATCAGCCATTCCTGACCCTAACTTCTTCCTCTTCCTCCTTTCCTTAACATAAAAAGGATCCAGAAATCCATACTAATTTAAAATGATTCTTTAGGACATTAATCTATCAGCTTTTTAGTTTAATTAATCAGTGTGTCATTTTGTGGCTAGCCCTCTGAATAAAAGTCATCTGCCTTGCCCCAACACCCTGTCTCTTGAGTTAATGGCTGTCTTGTGGCAAGTAGTACGGGCTTAGACTCAGCTACACTCCTGGTTCACAGTCACTATATTCTCTGCCAATCTTAGCCCAGAAGCACACTGACCTCAATGGACCCTCTTTCAGCTTTTCAGAGACACTGTGGATGCTGCTTTTCTACCAAGGGACAGAACAAGGTCAGCTCTGGGTACTCTACCTTGCTCAGTGCACTCTAGAACACTACCCCAGCATAGGATATGTGATGGTGTCAACTTGGCAGGATTAAGGGATATCTAGAGAACCAGTAATACATTTTGGGGGGTGTGCCTGTGAACTTGTTTCCAGAGAAAATTGGTGAGTAAATTGATGAAGTGGCAAAGATCTGCCATCAATGTAGGCAGGTACCATGCAATTGATTGGGACCCTAGATAGAATTTTAAAAGGCAGAGAAAAGGTGATTTCTCTCTCTCTCTCTCTCTCTCTCTCTCTCTCTCTCTCTCTCTCTCTCTGTCTCTCTCTCTCTCTCTCTCTCTCTCTCTCTCTCTGTCTCTTTCTCTGTCTCTCTCTCTCTCTCCTAGAACGGGAACACTCTACTCTCCTGCCCTTGGACATCAGAACTACAGCCTTTGGACTTCAGAGCTTACACCAGCATCTCCTCAGGTTCTCAGGCCTTTGACTGCAAACTGATAAATACACCATCAGCTTCTCTGGTTCTGAGGCTTAAGGACTTGCACTGAGCATGCTATTGGTGTCCCAGAGTCTCCAGCTTGCAGATGGACTGTCATGGAATTTCTCAGCCTCCAAAATCACATGAACCAGTTCCCCTAATCCCTTTCATATGAGGGAATTCTTAGAAATTTCATGGAAAATGTGTATTATTAAGACATTATGTATGGATTTCAAAAAATTGTACACAAAAATATACTTGTTATAATATGTCTGGATCAAGACTAGGGAAGATGGCAGCAGAGCCAGTTGGACTATGGAAGTTCCAGTGTTGAATGAGGGAGTGTATGGAAAATTTTACCTACATGTCTGTGAGTAAGTGGATATGTGAGTTGATGACTGAGAGGGGACTCAGGAGCAAGTGGCCAGGGATCTCCTGGTGAAGTGGCCGGTGACTCAGCTGCTTTGCTTGGACCCTAGTGCTTCCCAAAGCACAGAAGGCAAGCGCCGTTTTAAAAAAATTAGCAAAGCCCTTCCCAGGAAGAAACCGCCACAAGTGACTATTGGCTCCAGGCTCTGCCTTACCACCACAGCACCTGGCCAGACACTGGCAGCAAGGGCTGAAGAGAGAACACAGCAAGGGAGCCCAGAGGCAGAGTCCCACTGGAGAAGATGAAAGAGGCATGCTGCCACCATCTTGAAAACTGGCTAGGAAGGTGCTCTGGCATGCTCACCACAAGGCAACAGACCCAATCTCTGTGACCTGCAGATTAGCTACTCAGGGTTGATCATGACCCAGAGGGAATATCCAAAAAGCACAAACTCCGGAGGGATAGGACAAGTGCTGAGTCTCAGGTGCCCCACCCCCTACCCTGATCAACCCTGGGACAAAAGATGTGACCAGAAAAGGATGAGGAAGATCTCCAAAGAGATCAGTGGTGAGTCTGGGGCTGACCCAACTCCCCTCTAGCAATTCTCTGAACATCAGACTTGTGGGAAGCTTTCATCATGTTATAGAAAACACGTGTTATGCAATGAACGGCATGGCCGCTGGCTGGTGGAATAACCTATCAGAAACAACCACGTAGCCGCAGTACGTTGGCTGCCAGGCAGCATATATAGGCAAACAACTGCGCCAGAAAAGAGAGAGCCATTTTGTCTTTGTAAAGAGCACATTAAGACCTGGAGTAAACTTGTCCGCAGAAGAACGGTGTCGGTGTCGTCTTTCTTCGGCTCGCGACAACTGGTGGCCCGTACGGGGACCCTTTTCTCCTTTTGTGCCGTATGGCGTTCAGAACTGCAACAACCAGGGCGGTCGACCGGTAAGTGAAGTCAGAAGGTCCTCGGCAAAGAGGCGATTTAAGAAGGTCCTCGGCAAAGAGGCGATTTAAGAAGGTCCTCGGCAAAGAGGCGATTTAAGAAGGTCCTCGGCAAAGAGGCGATTTAAGAAGGTCCTCGGCAAAGAGGCGATTTAAGAAGGTCCTCAGCAAAGAGGCGATTTAAGAAGGTCCTCAGTAAAGAGGCGATTTAAGGGTCCTCGGTAAAGAGGCGATTAAAAAGGTCCTCAGTAAGGAGGTGATTTGTTTTAAGGTCCTCGGTAGCGAGGCGATTTGTTACAGTCTCTGGCATAGGAATTTCTCTGCCATGGGCACTACTTCCTCATGACTGCTGTTATCGCAGCGATAGCTATCGCCACCGCGGCCGCTACCGCAACCGCTGTGTCCCTTGCGACCACTGTTCAGACAGCAACCGCCTTAAATACGTTGGCACATTCTACTGCGGTCGCATTAAGTACACAATCTAATGTGAATAATCACTTGCAGGGCGGTATCATGATCTTGAATCAACATATGGATTTGCTCCAGGAGCAAATAGACATCATGATACAAATAGCACGCTTGGGGTGTGAGGTTCATACACCAGCCCTGTGTATTACTAGCATCCCATATCACAACTATACAGCTGCTGCTAATTTGTCTCAAGAGCTTTCTAAGTATCTTGTAGGTAATTGGACTCAAGAATTTGACAATCTGACGGAAACGCTGCGGCACGAGATTATTACAGTGAATTCTACCAGAGTGGATCCTGTCGTGGCACAAACTCTAGCATCCTGGATTGCGCGAGCCGCCCATCATTTGAAGGAGTGGGCGGGCATGGGATGTTTTGGCATTCTCCTCATTGGATTGGCAGTTGTTTGCCTATATTGTTTGTGCACTTTATGTCGTAGGCGAAACACTGATATGGCCCTGCTCACACAGGCAATTTTGGCCTTGGAGGAAGGGCACTCTCCCCATGTCTGGCTTGCAGCCGTGAAGAATCAACAGTGACAGGATGCCAGCCGTTGACTGTACTTGGAACCCCGATGGGTAAACTCCATGGAGGTTATCCCCAGCTGCATACGGGTTGATGCCGCAACCACCCGTCCCCTGCAAAAGTCATCGGGCCGGTGCACAGTTGCTGGGTTGTACTTTGGCCATCCAGGGACTGGGGTACATAGCCCAAGGAAAAAATGGGGGCTGTGGGCTCTAGCCTCTCCTGTCACATAAACAAAAAGGGGGAGATGTGGGAAGCTTTCATCATGTTATAGAAAACACGTGTTATGCAATGAACGGCATGGCCACTGGCTGGTGGAATAACCTATCAGAAACAACCACGTAGCCGCAGTACGTTGGCTGCCAGGCAGCATATATAGGCAAACAACTGCGCCAGAAAAGAGAGAGCCATTTTGTCTTTGTAAAGAGCACATTAAGACCTGGAGTAAACTTGTCCGCAGAAGAACGGTGTCGGTGTCGTCTTTCTTCGGCTCGCGACACAGACTCACACGACTGGGACACAACTGAGAAGGACAAACCCAGGTAGAGCCTGGATGTCAGCCATGATAGAAGGACTTTACTCTAGGATATGCCTAGTTGGGGCACTCCCCCACCAGTAACTGGGGAAGAGACAATCCCACACCTCCATGCTGGAGGGGATCCCCCTGACCAAATGAGAGTGGGAAAGGAGGACTGAAGCCCCAACCACCCCCACAGCCTCCTTCTCCTTCCCCAGCCAGATACTAGGGAGACTGTGATAAGGCTGCAGCTCCTCAGGAGATGGTAGAGGGGCTTACCTGTAAGCAGCTGAAAGGAACAATTACAGAACCTACCACAGTTGTTTTTAATTTTTGTTTTTGTTTGTTTGCTTATTTTAATTTCTTCTCCTTTTCCTCTGTGCATGAATGTGTTTGTGAGGGTTCAATCTTCATTCCACCCCTCCCCCACTGTTTTTAACTTTTCTCTTTCTTCTTTTTTTCTTTCTTCTTTTGCTTTTTGTTTTCAGCTTATGTGTGCATGTGAATGACTGAGTGTTCATCATTGAGGGTTTTTGTTGTTGTTGTTCTTATCTTTTTTTAGTTTAGTGTGTATGTGAATGTATGTGTGAGGGTTTGATTTGAGTTCCTTTTTTTCTCTTCTCTTTTTTTCCTCTCCTTTCATTTTGTGTTGGGTATGTGTGTGTGTGTGTTGTGTGTGTGTGTGTGTGTGTGTGTGTGTGTTTTCAGTTTCCCTGTTGTTTGTTTTGTTTGTTTTGCTTTCTTTTCTGGTATGATTGTGTGTGTGTGTGTGTGTGTGTGTGTGTGTGTGTGTTTAATTGTTTTTAGCGTTGTTTTCTGATTTGTTTTTCTGTTTGTCCTTATTTTTAATTTTTTTCTCTTTGTCTCTCTTATTTCATTTTACTTTTCTCTGTTTTCCTCATTGCTGTCACTGTATCTTGGACTCGGGGGTACACACACATACCCTTTCCATTGTCATATAAAGTGGTGGTGGGGCGTGGGTCTCAGGGAACCCATACCATAATCAGTGAACATTGGGATTTGCAAGTAGTTTCTGAAACCTAGCTCCCCATTCTCCACCTTACTCAACTCTCAAAACTAGAAGAAACAGCACAATTTTTCAGCCACAGCCCTGTTTCAAAATAGAACAAATTCAGAGCCCTGATCAGGAAGGAAAAGACAAGTGAGCAAACATCAGAAGTGAAAACCTTTCCCACTGGCACTGATAACAGAATTAAAAGAGAAAAGAAAAAGCTATGTCACAAATAAGGAAAAATCAGTGGAAGAACACAGGCAATTCCCAGTGTAACAAATAGAAAATGCCTGAAAAGTCAGACCTCAAAGCCCAAACATGGAAGTCACCAACAACTGGCTTCAGAATACAACAGGATTAGGGAATGGATGGAAAGAGTGAACAAGATTCAAGAAAGACAAGATACAACACTGAAAGAACTTACAGCAGAGATTTTGGCCATAAAGAATTTCATCCAGGAAATAAATAACAAGATGAAAAGCATGGAAAACAGAAGTAATCAAGCAGAAGAATGAATCACAGAACTTGAAGGCCAAAACATGGAATTAATCCGATCTGTAAAAAACATAGAAAGGAAACTCATAAAGAAAGAACAAAGCCTCTAAGAGATGTGTGATTATATCAAGAGACTGAACCTATGGCTGATTGGTATCCCAGAAGAATAAAGGGAAATGGAGAACATCTTAGAGCAAGTGTTCCAGGAGGTCATCCAAGAAATCACACCAGAGATGTGATCCTCCAAACACAAGAGATACAGAGAAATCTGCAAGATGAAATGAGAATACCAACCCCTAGACACACAGTAATTTGCCTATACAAAGTAGGTACAAAAGAAAAAATTCTAAAGGCAGCAAGAGAGAAAGGTCAGACTACCTACCAGGGAAAACAAATCAGAATAGCAGCAAACCCATTGGCAGAAACATTACAAACTAGAAGAGACTGGAACTCAATATTCAAAGTCCGCAAAGTTAAACAACCAAGATTTTCCTACCCAGCCAAAATTGGCTTAATCAGCAATGGAGAATTAAAATCCTTCCCAGACATCCAATCTCTAAGAGATAAGACACCTTCCAGACCAGCTCTAGAGATGTTTCAAAAGGTATTAAACATGGAAGAAAGAAAGAAAGAATGACCAGGCACTTCCCAATAGAACAGCAGAATACAGGATCAACAGAGAGTACATTGCAACTGTACATTTGAAAACACATACACACATCAACCCAAAAGCTAAAAAAAAAAGAAAAAGAAACTTTATAAGAAGCTTATGATAAGTATAAACAATCACCTTTCAATAATCAGCCTGAATATGAATGGACTAAATGCACCACTGAAGAGACAGAATGGCAAACTGGATTTAAAAAAATAAATTTAATTTAATATAAAAAAACATGACCCAACATTTGCTGCATCCAGGAAACTCATCTCACCTAAGGGACATACACAGATTCAAAGTTAGAAAATGAAAAGTGTATTTCCAGGCAAAGGTATCACAAAAGAAGGCAGGTGTCACAGTCTTAATATCAGACAAAACAACTTTTATGCTACCAAAAATTTAAAAAGATATGGAAGAACACTATGTAATGATAACATGTTAACCATCAACAAAAATAGCCATCCTAAACATAGATGCACCCAATACAGGAACAACTGTATTTATAAATCAAATACTAAGTAAACTTAAAAAAGACATTGACTATACACTATTATAGTTGGGGACTAAATACCCCACTAGCAATGCCAGATAGAACATCAAGGCAAAAAATTCAACAAAGAGATCTGGCACTTCAACTTGACACTTGACCAAATGGACTTAATAGATACCTACAGAACCCTCCATCCAACAACACAGAATATATATTCTACTCATCACCAAATAGAACATACTCCAAGATCAATAATACCCTTGGCCATAACTCAAGCATAAATAAATTTTGTGAGATCAAAATACAGACATGTACCTTCTCAGACCACAGTGGAATAAAAGCAATATCACCACCAACAAAATTCCCCAAAACACACAAAGACATGGACACTAAACAGCATGATGCTGAACCACTTCTGGGTCAACACTGAAATCAAAACAGAAATTGAAAGATTACTAGAAAAAAATAAAAATGAAGAAACATCCATGAAAGTGGTTCTACAAGGGAAGTTTATTATATCTCTACAAACACACATCAAGAAAATGGAAAGAGCTTATGTTAATAATCCCATCAATCACCTAAGGGAGCTGGAAAGACAAGACCACCAAAACCCTAACTTTAGCAGAATAATCCAGATCACCAAAGGAAAAGCCCAGATATAAGACATAGAAGACAAAAATATCATAGAATAAAACAAAACAGAAATCTGGTTCTTTGAAAGAATAAATACGTTCTGGTAAGATGGTGACAGCATAGGTGGACTTCTGAAATTCTGCTAATGTGAGTTCCGAAAAAGACTCTTACTTTTCTTCCCCCATCCCCCAGCCCACCACCAGCTGTGCTGATCTGAGGCCTGGGGACCTTCGGTCCCATGCAGGGCCGGATATTGTGGCCCCCTGCTGCTGCTGTACCACCATACATGACTCCAGCCTATGTGGGAGTCTCGGGTCTCAGCTCCCTCTCTGGCTACATCGTCTCTCCCCCAACACCCAGCACCAAGCCACCGGTCACTCAGGGAGGCTCTGAGCACCCACCCTTCAGAGACACCGGACCCATTCCTGGCTGAAGTACCCTGTGGGGGGCCCAGGGGGGCCCAGGGCCACTCTTGCCACTCACCGCCTGCCCTTTGGAGTTTGGAGATCTGAAGCTCTGGGTCCAACCTGGCTGAGGCATTCAACGCGTGACCCCAAGCTTGGGGACACAGACAAGCAGAGAGAAACGGATCTGTGAAAGTGAATCTGCCTCGGCAATTCTCCAGGCAGAGATTTCCATTGCCCCATCCACCTATCAACAACCCCCACCTCGGTTCCTAAGGTAACGTTGCTAAACAGGAGACAAAGCTCCACCCCTATGCTGAATCAGACAAAAGCAACTCCCAGGCAGCAGGCTAAAACAACAACAACAACAAAGCACCTGTAGTTTCAGCTACTTGGAAGGCTGAGGCGGAAGGATTGCTGGAGCCCAGCAGGTGAGGCTGCAGTGATCAGGAGCGGCCACTGCACTCCAGTCTGGGTGACAGAGTGAGACTCCAACTCAAAAAAAAAACAACACAAAAACAAACACAAACTGCAAGTAAATCTAGCTGCCTACAATGAAAAACAAAGGGGAGAGGCTGGAGATCAGAGCTGAAGTGACTTTAGTCTGATCTCTTATTTTGACTTTTGATTTATCATTTTGACTGTTTTGATCACTTTTGTTGTTTGCCTTCTAACTTACACTGTTTCATGATTTTATTGGTCTGTCCCTGTGTAGCTATCAGTATTCTTTAGGGAATCTTTCTTATGTGTCTTTTTTCACTTCTCTCCAGCCTTGTGTCTCATTCTCACCTGATAGTTGGTATGTATGTCTGTTTTCCCTATCGCTCTTCTCTCTTTCTAACTTCCTATTGACCCCCCTTCCTCCATTATTTTCCTTTTTTATACCCACATTTTAATCTAGGGACCAAGCCTACATACTGCTGCATGGACAGATTGTAAGGGAGAGGGAAATAGGTTCCAGTGTGCTCATACACCTGTTCGTGGATGCTAGAAATAGCATATACATTCTGAACCACAGCTTCCCCCTCAATTAAACCTCAAAACTGCAGAAAGAACAGTCCGCAGCCCACACTCCAAACTCAAAAGTGAACAAAGCCAGAAGACCCTCATAAGGAAGAACAGGATATTGCAGAAGTGAAACAAAAGCAATACCACCTTCCCTCAAAAACAGAATTAGAGAAGGGGAGGGAAAAGGGGAGAGAGAGAAAAATCTACACAAATGAAGAAAAACCAAAAGAAGAGTATGGGTCTCTCCCAGACCCCAGGGAGGGCAGACACTGAGAAAACTGACTTTGGAATGCAAACAATGAAGAGCCCCCAGAATGAAGGGTGTCAAACTACAAACATAGATATCAAGACATTAAAGGAGAGATTAAAAAGAACAGAGGAGACAAAAGATGAAAATAGGAAGGAGCTGATATCTGAGATAACAGTAGTAAAGATTACTGTGAAAGAAATAAATAACAAACTGATAAGCATGGAAAGCAGAATTACCCAAGCAAAAGAAAGAATCTCAGAGCTTGAGGACCAAAATATAGAAATAACCCAAACTTTTAAAAACAGAAAATAAGCTAAAAAAGACAGAACAAAACCTACAAGAGATGAGCGATTACTTCAAGAGACCAAACCTAAGAGTAATTGACCTTCCTGAGGCAGAAAGAGAGACAGAGACTGCACTGGAACAAACTTTCCATGAGATCATTCAAGAAAACTTCCCTTATCTAATCAGTGATGCAAAAATTCAAACACAAGAGATTCAGAGACCCCCTGCAAGAAAACAAATGGGAAGACCAACTCCTAGACACATAATAATTTGCCTAAACAAAGTAGGCATAAAAGAAAAAATCCTAAAAGCAGCAAGAGAAAAAGGCCAGATCACCTACCATGGAAGACAAATCAGAATAGCAGCAGATTTATCTACAGAAACCCTGCAGGCTAGGAGAGCCAGGAGTCCTATCTTCAAAGTCCTAAAAGATAAACAATTTCAACCAAGAATAAGCTACCCAGCCAAGTTAAGCTTCATCAACAAGGGAGAATTAAAATCTTTCCCAGATATCCAATCCCTAAGAACATATGCTGCCACCAAACCACCTCAACATGAAACACTTAAGAAAGTACTAAACACAGAAGAAAAGGAAAAAAGAACAACGTTCTTCACAAGACTACAGGAAAAGGAATAAAATATACATGAACCATCCCCAAAACCAAAAGAAAGACAAAAAAAACCAAGTGGTAGAACAACAACTCTATAAGAACTCTATGATAGGGATGAAATCTCACATTTCAACAATTAGCCTGAATGTGAATGGACTAAACGCACCATTGAAAAGACATAGAATGGCACAATGGATAAAATATCACCAGGCAACAATATACTGCCTTCAAGAGACCCATCTCACTAGAAAGGACATACACAGACTCAAAGTAAGAGGATGGGAAACAAATTTTCAGACAAATGGAACACAAAAGAAAGGAGGAGTCACGATCCTAATTTCAGACAAAATACCATTTAAACTATCAAAAATTTTAAAAGATACAGAGTGCCACTACATAATGATAAAAGGTTCACTCCAGCAACAAGAAATACCTATCCTAAACATATATGCACCCAACATAGGTGAGCCAACTTGCATAAAGCAACTTCTAGGAAAACTAAGGAAAGATATTGACTCTAACATCATCATAACTGGGGATGTTAATACCCCACTCACAACCCTAGACAGACTATCAGGACAAAAAATCAGCAAGGAGATCCAGAACCTCAATGTGACTCTGGACCAAATGGACTTAATTGATACCTATAGAACACTCCATTCAAAGACCACAGAACACACATTCTACTCATCACCATGTGGAACATATTCTAAGATCAACCACATAATTGGCCATAAATCAAGCATAAGCAAATTTAAAAGGACCAAAATTCTACCATGCACCTTCTTGGACCCCAGTGGAATAAAAATAAACATTAACACCACCAAGGTCCCCCCAAAACCCACAAAGACATGGACACAAAACAGCATGATGCTAAACAATTCCTGGGTCAATGATGAAATGAAAACAGAAATCTAAAGATACCTGGAAACAAATGAAAATGAAGAAACATCTTACCAAAATCTTTGGGATGCCTTAAAAGCTGTAGTAAGAAGGGAATTTATGTCCCTACAAACACACATGAAGAAAATGGAGGGAACACAAGTTAACAGCCTAACAAGCCACCTAAGGAAGCTGGAAAAGTAAGACCACAAAAACCCTAATTTCATCAGAAGAATTCAAATCACCAAAGTAAAAGCCCAAATCCAGGAAATAGAAGACAAAAAGATAATACAAAAAAATCAATGCAACAAAAAACTGGTTCTTCAAAAGGATAAACAAGATTGATGGTCCCCTAGCTAGACTGACCAAGAAAAAAAGAGGAAAAAACCCAAATAGGCACAAGCAGAAACACAAAAGATGGTCACATCTGACCCTGAAGAAATACAAAAGATCATTAGAGACTACTACATACACTTATATGGAAACAAACTTGAAAACCTTTCAGAAAAGGAGGACTTTCTGACATCACACAACCTACCTAGGTTGGAACAAGAAGAAATTGAGACCCAGAATAGACTAATAACAATCAAGGAAATCAACTATGTAATAAGAAAATTACCTACAAAAAAATATAATCAAAAAAATTTTTTTTTTGAGTTGGAGTCTCACTCTGTCACCCAGACTGGAGTGCAGTGGCCACTCCCGGCCACTGCAGCCTCGACCTACTGGGCTCCAGCAATCCTTCTGCCTCAGCTTTCCAAGTACCCGGAATTACAGGCATGCACTACCATGCACGGCTGATTTTTTGATTTACTATAGACATGAGGTCTCGCTGCCCAGGCGGGTCTCGAACCCACAGGCTCAGGCAATCCACTCACCTCAGTCTCCCAAAGGTGTGGGGTTACAGGCTAAGCCACCGAGTCCAGCAATATTTTTTATTATGATATTGTGGGGTAGGTTAAGGGTTAAGTATACAAATATATTTCCTTCAGGCACCCTTGTTGATAAGAGGTGTTTCCCCGTCCCCAGACAGATATTTACTACTGTTAATCCCATCTCCTTCCACCCCCATAGTTTCCCACTACTGTCAGTCATTTGCTTATAGTATTACATTGGATGTTCAAGGTCCACTATATGAGTGAGAATATGTGATACTCGGATCTTTGTTTCTGTGAGAGGTCACTCAGTATTATAGACTCTAGTTCCATCCAGGTTGCTGCAAAATTCAAGATTTTGTTCTTTTTTATGGTGGCATAGTATTCCATCGTGTATATGTACCACTTTTAAAAAATCCAATCCTCTTTTGATGGGCAGCATGCTTGCTATTGTGAACAATGCTGCGATAACCATACATGTGCAGGTATCTTTTTTTTAGAGTGATTTGAGTTCTTCAGGATATATTCCCAGTAGGGGGATTGTGGGGTCATATAGGAGGTTGATATTTAGAGCTTTTAGGAATCACCACACTGCTTTCCACAGAGGTTGCACTAGTTTACACTCCCACCAACAGTGTAGAAGTGTGCCCTTTTCGCCACACCCTCTCCAGCAGCTGTTATTTTTTGAGTTATTGATAATTGCCATTCTGACTGGAGTTAGGTGGTATCTCGAGTTAGGTGGTATCTCAGTGTGGTTTTGATTTGCATCTCCCTGATGATTTGTGAGGTTGAACATTTCTTCATGTGTCTGTGGGCTGCTCAGATGTCTTCCTTTGTGAAGTGTCTGTTCATATCTTTTGCCCATTTTATAATGGGGCTGTTTGTTTTTTTCTTTTTAGTACGTTTGAGTTCCTTGTAGATCGAAGATGTTAAACCTTTGTCAGACCTGGTGTTGGCAAATACTTTTTCCCAGTCTGTAGGCTGTCTCGCTGCTCTCTTGATGGTTTCTTTGGCTTTGCAGAAGCTTGTCAGTTTAATAAGGTCCCACTTGTCTATCTTCTCTCTTATAACCTGTGGGTTTTAGGTTTTGTTCAGGAACTGGATGCCAGTTCCGATCTCCATGAGTGTATGTCCTTCATTTTCTAAGGTTCTTATGGTTTGAGGTTTTACATTTAGGTCCCTGATCCATTTAAAGTTAATTTTTGTGTATGGGCATAGATAGGGGTCCTGTTTGAATCTTCTCCATGTGGTCAGCCAGTTTTCCCAGCACCATTTACTGAATAGGTTCTCCTCTCCCCAGTGGTAGATGGTGGAGGCTTTGTTGAAGATGAGTTGGTAGAGAAATTGAGGTATTGCTTCTGGAATCTTAGTTCTATTCCATTGATCTATATGCCTGTTCCTGTACCAGTACCAAGTTGTTTTGATGATTGTAGCTTAATAGTAAAGTTTGAAGTCTAGTAATGTGATACCACCTGCTTTATTCTTTTTGCTGAAGATTGTTCTGGCTATTCTTGGTCGTTTGTGTTTCCATATAAATTCCTTTGTTGCTTTTTCTAGGTTTGAAAAGAATGTTGCTGGTAACTTGATGGGTATTGCATTGAATTTGCAGATTGCCTTAAGTAAGATGGACATCTTCACAATGCTGATTCTACCAATCCATGAGCATGGGATATTTTGCCACTTGTTTGTGTCATCTTTGATTTCTTTGAGCAGTGTTTTGTAGTTCCATTGTAAAGATCTTTCATGTTTCTGGTTAGGAAGATGCCAAGGTAATTCTTTTTTTTGTGACTTTTGTGAATGGAATTGTGGTTTTTATTTGGGTTTCTGTTTGTTTATTATTGGTGTAGAGAAATGCGATTGTTTTTTGCATATTTATTTTATATCCTGAGACTTTGTCAAAATCCTTTATCAGTGTAAGGAGGTTTTTGACAGATTCTCTTGGGTTTTCAAGGTACACAATCATGTCAGCTGCAAAGAGAGATAACTTGACTTCCTCTTTTCCTATTTGGATACCCCTGATTGCCTTCTCTTCTCTGATTGCTCGAGCCAGGACTTCAAATACTATGTTGAACAGGAGGGGTGAGAGTGGGCATCCTTGCCTTGCCCCAGTTTTCAGGGAAAATGGTTCCAATTTTTGTCCGTTTAGGAGTATGGTGACTGTGGGTTTCTTGTAGATGGCTTTTACTATTTTGAGGTATGTTCCCTGTATGCCTAGATGTTCGAGGGTTTTTATCAAGAAGTGGTGCTGGATTTTATCAAAAGCTTTCTCTGCATCTAATGATATAGTCATGTAGTTTTTATTTTGACATCTGTTGATGTATTTAATTACATTTATGGTTTTACGAATGTTGAACCAGCCCTGTGTCCAAGGTATGGAGTCTACTTGGTCATGATGGATGATTTTTGAGATGTATTGTTGAATCCGGTTTGCTAGGATCTTGTTGAGAATTTTAGCATACATTCACCAAAGATATTGGCCTGAAGTTCTCTTTCTTTGGATCTTTACATGGCTTGGGTATCAATGTGATGTTGGCTTTGTAAAATGATTTGGGGAGAGTTCTATCTTTTTCAATCACCTGGAATACCTTCAGTAGGATTGGTATCAACTCCTCCTTAAATGTCTTGTAAAGATCAAACTAAAAAAGCGAACTACAGGTCAATAACCTTGATGAACATAGATGCAAAATTCTCAACAAGATTCTAGCAAATCAGATCCAACAACACATTTTTAAAATCATCCACCATGGACAAGCAAGCTTCATTCCTACGATGCAAGGCTGGTTCAACAGCCACAAGGCTATAAATGTTATTAAATATATCAACAGATATAAAAAGAAGAACCACATGATTATATCATTAGATGCAGAAAAGGCTTTTGATAAAATCCAGCATCCCTCAAGTACCTAAGCATAGAAGGAACATATCTGAAAATATTAAGTATTATCTCTAATCGTCAACATATTGCTAAATGAACAGAAACTGAAAGCATTTCCCCTGAAAACTGAAACAAGACAAGGCTGCCCATTCTCACTCTCCTGTTCCACATTGTGTTGAAAGTCCTAGTTAGAGTGATTAGACAACAGAAGGAAATTGAAAAGAGGAAATTAAGTTATCCCTCTTTGCTGACAATATGATCCTATACCTTGAAAATCCAAGAGAATCTGAAAAAAACCACGCCTTTCAGTGATAAGGGAATTTGGCAAAGTCTCAGGGTACAAAATAAATGTGCAAGACAGTTGCATTTCTTTATACCAATAATAAACAAACAGAAACCCAAATAAAAAGCACAATCCAATTCACAATAGTCACAAAAAAATGAAATACCTTGGTATCTTCCTAACCAGAGATGTGAAAGACCTTTTCAATGAAAACTACAAAACACTGCTCAAAGAAATCAAAGATGACACAAACAAGTGGAAAATATCCCATGCTCATGGATTGGAAGAATCAACATTGTGAAGATGTCCATCTTACCTAAGGCAATCTACAGATTTAATGCAATACCCATCAAATTATCAGCAACATTCTTCTCAGAGCCCGAAAAAACAATACAGGAATTCATATGGAAACACAAATGACCAAGAACAGCCAGAACCATCCTCAGCAAAAAAAAAACAAAGCAGGTGGTATCACTTTACCAGAATTCAAACTTTACTATAAAGCTACAATAATCAAAACAACTTGGTATTGGTACAGGAACAGGCATATAGACCAGTGGAATAGAATTGAGATTCCAGAAGCAAAAACCTCAATTTCTCAACCAACTCATCTTTGACAAAGCCTTAAAAAAATGAACAAACAACTCTATTATAAAGTGGGCAAAAGATATGAACAGACATTTCTCAAAGGAAGACATCCAAACAGACACATGAAGAAATGTTCAACCTCACAAATCATCAGGGAGATGCAAATCAAAACCACGCTGAGATACCACCTAACTCCAGTCAGAATGACAATTATCAATAACTAAAAAAATAACAGCTGCTGGAGAGGGTGAGGTGGAAAAGAGAACACTTCTACACTGTTGGTGGGAGTGCAAACTAGTGCAACCTCTGTGGAAAACAGTATGGTGATTGGAAAACAGTAGAAGCTCTAAATATTGACCTCCCATATGACCCCGCAATCTCCCTACTGAGAATATATCCTGAAGAACTCAAATCACTCTATAGAAAAGATACCTGCATATGTATGTTTATCGCAGCATTGTTCACAATAGCAAGAACCTGGAAGTAACCATGCTGTCCATCAAAAGAGGACTTGATTTAAAAAATGTGGTACATATACATGATGGAATACTATGCAGCCATAAAAAAGAACAAAATCATGAATTTTGCAGCAACCTGGATGGAACTAGAGACTATAATACTGAGTGACCTCTCACAGAAACAAAGATCTGAGTATCACATGTTCTCACTCACATAGTAGACGTTGAACATCCAATGTAATACTATAAGAAAATTACTATAAGAAACTATGGAGGGGAGGAAGATTGGATTAACGGTAGTAAATATCTGTCTGGGGACGGGAAGGCACCTCTTATCAACACGGGTGCCTGAATGAAGCATATTTTTATACCTAACCCTTAACTGTACCCCACAATATCATAATTTAAAATATTGATTAACTAAAAAGAAAAAAGAAAAAAAGAATCCAAGGCCCTGGCTGGGTATGGTGGCTCAAGTATATAATCCCAGCACTTTGGGAGGCCAACATGAGAGGACTGCCTGAGCAAAAAGAAAAAAAGAAATTGGCAGTAGCAGGATATTGTGGGATGGGGTGGGGACTCAACATCAATAAGTGTACCTGACCTCAAACCAGGAAAACTGGGAACCAAACTTTACCTGTATGATGTCCACTTGTATACCTAATCCTAAATTTTACCCCACATCTTTAAAATAAGATATATATTTTTTAAAGTTTGAACAGAATCTACCTTGAGACACTAAAAAAGACATTAGTTTGAAAACAGCCCCTATCAGAGAAACATGAATTCTGATAAAATCAAAGCAAGGACAAACATCAAAATTACAGTGAGGCTTTGGTGGAAGAATTGTGAAATTGTTGATACTTTATAAAAAGTGTATACGGAAAATGTCCAAAATAAATCAGCAGTTTGCAAATGGATAATTCATTTTAAGAAAAAGCTAGGTGATGAAAGTGGTGAGGAAAAAGTTACCTTTGTCTGTGCTCCAACTGAAGAGGACTGACAATTAGTAGAAACAATAGCCAACATTATACACATCTCAATTTATTTAGCTTACACAATTGTGACTGAAAAGTCAAAATTGAGAAAACTTTCCACTTGATGGGTGCCCAAACTCTTGCATCCAGATCAGTTGGAGACAAGAGCAGAACTTTTGATGGAATTTATACAGGTGGATCACAAACCTAAATCATTCCCTTGAAAAATTGTAACAGCCCAGGCAAAATGGAGACCAAAGGGAGGCTCAAACTTGACGTGTATGATGTCCTAATCCTGTATACCTAATCCTGAACTGTACCCCACATCTTTAAAATAAAAAAAAAGAAAATTAGAAAACTGTTTTTAAAAAGAAAAATTGTAACTGTAGATGAAATATGGATTTACCACATGATCCTGAAGACAAAGCACAACTAAAATAATAGATACCAAGAGGTAGGAGTGATCTGGTCAAAGCAAAAGAAGACTAGTTAAGAGCAAAGGTCATGGCAACAGTTTTTTGGGGATGTTCAAGGTATTCTTATTGTTGACTCTCTGGAGGACCAAAGGCTTATAGCATCTCCTTATCATGAAAATGTTTTGAGAAAGTTAGCCAAAGCTTTAGCAGAAAAACTCTCAGGAAATCTTCACCAACACTCCTTTTCCATCAAGACAATGCTCTTGTCCATTTCTCTCATCAAACGAGGGCAATTTTCTAAGATTTTCAATGGGAAGTCATTAAGTATCCACGTTTCAGTCCAGATTTAGCTTCTTCTGACTTCTTTTCGTTATCTAATTTTAGAAAATATTTAAAAGGCACTATTTTTCTTTAGTTAACAATGTAAAAAATACTATATTGATATAGCTAAATTCCCAGGACCCACAGTTCTTTATAGATGGACTAAATGACTTTTATCATCACTTACAAAAGTTTCTTAAACTTGATGGACCTTATGCTGAAAAATGAAGTTCATATTTTTTACTTTTATCTTTTAACTCATTTTTTTCATAAACATTTAAAAATCCCCTTGGATATCTATCTATATGCACTCATCTCTCTGGGGATTTTTTCCAGGAATTTCCCCCCAAAACCAAAATTTGTTTGCAGATACTCAAGTCTAGTAGTTGACCTTGCAAAACCCACTTATGTGAAAATTTATCTCTATGTGTGTCTTCAGCACCCCACAACTATGTACCGAATTTTTAATCTGCAGTTGGTTGAACCTGTGATACAAAGGGCCAACGTGTGTGTGTGTGTGTGTGTGTGTGTGTGTGTGTGTGTGTGTGTGTACATTCTACTTGTTCTGTCTCTCTGGAGAGTCTTGATTAATATGGGGGAAAGAGAGTCTGACTGCCAGCTGTCCCAGTTCCCTGAGCTGGTAGCACAGGACATTAGCTCTTCCACGAAAGGAAGTTGAGGCAATGGTGTTGATGCTCTGCCCCATACCTTCAGCCCACTGAGCTCACAGTGGCTATGGAAGATCCTAGCAACTATCAGCTTCACACCTCAAGGACTTGCATCTCAGGGGAATTCAATCAATGGGAGAAGGAATTAGTAGATAAATATCTCAGCCTCCCCATCCTCTGGTGGGACAATACTAAGGTTTCACCGAGGATCCCCAGTGGGACCCATTCTCAGTTGCCCATAACTGTAACCAGCTCACTAAAATTCTCTTTATTGACTTTCCTAGGATTATCTTCTAAATGAGCTCCCTGTACCCAGGGTCTTCTTTGTGAAGAACTCAAACTAACAATAGTTCAGTGCTTAAAAGCAAGTGACTTGTGTTCAAAGCATGTGCATTCAAAATGAGGTTTTACTACCAAGTCACTTATATTTAAAAAAAGGACATTAGACAAATAGTAGACTTCCATGCAGAAACTCTACAAGCCAGAAGATAATGGGGGTCTATTTTCAACCTTCTTAAAGAAAAAAAATGCCAACCAAGAATTTTGTATCCAGCAAACTAAGTTTCATAACTGAAGGAGAAATAAAGTCCTTCCCGGATAAGCAAACACTAAGAGCATTTGTTGCCACTAAACCAACCCTACAAGATATGCTCAAAAGAGTTCTAAACTTGGAAAGGAAATGACAACTCTTGCAGTCACAAAAAAAGCATGTAAGTTCAAAGCCCACAGTGCCTATAAAGCAAGTACACATTGGAATCCCTGAGTCAGCTAGCTTAAAACACAATGACAGGAACAAAACCTTGCATATCAATATTAACCCTGAAATAAATAGGCTAAATGTCCCACTTAAAAGATTCAGAGAGGCAAATTAGATGAAAAAAACAAAATCCAACCATATGCTGCCTAAAAGATCCCCACCAACTGGTCAAAGACTCAAAGCAAATGGATTGAAAAAGATAGTTCAGTCATATAGACAATAAAAATGAGCAGGAATAGCCATCGTCATATCAGATAACTGAGACTTTAAACCAAAAGCAGTAAAAAACAAAGAAGGAGATTATATAGTGATAAAGGGTGAAACTCAACAAGAATATTTAGCAAGTTAAACATATAACTAGAGCACCCCAAATCATAAAGCAAGCACTATCTGATCACCAAAATCATATCAATAGTAATACCATAATAGTGGTGACTTCAAAACCCCATTGAAACCACTGGATAGATCATCAACACAAAAAATTAATTTAAAAAAATTGGCCTTTGACTAAATGGAACTATAGACCAAATGAACCCAACAGACATCTATAGAACTTTCCACCAAACAACTACAGAATCTACACTCTTCTCATCTCTGCATAAAACAGTCTCCAAATTAGACCATATCCTTGGCCATAAAGCAAGTGTCAATAAATTCAAAAACGTCAAAATTATACCAAGCATTTTCTCAGACCACAGTGGAATAAAATTAGAAATCAACACTAAGAGGAGCTCCCCAAACTACACTCTTGCATGGAAACTAAACAACTTCCTCTTAAGTGTGTAAACAATGAAATTAAGGCAGAAATTTAAAAAATTGTTGAAACCAATAAAAATAGTGACACAACATACCAAAACCTCTAGAAAACAATAAAAATAATTCTGAGAGGAAAGTTTACAATATTAAATGCCTACATCAAAAAGATAGAGAGATCAAAAATTAATAGCTTAACCTTGCACATCAAGGAACAAAAAAAATCTAAATCCACAGCTAGCAAAAGAAATTTTAAAAATCAGAGATAACTAAATAACGTGGGCACACACACACTAATACAAAGAATTAATGAATCAAAAACTTAGTTTTTTAAAGGTTAAACAAAATCAACAAACCACTAGCTAGACTAACCAAGAAAAAAAGAGAGAGAACCCAAATAAATTTAATCAGAAATGACAGAGGTGACATAACAACTGATACCATAGAAGTTAAAAAGGCCTAGCCAGGGCAATCAGGCGAGAAAAAGAAATAAAGAGCATCTGTATTGGAAAAGAAGAAATTAAACTATCTCTGTAAGCTGATTACATACTCTTGTACCTAGAGAACACTCAAAACTCCTCCAAAAAAACTCCTGGACTTGATAGATGAATTCAGTAAAGTTTCAGGGTACAAAATCAACACACACAAATCAGTAGCACTGCTCTACACCACTAGCAACCAAGCTTAGAATCTAATCAAGAACTCAATTCCATTTACAATAGCAACCAAAAAGCTAAAATACCTAGGAATGTATTTAACCAAGGAGGTAAAAGATCTCTACAAGGAAAACTATGTAACTCTGATGAAAGAAATTGCAGAGGATCAAATGGAGAAATATCCCATGCTCATTGATTGGAAGAATCAACATTATTAAAATAATCATATTACCCAAAGTAATCTACAAT
Source organism: Cephalopachus bancanus (assembly GCA_027257055.1). Taxonomy (NCBI): domain Eukaryota; kingdom Metazoa; phylum Chordata; class Mammalia; order Primates; family Tarsiidae; genus Cephalopachus; species Cephalopachus bancanus. The sequence goes on along the minus strand of JAPVLO010000380.1, from coordinate 1,146,445 downwards.
GCAATCCCTATCAAACTACCAACATCATTTTTTACAGAATTAGAAAAAAAAATCCTAAAATTCATATGGAACAAAAAAGAGCAAGATTAGCCAAAGCTATCCTAAGCAAAAAGAACAAAGTTGGAGACATCACATTGTCTGACTTCAAATTATACACAAGGCTGTAGTAACCAAAACAGCATGGTACTGGTATAAGACATATGGGCCAATGGAACAGAATAGAGAATCCAGAAATTAACCCAAATACCTACAATCAGCTGACCTTTGACAGCATAGACAAAAAATACAATGGGGAAAGGGCACTCTATTCAACAAATGGTGTTGGGAAAATTGGATAGCTACCAAAAAAAAAAAAACCAACGAAGCTTGATTCCTATCCATCTCCATTTACAAAAATTAACTCAAGATAAATTAAAGACTTAAATGTCAGACCTGAAACCATAAAAATTCTAGAAGAAACCCTAGGAAAAACTCTTATGGACATAAGTCTAGGCAAAGAATTTATAGCTAAAACCCTAAAAGTAAATGCAACTAAGACAAAAAATACATAAGTGGAACTTAATTAAACTAAAAACCTTCAACATAGTAAAAGAAATAAACAGAGCAAATAGGCAACCTACAGAATGGAAGAAGATATTCACAAACTAAACATCTGACAAAGGATTAATATCCAGAATCTACAAAGAACTCAAACAAACCAGCATGAAAAAATAACCCCTTTAAAAAGTGAGCAAATGAAATGAATAAACATCTCTCAAAAGAAGATATACAAATGTCCAACAAACCTATGAAAAAATGTTCAACATCACTCATAATCAGGGAAATGAAAATTAAAACCACAATGAGGTCTCCAGTGAGAGAGTATGCTTCTCGTAGGTGGGAAGATTAGCCACCGCAGTCCCTTGCCCCCAACTGCCTCGTGTTGTGCCCCCTCCCCAGCTGTCCCTGCTCCCCCTTCTGCTCCCTGCAGAGGAGCGGCACCTCGGTGAAGTCGGGTGCCAATGTGGATGGGCATGGGGTGACTGTCCTCAACTTGTGCTTCCACCTGGTCATCTCAAAGAGCCTGGCTGTGAGACTGCAAAGTGAAACTGCTCCAGAATTTCACTCCTGAGTCCCCGAGGCTGAGCTGGTCCTTTTGAGAATTGCTGATGTTTTGGCAAGAGAAGAAGGGAAGGCAGAACTACATGGTGGCTCTTTCTTCTGCCTGAAAGTGGGTCTTGTTGTGTACATATGGCCAGTCTTGAAGGTGCTGACACAGAAGAGACAGTAACTTGTCACCAAGTTACTATTTACCATCCTGGCCAGTTGCAACGTGCATGTTTCAATCAATATGGTTTTATAACTGAGAGAACTCCCTTCCAGTGAAGTGATGAAATTTGGCCAAAATTACAACATCTGTGTATACTTTTCGGGACAAGCAAGTTTCCCTAGTTCAGTTTTCTCTGCAACTGTTTAAAAACTTCAACAACTCAGTTCTGTCTTTTGAAATTAAAAAAATGAGTAAGAAGACCAGTCTGATTGTGGACAGAATAGAGCTGAGCTACCTAAATAAAATGGACCTACCATCTATGTGCATGGTCAGATTCGGAGACCATCAGTTCCTGATGGAGAAGGGAGATGTTGAGTCATTAGCATTTTTTCTGTCTCCAAAATCATTCTCGCAAGAAAACAACTGGCCACCTGAGTATGGCAGTTACTTGTCCTGTGCCACTCACAGCTCCTCTCCTACCAAAATTGATGAAAATGATTCATGAACACAACGGGTCTAAGAGGAGAAACACAAAGGATGAAGAATTCTGTAGATGCTTTATAGACACCACGTATGCAGAGTTTATTCGTGTAGTGTATTATAGTCATCTGTCATGTTGTCACTTTTGTAATTTAGTATTGTCATTTTGAAGTCTAAATATTGTGTTAATCAACTTTGTCACCTGCTATATTCCTGGATCTACAGAGAATTATTTTGAGTGCTTATCTGTGAAGGTTAATATACAAAAATATCCTTTGTGATGATAGTGTTCTCAAAATAAGCTTATTTTCTTTTATCTGCTTGATTTTTGTGCTGTGTTTTGCTTTGTTTTTGTAAGGAATCATCTCTTTATTTAGTTATATCATTTCACAGCAGCCATTTGTTTTCAAAGTTAAGGCTACAGGTAAGTTGTTACTGGCATTTGTAGCCTGTTGGTACTTGTATTACCAAAGTACTGGAATACATCTTAGACTAGTGTCTGTGGGTCACTGTGGTTTAAATATGGGAAGATCTCTTTGAGAAATAATACCTTACTTTTCTGTTATTTTCTTTCTATAGAGTTTTAGAGTGTTTATTCCTAAGATGATGGCTATCTGTGTCTATATGCAGCATACAAAACCAATATTTAAACATTTTAAAGAAACACTGTTTAAGTTTAGAATTGTTTTCTTGTCAAACTTGAATTTGATTTGTATGTACTCTATGTAATTTTTAAATTCCATGAATTTACATTTTTAACAGCATCTGTGAACATAATAAAGTCAGGCTTAATTCACCAAATAAATAAATAAAAATATAAAAAAAATAAAACCACAATGAGATACAACTTTACACCAGTCAGAATGGCCATTATTAAAAATCAAAAACAATAGATGTTGGTGTGGCTGTGGAGAAAAGGCACACTTATACACTGTTAGTAGGAGTGTAAATTAGTACAACCTCTATGGAAAACAGTATGGAGGTTACTCAAAGAACTAACAGTAGATTTACCATTTGAACCAGCAATCCCATTACTAGGTATCTACCCAAAAGGGGTAGGGAGATCATCAGAAACTACTATGAACACCTCTATGGCAACAAACTGGAAACTTATAGGAAATGGATAAGTTCCTGAAAACATATACATACAACCTCCCAAGACGAACCAGGAAGAAATAGATACCCTGAATAGACCAATAATGAGCAGTGAAATCAAATCAGTAAAAACAAGTATCCCAACAAAAATGCCCAGAACCAGACCAATTTACAGTTAAATTTTATCAAATGTACAAAGTGGAGCTGGTATTAATCCCTAAAACTATTCCAGAAAATCAAGGAGGAGGGACTACTCCCTCACTCATTCTATAAAACCAGTATCACATTCATACCCAAATCAGGGAATGATACAACCAAAAAAGAAAACTACAGACCAATTTCCCTGATAAGTATAGGTGCCAAAATTCTTAACAAAATACTAGCAAACTGAATTCAACAGCATATCAAGGAAATTATTTATCATAACCAGTGAATTCAACAGCATATCAAGGAAATTATTTATTTATTCCAGTGATGCAAAAATGGTTCACTATCTACAAATCAATAAGTGTGATACACGATATAATCATAAGCAAAAATAAAAACAATATGCTCATCTCAGTAGATGCAGAAAAGGCATTCAACAAAATCCAACATTCCTTCATGATAAAAACCCTCAACACACTGGGCATAATAGGAAAAAAAATCTCAAAATAATAAGAGCCATATATGACAAATCAACAGAGAAGAAAATTTGAAAACATTCCCCTTCAGAACAGGAACAAGTCAGAGATGCCAATTCTCAGCCCTCTTATTCAACATTGTACTAGAAGTCCTAGCAAGAGCAAGCAAGCAAGAGAAAAAAACTTTTTTTTAAATCAGCAAAGAAGTCAAACTATCATTGTTCACAAATGACATGATTTATATACATAGAAAAATCCTAAAGACTCCTCCAAGAAGTTTCTAAACCTCATGATTTCAGTAAAGTCTCAGGATACAAAACCAGTGTAGAAAAATATTAGTAGCATTCCAATACACCAACAGTGCTCAAGCCACCAAGAACCAAATCAAGAGCTCCATCTATTTACATTAGCTACAAAAAATAAAAATAAAATACCTAGGAGTACTCCTAACTAAAGAAAGTGAAAAATCTGTTCAAGGAGAACTACAAAATACTGATGAGAGAAATTATAGATGACACAAACAAATGGAAAAACATCCCACATTTCAAGTTCATGGATTGGAAGAATTAATAGTGTTCAAATGACCATACTGCCCAAAGCAATCTACAGATTCAATGCAATCTTGATCAAAATACCAACTTTGTTTTTCACAGAATTAGAAAAAACAATCTTAAAGTTTATACAAAATCAAAAAAGAGCCTGAATAGCCAAAGCAATTATAAGCAAAAGGAACAATTGCAGAGGCATAGCACTGCTTGACTTCAAATTATACTATAACGCTGCAGTAACTAAAATAGCACACTGGTATAAGAATAGACAGATTGACCATTGGAACAGAATAAAGAACCCAGAAATAAAGCCGCACTCCTACAACCAACAAAACTTTGATAAAGCTGATAAAAATAAAGAATGGGGAGGGACAACCCACTCAATAAATGATCCTGAGAAAATTGGCTAGCCATTTGCAGAATGAAACTGGACCCTTAATTCTTACCATATAAAATAATTAACTCAAAATGGATCAAAGACTTAAATGGAAAACCTGAAACTATTAAAAAATCCTAGAAGAAAACCTAGGAAACATTCTTCTGGACATTGGTCTAGGCAAATAATTTATGATGAAGAGTCCAAAAGCAATTGTAACAAAATCTAAAATAGACAAATGGTATGTAATTAAACTAAAAAGCTTCTGCACAGCAAAAGAAATAATCAACAGAGTAAATAGATAATCTACTGAATGGGAGAAAATATTTGCAAATTACACCTCAGACAAAGGACTAATATTCAGAATCTACAAGGAATTCAAACAACTCAAAATGCACACACACATAGGCACCATCAAAAAAGTGGGCAAAGGACATGAATAGACACTTCTCAAAAGAAGGCACACAGGTAATCGGTAAACATGAAAAAGTGCTCAACATCACTAATTATCAGAGAAATGCAAATTAAAACCACAATGAGACATCACCTCACATCAGTCAGAATGGCTATTATTAGAAAGTTAAAGAACAACAGATGGTTGCAGAGAAAAGGGATCGCTCATCCACTGCTGGTAGGTTTATAAACTAGATCGAATGCTTATGGAAAAAATTACAGAGATTTCTCAAAGAACTAAATATTGAATTACCATTTGATCCAGCAATCTCAGTACTAGGGATCTAGCCAAAGGAAAAGAAATCGATTTATAAAAAAGAAGATACCTGTACTCATATGTTCATTGCAGCACTATTCACAACAGCAAAATCTTGGAACCAACTTAAGTGCCCACCAATGATCGACTGGATAAAGAAAGTGTGATATATATACACACTATGGGATACTATGCAGCCACAAATAAATATGAAATCATGTCTTTTGCAGCAACATGGATGAAACTGGAGATCATCTTAAGTGAACTGACTCAGAAATGGAAAACCAACCACATATCCTCATTCATATGTGGGAGTTAAGTAGTCACAAATATGGAAATAATAGACACCAGGGACACCAGTGAAGGGGGAGTGAGGAGGGGAGTTATAATTCAGAAACTACCTGTGGGGTACAAAGTTCACTATCTGGGGAATGGGCCACCTGAGACCCAATTCCCACCACTATACAATATGCCCATGTAACAAATATGCATGTGTATCCCTGAAGCTAAAATAATTTTTTAAAGGGGCTTTGCAAATTTTGGAATTGGAATTGTGTTATTGGCAAAGTCTTACCATATCCTTGATCCTCAAATGACTCATATGAAATGTAGTGTATCTTGCTGGACTGTCACATGGGTTAAAGAGGTGCATTTAAAGTCCCCCATAAGTGACAGCTTTCCTGAGCAACTGGCCTAATGAGTGCCTTATGTTGTCATTGGGCCCCAGATTGACGTTTTTATCTCTGCTAGCATCTTTGCTGTGATCACCAATAGATCATTCCAGATCTTGACCTCTGTGCCACTTCATCAGCAGCCTACCTGGCCACATGAGAATTCCCTCCTGTATACACACTATCTCCTTCCCAGGTATTCGTGCTGCATGGTATGATGCAAAAGGTCATTCAGACCATGCCCCAGATAGTCCCTCAGTCTTTCTCTTAGAAGTGTAGAATCACTTTGAAATGTGTAGCAGGTATCTCTGAATCAAAACTAGGATTCAGAATCAAGCTGAGTTTATAAAGAATTGTCCCCAGGTTTCTATTAGCATTAAATGATTTCCACACTCAAAGAAGAAAGCACAGAGCCTATGGTATTACTGTCACCCTCTCTACACAGGACTAGACTTATTGGATACCTTGAGGGAAAGAGCCCAAGGCCTTTTCATAAGACACAAAGAAGCAAACAGCCAGAATACATTGGTATGGATGTTGCATATACTAAAGCAAACTCATATGGGACCACAGCTGATAAGATATGGATCGTTTCAAATTTCTGATTTCATCACATAGATACATGGAGTTCTATGTGGCCTGCGCACTTAGGCCACAGTGCCTTTAATGGAGGTGATGAGGGCTGTGCTGACACCAGATAGTTCAAAACCTGTACTATCTCTCCCTACCATGAAGGTGACATTCTTTACAGACAAGGGGGTGGATGCTATTGAGAAGGGACATTAAGTCAAATTTATGAAGGAAACTTTCTCTTCAAGGAAAGAACTCCACAGTGACAAAGCTGAGAGATGCAGCCTCCCCTCTCCCTTCAGTTACCCAGAACTAGACTGATCTTGGCATTTCACTCCTTTACCCATCCATATCTGCCCTGCATTAGTCAGTTCAAGGTTTAATATTGTTACCTCAGCCCCACAAGTATTTCCTAATTCTTACAGCAAAATTTTCACTACTCATTTTGGCTACTTTCTGCTCACATATTGCCAAATCATTAGGCAAAATTGTACTTGTTGTGTACATCCTTATTGCTCAAAGTGTGGTTTGTGAATAGTGCATTGGTATCATTTGGCAGCTTGTCAGAAATACAGAATCAGGATCTGAAATAAAGGAGCATTAAAGTCACTATATATGTTTTGTGCTGATATAGCCCACTCTATGCTCAGTATTGTAGTCACAACAATACACAAAGATAGACGTCAGGCCACAAGGCTATGGCTAGGTAGGCAACAAGCTCAAGAGATCTAGGTTCATATTTCTCTTTCACCAATCTCCATGGAGTGGACTGTCTTGGCACTGAACAAGGGGGTAGAGGTAAAGATAAAAAAGAAAGAAGTCATTTCTAGAAGGCTATAGCCAGGGACAAATCCTCACAAGGATTTTCACGCTGAATACTCATAACTTTATTGCGCCCAAAATACTCAAACTGTATTTACCTTAAAGTGGGCCAAGTCCATTTCCCCAGAAGCAAAAGGAAAGTCTCTCTTAGAGGAGGTCAGAGCTATTCAAATACACTTTCTAAGGCACTAGCCACAAGTAGTTAAAAGATTACCAGGAATATAAGATCATAATAATAATAATAAAGAAATAAAACAAGATAGCAGAAATATACACACAAACTTCAAATTTTGTAATTATTATACATACAGCTTAAAACAAACATCCTAACCATTTTTAAGAAACAAATTATAAACATGAAAATTTTTTTTAGAAAAGAAAACTATGGAAAGTAACAGATTTGAAAAAGTCAAACAGTATCTCTAGAACTACTTAATAAACAAATAGATAAGCCAATAGCTGTATTTAGCAGCAGACATTACACAGCAGAAAAGAGAATTAATAAATTGAAAGATAATAAGCAGAAATTCAAATTGTAGCACAGACAGAGAGAAGCAGGAAAGTACAGAAGGTGGAAAAGATGTGGAGAATAAAGTGAGAAGATCTAGAACATTTATCGCAATCAAGAAGGAAAAATAAAATAGTTCAGCCATTATTTGAAGAGAATAGCTAGAAACATCCTCCAACCGATAAAGACACCTATCCACAGATTCAAGAAACATAATAAATCCCAATTAACATAAAATTTTTAAATCCATATCGAGGAATATCAGAATGAAATTTTACCAAGCAAGAGACAAAAATTAAATAATAAAAGTAAGAGATAATAAAAAGACATTACCTTAAAAGGGCAAAAGACTGACAGCTAACTTCTCAACTACAACAATGGAAGCTAAAAAGGCAGTAGAATGATATCTCAAAATACTGGAAAAAGAAAATTTCCAGTAGTGTTCCATACTCTGTAGAATTCATTTGCAGATTACAAACAAATAAAGAATGTTCTGAAACAAACACTCAAAGTTTATCATGAGCAGAGGCACACTTAAGAAAAAATTAAGAATTAATAATTAAGTAAAGAATTATCTGTATTTGAGAAGTATACATTTTTTGAGAAACAGTTCTTGATCTGTTACTGGGACCTGGTGGAGACAGAATGCTTGAATAAGAGGCACCAAGAGACCATCCATTTAGAACTATCTATTATTGTTTACTTTTTTCAAACATAAATTAAAAAATCAGACAAGTTCAGCCGCAGTTCATAGTAAAATAAAAATAAGACATCCAGAACTGAGTCTATGCAGAACCAGGAAGCACATATAAGATGTGTGCTCAGGTAAAATAGAACCTTCATATCTCCTTCACAGTTGTCGTAGTGCCCTTTCCCCAACTTGCACCTATGGTCATATGGTTCCATACAACCAGTTGAATGAGGAAGAAAAAAGCACAAACTTGGTTTGTACATACACAATTAAAGGGTATAAATAAAAAAAATATGGCAGCTATATTAAAACTATATTTGGGCCACTTGGGGCTACTTGAGGCCACTTGAAAGACTGAAGGGAAAACATTTTCAATGGACAGAGTTATCCATATTGCCACTGGTCATTCACTTTCTATGAAAATAAAAATGGCCAAAGGAGTGACTATATACAGATTCCTGAGCAATGGCCACCAGCCTGGCTTGCTGTTCAAGAGACTGAAAGATACAAAGATACAAAGTAGAGGCATGTGGATGGACACATGAGAGTGGACACAAGGTGTGAAGATGTTTATATCATGTGATAGTGCCCGCCAGAAAACCTCGACCACAGAGGAGCCACTGAACAACCAAGCAGACAAAATAACTGCTAGTTGATGTTAGCCAGCCTATGTCTTTAGCCACCCCAGAACTGTCATGATGAACACAAGAAAAAAGCGGCTATAGTAGCAGAGATAGGAACTACATGTGGGTCTAATAGAATGCACTCCCACTAACCAAGGATGACTGTTCAATCTGCTAGCAACAGAAACCAGTGCTGAGCCCCTGATGTGACACTATTGCTCAAGGAGACCAACTGATCTTTTGGTGGCAAGTTGAGCACATCAGATTCCCTCCCCTTGGAAGGGCAACAGTTTGTTCTCACAAGGATGGGTACATATTCTGGGTGTGGGTTTGCCTTTCTGCTTTCAGAACCTCAGCTATAACCACTATCCAGGGGCCTCTATGACCCACACAATATAATATCCAACCAGGGGACTTCAAAACAACATGGCATCTGACTGAGAAAATAACCACTAGTGAAGGAAGAACTGAAACATGTTCATTACCATTGTATTCACTTTGCAATGTGCTAGTACATTTTTAATAACTGCTTTCCAGGAAACAAACATTCAAAACAAATGCCCTTATTTGTAATTTTTGTCTATTTTCTTGGTGTAAATACTCCAACTTTTGAAAGCCAGTATCAGCCTACTCTACTCCTTTCCTGGATCCACTGGTCAATCTAGAAGTAGCCTACCTGATAGAGCATTAGATGGCCTACTGAAGGTCTACCTGAAACACCATGTAAGCATTAATACTCTCAAAAGATACGATATCATTCTTCAGGATGCAGTATATGCTAGAGAAGGTAGAGCTGCTTTTACACATGAAGGCATAGAGGAATATGTGTGTAATATTTGTGAAACACAGGTGATTTACTTGGAAACCTGTTGGTATTATCATGCCTAAGTAACTGTTCATGGACACATGCAGTAACCCTAGACTAAGAAGGATATAATTACCAAAGAGTGAAGGGTCAGATCATATCACCAAGAAAGCCACTAAGGCCTTCTATGTTGTCAGTGAAGGTAAGGAGAACTTATAATAGATATTAGAGACAAGAGATGATGAGAGACCCTGAATCTAGCTGTAGAAATGGATGTTGTGGTCCATTCACTAACATCCCTCTGCTAAGTTTTCCTTCAGGAAAAAACGTCCCAAGGAAAATGATCCCAAATACACATAGAGGAGGGGATTCATGCAGCAAAAGGGTGAATTGTGGTAGGCATGAAGGTGTGACTCTCAGCTATCCCTTTTAAGAGAATCTATTACAAGTAGAAAGATCAAAAGACAACCTCCAGCTACCATGACTTTGGAGCCACATTGCTCCTATCAAATGATGGAGTGCAATGCAGATATGGACTGTCTCTATAGTCAAGCTTTGCTCTGGGGCTCCTTATCCACCAGGTTGAGATTTCTCAGAGCTTCACAGCTGCACTACAGTAGGAGGCTCGTCCTACCCTCTCCTCCTTCCTTCTTTTTCTTTTATCTTTGATGTCAGTCCCTCTCATAGTTGGAAGGCTGTCCCTGCCTACCTCTGATACCTCTCTCCCTTTTACCTTCATAGGAATGTCTCCCATTAAATCTCTTGGCAACCTCTCTTCAAAGCTCCTAAATTGACATTACATATCACCATGAATGAATCCCAGAAACATGAAGAAGCAAGATGCGAAAGAATGCATACAGTATGATTTTATTTCATAAATTTTGAAGCATGCAAAAACTAAACAATATCTATTTTAAGGACATATATGGTGGTAAAACTGTAACAAATGCAAGGGAATAGTTACCACCAGATTTAGGATGATAGTTACATCTGTGAGAAGGAAGAAAAGGGAATAGGCTTAAGAATAATCATTCAGGGCTTCCAAAACTAATGGTTCTATTTCTTCAGCTTGTTGTTGAGCTCATGTGGATTCCTTTTATTTGACTTTGGACATATTTGTTATAAATATTCCTTCTTACCTACTCAATATTTATTTTGAACCATAAAAAGAAAGCAAGTTTTGTCTTAATTAAAGATGGTCAACCAGAAGCAGCTGGTGTGCACCTCTCTCAGAAGAAAAACCCAATTTGGGGAGTGTCTACACTCAAAGCAAGATAAGGAGGAGCACACACCTGAGAGTCAACAGAGAAATGAGAGGTACCATGGGAGGCAAAGGAATATAATCAGACAGCCTGCTGACATGGACCTGGACCCAACACAGAGATTCAGGAGCCCCCAGCATGGTGAAGGGGTGGAGTGACAGAATGAGCAAGAAATCCCCAGAAGCCCAAACCGTTGCCATCGACCCTGGTGACCTGAGTCAAGAGAGAGCTTCTGTGACCTCCCCAGCCTCCAGGCCAGCATAGAGTCCCCAGTGATAACTGCAGTGGCATAGCCCAAGCTCATGTGAAATCCTTCAGGACCCTGATGCTCTCATGCAGCTCAGCACCAGCAGCCACCACTGCCAGCCAAAGAGGGACGCTTGAGGTTCCTCTGTTGAGAAGATACTTTGGACCCCTGTGACCCTTACCACATTTGTTCCCAGAGTATGGAGGGAGCAGCACAACAGAGTGATAATGCACTTCCTCAGCATAGACATGCAGCTGAAATAAATAGGAACAGGCAGGAGTCTGGGCACTCATCACCTTCCCCCATTTCAGTTGCTTTCCCTCAGTGTGGATTGCCAGCTATGGCAGTGGTGCACAAGGGCAGCCCTCTGCACCCATCAGAAAATGGCAGCAGAGATCTACCACCCCTGCCACTGGGGAAGTCAGCCATTAGCACCATTAAGCAGTCTCTCTGCTGCTTGAGCATGCCTTCCCAACATGGTCTTGGTAGCAAAATAAGTGTGAGCAGAGAGTGATCAGGGCACCTTGTGGCCTTCCCTATCTAGGCTGTTCTCCCTGACACATAGACTGCTATCTCTGGGCCTGAGGAGTAAGCAGGGTCTTCACAATCATGTGAATGTAACTGACTGAGCCACTTGGCAGGTCCACTGAAAGGCAGATCTGAAAGTCAAAGTGAGTGGAGTTATAAGCTGTCAGGCTGCCCTTTACTTAAATGGTTAAGCATCATCTACGGGTCTATAGCCTGAACTACAACAACAACAACAAAATCTACAATTAGTAACCTGAGAGACAGAGAAAGAGAGAGAGAGAGAGAGAAGCATCTGCTCTCTCAGATGGGAAGAAGTCAGCACAAGAACTCTGGCAACTCAATAAAACATAGTGTTTTGCCACCCACACATGATTGCATCAGCTCCCAAGTAATGGATCATATACAGAATGAATTGTCCATAATGACAGACATAAAATTCAAAATATAGATGGCAAAGAAATTCATCGAGATCCAAGAGAGAGTGGATTTCCAATTCAAACAATTCAAGAACTAAAAGCAGACATGATCATTCTAAGAAAAAAACACAATGAACTCCTGGAAAGGAAGAGCTCACTATAAACATTTCAAAACACAGCCTGTAGTCCTAACAACAGATTTGAACAAGCAAAGGAAAAAATTTCAGAGCTTGAAGACGAACCCCTAGAAGCAACCAAGTCAGATTAGATATAAAAAAGAATTTTTAAAACTGAACAAATTCTTTGAGATGTTTGGGATTACTTAAAGAGATGAAATCTATGATCAGCATTCCTGAGAGAGGAGAAATGGGAGCATTCTAGAGAAAGTAGTGGTAAACATAATCCATGAAAACATTCCCCGTCTTTCTAGAGAGGTCAACACACAGATACAAGAAATTCATAGAACTCCTGCAAGTTACTAAATGTGATGACCATCTCCAAGGCACATTGTCATTACATTATTCAAGGTAAGCATGAAAGAAAAAATATTAAAAGCAGCTAGATAGAAGAAAAACTTCAAGAGATGAATGATCACTTCAAGAGACAAAAACCTAAGACTAATTGGCCTTCCTGAGGCAGAGAGAGAAACAGAGGTCACACTGAAACAAACATTTCATGAAATCATTCAAGAAAACTTCCCTCATCTCATCAAGGATGAAAAAATTCAAACACAGGAGATTCAGAGAACCCCTGCAAGACAATAAATGAGAAGACCAACTCCCAGACATATAATAATTCGCCTAAACAAAGTAGGTATAAAAGAAAAAAATCCTAAAGGCTGCAAGAGAAAAAGGTCAGGCTACTTACCAGGGAAGACCAATCAGAATACCAGCAGATTTATCTACAGAAACCCTCCAGGCTAGGAGAGGTTGGAGCCCTATCTTCAAAGTTCTAAAAGATAAACAATTTCAACCGAGAATAACCTACCCAGCCAAGCTAAACTTCATCAGTGAAGGAGAATTGAAATCTTTCCCAGATATCCAATCCCTAAGAACCTACGCTACCACAAGACCACCTCTACAAGAAACACTTAAGAAAGTATTGAATACAGAAGAAAAGGAAAAAAGAACAACAGCATTCTTCACAAGAGTACAGGCAAAAGATTAAAAACACACATGATCCAACTCTAAAACCAAAAGAAAGACAATACATAAACAGGAAGAACAACAACTCTGTAAGAACATTATGATAGGGGTCAACTCTCACATTTCAATAATTAGTTTGAATGTGAACAGACTAAATGCACCACTTAAAAGACATAGAATAGCAAAATGGGTAAAATATCACCAGCAACAATCTATTGCCTTCAAGAGACTCACCTCACTAGAAAGGACACTCACAGGCTCAAAGTGAGAGGATGGGAAACAAATTTTCAGGCGAATGGAACACAAAAGAAAGGAGGAGTCACGATCTTAATCTCAGACAAAATACCCTTTATGCTATCAAAAAATTAAAAAGATACAGAAGGCCACTATATAATGATAAAAGATTCAATCCATCAACAAGAAATATCCATCCTAAACATATATGTATTGAACATAGGAGCACCGACTTTCATAAAGCAACTCCTAGGAAAACTAAAAAAAGATATCGACTCCAATACCATCATAGCTGGGGACTTTAATACTCCACTCACAACCCTAGAGAGATCATCAGGACAAAAAATCAGCAATTAGATCTGACACCTGAATGTGACTCTTGAACAAATGGACTTAATTGATACCTACAGAAACCTCCATCCAAAGACCACAGAATACACATTCTACTCATCAATGCATAGAACGTACTCTTAGATCAACCACATACTTGGCAATAAATCATGCATAAGCAAATTTGAAAGGACTGAAATTTTACCATGCACCTTCTTGGACAACAGTGGAATAAAAATGAACATTAACACCAACAAGATCCTCCCAAAACCCACAAAGACATGGACACTAAACAGCATGATGCTAAAAACTCCTGGGTAAATGATGAAATCAAAACAAAGATCAAAAGATACCTGGAAACAAATGAAAATGAAGACACATCTTACCAAAATCTCTGGGATGCCATGAAAGCTGTAGTAAGAGGGGATTTTATATCCCTACAAATGCACATGAAGAAAATGGAAGGATAACAAATTAGCAGCCTAACAAGTCACCTAAAACCTGGAAAAGCAAGACCACAAAAACCTAATTTCAGCAGAAGAATCCAGATCACCAAAACAAAAGCCCTGATCCAGGACATAGAAGACAAAAAGATAATACAAAAAAATCGATGAAACAAAAAGCTGGTTCTTTGAAAGGATAAACAAGATCAATGGTCCCCTAGCTAGACTGACCAAGAAAAATCGAGAAAAAGCCCAAATAAACACAATCAGAAACACAAAAGATGAAGTCACATCTGACCCAGAAGAAATACAAAAGATCACTAGACTACTATGTACACTTGCATGGAAACAAACTTGAAAACCTTTCAGAAATGGAGGACTTTCTGACATCACACAACCTGCCTAAGTTGAAACAAGAAGAAATTGATACCCTAAATAGACCAATAAAAATCAAGGAAATTGACTACATAATAAGAAAACTACCTACAAAAAAAAAAAGCCCTGGACCAAATGGCTTTCCAGCAGAATTCTACAAGATATTTAAGGAGGAGCTGATACCAATCCTACTGAAGGTATTCCAGGCGATTGAGAAAGATGGAACTCTCCCCAAATCATTTACAAAGCTAACATCACATTGATACCTAAGTCAGATAAAGGCCCAACAAAGAAAGACAACTACAGGCCAATATCTTTGATGAACATAGATGCTAAAATTCTCAACAAGATCCTAGCAAACCGGATTCAACAACACATCTCAAAAATCATCCATCATGACCAAGTAGGCTTCATCCCTGGGATGCACGGCTGGTTCAACAATCGTAAAACCATAAATGTAATTAAATACATCAA
The DNA here is from genome assembly GCA_027257055.1 of Cephalopachus bancanus. Lineage (NCBI taxonomy): Eukaryota > Metazoa > Chordata > Mammalia > Primates > Tarsiidae > Cephalopachus > Cephalopachus bancanus. The sequence goes on along the minus strand of JAPVLO010000380.1, from coordinate 1,131,221 downwards.
CAGATGTCAAAACAAAAACCACATGATTATATCATTAGATGCAGAAATAGCTTTTGATAAAATCCAGCACCCCTTCTTGATAAAAACCCTTAAACATCTAGGCATATGGGGAACATACCTCAAAATAGTAAAAGCCATCTATGAGAAACCCACAGCCAGCATACTCCTAAATGGACAAAAACTGGAACCATTTCCCCTGAAAACTGGAACAAGACAAGATTGCCCACCCTCACCCCTCCTGTTCAATATAGTATTGGAAGTCCTGGCTAGAGCAATCAGAGAAGAGAAGGCAATCCGGTGTATTCAAATAGGAAAAGAGGAAGTCAAGCTATCTCTCTTTGCAGATGACATGATAGTGTACCTTGAAAACCCAAGAGAATCTGTCAAAAACCTCTTTACATTGATAAAGGACTTTGGCAAAGTCTCAGGATATAAAATAAATGTGCAAAAGACAATCGCATTTCTTTACACCAATAATAAACAAACCTAAATAAGAAGCACAATTCCTTTCACAATACCACAAAAAAATGAAATACCTTGGCATCTTCCTAACCAGAAACGTGAAAGACCTTTACAATGGAAACTACAAAACACTGCTCAAAGAAATCAAAGATGACACAAACAAGTGGAAAAATATCCCATGCTCATAAATTGGAAGAATCAACATTGTGAAGATGTCCATCCTACCTAAGGCAATCTACATATTTAATGCAATATCCATCAAATTACCAGCAACATTCTTCTCGGACCTAGAAAAAACAACACAGGAATTCATATGAAAACACAAACGTCCAAGAATAGCCAGAACCATCCTCAGCAAAAAAAACAAAAAACAAAAAAAACAAAGCAGGTGGTATCACATTCCCAGACTTCAAACTTTACTATAAAGCTAGCTACAATCATCAAGACAGCTTGGTATTTGTATAGGAACAGGCATATAGACCAATGGAATAGAATTGAGATTCCAGAAGCAAAACATCAATTTCTCAACCAACTCATCTTCAACAAAGCCTCCACCACATACCACTGGGGAGAGAAGAACCTATTCATTAAGTGGTGCTGGGAAAACTGGCTGACCACATGCAGAAGATTGAAACAGGACCCCTATCTATCCCCATACACAAAAATTAACTCCAAATGGATCAGAGACCTAAATGTAAAACCTCAAACCACAAGAACTTTAGAAAATGAAGGACATACCCCCATGGAAATTGGAACTGGCATCCAATTCCTGAACAAAACCCGAAACCCACAGGCCATAAGAGGTAAGATAGACAAGTGGGATCTCGTGAAACTGACAAGCTTCTGCAAAGCCAAAGAAACCATCAAGAGAGCAGGGAGACAGCCTACAGACTGGGAAGAAGTGTTTGTCAACCTCAGGTCTGACAACGGCTTAACATCTTGGATCTACAAGGAACTCAAAAGTTCTGAAAAGAAAAAAACAAACAACCACATTATAAAATGGGCAAAAGATATGAACAGACACTTCTAAAAGGAAGACATCCCAGCAGCCAACAGACACATGAAAAAATGTTCAACCTCACTAATCATCAGGGAGATGCAAATCAAAACCACACTGAGATACCACCTAACTCCAGTCAGAATGGCAATTATCAATAACTCAAAAAATAACAGTTGCTGGAGAGGGTGTGGTGAAAAGGGAGCACTTCTACACTCTTGGTGGGAGTGCAAACTAGTGCAACCTCTGTGGAAAACAGTATGGAGATTCCTAAAAGCTCTAAATATTGACCTCCCGTATGACCCCGCAATCCCCCTACTCAGAATATACCCTGATACCTGCACATGAATGTCTATCGCAGCATTGTTCACAATAGCAAGAACCTGGAAGCAACCATGCTGTCCATCAAAAGAGGATTGGATTTTAAAAATGTGGTACATATACACGATGGAATACTATGCAGCCATAAAAAAGAACAAAATCATTAATTTTGTGGCAACCTGGATGGAATGAGAGTCTATAATACTGAGTGATCTCTCACAGAAACAAAGATCTGAGTATCACATGTTTTCACTCATATAGTAGACTTTGAACATCCAACGTTATACTGTAAGAAAACAACTGACAGTGGTGGGAAACTATGGATGGGGGGAAGGGAGATGGGATTAAGGTAGTAAATATCTGTCTTGGGATGGAGAGCCACCTCTTATCAGCAAGGGTGCCTGAATGAAGCATATTTATATACCTAACCCTTAACTGTACCCACAGTATCATAATAAAAAATATTGATGAAAAAAACAAAACAAAAAAAACCAACAAAAAAAAACCCAATCAAATTGCTTTTGCATTAAGGAAAAAAAAACAACAGACCAATTATTTTGCTATCTCAAGGACACTCGTCTCACCTCTAATGACAGTCATAGGCTCAAGGCAAAAGGATGGAGAAAGATTTACCATGCAAATGGAAAACAAAGAAGAACAGAGGTCATTATTCTTTTTTTTTTTTGAGTTGAAGTCTCACTGTCACCCAGACTGGAGTGCAGTGGCCGTTCCCAGCCACCACAGCCTCAACCTGCCAGGCTCTGGCGATCCTTCCGCCTCAGCCTTCCAAGTAGCTGGAATTACTGGTGCGTGCTACCATGCCTAGCTAATTTTTTTTGATTTATTGTAAAGATGAGATCTTGCCAAGTTGCCCAGGCAGGTCTCGAACTTGCAGGCTCAGGCAATCCACTCACCTCGGCCTCCCAAGGCAAGGGATTACAGACTGAACCACTGAGCCCGGCTGAGGTCATTATTCTTATACAAAATGAAGCAGACTTTAAGTCAATAAAAGTAAAAGAGGACAATGAAGGATACTGCATGATAAAGGGTTCAATTCAACAGGAGGGATTATCTATTTAAGTATGTCTGCACCCAACATAGGAGCACCCAGATTTATAAAACAACTACCACTTAACCTGACCAAGGACAAAGACAACCACAGCATAATAGTAAGAAATTTCAATACCCCACTAACAGCTTTAGACATATCCTTAAGGCAGAAAACTTATAGAGACATCCTGGTCTTAAATTTGACCAATTAGATCTAGCAGACATCTACAGAACTCTTCACCCAACAACAAGAGAATACACATTTTTCTCATGCACACATGAATCATACTCCAAGATCAACCACATAACCATAAATCAACCTCGAATAAATTTCAAATAATTGAAATCATGCTACGCATCTTCTCTGGCCACAGCAGAATAAAACTAGAAATCAACACCAAGAGAAAACCTGAAAAACACAAAATAATGTAGAAATTAAATCATTTGCTGAAGGATTTTTGGATAAACAACAAAATCAAGACTAAAAATTTAAAAATTCTTAGAAACAAAGGAAAATGAAGACATACATACCCAAACCTCTGGGATGCTGCAAAGCCAGTTCTGAGAGAAAAATTTATTGCACTACATATCCATATCATGGACAACAGAAAGATCTCAAATAGACAATCTAATGTCTCACCTAAGGGTACTAGAAAAAAAAATAAAGAAACTAAAACTAAAGTTAGAAGAAGAAAAGAAATAAAAATCAGAGCAGAAATAAATAAAAATGAGATCAAAGATCTCAATGAATCTAAAAGGGTCAATGAATCTAAAAGTTGATTCTTTGAAAGGGTAAACAAGATCAACAGACACTGAGGTGGGGGAAGAAGAGAGGAGAAAATTTAAATAAATACATTCAAAAATGAAAAGAGCAACTTCAGAACTGACTAGGCAGAAATATAAGATTATCGGAGATTATTATTATAAACATCTATATGCATGCAAATTAGAAAATCTAGATAAGATGGATAAATTCCTGGAAGCATACAATCTCCCAATATAGAGACAGGAAGAATTTGAAACCCTGAACAGACCGATAATGAGCCATAAAATTGAATCAATCATTTTTAAAAACTTACCTACCAAAAAAGCCCAGGACCTGATAGCTTCACAGCTGAACTCTACCAGGTACACAAGGGAAATCAGGTACCAAAACTACTAAAATTATTCCAAGCAATTTATTCCATAAAACCAAAATCATGCTGATACCAAAAAATTACAAAAACATAACAAAGAAAGAAAACTACAAGCCAATATCCCTGATGGACATGGATGCAAAAGTAGTCAGCAAAATTCTAGCAAACCAGATTCAGCAATACATTAAAAAAAAATTACCTATCATGATCAAGTGGGATTTATCCCTGGCATGCAAGGCTTATTCAACATACAATAATCAATAAATGTAATTCACCACATAAATAGAAGTACAAACAAGGATCACATGATTATCTCAATAGACACAAAAAGCATTTTATGAAATCCAGTATCCTTTCATGATAAAATCTCTCAACTTCCTAGGCATCAAATGAACATTTCTCAAAATAATAAGAGCTATCTATGGCCATCTCACAGTCAACATCACTCTAAATGGGCAGAAGGTGAAAGCATTCCCCCTCAGTACTAGAGGAAGACAAGGATGCTCTCTCTCTACACTCTAATTCAATATAATACTGGAGTCTTAACCAGAGCTATCAGGCAAGTAAAAGAAATAATTTGTATCCAAATAGTAAAAGAGGTAGTTAAATTATCTTTCTTCACAGATTCTGTACCTTAAAAAATCCTTAAGATTCCAACAAAATAATCCTAGCATTCATAAGCAACTTCAGCAAAGTCATGAGTTACAAAATAAGTGCTCAAAAATCGGTTACATTTCTATACACCAACAATGTTCAAGCTGAGAACCAAATCAAGAACACAACCCCATTTATAATAGCCACAAATAAACTACCTTGGAATACACCTAACCAAAGGGATGAAAGATCTCTCAAATGAGAATTACAAAACACTGCTGAAAGAAGTCAAAGATCACAACAAATGGGAAAACATATCAAGTTCATGGACTGGAAAAATCAATATTGTTAAAATGTTCATACTGCCTAAAGCAATCTACGGATTCAATGCAATCCCTATCAAATTACCAGTGCCATTTTTCACAGATCTAGAAAAAATAATACTTAAATTCATATGGAAGCAAAAAAAAAAGCCTAATAGCCAAGGCAATCTGAAACAAAAAGAACAAAGCTAGAAGCATCATATTGCTAGACTTCAAACTTTACCGCAAGTCTACGCAACCAAAACAGTATAGTATTGGTACAAAAATAGATGCACAGACCAAAAGGACAAAATTGAGTGCCCAGAAATAAAACTCCTATACTTTTTTTTATTTTTTATCTTAAGTGGGGTACAACTCGGGATTAAGTATACAAGTGGTCATCATACAGGTAAAGTTTGGGCCTCCCTTTGGTCCCCACTTTACCTAGTTTGAGATCAGGTACCCTTATTGACGTTACGTGCCCCTGCCCCTGGCAGTTTCCAACTACTGCCAATCCCTTTGTTATACTATTATGGTAAATGTTCAGGGTCTGCTTATAAGTGAGAACATGTGATACTCAGTTCTTTATTTCTGTGATAAATCACTGAGTATTATAGACTCTAAATCCATCCAAGTTGCTGCGAAGTCCATATTTTGTTCTTTATCTTACAACTATCTCATTTTTACTAAGTCGACAAAAACAAACAATGGGAGAAGGACACCCTATTTAACAAATGGCGCGGAGAAAGCTGGTAGCCATATAAAGAAGAATGATGCTAGAACTCCTTCCTTGCACCATATCCAAAAATTAACTCAAAATGGATTAATAACTTAATCATAAGACCTCAAACTGTAAAAATCCTAGAAGAAAGTTTAGGAAACACTCTTTTGGACATCGACCTAAGCAATGAATTGATGACCAAGACTCCAAAAGCAAAAGCCACAAAAACCAAAATTTACAAGTGGGACCAAACAAACTAAAGAGCTTCTGCAGAGTTAAAGAAAACATCAGCTATAGAAAACCCAAAGAATAGGGAAAATATTTGAAAACTATGCATCCAACAAAGGACTAACAACCAGAATCTACAAATAACTCAAACAAATTGACAGGAAAAAAACTAATAGCCTCTTTTTAAAAAAATGGGCAAAAGACAAGAACACACATTTCTCAAAGGAAGACATATGAGGTCTCATAATTAAGTTCATGAATTTGCCACTGTGCACATACATTGACAACATTGTACAAACAACTTAAGTAAGGTTTCATAGCCTTGGCGTATCAGTATCTCACCGCTGTTCATGTCAATGTGTGGCAGTATCTTTCTGAGTGCTGTTCATTATTGTCGCTGCATGTTTTTGTGTGCCATTGTGAAAATGTCAGAGCTTGAATTAGAGCAACAAACAAACATCAAATTTCTTCTTAAGCTTGGTAAGAGTGGAAGTTAAATCAGGGATGTGTCAGTCCAAGTTTATGAGAATAATGCCGTGAAGAAGTTGGCAGTGTAGAAATGGAGTAAATGTTTTTCTGAGAGTAGAAAAAATGTCACTGATGAAGAGAAGTTAGTACAGCCAGCCACAAGCAAAACTGATGGAAACATTGTAAAAGTGTGTTGAATTGTGCTTCAAAATCATTGACTGACTGTGAAAAGCATAGATCAAATAAACATTGATAGAGAAACATCTTAACTGATAATCTTGTCATGAGAAAAGTGTGTGCAAAAATGATCCTGAAGGAGCTCTTGCATCACAACAATGTACCAGCTGACACAGCACTGTCTGTGAGGGGGTTTTTAGCCAGTAAACAAATAACCGTATTGGAACACCCTCCCTACTTACCTAATCTGGCCCCCAATGACTTTTTTATTTACCTCAAGATAAGGGGATATTGAAAGATATTGATAACATTCAGGACTTCAAGGGTAATACAATGACAGCTTTGATGACCAATCCTGAAAAAGAGTTCAAAATGGCTTTAACAGGTGGACTAAGTGCTGGCATCAGTGCATAGCTTCCCAAGGGGAATACTTCAAAGGTAAGTGCAGTGATATTCAGCAGTGAGGTAGGTAGCACTTTTTCTAGGATGAGTTTGCAAACTTAATTGTCAGGTAGCATACAAATACCTGACAAATGTATTTGAAAAAATGTTCAACATCTCTAATCATCAAATAAATGCAAATAAAAATCACAGTGAGGTATCATATCACACCAACAAGAATACCTTAAGGAAGGAAGGAAGGAAGGAAAGAAGGATGGAAGGATGGAAGGAAAGAAGAGGAAAAAAGGAAAAAATAATAGATCTTGGCAAGGTAGTGGAGAAAAAGGAACACTCCCAAACTGTTAGTGGGAATGCAAGCTAGTTCAACCCCTGTGGAAAGAAGTTTGGAGATTTCTTACAGAACTAAAAATAGATTTACCATTCAACCTGGCCATCTTTCTGCTGGGTATACACCCAGGAGCATAAATCACTCTACCAAAAAGACATCTGCACTTGCATGTTTATTGCAGTCCTATCCACAATAGCAAAAACATGGAACCAACCTAAGTGCCCATCAATGGTAAAAATGTATAAAGAAAATATGGTACATATACACCATGGAACATTAGAAATCCATTAAAAAAGAACAAAATCATATGCCTTGCAGCAACATAGGTACATCTAGAGACCAACATCCCAAGTGAATTATCATAGAAATAGAAAACTGAAAACCATATGTTCTCCCTTACAAGTGAGAGCTATACACTGAATACAAATAGGCACAAGAATAAGAACAACCAACCTTGGGGCACTCCTAAAATGCAGAGTAATGAATAAAAATTACCTACTGGGTACCATATCCATCACCTGAGTGATGGACTCAGCAGAAGCCCAAATCTCATCATCAATATACATTTGTAATAAACCTGCACATGTTCTCCTTGAATCTAAAACACTTTTTTAATGTTTTAATTTTTTAAAATTTAACTAAAAAACATTAAAATTCTAAGCATATTTAAGGAATGTGTTATCATTAATACACAATATAACATGTGATAAACTAAACCCAGAAGTTTTAAAAAAAGTAAGTCAATCCTAAAAATGTTTCCTGAATTTTCTGGAAATAATAACAACACAACAACAATAACTGTAATTTACTGAGTATTTGCATAATCTCATTCCCTTGTTAACTTATTATAAAAACATTTTATTTTATTTTTGAGTTGGAGTCTCACTCTGCCACACAGGCTGGAGTACAGTGGCATGCATGCTCATGGCCACCGCAACCTCGACCTGCTGGGCTCAGGCTATCCTTCCACCTCAAACTTCCAAGTAGCTGGAACCACCGGCATGTACCCCATGCCTGGTTAATTTTTTTACTTATTGTAGTGACGAGATCTCGCCATGTTGCTCAGGCTGGTCTCGAACCTCTGAGCTCAGGCAATCCTCTCACTTCTGCCTCCCAAATTGCTGGGATTACAAGCTTGAACCACCATGCCCAGCTTTATAAAAACATTTTATGTATTACTTTGTGAAATCTTTGGTAATTTATTTATGTGTACCTCTGTTCATCCTGACTCCTTGGCTATCACAACTGTGCATTGTAGGATGTTTGGCCTCTACCCACTATATACCAGTAGCATCCCCCGCCACCAAGCCCCAGTGGTGTTAACCAAAATGTCTCAGTCATTATCAAATGTCCCTGAGGGAAAAACTACCCTCTCTTCAGAACCACTGCATCGAGGGGAGCCAACTGCCAAGTTGGAAAAATACTAAAGCAGCCCTATGGAGAGATCCACAAGTGAAAGACAGGCCTTCTGCCAACAGCCAAGTGAGTGGGCCATTTTGGAAACGGATCCTCCAACCTCACTCAAGCCTTCAGATGATGACTGTTACTATGGCCAACATATTGGCTGCAGCCTTACAAGAGACTATGAGCTGGAACCACCCAGCTAACCCGCTCCTGATTTTTTGACCCACAGAAACTATGAGATAATAAATATTGTTTAAGTCACCCAAAAGAAAATAAGCATAAATAAAAATTAAAACATTTTAAAGTAATATGTACATGTTAACAAAATAAACCAAAATAATAATTAATAATTATTAAAATATAAATAAATCAGACATCAATTGTAAAAATGAAAAATAAAGTTAGTCATAACCATAAGCCAAAAAATATTTTATCTAAAACATACTGATAAAGAAAATAAAATTATTTATTATCATTTTAAGCACAAATATATGCTACTAAAATTTTAAAACATAGACTTAGGAAGAATGAAAACATTTCGTTCCTCCCCATAAACTTCACTCCCAATATGAGACAACCTCAGAGTGAGGTCCTGCAGGGAGAATGATGGTGCATCCTTTGAGTGCAGAAAAGGCGAGTTGCTTCTTCAGTCTAAGGCCTCCAGCCCACTGTCAAGACTAACCATCACAATTTGCTTAAAACAGAAAGTGTACTATTGATAGAGGGAGATTATCTTAAATTCAAATAGAAAGAGGAAGGCAACTAAAGTACTTGAAACTATCAGTTCATTCAATGACCATGAACAAACCTGAGTTATTCATATAGTGGAACAATAAAATTTATCATCAGTCTTCTTGTTTCTGGTATTTCCATGTTCAGGAACAAAAGCTTCATCTAAATGCAGTCTGTGCTAAGGCGGAAGAATCATCAGAGCCCAGTAGGTCGACGCTGGGGTGGCCGTGAGCATGCCACTGCACTCCAGCCTGGGCGACAAAGTGAAACTCCAACTCAAAAAAAAAATGCATCCTGTGTTTTCTAGGGCCTCATTATCCTCTATGAAGGGGTCCTCTATGAAGGGGGTCTCACTAACAATGAAGGGGTCTCACTAACAATGATGATCCATTCTGTGCTGGATCACGCAAAGTTAGCTCCTCAAGGAAAAGTACATAGATAAAACTTGCTTGTTTGAAAATGAGTTTATTTCACTCTTATTCTTTTTATTTTTTATTATTTTAAAGATGTGGGGTACAATTCAGTGTTAGTATACAAATGTTCATTATGCAGGTACACTTGTTGAAGAGATGTGCCCCACCTCCCCTAGTAGTTTCCCCACTACTGCCAATCCCTTTCTTATAACATTATGATAATAGTTCAAGTCCGCTTATGAGTGAGAACCTGTAGTACTCAGTTCTTTGTTTCTGTGACAAACCATGCAGCATTACAGATAGATTATTAAGTCCATCCAGGTTGCTGTGAAGTTCATGATTTTATTCTTCTTTATGACTGTGTAAAGTCCACCATGTATATGTACCACTTTTTTTTTCCCCCAATCTTCTTTCGATGGGCAGCAGGCTCAGTTCCATGTTTTTGCTGTTGTGAATAAGCTGTAATAAACGTGCATGTGCAGGTTTCTTTTTCATAGAGTTATTTGAGCTCCTCCAGGTATATTCCCAGAAGGGAGACTGTGGGGTCATATGGAAGATAAATTTTTAGATCTTTTAGGATTTGCCAAACTGTTTTCCACAGAGGTTGTACTGGATTTTACTCCCACCAACAGTGTAGAAGTGTTCCCTTTTCCCCCTATTGTCTCCAACATCTGTTGGTTTTTGAGTTATTGATGATGGTCATCCTGACTGGAGTTAGGTGGCATCTCAATCTGTTTTTAATTTGCATTTCTTTGATGACTAGTGAGGCTGAAATTTTTTCATGTATCTACTGGCTGCTCGTATGTCTTCTTTTGAGAAGTATCTATTCATATATTTTGCCGACTTTGTAATGGGGCTGTTTTTTTGTTGTTGTTTTGGGGGAGTTGGTTTTTTTTTGGGGGGGAGTTGGCACATTTGAGTTCCTTGTAGATCCTAGATGTTTGGCCTTTGTCAGATATACAGTTGGCAAATATTTTTTCCCAGCCTGTGGGCTGTCTCCCTGCTCTCTTGATGGTTTCTTTGGCTTTGCAGAAGCTTGTCAGTTTGATGAGGTCCCACTTGTCATCTTATCTCTTATGGCATGGGTATTTGGGGTTTTGGTCAGAAATTGGCTGATAGTTCCAATTTCCATAAGGGTGTCTCCCGCATTTTCTAAGGTTCTTATAGTTTGAGGCTTTACATTTAGGTCATTGATCCATCTACAGCTGATTTTTGTGTATGGTGATAGGTAGGGGTCTTGTTTTAATCTTCTGCATGTGGTCAGTCAGTTTTTCTGCCACCATCTACTGAATAGGTTTTCCTCTCCGCAGTGGTTGATGGTGCAGGATTTGTTGAAGATGAGTTTAGTTGAGATATTGATGTTTTCATCCCAGAATCTCTATCCTCTTCCATTGGTCTATAGACCAGGCTATTTTGATTATTGTAGCCTTATAGTAAAGTTTAAAGTCTGGGAATGTGATACCTCCTGCTTTGTTTTTGTTTTTGTTTTAGGGTTTTTTGTGTGTGTGTGCTGAGGATTGTTTTGGCTATTGGTAGTCATTTATGTTTCCATACGAATTCCTGTACTGTCATTTTCAAGTCTGAGAAGACTGACACTGGTAATTTAATGGGTATTTCATTAAATCTGTGGATTGCCTTGGGTAGGATGGACATCTTAACAATATGATTCTTCCAATCCATGTGCATGGAATATTTTTCCATTTGTTTATGCCATCTTTGATTTCTTTGAGCAGTGTTTTGTAGTTTTCATTGTAAAGGTCTTTCACTTCTCTGGTTAGGAAGATGCCAAGTTATTTTATTATTTTATGGCTATTTTGAATGGAATTGTGCTTTTTATTTGAGTTTCTTTTTGTTTATTGTTGATGTACAAGAATGACTGTGTTTTGCACATTTGTTTTATACCTTGAGACTTTGCCAAAGTCCTTTATCAGTGCAAGGAGGTTTTTGACAGATTCTCTTAGGTTTTCAAGGTATTGAATCATGTCATCTGCAAAGAGGGATAACTTAACTTCCTCCTTTCCTGTTTGGATACCCCTGATTTCCTTCTCTTCTGATTGCTCTGGCTAGAACTTCCAATACTATGTTGAACAAGAAGGGTGAGAGTGGGCATCCTTGTCTTATTACAGTTTCAGGGAAAACTGTTCCAATTGCTGTCTGTTGAGTAGTATGCTGGCTGTGAGTTTCTTGTAGATGGTTCTTACTATTTTGAGGTATGATTCATTGATGCCTAGATGTTCGAGGGCTTTTATCAAGAAGGGATGCTGAATTTTATCAGACTTTTTTCTATGTTGAATGATATAATTATTTGGCTTTTGTTTTTTCGTCTGTTGATGCATTTAATTATGTTTATGGTCTTGCAGTTGTTGAACCAGCCCTGCATCCCAGGGATGAAGCCTACTTGGTCATGGATGACTTTTGAGATGTGTTGTTGGATCCAGTTTGTTAGAGAATTTTAGTATCTATGTTTATCAAAGATATTAGCTTGTAATTCTCTTTCTTTGTTGGATTTTTACCCAGTTTGGGTATCAATGTGATGTTAGTGTCATAAAATGATTTGAGAAGAGTCCCATCTTTCTCAATTGCCTGGAATACTTACAACAGATTGGTATCAGCTCCTCCTTGTATGCTTTGTAGAATTCTGCTGGAAAGCCACGGCTTTTTTTTTTGAAGGTAGTTTTCTTATGACATAGTCGATTTCCTGGATTGTTATTGGTCTGTTTAGGGACTCAATTTCTTCTTGCTTCAACCTTCAGAGGTTGTGTGATGTAAGAAAGTCCTCCATTTCATTTAAGTCTTCAAGTTTGTTTTCATACAAGTGTACATAGTAATCTCTGACAATCTTTTAAATTTCTTTGGAGTCGGTTATCACTTGATATTGCATTTCTGATTTTGTTTATTTGAGCTTTTTCTCTCTTTTTTCTTGGTCAGTCTAGCTAGGGGTTCATCAGTCTTTTTTATCCTTTCAAAGAACCAGTTTTTTGTCTCATTGATTTTTTTTTATATTATATTTTTGTCCTCTCTGTTCCATATATAGGTTTTTATTTGGTGATCTAGATACTTCTGCTGAAGTTAGGGTTTTGGTGGTCTTGCTTTTCCAGCTTCCTTCATAATTTGTTAGACTGTTAGCTTGTGATCTTTCCATTTTCTTCATGTGTGTTCATAGAGGTATGAACTCCCCTCTTTTTACTGTTTTCATGGCATCCTAGAGATTTTAGTAAGATATTTCTTCATTTTCATTTGTTTCCAGGAATCTTTTAATTTCTGTTTTGATTTCTGTTTGACCCAGTAGTCATTCAGCATCATACTGTTTAGTGTCCATGTCTTTGTGAGTTTTGCAGGAACTTTGTTGGTGCTATTTATTTTTATTCCACTGTGGTCTGAGAAGGTGCATGGCAGTATTTCAATGTGAAATGTGTTTATGCTCAATTTATGGCTGAACGTGTGGTTGATCTTAGAGCACGTTCCATGTGGTGATGAGTAGAATGTATATACCATGGTTGTTTGGTGGTCACTCTTATTCTTACTCTTTTTAAAATGTGCTTATTTATTACAGAGTTGTGTGGTACAAGCGAGAATAATTTACATAGACTGCATGCAGGTGAAGTTTGAGCCTCTAACATGCCTTCACTTTCCCTGGTAGTTGACTTAGTACACTTTGTGTCATCACGTGACCCCCACCCTCCTCCCTCCTTCCCTTTTCTAGCAGTGCCCAATGACTGCAGATCCCACCCTTGTGCTAATATGACTAGTGTTCAAGGCCCATTTAATAGTTAGAACATGCAGTATTCAGTTCTTTGTTTCTATAAAAGTTCACTTAGTATGATGGTCCCCAACTCCATTCGATTTGCTGCTAAGCCCATGATTTTGTTCTTTATGGCTGCATAATACTCCATCGTGCATACATATCACATTTTCTTTACCCAGTCCACTTTCTATAGGCAGCAGGACTGGTTCTATGTTTTTGCTATTTTGAATGTGCAGCAGTAAACATGAATGTGCAGATGTCTTTTGATAGTGAGTTATGCTCTTCCAGGTGTATTCCCAGAAGTGGGATTGCTGGATCATATGGAAGATCAGTGTTTAGTTCTTTTAGGAATAGTCACATTGCTAAGACTGAACTAATTTGCATTCTCACCAACCATGTAGAAGCATTCCCTTTTCTCATCCACATCAGCATCTGTTTTTTTAACTTACTGATATAGCCATCCTTACCAGAGTTAGGTGGCATCTCATTTTAGTTTTGATTTGCATTTCTCTGATGATTGGTGAGGCTGTGCATTTTTTTCATGTGTCTGTTGGCTGCTTGTATGTCACATTTTGAGAAGTGTCTTTGTGTCCATTGCCCACTTTTTCACTTTTATCTGTAATCGATAGACTGACTGAGTGTGGGATTCTACAGTGGAAATCACTTTCCTTCACAATACGGAAAGCATTTCTCAATGACTTCTGACTTTGAGTTGCTACAGAGAGTGTAAAGTAAGTGTGTCTTTTTTTTTCAGTTGGAGTCTCACTCCATCGCCCAGGCTCATGCCCACCCCAGTGTCGACCTGTTGGGTTCAGTAAATCCTTTTACCTCAGCCTTCCAAGTAGTCAGGACTACAGGCATATGCTACCATGACTGGTCAATTTTTTGATTTATAGTAGAGATGAGGTCTCACCAATTTGCCCAGGTTGTTCTCAAACCTGTGGACTCAGGTAATCCCCTCACCTTGACAAAGTAATTGTATCTTTTGAATGTGGCAAGTTTTAGCTCTATGGCAGCTTTTTGAATCTTCCATTTGTCCTCACCTTTCCAAAGAAATGGCTGTTTTGATTTCTATCTTCATAGATTAGTTTTACCTAGTCTTGAATTTTTTATAAATGAAATAATACCATATGTACCCTTTAGTGTCTGTGTCCCTAGTTATGTTTTGACATTTGTCTAGCTAAATATCTATCGTAGTTCATTTATTTTTTATTTCTTTTTTTTATTGTGAAGTTGTGGGATACAGTTAAGGGTTAGGTATACAATTGCGTTTCATTCAGGCACCCTGTTGATATGGGATGTTTCCCCGTACCCAGACAGATATTTGCTACTGTTAATCCCATCTCCCTCCCCCCACCATAGTTTCCCAGTACGGTCAGTCATTTTCGTATAGTATTGCATTGGATGTTTAAGGTCCATTATATGAGTGAGAACATGTGATACTAGGATCTTTGTTTCTGTGAAAGGTCACTCATGAATTTCACAGCAACCTGGATGGAACTAGAGTTCATTTATTTTTATTGCTGAGTAGCATTAATCATGCTACAACTTGTTTATATATTCATGCATTGATGGAAATTTGGGTTCTTTCCAGCTATGGGATGCTATAAAATTTTGAGAATGTGAACATTTTTATACAAGTTATTCTGTTCAATGCACTTTTAAACCACTCAAGAGAGAAGAATCTTAGGGAAGTAAATGTCAACAAAAATAAAAAGTATACATTTTTATGTTTCCTTATAGAACATTACAAATCATTCTAAGTATGATTGAGTCTTTTCACACACAAAAAAACTCCACTGGGATGATACAACAGAGCAATCCCCAAGCTTTTTTAATCATCAGCACTTCCCAAGTTCCTTGGTAAAATATTGGTTCTTAAGCCCCACTCTAAATGTACTACGTTATAATTTCCAGGGTAGGGAGTTTTAATTTACTTGGTAAGTGATTCACACAAGCATACTCAAGTGATCCTACTGCTATTTCAAGTTTGGGAAAATATAGGAGTGCAAAATATTTTGTCACTGTGTCACTGCATAATGACATTTGGGTGGCTACAGGTGTTCCATTCTGGGTTGGTCATCTGCTGACACCTTGCTTGACAGGGACGGCCCCAATGATGGGAGTGACAAGGCTCAGACTTCACTCTGTCACCTTGCTCAAGGTAATTGTTGCTGATTTCTCAGGGTGTTTCACAACATCCCACCTCCAGAGAACAAAAATTGCAAGACTACAAACCAAGAGTACCATTATTTCCAGTTCTACTAAATGCCAGTGCCACCCTCATGAACTATATCTACTCCATGTACCTACCTTTTCTCGTGCATAAAATGAGAAGGCTGAAAGAGATTGTTATTAAGAGAAAATATCCAAATACAAAAACAAAAGGCAAAAAAGATTTTTGTATGCCTTTTTTTAATACCATCCTAGAACATTATTTAATGGGCCCACCTAAGCATTCTCTTACTCTCTATAAATACAACTTTGCTTGACTTACTACTTACTACTGACTTGTAGAACACAGATAACATATCATTTTTTGTCCAGTAGAGATGTAAATGATATGTCTTGTACAAAAGATAATGTCTAAAGTTGATAATTTAAGAAAAAGAAGTAAAAGCATATATCTAGACACATGTACACATGTAGGAAAATAGCAGAAAAAGAGCTTTTAAAAAAGAATTAGAAGTTGCTTCATGGAAATAGAACTGTTTTTAACCAGATGTACAAATTCTTTCGGTAAGAATTTATTTTTAGAAACTTTTCCAAAAGTCTGAGAAATAAGACAATATTTTATTGACATGAATTATTAATTACAGCTATTGTTCTCAGTGCTCTGGGGACAGCATCTTCAGTCTCTATGCCAAGTTGTTCTGCATTACAGTATGATGTCATCAGCTATCGTCCTTCAGCAGTTCCAGGGTCAGACGATCTCAGCCCCAAAGCAGCTTGACAGAGAAACATCTTGCTCAGTCTTATCCTCAATCTTGATTTCTGGTGACATGGTTCTAAGAATATTAATCCCCCCTGGAATTCCAAAGAACTCTCCCAGTGCATTAGGCCCTCTACAGCAACCAATTACTAAATGATCAAAGGAACCAAATTCTTCATTGAATGTTGTCCTGGATCTTGTGCTCCTCAAGTGAAAGAGTATTTGTACAGAAAATGTGTGAAAACCAGGTGTAGACCAGGCCAATCACCTGAATATTAGGGTGCTTCTACTCACAGAGGCCTTCCATGATGTCATACACCATGGCATAGGGCATTATTTCTCATATATGGTGGTTAAGCTAGTAACCATGGAAGTCTATGTTCTCTGAGTTGCACATGTTCCCTATGAGATTATTATGACTTGGTTTTTCACTTGTATTATGCTCTGCATGTCATCAGAGCCTCTTCCATATTATCAGAATGCCCACCTTACCCCTGTCCCAGACATGTGATGCTAGAACTCACATTTGAGCTTTTGTTTGTGCTTAGATTTGTGCCAAATGATACTTCAAATTATCATTGCCCCTGCCTAAACAAAATTTCTCACAGTAGAGAAAAGAGGTGGGAACACCAAATCATCATACAGCCTATAGTAGGATGGAGATACTATAGCATTCAGAGCCATAACTGTGTTCCAAGCAAATGTGTCATCAATTTTTAATTAACAATGTAAATTGGAAGATGTAATGACCTGCCACCCTTTATTAGCAGTGAGTATAGTAGCAAATATCCAGTGACTAACTCTTCTATTTGATACTCCAGAACTAATTAGTTTTAATGCTCATTTAAATGTTGATTTTTATAAAACTGAAATGTTAGCTGTATATTCAATTGAGAACTTACCAGCAGTCATCTTCCCACAGAAACATCAATGTGAAAACTATCCATGCATGAAGAATCTTATTATTAGGAGGTCTTAGAATAATAATAGAACAGAAACAAATGAAGAGGATAAGGAAGGACAGTTTTTCATTACCTGCATCACCCATCCCTCAATCCCAGACAGTGCAGTACAGAGATAGACATCATTCCCTTGGGGGAAACAGAGGGAAGTAAGCATAAGACTTCACCTTGTAATCTAGTACTGGGTCAACCACAGTAAAACCCACCACTGGGCAGAACCCCTTGACCCTTGACACTAAGCCAGTACCCATGGATGGAGTCTGTAGTAGATCTTCCCCAGCAACAGACAGGAATCCATGGCACCAGCAAGATGGACACAGGTTTTGGCACACATCAATACTGAACAACTAAAATGGCCTTGAGCCCTGAATAATCCTCAGCAGTAGGTAGGCCATAGCTACCATGAGCATTGCGACACAGGCATGCCTTCATGTTGTGCTGGCCTGGGGCCACAGCTACCAAAGGATTCTTGCCCTGGCAGTCCATAGAGTGTTTCCTAGTATTGCAGTGGCTGAAGTGGTCAGAGTCTTAGGGATCTCACCCATCAACCTGCCCAAATCTTTGAATAAGCTGACTGTTGGAAAAATCTCTCAAACAAAGCCAGATTGTGGAGACTGGATAAGGTATCTACATCAATGCAGAGACATTAACGCGTGGTCACAAAAAATGAAGATCAATCAGGGAAACATGACATTACCAAACAGACAAAGTAAGGTTCCAGTGACTAACCCTGAAAACATGGAGGTGGAAGAACTGTCTGACAACAAATTCAAAATATCTGTTTTAAGGAAACTTAGCAAAAATTTTAAATAGGGCCATACTTTTGTTAAACCCTGGACCAGCCACGTGGTTGTGCCATGATTTCCTAAGTTTTGACCCCCTCCCCTAGCTTTGGGAGGTGAGTCTCTTCTTTCCCTCTCTCTCTTCTCTCTCTCCACCCCAATTTAATTTCTAAATAAACTACATTTTCCAACCCAAAAAAATTAACATAGAGAGTAAAATATTTTTTTTAAATACTGGAGGTGAAAAGTACAACAAATGAATGACAAATATAATAGATAGCATCAATGGCAGAATTGATCAAGTAGAGAAAAGTGGTCTGTGAACTCAAAGATGAGGCTATTTAACATATATACAGTCAGGGAAAAAAAGAAACAAACTAAAAAGAAATAAAGTTTATGAGATGTATATGGTATTAAAAGAGCAAATATATAGGTTATTGGTGCTCAAAAGGGAGTGGAAAAAGAGACGAGAGTAGAAATAATATTTTTTAAAGTAATAGCAGAAAATTTTCCAAACACGAAGGAAGATATAAGTATCCAGGTACAGGAAGGTCAAAGGTCTTCAGTCAGATTCAACTCAAATGAGACTACACCACAGAATGAAAGCAGTAAAAGAAAAGAAGTAAATAGTATCCATAAGGGAGTCTCAATAAACCTAATGGCAGACTTCACCAGAAACGTTACAGGCCAGGAGTGGAGTGAAGTAATATATTCAAAATATTAAAGAATAAAAAACAACCTGCCAACCAAGAATACTGTGCTTACCAAAGCCACTCTTCAGAAATGATGGAGAAATAAAGATTTTTTTCAGACAAACAAAAACTGAGGGACTCTACCACAGCCAGACCTATCTAACAAGAAATGTTCAAAGAAGTTGTTCACGATGACAAAAAGGACATTCATTAGTAGCACAAAAACATCTGAAAGTGTATAACTCATTTGTAAATAAGTACATAACCAAATTCTGAATATTCTAGTAATGCAATGGTGGTGTATAAATCTCTTATAACTTTAGTATGAGAGTTAAAAGACAAAACCACCACAAAATAATAACTACAATATTCTGTTAATGAATATGCTGTTTAAAAAAATTAGATTGTGCCATCTAAAATTCAAAATCTTGGGGAAGAATAAAGTTAAATAGATTTATTTTTCAAACAAAAATGCTAAGTTGTTACCAATTTAAAATAACCTATTACAACTATAAGATTTTACTTGTAAGCTTCATGGTTTCACAGAACAAAAACCTATAACAGATGCACCAAAAATTAAAATCAATGAATCAAAGCATACTACTAGAAAAAAATCACTTAAACACAAAGGAAGACAGAGAGGAAAAAGGGATTTACAAAACAACTGGAAAATGAGTAGCAAAATGGCAAGAGTAAGTCCTTACCATCAATAACTATTTTTAATTAGGAAATATAAATAAATTACATTTTTTAATTAAAAGACATAGAGTGGTTGGACAGATATACAAAAAGAAAACCAAAGAACACGCTGCCTACTTCACCTGTAAGAATGCACAATGACTGTATCCTTACATACGTCAAATAAAATAGAATTCAAGTTTGAAATTCTTTCATCAAAGAAAATCTCAGGACCTGGTGGCTTCACTAGTGAATTCTACCAAACATTTAAAGAAAAGCTAGCACCAGTTCTTCTCAAACTATTCCAAAAAATTGAAGAGGATGAAATTCTTTCAAACTCATTCTACAAGGCCAGCATTACACGGCTACCAAAACCAAACAAGGACACAACTAAGAAAGAAAACTACAGGCCAACATTCTGGTGAACATAGATGCAATATTCTCAACAGACTAAAAATAAATGAAATTCAACAGCACATTGAAAAGATTATTCACCACAATCAAGTGATATCATTCAGGTATGCAAAGATGGTTTCCCATACACAAATTAATAAATGTGATATATCACACTAAAAGAATTAAGGATTTAAAAATTATATAATTGGCCTGGGCGTTGTGGTTCAAGCCTGTGATTCCAGCACTTCGGGAGGCTGAGGCTAAGAGGATTGCCTGAGCCCAGGGGTTCGAGATCAGCCTGGGTAACTTGACGAGACCTCGTCTCTACAACAAAATCAAAAAATTAGCTGAGCATGGTAGTGCGCACAAGAAGTTCCAGCTACTTAGAAGGCTAAGGTAGAAGGATCACCTGAACCCAGTGGTCGAGGCTGCAGTGGCCGTGAGCAGCATACCACTGCACTCCAGCCTGGGGAACAGAAGGAGACTCCAATTAAACAGAAAAAAAATTATTTAATTTTTTAATGGATACAGAAAAAGCATTTGAAAAAATTGAACAGGCCGGGGTCAGCGAGCACTTTGGGAGGCCGAGGCGAGTGGATTGCCAGAGCCCGCGGGTTCGAGACCCGCCCGGGCAATTTGGTGAGACCTCGTCTCTGCAATCAAAAACTAGCTGGGCGTGGGAGCTCGCGCCTGTAGTTCCGGTTACTTGGAAGGCTGAGGCGGAAGGAACGCTGTAGCCCAGGAGGTTGAGGCAGCGGTGACCGGGAGCATGCCACTGCACTCCAGTGTGGGCGACAGAGTGAGACTCCACTCAAAAAAAAAAAAAAAAATTTGAGCATCACTTCATGATAAAAACTCTCAACAACAAAAATTTTCAACTAATTAGATATAGAAGGAATGTGTTTCAACACAATAAAGGCCATATACAACAAAACCGCAGCAAACATTATACTAAATGGAAAGAAGTTGAAAGCTTTTTCTCTAAAATGTTGAAAAGGACAAGTATGCCCACTTTCACCACTGCTACTCAATATAGTACTGGAAGTTCTATCCAGAACAATTAGGCAAAAGAAAGAAATAAAAGACATCCAAATTGGAAAAGAGAAAATTAAATTTTCCTAATTTGCTGATGGTATGCTCTTATATATTTTTTAAAATTCTTAAACTATAACTAAAAAGCTATTAGAACTAATAAGCTAATTGAGTAAAGTTGCAGGTTACAAAATCAACATACATAATCAGTAGCATTTCTATACACTAGTAGCAAACTTTCTGAAAAAGAAATCAAGAAAAAAAATCTCACAATAACCATAGAAATACCTAGGAATAAACTTAATTTAAAAAGTAAAAGATCTCTATACTACAAACTATAAAATATTGATTAGAAAAAATAAAGAGGATACAAATAAATAGAAGGATATTCTATGTTCATGGGCTGCAAAAATTAATATTTGTTAAATATTACTACCCAAAGTGAAATAGAAAAAAAACAATCCTAAAATTTATATGGCATCAAAATGGCCCTGAATAGCTAAAGTCATCCTGAGCAAAAAGAACTAAGCTAGAGATATCACACTACCCAACCTCAAAATATACCACAAGGTTATAGAAACCAAAAGCATGGTATGGGCATAAAAACAGACCAATGAAACAGAATAAAGAAGCAAGAAATATATTCACATATTTACAGCCAACTGATTTTCAGTTCCAAGTACATATATTGGCAAAAGGATACCCTCTTCAACACATGGTGCTGAAAAAACTGGATATACATACGCAACAATATCAAAAACACGTATGGAGCTCCAACAACTCAGAAAAAAGAAAGTAAATAATTCAACTCAAAAATAGGCAAAAATATGCATAAGAATGAAACTAGACCCCTATATCTCACCATACATAAAAATCACCTCAAAATATAGACAAAAATTTAAGATTATAAACTATAAAATTACTAGAAGAAAACATAGGGGAAACATTTCAGGACACTGGTCTAGGCAAAGATCGTATGACTAAGACCTCAAAACACAGACAAAAAGGCCTCTGTACAAACAGAATTGTAGACAACCTGCAGAATGGTAGAAAATATTTGGAAACCATACATACAACAATATCAAAAACACATATGGAACTCCAAGAACACAGGAAAAAAAGCAAATAACCCAATTCAAAAATAGACAAAATACCTGAATGAACACTTCTCAAAAGAAGACACACAAATGGCCAAAAAGTATATGAAAAACTACTCAACCTCACTAATCATCAGGTAAATGCAAATTAAAACTACAATGAGATATCACCTCACCCCAGTGAGAGTGGCCATTATCAAAAAGGCAAAAGATAAATGCTATCAAAGATGTAGAGCAAAGGGAGCCCTTACACACCCTTGGTGGACATTTAAATTAGTGCATCCACTATGGAAAACAGTATGGAGATCCCTCTAAAATTAAAGATAGAACTACCATATGATCCAGCAATCCCACTATCCAAAGGAATGTAAATCCTTATGTCAAAAAGTTATTTTCCCTTCTGTGTTTACTGCAGCACTATTAACAATAGCCAAGATATGCAGTTAACCTAAGTGTGGATCAACAGATGAGTGGATAAAGAAAATATTGTATATACACAATGAAATACTATTTAGCCATTTAAAAAAATAAAATCTTATCATTTGTAATAACATGGATGAATCTGTAGGACATTATATTAAGTAAAATAAGCCAAGCACAGTAAAACAAATGCCGTATGATTCACTCATATTTGGAACAAAAAAAAAGTTGATCTCATAGACGTAAGAGCAGAATGGTAGTTATCAGAAGCTGGAGTGGTTACCAGGGAGGAGGGATGGGGAGATGTTGACCACAGAAGTACAGTTATATAAGAGAAATAAATTCCAAAGGATTTACTGTACAACAAGGTAAGGTAACTATAGTTAATGATGATATATTTTATTCTTGAAAAAAGTAGAGGGTAGATGCTATGTGCGCTCACCACCAAAATGATAAATATGTGAGATAATACATTTGTTAATTAGCTAGATTTAACCATTCTACAATGCACTCCAATACTTCAAAACATCCAATAAAAGCATACATTGTTATCCACCAATTTTTAAAAACATATAAAATGTATATTTTAAAAAGACAATCACATTTCTATACACCATTAATAAACAGAAACCCAAATAAAAAGCACAATTCCATTCACAATAGCCACAAAAAAGTGAAATACCTTGACATCTTCCTAACCAGAGATGTGAAAGACCTTTACAATGAAAACAATAAAACACTGCTCAAATATATCAAAGATGACACAGACAAGTGGAAAAATATTCCATGCTCATGTTGTTGGAAGAATTAACATTGTTAAGATGTCCATTTTACCTAAGGCAATCTACAGATTTAACGCAATACCCATCAAATTACCAGCAACATTCTTCTCAGACCTAGAAAAAACAATACAGGAATTCATTTGGAAAAATAAATTACCATGAACAGTCGAAAAAATACTCAGCAAAAAAACAAACAAACAAACAAAAAACAAAGCAGGAGGCATCACACTCCCAGACTTTAAACTTTATTAGAAAGCTACAATAATCAAAACAGTCTGGTATTGGTACAAGAACAGGCATATAGACCAATGGAATAAAATTGAGATTCCAGATGCAAAACCTCAATTTCTCAACCAACTAGTCTTGTACAAAGCCTCCACCACCCACTACTGGGGAGAGGAGAGCCTATTCAGTAAATGGTGCTGGGAAAACTGACTGAACACATACAGAAGATTGAAACAGGACCCTTACTGATCCCCATACACAAAAAATTAACTCTAAATGGATCACAGACCTAAATGTAAAACCTCAAACTGTAAGAACCTTAGAAAATGCAGGAGACACTCCCCCCTTTCTTTTGAGTTGGAGTCTCACTCTGTCGCCCAGACTGGAGTGCAGTGGCTGCTCCTGGCCACCACAGCCTCGATCTGCTGGGCTCCAGCGGCCCTTCCGCCTCAGCCTTCCAAGTAACTGGAACTACAGGTGCACGCTACAATGCCCAGCTAATTTTTGATTTATTGTAGAGATGAGGTCTCACCAAGTTGCCCAGGTGGGTCTTGAACCCACAGGCTCAGGCAATCCACTCACCTCAGCCTCCCAAAGTGCAGGATTATAGGCTGAGCCACCAAACCCGGCTAGGAGACACTCTTATGGAAGTTGGAACTGGCAACCAATTCCTGATCAAAACCTGAAGTGCACAGGCCATAAGAGAAAAGATAGACAAGTGGACCCTCATTAAACTGACAAACTTCTGCAAAGCCAAAGAAACTATCAAGAGAACAGGGAGATAGCCCACAGACTGCAAAAAAATATTTGCCAATTGCATGTCTGACAAAGGCCTAACATCAAGGATCTACAAGGAACTCAAACATGCTGAAAAGAAAATAACAAACAGCCCCATTACAAAGTGAGCAAAAGATATGAATAGACACGTCTCAAAAGAAGACATATGAGCAGCCAACATATACATGAAAATATATTCAGCCTCACTAGTCATCAAGGAGATGCAAATTAAAACTATACTGAGATACCACCTAACTCCAGTCAGAATGGCCATCATCAATAACTGAAAAAAATAACAGATGTTTGAGATAATGTGGCAAAAAGGGAACATTTCTACACTGTTGGTGGGAGTGTAAACTAGTACAGCCTCTGTGAAAGTCAGTGTGGCGATCCTAACAATTCTAAAAATCAACCTTCCATATGACCCCACAATCCCCCGATTGTGATTATACCCAGAAGAACTCAAATCACTCTATGAAAAAGATATCTGCACACATATGTTTATTGCAGCATTGTTCACAATAGCAAGAACATGGAACCAACCGTGCTGCCCATCAAAAGAAGACTGGATAAAAAAATGTGGTACATATACACAATGGAATATTAAGCAGCCATACAAAAGAACATAAAGAACATAAAAGAACAAAAGAACAAAAGCCATACAGAAGAACAAAATCATGAACTTTGCAGCAACCTGAATGGAATTAGAGTTTATAGTACTGAGTGATCTCTCACAGAAACAAAGAACTGAGTATCACATGTTCTCACTCATAAGTGAACCTTGAACAACTACCATAATACTATAAGAAAAGAATTGACAGTAGTGAGAAACTGCGGGGAGGGGAACGCGGGGAGGGGAGGAGGGCGAGAGGTGGGATTGATACTAGTCAATATCTGCCTGGGGACGGGGGGCACACCTCATCAACAAGGGTACCTGTACAATGAATATTTGTATACCTAACCCTTAATTGTACCCCACAATTTTAAAATAAAAATTGAAAGAGGAAAAAAATTAAAAATAAAATAAAAATTTTTTTAATGTTGTTTAATTTTTTTGAATTAAAAAAGTAACTTCTTCTCCCCCAAAATTTTAAGAATACAATCTGATTTTCCAAAAGTAGGGGAAAAATTAAGTTACTTCTGCTATATTGGAGAACACACCTAAGCAAACAAAATTTCCTGCATTTGCAGTGTTTGAATAAAAAATTTTAAATCTATTATATGCAGAATCAAATCTGCACTATACATTTCTGCAATTTGACCCACAGTCAGTTGTTTAGTTTAATCAGAATAGACTATATCATCTAAAGAGGACTGAGGGGAAAGTAAGGCTTTCTCTTCCAAAAGAAAGACACTTTTACTGCAGTTTTTGAAGGAGATATGTGGATAGTATGCCTAAAGGGAAAAGACTAGAGAAAGCAGGGAGAAAGCAAAGCTATGATTCTGTAAAATATGTTTAAAAAGGTAGTCAAATAGTAGTGCCCTTTGACATACTACCATCAAGAAGAAAGGCCCTTCCATTCTCAGCTAAGCCCCAGTTCCAGGGTGTACTGGCTTCATTCAATTATCCCTGCAATTTCAGTTTACTCTTTCCTTATTTTATTTTTACATCACTTTAGTCCTATTATTGTAAAAATATATGAAGCTTATATTTAGCTTTATGTTACAATCAGGACAACATAATTTAATTTACTCAAGAATTACTTTACTGTCACAAATCCTAAACCTAGGAAGAAACTATTACACACACTAAGCTATACTGGCAAAACATATGAAAACTATGAATGATGTCATCCAAGAAGGAAAGAATACAAAACAAAAGAAAAACAGAAAGCAGCTTCCCACTAGTCACACAATCTTAACTCATGAGCTTGAGGACACCATGGTCTGCGGTCTTTGGGTCTTGAAGTCATTTGTGCAGATACCTTGTGGGCTGGACAGCATCAGCTAGAGGAAAGCCTTATACCTCTCCATCTCTCCTGCTCCTGAGCTGACATCTTGTTCTTCAGCTGCCACAAAGTCATTGCTTCTTTTTCTTTCATAAAATGAGATGGTAAGAGTAGCCCTGCTCACCTCTCAGCACTGATGTGAAATTGACACTGAGAAAACATAGATGAAAACATGTTTGGGAGTCAAAGATCTCTGACCAGGCTGCCACCTCAGAGTGAGTTCAGTCCTGTATATTTAAAACAAAAGCAGTGTTGTGTGATTTCCCCAGGTCTGAAGTAAGGAAGATAGGCTTGCCTCCGTTGGAGGAGGCAATGAACCAGCCAGGGAAGGCCACGGACTCGAGAGTGGAGGTCCTACCAGTCTTAGCCCGGTAAAAAAGGAAGGGCTTCACAGGCTTGTCTTGGTCAGTCAGATCCTTGATATTCTGTCCCTGAAATGTGAGAAAGAATACCCGTGAGAAGAAATATAAACTGTTTGAGGTATTTGAAGTTTTTTACATATGACCAATAAATGTTGCAAAGTTCCAGAAAACCTTATTCATCTATTCGAGCAGGTCTAGAAAAACATATTTCAAGGGAGCAGCAGAATGAGTATACACAAAATTTCACCTTCCAAGCTTTCGTCCTCAAATTCAGAGATGACATAGGAAAGATATAAGATACAGTTTGATGAACAAGTAGCCACATATTTTAAACAATGAATTTAAATTCTCCTTATACAAGAGGCTGAGGGAATCCCCTAGGAAAAGGAGGAAAATGCAGATTCACAGCAGTAATTCAAAAATGTCTCTTATCAATGCCACAACAGTGAAAGCCACCACCATGTAGGAACCAAGGCCAGGTTGGGATATGTCTCCAACTAATTGCTAAACTTATGAGAAAGAGCAATACCATGGAAAAAGACACAATGGAATCTAACAAATCAAAGAATTTAACCAAAGGGACAAAGTAAATAGATCAATCAGAAATGCCACATCTTATTGTATATAAAAGTATATTTTATGTGTGATTTTATATGTATGTTTGTATGTGCATGGATTATATATTTGGGTAAAATAAGTATTTCTTTAAAAATTACATATGTACAAGATCTCAAGAGAAATATAAAAAATGGCCTTTAATTCAGTCACATTCTTCACTGAGTTGAGAATTATTCTTCTAAAGATTCCTTTATTCAAATAATGACTTCTAGTTAATCTATCTGACTCTTTGGGTGGCCAGAAATCAAAGAATCATTCTTGATACTTCTTTCTTTGATCTCCAAACATCTAACTCAGCAGCAAGGCCTATGGACTCTATTTCCAAAATAGTTCCCAAATTGAGTCACTTCTCACACCCCACATGAACACTGTCAATTCAATTCAGAACCATCACCATCTCTCACCTGGACAATTAGGTATTCTCTTTGAACTGTTAACTATTCTCCTCGAACCTACTCTATACCCTACTAACCATTCTCCACAAAGCAGTTAAGTGAACTTTAAACAGAAGTAAATAGATAAGAGCATGCTACCATTTTGCATGATTTTCTATTGTCATTACAATGAAATCCAAACTCCTTAGCAAAGCCTGGAGAGTCTGCACCCTTCTCTTGTCTTCCTTGCTTCCCTTACTTCTTTACACTCTCCTGCAGTCTGCCTTGGCCATATCTGTCTTATTCCTTGCCCTCAAAGACACCAAGCTGTTCCTGACAAGGGTGCTGGCACTTGCTCTCACTCCACTCCTCCACATCTTCCCATGGCTGGCATTCCCCCCATTACTCAGATCTCATCTCATGTCTTCTCCTTGGGGAGAACTTCCTTAAACATCTCCACCAAAGTAGGCTTCAGATCCCCTCTTCCACCCATCACTATCTCATTCCTGGGTTATTTTCTTCATTAATAGCAATCATTATCTAAAGTTAGCATATGTATCTATCAATCACAGAATTGTCAGACTTGTTCATTTATCACTCTATTACTTGACATATAGGAAAGCCTTTGCACATTACTCAGTAGAGATTTGCTGTTTAATAAATGAAGCAGTGTGTTCTCATTTCAAACTCCCATACCTCCTCCTCCATCCTCACCTTCAAATTCCTGCACCCTGAGAAAACTGAGGAAATTAGAAGAGGATTTCCACAAATCACCCCATATCACCCCATATCATGGGTCCCCAGCACACTGCATTCACACCCACGCCTTCCTGGCTGAGTACTGAGCAACAGGTCCCATCTGCACTCGCAACTTAAGGACTTTCTTCTAGCCAATCTCCCTGCTCTCTGGTGCACTATCATTTTTGCTACCTCTACTCCATCATCAGCATCTCTACTGTCATTTCTATTATCTTAAAAACATAACTATTTTACCCACCACCACTGCTAGTTCCCCTTAGCAGAAAACTCCTTACTATAGCTGTCTATATCTGCTGTTTGAGTTTTCTCTTCAATTATTCTCTTTAAATTTACTCCTCCCAGGCTTTCACACCCACCACTGTACTGACACTTCCCCCACCAAGGTCCTCAGTGACCCATACATTGTCAAATACAATAGTCAAGGCTTCGTCCCCATTTGAGAAAAAAAGTACAATAGAAAGGTGACTTACTGACAGGACATAGCAAAAAAAAATGTCATTCTCAATCCTCATCTTACTGTTCACACTCACTCAGTCAGCAAATCCTGTTGCTTCCACTTAAAATACTTCCAGAATCTGACCCACTTCTCATCACCACCATTGTGAATTCCTGGCCTATCAAATCACACCGAGATTACCCCCAAAACTTCCTGTTACCACAGGAACAGTGATCAGTTAGGAGCCAGAGTGGTCTTTCTTAGACCTAAGTCCATTTGCATCACTCTTCTGTTCAAAACATTCTAAGAGGTTTCCATTTTCACTGAGATTGCGAGGCAAGTCCTTACAAAGAATGGCAAAGCCCTTCATGGTCTGCCTTTATCTTCCTGACTCCCTCCTTCCTCAATTCACTCCTGCACACCTATCTTCACTGCTCCTGGGACTTGGCCTCAATAGATACCACGCTGACTGACTTCCCTGGCCACTTCTATTCCCTGCTAACATCTCACCTTTGCAATGATGCCTATTGCACTCTTCACCATTGCAGCTTGACCCCACCTCTTTTTTCTGGCACTTCTGGTCTCTCTATGTTGCTCTAAATGTTCTTTGCTAGAAGATATAACATAATTTAGCATAGCACAAATTGACCTACTATTACTTTTATTTTTTGCCATTTCTCTTCTCACTAGCATCCAAGCCTCAAGGCTCTCTGTCACTCTTTGCACAGATATATCTCAAGCACCCTCATAATGTTGGAGGCCAGAAAGTGCCCACATGTTTGCTGAATTGAATTGGATTGAGTTGAACCAAATTGAATTAAACTGAAGTTTGTGGAACAAGGATAAACAGCCACTGAAAAAAATTTAAAAAGAACCAACCAGAGAGCTTGGTAATTAAAATGATAAAGATTGAAATTTCAGAAAATGCTATAGAAGGATTGAGCAGAAGGGACAGCAATGAAAACGTAATCATGAGCTAAGAGTGAACCAATAAATTTTTCCAAAATGAAGTACAAAAATTGTTTTTAAAAATGAAAGAACAGAAAGTATGGAAAATTAGATGACATATTGTGAAATATTGACATGATATCTAGGAGTTCCAATGGTGAATGAATAGGAATTACAAAAGGAAAATAAGGGAGAGAATGTACTTGAAGAAACAATGTTCAAGAATATCTCAAAATTTAAGAAAGACAAGCATCCTCAGCTAGTGAGGGCCAGAATATCTCTACAATAAATCAAAAAAAAAAAAAAAATCAGCCGGGTGTGGTAGCGCATGCCTGTAATTCCAGCTACTTGGAAGGCTGAGGCGGAAGGATTGCGGAGCCCAGCAGGTCGAGGCTGCGGTGGCTCCGAGCGACCACTGCACTCCACTCTGGGCGACAGAGTGAGACTCCAACTCAAAAAAAAAAAAAAAATTAAAGAAAAATCTATTGCATGCACACAACTCAGAAGGATCTGGTAATAAATATTCTTAGGAAAAAGAGAATATTTCTTTTGAAGTCTGAAATTAGGCTTTCTACCCGATAAGCTTCTAAAAGAGTAAAGTGGCTTTTTTAAACATTATTTTTTTCTGATACACAGTTTGAAATTTTTATTTTTATTTTTGAGTTGGAGTCCCACTCTGTCACCCAGACTGGAGTGCAGTGGCCACTCCCGGCCACCGCAGCCACGACCTGCTGGGCTCCGGCGATCCTTCCGCCTCAGCCTTCCAAGGATCCAGAATTATAGGCATGCACTACCACGCCGACTGATTTTTTGATTTATTGTAGAGATGAGGTCTTGCCTGCCCAGGCGGGTCTCGAACCTGCAGGTTCAGGCAATCCACTCACCTCAGCCTCCCAAAGGCACGGGATTACAGGCTGAGCCACCGAGCCCAGCTTAAAATATTTTTTCCCATTCTGTGGGCTGTCTTCCTGCTCTTTTGATGGTTACCTTTGCTTTGCAGAAGTTTTTCAGTTTGGTGAATTTCCACTTGTCTATCTTATCTTTTATGGCATAGGCATTTGTGATTTTGATCAGGAATTGGTTGCCTATTCCAATTTCTGTAAGGGTGTCTCCTGCGTTTTTTAAGATTTTTATAGTTTTAGGTTTTAATCCTTGTAGAGTTGATTTTTATATATGATGATAAGTAGGGATCCTGTTTCAAACTTCTGCATGTGGTAAGCCAATTTTCCCAGCACCATTTACTGAATAGGTAACTCAAAAAACAACAGTTGCTGGAACGGATGCAGGGAAAAGGGAATGCTTCTACACTGTTGGTGGGAGTGTAAACTATTACAACCTCTGTGGAAAACAGTGTGTGGCAATTCCCCAAAATCTAAAAATCTACCTTCTGTTCAACTCAGCAATCCCCATTCAGGGACTGTACCCAGAGGAGTTCAAATCATTTTATAAAAAAGATACCAGCACACACATGTTTATTGCAGCACTATTCACAAGAGCAAAACCATGGAACCAACCAGGCTGCCTACCAAAACTGGACCAGATTAACAAAATGTGGTACATATACACAATGGAATACTACACAGCCATAAAGGATAAAGTTATGGACTTTGCAGCAACTTGGATGGATTTAGAGTCTATAATACTCAGTGATCTATCACAGAAACAAAGAACTGAGTACCACATGTACTCACTCATAAGCAGATCCTGAACAATTATCATAATACTATAAGAAAGGGATTGACAGTAGCAGGAAACTAGCAGGGGAGTGGGGGGGGCACTTCACATCAACAAGGATTTATGATCTCAAACCAGGCAAAGCGGGGACCAAATGGAGACCCAAAGTTTACCTGTAAAATGACCATTTATCTGCCTAATCCTGAATTTTACCCCACATCTTTAAAATAAATAAATTTAACAACAAAAAAAACCCATTATTTTTCTCAGTCACTCACCTTCAGCTTCAATGTAGGCTGTCCTCCAACATCCTCACAGCACAGACTCCTTTCTGGGGTCTGGATTCCCAAATAAATAGGATCCCCTTTGCCTTGCTCAAGAGCCTCTGGATACCTACACACCATAACAGTGATAGTGACTATAAAGATAAGAGGGGAGATAAATCAGTTTCCTTCTGAAGTCAGAAAAGACTCTGATATAACAGGGAAGTACCTTCCAAGTGAATCTGGAAAAGACCTGAAGAATGTAATCTCTCCTACCCCAGACCCACTAAAAATGGCCAATCACCGTATGTTTTTACTCATCCATTCATAGCATGTGCCAATCACTGCCCTCGTAAATGGACAAACACAGAGAGTTAAATGGATGGCAGATCCTGCTCTTGAGGTTTTCATAACTCTACTTGAACACTTAGAGATGGAAAGCTCCTATGCCAAGCAGCCCCTCTGATTCTTTGAGAGCTCAGTCCATTGGCAAGTTTTGCCTAATGTGATGCTAAAGTCTGACTTCTTGTGGTGATCTCCCATTTAGTCCTTTTAGAACACTTTGTAGTCATGCAGAACACATTACTCCTCTTCCAAAAAACTGGCCTTCCAGTCACTGAAAGCAACTCTTCTACTCCTCAGGAGGGTTACTCCACCATCTCTGATTTTTTTTTTTATTCTAGTCTAAGACAAATTTTTGCCTGACTTGTCTTCCTAAACTAGTGTAAAATTATCTGGAGATGAACCCCGTTGTAAAGCCACACTTTCACACACAAAAAAACCATGTTAGCATCCCAGCTACACTAGTGTAAGGGGCAGGGTAGCCACACAGTAACCACTCACCTGGAGCCACACTGTCACTCCGTGGAAATGCCACAAGGGTCTCACCCTGAAGGGTCCATACATGCTGATTCAAATCGTTGACCTCCCCAGTCTTAGCTGTAATTGCAACTTTTTGATTAAAAAAATGAAGAAATATGATAATCAAGACTACTGATCACTAGAAGAAAAGTCGTCTAATCAGGGCCTTTTAATAAGGAAGGTCTAGGATTTACACATCGAAATTGGAAGCACTCACATGACCCATTAGTCCAGCATTTCTAGTAAAGTTGTGGGCTCTGGTGAAGAAATTGAGGGCTACCAATGGAGGTCACTTTTTTTTTTTTGAGTTGGAGTCTCACTCTGTTGCCCAGACTGAAGTGCAGTGGCCGCTCCCGGCCACCGCAGCCTCGACCTGCTGGGCTCCGGCGATCCTTCCGCCTCAACCTTCCAAGTAGCTGGAATGACAGGCATGCACTACCACACCCAGCTGATTTTTTTATTTATTGTAGAGATGAGGTCTTGCTGCCCAGGCGGGTCTCGAACCCGTGGGCTCAGGCAATCCACTCACCTCAGCCTCCCAAAGGCGAGGGATTACAGGCTGAGCCACCGAGCCCGGCTGGAGGTCACTGTTTTAAGAGGGCAAACTTTCAAGACAGAAGCTAATAAGCAGTCTCACAGTGCGTGTCAAGGCCTAGCTATTCTCTTTTGTACCTACTGCCTGCTTGGCTCAGTGTTGGGGACTAGGGCTGGAACAGTGACTAATCCTCTCTCTCCATAAGTAATAATCCTCTCTCTCCAGAAGTCCATGGTCCAGTAGTAGATGGACAGCACCAGGTAGTTAGGGCCATGCACGGGGAGGAACAGAGAATGTGGGGTTTCCAGAGGAAACAGCTATGAGTTCAGGGGGCCCAGGCCCCCAGGTCCCCATTCTAATATCACTTGTACCTGACTGATGGAATTCATTTCCTTCACGGGCAGATGGCATTTTGTCATTTCCACGGGCAGGTGGTATTTTGTCTTTTCCATGGACAGATGGGATTTTGTCTTTTCCGTGGGCAGGTGGAATTTTGTCTTTTCCGTGAGCAGGTGGGATTTTGTCTTTTCCGTGGGCAGATGTCATAATAGGGTTGTCTCAGCACCTGTGAGAACAGAGATAGGAGAGATAAGCCACAGGAAACTTTCCAAGACTTTCCAAGACACTAGCTCCTCTGGCCCTCATGCTAGACAGGGAGCTGGGAAGGCTGGTCTTACGTGAACCTCTAGACAGAAGATCTGACATCACATGAAACAGAACTTTAAGGCAGCTTTAGCAAACAGAGATCAGACAAAATTTTCCTCCACCCAGAGATCAAGCCTCCCAGGAGTTCCAAGGCCAAAATGACAGGACCCTGATGCCAGTGTCTCCTCTCCCAGACCCCCTCATCCTATAGACAATTTTTCTGCCTAGGAACAGGGGAGGGGTCTGTGCCAGGGCAGCTCTGCTAGGATCCTAGCAAATCCCCAGTGAGAAGCAGCCCCACACAGGACAAGGCACAGAGCCAGCATGGTGTGGCTCTCCCTTGTTGAGCCCCAAAGCACAGACAAAAAGAAAGACTCTAGAGTTCAAGGGGTTTTCAGCTGTCCACTATACCTTGCAAGGAAGGGCCTTTATCAAAAGTCCAAGGGACTTTGAATTGCCACGCAAGAAGCTCCCAAGAGCAGTAATGGGCTCTGACACAACCTGGGTCTTTTATCTGGATGAGCAGAGAGGATGCTCCAGCTTCCGGGGTGGGGTGTGACAAACATATGACATAAAAGAAAGCCAGTTCCTCCTCCCAGAAGATCTTGTGAGGCTCAAAGGAAGACATCACAGAATTTGCATAAGTATGACCTGCTCAGGATCCCTGAGAAATAAGTGTTAAGCCAAGCCCCACAAGGTCAACTACAAGGAAATAGAATTGATGACAAATCCCAGGTTTCTCAGAAAGGAGAGAGTAAGGGACTTTCCCAGAGCTCAGCTCTCCTGCCATGTCACTCTGGAGTTAAGACTGGAAATGCCAGGCACCCCATGTCAAGAATTCCATCTAATGGGACTGAGAATCTTTCCTTCTACAATCAGGCTAAGAGCATCTTGTGAGAGCAAAATTAGCTGTGTGCTTCAGGCAAGATCCTTATAGCATTTCATTCAACTATCACATCTAGGGCCATACCTGAGTAGAAAGCAAGACTGAAAAGTTTCCCCATCTAACATTCTTTCAGTACTTCAGACTTGCACCTCCATCCTTATGTAGAAACATGGAAGCCAGGCTCAGTGGCTCAGCCTGTAATCCTGCACCTTTGGGAGGCTGAGGTGAGTGGATTGCCTGAGCCTGCGGGTTCGAGACCTGCCTGGGCAGCGAGACCTCATCTCTACAATAAATTTAAAAAATCAGCCGGGCGTGGTAGCACATGCCTATAATTCCGGCTACTTGGAAGGCTGAGGCAGAAGGATCACTGGAGCCCAGCAGGTCGAGGCTGCGGTGGCCGGAGCGGCCACTGCACTCCAGTCTGGGTGACAGAGTGAGACTCCAACTCAAAAAAAAAAAAAAGAAAAAAGAAAAAAGAAACATGGAGACTGAGCAAACTGGTTCTTTAACTGAGGCAAGTCTGGTACCAAGTACTACCAAAATATCGTGGATTCCAGAATCACCTAAGAATTTAAAAATTGGGCAGTGATTTATCCAAAAACTGAGCCCAAGATCCCAGCTTACCCCCCACCCTCTGCCATAGTAATGCAGGACATTTGTAGGTTCCCCAATAAGTGGTAAGAGTTATTTTTGTATCAATTTACATGCCCCATCTTATCTGCTAGAGTCAAACTTAAAAATTTGCTGAGGTACAAGTTAACTAGAGTGAAACAAATTTCTGAAGACAGACAAGAAGCACTTACAGCTTCATATTCTCCTGTCTACTTAAGAAATACCAAAAAAGTGAGATAGAACCTTCTAGATAAGTTTCTCCCAACTTCCCAGCTCTGGAAAGAGTTTCCTTGCTCAATTTTTTCTACTTTCCACCTCTACCTTTTCTCTGACCTTGGAGAAACATGGTCCTTTCCAGTTGAAGTCCCAATCCTATTACTTTTGGAGTTTATCTGTTACTCTAGGAGACAGTATGATAATGAACTCAAATACACTTCTGTTCAAGGTCAAGTTAGTCAATATCACCTCTCTTGATGAGTACCCTTTTCCCAGTTGAAGGTCCCCTCCATTATGAATCAACAAACATGCCTCCCTTTTAGATGCTCACCACAAAATGGCATCTAAAAGTCTCCATCATCTTATCCCCACAACCCTTAGGCCTCTGTTTCAGTCAGGATCCAATGTAGAAAATAGAACCCAGCCGGACTCGGTGGCTCAGCCTGTAATCCTGTGCCTTTGGGAGGCTGAGGTGAGTGGACTGCCTAAGCCCGCGGGTTCAAGACCTGACTGGGCAGGCGAGACCTCATCTCTACAATAAAAAAAAAAATTAGCCAGGCGTGGTAGCGTGCACCTGTAGTTCCACCTACTTGGAAGGCTGAGGCGGAAGGATCGCCAGAGCCCAGCAGGTCGAGGCTGCGGTGGCCGGAAGCGGCCACTGCACTTCAGTCTGGGCGACAGTGAGACTCCAACCCAAAAAAAAAAAAAAAAAAAAAGAAAAGAAAATAGATCTTATACTAGGACTTGCAAACAAGGGAAATGAATACAAGGAATTTGGTACACCTATGTTAGAAGACCAATGGGTAAAAAAAGAATTACTGATTACTGTGATGTCCCAGATAGTAAAAACAAAGGAAACAAAAAGGAACAAAAGAATCTAAGAGCTTGAAGGAGAGATTTTGTAGGACTGATGCCTGGATCTCAGGGCATCTGCCAAATTGATGTTCAGAACTCTAAAAAGAGAGCACAGTCTGGTGGATGCATGGACGCTGAAGGTGGAGGGGAGGAATCAACAAGGAGCTGCTCAGAGATCCCAAGGGATACAACCCAGAGAGTTGCAACTTCATTGATTCAAAAGACCGTGGGTATAGCTTGCCCAGATGAAGGTTGCAAAAACCTATGAAGTATGGTGATATGTGTCATCTTTAGCCTCAGCCTCTTAGTCCACTTGGTCCTAACCCTCCAACAGCTTACCAACACTTGGAGAACCCAGTCATTCCTAAAGTTCCCAGCCCTCAGCATCTATCCTGAATTCGCCAGTTTAAACTTTAGTGTGAATGAGCATCAGATAAATGACAGGAATTAGAGTGATGATGATAAAAGGGGAGAGAGAACTGAACCATTGGGATTGATGATTGAAGAGTAGAGAGCCAGCTACTGAAGAAATGGTCCAGAACATTTATCTTAAAGAGGAAGGGATGAATGGATATGATTACATGGTACTCTAGCTTTACTTGTCCAGACCATCATTGATGCTGCTTATAAAAAATAAAGAACATAGTTTTGCTATGTAAACATAATCCAGTTGACCACTTTTCCTTTATGTTTTATTATCATGTAGAAAAATTGACAATGATGCAAACAAGTGTGACTTGAATTATAAGTACACACAAGGGCCAATTTCCTCAATATGAAAATGATTTTAAGAGAACATTTACACTCCAGTTTTCAAGATCTAAGATACTAGCATCTATATTTGTTCAGTAATAAGTTTTGCTAGTTTATTCACTTAACTTACTCATGACCTTATTAAGTTGAGGGAACATCAGTGGAAACCAGGTAGAGTAAGATAACTTGATCATTTACCACAACTACAATCTCTAGAATCTGTTATTGGATGCCCAGTCTCTATAATGAACCCAATCTCTCTTATTTATGTGATCAGGCTAACAATCATAATTAATAAAGCAGAAGGAGCCATGAAGCAGTAAATATTGTCTGGTTCCTATCTTAGCAACTATGCAGAATCAGAATCAAGTTAGTAGTAGAACTATACTTGGAATCTGTAACTCCTAACCCCAAATCCAGGGCTCTCTGTTGGGTGCTCACTGTCTCCCTTGGGGTTTCAAAAAGGACTAAAACCACTATAGCTTAAGTCCTGTCGAGAACTACCTATAAGGACTGGCAATCTGGTCTGGGGATTGCTACTGGAAAAGAATTGATACTCACCCTAGTTGAACTGATGGAGCAATATGGCATTACCATGAACAACAGAGACCAATGTGGAACCATTTATACTCTAGTAGGTAAAGGGAAATGCCAAGGAAATTCTTAGGGAAGTCTGTGACATAGCCTTTACCCAATATGGATGGAATGATGTGGATGGACATGGCCCAAAACCTTGTTCCTCCATGCAGTCCAAGCCCATTGTCTTAAACTTGCTTCCTGTGGGTTGACCCATGACATTCTCCTAAAGCTGATCTCCATGAAACTCCAGACTTTAGCACATGGGTCAGCAAGCTACATAACAGCTTCCTCCTCCTTATGTGAAAATGAAGGTCAAAGTAACAAAAATAAGCCCAGGCTATTCACCAAAATGGCAGAAATAAATAGAAGTGTTAAAATAGTTAAAATGAGGTGAAGCATGATGCCTCCCACCTATAATACCAGCACTTTGGGAGGCAGAAGGATGGCTTGAGCCCAGGAGTTTGAGACCAAATTGGGAAACATAACAGGACTTCATCTCCACAAAAATAAAAAAATTAGGTAGGGAAGGTAGCACATGCCTATAGTCCCAGCTACTCAGAGGCTGAGGTGGAAGGATCGCCTGAGCCCAGGAGATCAAGGTTGTAGTGAGCCATGATTGTGCCACAGCACTCCAGTCTGCATAACAAGTGAGATCCTGACTCAAGGATAAAGGCTATTTAAAAAATAGTTAAGACAAAAGAACCAAAGCATGCAGGATACAGGACATTCTAAAGGCATGCTTCTCAATATTCAAGACAGGTATTAAGAAAACTGTACATTTATGTACAAAAAAGGCTAAAGCAATAAAAAGCCTTAATCAGATATCCCATAGTACATCACTAAAGGAAGAGTTCTAGGTTAAATGCCGAAATTTTTCAAGTCCTGGACAAAGAGCCAAACGACAGAGTACCTTAGCCTTCTTTGACCAATGGTCCATGTAACATAAAATATAAAAGCCATGAAAGAAAAGATGATAAACTGAATGCCACCAAAATTTTAGAATTTTGGACAAAACAAGTCATGAAATAAAGTTAAAAGACAAGATACCCAGAAGAAATTTTTTGCGACACATCTAACAAATAATATTCAGAGTTTTAAAGAAGTTCCTACTAATTAATAGAAAAATGCAGATAATTATATAGGAAGATGAG
Organism: Cephalopachus bancanus; assembly: GCA_027257055.1. NCBI lineage: Eukaryota > Metazoa > Chordata > Mammalia > Primates > Tarsiidae > Cephalopachus > Cephalopachus bancanus. The sequence continues at coordinate 1,092,490 of JAPVLO010000380.1, read as the reverse complement.
TAATTATGAAAAATATTTCATTGAGTAGAAAATATAAATGTCCAAGAAATGTAATCGTAGTTATCCACACTAGTAATTAGTAAGATGCAAATCAAAGTAACAATGAGATTCAGTTTCCACCCATCAGGAAAGCACAAATTAAAAAGGCAATAGTGTGAGGAAACAGACTCACTCACCACATGGATGGATGTCTGAATCAGCACAGCCTCTTTGGAAAACAATTTCGCAAAAGCTATTAAAAATTTAAATGTGTATAACCTTGACCCAGTAATTCTACTTATGTGAACCTACTAACTAAGTTACTTTCAGCTTCAAAAGCTGAAAAAAATTCTGTTCAAAGTGGCTAAAACAATAAAAATATTTACTGGGTCACATAACTGGAAGTCCAGAAACAGGGTATGAGCAGTGTTGCTGACCTGATAATTCTGTGATGTAGCAAGAACCAGTATTTTAAAAATTTTTCTGGCCTTAAGTTCAACTCATAACTTAAGGCCAGTTTCCTCGAGACCATAAGATGACTTTCAGTGTCAGTCAGAACTGTATGCTCAGTAATCTACATCTTGTAGAAGAAAAAGAATGTCTCTCCCACAACTATTAAAGTCTTTCCAATCTTTTTGGGCCAACTTGGAACCCATGCTGTGTCAATCAGGGTCCTAACAAAAAACAGATGACATGTTTATATTTGGTAATTGGAGGTAAATATAACGAAGGGGTTATTTATAAAGATGTGGGTAGAATATATGGAAATCCTAGGGAATAGTACAGAACCACAGGTCACTAAAAGTGAGGTACACTTCTTACAACCCTCAGATCTGCAGGGACAAGAGATGAAAATGATTATCAAAACCCAGAGAAAGAGCTTTGCAAAGAAGCACTGCTTAATAGGAACTCTGACCCTCATCACAAAAGAGTAAACCTCCCGTGACCCCATAAAGAAGATAGCAGAGAATACAGTCACCTGTAGCTTAACGACATTTCGTGATGTGAACATAGAATGTACATACACAAAACTTGGTGATATAGCCTACTATATGCCTAGGCTATATGGTATAATCTATTGCTCCCAGGTTACAAATCTCTACGAATGTTACTGAACTGAATACTTCAGGCAATTATAGCATAGCGGTAAGAATTTGTGTATCTAAATCCATCTAGTGCAACCCTTTAGGGTACCCTCCCACTGTGGTAGCTTTCAAATAAATAAATAAATAAATAAATCCATCTAAACATAGCAAAGATACAGTAAAAATACAGCATTATAATCTTATGGGACAAGTGTGTATGTACAGACTAAGAAGTCATTATATGTGGTGCATAATTGTAAATACTCTGACCTCTCTTTCTTCTCCCTCTCAGATTTTCTTTCACTGCTCCCCTTTAGCCAAAATCAGAAACAAGAGGACATCAAAGCCTATGGATACCAGTCAGCCTCCTAGAATAGAGAGTCAGTAAAAAAAGCATAGAGAGTGAACGTTGAAGGATAACTGGCAGTTATCAAGCATAGACCATGCCTTTTGCCACTCAGGTTCGTATTCTTCCTCCATAGGTAAGAAATTTGCACTCCCTCTCACAGGTGAAATATAAAAATATCAGCTTATGAATCATCACAAGTTAGGTCAATGTGGTCATACTCTCATCTGAAACTTTTAAAAGCCACTCCCATTGTTATTCATGTAAGGCAGCCTTAGAGGAAAAAGCAGGCGTAGGGAGGAAACAGTTAAATAGTAAATTGATATACTCCTTGATTCTACAGCTACTCACCAAAACCAAGTTTCACAATCATAGCTACCCTCTTTCACCACCCATTCTTTGTTCCCCTAACCTCTCAGTACCTCTACTGGATGTTTTTCTTCACCTTCAGGTTGAATCAAGAATTCATTTGTGTGAAACCTGAGTCCTCGGTGCTCTTCTTCACTGGGAACTTCTGTTTTCTGTTGACCGGACAAAGGAGTAATGAGACCTGGTCCAAGGAATCCCCTGGGTTCCAAACATAGTTCTATTTATTCTTACTGGGTAGCATCAATTCAGTTTCCCTGAGTAATTAAGATCAATCGCCCAGTCTGTGAAGTGACCATTTTCTGCCTTTTTACTCAGTGGCAAGAGGAGCCAAAATGATCAGGGAGTAATCTCAGCTTCCAATTCCTCAGAATACAATTCTTGACTGTACTCCCTAATGAAAATATTTTGCCCTTGGGTACCAGGGACTCCAAATCATTTAAGGTTGCAGAACAAGAAGAAAAAATCCTACAGTAGATTATTTGGTATACAAGTACGAGGGACAACTCTTTCCATCACCCTTTAATTCTTGAACCTGTGCATTCTAATCACGAGAGAGATAGCAGTATATATCAACCAGTGACTTAAGGAATATATTTCACCCAGTAAGACAGCACCTGCTCACAGAGTTGTGTTCCTATTACAGCCAGCCTGAGTACTCTTGCCTGATGCACAGCAAAGTCAATACACTGAGACATCAAGTGTTGCTGTAGAGAAAGAGTTTAATAATTGCGAGGGAACTGAGCAAGAGGACAAGAGACATTTCTCAAATTTACTTCCTTGAAAACTCAGAGGCTAGGATTTTTTTAAGGATAGTTTGGCAGGCAGGGGCTAAGAAATGGATACTGCTGATTATCTGGGGATGAAGTCATAGAGGTGTCAAAACTGTCTTCGCGCACTGGGTCAGTTTCTGGGTGGGGGTCACAGGACCTGTTGAATCAGTTCCTCAGTATGGTCATGAGTCACTGGTCCAGTTGGTGTCCGGTGGGCCACCAGAATTAAAAGTCTGAAAAATATCTAAAAAATCTGACTTAGGTTTTACAGTACAGTAGTGGTGTTATCTATAGGAGCAACTGTAGAAGCTACAACCCTTGTGACCATCTATGGCATGACTCCTGACCAGTAAGCAATAATAGAAAGGAAAGTTAGGAAAAAATGGGCAGTTAATGTTTAACTATGCCTATACCCTAGCACAAAGATATGTAGGAGAAAGATTCCCAGTGATCCACACTGCTTAGGTCCTTCATCTGGTCAGACTTCCGGATGCCATCAAAGAGGTCTGCGTGACCTTAGGATAGTTATTCTTTAAAAGAAAAACAAGTTCATTAATTTTAGGGGGAGGCTTTGGCCCCCTCGCCTACCTTGTGGAGGTGAATCTCCTCTCTCTCTCTCTAGTTTACTTTCTAATAAACTGTATTTCCCAGTCTAGAAAAAAATGGGGAGAGAGGAAGTCCCAGAGGTTAGGGTATGAAGATAATCAATTATTTGTGACTACTCTCCACTGAAATGACTAGATGCAAGCAACCATGCATGGAGGAAGAAAAAGGCAAAGATAGAGAAAAATAAGTTAAACAAACATTTGATGACTTAGCTATGCCTATATTTTCACAAAATGTGAAACCCTACCACAATTCTAACCTTGTGCCCTTTTGTTAATTTTATAAAGTTGGTTTCATTCCAGCTGGCACATGAGAGTTTACAGTAGACTATGCCAATGCTCTATCAAGACAGCAGCATTAGGGTGATGGGTATGTGGTGAAAACAGTGAATTCCATGAGTATGAGCTTGTTGCCACAATTCCTTTGCTAAAAATTTATCCTCTGCAGAAGTGATGTTGGGTAGTACACCACAAATTGTTATTTAATAAGTGCACAAATGGTATTGCTGGTAGAAATACCAAGGATTGGGAAGGCAAATCAGTACACAGAATGCATACATATCCATGACAAAAAAATAAATAAATAAAGCATTGACTTTTTCAGGATGGAATGGTTCAATATAGTCCATCTGTCCCCAGGTAGCTGGGTGGTTTCACCAAGGAATGGTGTCAAAACAGGGATTTTCTGTTGGTTTCTGCTAATGGTAGTTTGAACAGTCATCAGTGGCAATAACCAAATCAGACTTGCTGATGAAAAGCCAAGTAGCTGAGTCCATGCAGAGCCTTTGTTGAGGAAGGATTGCTTTGTACATTAACCATTGAGCAAGCAAGGGGATGCTGGGGAAGACCAACATCCACAGGTTGGGTCACCTTGACTTACTGTTTATTGAGGGTCTTCTCTGCAATACATTTTCTCTAGTAGGCATTTCCTTGGGACACAAATAGCTTCACATTTTGTGCCCATTCTGAGGTGTTCATACACATATCACTTTCTATGCGGTAGTCATCTATCTCCAGCTGGGGTCAGCATACATGCAAATCCATACATAAATTAAGCCTGAACTTTTGCTCCTCTGTACATGGGGATCTTCCCCCAACACACTATAGGTGTGGGTTCCTGAAGAAACTGGGGGAAAAGCTACAGGAGCAGATACTTTAGGAGTCTGATTCACTTGCTTGTGCAAATTGCTTGTACCTTTCATATATGCTTGGGTCTGGTCTCCCATATACAATCCTTTCTATAATACAATATTCTTGTGCATGTCCAATTTTATGATTGGTAGCCCAGGTCATTCCAAGCTTGTGATGTAAAACTTAAGTTTAATAGTAATTTCATGTCCTGTAGTCAGAAACTCAGTCTCCATAATGAATTAGTGGAAACCCAGGAAAGTATTTTCAGTAAGACAGATGATATGATCTTAAATCAAAACCCTAGAGATATATCCTATAAATCTTTTTTTTTTTAAGATACGGAGTACAATTCAGGATTAGGTATACAAATGGTCATTGTACAGATAGTTTGGGCCCGACTTTGGTCCCCACTTCACCTGGTTTGAGATCAAGTACCCTTATTTATAAAGTTTGCTGCCCCCTCCTTCCCCTGGCAGTGTCCCACTACTGCCAATCTCTTTCTTATAGTATTATGATAATTGTTCAGAGTCCACTTATAAGTGAGAACTTGTGGTACTCAGTTCTTTGTTTCTATGATATATCACTGAGTATTATAGACTCTAAATCCATCCAAGTTGCTGTGAAGTTCATAATTATGCCCTTCTTTATGGCTGCTTAATATTCCATCATGTATATGTATCACTTATTTTTTTATCCAGTCTACTTTTGATGGACAGCACAGTTGACTCCACGTTTTTGCTATTGTGAATAATGCTGCAATAAACATGCGTGTGTGCAGGTATCTTCTTGGTTGAATGATTTGAGTTCCTCTGGGTATATTCCCAGAAGGGAGATTGCTGGGTCATGTGGAAGGTCAATTTTTAGATCTTTTAGGAATCGCTCCCCTGTTTTCCACAGAGATACTAGTTTACACTCCCACCAACAGCGTAGAAGTGTTCCTTTTTCTCTGCATCCTCTCCAGCATCTGTTATTTTTTTTTTAGTTATTGATGATGGCCATCCTGATTGGAGTTAGGTAATATCTCAGTGTGGTTTTAATTTGCATTTCTTTAATGATTAGTGAGACCAAGCATTTTTTCATGTATCTGTTAGCTGCTCATATGTCTTCTTTTGAGAAGTGTCTACTCATATCTTTTGCCCACTTTTTAATAGAGCTGTTTGTTTTTTCTTTTTGCCATGTTTGAGTTCCTTGTTGATTCTAGATGTTAAGCCTTTGTCACATATACAATTGGTAAATAATTGTTCCCAGTCTCAGGGATTGTGATTATTTGCTCCAGTAAATACACCACATGCAAAATTGCAGCTGCAATTGACTTTACAAGTTGATTAAATTTGTTATCATCTACTGGCATTCTCCACAACTCATGTAGTATTTTCACCAACGAAAAGACAAAATAAGTGGGGATATAGAATTAATACCATAAAATCTTTCTATTCTGTGATGGTAACACTAACTCTAGTAACTCCCCAAGTGATGCAGTTTTGTATTCAGTTTTTGGTTTATTATCTTGTACTTCAATGTCAGTGCTTTGTTGGTCATGAGATCTAGCATTAGCCTACGAGGCGTCTGGCTCAGGTGCCATCACTGAAATGCTTCTATGTGGGTTCCCTCGTGTGCAGTGGGAACAGGGAGAGACTGTATACCTCAACTGTCAATGAAGGCTTTGGGGCATATGAAGGTACAAAGTTCTCAACTCACATGTGCCTCCATATGGTGTCTCAGAGCTCCACTTCCTCATCAGTGCCCTGACCTCGGCATAATTGACCTGGCAATTTAAGTAATTGACTGGTCTTGCAAGACTGCAGTATTTACCAGGAAGTACTAAACATGATTTTAATTTATTTCTTCCCTGGAACCACAAGAAATGAGGGATTCCATTAAGGTAATTAAGTTTTGCTGATTGTCCACTTTGTTCTCCATGGAGCATTCACAGTTTCAATTTCTTATTCCCCTTCCATATGCTCTCCAAACCTGTCCGATGAAGTCAGCAGTCTCCATCATCTGTAAAATTGCCATTGTCACCAGAGCACTTGACTTCCTGATGCCTTGCCACCCACCTGCACTTTATTCCATTCCACTTTGATAATGTGAGGTTCCTGCATTTTATATTCAGGTATAAGACATCATATTCACTCATGTACCAAAATCAAATTATATCTGCTCACTGAGGCCCCCACAGTGACTGGCCTATGGGAAGGAAGTTAAATTTCGGCTATGACAGGGGGTCTGTCTACACTAGACATCTGGGGAAAGACTTGGAGTCCACATGGTTAACACCATTGCCTCTACTATTTCTCCTATTCAATATCACTGTCCACAGTACTCACAAATTCGCCCAGAGTAAACCTCACCTCTGCCCTTAAAGCTGGAAGTCTCTTTTCCAGACTCAAAGGCCAATGCTCCCCACCTTTTCTCATCGTTTCAATGGAGGGCATTCAGGGACAGCTATGTAAGCTTTGTGGGATATTGTATTGTTTGTTTTTATTATGCAATGTTATAAAATTAAAATATAAGATATTATGGAGCACCAAATATTTAATTTGTATAAACTTCCAAATAAATTTTTTCTAAACTTTTAGTGAGAAACTTGAACTTACTTTTGTGAGAATATTTATTTATTTTAAAACAGGCTGCATGCTCTTGGCAATTCCCGATCAAGACTATTTAACAATGATCTTTCTGTTCAAATTCTTGGCCACCACCATTAATAAGAAACTTTGTCCACACAAGTAAGTGGTAGCAAATGGCAGAGTGTTTATCACTTTTTTCCTGATAAACAGATTCTTTTCTTGCAACTCCTCTGGATGATTTAATATGTTTAAGTTGTACTTCAAGAGTGCAATTATTCTTTAAATCTACACCTCTTTCTTTTATTTTATTGGCCAATATAATGTTACATTTTTCTGTCATTGCAGCCACACCATCAGTACACAGACCACAATAGAGTTTCAATATTTCATTAGTTTCAAAATGTTGACTTATCATTTTCAATATTTTGTGCTCAGGAGTTTTAGTTGGTACTCCTTTGCAGAATAAATAATGTGCTTCCAATCATTTTTTTCAATACTTCTAATTGGTGTTATTAACTGAGTACAATGTTGGTGGCTGTTTATTCATAAACTCACATGAATACTTTTTATTTATTAGTCTTTTGGATCCTGTTATTTCTATAACATTTCTCATGATGGCTTTGTGTCTACCAATAGCACCTTTTTCTCATTTCTTTATTTCATCATTCTCAAGCATGGTGCCGACAACTTCCACACAGGAGGCTAGTCAATGAGCAGTTCTGCCATGCGCCTTTAGCTATTAATGATAGTACTCTGTAACCAGCATCTTGAGATCAATCTCATGAAAGAAAAGTATTTCTTATTTTGTACTTACATTTTTTATTGTAATATTTTATTCTTGCTTTAAAAAATAAAAAGGGAGTATTACAACCCATAGAAGGAAATAAATAACCATGAGTACATACTGATTTAAATAAATAGTTAAATAAATAAACTGGAGAATAAATAACAGCTCTTCCTTACAGAACAAGTTCAATTAATAAATGGAGAAGGAATGAGGAAGATACAAATTCATTATTAAACAAACAGTAGTAAAGATCGCAATAGAGATCTACCAATAAGTCTACCAAAAAGCAGGCAAAAGTTTGAGGAGAACACAATAATTATCAGTTTTCAGGTATTGCTCTCATAATATTTATAAGTTACAAAAGAAAATATAAGAGTTTATAATGAAGAAACTCAGCAAACATCACCTTAATCAAGTGATCAAGGTTAACATCACTGACATTTTTTACCCCTAATATGATGCACTGATGAGAACTCATTTATTATTTATTTATTATTTCTGTGGTACTCTTGCCAAAAATATATAACCTTAATGTAATTAAGAAAAACTTCAGATGAACTTAGTTTGAGAGATATTCTATAAGACAACCAATCAGTACTTTTAGAGTGTCAAGGGGATAAAGACAAACTGAGCAATTGTCACAGAGTGGAGAAGATTAAGCAGGTACAATAACTAAATGCACAGATGGAACCATGGGATTCTGGGTTGGATTCTGGAACAGAAAAAGGACATTAAGATAAAAACTGGTGAAATTTAAATAAGGTATGTAGTTTAGTTAATAATTTACCAATATTAATTTCTTGGATTTGATCATTATACTATGGCTAAGTTTTTAGAGTTAGCAGCTGTATAAATAGGATATAAATAGGATGTGTAGGATATGTGCCCTTTACTGTTTTCAACTTTTGCCCAAACAATTATCTCAAAATAAAGTTTCTCTCTCTATCTTTCTCTCTCTCTCTCTCTCTCTCACTCTCTCTCTTTTTATTTTAAAGACGTAGGTTACAATTCAGGATTAGTAAACAAGTGGTCATCTTACAGGTAAAGTTTGGGCCTCTCTTTGGTCTCCACTTTGCCTGGTCTGAGATCAGGTACCCTTACTGATGTTGTGCCACTGCCCCTCACCCCAGCAGTATCCCACTACAGCCAATCCCTTTCTTATGGTAATATGGTAAGTGTACAGGGTTTGCTTGAGGCAGGGAGCCCTTCCCCGAGCCTAATAAAATAAAGGCCTTTCCAGGACAGGGCCCTTTTAGTACAGTAAGATAAAAGCCTTCCCAGAATAATGAAAGAGTCTTTCTAACTCCATAAGATAAAAAACTGCATTGGAAGATTTATATTAAAAAGGATTGTAACCCCCAATCTGTAATGCACATGTGTAACTCTGCTGCAAACTTGACCTGTAAAATACCCAATTAAAATGTATGATACTAATATGTAAGCCTCAGTGGGAAAACAAAAAAAACAAAAGTGTATAAAAGGCAATGCCCCCCCTGCACTCAGGGCTCAACCTTTGGATGTAAGTCCACTGAGCCGGTGCCAGCACAAATAAAACTGCTTGCTGATCTCAGTGTTCTCACTCTCTCTGTAAAATCCTTCCACACACTTATGAGTGAGAATCTGTGGTACTCTGTTCTTTATTTCTGTGCTAGATCACTGAGTATGATAGACTCTAAATCCATCCAAGTTGCTGCGAAGTCCATATGTCTGTCCTTCTTTACGGCTGCATAATATTCCATTGTGTATATGTATCACACTTTTTTATCCAGTGCAGTTTTGATGGGCAGCACAGTTAGGCAGCACAGTTTTTGCTATTGTGAATAGTGCTGCAATAAACTTCCATGTACAGGTATCGTGTTTTGTAGAATTATTTGAGTTTCTTCAGGTACATTCCCAGTAGGGGGACTGCTGTGTCATATGGAAGATTGATGTCTAGTTCTTTTAGAAATTGCCGCACTGTTTTCCAAAGAGGTTGCACTACTTTGCATTCTCACCAGCAATGTAGAAGTCCTCCTTTTTCTATGTATCCTTGCCATCATCTGTTGTTATTTGTTTTATGAATGATGACCATTCTTACTGGGGTTAGGTAGTATCTCAGTGTGATTTTGATTTGTATTTCTCTGATGATTAGTGGGGCTTTTTCACGTGTCTGTTGGCTGCCCGTGTATCTTCTTTTGAAGATAACGTCTTTTGCCCACTTTTTAATAGGGCTGATTTTTTGGTTTTGTTTTTGTTTCCTTTCAGCACATTTGAGTTTCTTATAGATCCTGGATGTTAAGCCTCTGTCAGATATATAGTTGACAAAGATTTTTTACCCATTCTGTGGGCTTTCTCCTCACTCTCTTGATGGTTTCTTTTGCTTTGCTTCATCAAGCTTTTCAGTTTGATGAGGTCCCACTTGTCTTTCTTATTTCTTATGACATGGACACAGGGTTTTGATGAGGAATTTGTTGCCAGTTCCAATTTCCATAAGGATGTTTCCTACATTTTCTAAGGTTCTTATAGTTTGAGGTTTTACATTTAGGCCTTTGATCCATTTAGAGTTGATTTTTGTGTATGGTGATGGATAGGGGTCCTGTTTCAAACTACTGCATGTGATCAGCCAGTTTTCCTAGCACCATTTACTGAATAGGCTCACCTCTCCCTAGTGGTTGTTGGTGGAGGCTTTGTCGAAGATGAATTGGTTGAGAAATTGAGGTTTTGTTTCCAGAATCTCTATCCTGTTCCAATGGTCCACATGCCCATTCTTGTACAAATACCATGCTGTTTTGATTATTGTAAACTTATAGTAAAGTTTAAAGTCTGGAAGTGTGATACCTCCTGCTTTGTTTCATTTGCTAAGGATAGTTTTGGCTATTCATGGTCATTTATGTTTCCACATGAATTTCTGTATTGTCATTTCCAAGTCTGAGAAGAATGATATTGGTAATTTAATGGATATTTCATTAAGTCTGTAGATTGCCCTTGGTAGGATGGACATCTTACAATGTTGATTGTTCCTATCCATGAGCATGAAATAATTTTCCATTTGTTTGTGTTATCTTTGAGCAGTATTTTGTAGTTTTCATTATAAAAGTCTTTCACTTCTTGGTTAGGAAGATGCTGAGGTATTTCATTTTTTTGTGGCTACTGTGAATGGGATGGTGCTTTTTATTTAATTCTCTGCCTGCTTGTAATTGGTATATAAGAATGCAACTGTCAATCAGGAGAGGCAAGATGGGGATGGAACATGACAGAGTGTGAGAGTCTCTGCAAAAGCAATGTCCATATAGATTCTCTGTGCAAGTGAGTGTGTGTCAGTGGGTGAGCTCAAGTCCATCTGAGGGAAGACTTGGGATCAGGTACCCCAGATTCTCCTCTGGAGTTGACTGCAACCCGCCACTGCCTTGAGATTGGAACTCCCAGTGTGCAGGATCTTCTGCCATTCTCAGGGCTCTATTGAGAAGAGGCAGCAGAGAACAGCTGCTCCTCACCACCTGGCACCTGGCCTATGCCATCACTTGCAGCAGCAGACTCAGCACAAAAAGCAGAAAGCATGGAGAGGGCAAGGCATAGAAATCTGGAACAGAGCCCCACCACCAGTGAGGAGATGCCTACCGGTGCCATCTTCTCTGTCCCAGGACCATGCAAAGACTTGCATTGCCCTGACCAGCTCTGTTTAGCCTCCAACCTGGGACCCAGAGATTACTCCCTTATTGGACTTGAGAGACAGATGCCCCTTCCCCACACTGGAACAGGCACAGACATGTCAGATCTGAATGGAAGACTTGACAGCAATGGCAGCAGCAGACAATTCAGGGAAGTCTGGATCTGATCCATCCTCCTCCCACAGCAGTCTGTGGGGAATCTGACCCATGCTGAGAGCAACCCTATCAGCCTGTGCTGAGAGCAACGGGGATAGGCTGGGGACCAGAGCTGCTCCTTAATGTGGCAGCAGCAGCCAAAAAGAACCTGGAGTTACAGAAACAGCCACAAAGTGAGTTTTGTTTGTTTTTTGTTTTAGTTTTGTTTTTTCTTCTTTTTTGTGTTCACATTTTCATACTTGCTTTGTTTCTATTATTTTAAATTTTTTATATTTTCTATTTGTGTATGGGTATTTTTGAGGCTTAGTACATCAACATGGAGTTTTTGTTTATATGATTGTCTGTATGTTTTTGTTTTTACTGTCTTTGTTTCTCTGTTTACTCATTAGTTGGTATGCCTATTTTCCCTCATCTTCTCTCTCTCCACCTTTTTGTATTCCTCCTTCCTTTCTCCATTATTTTTCTTTTTCTTATCTCATTACTTTCAGGGGGTAAAAATACACCCCCACCACATGGACAGATTGTAAGGCAGTGGGAAGTGGGATCCAAGGGGCCCACACACCTGTCAGCAGATATTGGGATGCAGGTAGCATCTGAATCACAGCTCCCCCCTTAATTAAATCTCAAAACTGCAGAAAGCACAGCCACCCAGTCCCAGTCCAGCTTCAAAATTGAACAAAGTCAGAGGATCTACATAAGGAAGAATTGGATATTGAGCAAAGAGAAGTAAAAGCTATCACCCTGTCACTGAATAACAGAATTAAAGAAGATTTTTAAATGGGGATGGGGAGGAAAACCTACACAAATAAAGAAAAAACAAAGGAAGAATATGTGTCTCATACAGACCTTTGGGAGGATAACAACTGAGAATACAGATTTCAGAACTCAAACAATGAAGAGCCCCCAGAATGACTGGTCTCAAAACACAAACCAGATATGCAGATATTAATAGTGAGAATAAATAGAAATGAGGAGAGACAAGAGGAAAGAATGAAGGAGTTGATAACTGAGATAACAGCAATAAATAATACAGTGAATGAAGTAAACAACAAACTGATAAGCATGTAAAGTAAAATTAACCAAACAGAATAAAGAATCTCAAAGCTTGAGGACCATAATATGGAACTAACCCAAACTGTTAAAAACATAGAAAAGAAGCTTTAAAAGACAGAACAAAGCCTTCAAGAGACGAGTGATTATATCAAGAGGCCAAACCTAAGATTAACTGGAATTCCTGAGGCAGATAGAGAGACAGAGACCACCCTGGAACAAACATTCCATGAAATTATTCAAGAAAGCTTCCCTCATCTCATCAGAGATGTGATCATTCAAACACAAGCGATTCAGAGAACCCCTGCAAGACAACAAATGAGAAGACCAACTCCTAGACACATAGTAATTCACTTACACAAAGTAGATATGAAAGAAAAAAAAATCCTAAAGGCAGCAAGAGAGAAAGGTCAGACTACTTACTAGGGGAGACCAGTTAGAATAGCAACAGTTAGAATAGCAGTTAGAATAGAATATCTATAGAAATACTCAAGGCCAGGTGAGAGTGGAGTTAAATCTTCAAAGTTCTCAAAGATAAACAATTTCAAACAAGAACTACCTACCCAGCTAAGCTAAGTTTCATCAGTGATCGAGAATTTAAAACCTTCCCAGTCACATTCAATCCTCAAGAATGTGACTTTTACACACTTATTTTGTACCCCAGTACTTTGCCAAAGGCCGTTATCAGTGAAGGCAGGTTTTTGACAGATTCTCTTGGGTTTACAAGGTATAGAATCATATCTGACAAAGGAAAGAGGGGAATTTAATTTTCTCTTTTCCTATTTGGATGCCCCAATTTCCTTCTCTTGTCTAATTGCTCTAGTTAGAACTTCCAACACAATGTTGAACAAGAAAGGTGAGAGTGGGCAGCCTTGTCTTGTTCTGGTTTTCAGGGGAAATGCTTCTAGTTTCTGTCTGTTTAGCAATATGCTGGCTGTAGGTTTATTGTAGATGGCACTTACTATTTTGAGGTATGTTCCTTCTATACCTAGGTGTTTGAGGGTTTTTATCAAGAAGGGATGCTGGATTTTATCAAAAGCTTTTTCTGCATCTAATGATATAATCATGTGGTTCTTGTTTTTACATCTGTTGGTGTTTTCAATTATATCTATGGTCTTGCAGATGTTGAACAAGCCCTGCATCCAGGGGATGAAGCCTACTTAGTCATGATGGATGATTTTTTAGATGTGTTGTTGCATCCAATTTGCTAGAATCATGTTGAGAATTTTTGCATCTATGCTCATTAGGGATATTGGTCTTTAATTCTCTTTTTTTGTTGGGTCTTTACCCAGTTTGGGTATCAGTGTGATATTAACTTCATAAAATGATTTCAGGAGAATTCCATCTTTCTCAGTTGCCTGAAATACTTTCAATAGAATTGGTATCAACTCCTACTTGTACGTTTTGTAGAACACCGTCTGACCCAGGGTTTTTGCTTCTTTTTGTTTTTTGTTTGTTTGTTTTGTAGGTAGTTTTCTTATGACAGAGTCAATTTCCTGGTTTGTTAGTGTCTTCTTGTTTCATCCATGGGAGATTGTGTGATGTCAGAAAGTCCTCAATTTTCTTTCACCTTTAGTATTTATTTTCTTTATTTTTTCTTTAATTTTTAGTTTTTTATTTTAAAGATATGGAGTACAATTCAGGGTTAGGTATACAAATGTTCATTATGCAAGTATCCTTGCTGATGGAGTTGTGCCACTCTCCTCCCCTGGGAGTTTCCCACTACTGTCAATCCTACTCCCCCGGGCAGTTACACACTACTGCAACTCCCTTTCTTATAATACTATGATAATTGTTCAAGGCCCGCTTATGAGTGAGAACATGTGGTACTCAGTTCTTTGTTTCTGTGATAGATCACTCAGATTATAGACTCTAAGTCCATCCAAGTTGTTGTGAAGTTCATAATTTTGCCCTTTTTTATGGCTGCATAATATCCCATCATGTATGTGTACCACATTTTTTTAATCCAGTACTTTCAAAGGGCAGCATGGTTGGTTCCATGTTTTTGCTATTGTGAATAATGCTGCAATAAACATGCATGTGCAGGTATCTTTTTGATAGAGTGATTTGACTTCCTCTGGGTATATTCCCAGCATGGGAATTGTGGGGTCATATGGAAAGTTAATTTTTAGATCTTTTAGCAATCACCACACTATTTTCCACAGAAGTTGTACTAGTTTACACTCCCATCAACAGTGTAGAAATGTTCCCTTTTTCCCACATCCTCTCCAGCATCTGTCGTTTTTTGACCTTTGATTATGGCCATACTGACCAGAGTTAGATGGTATCTCAGTGTGGTTTTAATTTGCATTTCTTTGATGACTAGTTAGGTTGATCTTTTTTTCATGAATCTGTTGGCTGCTCATATCTCATCTTTTGAGAATTGTTTATTCATATCTTTTGCCCACTTTGTAATGGGGTTATTTTGTTTTGTTTTGTTTTAGACAAAGTGAGTTCCTTGTAGATCCTAGATGTTAGGCCTTTGTCAGATATACAGTTAGTAAATATGTTTTCCCAGTCTGTGAGATGTCTTCCTGCTCTCTTGATGGTTTCTTTTGCTTTGCAAAAGCTTTTCAGTTTGATGAGACCCACTTGTCTATCTTATCTCTTATGCCATGGGTATTTGGGGTTTTCATCAGGAATTAGTTGCCAGTTCCAGTTCCAGCAGGGTGTCTCCTGCTTTTTCTAAGGTTCTTATAGTTTGAGGTTTTACACTTAGGTATTTTGATCCATTTAGAGTTGACTTTTGTATATGGTGATAGGCAGGGGTCTTGTTTTAGTCTTCTGCATGTGGTCAGTCGGATTTCCCAGTACCATTTACTGAATAGCTCTCCTCTCCCCAGAGGTTGATGGAAGAGGTTTTGTCAAAGATGAGTGGGTTAAGAAACTGAGGTTTTGCCCAAATCTGTATCCTGTTTCAGTGGTCTATATGCCTGTTCTTGAATCAGTACCAGGCTGTTTTGATTATTGTAGCTTTATAATAAAGTTTAAAGTCTGGCAGCGTGATACCTCTTGCTTTGTCTTTTTTTTTAAGTTGAAGTCTCACTCCGTTGCCCAGGCTGGAGTGCAGTGGCATGCTTGCTTATTGTCACACCAGCATCAATCTCCTGGGCTCTGGTGATCCTTCCACCTCAGCCTTCCAAATAGCCAGAGCTGTATTGTCATTTCCAGGTCTGAGAAGAATGCTGCTGCTAATTTAATTGTTTTTTTTTTTAATCCAACTTGCCATTCTGTGTCTTCTCGGTAATGCATTTAGTCCATTCACATTTAGGTTGATTATTGAAAAGTGATTGTTTATCCCCATCATGAGACTCTTATAAAGTTTTTTCTCTTTTTTTGTTTGTTTTTGCTTTTGGTTCTTCTCTTTTTTATTTCAATTTCTAAACCAACTCTTCCTTGACAAAGCCTCCTCTAACAGCCATTAGGGAGAGGAGCACCCATTCAGTAAATGCTACTGGGAAAATTGGCTGACCACAGGCAGAATATTGAAACAGGACTCATACCCTTTACCATACACAAAAATCAACTCTAAATGGATCAAAAACCTAAAAACCTCAAACTATAAGAACCTTAGAAAATGCAGGAGGCACCCTTATGGAAATTGGAACTGGCAGCCAATTCCTGATCAAGACCCCAAGTGTCCATGTCATAAGAGATAAGATAGACAAGTGGAATCCTACCAAACCAAAAAGCGTCTGCAAAGCAAAAGATACCATTAAGAGAGCAGAGAGACAGCCTACAGAATGGGAAAAAATATCTACCAACTGTATATCTGACAAAAGCCTAACATCCAGGATATACAAGGAACTCACAAGTGCCGAAAGGGAAGAAAGATCCCATTAAAAAGTGGGGAAAAGACATGGATAGACACTTCTTAAAAGAAGATATATAGGCAGCCAACAAATACATGAAAAAGTGCTCAGTCTCACTAATCATCAGAAAAATGTCAATCAAAACCACATTCATATTCCACCTAACTCCAGTAAGAATGGCCATCATTAATACAACAAACAACAGATGCTAGTGAGGATGCTGATGAAGAATGTTTCTAAACTGCTGGTGAGAATGCAAACTAGTGCAACTCTTTGGAAAACAGTATGGTGATTTCTAAAAGAACTAGACATTGACCTTCCATATGACCCAACAATCCTCCTACTGGGAATATACCTGGAGGGACTCAAATCATTCTACAAAAAAGGATCCTGTACATGCATGTTTATTGCAGCACTATTCACAATAGCAACAACATGGAACCGACTATGCTGTCCATTGAACTGGACTGTATTTAAAAAATGTGGTACATATACACAATGGTATATTACACAGCTATGAAGAAAGACAAACATATGGACTTCGCAGCAACTTGGATGAATTTAGAGTCTATCATACTCAGTGATCTATCACAGAAACAAATAACAGAGTACCACAGGTTCTCACTCATAAGTGGACCCTGAACATTTGCCATAATATTATAAGAACGGGATTGGCAGTAGCAGGATACTGCCAGGGTGGGGCTGGGGGAAATACAACATAAATAAGGGTACCTGATCTCAAACCAGGTAAAGTAGGAACCAAAAGGAGACCCAAACTTTACCTCTATAATGATCACTTTTATACTTAACCCTGACTTATACCCCACATCTTTAAAATAAAATTTAAAAATTAGAAAAAATTAAAACACAACCACAAAAACTGAAAGTGGCAAAGAAAAAATGAACAACTCAGCTGAAATTGGAATGAGCCCCTTGCATTCACCCTCAACACCTCTGTCCCTTTTACTTCGTTGTCCTCGTGTGACAAAACCCTGGCTGAGTCTAGCCCTCTGCCTGCTCCGTGCCAGCAACCCATGATTGAGAGAAGTTGGAAAAATCCACTGATATGTCACTATACTTTTGTGACTTCTAGCCTCCATTACGTCTCAACACTGCCTGCCAAAACATTGTGTTTTCCATAGTTCCTTCCATCTTCTGGGTTCCTAGATGAATATTTCATACCTTCTCCTCTACCCTCCAACACCTCCACCTCACTTTCAACTAATGGCTTTGTTTCCTATTTCATTTAGAACACAGAGATAAACAGAAGGCACACTCTACACACTGCCACCACATCTGTCCAGTCACCAGCAGGGGCCCCATTGCCCTCAGCCTTTCCTAGGCGCTTGGGTGGGCTGACTATGCCCCCACCCAAGTCCGTTATTCCCAGTGATGCAACAATCCCTCTCTCTCCTGCTCAGGACAAGTCTCCAGCAATTCCCCTCGTGCTCCTGCATCCTCACAGGTCCCTCTGTAGTCGACCAGTTCTACCAGCACAAAACATGCAGCCAGCCCCCGGGCTGCCCATCTCCACTATCCTCTCCCAACTCCATCTCCTTCCACATTGTTCTTTTCCCGATTATAACAATACTTTTGCAAGTGTCTAGAGGCCCACTTTCTGTAATTTATCCTAGTCTCTTTTAAATCCGTGCCAAAGTCGTTCTTGTCTGTACCACTGTGCCTAAGCTCCTCTTGTCAAGGCCATCACTGGCCTCCATGTAGCCATAACCAGTGCTCACTTTCGGTACTCATCTTAGTTGACCTGTTAGTCATGTGACCACCCAAATGATGCAAACTGGAACACTTCTAAGAAATGAAAAGAAGCGTATTGTGTACTATTAGTTATACCTGGAGAGCAGATGTAAAGTGGGACCACTTTGGAAAAGCCAGATGCATAAATACCCTCCCTTCAGATGCTCACCATTAGAGGCAATTGGTCACTACCTCTTCCTTGGAACCTTTCCTCACTTGGCTCCACTATCCACCTTCTCTGGGTTTTCTTCCTCCTCTAACTACTCTTTAGTCACTTTTCTGATTTTGCCTACCCTCTGTCTTCTGAATATTTACATCTCAACCAAGGATGATTTTGCTGCCCAGAGGTCATTTGTCAATGTGTGGAGACATGGTTGCTTCGATTGGGGGCAGGGGAAGGTGTTGCTACTGCCATCCAGTGAGGAGAGACCAGAGATGCTACTAATACCTAGAACAGTTCTCACAACACAGAATTATTCAGCTCAAAATGACAGTAGCGCCAAGATGGAGAAACCCCATAAAATACTAGCAAATGTCAAAGACCCAGCCTCGGGACCTTCTCTTTCCTTTATGTATGTCCATTCTCTTAGGTATCTTTTCTAATTTCATTGGTTTGACATAATACAACTTTGTACTAGGCAATAAATTTGACCCAGACTTTATTTGTATAAAATGCAGTGGTGTGTTATTGGGAGGTTAATGAAAAGACCCAGTGAACTCCTGCAGTTGACCAGTGAGTAATTCTAGGGACCACAGCCACGATAAATTCATCCCCTCCCTTACTATAATTTGGCACCACCCTGTGGTAGTTGTAGCTTCAGGTTAAATATCTTTGGAGATTCAACTGACTGGGACATCCAAGCTTTTTCCATTAATTTCCAGCAATACTTTTATTTTTATTTCATTTTACTTTTTTATTTTCTTGAGTTGGAGTCTCACTCTGTCACCCAGACTGGAGTGCAGTGGCTACTCCCATCCACCACAGCCTCAACCTGCTGGGCTCTGGCAATCCTTCAGCCTCAGCCTTCCAAGTAGCTGGAACTACAGACGTGCGCTACCACGCCTGACTGATTTTGGGATTTATTGTAGAGATGAGGTCTTGCCAAGTTTCCCAGGTGGGTCTCGAACCCGCAGGCTCAGGCAATCCACTCACCTCAGCCTCCCAAAGCACGGGATTACAGGCTGAGCCACTGAGCCCGGCTCCAGCAATACCTTTAATCTTCCCGTTGGGTGTCATCTGTTTCATCAACAGCTAAGGTGAGAATAGAAGTACAGAAATATTGTTATTGTTGTTTATGAGAAAGCATCAAGCTTCTTTAAATTTTTACAGGAAGGACCCAGTTCAGACAGGAGCGGTCAACATTCAAAAGAGAAGGACCACAGTGTAAAGGTCCTGGGAAGGCTGAAAGAGTTGGGATCCAGAACCCAGGAGGGGAAATTGTCTATGAACAGAGGTGGCACCTCCCCCAGTATAACAAGAGGGAAGGAGGAGAGAGAGATGTTGAGATGGTTCAGTAGGTAGGTGTGGTGGTAAATGTGAGTGTGCTCACCTAGTGGCTTCAGTCTCCTCTGTATGGCATTGAGTCATTTTGTGAGATAAGTCACACCACGCAGTAAAATGAAAATCTGAGGGATAGCATAGCTCAAGTTTAGTTTGTATTTAGGGTGATTATGGCTCCAAGACAGGAGATTATAACCCAGGAGATGAATATCTCCAGAGAAAATGGAGCCCATGACAAATGATCTCAAGCTGACTGTGAGTGATCTGGGAGTCTGAGACTACAGCAAGGGCTGACTGCGGGGGAGGGGAACACACCTGCTGAGAAAAAACTAAGCTATTGATTGAGGGAGGGGTGAGATATACGTTGTAAAGATGGAAAGGTTCCTGCATTTGGGAAAGGGTTTCAGCTCACAATCTGCGGGTGTAGAAATAAACAAGGCCACCCAAACGGCAACAGACAAAGGCTATCTGTTCAGAGCTTACTCTAGCAAGGGCATTGGCCACCATCACTTGCTCTTGGCAGAGACTCAGAGAAAGGCAGGGGAGTACAAAAATGAACTCAAGATGGATTAAAAATCTAAATGTAAGACCTAAAACCTTAAAAGTTCTAGAATTAAATCTAGGAAAAACTCTTTTGGAAATTAGCCTAAGCAAGGAATTCAAGTAAACAAAAATGCAACAAAAACAAAAATATGCAATTGGAACTTAATTAAATTAAAAGGCTTCTGCACAGCAAAAGAAAAAAAATCAACAGAGTAAACAGACACCCTATGGAATAGGAGAAGATATTCACATACTATATATCTGACATAGGACTGCTATCCAGACCAGAATCTACAAGGAACTCAAACAAATCAGCAAGACAAACAAACAATTCCATTAAAAAGTGTGCAAATTATATGAGCAGATATTTCTCAAGAGAAGATATACAAATGTACAACAAACATATGAAAAAATGCTCAACATTGCTAATCATGAGGAAAATGCAAATTAAAACCACAACGAGATACCACCTTACTCCAGTTAGAATAGCCATTATTAAAAGTCAAAAAAGACTGGGCAGTGGTGGCTCACGTCTGTAATTCCAGCACTTTGGGAGGCAGAAATGAGATTACCTGAGCCCAAGGGTTCAAAACCAACCTGGACAACTTGGCGAGACCTCATCTCTACAATAAATCAAAAAATTAACCAGGCGTGGTGGCACGCACCTGTAGTTCCAGCTACTTGGAAGGCTGAGGTGGAAGGATCACTTGAGCCCAACAGGTCGAGGCGGTGGTGGCTGTGAGGGTGCCACTGCATCCTAGCCTGAGCAACAGAGTGAGACTCCAACTCAATAAAAAAAAAATAGTTAAAAAAAATAGATGTTGGCGTGAATGCAGTGAAAAGGTAACATTTATGCGCTGTTGGTGGGAGTGTAAATTAGTACAACTTCTATGGAAGACAGTATAGAGATTTTTCAAAGAACTTAGATCCAGCAATTTCACTACCAGTAGCTACCCAGAGGAAAAGAAGTCATTAAATAAAAAAGACATCTGCACACATATATGTATCACAGCACAATTTACAGTTACAATGATATGGAGTCAATATAAACACCCATCAACCAATGAGTGGTTGAAGAAAATGTGATGTGTGGAATACTATTCAGTTATTTATAAAAAAAGAATGAGATATCTTTTGCAGCAACTTTGATGGAACTGGAGGCCATTATCCCAAGTGAAGTGACTCAGGGACGGATATCCAAATACCATGTATTCTCATTTATAAGTGGGAGCTAAGCTATGGGTTGCAAAGGCATACAGAATGATATAACAGAATTTGGAGATTCAGAAGAGAGAAGGGTGGGAGGAATGAAAAATTACCTATGAGGTACATTGTGCACTATTGAGGTGACAGGGACCCTAAAAGTCCAGGCTTTACAACTGTACAATTCATCCATGTAAACAAAAACCACCTGGATACTAAATAAAAAATCAAAGACAAGATACAACAAATGTCAGCAAGGTGTGAAGAAAAAGGAACCCTAGATACTGTTGGTGGAAATGTAAATTAGTACAGCCATATGAAAAAAGAATGGAGATTCCTAAAAGATTAAAAATAGAATTACCTTAAGACCTGGCAATCTCACTTCAAGGAATATATCCAAAGGAAGTGAAATCAGTTTCTCAAAGAGATATCTGTACTCCCAAGTTCATTGCAACACTATTCACAATAGCCAAGACAAGGAAACAAGGTAAGTGTCCATCAACAAATTTAAAATATTTGAGATATATAAGTAATAAAATACCATTCAGCCATAAAAAAGAAGGAAGTCCTGTCATTAACAACAAACTTTATGAACCTGGAGGACATTGTATTGAGTGAAATGAGCCTAACAAGAAAGACAAATTGTACATAATCTCATTTACATGTGGAATCTTGACTTTTTATCAGATTCATAGAAACAGAAATTCTAATGGTGATCACCAGATGCTAGGAGTAGGGAAAGTAGGGAGATGTTGATTAAAGGGTGCAAATGTTCAGTTATAAGATGAATAATTTCTGGGGATCTAATGTACTGTATGAGTGGTGATGAATGTGTTCATTAATTTGACTGTGGTAATCATTACATAAAGTATGCATATATCAAATCATCACATTATATACCTTGAATATATACAATCTATTTGTCAATTGAATGTTTTAAAATTTAAAAAGACCTAGAACCAAAAAAAAATGTAAAATGTCTCAATAATTTCATTTGAATTACATGTTGAAGTGATAATGTTTTGGACATTGGGTTAAAAATATATTTAAAAATTAGCTTCACCTATGTCTTTTTACTTTTGTTAATTTGGCTACAAAGATTTAAAATTACAACTTTAAGAAAAGAATTGTCAGTAGTGGGAAATTGCCAGGAGGGGGGTGGTGCAGGATTGGCAGTAATGGAATTCTGCTGGGGGAAGGAGGGTACATCCCATCTACAAGGTTACCTGCATAATGAACATTTGTATACTGAACCCTGAATTGTACCTCACATCTTTAAAATAAAAAAAATTTTTTAAATTACATATGTGACGCATATGTGTGGTTTGCATTATATTTCAGTGGGACACTAGTCTAAAAGACGCAACAGCAGTGTTCCTAGAAAGACCCAAGTACAACACCAATGAAGGCACCAGCTTGTGTGGGAAATGTCGGGGATGTAAGGCCCAGAAAAACAGAATATTTTGATGCTATTGACATTTTTGATATACACTCATTCTGTGACCTGGAAAACACAAGACATTATGTATACAGCTCTCTAAAGTTACCAAGTAACATGTGCACCTGACGTACTGATCAAAGTGCTTGGCTTCCCTCTCCCATTCCCTGACCCAAACCCATGAGGCTGAAGTTTTCTGTTTAGCATCTGGATTCCAGCTGCTGTCTGCTAATGTTTTGTGTGCCTCATATTCTCACTCTTATGGACCATCCTGCTCACTTCAGTCAAACAGATTTTTCCAGAATACACATCTGCTCTTGATGTTGCCATGTTTAAAACCCTTCAATGATCCCCTCCAACTGGCTGGAGAATGAAGTTCAAACTCTGTCATGAGTCAGGTCCTGGCAGAGGACAGGGCATACACTCAAAAGGTGCACAGTGGAGATCACGTAAGGAAGGAAATATTTATAAAAGTGTAGACAGGTCCAGAGAAAGCAACAGGAGATGGGGACGCACGGGGGCTCCTGACAGCTGAAACCCACTACCCCCCCTAGAGGAGAAGGAGTAAGGGGAGAGGGAAGGGTTTGGGGTAATGAGAGAGGAGGGTCATACTGCAGGAGCTGTGCAGCCACTGATAACGTGAGCAAGGCAGAGCCCTCTGACCAAGCTCTCCTCCCTCCCTCTGATCTCCCATTGCATGAGCCCAACCGGGAGACTGGACAAGACACCACTAACACAGACCACAAGGTTAACCTTGCACATGCTGAAACTCAGGGACACAATTTATCATCTGGATTCCTAGCCCACCCACCTCAAGCCACTCTCCACTCTGGGGCTGCCCACCTTGCTCTAGTCAAGAAATCCTCCTAAAACACAGACCAAATCACACCACTTCCCTGAGTAAAACTCCTCAGTGGCCCTATACTGGCTATACAGCAAGTGCAAGCTCTGTCATGAGACACTAAGGTCTTTTACGACTCAACCCTGCCTACCTTC
The DNA here is from genome assembly GCA_027257055.1 of Cephalopachus bancanus. NCBI lineage: Eukaryota > Metazoa > Chordata > Mammalia > Primates > Tarsiidae > Cephalopachus > Cephalopachus bancanus. The sequence continues at coordinate 1,068,750 of JAPVLO010000380.1, read as the reverse complement.
TCGCTCATGGAAGCTTCACGAATGTAAACATATGATTCATCACAAACCCCTTAAAGAGCCATCCTCAGCCCCTGCCCACTTATGGGTACTGTTACAGAAAGGTAGTAGGAGTCAAAGGAGTCCCGAGACTGCCCTTTGGTCAACTGCAGAATATCTGAGCTATTGTCAAAGCTGTGCCTTTCAGGACCAGCAGAGGGAGCCATGACATCAAATGTCCGCACACTGAGAGGCACACCCTGGGATTGTGGCTGCCAGAACTGAGGCCAGCCAGGAACCTACAGATAGGACCTTTGGTAAAACTGTGCTTTTCACCTTCTTGTTTTTTTCTTACTGAAACCCACTGTTTGAAATACATTTTACATTGCAGCCCAGTTCACATCCACGTATATATTTATCATCAATTTTAATATTAATCTGCCAAAGACTAGTTGTTGATAGAATTTCACAGTGAAATATTCTAAAAGTAAAAAACAGTTTAAGAGGCGGGCTCGGTGGCTCAGCCTGTAATCCCGCGCCTTTGGGAGGCTGAGGTGAGTGGATTGCCTGAGCCCACGGGTTAGAGACCCGCCTGGGCAGCGAGACCTCATCTCTACAATAAATAAAATAAAATAAAATCACCTGGACGTGGTAGCACATGCCTGTAATTCTGGCTACTTGGAAGGCTGAGACGGAAGGATCTCTGGAGCCCAGCAGGTCAAGGCTGCGGTGGCTGGAAGAGGCCACTGCACTCCAGTCTGGGCGACAGAGTGAAACTCCAACTCAAAAAAAAAAAAAAAAAAGTTTAAGAAAATTAAATGTATTTAATTAAAGTGTATCATTGGTCTTTGTAACTTTAGCAAATTATTTTTTAAAAATAATTTTGCTTTAAATATGGAAGAACCTTAAATGCATACTGCTTAGTGAAAATAGCCATCCTGAAAAGGCTATATCCTGCTACGATTCAAATTATGAGACATTCTGGAAAGGTAAAGCTATAAAGGCAGGAAAAAGATCGATGGTTTTCAGGGCAAAGTGAGTAAGAAATGAATACGTAGCACATGGGGATAGTGGGAAGAGCAGTGAACGTCTTCTGTACCATACTCTAATGGTGAATGCAAGACATGCATTTGTTAAAAGCGATAGAACAATACAACACAAAAAAACACTAAACTATGGACTGTAGTTAATAGTAATATATCAATATTGGTTCATTAATTATAACAAGTTAATCACATTAATGCAAGATGTAAATAACAGAGGAAACTGTAAGCTGGAAAGGTCTCTACAATAAATCAAAGAATTAGCCAGGAGTGGTAGTGTATGCCTGTAGTTACAGCTACTTGGAAGGCTGAGGTAGAAGAGTCACCTGAGCCCAGCAGGTCAAGACTGCAGTGGCCATGAGTGTGCCACTGCACTCCAGTCTGAGTGACAGAGTGAGATTCCAACTTAAAAAAAAAAGTTTTGCTTTTATGTGACTGAAGTTACTTACTTTGTGAAACATTCATATTTTTAGTTATTGAAAACATGAAATTTAGTATTTCAGAACTTATTTTTCTTACTGCATGCTTAATTTTCCAAAGTAATTTATTTTGAAACACTCTTTAAAATGTAGATAACATAAGAATTTTTTTGAAAGTTACAAAAGGCTACTACAATCTCCTTAAAATGAAATAGATTTAACCTTTTAACTTGTTTTTGTTTTTGAGTCTCACTCTGTCACCCAGGCTACAGAGTACAGAAGCACAATCACAGCTCACTGCAGCCTCCAATTACTGGACTCAAGTGATCCTTCTACCTCAGCCTCCCAGAATAGCTGGGACTCCAGAAGAACACCATGAGCCCAGCTATGTTCTTTTAAAAAATTTTTTATACAGACAAGTTCTCGCTATGTTGCCTGGGCTAGTCTTGAACTCCTGAGCTCAAGGGATCCTCCCACCTTGGCCTCCCAAAGTGCTGGGATTACAGGCATGAGCCATCAGGCCTGGTCAAAATAGATTTAACGTTCATAAGTTATTTTTTTTTTTAATAAATTATTTTATTTTTCATTTATTTCATGGGCAGAAAAGAGGGTAACATTTTGTTTAAAACTAGAAAGTTAACAGAGTTACAAATCATACACAGTTGTTAAAAAAAAACTTTGGGGAGATGGGAACAAGATGGTGATGGCATAGGTGAACTTGTGAGATTCTCCAAACGTGAGTTCCCAAAAAGACTATTACTTCTCTTCCCCCATTCCCCAGCCCACCATCAGCCGTGCTGGTGTGAGGCCTGGAGACCTTTGGTCCCATGCAGGGCCAGATATTGCGGCCCCTGCTGCTGTTGTTTCACTGTGTGTGTAGGAGTCTCAGGTCCCAACCCCCTCCCAGCTCCCTCCCTGGCTACATCTTCTCCAGCCCGACACCGGGCACCAAGCCACCGGTCACTCAGGGAGGCACTGGGCACCCACTCCTCAGAGACACTAGTCCCATTCTTGGCTGAAGTACCCTGTGGAGAGCCCAGGGCCACTCACGCTGCTCACCGCCTGCTCTTTGGAGGCTTGGAGCTCTGGAACTCCGGGATCACCCTGGCTGAGGCACTCAGCATGAGACCCCAAGCTGAGGGACTGAGACAAGCAGAGAAAAACAGATCTGCATAAACTGCCTTGCCATTCTCCAGGCAGAGACTTCCATTGCCCTGCCCACCTATCAACAAACTTTACCTCAGTTCCTAAGGCAATGGCGTGAAACAGGAGACAAAGCCCCACCCCTACACTGCAATGAAAAACAAAGGGGAGGGGCCGGAATCGGAGATCAGAGAAGTGACTTTAGTCTGACTGCTTATTTAGACTTATGACTTTATCATTTTAACTGTTGGTTTTGATCACGTTTGCTGTTTGCCTTCTGACTTACACTGTTTCTTGATTTTATTGGCCTGTCTCTGTGTAGCTATCCGTACTCTTTAGGGACTCTTTCTTACGTGTCTTTCTTCACTTCTTCCCAGCCTTGTGTCTCTTTCTCACCTGATAGCTGGTATGTATATCTGTTTTCCCTCTTGCACTTCTCTCTTTCTAGCTCCCTAATGACCCCCCTTCCTCCATTATTTTCCTCTTTTATACTCCTCTTTTTAATCTAGGGACCAAGACTACATACTGCTGAATGGACAGATTGTAGGGCAGAGGGAAATAGGTTCCAGTGTGCTTGTACACCTGTTCATGGATGCTAGAATTAGCATTCTGAACCACAGCTTCCCTCTCAATTAAACTTCAAAACTGCAAAAAGTACAGATTGCAGCCTACGCTCCAAACTCAAAAGTGAACAAAGCCAGAAGACTCTCATAAGGAAGAACAGGATTTGCAGGAGAGAAATAAAAGCAACTCCACCTTCTCTCAAAAACAGAATTAAAGAAGGGGAGGGAAAGGGGGAGAGAGAGAAAAATCTACACAAATGAAGAAAAACCAAAAGAAGTGTATGGGTCTCTCCCAGATCCCTGGGAGGGCAGACACTGAGAAAACTGACTTCAGAATGCAAACAATAAAGAGCCCCCAGAATGATGGGTCTCAAACTACAAACGTAGATATCAAGACATTAATGGAGAGATTAAAAAGAATTGAGGAGACACAAGAAGAAACTAGGAAGGAGCTGATATCTGAGATAACAGTAATAAAGAATACTGTGAATGAAATAAATAACAAACTGATAGGCATGGAAAGCAGAATTACCTAAGCAGAAGAAAGAATCTCAGATCTTGAGGACCAAAATATAGAAATAACCCAAACTCTTAAAAACACAGAAAATAAGCTCCAAAAGACAAAACAAAACCTTCAAAAGATGAGCAATTACTTCAGGAGGCCTAACCTAAGAGTAATTGGACTTCCTGATGCAAAAAGAGAGACAGAGACCACATTGGAGCAAACTTTCCATGAGATCATCAAGAAAAACTTCCCTTATCTAATCAGTGATGCAAAAATTCAAACACAAGAGATTCAGAGAACCCCTGCAAGACAACAAATGAGAAGACCAACTCCTAGACACATAATAATTCACCTAAACAAAGTAGGCATAAAAGAAAAAATCCTAAAGGCAGCAAGAGAAAAAGACCAGATCACCTACCATGGAAGACCAATCAGAATAGCAGTAGATTTATCTACAGAAACCCTGAAGGCTAGGAGAGCTTGGAGCCCTATCTTCAAAGTCCTAAAAGATAAACAATTTCAACCAAGAATAACCTACCCGGCCAAGCTAAGCTTCATCAGTGAGAGAAAATTGAAATTTTTCTCAGATATCCAATCCCTAAGAACTTATGCTGCCACCAAACCATCTCTACATGAAACACTTAAGAAAGTACTAAACACAGAAGAAAAGGAAAAAAGAACAATGTTCTTCACAAGAGTACAGGGAAAAGAATAAAATATATATGAACCAACCCCAAAACCAAAAGAAAGACAAAAAAACCCCACAAAAAACCAAGTGGAAGAACAACAACTCTATAAGAATTCTGTGATAGGGAGGAACTCTCACATTTCAATAATTAGCCTGAATGTGAGTGGACTAAACGCACCATTGAAAAGACATAGAATGGCAAAATGTATAAAATATCACCAGGCAACAATATACTGCCTTCAAGAGATCCATGTCAATAGAAAAGATACACACAGACTCAAAGTAAGAGGATGGGAAACATTTTCAGGAGAATGGAACACAAAAGAAAGGAGGAGTCGTGATGCTAATTTCAGGCAAAATACCATTTAAGCTATCAAAAATTAAAAAAAGATACAGAGGGCCACTACATAATGATAAAAGGTTCACTCCATCAACAAGAAATATCTATCCTAAACATATATGCATCCAACATAGGTGTGCCAACTTTCACAAAGAAACTTCTAGGAAAACTAAAGAAAGATATTCACTCTAACACCATCATAACTGGGGACTTTAATACCCCACTCACAATCCTAGACAGATCATCAGGACAAAAAAACAGCAAGGAGATCCAGAACCTCAATGTGACTCTGGAACAAATGTACTTAATTGATAACTACAGAACACTCCATCCAAAGGCCACAGAATACACATTCTACTCATCACCGCATGGAACATATTCTAAGATCAACCACATAATTGGACACAAATCAAGCATAAGCACATTTAAAAGGACTGAAATTCTACCATGCACCTTCTCGGACCACAGTGGAATGAAAATAAACATTAACACCAACAAGGTCCCCCCAAAACCCACGAAGACATGGACACTAAATAGCATGATGCTAAACAACTCCTGCGTCAATGATGAAATCAAAACAGAGATCAAAAGATACCTGGAAACAAATGAAAATTAAGAAACATCTTACCAAAATCTCTGGGATACCTTGAAAGCTGTAGTAAGAGGGAAATTTATATCCCTGCAAACACACATGAAGAAAATGGAAGGAGCACAAATTAATAGCCTAACAAGCCACCTAAGGAAGCTGGAAAAGCAAGACTACAAAAACCCTAATTTCAGCAGAAGAATCCAGATCACCAAAATAAAAGCCCAAATCCAGGACATAGAAGACAAAAAGATAATGCAAAAAAAATCAATGAAACAAAAAGCTGGTTCTTCGAAAGGATAAACAAGATAGATGGTCCCCTAGCTAGACTAACCAAGAAAAAGAAAGAAAAAAACCAAATAAGCACAATCAGAAACACAAAAGATGAAGTCACATCTGACCCTGAAGAAATACAAAAGATCATTAGAGACTGCAATTTACACTTGTATGGAAACAAACTTGAAAACCTCAAGGAAATGGAGGACTTTCTGCCATGACACAACCTGCCTAGGTTTAAACAAGAAGAAATTGAGACCCTAAATAGACCAATAACAATCAAGGAAATTGACTATGTAATAAGAAAACTACCTACAAGAAAAAGCCCTGGACCAGATGACTTTCCACAGAATTCTACAAGACATTTAAGGAGGAACTGATTCCAATCCTACTGAAACTATTTCAGGTGATTGAGAAAGATGGAACCCTTCCCAAATCATTTTATGAAGCTAACATCACATTGATACCCAAGCCAGGTAAAGATCCAACAAAAAAAGGGAACTACAGGCCAATATCTTTGATGAACATAGACGCTAAAATTCTCAACAAGATCCTAGCAAATTGGATTCAGCAACACATCTCAAAAATCATCCATTATGACCAAGTAGGCTTCATCCCTGGGACGCAAGCCTGGTTCAACATTCGTAGAACAATAAATGCAATTAAATACATCAACAGATGTCAAAACAAAAACCACATGATTATATCGTTAGATGCAGAAAAAGCTTTTGATAAAATCCAGCACTCCTTCTTGATAAAAACCTTTGAACATCTAGGCATACAGGGAACATACTTCAAAGTAGTAAAAGCCATCTACGGGAAACCTACAGCCAGCACACTCCTAAACGGTCAAAAATTGGAACCATTTCCTCTGAAAACTGGAACAAGACAAGGATGACCACTCGCACCCCTCCTGTTCAATATAGTATTGGAAGTCTTGGCTAGAGCAATCAGAGAAGAGAAGGCAATCAGGGGTATCCAAATAGGAAAAGAGGAAGTTAAATTATCTCTCTTTGCAGATGACATGATCATATACCTTGAAAACCCAAGAGAATCTGTCAAAAACCTCCTTACACTGATAAAGTCCTTCAGCAAAGTCTCAGTATATAAAATAAATGGCAAAAGACAATCGCATTTCTTCACACCAATAATAAACAAACAGAAACCCAAATAAGAAGCACAATTCCATTCACACTAGCCACAAAAAAGTGAAATACCTTGGCATCTTCCTAACCAGAGGCATGAAAGACCTTTACAATGATAACTACAAAACCCTGCTCAAATAAATCAAAGATGAGACAAACAAGTGGAAAAATATCCCATGCTCATGGATTGGAAGAATCAACATTGTGAAGATGTCCATCTTACATAAGGCAATCCACAGATTCAATGCAATACCTATCAAATTACCAGCAACATTCTTCTCAGACCTAGAAAAAACAACACAGGAATTCATATGGAAACACAAATGACCAAGAATAGCCAGAACAATACTCAGCAAAAAAAAACAAAGCAGGTGGTGTCACATTACCAGACTTCAAACTTTACTGTAAAGCTACAATCATCAAAACAGCCTGGTATTGGTATAGGAACAGGCATATAGATCAATGGAATAGAATTGAGATTCCAGAGGCAAGACCTCAATTTCTTAACCAACTCATCTTCGACAAAACATCCACCACCTACCACTGGGGAGAGGAGAACCTATTCAGTAAATGGTGCTGGGAAAACTGGCTGACCACATGCAGAAGATTGAAACAGGACCCCTATCTATCCCCATACACAAAAATTAACTCCAAATGGATCAGAGACCTAAATATAAAACCTCAAACCATAAGAACCTTAGAAAATGAAGGACATACCCTCATGGAAATAGGAACTGGCATCCAATTCCTGAACCAAACCCGAAACCACAGGCCATAAGAGAGAAGATAGACAAGTGGGACCTCATTGAACTGACAAGCTTCTGAAAAGCCAAAGAAACCATCAAGAGAGCTGGGAAACAGCCTACAGACTGGAAAAAAGTTTTTGCCAACTCCAGGTCTGACAAAGGCTTAACATCTTGGATCTACAAGGAACTCAAATGTGCTGAAAAGAAAAAAACAAACAACCACATTATAAAGTGGGCAAAAGATATGAACAGACACTTCTAAAAGGAAGACATCCGAGCAGCCAACAGACACATGAAGAAATGCTCAACCTCATTAATCATCAGGGAGATGCAAATCAAAACCACACTGAGATACCACCTAACTCCAGTCAGAATGGCAATTATCAACAACTCAAAAAATAACAGCTGCTGGAGAGGGCGTGACGAAAAGGGAACACTTCTACACTGTTGGTGGAAGTGTAAACTAGTGCAACCTCTGTGGAAAGCAGTGTGGCGATTCCTAAAAGCTCTAAACATCAACCTCCCATATGACCCTGCAATTCCCCTACGGGGAATATACCCTGAAAAACTCGAATCACTCTATAAAAAAGATACCTGCACACGAATGTTTATTGCAGCATTGTTCACAATAGCAAGAACCTGGAACCAACCACACTGTCCATCAAAAGAGGACTGGATTAAAAAATGTGGTACATATACACGATGGAATACTATGCAGTCATAAAAAAGAACAAAATCATGAATTTTGCAGCAACTTGGATGGAGCTAGAGTCTCTAATACTAAATGACCTCTCACAGAAACAAAGATCTGAGTATCACATATTCTCACTCATATAGTGGACCTTGATCATCCAATGCACTACTATAAGAAAATGACTGACAGTATTGGGAAACTATGGGGGAGGGTGGGACTAATGGTAGTATGGAGACGGGGAGACACCTGTTTTCAACAAGGGGGCCTGAATGAAGAATATTTGTATACCTAACCCTTAACTGCATCCCACAATATCAAAATAAAAAATATTGATAAAATTTTTTTTTAAAAAGGAAAAACACTGGAAATTTTATGTGTTAATTCTTCCTTTATTATTAGGCATGTTATATAAATAAAAACAAATCTAACAAAGAAAAAAAGAAGAAAGGGATTAGCAGTAGTGGGAAATTGCCAGGGGAGGAGGGGGTGGGATTGGCAGTAGTGAGAAACTACTGGGGGGGGCACACCTCATCAACAAGGATACCTGCATAATGAACATTTATATACCTAACCCTGAATTATAACCCATATCTTTAAAATTAAAAATTAAAAGAAAGATGTGATGGCTTTATTCCAAGTACTTTCTGAAAGCATCAAGTTTCAGGCACTTTGAGTGATTATTATTGAAGTTTTGGATTTGAAGTATAAAATCTTGCCTAGACATCTGAATTCCACACTAAGTGATGTTAAAACATTGATATGTCTTATAAAACTGAACTACTCCCATTTAGCTCATTTTTGGCACCTTATGAAGATGTAGAAGCAGAAAGAATACCCCTACATAAGAAATAAGAGTTTTACCAAGATTTTGTGAGCTAAAGACAAAATTGACATTTTATGATACAATGCCTACCTTTACTATGTTTAATAGATTATCATATTTTATTTTATGCTCTACTCCTTTATATTTTTCAGTTGACATTTATGACTTACAATGGGTCTCGCCTACAGTTGATAAGCACTGTCTTGGAATCTGAGCTAAGAAAAAAAAAATCTATAATTGGCAGTTGGCTCTGAAGGACAGAGAAACTTCTTACCTCCTCCAGGGTTCCTGGAGAAAACCAAGCTTGAGGACTAGAAGAGAAGAGTCCTTCTGACCCATCCTGCTCCTAACCAAACTTGAACTCTGCCTTTACTGATGGGTTAGATGACCAAAGACTAGAGGGAAATGTGCTGCTCTATGTAAGGGCATCATCGTGATTACTCAGCAAAGATCACTCCCTGCTTGTCTCTGTGCTTCATGGCCCTGTGGGTCCAGGTCCAGAACAGCAGCTGCTCACCGGGCATAATCAAAAGACACACACAGTCCCAGAGTTAGGAACAGACTGTGTCCCTCAAGTCTGTCTCTAAGTCCATTGTTCACAGCCCACACATGCTCACATAACCCATTATGTGACTTACTGGGCACAGTACCCAGCACTGTTCCTAGCATGGTACCTGGAGTTGCCATGCCACACAATGCCCACATCACACCACAGAATAGTGTCATTCTATCAAGACACCCCAACACCTTAACCAGTTGGGGGGATGGAGACCACCACCTACCAGACTTATCTATGAATAAGGGTGTGCAGATCACCTGTTACCACCTTTTTCCATACAAGAAGTATCACTTGGAAAAGGAGGGGAAGATGGTGACTGAGCCAGTTGGACTATGCGAGTCCTGGTGTGAGTGAATGAGTGTATGAAAAATTTTGTGTACGTGCTGGTGAGTGAGTGAGCATATGAGTGACTGACAGTGAGGGCTAGAGAGCTAGTGGCCAGGGCTCTCCTGGGGCAGCAGTTGGAGCCACAGCTGCTGGGCTTGAACCTTAGTGATTCCCAGAATGTAGAAGCCAAGTGCCATTTTTTTAAAAAACAACAAAACCCTTCCTGGAAAGAAAATGCTGGGAGAGACCAACTAAGTGGGAGCTCATGAGCAAATGGCCAGGACCCTGGTGCAACAACTGGTGCTGCAGCTTCTCTACTTAGCCCCTGGCTCCTCCCAGGCTGCAGAAACCAAGCGTCATCTTCTTTAAATGGACAAAAATTTTCCTGTGAAGCAGCAGCAGAGAGAAGCTATGTCCCAGGCTCTACCTCACCACTGCAGCAGGAGAAACTGCGGGCTCCAGGCTTTGCCTCACCACTTCAGTGCCTGGCAGGGCACTGGCAGCAGGGGTTGTAGAGGGAGTCCAGAGGTGGAGTCCCATGGAAGAGAACAGGAGAGACACCCCACCACCATATTGAAGGTGGGGAAGATACTCCAGCTTGCACACTGTGGAGCAGCAGACCCAAACTCTGTGACTGGTGGATCAACTACTCAGAGACTGATCATGACCCAGAGGGAATATCCTGAAAGCTCAAACTTTGGAGAGACCTGATGAGTGCTGAGTCCCAGGAGCCTCACCCCCTACCCTGATCCAGCCACAGGACAAAGGGTGTGGCCAGAAAAGACAAGGACAAACTCCAAAGAGAGCAGTGGTGAGTCCAGGGCTGATCCAAACCCCACCTCCCCAGCACTCCTCTGAATGTCAGACCCACACAGCTGGGCCACGACTGAGAGGGACAAACCCAGGCGGAGCCTGGACATGAGTTGCAATAGGAGAACTCCATTCCAGGATAAGCCTGGTTGGGACACCCCCGTGAGAACTGGGGAAGAGACAATCCAGTACCTCCCCACCAGAGGAGTCTCCCTGACTATATGAGAGTGGGAGAGGAGGAGTACAGCCTCACCCACCTCCACTGCACCTCCTCCTTCCCTGCTTTGGACACTGAGGAGAGAGTGAAAGAGGTGACTCTGCAAGAGAGACCTGATTAGAGAAACAATTACAGAGTCTACCACAAGAGGGAAGGTTTTTTTGTTTTTACTTTTCAATTTTTTTTAATTTTTTTTAATTTTTTGACTGTTTGCTAGTTCATCTATTTTTAAAATATTTTTCCCTAGTGCATGAATGTGTATGTGAGGGTTTGATCTGCATCCCTCCCAAATTTTTTTCTTTTCTTTTTCTGTTTCTTTCATCTTTTATTTGTTGTTTTCTGTTTATGTGTGTATGTGAATGGTTGAATGTTCATCTTTCAATTTTGGTTTTGGTGATTTATTTTTGCTTTTTTTGTTTTTTTAAATCTTCTAGGTTTTTTAATTTTCATTTTCTATAGTTTAAGATGTGTGTCAATATGTGTGTGAGGGTTCAATCTGCATTCCTTTTTTTTTTTTTGTCCAGTATTTCTGTTTTTCTTCTCTATTCACTTTGTGCTAGGCATGTGTGTGTGTGTTTAGTTTTCTTGGTTTTGTTGTTTTTTTTTTTTTTGCTTCATTTTGTTGTTATTCCAGTTTATTTTGGGGAGTCTGTGCATGTCTGTGTGTGTGTTCAATTGTTTTTGCATTGTTTTCTGCTTTGCATCATCATAGAAGTGGTGATGGGGAGTGGGTCTCAGGGAACACACACCACGGTAAGTGAACATTGCGATTTGCAAGTCGTTTCTGAATCCTAGCACCCATCCCTAGTTTATTTGAATTTCAAAAGCTACAAAAGACAGCAAAGCTTCCCATTCACTGACCTATTTCAAAATAGAACAAATCAAGAGCCCAGAGCAGGGAAGAATAGAGGACTGAGCAAACATCAGAAGGGACAGCCTCTCCAATTAACACTGAATAACAGAACTAAAGAGAAAAACAAGAGATCTGTCACAAATGAGGGAAAACCAAAAGAAGGCCACAAGCAATTTCAAGTGTGCCAAAGACAAAACTCCTGAAAGATCAGACCTTTGTGCCCCAACAACAGAAGTCACCAGTGACAGTGACTGGCCCCAGAATATGAGAGGGATTAAGGAATGGGTGGAAAGAGTGAATAAGACTCAAGAAAGGCAAGATGCAACACTGAAAGAACTTGTAACAGAGATTTTGGCAATAAAAAATTTCACCAGGAAATAAATAGCAAGATGACAAGCATGGAAAGCAGAATTAATCTAGCTGAAGAAAGAATCTCAGAACTTGAAGACCAGATCATGGAATTAACCCCATCTGTGAAAAACATAGAAAGAAGACTCAGAAGGAAAGAATAAAGCCTACAAGAGATGTGCAATTATATCAAGAGGCCAAACCTATGCCTGATTGGTATTCCAGAAGAAAAAAAGGAAATGGAGAACAACTTGGAGCAAGTATTCCAGGAGGTAATCTAAGAAAACCTTCCCCATCTCACAAGAGATGTTACCAGTCAAACACAAGAGATACAGAGAACCCCCACAAGACATCAAATAAGAAGATCGAGCCCTAGACACATAGTAATTCACCTACACAAAGTAGGCACAAAAGAAAAAAATCCTAAAGGCAGCAAGAGAGAAAGGTCAGACAACCTACTGGGGAAAACCAATCACAATAGCAACAGGCCTATTAGCAGAAACACTATAAGCAAGAAGGGACGGGAATTCTATATTCAAAGTCCTCAACGATAAACAATTTCAACTAAGAATTTCTTATCCAACCAAGCTCAGTTTCATCAGTGCTGGAGAACTAAAATATTTCCCAGACATTCAACCCCTAAGAGATTATTCAGTTTCCAGACGAGGTCTGCAGGAGATCCTTAAAAAGGTATTAAACACAGATGAAAGAAAAAAAAGAATGACCACACACTTACCAAGAGAACAGCCGAACACAGAATCAACAGAGAATACACACAATAAGAAACTTAAAAACACACATACATCAACCCCAAAGCCAAAAGAAAACAAGCAAACAAAGAAAAATCTTTATAAGAACCTCATGACAGGGATAAACAATCACATTTCAATAATCAGCCTGAATGTGAATGGACTAAATGCACCACTGAAAAGACACAGAATGGCAAACTGGATAAGAAACCATGACTCAATTATTTGCTGCATCCAGGAGACTCATCTCACCACAAGGGATGCACACAGACTCAAAGTTAAAGGATAGAAAATGAGTTTCTAGGCAAATGGATCACAAAAGAAGGAAGGAGTTGCTATCTTAATATCAGACAAAACAACCTTTAAGCTATCAAAAGTTTTAAAAGATGAAAAAAGACATTACATGATGATAAAATTTTCAATCCATCAACAAGAAATATCCGTCCTAAACATATATGCATCCAACACAGGAGCACCAGCATTTATAAAGCAACTACTAAGTAAACTAAAAAAAGATATTGACTCTAACACTATTATAGCAGGGAACTTGAATACCCCACTAACAGCCCTAGATAGATCATCGAGGCAAAAAATCAACAGGGATATCCAAAACCTTAATTTGACACTCGACCAAATGGACTTAATATGTATGTATGTACAGATATGTACAGACTATTCCACACCGCAACCACAAAATATACATTCTATTCATCACCATATGGAACATACTCCAAGATTGATCACATCTTTGGTCATAAATCAAGCATAAACAAATCCCATAAGATTGAAATCTTGCCATGCACATTCTAGACCACAGTGAAATAAAAATAAATATCAACACCAGCAAAATTTCCCCAAAGCCCACAAAGACATGGACACTAAATAACTTGGTGCTGAACAACTATTGGGTCAATACTCAAAGCAGAAATTTAAATATTCCTGAAAACAAATGAAAATGAAGAGACTTCCTACCAAAACCTCTGGGATGCCATCAAATCAGTTCTAAGAGGGGAATTTGTATCTCTACAAGCACGTATCAAGAAAACAGAAAGATCACAACTTGGAGGCCTACCAAATCACCTAAGTCTGCAGGAAAGAGAAGACCACCAAAATCCCAACTTTAGCATAAGAATCCAAATCACAGAAATAAGAGCCCAAATACAGGACACTGAAACAAAAAAAAATCATAGAAAACATCAACAAAACAAAAAACTGGTTCTTCGAAAGAATTAACAAGATTGATGGACCCCCTAGTCAGAATGACCAAGAAAAAGAGAGAAAACGCCCAAATAAACTCAATCAGAAATACTAAAGATCAAATTACAACTGACCCGAAGAAATGCAAAACATTATCAGAGATGACCATGTACACCTAAAAGGAAACACACTTGGTAACTTTAATGAAATGGAGGACTTTCTGACATCACACAACCTCTCCAGGTTGAAACAAGAAGATGCTGAGACACTAAATAGACCAATAACAACCCAGGAAATTGATTCTGTCATACAAAAATTGCCTACCAAATAAAGCCCCGAACTGAATGGTTTTCCTGCAGAATTCTACAAAATGTACAAGGAGGAGCTGATACCAATCCTATTGAAAGTATTCCAGGCAATTAAGAAAGATGGAATTCTCCCCAAATCATTTTACTAAGCTAACATCCCACTGATACCCAAACCGGGTAAAGATTAAACAACAAAAAAAAGAGAACTACAGGCCAGTATCCCTTATGAACATAGATGCAAAAATCTTCGACAAGATTCTAGAAAATCAGATCCAAAAACTCATCTCAGAAATCATCCATAACCAAGTAACCTTCACCCCCAGGATGCAGGGCTGATTCAACATTTGCAAGACCAAAAATGTCATTAAATACATCAACAGATGTAAAAACAAGAACCACATGATTATCTCATTAGATGCAGAAAAAAACAATTGATAAAATCCATCATCCTTTCTGGATAAAAATCCTCAAACACCTAGGTATAGAAGGAGCATACCTCAAAATAGTAAGTGCCATCTATGAAAAACTCACAATTAACATATTGCTAAATGGACAGAAACTGGAAACATTTCCCCTGAAAACTGGAACAAGACAAGGCTGCCCACTCTCATCACTCTTGTTCAACATTGTGTTGGAAGTCCTAGCTAGAGAAATTGGATAAGAGAAGGAAATCAGGGTTATCAATAGGAAAAGAGAAAGTCAAGTTATCCCTCTTTACTGATGATATGATGCTACACTTGAAAATTCAAGAGAATCTGTCAAACCCCTGCTTGCACTGATAAAGGACTTTGGCAAAGTCTCTGGGTACAAATAAATGTGGAAAGGACAGTTGCATTCTTATACACTAACAACAAGCAGGCAGAGACCCAAATAAAAAGCATAATCCCATTCACAATAGCCACACAAAAAATGAAATGCCTCAGCATCTTCCTAACCAGAGAAGTGAAAGACCTTTACAATGAGAACTATAAAACACTGCTCACAGAAATCCAGAAGACACAAAAAAACGGGAAAATATCCCATGCTCATGGATAGGAAGAATCAACATTGTAAAATATCTATCCTACCAAAGGCAATCTACAGATTCAACAGAATACCCATTAAGTTACCAACATCATTCTTCTCAGACCTGGAAATGACAATATAGAAATTCATATGGAAACATAAATGACCACAAATAGCCAAAATAATCCTCAGCAAAAGAAACAAAGTAGGAGGGATCACACTTCCAGACTTCATTTTACTATAAGGCTGCAGTAATCAAAACAGCCTGGTATTGGTACAAGAACAGGCACTTAGACCAATGGAACAGGGTAGAGATTTTGGGAGCAAAGCCTCAGTTTCTCAACTAACTCATCTTTGACAAAGCCTCCAACAACAACCACTGGGGAGAAGAGAACCTATTCAGTAAATGGTGCTGGGAAAACTGGCTGATCACATGCAGAAGATTGAAACAGAACCCCTGCCTATCACCATACATGAAAATCAACTCTAAATGGATCCAAGACCTAAACGTAAAACTTCAAACTATAAGAATCTTAGAAAATGCAGGAGAAACCCTTATGAAAATTGAAACTGGCAACCAATTCCTGATCAGAACTCTAAATGCCTATACCTTAAGAAATAAGATAGACAAGTGGGAGCTCATCAAACTAACGAGCTTCTGCAAAGCAAAAGAAACCATCAAGAGATCAGGAACACAGCCCACAGAATGGGAATAAATATTTGCCAACTGTATATCCGACAAAAGCCTAACATCTATGATTCACAAGGAACTCAAAGGCACTGAAAGGAAATAAACAGGCAACCCCATTAAAAAGTGGTCAAAAGACATGAATAGACACTTCTCAAAAGAAGACATACGGTCAGCCAACAGACACATGAAAAAGTGCTCAGTCGCACTCATCATCAGAGAAATGCAAATCAAAACCACATTGAGATACCACCTAATCCCAGTAAGAATGGCCATCATTAATAAAACAAACAACAACAGATGCTGGCGAGGATGTGGAGAAAAAGGAATGCTTCTACACTGCTGGTGGGAATACAAACTAGTGCAACCTCTTTGGAAGACAGTGTGGCGATTTCTGAAAGAATAGAAATGGACTTTCCACACGATCTAGCAATTCCGCTGTTGGGAATATACCTGGAGGAATGAAAATCATTCTACAAAAAAGATACCCGCACATGTATGTTTGTTGCAGCTCTATTCACAATAGCAAAAACATGGAACCAACCATGCTGCCCATCGAACATGGACTGGATAAAAAAATGTGGTACATATAGACAATGGAATATTACACAGCCATAAAGAAGTACAAGCATATGGACTTCATAGCAATTTGGATGGATTTAGAGTCAATCATACTCAGTGATCTATCACGGAAACAAAGAACAGAGTACCTTATGTTCTCACTCATAAGCGGAACTTGAACTATAATACTATAAGAAAGGGATTGGCTATAGTGGGAAACTGTCAGGGGAATGGGTGTCAGGTTTGGCAGTTGAGGGAAACTGCTGGGGAGGGAGGGGCACACCTCATCAATAAAGGTAACTACATAATCAACATTTGTATAGCTAACCCTGATTTGTACCCCACATCTTTATAATTTTAAAAAAAGCATCACTTGGACCACTCTTGTCCATGCTTTCCCCAATGCGTAGAATGTCACTTATTCTGTCTACAGCTTGGGACAACCCTGCTAAGTAACTACGAAGACCTTTTGATGTGAGAAAGATGGAATAACTCAGCAGAATGGAACCTTTTCAGAAATGAAGAAACTAAGAATCAAAGTGGTTGGAATTTTCTGGGGTCGGCACACTGTTGAGGATTTGCCTTGAGTTTCCAGTATACAACCATTGACTGGTCCTCAGCCTCCACTGTCAACATCTACACTCAAAAAAAGTACGTATGAAGTCGATTGGCTATATCCACAGCAATGGCAGGAAAGACCAAGTGTTAGAGACACAGACCATGGAAGTCATTCTGAAATGGCACTCTGTGCTGGGCCCAGCTGGGGTTGTGCAGATAGAAAGGAAGAGACATGCTGGCCCACATATTTGCAGGAGCTCTTGATTTCTCACAGAGGCCAGAGTTGCTGCCTTCATCATGACAACACATGCTACAAAAGTCAAATATTAAGATAATAACCCCCCCAAGAAGTTTCAATTTCTGTATTTTACCAAGCAATTCTTTAAAACTTTTCAAATATAATTAAAGTCTTGATTGAGGGCAAGATGCATTGGATCCAGTCAGAATGTGAGGCTCTGCAAGGGTGGGTGCACAAAAAAACTAATCTGCATCCATTTGTGTGTGCAAGTGGGTGAGCAAATGTCCAACTAAAGGGAGACACAAGATCAAGTGCCCAGTGTCCCCCTGCAGAAACGGCTACAACTTCTCGCTGCTCTGAATCTGACACCTGCTGCACACAGAAGAATTCACTATCCCTGGGGTATCTCTTGGAAAAGGCAGAAGAGAACAGCTGGCAGCTGATCCGCACCACCACCTGTGGCAATAGGTCAGCCACTGTAGCAGGGACCGTGAAGAAAACACAGGGAGGAAATCTGGAGACCCACAAGAGGGGAAACACACGGACTGCCACCATTTCCTCTGTTCTGAGACTGGGCAGAGACCTGCTTTATCTCACCCAATTCTGAGCTGCCTGCATACTGAGAAGACTGCATCCTAAGACCATGGTGTAATCTCTGTACCCCTCTGAAACCAATCATCGTTAGCCCAGAGAGGACTCCATGTGCATAATACTGGAGAGACAGATGTCCCACCCACACACTGCACCAAACACAGATGCATGCAATCGGAGTGGGACACCTAACAGCAGACAATTTGGGACCTTTTCCCAGAAAGATCTGCTGGAGTAAGCTGAATGCTGGCAGTGAGGGCCGCAGAGGGAGTGCAGGGAGGGAGCCTGAGACAGACTCAAAGGGAAGCAGTGGGAAGAGCCCAACCCCAGCCTAGATGGGCCCCAAAGCCTTACCACCAGGTCCTGAGACCTGGAGACTGATAACTGCTAGGAAGGGACCAATAGCTCCCTGCAGAGAAACTGAGACTCTCTATCACCTGGGCAGAGAAGTGCTGCAGGAAAGTGCAGAACTGCATCTTGAGACCAGGCACTGACTTCTGCATTGCATTGGGGCTACTCTTTGTAACCTCAGAGAATATTGCCCCCAGTGTACAAACCCTGGTGGGTAATGGCAGATGTGGAACCCCAGATGATACTCCCTCCAACCTGAGTCAGTTGTTGGGCCTTAGACGCAGACAGCAGAACTGACTGAGAAGGAGGCTGGTGGTGGTACTGGTTTGTTTGTTTGATGATCTCATTTAGTGGTTTTATTTTTTGGTTGATTTTCTCTTTTATTTCCTTCTTCTATTCCTCTTTGATTTTTTGGTTTTGTGTGCAAGTGCTTCCCTTCTTTTTTCTTTTTCTATTTTTCTTTCTTCTTTTTCTTTCTCCTTCTTTCCCTTTTTTCCCTCCTTCTCCTCTCTCTTTTCCCTGATATACCCTGTCTTAGATTCAGGGGCTGTGCAAGCATACCCACTGTAATGTCATATTGCGCAGAGATGGAGAGCGAGTTCCAGCTGGTCCATTCACCAGATAGCAAACATTATGACCTGCCAATAGGTTCTAAATCCTTGCAGCCCCCTATCCCCACCCTCTGTAAGTGCCCAAAATGTAAAGAGACAGCACAATGTCCCACCCCCAGCCTTACTTCATAATGGAACAAACCCAGAGCCCTGGCTCAAGGAAGGACAAAAGGTAGAGCAAATAACAGAAGTGAGTGACTGCTTCTCCATTTTCCACTGAGCAAAGGAATTAAAGAAAAAGATAGGAAAACTGCTATAAATGAAGAAAAATCAATGAAGAACTGCTGGTTACCATCAAAGCCCCAGCAAAGTGTCAGTGCTAGAAAGAACAGATACTCGGGCACAAACAATGACTGTCTCCAAGAATGACTATCTCCAGAAGGTACTTATGGAGATCAGAGAATCACTGGATGGAATGAATAAAAATCAAGAAATTCAAGGACTAAAACGAAATGAAATTGCAACAGAGCTGGACAAACTCAAGAGAGTGTACTTAGAAATAATAAAAGCAAAGAACCCCATCCAAGAAATAAATAACAAACTGACAAGCATGGGAAGCAGAATTGACCAAGCAGAAGAAAGAATCTCAGAGTTGAAAGACCAAACTGTGGAATTAACCCAATCTATTAAAAACATAGAAAGAAATACTTAAGAAGAAAGAAGAAACTCTCCAAGAGAGGTGCGGTGTTATCAAGAAACCAAACCTAGGTCTGATAGGGATACCTGAAATAGAAAGAGAAAAAGAAAATACCCTGGAACAAATATTCCTTAAGGTCATTCAAGAAAACTTCCCTCATCTGGCAAAGAGAAGACTATACAAGCACAAGAGAGTCAGAGAACCTCTGCAAGACATCTTATGAGAAGACCAACTCCTAGACACATAGTTATTTACATGCACAAAATAGGCATAAAAGAAAAAAATCCTAAAGACAGCAAAGGGGAAAGGTCAGACTGCCTATTGGGGGAAGCCAATCAGAATTGCTGTAGACTTATCTGTAGAAACACTACAGGCCAGAAGGAATTGGCCTCAATCTTTAATGTTCTCAGAGATAAACAATTTCAATGAAGAATTTTCTACCCACCCACAGATTCAAAATTAGAGGATGGAAAACAAATTTTCAGGCTAACAGATCACAAAAGAAGGCAGGAGTTGCAATCTTAATATCAGACAAAACAACCTTTAAGCTATCAAAAACTAGAATAGATAAGAAAGAGCACTACATAATGATAAAAGTTTAATTCCATCAACAAGAAATGTCCATTCTAAACATATATGCACCCAACACAAGAGCACCAGCTTTTATAAAACAGCTACTAAGTAAACCAAAAAAAAGACACTGACTCTAGCACTATCATAGCTGGAGACTTAAATACCCACTAACAACCCTAGATAGATCATTGAGGCAAAAAAAAAAAAAAAAAAATGAACAAAGATCTGGAACCTCAACTTGATGCTTGCCCAAATGGACTTAGTAGATACCTACAGAACACTCTACCCAATGACCACAGAATGTACATTCTACTCATCACCACATGGAATGCTCTCCAAGATTGAACAAATCCTTGTCCATCAATCAAGCATAGGCAAATTTCACAAGTTTTAAATACTTGCATGCACCTTCTCAAATGACAGTGGAATGAAAATAAATATCACCAACAACAAAATTGCCCAAAACCTACAAAGACATGGACACTAAACAGCAGGATGCTGAATAACTCCTGGGTCAACACAGAAACCAAAATAGGAATTAAGATTCCTGGAAACAAACGAAAGCAGAGAAACATCTTACCAAAACCTCTGGGATGTCATGAAAACAGTACTGAAAGGGGAATTTATATGTCTATGAACACACATTAAGAAGAAAGAAAGAGAACAAGTTAACAGCCTAACAAATCACCTAAGGAAGCTGGAAAGGCACTGCCAAAACCCTAACTTCAGCAGAAGAATCCAGATCACCAAAGTAAAAAGGCCAAATATGGAACATAGAAGACAAAAATACCATAGGAAAAAAAATCAAGAAAAACTGGTTCTTTGAAAGGATAAGCAAGATTGATGGACCCCTAGCTAGAATGACCAAGAAAAAGAGAGAAAAAGCCCAAATAAACACAGCTGGAAATGCAAAAGATCAAATCACAACTGAACCCAAAGAAAAACAAATTATTATCAGAGATTACTGTGCACACTTGTGTGGAAACAAACCCAGTAACCCAAATGATATGGAGAGCTTTCTGACATCACATGACCTACCAAGGTTGAAACAAGAAGTTGATATCTTTTTTTTTCTCCCCCATGGTTACTTTTTTATTTGAAGAAAAAAAGAGTATGTTTTAATAAATACTGCAGAAACATTGACCAAAAAAACATACAAAGTGGCTTCAACATTTAAAAAAATGAAATGAAAAGTTCTGCTTCATAACAGTTATAACTTATTTTCTTTTTACATATATTTTAAATATGGAAAGCTCTTGCCAGCTATTTTGTAATACTGCCCAAAGCATAATTTTACATCAATCAAAGCATATTATGTTGGTAAAATGTCTGTATCTCATGGGAAATGACTGGAATGGTATTTTCTTGCAGAGACGAAACAAAGTGCTTGTAAGACATAGAACTGAATGTTGCAATTACTTTAATCTCTCCTGCCACAATTTAATAGGAGCACAGCTTCAACACTTCAAAAATGAAGCATTATCATTGCAAAGAAAGCTCATTTTCAACAAGCGCCAACAATAAACAGGTTAGATCTGGTTTCTTCTCTGAAAGAATCTCCAAAAAAAACTGATCAAACATATCTGTAAACTATTTTAAATGTTGATTATTTTATGCAACAACAGCGATGGAGTGTGGAATATGAACCTCAGGTGAATCTGGTTAAATGAGTTTTAGCAACCACTCTCTAGAAATGCCCTAGTATTGTGTCAGAGCTGAACTTAATTTCCCACTAGGGATTATCTAAAGCTTGGTTGAGTGGTTCCTTCTCTTATCTAGGTCCATTTTTAAAAAGTGAAATAAACCAACAGATCATCACAAGCTGCCAGTTTTTGAGTTTCATCCCAAATAATAGTACTTCCATTTGTATTTTTGATAACTTAACTCCAGACAGCTTTATTCACAAACTGTGTTTGCTGCTACTATTCCTTCATTTATTCTTCTGGTTAAAATAGTAACTACGTTTTTTTCTCAGTGGGTCATTCTATGATCTCAGACCAAGACATCTTTAATTTGACTTTGCATTTTTATCAACAATGGCAGTTTTATCCTGTACCTATCATTAACCTGGAATTCCTCTTCAAGAACTATATTCTAAAGAAATATTGGCTCATTGCTGAGTTCCTATGGTACACCTAAATGACCAACCATGTAAAGTCATTTCATTGAATTATGGAATTTTCATATTGAACCCAGAGGGAAGCTGTCCTCTCTCCTCAACTCTGAGCTTCTCCTGCCAAAAGGGGGTCCACAGCCGGGCTTGGTGGCTCAGTCTGTAATCCCGCACCTTTGGGAGGCTGAGGTGAGTGGATTGCCTGAGCTCGTGGGTTCGAGACCCTCCTGGGCAACTTGGCGAGACCTCATCTCTACAATAAATCAAAAAATGAGCCGGGTGTGGTAGCATATGCCTGTAATTCCGGCTACTTGGAAGACTGAGGTGGAAGGATCGCCAGAGCCCAGCAGGTCGAGGCTGCGGTGGCCGGGAGCGGCCACTGCACTCCAGTCTGGGCAACAGAGTGAGACTCCAACTCAAAACAAACAAACAAACAAAAGGGGGTCCACTTGGGCCCAAATAAGTGTTAGCAATATAGACGATGCTGGTGACTTGTGGAAAACTTGGAGAATGTTTACCGTGTAGTCCAACAGAAAACAACTTAATGGCCCCATCATCCACTCGTCTCTCCTTTCCATGCCCTACTCGATTCATGAAGCCCCTAGGTGACTTCTGCCTTCTGTGTCCTTCTCCTCTCCTCTCACACCCTTGCTCCTCCTTCCTCTATCTCCTGCTCCTTTTTCAACCAAAACGTTACTAGCTCCAGTCTGGTCCTTCCTTATTGAAAACCATTTTGCTCAAACCTCCTCCCCAACTTCAGCCAAGTTTTATTTCCTTGTCTATTTCAAAGTTCACCAAAACAAAGACCAAGACAAAAACCAGAACAGACTCTTCCTTCAAACAGTTTAATGATCATATTTTGTTATTATGGTATGATTTGAGAGATCCCATCTTCCAGGAAAGGACTAACAAGGAATTCCCCCAAAAAGATGGGTCTCCCCTTACAAAAACTCCTATAATGACTGAAAAGGGAATGAGGTTTTCTGTATCACATGCAATGGAACATCATGCAGCAATTTAAAATGATGTGCAGAAGCCTATCTTGTGAGAGAAAGGTATTCGAGATATATTATTAGTGACAAAAATAGGTTACAAATCAATTTTGCATGCATTGTTTGTGTGTGTGTGTATGTATATATATGTATATATATATATATATATATACACAAAAATTCATATATATATGAAAAAAGACAGGAAGGATAGACATTAAACTTTATCTTTTTTAACACTTTTGTAGATCATTTTATATCAGTTTTAGTTGTACAGATAGTTCACACAGTAGCAGCATAATTTCTTACCTGATATTGCCTTTCTGAGGCAATGAATTCTAAGCATCTTATAGTTTACAGATTACCAAAACATAAACACATCTCTCAATTTTTTTTTTACCTTTAAGTGTTTTATTTTTAAATTGTGGGGGTATAATTCAGGATTAGGTATGCAAATATTCATTGTGCAGGTGCCCTTGTTAATGAGGTGTGCCCCCCCTTCCCCAGGCAGATTCCCACTACTGCCAATCTCACCTCTCCTCCCCCACCCCCCACCCCCCACACACCCGCAGTTTCCCGTTACTCAGGGATGAATGTTTGGAAGCTGTAGACAATCGGTGGTCTCCTGCCCTGTAGAGTAGAAGTCAGCAATCTTTTTTCATAAAGGGCCACATAACATATGTCCTGTCACATGCTCTGTTTTTATGGCACAAAGATAGTCATAAATAGTGAGGGTGGCTGTGTTAGCAAACCATACTAACAGACAATAATCTGGATTTGGCCAGAAGGATGTAGTTTGCCAATCCCTGGTCTAAAACAAGGATAGTCAATGTGGCTGTAGTGGTGTGTTGAAACTAGCTTATATCTACTTGCAATAGACAGTTGTTAACATCTCTTCCCAACTCTGTTCCATGCTTGACGTTGGTAGTTTGAGCTCAGCCATATTAGGAGTAATTACAACATGGAAATTAGAAAAGGCTGTGCATCAGCACTTCTTCTCCCCTCATCACCCTCCTGAGAATTGGCTGTTCACACCACTGGGCATATGTTCCCCAGTATGGGAGTGAGGGCAGGGATTGGTTCAAATTAGAGAGAGAGGCTAAAGAAGGCATTTGATGGGGGAGCTTCTTAATCACTGGCCTCCATAGAGCTTGTTTCAACTTTGTGAACTGGGTGAAATGAAAATTCAATGTGTTTCTTTTTTCCAGCTTTATCTGTCACTTCAACAGGTTGATTAGGAGAGTGAGAGGTACACATGAACCATCCAGGGTGAGCAGCTGACTCCAGTGTGTACTGGGAGCCCACCTTAGACTTATAAAAGATGAAGGGTTGGCATTCTTGTTCCTTCAGGGTACCCAGTTCCATCAGTTTCTTCTTCTATGGGGTGAAAAAGATTCATTAGATAGCACAGGCTTTGAGAAGGAGAAAAACCCAGCACTTGTGCCCTTGCTTTAGGCCTTTGCACAGGAAAGGAGGAAAAGGTTGTCGTTGGAGAGTTGGGGTGTCAGCCTTGGTACTGGTGTTTAAGGGCTGATAAGTAATCATGCCTTCTTGACCATGCCATCTCCTCTCCTCATATTAAAAATAATTTCGGGTCAGGCTTTGTGGCTCAGCCTATAATCGCAGCACTTTGGGAGGCCGAGGCAAGTGGATTGCCTGAACCAGCAGGTTCAAAACCAGCCCAGCCAACTTGGCAAGACCTCATCTCTACAATAAATCAAGAATTAGCCGGGCATGGTAGCACACCGCTGGGGTGGCCATGAGTGTGCCATGGCACTCCAGCCTGGTCAATGTTGTGAGACTCCAACTCAAATAATAATCATCATCATAATCATAATTTCAAGATGTAGAAGTCAAGTGAACACCAAACTATCAGCTCTAAAAGTTTTAAAAGCTAGAATAGAGAATATTATTTGAATTTGCATCTCAAATTGGGCTTAAGATTTCTTCGCTCGAGTAAAAATGTGCTCCATCTAGGAATATGTTTGCAGAGCAAACACATTGCTCTTCAAGTGCAACCTTACACACGCCTACCCTGTACTGGTATGTCAGAGTCCTGACCCAGGGGTGCCACCTGCCACATGGAGGGCCACAGCAGCAGGAGAACACAGTTCATCCAGGGTAGGTGGATCTAGGAGAAGAGGGAGGGCTGCTCACACATGTTCAGGTTCTCCTCCTAGTCTCCTCATTATGTGACATCCCTCCTCCTCCCCAAGAAGAGGCAAGAAAGCAGAGAACAGGATGGAAAACTTTTCTGCCAGGAAAATGGATTTTCTTATTATATTAGCCAAGTTAAGGATTGGCAGGGAGTCAGTAGGTCAGGCAGGAGGATTACTTGAGCCCAGGAGTTTAAGACCAGCCTGGGCAGCATAGCAAGACCTCATCTCTACAAAAAAGAAGTCAAAAAATTAGCCAGGCATGGTGGCACCTACCTGTAGTCCCAGCTACTCAGAAGGCTAAGGCAGAAGAATCACATGAGCACAGGAGGTCAAAGCTGCAATGAGCCATGTTTGTGCCATTGCACTCTAGCATGAGTGACAGAGTGAGACCTCTGACTCAAAAATAAGAGAAAGAGAAAATTCAGGAACAGTGAGAGGCATTGAGGAACTTGGCCTTTTACTCTGGGGCAGCCAAGGGCACCAGAAATAAAGCTGGAAATCTCACCTTCAGCTGAAGAGATGGGTGGCCTTTTCCTTTGTCTTTGTCACAGTAGAGACACAACTCTCCCTTAGAGACTGCCAAGAAAATTGGACTCCCTTTTTCCTTTGGGGCTGGGGGCAAATGTGAGGCTAATACAAAGAAAGTCTCTGGAAAAAGACAGTCAGAAAACTGGTCAGTTCTCAAAGCAGGGAAAAGTCCTTCCTTATCTGCTGGGGTTTCAGGTCTGACACAAAGCCCCTCTTCCCTTGACTCTGGTCAAAATTTCCCTCAGACACACTGGATTAAGCCTCTTCTTCCACAGCCTAAGTATCTGGCTTCTTCTTTCTCCTAGCCCTTCCAGAAAGCATCCCCTCAAATCTGGTCATTGTTACAAACTCTTCATCCGATGCCTAAGTGTCCCTGGGGCTTCTCCTCCCAAATACCACTACCTGCTGGGGCTGCAGGTGTGGCACAGCGTAGAGCAGTGCCCACTTAAAGGGAGGACTTACCCTGGTTTGGTGGGGACAGAAAATACAGCCAACACTGAGAGTCACCTGGGTGTATATGCTTTTTATCTGGAACTGCCTTGAGAATCCCACAGTCCAGGACCAAAACTTGCTGAAACTGGACATGAAGGTTGAATTTCTTTGGCTCTTTATACTTCAACTCTGGACCTAGATCAATATAACCAGATGTCAACACTTCACATTGATAATGTAAGACTCAGCCCTTTCTATATCATATCTGAGCCCTGGCTTTCCACCCTTCCTGTGTACTCAGACATCATAGCTGCTGAATATTTCTTTCACTTCCAGACTTTCTGTCTTGCTGGGACAAGCAATTTAACATTATGAATAAGCACATGGGTTCCAGATTTTGACAGATGTGCTCAAATCCAAGATATGTTGTAGAAGGACAGGTTACTAAATCTCTCTAAACCTCAGTGTCCTCATCTACAAAATGAGAGTAGTAACAGCAGCAAGTACCTGAGAGAAGAATTAAGAAGATTAAATGCTTACCCAAATGAATACCAGATCTCAGCCTAAGCTAAGTAAGTGTCTAAACTATAGAAAAGACTCAGTACATGTTCTTCCTAATGGTCTTTTCTGCATACTCTGACTGAAGGCATTGTGCCACCAGCAATGCCTGAGATGGGACAAATCCTTTCAATGGTTGGGACAAGGGAACCTTGATGGAAGAGTGGAAGTGGAGGCAGGAAACCCACAAGGAACCCACCATGTGTAAGTCTGAGCTAATGCTACAGAGGCTTCTTTGAAAAACCACAGGGTTTGCACCTGGCTGTGAAAGAACCTCTTCCAGCAGGCAGGACCAGCCACAACAGTGTCCAGGGGGTTCCCAGGGTGTGGGCTTCTAGGAAGTCATATAGACCAATTCTGCCTAAAGTGGGATCCTAACAGGAAATCTTCCCTATGGGCCTGATTGGGCAAGCACCCATCCCTCAGTGAAACACTCTGGAGCTTGTCTTACGGAGGGATGGAGCCCCTGTGCTGGGCCAGTGACTGTTGGGGCTGGGTGACTGGAAAATGGCACATTTGGTAATATGATAACACACTACACTGTGTGGTGCTATAGTATAGGTATCTATGACAGGTAATTGTAACATAGAGAATAAGTCTAGGGTGTCATCCTCCTCCCTATAGGCACACAGCCTCTGGCTGGGTGTCTCATCATAGTATGACCTCCTGGTCTCCTTGTCCCCAGACAGTGGGAAGGATTTCTCCTGTAACATCAGATCTCCTGTCACCTCCTCCCTGTGTCCCTCCTTGGCCTCCTCTTCACAGGATGGCTTCCTCTCCAGTGTCACAGCACTTTACAATTATCACTTGTACCCGCACACAGGTATTGGTGTCCTTGTCTCTGCCCTAGAGTGCTGTAAGCTCCCCAGGAGGAGGTCCCCTGCCTAACTCACCTGTGATCCTTGACAGATCCCCCCACCATCCCCAATGCTCCCTGTAGTATCTCAAGCATTACAGACACTCAGTGTCTATGAAAGGGGTGATTGGTCCCAGGTGAGATCCTAAATAAATCTACAATGATATGGAGACAGGTGAGATCCATGGCTCTCAGCCCTGGATTATATCAGAATCTCCTTGGGAGCTTTTCTGGGCCTCACCTCAGATATTCTGAGTTCATGTAGCAGGTATAGGTTGATTGACAACCACCAAACTAGATTGAACCTTTCCATTTCCCACACTTTAATGTGCAATAAATAACCTGTGGTTGCAGTTCAGTAAGTCTTGGTGGTGTCAAGGCTCTACCTTTCTAATAAGCTCCAGGAGCTGTCAATCTGCTAGTCTGAAGACACCCTTTTTTTTTTTTTTGGTTTGTTTTTTTATTCTACTTCATTTAACTGTGACTTTACTTTAGTAATTTGAATGTTTCTACTCAATCTAGGATTAGATTGTTCTTGCCTTTCCAGCCCCTGTAAGCGTGACATTAGGCTGTTTACATGAGATTCCTCTCTTTTCTTGATATGAGCATGCAATGTTATAAATGTCCCTCTCAGTATCACTTTCATGGTGTCTCAGAGGCTTTGATATGTTGGGTTTCTGTGTTAACCTCAAAGTCATTCAGAAGCATATTGTTTAATTTCCATGTATTGGTGTATTTTGTGGGGTTCCTGTTGGTGATTGTACTTATTTTTATTTCACTGTAGTCTGAGGAGACTATTATTTTACCCTTTGGAAATTTGTTCACACTTGATTTATGCCTGAGAATGTCATCAATCTTTGAATATGTTCCATGTGCTAATGAGTAGAATGTATACTCTGTGGTTGTTGGATGAAGTGTTCTGTAGAAGTCTGTTAGATACAGTTGAGTTAAAGTTCTGTATTTTCTTGTTAGTTTTTTATCTCAATAATACCCCCAACGATAGCAGGGTATTAAAGTCTCCAACTATAATTTTATTGTATGGTGTCTATTTCCTGTCTTGGTTTAAGAGAAATTGTTTTATAAATATGGTTGCTCCTGTGCTGTGTGCCTATAAGTTTAAGATACATATTCCTTGCTGGTGGATTGAGCCTTTTATCATAATGTAGTATCCCTCACTGTACTTTTTAACTTGTATTGGTTTGAAATCTGTTTTGTCTGATATAATAATAGCTACTCATGCTTTTTTTGTTTTTTTGTTTTTTTGACTTTCTACTTACCTAGAAGATCTTTCTCCACCCCTTACCTTGAACCTGTTGGTGGTCTTTGAACTGATATGGGTTTCCTGGAGGCAGCAGAATGTTTGATCCTGTTTCGTTATCTATGCCTTTTGATTGGCACATTCAGTCCATTCAAGTTCAAGTTAATTATTAATATGCAGGAGTTTATTCCTGTTATTTTGTTATTAAGAGATTGCTTTACTTTTTAGGTTTTGTGGTTGAGCTGTATTGTTTGTTAACTCTTTGCTTGCCTGTGCTGTTGCAATGAGTGGAACTGTTGTTTCATTTCCGTGCTTAGAACATTCTTAAGCATCTCCTGAAGGACTGGTCTGGAGGTGGCATATTCTCTTAGGGGATAGATATCTTTAAAGGATTTTTAATTCTCCTTCATTGATGAAGCTTAACCTGACAGGATAGGAAATTCTTGACTGGAATTACTTTCCTTTAAGAATGTTAAAGATGGACCCCAGTCCCTCCTGGTTTGTAAGGTTTCCTCTGAGAAGTCTGCTGAAATTCTGAAAAGTCTTCACTGGTAGGTGGTCTGTCCCTTCTCTCTAACTGCCTTTAGAGTTTTTCTTTCATGCTTACCTGATGGAGACAGATTACTTGTGTCTTTGGGATAGTCTTCTCATGTATACTTGCAGGGGTTCTATGGATCTCTTGCATTTGGATGGTTGCAAGATAGGGGAAATTTTCTTGGAGACCTCTTGAAATGCTTGTTCCAGGTTGTTCTCAGATTACCCTACTTTTTAGGAGTGCCAATCAACCAGAGATTTTGTCTCTTTATATAATCCCAAGCCTCTTTTAGACTTTGCTCATTCTTCTTCAGCCTTTTTCTTTGTTTTTATCAGACTGGGTTAGTTCAATACTTTGATCCTCAAGCTCTGAGACTCTTTCCTCTGCCTGGTCAATTCTACTGCCTAGTTTTGTCATGGTGCTTTAAAATTCCAGGATTTCAAATTGAGTCTTTCTTATATTGACCAGTTCAACTTTTATGCTTCCATCTTCTTGTGACTTTCCTTGACTGCATTTCCATCCATAATCTGAATTATATGTCTGTCAGAAGGGACAGGTCATTCTGAATGGTTTCCATTGCTTGGGGTATAGGAAGACCTTTTGTGGGTGACACCTCATTAAGGTTTCAAGAATGACCAGTGTTTTTCTGCTGTCTCTTCCTCATTTGTAAGGACAAATTCTTCTCTTTTTATTTTTAATTTTTTGTTTAGTTTGGTTTGGTTTTTGGGGGTTTGTTGTTATTGTTGTTGTTTTTATATAAGGTTGCTACTGTTGGGCTGAACTTTTATGGGATTAAATTTTTTCTTTTTATCCTTATCTCACAAGGCTCTCTTCTGTTGTGCTGCACTCCTCCTTCCCCTGGGGGTGACAGTTTGTGAGGACTCAACAACTGTGGATCTTGCTACCCTTCTGAGTCTAACTTCCCTAGGAGGCATCCACCATTTGGCTGGTGCTAGTGGGTGCCTGCAAGGTATCCCATGATGTGAAGACACTGGAGTTGAATTCTAAAAGGAGTTGGTCATTGATGTCTATGGAGGACCCTCTGGAAAAACTCTGAAGTCTCAGTCTATGGACTGATCTGTGAGATGCACGGAAGCATGATCTTTGTTCTGATTGCCTTCTCAAGGGCTGTTATTGTTGTGTCAGATGTTGTAAAGGGCTCTGCATATTGGCCTCCAGCCAGGAGATGGTGCTTGGAGAAAACAGCTCCCTATGATGGAGTCTGTGGGCTTTTTTTTCCCCCTTGGCCTCTCTTTTCCCAGGGAATAAGTAGATGACCTGGACAATGGGCCTCCAAAAGATCCTCAGTTACTTGAATTTTGAGGGGAGTGGAGAGGAAATGCTGGTCTGAGAGGGTTGCATCAGGCTGTACTGCTCTTCAGCTCTCATGGGCATGACTGGCTACTCCAGTGGGAAACGAGACCCCAGCTGCTATGGCCATACTGCAGGGATGGCCAAACATTTTCTGTTTTGCAAAAGAGTTCACACAGGGAGAGATGAGTTGCCAGGACAGTAGGCATCCTTGCTTCACCACCTTGGGATCTTCTTCTCTTGTCTGTCAGTGCTCAGAAATCAAAGTGACTTTCGACAGCAGCATTTTTCTCATTGGCTGGAACCAGCTGGACTGCATGCTGATCCCTGGCTGTGAGCTCTCTATGAGGATCTGAAGGGGTGATGGGCCCCCTGGTTGCTGCACAGAAGTGTTCCCACAGGGAGAGAGGGTTACTTGGAGCTCC
Source organism: Cephalopachus bancanus (assembly GCA_027257055.1). Classification (NCBI taxonomy): domain Eukaryota; kingdom Metazoa; phylum Chordata; class Mammalia; order Primates; family Tarsiidae; genus Cephalopachus; species Cephalopachus bancanus. The sequence continues at coordinate 1,037,455 of JAPVLO010000380.1, read as the reverse complement.
TCTTGACTCTCTCTCTCCCTGGATAGAAGTCAATCTGTATTCAGAACTCAAAAACTTTCCACAGCTTTATCAGCCACAGCTTGCTCAAAACTGGAGCTGCCTGTTGTAGCAGAACTTGCCCTTGGAGTGAATGAAGTTGGTTATAGATATTTCCCAGCTTGAGGCTGACCATCAAGGGCTACTTACAGGGTGTGAGATCTCAGAGATTGTTAGACTGTAAGCATTCAGAGTTTAGATGGGTTACCAGACCTATGTGGCCTCTTGAAGCACACCACTATGTTGTTTCCAAAACACTTCCTGCGTAGGACTAGAGTCCCATGTGGCTGCGGTGGGGAGCCCTAGCAGTCCTTGTTAGTAAGTTCTATTTTCCCGCCTCACCTTTTCCCACATATGCAGCAGCACTCTAATTCTGATACTAGCTGGACAACAATGGGGCTTCCTGGCTCCAAAGCCAGTTGCTCGCTCTCTCCTCTCCCTGCTCTCAGTGTCTCCCAAGAGTCCTCTGCAGAATGTGGTGTGCATCCTCTGCCTCAGCCTGCTCAAGTTGCTGGAGTCACCAGCCTTGAGGACTTTCCTCCTTAATCTGCTCTGAAAGAGAGGTGACAGTTGGCTGCTTCTAGGTGGCCATCTTAAATCCAAATATTCTTTTTTTTTAAATGTTTTATTTTAAAATTGTGGGGTACAGTTAAGGGTTTGGTTTACAAATATGTATCATTCAGGCACCCTTGTTGATAAGGGGTGTTTCCCCGTCCCCAGACAGATATTCACTACCATTAGTCCCACCTCCCTTCCCCTCACCATCCTGCCCCATAGTTTCCCACCACTGCCAGTCCTTTTTTTATAGTATTATGATAGATGTTCAAGGTCCACTATATGAGTGAGAACATGTGATACTCAGATCTTTGTTTCTGTGAGAGATCACTCAGCATTATAGACTCTAGTTCCATCCAGGTTGCTGCGAATATCATGATTTTGTTCTTTTTTATGGCTGCATAGTATTCCATCGTGCATATGTACTACATTTTTTTAATCCAGTTCACTTTTGATGGACAGCATGATTGGTTCCAACCTTGCTATTGTGAACAGTGCTATGATAAACATACGTGTGCAGGTATCTTTCTGACAGAGTGATTTGAGTTCTTCAGGGTATATTCCCAGTAGGGGGATTGCAGAGTCATATGGGGGGTCGATATTTAGAGCTTTTAGAAATTGTCACACTGCTTTCCACAGTGCTTGCACTAATTTACACTCCCACCGACAGTGTAGAAGTGTTCCCTTTTCACCACATCCTCTCCAGCATCTGTTATTTTTTGAGTTATTGATAATTGCCATTCTGACTGGAGTTAGGTGGTATCTCAGTGTGATTTTGATTTGCATCTTCTTGATGATTAGTTAGGTTGAACATTTCATCATGTGTCTGTTGGCCCCTCAGTCTTCCTTTGAGAAGTGTCTATTCATATCTTTTGCCCACTTTATAATGGGGTTGTTTGTTTTTTTCTTTTCAGCACTTTTGAGTTCCTTGTAGATCCAAGATGTCAGGCCTGGATTTGGTAAATACATTTTCCCAGTCTGTGGGCTGTTTTCCTGCTCTCTTGATGGTTTCTTTGGCTTTGCAGAAGCTTGTCAGTTTAATGAGGTCCCATTTGTCTATATTATCTCTTATGGCCTGCGTGTTTCGGGTATTGCTCAGGAATTGGACGCCAGTTCCAATTTCCATAAGGGTGTGTCCTGCATTTTCTAAGGTTCTTATGGTTTGAGGTTTTACATTTAGGTCTCTAATCCATTTAGAGTTAATTTTTGTGTATGGGGATGAATAGGGATCTTGTTTGAGTCTTCTGCATGTGGTCAGCCAGTTTTCCCAGCACCATTTACTGAATAGGTCCTCCTCTCCCCAGTGGTAGGTGGTGAAGGCTTTGTCAAAGATGACTTGGTTGAGAAATTGAGGTTTTTGCTTCTGGAATCCCAATTCTATTCCATTGGTCTATATGCCTGTTCCTGTACCAAATTCAAGCTGTTTTGATTATTGTACCTTTATAGTAAAGTTCAAAGTTTGGTAATGTGATACCTCCTGCTTTGTTTTTTGTTTTGTTTGTTTGTTTGTTTGTTTTTGCTGAGGATTTTTCTGGCTATTCTTGGTTGTTTGTGTTTCCATATGAATTCCTGTATTGTTTGTTCTAGGTCTGAGAAGAATGTTGCTGGTAATTTGATGGGTATTGCATTAAATCTGTAGATTGCCTTAGGTAAGATGGACATCTTCACATTGTTGATTCTTCCAGTCCATGAGCATGGGATATTTTTCCACTTTTTTGTGTCATCTTTGATTTCTTTGAGCAGTGTTTTGTTGTTTTCATTGTAAAGGTCTTTCACATTTTAGGAAGATGCCAAGGTATTTCATTTTGTGTGTGTGTGTGTGTGTGTGTGTGTGTGTGTGTGTGTGTGTCTATTGTAAATGGGATTGATCTTTTTATTTGGGTTTCTGTTTTTTTATTATTGGTGTAAAGAAATGCAATTGTCTTTTACACATTTATTTTATACGCTGAGACTTTGCCACAGTCTTTTATCAGTGTAAGGAGGTTTTTGACAGATTCTCTTGGGTTTTCAAGGTACACAATCATGTCATCTGCAAAGAGAGATAATTTGACTTCCTCTTTTCCTATTTAGATACCCCTGATTGCCTTCTCTTCCCTGATTGCTCTAGCCAGGACTTCCAATACTATATTGAACAGGAGGGGTGAGAGTGTGCATCCTTGTCTTGTTCTAGTTTTCAGGAGAAATGGTTCCAATTTCTGTCCATTTAGGAGTATGTTGGCTGTGGGTTTCTGGTAGATGGCTTTCACTATTTTGAGGTATGTTCCACTTAGGCCTAGATGTTCGAGGGTGTTTATCAAGAAGGGTGCTTGATTTTATCAAAAGCTTTTTCTGCATCTAATGATATAATCATGTGGGGTGTTTTTTTTTGACATCTGTCAATTTATTTAGTTACATTTATGGTTTTACGAATGTTGAACCAGTCTTGCATCCTAGGGATGAAGCCTACTTGGTCATGATGGATGATTTTTGAGATGTGTTGTTGAATCCAGTTTGCTAGGATCTTGTTGAGAATTTTAGCATCTATGTTCATCAAAGATATTGGCCTGTAGTTTTCTTTCTTTGTTTGGTCTTTACCTGGCTTGGGTATCAATGTGATGTTAGCTTCATAAAATGATTTGGGGGAGAGTTCCATCTTTCTCAATTGCCCAGAATACCTTCAGTAGGATTGGTATTAGCTCCTCCTTAAATGTCTTGTAGAATTCTGCTGAAGTCATCTGGTCCAGGACTTTTTTTTTGTAGGTAGTTTTCTTATTACATAGTCAATTTCCTTGATTGTTATTGGTATATTTATGTTCTCAATTTCTTCTTGTTTCAATCTAGGCTGGTTGTGTGATGTCAGAAAGTTCTCCATTTCCTTAAGGTTTTCAAGTTTGTTTCCATACAAGGGTACACGGTAGTCTCTAATGACTTTTTTGTATTTCTTCAGGATCAGATGTGATTTCACCTTTTGTGTTTCTGATTGTGTTTTTCTGGGCTTTTTCTCTCTTTTTCTTGGTCAGTCTAGCTAGGGGAACATCGATCTTGTTTATCCTTTCGAAGAACCAGCTTTTTGTTGCATTGATTTTTTGTATTATCTTTTTGTCTTCTATGTCCTGGATTTGGGCTTTTATTTTGGTGATCTGGATTCTTCTGCTGAAGTTAGGGTTTTGGTGGTTTTGCTTTTCCAGCTTTCTTAGGTGGCTTGTTAGGCTGTTAATTTGTGATCCTTCCATTTTCTTCATATGCATTTGTAGAGATATGAATTCCCCTCTTACTACAGCTTTCATGGCATCCCAGAGATTTTGGTAAGATGTTTCTTCATTTTCATTTGTTTCCGGATATCTTTTAATCTCTGTTTTGATTTCATCATTGACCCAGGAGCTGTTTAGCATCATGCTGTCTAGTATCCATGTCTTTGTGGGTTTTGGGGAAACCTTGTTGATGTTGATGTTGATGTTTATTCCACTGTGGTCCAAGAAGGTGCATGGTAAAATTTCGATCTTTTTAAATGTGCTTATGCTTGATTTATGGCCAAGTATGTAGTCGATCTTAGAGTACGTTCCATGCAGTGATGAGTAGAATGTATATACTGTGGTCATTGGATGGAGTGTTCTGTAGGTATCAATTAAGTCCAATTGGTCAAGAGTCACCTTGAGGATCTCATTGCTGATTTTTTGTTCTGATGATCTGTCTAGGGTTGTAAGTGGGGTATTAAAGTCCCCAGCTCTGATAGTGTTAGAGTTCATATCATTTTTGAGTTTATGTAGAAGCTGCTTTATGAAAGTTGGCACTCCTATGTTGGGTACATATATGTTTAAGACGTATATTTCTTGGTGATGGATTGAACCTTTTATCATTATGTAGTGGCCTTCTGTATCTTTTTAAATTTTTGATAGCTTAAAGGGTATTTTGTCTGAAATTAAGATTGAGACTCCTCCTTTATTTTGTGTTCCATTCGCCTGAAAGTTTGTTTCCCATCCTCTTACTTTGAGTCTGTGAGTGTTCTTTCAAGTGAGGTGAGCCTCTTGAAAGCAATAAATTGTTGCTTGGTGATATTTTATCCATTTTGTCATTCTATGTCTTTTCAGTGGTGCATTTAATCCATTCATATTTAGGTTAATTATTGAAATGCGAGGGTTGATCCCTGTCATAAGGTTCTTACAGAGTTGTTGTTCCTGTTTGTTTGTTGTATTTCTTTTGGTTTTGGAGTTGGTTTATGTGTGTTGTTAATCTTTTGCCTGTACTTTGTGAAGAAGCTGCTGTTCTTTTTTCCTTTTCTTCTGTGTTCAGTACTTTCTTAGTTTTCTTGTAGGGTGGTCTGGTGCAGCTAGGTTCTTAGGGATTGGATATCTGGAAAGATTTCAATTCTCCCTGCTGATGAAGCTTACTTGGCTGGGTAGGTTATTCTGGTTGAATTGTTTATCTTTTAGAACTTTGGAGATAGGACTCCAAGCTCTCCTAGCTGGAGGATTTCGTAGATAAATCTGCTGCTATTCTAATTGGTCTTCCCTGGTAGGTAGTCTGACTTTTTCTTGCTCCTTTAGGATTTTTCTTTTTCTTTTTTTTTTTAGGGATTATTGTGCTGGAGTTGGTCTCCCCAGTCTGTACCTGCTGGGCTCCGCTGATCCTTTTCCCCAGACCAGTGTGTAATACAGGCATGAGCCATCCCGAGCGCCCAGGCAGTTCTTGAACTTGGATCAGGAATTTAGTCATGACCGGATTCGGCTAGATGGCAGGTTTCTTTTTGTCTTTGTTTAGGAGAATTATTATGTGTCTGGGAGTTGGTCTTCTCATTTGTTGTCCTGCAGGGGTTCTCTGAATCTCTTGTGTTTGAATTTTTGCATCACTGATGAGATGAGGGAAGTTTTCTTGAATGATTTCATGAAATGTTTGTTGCAGTGTGACCTCTGACACTCTCTATCGCTGCCTCAGGAAGGACAATTACTCTTAGATTTGGTCTCTTGAAGTAATCATTCATCTCTTGAAGGTTTTGTTCTGTCTTTTTAAGCTTCTTTGCTATGTTTTTGACAGTTTGGGTTAGTTCTGTATTTTGGTCTTCAAGCTCTGAGTCTGTTTCTTCTGCTTAGCTAATTCTGCTTTCCATGCTTATTAGCTTGTTATTTATTTCCATCACAGTATTCTTTACTGCTGTTATTTCTGTCATCAGCTCCTTCCTATTTTCCTCTTGTCTCTCCTCAATTTTTTTACTCTCTATTAATGTCTTGATGTCTGGGTTTTTTGCATGTGACCAGTCATTCTGGGGGCTCTTCATTGTTTGTGCTCTGAAGTCTGTTTTCTCAGTGTCTGATCTCCCAGGGGTCTGTGTGAACCCTATATTCTTCTTTTGGTTTTCCTTCATTTGTGCAGCTTTTTCCTCCCTACATTTCCCTTCCCTCCACTTCCCCATCTTCTTTAATTCTGTTATTCAGGGGTGGAGGGGTTGCTTTTACTTCTGTTTGTTCAATCTCCTATTCTTCCTAATGTATTTCCTCTTGCTTTGTTCAATTCTGGAGTTGGACTGTAGGTTCAGGGCAGTCTTTTTGCAGTTTTGAGATTTAATTAAGGGGGGAGTTGTGATTCAAAATCTCTCTGCAGCTCCCTGCTCAAGTTGCTGGAGTCACCAGCCTTGAGGACTCTCCTCCTTGATCTGCTCTGAAAGAGAGGTGCCAGTTGGCTGCTTCTAGGTAGCCATCTTGGATCCAGATATTCTTTCACTTCTGCTTCCCTCCCATGATGCCCTGTTGGGCCCTTAGCATCTCATGCTGAGGCTTGTGTAGTATCCTCTGAAGTAGTGTTCTTACTCTTGAGTCCTGTCCCCAATCTGTTCTTCAGACTTCACCCACATGAGGTGTAAGTAGTTTTAAGGCTCTGGGAATTATTTCGTAGGAAAGTGGCTCTTAACATTTCATGTGCAACACTATAATCTGGAAGCCTTGCGAAAACACTACAAAGAGCTTCAATCCCTCCAGAGTTTCTGACACAGGAGGTCTGTGGTGGTACCTGGGAATTTGCATTCCTAACAGATTTCTAGGAGCTGATACTGCTGTTAGCTTGAGGTCTACACTTTGAGAACCATTGTTTCTAGATTTGAGAAGGATTACAGCCCAGACAAGGAGAAGTGAGGATAGACCCAATGGACTGGCATGTATGATTGGTTCCACCCAGGGCGAGTCAAGGTGGGAGACACACTGCAGATCTGGGGCAAATGCCCTATAACTATGACAAGCCCAGAAACAGCCAAAGCAAGTACAACAACAGCAGCAGCAATGCTGGGTAAGTGAAAGCAGCCTCCCCTCTCTGTGACGTGGGAGTTGCCTTATGTGCCTGGTCTTCTTTAGCCCTCCCTTCATCTTTCCAGTGAGAAATGTGAGGCTTGATGTTAACACATGTATCTGCCTTACAGCTGGGCTCAGACTGAGGTCTTTGACTCTGTCCTAGGCACAGAGAGATGATGAGGAGACTTAAGCCTGAGTTGGGCAGATAGATGTTATTGCACTTTTGCAGTCTCCACATCTGTTGCTTACTACCTGTGTCACCTGAAACAGATAATCTCTCTCTGCCCAGTGTCCTGAACAATGGTGATATCAACAATTTCCTCTTGGGGTTGTTGTGAGGTTTACCTGTCATGTGTAAAGAAAGTTCTGTCTTTGAGGGTGGCTGCCATGAGCACTCAGTAGTGTGGGTGTCCTTGCTGGCCACAGTGCTGTGAGGCAGTTGGGTCACCAGCCTCTTGACTATGGTCAGAAGAGGCACTTGGAAGGTTCCCAGACACAAAATCTTCCTTCCTATGTGAACTCGACAGATAAGTCTTACCTGCTCCTCCTTGGAATGGCAGAGGTCCACCCTGGGCTCATGTTTCTTACAATCTCTACTGATGGGATTTGATGTAAAGTAAAACCCTCAGCCCCATTCAGCACCCTTAGGTGCCCCCAGTCTAAGAGGACCCAGCGGCACCATGCCCAACCCCCACCCTCACCCCTCAGCCACCCCAACACCTCACCTAGGGACTTACTTGAGTGGGCAGAACCCACAGAGTAGAGGCTTGGGCCAGGCTCCAGGAGGCTTCCAGCCTGGTCTGCACTTAGAGACAGTGAGATTAACACACTCAGCTGGGATTTTCTAAGGTTTTAGGGGTATGAAGAACCATTAATTTCTTTATTTATAGGGAAATAAAGATAAAATAGCTCAAGACTTTGGCCTCTAGCAGGTTGAGGCCTCTTCCTATATGTTCCAAGCATTAGAAAGCTATTTGGGTCAAAAGCCTCCTCTTATTGTCCCTCTTGAGCCAACACCCAAGTGCCCGCCTCCATGAAGAAATTTGAAGCCCTGCACCTGGGTCATTTTTCCATCCCAGCCTCAGAGGGTCCCTTGTCATCTGAGATTTCTCTTCCATCTGGGTAGGTTGGGAGGGAAAAGACACATTTGGAGGTTATACAACCATCTGGTTGGTAGACAGGATGTCATAGCTCTGAATCTTTAGCTGGGGATGATCCATTTATCTACCACCTGATGTTCCTGGGTACTGTGGCAAAGCTTCCTTTTCCATTCTCGCATTCCTCTTGTCTAATTCATTTTCCAGGAAAATTCTAAAGAATACTTACTGTGCAATGTCAGCAAGAAGGAACTGGGTCTGTGTACAGCACCTAGCAAGGTTGCTTTAGGAATTACACTTTATCCCCTTCCCCTCCACCCTTTTTTTAAAGAGACAAAGTCTCGTTCTTTTTGCCCAGGCTGGTGTGTAGTGGTGCTATCATAGCTCACTGAAGTCTCAAATTTCTGGTCTCAAGCTGTCCTCCTGCCTCAGCTTTCCAAGTAGCCCTGCCATGAGTTTTTAAAGAGTCTTACCTCCTGAGCAGCACTGGAATTCATCTTTTCCCCAGTCTTCAGAGTTCATTTTCACTCCTGAGTTCTCCAAAGAGGACATTTTCAGAGTTGAGATATTACACAATAGGAGATGGAATGATGTGCAAGACCTAAGTAGACTGAAAGGGAAAAGTGATAGCAACTTCCAATCCCGGAACAACTTGCTAGATGTCCCTCGTGCTGAACAGGTCACTGGCATTGCTTTCTGCTTGGAAATGCTCATTGCACCCAGGAAGACTTCACAGGGCCAGGTCATGCTCTCCTATCTATCACTCCTCCAAAGCAGAGTTTTTAAAATATGGATCACAATTCTAACACATACATCATAATATCATTTTTTGTGGATCTTGACATTTTATAAAAATAAAATACAAACGAAAAGCTCAAGATGCATTGCTTTAATCCCAGGACTGGCAAACTATGGCCCATTGGCCAAATCTGGGCCACTGGCTCTTTTTTATTTTTTTTAAATAAATTTTTATTGAAACACAATCATGTCCTTGTTTACCCACTGTCTATGGCTGCTTTGAGTAGTTGAGAAATCATTTGGCAAGCCAGGTTTAAAATACTTACTGTCTGAGCCTTTCCATAAAAAGTTTGCTGACTCTCTGCAGTAGCCAAATTTTGCCTAACAAAAAACAAATTTCGGTAAAACCCATATCTATGAAAAACTGGTGCCTTGAAAGGTCCCAAGAGGTTCAATTTCCAATATCATAAGGAAAGACTGATTCTCAAGATTTACTGCATCAGGAAGAATTGGAGATTATATATACATATATAGATATTTTGCACACCCTATGTCAGTTGACAAAAAGCTCTACCCAACATCAGTCCAGGTCAACACAGTGAAGGAAGTGGAGCAAGAATTGATATTCCCATTTTACAATGAAAAATCTGAAGCTAAGTGACTTCTTCAAGGTCACATCACTTTTAAGATTGCAGAGAGAGGCAGTTTGTTTAGAAAACCAACCTTTTGAGAATGGCTTGGCAGTGAGACAAAGGAAATGAAACAGCTTTTGCAAAAAATATAGGTGACAATGAAGGGCTCTAGGGTGAAGAGGATTCACACCAGGTGCTTCTGGGAGTGGATACAGCTGGTGAGTATTTAAGGGCAGAGATAGCTACTATTTTATTTAACTTATTAGCCTGTATCCCAAAAACATAAAGCACAACTGCTTTTGTCATTTTAGGGTATATCAAAGAGCTCAGAAAATTGGTGGCACCTGATAAAGAATTTGGCAGTCAGGACATGAGAACAAGAGATGTCTAAAAGAAATGTGGGAGGCTTTCCCCCAGTGGCTGCTGCTCCCACCACTGCCAGCCTGCTCTTCAGCCAGCCATGTAGGCCTGCGAGCTGGCAGACACCAGCCTCAAACACTGCTCTGCTGCCACCACTGCTGCCAGCCTCACTGACCCACGGGCTGGAAGCCCACAGTCCCATGCACCACTCTGCTAACACAGCTGCCACCACCACCACCGCCACCCCACCAGGGGCAGCCCTCGGCTCCCAGCCCCATGGAACTCCTGGCTCCCTCACCTTCTGCACCACCACACTCCACCCTGAGTCACCCCACACCATGCCAACCTGCAGCACCCAGCTGTCTCACATTCTGCCTCCTCCAGCTCAGTCCCCAACCATGGCAGGACCAGAGATCAGCTGGAGGCCCAAGTTCAGGCAGAGACCTGCATTGCCCCACTCAGCTCCACCAAGCTCTGCCCAGCCTACAACCTGTGACCTAAGGTAATTGCATCAAACTGGGAGAGACAGAAGTCCCTCTCCTATGTTAGAAAGGACACAGTTCAGATCTGAGTGGCAGACTTGACAGGTAGCGAGCCGATTGAGTCCAGATCTGATCCACCCTTCTTCCACAGCAGGCCTGGGTCATCTGACCCTAGCTGTGAGCAACACTACCAGCCTGTGATGAGAGCTGGAGATCAGAGTTGAAAGGACGTTGGACTTAGAGGCATGATCTCAGAGTGTGCTTGGTTCCCTTGTTTTTATTTTTTATTTTTTTCTTTGTCTGTTTTACTCATCTTTTTTTCTCTTTTCTTTCTCTTCTTACTATTAATGATAACGTTTTCATACTTGTTTTGTTTCTGTTATTTTACTGCTTTTTTTTTCTTTAAACTTCATGTTTGTGTAGGGGAATAGTACATCAATAAGGAGGTTGGTTGGCTTGTGTGTCTGTATGATTGTCTGTATGTTTTTGGGATTTTTTTAATCTTTTCTTTTTTGTGTCTCTTTTCACTTGTTAGTTGGTATGTTTTCCCTCTTACTCTTTTCTCTCTCAATCTTCCTCTTCCCCCCCTTTCCTGTTCCATTCTTTTCCTTTTTCTTACCTCATTTTGCTTTCAGGAAGCAAAGCTATACCCCCACTGCATGGACAGATTGCAAGGTTGTGTGGAGTGGGTTCCAGGGTACCCATACACCTGTCAGTGGATACTGGGATCTGCTGATAGATTTTGAATCATAGCTCCACCTTCAATTAAATCTCAAAACTGCAAAAAGTTATAGCCCCCAACCCACAGTCCAGCTTCAGATTTGAACAAAGCTAGAGGAGTCACATAGGAAGAATAGGAGATTGAGCAAACAGAAGTAAAAGCAACTTCACTATCCTTGAACAACAGAATTAAAGAAGGAGGGCGAGGAAATGGTGGGGAGGAAAATCTACACAAATGAAGAAAAACCAAAAGAAGGATATAGGTCTCACACAGACCCCAGGGAGATCAGACACTGAGAAAACAGGCTTCAGAATGCAAACAATGAAGAGCCCCCAGAATGACTGGTCACATACCACAAACCCAGACATCAAGACATTAATAGAGAGAATATAAAGAATTGAGGAAAGACAAGAGAAAAATATGAAGGAGTTAATAACTGAGATAACATCAGTAAAGAATACTGTGATTGAAATAAATAACAAACTAATAAGCATTCAAAGCAGAATTAGCCAAGCAGAAGAAAGAATCTCAGAGCCTAAGGACCAAAATATAGAACTAACCCAAACTGTCAAAAACATAGAAAAGAAGCTTAAAAAGACAGAACAAAACCTTCAAGAGTTGAGAGATTACTTCAAGAGACTGAACCAAAGAGTCATTGAACTTCCTGAGGCAGAAAGAAAGACAGAGACCACTCTGGAATAAACATTCCATGAAATTATTCAAGAAAACATTCCTCTCTCATCAGTGATGTGAAAATTCAAACACAAGAGATTCAGAGAACCCCTGCAAGACAATAAATGAGAAGACCAACTCTCAGACACATAATAATTCAATTAAACAAAGTTGGTATAAAAGAAAAAAATTCTAAAGGAAACAAGAGAAACAGGTCAGACTGCCTACTGGGGAAGACCAATTAGAATAGCAGCAAATTTATCTACAGGAAAACTTCAGGCTACGAGAGCTAGGAGCCCAATCTTCAAAGTTCTCCAGCTCGGTGGCTCAACCTGTAATCCCGCGCCTTTGGGAGGCTGAGGTGAGTGGATTGCTTGAACTCGCAGGTTCAAGATCCACCTGGGCAACTTGGCAAGACCTCATCTCTACAATAAATTAAAAAAAAATAGCTGGGTGTGGTAGCCCGCACCTGTAGTTCCAGCTACTTGGAAAGCTGAGGTGGAAGGATCGCTGGAGCCCAGCAGGTCAAGGTTGCGGTGGCCGGGAGCAGCCACTGCACTCCAGTCTGGGGACAGAGTGAGACTCCAACTCAAAAAAAAAAGTTCTCAAAGATAAACATTTCAACCAAGAATAACCAACCCAACTAAGCTAAGCTACATCAGTGAGGGAAAATTAAAATCTTTCCATACATCCAATCCTAAGAACTTACCCTGCCTCCAGACAACCTCTACAAGAAACACTTAAGAAAGTATTAAACACAGAAGAAAAGGAAAAAATAAAAACAATGTTCTTCACAAGAGTAGAGGAAAAAGATTAAAACACACATGAATCAACCCAAAAACCAAAAGAAAGACAACAAACAAACAGGAATAACAACAACTCTATAAGAACCCCATGACAGGGATAAACTCTCACATTTCAATAATTAACCTGAATGTGAATGGACTGAATGCACCATTGAAAAGACATAAAATGGCAAAATGGATAAAATATCATTGAGCAACAATATTGTCTCCAAGAGACTCATCTCACCAGAAAGGACACTCACAGACTCAAAGTAAGAGGATGAGAAGCAAAATTTCAGGTGCATGGAACACAAAAGAAAGCAGGAGCTGTGATCTTAATTTCAGACAAAATATCCTTTAAGTTATCAAAAACTTAAAAAGATACAGAAGATCACTTCATAATGACAAAAGGTTCAATCCATCAACAAGAAATATCCATCCAAACATATGCACCCAACATAGGGGCACCAACTTTCATAAAGCAGTTTTTAGACAAACTTAAAAAAGATATTGACTCTAACACTATCATAGCTAGGGACTTTAATACCCCACTCACAATCCTAGACAGATCATCAGGACAAAAAATAAACAAGGAGATCCGGAACCTCAATCTAATTCTTGACCAAATGGACTTAATTGATACCTACAGAACACTCCACCCAACAACCAAGGAAAATACATTCTACTCATCACTGCATGGAATGCATTCTAAGATTGACCACATTCATGGCCATATGAGTCATAAGCAAATTTCATAAGACTGAAATTTTGCCACGCACCTTCTCAGACCACAGTGGAATAAAAATAAATATCAACACCAACATGCTAAGGAGTTGCTTAGCATCATGCTGCTTAATGTCCATGTCTTTGTGGGTACCCACAAAGACATGGACACTAAGCAGCATGATGCTAAGCAACTCCTTAGTCAACACAGAAATCAAACCAGATGAAGCATATTGTATACCTAACCCTTAACTGTACCCCACAATATCAAAATAAAAAATATTGATAAAAAAATATACCTGAAAACAAATGAAAATGAAGAAACATCTTACCAAAATCTCTGGGATGCCATGAAAGCAATACTAAGAGGGGAATTCATAGCTCTAGAAACACAGGAGGAAAAGAGAAAAATCACAAATTAACAGCCTAACAAGTTACCTAAGGAAGCAGAAAAGGAAGCCCATCAAAACCCTAACTTCAGCAGAAGGATCCAGATCACCAAAATAAAAGCCCAAATCTGGGACATAGAAGACAAAAAGATAACACAAAAAAAATCAATGAAATAAAAAGCTGATTCTTTGAAAGGAGAAACTAGATTGATGGTCCCCTGACGAGACTGATTAGGAAAAAGATAAAGAAAGCCCAAACACAATCAGAAACACAAAAGATGAAGTCACATCTGACCCTGAAGAAATACAAAAGATTATCAGAGACTACTATGTACACTTGTATGGAAACAAACTTGAAAACCTAAAGGAAATGAAGGACTTTCTGATATCACACAACTTCCCTAGGTTGAAACAAGAGGAAATCGAGACCCTAAATAGACCAATGACAATCCAGGAAATTGACTATGTCATAAGAAAACTACCTACAAAAAAAGCCCTGAACCAGATGGCTTTCCAGCAGAATTCTACAAAACATACAAGGAGGAACTGATGTCAATCCTATTAAAAGTATTCCAGGCAATTGAGAAAGATAGAACTCTCCCCAAGTCATTTTAAGAAGCTAACATCACATTGATACCCAAGCCAGGTAAAGATCCAACAAAGAAAGAGAACTATAGGCCAATATCTTTAATGAACATAAATCTTAAAATTCTCAGCAAGATCCTAGCAAACCAGATTCAGCAACACATCTCAAAAATCATCCATCACAACCAAGTAGGCTTCACCCCTGGGACGCAAGGTTAGTTCAACATTCATAAGACCATAAACATAATTAAATAAATCAACAGACGTAAAAACTAAAACCATCATTAGATGCAGAAAAAGCTTTTGATAAAATCTAGCACCCCTTCTTAATAAAAGCCCTCAAACATTTAGGCATAGATGGAACATACCTCAAAATAGTAAGAGCCATCTACGAGTAACCCACAGCCAGCATACTGCTAAACAGAGAGAAATTGGACCATTTCCCCTGAAAACTGGAACAAGCTAAGGATGCCCACTCTTACACCTCCTGTTCAACATAGTTTTGGAAGTCCTAGCTAGAGCAATCAGAGAAGAAAAGGCAATCAGGGGTATCCAAATAGGAAAAGAGGAAGTCGTTATCTCTCTTTGCAGACAACATGATTCTATACCTTGAAAACCCAAGAGAATCTGTCAAAAAAATACTTCCTTGCACTGATAAAGGACTTTGGCAAAGTCTCAGGGTATAAAATAAATGTGCAAAAGACAATCGCATTTCTATACACCATTAATAAACAAACAATAATCCAAATAAAAAGCACAATTCCATTCACAATAGCAACCAAAAAATAAAGAAATACCTTGGCATCTTTCTAACCAGAGATGTGAAAGAGCTTTACAATGAAAACTACAAAACACTGTTCAAAGAAATCAAAGATGACACAAACAAGTGGAAAAATATTCCATGCTCATGGATTGGAAGCATCAACATTGTTTTGTTTGAGTTGGAGTCTCTCTCTGGACTGGAGTGCAGTGGCTGCTCCGGGTCACTGCAGCCTCAAACTGCTGGGCTCCAGCGATCCTTCCGCCTCAGCCTTCCAAGTAGCTGGAATTACAGGTGCGCGCTACCACACCCGGCTGATTTTTTATTTATTGTAGAGATGAGGTCTTGCCAAGTTGCCCAGCAGGTCTCAAACCCATGGGCTCAAGCAATCGACTCACCTCAGCCTCCCAAAGCATGGGATTACAGGCTGAGCCACCGAGCCCAGCTCAACATTGTTAAGATGCCCATTCTATCTAAGGCAATCTACAGATTTAATGCAATACCCATCAAATGACCAGCAACATTCTTCTCAGACCTAGAAACAGCAATACAGGAATTCATATGGAAACATAAATGACCAAGAATAACCAAAACAATCCTCGGAGGAAAAAAAAAGGAAAGCAGGAGGTATTACACTCCCAGACTTTAAACTTTATTTTAAACTTATAATAATCAAAACAGCCTGGTATCTGTACAAGAACAGGCATATAGACCAAGTGAATGGAATTGAGATTCCAGAAACATCAATTTCTCAACCAATTCATCTTTGACAAAGCCCCCAACACCCACTAGTGGGGAGACGAGAACCTTCAGTAAATGGTGCTGGGAAAACTGGCTGACCACATGCAGAAGATTGAAACAGGACCCCTACCTATTCCCATACACAAAATTAACTCTAAATGTATCACAGACCTAAACATAAAACCTCAAACTATAAGAACCTTAGGCTTAGAAAATGCAGGAAACACTCTTATGAAAGTTGGAACTGGCAACCAATTCCTGATCAAAAAAAAAAAAAGAGAGATAAAATAGACAAGTGGGACCTCATCAAACTGACAAGATTCTGAAAAGCCAAGAAACCATCAAGAGAGCAGGGAGACAGCCCACAGACTGGGAAAAAGTATTTGCCAACTCCACGTCTGACAAAGGCCTAACATCAAGGATCTACAAGGAACTCAAACGTGCTGAAAAGAAAAAAACAAATAGCCCCATTACAAAGTGGGCAAAATATATGAATAGATACTTCTCAAAAGAACACATATGAGCAGCCAACAAATACATGAAAAAATGTTCAGCCTCACTAGTCATCAAGGAGATGCAAATTAAAACTACACTGAGATACCACCTAACTCTAGTCAGAATGGCCATCATCAATAACTCAAAAAATAACAGATGCTGGAGAGGATGTGGTGAAAAGGCAACACTTCTACATTGTTGGTGGGAGTGTAAACTAGTACAGCCTCTGTGGAAATCAGAATGGCGATTCCTAAAAATTCTAAAAATCCACCTTCCATATGACCCCACAATCCCCCTACTGGGAATATACCCAGAAGAACTCAAATCACTCTGTAAAAAAGATACCTGCACACATATGTTTATTGCAGCATTGTTCACAATAGCAAGAACATGGAACCAACAGTGCTGCCCATCAAAAGAGGACTGGATAAAAAAATGTGGTACATATACACAATGGAACATTACGCAGCCATAAAGAAGAACAAAATCATGAACTTCGCAGCAACCTGGAAGGAATTAGAGTCTATAATACTGAGTGATCTTTCACAGAAACAAAGAACTGAGTATCACAGGTTTTCACTCATAAGTGAACCTTGAACAACTACCATAATACTATAAGAAAAAGATTGACAGAAGCGGGAAACTGCAGGGGGGGGGGACGAGGAGGTGGGATTGACTAGTCAAAATCTGCCTGGGGAAGGGGGGGCACACCTCATCAACAAGGGTACCTGCACAATGTATATTTGTATACCTAACGCTGAATTGTACCTCACAATTTTAAAATAAAATAAAATTTAAAAAGAAATGAGGGAGCCCAAAGATATGAAGATACTATGGTGCATTTGGAGGGCAGAATGACACTCACAGACTGGAGGACCTGAGGACATCCCCGTGAGCTTTTATGGAATCTGCCACCTGTATCAGGATGAATGCAGGTGACTTCCACAGAACTCCCTAAAGATGCAGGGCATCTGACCATCTGAAATCCATCGATTTCCACCTAAGAACACAAAGTATTGGATCCCAAAGTCTCTTTCCAGAGACCAATAATTTCTAGACTCTGAAATCAGTCCTCTCAGCCTTCAGAGAAGGTGCTAGCATTATCAGGGTTTGCAGGTTTTCTAAGCCCATGTCTGCCTGTCCCTCCAGCAATGCCCTACTTGTTGGAAAGTATTCCTGGGATACAGCAGGTTGAGAGCAAAGAGGTAAGGGCAAGTCTCAGAGATAATATTTAGAAATTCAGGGAATCTATAGAGGAAAAGAAGGAAGCCAGATAGCCAAATTCTGCTCCACCTTCCCATTCACATCAGCTGGCCTCAAAAGCCATGAGTGAGGACCACCTACCTGGGTCAGGATTCCCAGCAGACTGTGGCTCTGTGTTGGACTCCTGGAGCTCTGTTTGTCTTCTGTCCTTAGGATCCCTGATCAGTTTGGGAGTGAATATGCAAATGCAGCATTTATTATTTAGCCAATACTAAAGAGCATCCTAGATTGTAAGGCACCACTCAGCACCTGCTATTTTTCATGCCAGGGATAAACAAATTCCTGTGGGGTAATGTCATTCTGCCAAGAGCTGTGCCACACCATTCCACACATTTCAAGACACTTGAGATGCAACTGCTGGTTCCAGTCCAACAACGAAGCTGTAGGAAACAGATGTGAATGAAGGAAAGAGGAGACACAGACTATGGGTCAGTCAGTGAGCTGGGGAGTTTCAGGGAAGGCTTTGTTCCCATGTTGGCTCTTTGTCTCAACCTCAGATTTCAGACAAGTGACGTCAACATATCCTGGAGAAAAAAGTCCTCCTTTCATGTCTCCTTCCAGGTCCACTCCAGGATACATTGACACTGCCTTGCACATCTTCTCTGTCCCTTCTTCCTCAAACATGCCGTGCAAAGTACCTTTCAAGGACATTCCTTGATCAAACCCAACAAGGATAGCTTCCCTCTACATCCTGTAGTCTATTTGCTTGCATTTTCATGCATTTTGCATTGCATCTGCGTTTGTCAGTTATAATGTACAGCTGTTTCAAAATGCCACATATGGCTGGACAATCCAGGTGAAAATCACTGGGACCAATTAAGGCAATAACTTCTGAAGCACTATCACCAGCATGTCCTAATTAAATAGAAGATTGGACTTAAAATCTGCCATTATTATGGTGTTTTCTATTCATTACTCTCATTCTGTTTCTTCTCCCCTTCTTGTTTTTTTTTGGGGGGGGACATTGAATACTATTATCATTCCATTTCTCTCCCTACTAGCTTGAAACGTATGCATTTATTTTCTGTGATATTAGCACTTACCTAGAAGTGCTAGAAGTGCTTCAAGATCTTTAACTTACAGAAAAACTAATGCTAATGAATAGGTTTGCTTTCCTCCCACACAATTCAAGGACCACAGAACACCTCCATTTACCTCAACTCTCTCCCAACTCTTATGCCAAATATTTTACTTTCATATGCTTTGAAAGCTTAAAAGACTTTATTTCATAACATGAGTCTTCATTTACATTTGCCCACATTTTTTGCACTTTCTTTGCTCTTTATTTCTTCCTGTATCTATGACCTTCCATCTGGGATCATTTTCCTCCTACCTGGGGTACATACTTCGCTGTTCAATACAGTAGCCACTAGCCAATTGTGATTCTTTAAATTTAAATTATGTAAAATTGAATTAAATTACAAATCCAGTTTCTCAGTCTCACCAGCCACATTTCAAGTGTTCAGAAGCCTCATGTGACTAATGACTTCTGAACAGCAAATATATAGAATATTAGCGTCGTTGCCAAAAGCTCTAGTTCTTTTCCTGCAGACCTTATGTAGTAAACACCTTCTATTTGTATTTGGCGGAAAATATCTGAATTAAACCTTCTCTTGAATTACCAAGTTCAGTGTTACCTGAAGGGAGCGCTCATTTGAACTCTGCCCTTGTGAAGTTACTCCCATAGATCCCACCGCCCTACCATCCACCTCAAGTAAATATCCAGGGACAGGTGCAGAGGGGCTCCCAGTCTGGCTGCCGCCACCCCCCGCCCTGGGCCAGGGCTCCCCCAGTGCCACCGAGGGGCCACCCCGCGGGGCTGAGCACGCCTGGAGGCTCGAGCGGAGGATAGAAGGACAAGAACAGAATCGCCAGCACTGGCTGAAGATGTCCAGCCTACAGAGTCTGAGAAGGAAATTTATAATCAGGTGAATGTAGTATTATGTTGGGAGTCAGCCTTGGAGGTCCACATGATTGACAGGGTCCCAGTGGGCCCAAGACCCTGGGCCGCAGGGTGAGCCCGGGAAGCTGAGGCCCTTCTGTCTTCCACCTTTGTTGTTTGGCACCGCCAAAGAAATTCTGTGCAATCATGGAAGAAGAAAATGGCATGTTTATGTGAAGTACTCACACCTAACCTGAGAATGTCATGGTTCATTTTCCCATTTTCCCACTATGCCGCTTGGCCTTTTTTAACATATACAAGGGTTAAACTCTGAAGCACATCAAGAATGCTTTCTTTCACTTGGTTATAAGTTATTAGATATTGCTTGAGTAAAAAATGATATAAGTATATTCACTCCTTATTTGATTTAGAATTATGCAGCTTAGTGTTTAGATATAAGGTTTTTTAGAAGCACAAGTTTATGGTAAGTTCATTATGAGCTCATTATAAGTTCTAACACTTATCAAGGAGATATGTAGGTGATTTATAACACTGTTTTCACTGACTTAGGATAAAGATTAATCATTAAGTTTTTATTTAATTCATTAGTTAAAACTCTAAGTTAACATTTGTAGAATGGGTTTTCACTGAACTCATAATATACAAATCAGACACTTTTATGATAACTTAGCTAAAGACAGAAAACAACTTTGGGGGCTTGAGAAACATTATCAAAAGGTTTTCTTGAGTTTTCTTTAGAAATAAACACTGCAAGATAAGAGAAAAGTAACAAAGACACCTGGACAAAAAAGGCGATTACAAAACTTTGAAAGTCGTAAAAGCCCAAAAGAAGATAAAAACTGCTACATGAAAAACTGTGTACCTGGAAACTTTCTTGAAACATTTCAAGGACTGTAATTCGGGACTTTGAACTAAAACTATCATTTTTAGCTTTATGATAAAGACTCATTAACTGAAAGTAGATAGTGTTTTTGGCTTATTCGTTTCTTCTAAAGACCACTAGATGGTGACAACTTTTAAAACATATGTACGTGAAGGAATTTTCTTTGTCTTGCCCCTTTATGAATGGTATAAAAGCTCTGTGTTAAATAACATTAAATTGTCATCTGTTCAGGAAGCAGGTGTCCGAGTATAATATTTTCGTCCTTCGCCTATCCATCTCTCCTTCAGGAGATCTCATGACCCGGCAAAGGGGCTGGACCCCTTCAGTATTAAAAGATGCAGAAAGCATCTTGGAAGACTTGCAGTCATACCGAGGAGCTGGCCATGAAATACGAGAGGCAATCCAGCATCCCGCAGATGAGAAGCTACAGGAGAAGGCAGTGGGGTGCAGTTGTACCACTAGTAGGCAAATTAAAGAAATTTTATGAATTTTCTCAGAGGTTAGAAGCAGCATTAAGAGGTCTTTTGGGAGCCTTGACAAGCACGCCCTACTCTCTCACCCAGCACCTAGAGCGAGAGCAAGCTCTTGCTAAACAGTTTGTGGAAATTCTTCATTTCACACTCCGGTTTGACAAACTCAAGATGACAAATCCTGCCATACAGAATGATTTCGGCTATTATAGAAGAACATTGAGTCATATGAGGATTAATAATGTACCAGCAGAAGGAGAAAATGAAGTAAATAACGAGTTGGCAAACCGAATGTCTTTGTTTTATGCTGAGGCGACTCCAATGCTGAAAACCTTGAGTGATGCCACCACGAAATTTGTATCCGAGAATAAAAATTTACCAATAGAAAATATGACCGATTGTTTAAGCACCATGGCTAATGTATGCAGAGTCATGCCGGAAACACTGGAATGCAGAAGCAGGTTTACAAACGAGGAGACGGTGTCGTTCAGCTTGAGGGTGATGGTGGGCGTCATGATACTCTATGACCACGTGCATCCAGTGGGAGCATTTGCCAAAACTTCCAAAATCGATATGAAAGTTTGTATCAAAGTTCCTAAGGACCAGCCTCCCAACAGTGTAGAAGGTCTTCTAAATACTCTCAGGTACACAACAAAACATTTGAATGATGAGACTACCTCCAAGCAAATTAAATCCATGCTGCAATAACAGTTCTGGAATAAGCACCTGCTGGAGACAGAAGACAGTATTCTGTAATGACTGAGAATGCACAGTTTTTTAGTGATTGCAATTCCTATCTCATTTATTCTTGCTTTTCTTTCTTTCCTCTGTTCCTCTTCCCTCTTTTTAAATCATGTTCTTGTTCTTAAGACTTCTTTTCTGTGCCAAAATCAGTAAAGTTTCACTCTGAAGGGATCTTGGATCTTGTCCCTTCCACAAGCCACTGAGGCAGCTAACTATGCATTGCATTGGGGTCTCTGCTGAGAAAAATTCTGTGACTTGAACTAAATATTTTTAAATGTGGATTTTTTTTGAAACTAATATTTAATATTGCTTCTCCTGCATGGCAAAACTGCCTCTTCTGCTATTTAAAAGCCCTCCATGACTTTGTTTTCTACTGCAGCTTTTCTCATGTGCAGCCAAAATGAAATGTTTAAATTAACCGTGTTGTACAAATGGTACCCAACACAAACTTTTTTAAATTAGTAAGACTTTTGTTTAAAGTTTTAAGTTTGCATTTTGACTTTTTTTGTAAGGATGTATGTTGTGTGTTTAACCTTTATTAACTAACATTAAAAACTGTGATGTGTGCATAGAATATTACATATGCATGTTCATGTTTAAAGAATGACTGCTGATGATAAAATAAAAATCAGCTTTCATTTTTCTAAAAAAAAAAAAAATTGTGTGTGAGGCCGGGCTTGGTGGCTCAGCCTGCAATCCCAGCACTTTGGAAGGCCAAGGTGAGTGGATTGCCTGAGCCCGCAGGTTCGAGATCCACCTGGGTAACTTGGCGAGACCTCATCTCTACAATAAATCAAAAATTAGCCAGACGTGGTAGCACACACTTGTAGCTCCGGCTACTTGGAAGGCTGAGGCGGATTGCCAGAGCCCAGCAGGTCGAGGCTGCGGTGGCTGGGAGCGTCCCACTGCACTCCAGCCTGGGCTACAGAGTGAGACTCCAACTCAAAAAACAAACAAAAAAAATAAATAAAATAAAATAAAATTGTGTGCGAAAAAAATTTACTGCTTGGGTGACCAAGGTTAAAAATTATATTTTTTAATACTTTTGGAGTTTTCAATCATGTGACTATTTCAATTATTTCAATTTATTTTTTATTGTATCATATTTTTTAAATATTAGAATGAAATGCATGTGTACTACATAAAAGAAATCTACCCATATTGAAAATTGTATTAAATAACCTCACCAACAAGAATGAGGAAGTACAGTACTAGCCTGAAGAAACTTTGGAAATGACTGGAGTCTGTAAGATTAGAGGCAAAGAGAACATTACATAACCACTGTCCTCTAGTAGATAAAGCTGTTTTCCGTGGATACAGTTTTACAGTTTTGAAATCATTATACAATATATGTATGCTGGAACTGAGCAATTGAGTAAATAGATGGTGGATGGTAGAAGCCAGATTTCTCACTGTTAAAGTAAAAGTTTATAGGCAAGCACAGGAAGAAAATCTAAAAGGAAACATGTGGTCATGGATTACAGCTGGAGACATCAATATGAACTCATATTTAGCTCAATATATAAACAGATTGTGGCTACATATAGAAATATTTATATATGCATGTATATGGGCGGTATACACACACATATTTTCTTGATCTGTCAACTGAGAGAGCCTAGAAGAAATGACATCACAGTAATAAGAAGCATACCTGAGGCCCAGATCTTTGTTTCTAATATCACCCTCCAATACAAGGAACCCAGGTTCTTAGAGAAATGACTCATTCTAGGGCCAGGAAAGAAAATATACAAGATGAGCCAAGAACATTTTGCAGTGCCAAACAGTAAGAATAAATAAATAAATAAATAAATAATAAATAGATATAGAATAAATAAAATTAAATAAGCAAAACAACAATAAAAAGGCAATGCTAATAATGTAAAATAAATAAAGAATAAAATTGAATAACAAAACAACAACAAAAAAGGCAATGCTAATAATATAAGGTCCAACAATTAGCTTTATGAACCATTCTAGAAAAAGTGCTACAGACCTCATTGTTGAATATCACTATGGTTAACTTTGAAGTACTTCCCTTGGGAACCTATGCACTGATGCCAATGTCCAAAGCAATTTTGGAACTCTTTTTCTGGAATGGCCATCAGAGCTGTTGTCATTATTTGCTGAGGTCTAACAATTAAGTTTCTGAACTTGGCACTGTGCACTTACATGGGCAGCTCTGTACAAATAGCTGTATTGAAACACCCTCCCTACTCACCTGATCTGGCTCTGATGACTTTTTTCTTTAGCTGAAGGTGCTTTGCAGGTCAAGTTTGAAGAGGAGGAGACAGAGAAGAGGTAAGAGCAATGTCACTGCATCCTGGAAGGAGACATAAAAGGAGCCATTTTTCTCCAGGAAATGGGGACTCTACTTGTCTGAACTCTGAGTCTGAGACCCGAAGCTCCTCTTCTCACTGACTGACTTCCTCTTTCCTTCATTCATGACTGTTTACTACACCTTGGTTGTTGGACTGGACCGGAAGTTGTATGGTCTGTCGCAAGTACCTTGAAATGTGTTGAATGAATGTGGCACAGCTATTGGCAGAATGATACTACCCCACAGGGATTTGTTTATACCCCATAGCATGAAAAATAGCAGGCAAGGAGTGGTAACTGACAACCTACAATGCTATTTATTTTGGGCTAAATAATAAATTTTGTATTTCTATATCCACTTCCAAACTGATTATTCTAGCTGAATACCAGACCTAGCTCTTTTAAATCAAGGATCCTGAGGGAGAAGACAAACAGAGCTTCAGGAGTCCAACTCAGAGCCACAGACCTCAGGGATTCCTGGCCCAGATAGGATTCCTGGTCCTCGCTTGTGACTTTTGAGGCCAACAGACACGGATGGGGAAGTGGAGCAGCATCTGGCTGCCTGGCTTGCTTCTTTTCCTCTATAGATCCCCTGAATTTCTAAATATTATCTCTGAGATTTGCCCGCCAACTGTACTCACTCCCAGAACCACTTGGTGTGAATTCTCCCCTCCTGTTCACCGCCTTTGATGCCAAGCCCTTGTTTTTTCATTTTATTATTTTCTATTTTATTTTATTATAAAAATGTGGGATACAAGGATTAAGGTACACAAGTAATATATCTGCAGGTGAAGTTTTGGCCTCTAACTAGTCCTCACTTCCCCTGGTAAAGGATCAGGTACACTTTGTGTTGTTACATGCCCCTCCCTCCCATGACTGGTAGTGTCCTGTGACTGCTGATTCTTCCCTTGTGCTTTTGTGATTAATGTTCAGGTCCTACTTATGAGTGAGAACATGTAGTATTCGGTTCTTTGCTTCTGCGATAGATCGCTAAGAATGATTGCCTTCAATTCCATCTAATTGCTGATGGAAGTCCATGATTCTTTCCATCTTCATGGCTATGAAACATTCCACCATGCATATGTACCACATTTTCTTTATTCAGTCTACTTTCAATGGGCATAAGGATTGGTTCAATGTTTTTTCTTTTTTTTTTTTTTTTGAGTTGGAGTCTCACTCTGTCACCCAGACTGGAGTGCAGTGGCCACTCCCGGCCACCGCAGCCTCGACCTGCTGGGCTCCGGCGATCCTTCCACCTCAGCCTTCCAAGTAGCTGGAATTACAGGCGTGTGCTACCACGCCCGGCTGATTTTTTGTTTTATTGTAGAGATGAGGTCTCGCTGCCCAGGCGGGTCTCGAACCCGCGGGATCAGGTAATCCACTCACCTCAGCCTCCCAAAGGCGCGGGATTACAGGCTGAGCCACCGAGCCCGGCTCCATGTTTTTTCTATTGTGAACAGTGCAGCAATAAACATGCCTGTGCAGTGCAGGTGTCTTTTGTAGAACAATTTGTGTTCCTCTGGGCATATTGCCAGGAGGGGAATTGCTGGATCTTTGTTTATTTTTGCTCTTTTTTGTTTCCATATGAATTTCTGTGTTGTCATTTCCAGGTCTGAGAAGAATGATGCTGGTATTTTGATAGGTATTGCGTGAAATCTGTAGATTGCCTTGGGTAGAATGGATGTCTTAAAAACATTGATTCTTCCAGTCCATAAACAATGGATGTTTTTCCATTTGCTTGTGTCCTCCTTGATTTCTTTGAACAGCGTTTTGAAGATCTCATTGTAAAGGTTTTAAATGTCTCTGGTTATGAAGATGCCAAGGTATTTTGTGTGTGTGTGTGACTATTATGAATAGAATTGAGCTTTGTATTTGGTTATCTGCCTGTTTGTTACTGTTGTATAGAAATGGCATGTATTTTGCACACTGATTTTGTACTCCAAAACTTTCTCAAAATCATTTATCAGTACAAGGAGCTTTTAGGTGAAAACTTCCTTAAGTTTTCAAGGAATTGGATTATATCATCCACAGAGAGGTATAGCTTAACTTCCTCTTCCTATTTTGATACCCCTGATTTCCTTCTCTTGCCCAATTTCTCTAGCAAGAACTTCCAGCACTATATTGAACAGGAGAGGTGAGAGTGGGCAACCTTGTCTTGTTCCCGTTTTCAGGAAAAAGCTTCCAACTTCTGTAAAATGAGCAGTATGTTGGCTGTGGGTTTATCATAGATGGTTCTTACTGTTTTGAAAAATGTTGTCCTAGCTTGGGCAATTAGACAAGAGAAGGAAATCAGGGGTATCTAAATAGGAAAATATACCTCTTTGCTGATGATATAATCCTATATCTTGAAAATCCAAGAGAATCTGTCAAAAACCTGCTAGCACTGATAAAGGACTTTGGCAAAGTTTCAGGATACAAAATAAATGTGCAAAAAACAGTTGCATTCCTAAACACCAACAATAAGCAGGAAGAGACCTAAGTCAAAAGCACAATCCCATTCACTATAGCCACACAAAAAATGAAATACCTCGGGATCTTCCTAACCAGAGAAGTGAAAGACCTTTACAATGAGAACTCCAAAACACTGCTCAAAGAATTCCAAGAAGACACAAACAAATGGAAAAATATTCCATGCTCATAGATAGGAAGAATCAACATTGTTAAAATACCCATCCTACCACAGCAATCTACAGATTCAATGCAATACCCTTAAGTTACCAACATCATTCTTCTCAGACCTTGAAAATGACAATACAGAAATTCACATGGAAACATAAATGACCATGAATAGTCAAAACAATCCTTAGCAGAAGAAACAAAACAGGAGGTACCACACTTCCAGACTTCAAACTTTACTATAAGGCTACAGTAATCAAAACAGCCTGGTATTGGTACAAGAACAGGCACATAGACCAATGGAACAGGATAGAGATTCCAGAAGCAAAGTCTCAAACCTCAACCAACTCATCTTTGACAAAGCCTCCAACAACCACCTCTGGGGAGAGGAGAACCTATTCAGTAAATGTGCTGGGAAAACTGGCTGACCATATGCAGAAGATTGAAACAGGACTCCTATCTATCACCACACAAAAATTAATTCTAAATGGATCAAAGACCTAAATGAAAAACCTCAAACTATAAGAATCTTAGAAAACGCAGGAGAAACCCTTATGGAAATTGGAACTGGCAACCAATTCCTATTCAAAACGCTAAAGGCCAATACCTTAATAAATAAGATAGACAAGTGGGACCTCATCAAACTAACGAGCTTCTGCAAAGCAAAAGAAACCATCAAGAGATCAGGAACACAGCCCATGGAATGGGAAAAAAGCATTTACCAACTGTATATCTGACAAAGGCCTAATATCTAGGATCTACAATGAACTCAAATGTGCCTAAAGAAAAAAAACAAACAGCCCCATTAAAAAGTGGGCAAAAGACATGAATAGTCACTTTTCAAAAGAAGATATCCGGGCAGCCAAGAGACACATGAAATGCCAATAAAAACCACATTGAGATATCACCTAACCCCAGTAAGAATGGCCATCATTAATAAAACAAACAACAACAGATGCTGGCAAGGATGTGGAGAAAAAGGAACGCTTCTACACTGCTGATGGGAATGCAAACTAGTACAACCTCTTTGGAAGACAGTGTGGCAATTTCTGAAAGAATTAGAAATTGACCTTCCATAAGACCCAGCAATTCCCCTATTGGGAATATAACTGGAGGAACTCAAATTGTTCTACAAAAAAGATACTTGCGCATGTATGTTTGTTGCAGCTCTATTCACAATAGCAAAATCATGGAATCAATCATCGAAGCTGGACTGGATAAAAAAATGTGGTACTTATGCACAATGAAATATTATGCAGCCATAAAGAAGGACAAACATATGGACTTTGCAGCAATTTGGATGGATCTGGAGTCCATCATACTCAGTGATCTATCACAGAAAAAAAGAACAGAGTACCATATGTGCTCACTCTTTAGTGGTCCTTGAACAATTATAATACTATAAGAAAGGGATTGGCAGTAGTAGGGAACTGTCGGGGAGGAGGGTGGGATTGGCAGTTGAGGGAAACTGCTAGGGGAGGGAGGGGCATACTTCATCAACAAGGGTACCTGTGTAATCAATGTTTGTATACCTAACCCTGAATGGTACCCCACATCTTTATAATAAATAAATAGAGAATTTTTTAAAAAAAGAAAAATGTTCCTTCTATGTCTAGGTGTTCAAGGTTTTTTATCAAGAAGGAATACTGGATTTTGTCAAAAGCTTTTTCTGCATTTAATGATATAATAATGTAATTCTTGTTTTTACATCTGTTAATGTATTGATTTATGTTTACGGTCTTGTGAATGTTGAACCAGCCCCACATCCCAGGAATGAAGCCAACTTGGTCATGGTGAATGATTCTTGAGATGTATTGTTGGATTCTATTTGCTAGGATCTTATTGAGAATGTTTGCATCTATGTTCATTAAGGAGATTGACTTGTAATTGTCTTTTCTTGTTGTGTCTTTACCAGGTCTGGATATCAGTGTGATGTTAGCGTCACAAAATGATGTGGGGAGAGTTCAATCTTTCTCAACTGCCCATAATACTTTCAATAAGATTCATATCAGCTCCTCTTTGTATGTTTTGTAGAATTCAGCTGGAAATTCAACTGGTCCAGAGCTTTGTTTTTTTGTTTTGGAGGTAGATTTTTTGTTTTTTTATGACAAAGTTGATTTCCAGGAAAATCAACTGTTTGGGGTTTCAATTTCTTCTTGTTTCAACCCTGGATGATCGTGTGACATCAGAAATCCTCCATTTCCTCTAGGTTTTCAAATTTATTTCCATACAAGTGTTCATAGTCATCTCTGATAATCTTTTGAATTTCTTCAGAGTCAGTTGTTACTTCATCTTTTTCATTTCTACTTGTATTTATTTGGGGATTTTCTCTTTTTCTTAGTCAATCTGGCTAGGGGTTCATTGGTCTTATTTATCCTCTCAAACAACCAGCTTTTTATCTTGTTGATTTTTTCTATGATATTATTGTCTTCTTTGCCCTGCAGTTACGAATGTATTTTGGTGACCTGGATCCTTCTGCTGAAGTTAGGATTTTGCCTTTCTACCTCCTTTAGGTGTGACATTAGGCTGTTTATTTGTGATCATCAGTTTTCTTGATGTGTGTGTGCAGAGCTATAAATTTCCCCTTTACTACTGATTTCATGACATCCCTGAGATTCTGGTAAGATGTATCTTTGTTTTTATTTTTTCCAGGAATCTTTTAATTTTTGTCTTGATTTCCATGTTGACCCTGGAGTCGTTTAACAGTATGTTGTTTAGTGGACATGTCTTTTTGTGCTTTGCGGGGATCTTGCTGGTAGTGATATTTATTTTTATTTCACGATGATATGAGAAGATGCATGATATTTCAATTTTTGGGAATTTGTTTATGCTTGATTTATGTCTGAGAATGTGATTGATCTTGGAGTATGTTCCATGTGCTGATGAGTAGAATGCATACTCTGTATTTGCTGGGTGAAGTGTTCTGTAAATGTCTATTTTTTTAAATTGGAATATCACTCTATTGCCCAGGCTGAAGTGCAGTGGCACACTCACAGCTACCCCAACACCTGCTATGTTCCGGCGATCCTTCCGCCTCAATCCTCCAAGTAGCCAGATCTACAGGCATGCGCTACCACACCTGGCTAATTTCTTATTTATTGTAGAGACGAAGTCTCGCCAAGTTGCCCGGGGCTGATCTCAGACCCGTGGGTTCAGGCAATCCACCCACCTCAGTCTCCCAAAGTGCTGAGATTATAGGCTGAGTCACCTAGCCCAGACTGCAGGTGTCTATTAAGTCCATTTGAGCTTTGAATTGAGGTTCTGGATCTCGGTATTGATTTTTTTGTCTCAATATTCTATCTAGCGATGTTAGTAGGGCATTTAAGTCTCCAATTTTTATTGTGTTTGGGTCAATGTTCTCTTTTAGTTTACTTAGCAGTTGATTGATAAAACCTGGTGCTCCTATGTTGGGTGCATACATGTTCAGAATTGATATTTCTTGCTGTTGGATTGACCTTTTAATCAATATGTAGCGTCCTTCTCCATTCTTTTTAATTGTTGATAGTTTGAAGACCGTTTTATTTGATATTAGAATAGCTACTCCATTCACCTGAAAGTTCATTTTCCAGCTTCCAATTTAGAGTCTGTAGGAGCCCTTTGTAGTGAGATGGGTTTCCTGGAGACAGCAGATCATTGAATCATGGTTTTTTATTTTATTTTATTTTATTTTATTTTTGAGTTGGAGTCTCACTCTGTCACCCAAACTGGAGTGCAGTGGCTGCTCCCGGCCACCGCAGCCTCGACCTGCTGGGCTCCAGCGATCCTTCCACCTCAACCTTCCAAGTAGCTGGAATTACAGGCATGCGCTACCACGCCTGGCTGATTTTTTTATTTATTGTAGAGATGAGGTCTCGCTGCCCAGGCGGGTCTCGAACCCGCGGGCTCAGGCAATCCACTCACCTCAGCCTCCCAAAGGTGCGGGATTACAGCCTGAGCCACCGAGCCCGGCGAATCATGGTTTTTTATTCAGTTTACCACTCTAGGACTTTTCAGTGGTGCATGGTGCATTTAGTCCATTCGCATTCTGACTGATTATTGAAATATGAGAGTGTGTCCCTGTAATAGGGCTCTTAGAATGCTATTTTGCTTTCTTTTAACTTTGGCATTAATGTGTGTGTGTGTGTGTGTGTGTGTGTGTATGTGTGTGTGTGTGTGTGTGTGTGTTTTCATTTTTGTGGATGTACTGTATAATCTGTTGACTCTGTATTTGCTTGTACTCTTGTGAAATGCATGGTAGTTCTTTTTTTCTGTGTTTAATCCCTTCTTAAGCATTTCTTGTAGAGTTGATCTGGAAGCAGCATAATCGCTTAGGGATTGGATGTCTGGGAGGTATTTTAATCCTCCATTGCTGATGGAGTAGCTGGATAAGAGCAAATTCTTGACTGGAATTGCTTATCTTTGAGAACTTTAAAAATTGGACTCCAATACCTTCTAACTTGTAGTGTTTCTACCAATAAGGATGGTGGTATTCTATTTGGCTTTCCCCAGTTGGTAGTCTGACCTTCCTCTCTTACTGCCTTTAGGATTTTTTTCTTTTACACCTACATTGTGTAGGCAAATCACTATGTATCTAGAGGTTGGTCTTATAATTTGATACCTTGCAAAGGTTCTCTGAACCTCTTGTACTTGGATGGTCATATCTCTGGCGAGATGGAGAAAGTTTTCTTGAATGACCTCTTGGAATGCTTGTTCCAAGCTATTCTGTTTCTCTTTCGGCTTCAGGTGTACCAATCAGGCATAAGTTCAGCCTCTTATATAATTCAATTTTGAGTTTTCTTTCCATGTTTTTAGCAGATTGGATTAATTCCATATCTCAGTTTTTAAGCTCTGAGATTCTTTCTTCAGTTTGGTTAATTCTGTTTTTCATACTTGCTAATTTGTTATGTATTTCATGGATGGTGTTTTTATGGCCAAAATTTGTTATAATTTTATTCATTCTTGCTTGTTTTTATTCATTCTTGTTCATTCTCTCCACCCATTCCTTGATATCTGCATTTGTGTTCTGAGGCCAGTTGTTCTGGGTGATGAGATCTCCATTGTTTGAGCTCTGAGGTCTGTTATTTCAGGCACTGTCTTTTTAGAATTCTGGGGATTATCTGTGTTCTTCTGTTGATTTTTCCTCATTTATGACAGATATTTTTTTCTTTCTCTTTAATTCCATTACTCAGTGAGAGAAGGAGAACTTTTAACTCTGTGTTTGCCCAGCCCCCTATCCTTCCCTGAGCAGAACCTCTGAATTTGTTCAGTTTTGAAACAGGGCTGGGATGGGTAGCTATGCTGTCTCTTTGCAGTTTTGAGAGTTGAATAAGGTGGAAGGAGGGGAGGTAAGATTCAGAAACTACTTGAAGATCACAGTGTTCACTGACTGGTGTGGGCCTCCTGAGACCCACTCCCCACCATCACACAATATATCCATGCAATAGGTATGTGTACCCTCTGAGTCCCAGATAATGCAAAAGAAAAGAACAGAGAAAAAAGAGAAGAAAAACAAAGGAGAGAAAAAAAGAAATAAAAAAGAAAAACAAAAATGAACACACACACACGAAAAAGAAAAATAAATAGGTAACATGCAAAAAAAATTGTGAGCGCTGAGCTCCCTCTTGTGGCGGGTTCTTTAACTTCAGGGTTTTTGTTTGTTTTCCTGCTATGCTTGTCTCCTGTTGTATGGAATTGCTGGCCAGCACATTGGGGACAGGGGGCGCCAGCATGCTTCCGACCTCCACAGCGCCAGGCTTGCACCAGGGGGAACAGCCTCCACTTTCACCCTCCTGCTCTCCGTGTGGTCAGGGGGGGTTTCTCATCCCCAAGCATGCCAGGGGTGACTCCTACGATTGGTTGCTGGATCCCCTCTCTCCGCCCTGTTCTGTGGAAGAGGTGCTGGATTATCTCTTCCCCAGGTGCTGGTGGGCACATCAGCTAGGCTCACCCCACAGGAGGGTCCTCTCAGCACAAGAGCCATTCCCAGCGCCACTTGTGTTCAACCCCCTCAACTGCATACTGACCAGGCTTCCTCCTGTGTGGGTCAGATGTTTTGTGGACTGCTAGGGGAAGGCAGTTGGATCAGTTCCGCACTCACCACTATCCTTCTGCAGCTGAATTCTCCTCTTATGAATGCACCTGTTGTCCTGTGGCTGGGCCAGAGTGGGAAATGGGGTGACTGGAATTCTGCACCCACCTTGTCCCCCCAGGGATTCTGTACTTGAGGATGCCGCTTCTGGGTTCATAAAGATCAACCCCAGAGAGATTTGATGTTCACCCCCTAGACTCAAGGCACCAGTCTGTTGCTCAAGGGTGAGGACCCCAGAGCACTTCTCTGCCCAGGTCTCAAGACAATGGCAATGGCAGAGTGCCTGCATCTTCTAGCCAGTGGTTCTCAGACTCTGGTTCCCTTGCTGTGCTCTTACTGTGGCCTTTGCTGCCAATGTACTGTCTGGTGCTGAAGGTCGGGGTGGCAGAGCTGGGCACAGAGTGGCAACCATGCCCTGGGGCTTCCTCCTAAGGAAGGCTTTGTTAGATTCAGAAAATTGTGCTCGCTTCTGTGCTGTAGGAAGTGCTGGGTTTAGAGCAGCAGTGGTGGCAGCTGCTTCACTAGGAGAGTCAGGGCTGCTTGTTCCCAAGTCCCCACTAGGTTTGACACTTGTATATCCACTTGTATATGCACTCACACACCCTCACCTACTCAGTGTCATCCTCCCAAGCTACTCTGCCATCCTCCCCTACTTTAATTTGTTTGCAAAAACTATTTAGTCTCACTCCTAAGCCATTCTCAGAAGGTTGGCTTTCCACACAAACTGCCCATCTCTGCAGACATAAAAGTGCTGTGACCTTGAAGAAATCACTTAAATTCAGATTTTTCATCTGTAAAATGGGAATACCAATTCTTGCTCCATGTCCTTCACTGTGTTGACCTGGACTAATTTTGAGGACTTTGTCAACTGAGATAAGGTGAGCAGAATATCTTACATGTACATATAATCTCCTCCAACACCTCCTGGTGAAGTAAATCTTGTGAGTCAGCCCCACCTTATGATATTGGAAATTGAGCCTCCTAAGACCTTTAAAGGTCCAGTTTTTCATTAAAATAGGTGATACATAACCTGTTTTCTGTTAGGCAAAGATTAGGCTACTGAGAGTCAGCAAACTTCTTATGGAAAGGCTCAGATGGCAAGTATTTTAAGCCTGGCTGACCAAATGATCTCTTAACTACTCAAAGCAACCATAGACAGAAGGTAAGCAAAGGTGTGATTGTATTTTCAATAACAATTTATTTTTTAAAAAAAGGCAGAAGCCCGGATTTAGCCATTAGGCCATAGTTTTCCAGTCCTGGTATTAGAGCTTTTTGATTGTACTTTACTTTTATAAAATGTGTAGATCCACAAAAATGATACCACAACATATGTGTCAAAATTGTGACCCACAATTTTGAAAACTCTGCTTTGGAGGAGTGATAGACAAGAGAGCATAGCCTGGTCCTATGAGGACTTCTGGGTCTGATGAGCATTTCCAAGCAGTGACATCCAGAAAGCCATTCTGGGGTTGGAGTTGCCTTAACTGGTCTCCTTTCTGTCTACTTACATCTTGCACTTTGTCCCATTACACATAGTGTAATAACTCAGTGTTGAAAAATGTCCTCTTTGGATAACCCAGGAGTAAAAACAAACTCTGAAAACTGGAAAAAGATAAACCACAATGCTGCTCAGGAGGTAAGATACCTGTGAAAACACGTGGTAGGGCTACTCGGAAGACTGAAGCAAGAGGATAGCTTGAGTCCAGAAATTTGAGACTTCAGTGTGTTATGACAGCACCACTGCACACCAGCATGAGCAACAGAGTGAGACCTTGCCTCTTAAAAAGGCGGGGAGGGGGCTAAAGTGTAATTCCTAAAGCAGGACCTTGCTAGGTGCTGTGCACAGACCCAGTTCCTTCATTGCACAGTAGGTGTTCTTTAGAATGTCCCTGGAAAATGAATTAGACAAGAGGAATACAAGAATAGAAAAGTTTATTTTTATTCCACTGTGGTCTGAGAAGGTGCATGATAAAATTTCAGTCCTTTTAAATTTGCTTATCCTTGATTTATGGCCAAGTATGTGATCGATCTTAGAGTACATCCATGCAGTGATGAGTAGAATGTGTGTTCTGTGGTCTTTGGATGGAGGGTTCTGTAGGTATCAATTAAGTCCATTTGATCAAGAGTCACATTGAGGTTTCGGATCTCATTGCTGACTTTTTGTCCTGATGATATGTCTAGGGTTGTGAGTGGGGTATTAAAGTCCCCAGCTATGATGGTATTGGAGTCGATGTCTTTTTTTAGTTTACCTAGGAGCTGCTTTATGAAAGTCGGTGCTCCTATGTTCGGTGCATATATGTTTAGGATGGATATTTCTTGTTGATGGGTTGAAACTTTTATCATTATGTAGTGGCCTTCTGTATCTTTTTTAAATTTTTGATAGCTTAAGGGGTATTTTGTCTGAGATTAAGATTACGATTCCTCCTTTCTTTCGTGTTCCATTCACCTGAAAATTTGTTTCCCGTCCTCTTACTTTGAGTCTGTGAGTATCCTTTCTAGTGAGGTGAGTCTCTTGAAGGCAATAGATTATTGCCTGGTGATATTTTATCCATTTTGCCATTCTATGTCTTTTCAGTGGTGCATTTAGTCCATTCACATTCAAACTAATTATTGAAATGTGAGAGTTGATTCCTATCATAATGTTCTTACAGAGTTGTTGTTCTTCCTGTTTGTGTGTTGTCTTTCTTTTGCTTTTAGAGTTGGATCATGTGTGTTTTTAATCTTTTGCCTGTACTCTTGTGAAGAACGTTGTTGTTCTTTTTTCCTTTTCTTCTGTGTTCAATACTTTCTTAAGTGTTTCTTGTAGAGGTGGTCTGGTTGCAGCGTAGATTCGTAGGGATTGGATATCTGGGAAAGATTTCAATTCTCCCTCACTGATGAAGCTTAGCTTGGCTAGGTAGGTTATTCATGGTTGAAATTGTTTATCTTTAGAACTTTGAATATAGGGCTCCAAGCTCTCCTAGCCTGAGGGTTTTTGTTGATAAATCTGCTGCTATTCTAATTGGTCTTCCCTGGTAGGTAGTCTGACCTTTTTCTCTTGTAGCCTTTAAGATTTTTTCTTTTATACCTACTTTGTTTAGGCGAATTATTATGTGTCTGGGAGTTGGTCTTCTCATTTGCTGTCTTGTAGAGGTTCTCTGAATCTCTTGTGTTTGAATTTTTTCATCATTGATGCGATGAGGAAAGTTTTCTTGAATGATTTCATGAAATGTTTGTTCCAGTGTGGCCTCTGTTTCTCTCTCTGCCTGAGGAAGGCCAATTACTCTTAGTTTTGGTCTCTTGATGTGATCATTCATCTCTTGAAGGTTTTGTTCTGTCTTTTTGAGCTTCTTTTCTATGCTTTTGACAGTTTGTGTTAGTTATGTGTTTTGGTCTTCGAGCTCTGAGATTTTTTTCTTCTGCTTGGCTAATTCTGTTTTCCATAAGAATAGAAAAGGAAGTTTTACCACAGGCCCAGGCACACCAGGTGGTAGATAAATGGATCATCCCCATCTAAAGATTCAGGGCTGTGATGTCCTGCCTACAAACCAGATGGTTGTATAACCTCCAAATGTGCCTCTTCCTTCCCAACCTGCCCTTATAAAAGAGAAACCTCAAGTGACAAGGGACTCTCTGAGGCTAGGATGGAAAAATGACCCAGGTGCAGGGTTTCAGAGTTCTTCTTGGGTGTTGGCTCAAGAGGGACAATAAGAGGAGGCTTTTGACCCAAATAGCTTTCTAATGTTTGGAACATGAAGGGAAAGACCTTAACCTGCCAGAGCTATTTTATTTATATTTCTAACAAATAAAGAAATTAAATGGCCCCTAGTACCCCTAAATCCTTGGAAAATCCCACCTGAATGTACTAATCTCACTGTCTCCAACTGCAGCCCTGGTTAGAAATCCCCTGGAGCCTGGCGTAAGCCTCCTCTCTGTGGGTTCTACCCACTCAAGTAAGTCCCTAGGTGAGGTGATGGGGGTAGCTGAGGGGTGAGGGTGGGGATTGGGCATGGTGCTTCTGGGTCCTCTTAACTGGGGACACCTAAGGGTGAAGAATGAAACTGAGGCTTTTCCTTTATATCAAATCCCATCAGTAGAGATGGTAAGAAAGATAAGCCCAGGGTGGGCTTCTGCCAGTCCAAGGAGGAGCAAGTTACACCTGCTGAGTGGCACACAAGAAGGAAAGTTTTGTGTCTGGGGACTATCCAGGTGCCTCTTCTGACCATAGGCAGAAGTGAAAGAAGGAGCAGATTTAAGAATGTTTAGATCCAAGATGGCTACCTAGAAGCAATCAACTGGCACCTCTCTTTCAGACCATAACAAGGAGGAGAGCCCTTAGGTCTGGTGACCCCAGTAGCTTGAGCAGGCTAAGGCAAAGGATACACCACACATTCTGAGAGGACACAGAAAGCAGGGAGGGGAGAGAACAAGCAGCTAGCTTTGGAGCCAGGAAGCCCCATTGTTGCCCAGCTAGTATCAGAAATAAAGTGCTGCTGCATATGTGGAAAAGAGTGAGTGTGGGAGAATAGAACTTACTGCTTGCTACTAAAATGGACTGCCAGGTCTCCCCACCACAACCACATGGGACTCTGGTTCCACGTGGGAAGTGACATGGATACCACACAGTGGTGTGCTGCAAGAGGCTACATGGGGCTGGTTTTCCATCTGAACTCTTAATGCTTACAACCTATCAATCTCTGAGATCTCATACCCTGTAGACAGTGCTTGTTGGTCATCCCTCAGACAGGGAAATATCCCCTGCCAATTTTACTCACAACAAAGGCAGGTCCTGCCACAGAAGCCAGCTCCAGTTTGGAGCTCTACTCTACTTGTATGAACTCTGAAATTGGGACAAGAAAACAACATACCACACATCTTTAAAATAAATAAACAAACAAAAATTACAACAAGGCCTCCCCTAGTTAGCTCACTGGCTAACCTAGACTCTGTGTCTCCTCTTTCCTTCATTCACGTCTGTTTCCTACACTTTCTTTGTTGGACTGGACTGGCAGTTGCACAGTCTCTCAAGGGCCTTGAAATGTGTTGAATGACATCCACAAGACCATAAATGTAATTAAATACATCAACAGATGTAAAAACAAGAACCACATGATTATGTCATTAGATGCAGAAAAAGCTTTTGATGACATCTAGCATCCCTTCTTGATAAAAACCCTTAAACACCTAGGTATAGAAGGAACATACCTCAAAATATTAAGGGCCATCTACGATAAACCCACTGTTAACATATTGCTAAATAGACAGAAACTGGAAACATTTCCTCTGAAAACTGGAACAAGACAAGGCTGCCCACTCTCACCCCCCTTCTTCAACATTGTGCTGGAAGTCCTAGCTAGGACAATTAGACAAGAGAAAGAAATCAAGGGTATCCAGATAGGAAAAGAGGAAATCAAGTTATCCCTCTTTGCTGACGATACCTATACCTTGAAAATAAAAAAAAACTTTTCAAAAATCTGCTTTCACTGATAAAGGACTTTGGCAAAGTCTCAGAATATAAAATAAATGTGCAAAAGAGAGTTGCATTCTTATACACCAACAACAAGCAGTCAGAGACCCAAATAAAAAGCACAATCCCATTCATAATAGCCACACAAAAAATGAAATACCTCGACATCTTCCTAACCGGAGAAGTAAAAGACCTTTTCGATGAGAACTACAAAACACTGCTCAAAGAAATCCAAGAAGACACAAACAAATGGAAAAATATTCCATGTTCATGGATAGGAAGAATCAACATTGTTAAGATGTCCATTCTACTGGTTCAATGCAATAGCCATCAAGTTACCAACATCATTCTTCTCAGATCTGGAAATGGACAATACAGAAAGTTCTGTGGAAACATAAACAACCATGAATAGTCAAAATAATCCTTAGCAGAAGAAACAAAGCAGGAGGTATCACACTTCCAGACTTCAAACTTTACTATAACACTACAATAATCAAAACAGTCTGGTATTTGTCCAAGAACAGGCATATAGACCAATGGAACAAGATGGAGATTCCGGAAGCAAAGCCTCAATTTTTCAGCCAACTCATCTTTGACAAAGCCTCCAACAACAACCACTGGGGAAAGGAGACCCTATTCAGTAAATGGTGCTGGGAAAACTGGCTGATCGCATACAGAAGATTGAAACAGGACCCCTACCTATCACCATACACAAAAATTAACTCTAAATGGATCAAAGACCTAAACAGAAAACCTCAAACTATAAGAATCTTAGAAAACACAGGAGAAACCCTTATGAAAATTGGAACTGGCAACCAATTACTATTCAAACGCTAAAAGCCAATACCTTAATAAATAAGGTAGACAAGTGGGCAACCTCTTCAAACTGAAGAGGTTCTGCAAAGCAAAAGAAACCATCAAGAGAGCAGGGAGACAGCTCACAGAATAGAAAAAATATTTGCCAACTGTATATCTGACAAAGGTTCTACAAGGAACTCAAATGCACTGAAAGGAAAAAAACAAACAGCCCCATTAAAAAGTGGGCAAAAGACATGAATAGACACTTCTCAAAAGAAGATATCCAGGCAGCCAACAGACATGAAAAAGTGCTGAACCTCACTCATCATCGGAGAAATGCAAATCAAAAACCACATTGAGATACCACCTAACCCCAGTAAGAATGGCCATCATTAAAAAACAAACAGCAGATGCCAGTGAGGATACGGAGAAAAAGGAAAACTCTTCTGCACTGCTGGTGGGAATGCAAACTAGTGCAACCTCTTTGGAAGACAGTGTGGCGATTTCTGAAAGAACCAGAAATTGACCTTCCATATGACCCTGAAATTCCTGTATTGGGAATATACCCAAAAGAACTCAAATCAAACCGGGCTCGGTGGCTCAGCCAGTAATCCCGTGCCTTTGGGAGGCTGAGGTGAGTGGATTCCCTGACCCCACGGGTTCAAGACCTGCCTGGGCCACTTGGCAAGACCTCATCTCTACAAGAAATAAAAAATTAGTCGGGCGTGGTAGTGCACTCCTGTAGTTCCAGCTACTTGGAAGGCTGAGGCGGAAGGATTGCCAGAGCCCAGTAGGTCAAGACTGCGGTGACTGGGAGCAGCCACTGCACTCCAGTCTGGGTGACAGAGTGAGACTCCAACTCAAAAAAAAAAAAGAACTCAAATCATTCTACAGAAAGGATACCTGCATATATATGTTTGTTGCAGCTCTGTTCACAATAGCAAAGACATGGAACCAACTATGCTGCCCATCGAAGCTGGACAAGATTTTTTAAATGTGGTACATATACACAATGGAATATTATGCAGCCATAAAGAAGTATAAACATATGGACTTCACAGCAACTTGGATGAATTTATAGTTGATCATACTCAGTGATCTATTACAGAAACAAAGAACAGAGTACCATATGTTCTCACTCTTCAGTGGACCTTGAACAATTATCATAGCACTATAAGTAAGGGATCGGCAGTAGTGGGAAACTGCCAGAGGAGGGTGGGTGGGATTGGCAGTTGAGGGAAACTGCTAGGGGAGGAAGGGGCACACCTCATCAACAAGAGTACCTATGTAATCAACGTTTGTACACTTAACCCTAAATTGTACCCCACACCTTAAAATTTAAATTTAAAAAAAATGTTAAAATTGGTACATATACACAATGGAATATTATGCAGCCATAAAGAAGGATAAACATATGGATTTCGCAGCAACTTGGATGGATTTAGAGTCTATCATACTCAGTGACCTATCACAGGAACAAGGAACAGAGTACCGTATGTTCTCACTCATAAACAGACGTTGAACAATTATCATACTGTAATAAAGGAATTGGCAGTAACTTCCAGGAGAGCGGGGGTGGGATTGGCAGTTGAGGGAAACTGCCAGGGAAGGGAGAGATACACTTCATCCACAATGGTACCTGCATGATGAACATTTGTGTACCTAACCCTGAATTGTACCCCACATCTTTAAAATAAAAATTTTTTAAGGAAAGAAAAGAAAAAAAGAAATGTGTTGCATGGATGTGACACAGCTCTTGTCAGAATGACACTACTCCACAGGAACTTGTTTATACCCTAGGCATGAAAAATAGCAGTTACTGAATGGTGACTGAATACCTACGATGCTATTTAATACTGACTAAATAAAAAAATGTTGTAGTTGCATACCTACTCCCAAATTGGAATGCTGAGTTCCAGACATAGCTCTTTAAAATCAGAGATCCTAGGGGCAGAAGGCAAACAGAGCTCCAGGAGTCCAACAGAGAGCCACAGACTGCTGGGATTCCTGGCCCAGGTAGGTGGTCCTCACTCTTGGCTTTTGATGCCAGCTGACACGAAAGGGGAAGTGGAGCAGAATCTGGCTATCTGGCTTCCTTCTTTTCCTCTACAGATTCCCTGAATTTCTAAATATTATCTCGAGACTTGCCCTGACCACCTAGCTCTCAACTTGCTGTCTCCCAGGAGTGCTTTTTCAACAAGCAGGGTATTGCTAGAGGGACAGACAGACATGGGTTTAAGAAACCTGCAAACCATGATAATGCTAGCACCTTCTCTGAAGGCTGAAAGGATTGATTTCAGAGTCTGGAAATTACTGGTCTTTGGAAAGAGATTTTGAGACCCAATACTTTGTGTTCTTAGGTGGAATTGGATGTATTTCAGGTGGCCAGATGCACTGCATCTTTAGGGAGTTTTGTGGAAGCCACCTGCATTCATCCTAAAACAGGAGGCAGATTCCAAAACAGCTCACAGGGATGTACCCAGATCCTCCAGGCTGAGGGTGTCATTCGGTCATCCAGCTGCACCACAGTGTCTTCACATTTTTGGGTCCCCACATTTCTGCTAGACATCTCTTGTTCTCATGTCCTGACTACCAAATTTTCTGACAAGTGCAACCAATTTTCTGAGTCCTTTGATTTACTCCCAAACTACAAAAGTAGTTGTGCTTTGTATGTTCGGGGATACAGCCAAACAACTGATAAACTAAAAACAAATAGTAGATATCCCTGCCCTTAAAGACCCTTCAGCTGTACCCACTCCCACAACCACCCGGTGCGAATCCTCCCCTCCTGCTCACTGTCCTTGCTGGGGAGGCCTGGAGCCCTTCTTTGTTACTTTCATTTTTTGCAGAAGCTATTTAGTTCCCTTTGTCTCACTCCTAAGCCATTCTTAAAAGGTTGGTTTTCGGCCGGGCTCGGTGGCTCAGCCTGTAATCCCGCGCCTTTGGGAGGCTGAGGTGAGTGGATTGCCTGAGCCCGTGGGTTTGAGTCCCGCCTGGGCAGCGAGACCTCATCTCTACAATAAATCAAAAAATCAGTCGGGTGTGGTAGCGCATGCTTGTAATTCCAGCTACTCGGAAGGCGGAGGTGGAAGGATCGCCGGCGCCCAGCAGGTCGAGGCTGCGGTGGCCGGGAGCGGCCACTGCACTCCAGTCTGGGTGACAGAGTGAGACTCCAACTCAAAAAAAAAAAAAAAAAAAAGGTTGGTTTTCCACACATACTGCCCATCCCTGCAAACTTAAAAATGATGTGACCTTGAAGAAGTCACTTACCTTCAGATTTTCATCTGTAAAATGGGAATACCAATTCTTGCTCCACTTCCTTCACTGTGTTGACCTGGACTGATGTTGGGAGAGATAGTTGTCAACTGAGATAGGGTGAATGGAGTATCTATACATGTATATCTAAACTTCTCCAACCCCTCTCCATGAAGTAAATCTTGTGAGTCAATTCTATATTTTGATATTGGAAATTGAGCCTCCTGGGGCCTTTCCAGGCCTGTTTTGGTTTTTTTTTTTTTTTAAACATAAAAATAGGTTATACAGAAACTGCTTTTTGTTAGACAAAGATTAGGCTACTGCAGAAAGTCAGCAAACTTTTTATGGAAAGGTTCAGATGGTAAGTATTTTAAGCCATGCTGGCCAAATGATCTCTCAACTACTCAAAGCAGCCATAGACAGTAGGTAAACAAGTACATGGTTGTGTTTCAATAATGATTTATTTAAAAAAAAAACAGCCAGTGGCCCAGATTTGGCCAATGGGCCATAGTTTGCCAGTCCTAGGATTAGAGCCTTTTTATTGTACTTTATTTTTATAAAATGTCAAGATCCATAAAAATGATATCATGACATAAGCATTAGAATTGTGACCCACAGTTTTGAAAACTCTGCTTAGGAGGAGTGATAGACAAGAGAGCATGGCCTGGTCCTTTGAGGACTTCTGGGTATGATGAGCATTTCCAAGCAGAGAGCAATGCTGGTGGCCTGTTCAGCACTCGGGACATCCAGCAAACCGTTCTGGGGTTGGGAGTTGCTGTTACTTTCCCCTTTCTGTCCACTTAGGCC
The DNA here is from genome assembly GCA_027257055.1 of Cephalopachus bancanus. Taxonomy (NCBI): domain Eukaryota; kingdom Metazoa; phylum Chordata; class Mammalia; order Primates; family Tarsiidae; genus Cephalopachus; species Cephalopachus bancanus. The sequence goes on along the minus strand of JAPVLO010000380.1, from coordinate 994,859 downwards.
TTGCACTTCATCCCATCTCCTGCTGTGTAATAACTCAATGCTGAAAATGTCCTCTTTGGAGAACTTAGGAGTGAAAATGAACTCTGAAGACTGGGGGAAAAACAGCAAAAGAAAAGTAAGGTTTCTTATTTCTCTTCCCTCATTTACCCAAGATTTATGTTCAATTTCAGATCTTCCAAAGTAGAACTGGGTGATAGGGGAATTATGGACTACTCCTTAGTATTTGGTGTCTTCTAACTCAGATTCCTCCTGTTGTAAGGTTACTAGCCTCGTGACATAATATTAGCCTTGTATGCAGTTATGACAATTAGAGGTACAGCACATAGCACAGGACCCGAGGCGTGGTCACATTCTGATGATAGTGATGATAATGATGATGATGATGACAATGATGACAAAGAAGATAGTTTATAAATATGACAGTGATGGTGATGATGATGTTGATGACGGTGATGGTGACTTTGGCAATGGTGATCATGTTGGTGATAGTAACAATGTTGACAAAGATAATAGAGATGGTGATCATGGTAATAATGATGGTGATAATAACAATGGTCATGGTGATATGACAGCAATAGTGAGGGTGATGGCAGTTGATGGTAATGATAATGGTGATGGTGATGGTGATGATGGTGACAGTGATGACTCATTCACAGAGATTCTGGCTTACCTGTTTAGAGATGAGATTCAGGTATCAGTACTTTTTTAAAGCTCCTCAGATGATATTAATGAGCAATCAGTGTTGACAACCACTGTTCTAGACCAGCAGTGCTGAAACTCTTTCAGGTTAGGACCTCATCATATGCTTAAAAATTATTGAGGACCCCAAAGATTATAATTTAAAACAAATATTCGGCCAGGCCTGTAATCCCAGCACTTTGGGAGGCCAAGGCGAGTGGATTGCCTGAGCCTGCGGGTTTGAGACCCACCCGGGCAACTTGGTGAGACCTTGTCTCTACAATAAATCAAAAATTAGCCAGGCATGGTAGCTGTAGTTCCAGCTACCTGGAAGGCTGAGGCAGAAGAATCACCTGAGCCCAGCAGGTTGCGGCTGCAGTGGCTGAGAGCGTGCCACTACACTCCAGTCTGGGCGAGAGAGTGCGACTCAAACTCTAAAATAAAATAAAATAAAACAAATTTGAAAACACAAAATCACACATACACATCTTTCATTAGCCATCAGAACAATGACATCACATCTAGAAAATTCTACTGGATATTTGTAAAAAAAAAAAAAAAAGCAGAAAAAGGCAAACCATGTCTTATACTGTTATGAAACTGGTTTTGAATTCATTGATCACCTGATTCTAAAAATAAGTCTAAAGTAAATCTGACGGGTCTTCCCCAGTAGGTGGACTGACCTTTGTCTCTTGCTGCTTTTAGAATTTTTTCTTTCATGCTTTCTTTGTGGAGGCAGATTACTATGTGTCTTGGGGATGGACTTCTCATGATACCATGTAAGGGTTTTCTGAATCTCTTGCACTTTAATGGTCTTCTCTCTAGTGAGATGTGGGAAGTTTTCTTGGATGACCTCGTGGGATGCTTGTTCCATATTGTTCTCAGTTTCCTTTTCTGCTTCAGGGATACCAATCAGGTGCAGATTTGGCTTTTTGGCATATCCGTCATCTCTTGGAGGTTTTGCTCATTCTACTTGAGATTTTTTTTCTATGTTTTTGACAGACTGTTAGTTCCATATTTTGATCTTCAAGTTCTGAGATTCTTTCCTTTGCCTGATTGATCCTGCTACCTATGCCTCTTAATGTGTTTTTAACTTCCAGGATGTAGTTCTTCATTTCCAATATTACAGGATGGGCCTTTTTTTTTTTTTAATTGACCAACTCCACTTTTACTTCCTGTACAATTTTGGTGAATTTCACTTCTAGTTTCTCATAGTTCTCTTTATTCGTTTTAGCTATCCAATCTCTGAGTTCTATGACTGTCATCCAAGACAAGTTCTGTGGGGCTTCCATTGTTTGTGCACTGATAGCTGCATTTTGGGGTGCTGTCGCTTTCAGATTCTGAGGATTTCCTGTGTTTTCTTCCCCCCCCTCATTTGTGGAGGAGGGCAACTCTCCTCTATCTTTCCTCTTTGATTTCATTGCTCTGAATAATGTCCCTCTGTTTTAGGACCCTTTCTGTCATTCAAGGTAGATCACTCAGTGAGAGGGGGGCACTCATTCCTGCTCTGTTGCTCCACCCTGTAAAAGGCACCTCTGTTGCACAACTTTTCCCACGTTTGGGCCAACCAAGTTGGTTTTCAGACCATTCCAAGTACTCTGCAAGGAACGTGGGGAGGGACGGGCTCTTTGCTGGTCTGCTGTTTGCAACCCAGATATCTTTTCACCAGAATGACTTTGGGTGTCTTTAGTGTTGCTCCCTCCCCATTCTAGTTCACATTCAGCACTTGAAAGACAGAGAACTCCCTGCCACATGGAAGGGAGGGGATCCACTCTGTGGGAACACAGGGCTTGCTGGAGATTCTTCCTGATCTGGGGTGGTGGTGGTCATCAGACACTGATGGCAGACACCTTCCAAACAATATGCAGGTGAGATTTCCTGGCCTGGGAACCAGCTACTGGGCTCTGCTGGCAGAAGATGCAAGCTAGCTGGACTGCAGGTTTGTTTCCCATTCTGCTTGGGCTCCAGTCACTCACTGTTCTGCCCTGACCAGGACTTCTCCCACATGGGACCAATGACTTGTGCATGGCTGGAAGGGGGAGAACCAACCCAGTGTGTGTCAGGGTCACTCACCCCCTCTAGGGCTTCAGTTCCTCTGTGTGCCTGGCACACAGTGGGGGATGGAGTACCCAGAATCCAGCATTTGCCACCATCACAGCACTCTACTTACTTGTCTCTTTGTGTTCTAATAGACCTCCACTGGTTGCAGGGTGTTTCACCCACCCAGAACTGTTCAGGGTGCTTGCATCTAAGGGAAGCTGTGCCCTACTCTCTGCCTTACCCAGCAAGAGAGCAGCTGGTCTGCTGCTCCACAGTGGCCATCTTGAATTCATTTTGATTTTAAAAGACCCTTTTACTGGCCAAACTCACATCTCCATATAATGAACAAAAACAGCACTAATGGTCTCTGGCCTCTAGGAACACAGGATCGCTACTGATGTGTGTGTGTGCATGTGTGCATGTGTGTGTGTAAACTTGGCCAAGTTCTTTTCTCTGGCCCTCAAATTCCCATCTTCAAAATGAAAATTGAATGACCATTAAAATCTCTTGCAGTTCTTGAAATGAAGAGTCACAAATGGACTGGAGAGGACATCATGTAATATAAATAGGGGTTTCTTGTTCAGTCAACCATCCAAGACACCAAAGAGGCAACATGTAAACAAGGATCTTTAGACATATGCTCTGGCATGAAGAAAATGAGGGGCAGTAGTCGAAATCTGCCTGGGGATGGGGGGGCCCACCTCATCAACAAGGGTACCTGTACAATGCATATTTGTATACCTAACCCTGAATTGTACCCCACAATTTTAATAGAAAAAAATGAAAATGAGGGGCTTCCAGGAAATATGTGAGTGTAGATAAGGAGGGAGAAATGAGGAAGATATGGGGGCAGTGCCAATGCCAGTCTCAATCAGCCACACCTACATATGGGCATGAAAGACTGACAGCCTACAAGAGAAGGGCTGGGCCAGGGTACCAGTTAGGAGACTGAGCTGTGAGTCAAGGAAAAGGAGAAACACCTGAATCTTGAGGCAGGTGCAGGACCCAGCGAGAAGCTGGTAGTTTCCTGAGGTTTTATGTAGATAGAATCAAGGCGGCTGATGCAGATCTTTCTTTACACGTGAACTAGAATAAACCATAAGCCCATGATTTGAGAAAAGTTGGAGAAAAGCAAAACTAGACAAAGATGGGCTTAGGACAAACCCAGAAGCAATGTGGAGTTAGGAGTAGAGAGTGTAACATTGAATGTCATCATAAAATGCAAAACATTTACATAGCACTTGTTAAGTGTGCTTATGTGCAGAGAAATATATAGCTGAGGAGAAAGAATTAGTGTCATATTAAATTCACTAGTGCTATGAATTGACTGTGTCCTCCAAATGTTCATGGGTGGAAACTTAATCCCCAATGCAGCAGTGTTGAGAGGTGAGAGCTTTAAGATGCAATTAGGTCATAAGGGCTCTAACATCGTGAATGGATTAACCCCATTATCTTAGGAGTGGTTTAGTTGTCTCAGGAGTAGATTAGTTATGGTGGGAGTGGGTACCTGCTGAAGAGGATCAGTTTGGTCCTCCTCCCCTCATCTCCCTCGGTCTTGCTTTCTTGACCTTCTGCCTTTTGCCATGGGATGACACAGCAGGAAGGCCCTCACCAGATGCAGTTCCCCAATCTTGAACTTACCAGCTTCCAGAACTATGAGCCAAGTAAATTTATTAGAAATTACCCGGTCTCAGGTATCCTATTATACCAGCACAAAATGGACTAAGACAACAAGAGTCTAGTTTTGGATCAGACTGTTAAAGAGCACAATAAAAAATAAAAAAATTAACAGAAAGGCAGGCATGAGTCCAAAATATCCTACCATGTGAACATACTAAAGTTTGCTTGGCCACTCCCCTAGCACAAGGTGTGTAGAATGTCTTCAAGCATTCTCTGTTGTAAACACAAGGACCAACACTGCTAGGTTTAATATATCCAGAAGGCTTTGAGGACACTTACTCTGCAGTCATCTCTCAGAGGATTTGCAGACCAATTCCAAATACTTTAAAAAGATCAACATTCATAAACATGCAAATCAAGGAAGAAAAGAAGCTTTTAAATGACCCTGAGACTATACTTTAGGAGAGAAGACAATGGGGACCTGAGGGTGGTAGAATTTTCCCTCTCTGTTTCTGTTTCCAAGACTCTCATACTCAATGAGACTTAAATTGCTTTTAAAATAAGGGAACAAGCAGATATTACATTTAAGAGAAATTATTTTATTAAGAAGGGGAGGAGATCTCCAGGGCATTCAGCTTCCATGTTTTGTTTTCATGAACCTGTGTTAACAGAAGATGCAGCAAAACATACAATTTTGTTGCAAAATCAAGGAAATCCACAACATCCCTCGACTTCCCAGGCCAGTGTCACAACTGAAAACACATATTGTGAGTGTGTGTCACAAATTAGAATGACAAGGCAAGAAAAGAAATAAATAAATAAAAATTTTTAAAAGCCTCTCTGAAGGGTACATGCATAATGAACATTTATATACCTAGCACTGAATTGTACCCTACATCTTTAAAATAAAAAATTTGAAAGTGTCAAAAAATAAAAAGCCTCTCTGGTTAACTAATAGCAGCCAACACAGATGGCCTGAGTGGCTCTGCAGTGCTGGTTTATAAAAGGCAGAAGAAGCAGATAATTTCTGTGACCACAGCAGAAAGGACCTTCTGATCTTAATGAATAACAATTTACATTATTCTTTCCCATTTGCAAAGCATTTTCCCCCTCTCATTATCTTATCTGAACAAGCTGATGAGGAGACAAGACAGGTATTATTGTACTTGCCTTGTATACAAAATAAAGACTAAAAACTAAAATGGAATTCTCCCTAATAAACAAACCATCAGCCAGGCTCAGTGGCTCAGCCTGTAATCCCAGCACTTTGGGAGGCCGAGGCAAGGGGATTGCCTGAGCCCACGGGTTTGAGACAGCTCGGGCAACTTGGTGAGACCTCATCTATACAATAAATTAAATTTGCCGGACATGGTAGCATGCACCTGTAGTTCCAGCTACTTGGAGGGTTGAGGTGGAAGGATTGCCAGAGCCCAACAGTTTGAGCATGCCACTACACTCCAGCCTGGGCAACAGAGTAAGACTGTAACTCAAAAATAAATAAATAAACCACCAAAATTTTTAAATGGGCAAAAGGTTTGAACACTTTACAAAAGAAGACATGTAAATGGTCAATAAGTATATGAAAAGATGTTCAACATCATCAGCCTAAGGAGAAAAAACTAAAACCACAATGAGATACCTCTATACTCCCACTTAGATGTCTAAAATTAAAGAAAACTAGAGTAGAGCTACTGGAATTCTCATGCATTGCTGGTGAGTGCACAAAATAGCATAACCATTGCAAAGAACTGTCTGGCAATTTCTTACCAAGTTAAAAACACACACTTATTGGTGTGACAGTTTCATTTCCAGCTATGTCACCAAGAGAAATGAAAATGTAAGTTCACATAAAGACCTGTACATGAGTACTCATAGCAGTTCTATTCATAATTGTCAAAATCTAGAAAAAAGTCAAATGTCCATCAACAGTGGAATGGATATACAAATTGTAGGACATGTATACAATAGAAAACTATGCCAGAGAAAGAAATTACCTACTGACAAACACAAAAACATGGATAATCTCAAAAACATTATGTTGAGCAAAAGAAACCGGACACAAAAGACTATACAATGCATGACTATACAATTCATTTATATGAATTACAGAAAGGGCCGATTGAAGATGCAATGACAAAAAGGAGATAGTAGTTGCCTGGGGACAGGGTAGAATTACAACTGTAAAGAAGCAAAAGGGAATCTGGGGATGGAGGGAGTGATGGAAATATTCTGTGACTTAACTGAGGTATTAGTTTCACAAGTTGTACATTTGTCAAAACTTATCAAGCTGTACATTTAAATGGGTTTTTTTGTATGTAAATAATAACTCAATGAAGTTGATTCCAAAAGAAAATATCATGTCTAAATATGACCCCAATTAGGCAAAATAAAATAAAATAGTGTATATGTATGTACATATACATGCAAAGGAAAAGATTTAGCCTAGATGGACACCAACCAGCCAAAAGCATGGTTGTCTTGGGATCGGAGAGCGCGTTTGGGAGTAAGGAAACTATAAAGGGGACTTGGATTTTTTCTTCTACACGCTCTGTATTGTTTGAATTTTGCAGGGAGTAAAATAAACAACTTAGACAGAAGGAGAAAGAGGAGAAGAAGATGGAACTTAAGTGATTTGCCCAGGAGGACCGGGAAAGATGAGGTTCGTCTAAGTCTAAGCTTCCTAATTCCATGAGTGGGTGTAACCCATGTCCAAGAGGAAGTTCAAAAGGAAGATGTTCTCCATCATCCGTTGCTCATTCTAACAGCATGTAAAACCATGGCCAGTACAGCTTAGAAATCTCCCACATTGCCAAATTGGAAACACTCCCACATTGGAAACTCTTAATGCTGTGGGTTTTTTGTTTTTTTTCTAGTGTAAAATAATTACTTATGTCATTTTTACCATTAACTTCTTCACAGAAATGGAGAGGAGGCTCTCTTTCCACTTCTTTGCCCTCCACTGAGGCTTTGGTACAGATGTGCACTCACAGACTTGCCTACCTTAATGATATCCGTTAATTACACTTGAGCTGAAGCCACAACTCATCTCTTGCCTGTACCACCGGGGCTGGTTCTTTGAGAATTCCAGAATGCTACAACATAGACCCCAAAAATCCCCCAAATTTTTTAAAATCCTGTATTTTACCCCCCAAAACATGAATCATAGTAAATTTCTTTTTTTTTTTTTTAATTAGATTCAGGGGGTATGTGTGCAGGCTTGTTATAGGAGTATCCTACATGATGGTGAGGTTCGGGCTTCTATTGAACCCATAACCCAAATAGTAAATGTGGTGCCCAGTGGGTAGTTTTCCAGCCCTTTCCCCCTCCCTCTTGTCTCTTTAGGAGTCCCAGTGTGTACTCTCATCTTTATGTCTGTGTGTACCTAATGTTTAGCTCCCTCTTATAAATAAGAGCATGCAGTATTTAATTTTCTGTTTGTATATTAATTTATTTAGTTTTAATGGCCTACAACTGCATCCATGCTGCTGGAAATGACGTGATTTATTTCTTTTTTATGGCTGCAGTAAATTTTATACCAACCATCTTTTAATACAGACTAGACACGTCTAAAAATGTATTTTCAGTTTTAGAATAGTACAAGGCACATATGGGCACTATTTGTGGAAGCAATGAATGGGCATGGAGCTGAAACAAACGCCAAATTTCTCTTACAGCATCTTTTTTTTCTTTTTCCTATTTATTTATTCGGTTTAGTTTTGTTTTGCCTACATCTATCACCATAGTCTGGTAAACTCACCACCGAGAAGCTCCCTTGAAATGTGGGCATGCAGCCACTAGGTGACAGGAGAGAGCACCCTGCCTGGAGGGAGGACAGCCTCTTTGCCCATGGATCCGGTAGCTGGTAGGATTGGCATGGGGCTTTCTGAACCATGGCTTTCTAGTAAAACACAGGATCTGTTTGTTAAAGCCTCCAGAACACATCTACCTAATAATAAGAAGCCTATTCTTCAGAAGAAAACGATGGCAAACATTTTTGGAGATGTTTCCAATGTAAGGTTCTAAATGCAGACACTTCCCAGCAAAGCAGTTGTCTCTCAGCCCCAGAAAGTCTTGCTTTGCTTACAAACTCACTGTTTTTAAATCTATCTAGAGCCAAGATAATAACATCTAGCCCATTTCTCAACCTCTTCTTCAGTATAAAGGATTTGTTGCTCTTGCTGCTTCCTATTGGCTTACTTCTCTGTGGGGAGAAACAACTGATATAATGGCTCTTAGTTGCCCAAATCTGGGAACAGGAAGCATTAGTGGCAGAATAACATTTGAGAATTTAATTAAAGATTTCCCTTTCACATACCTACTTATTGTCCTTTCCAACTATTCTCTTTAACTTCCTCCTCCTCCAGTCTCCCAAAACTACTCCAGAAAAAAAAAAAAGAAAACTGGTTTGTGGACTTAAGGAAAGCCAGGTGAGTGTCCTTGTGCAGGTGACAAAGTGTTTCTGTTTGTCCAAATCTTAGTCAGGTCCCTGAACTTTCTCCTGATCCTATCTGTGCACTTCCTTGTAAAAAAAAAAAAAAAAGAACACTGATAATTCAGTTTTGCAAGAACCCACCAACCTTAGTATCTAGTCACCCCAGATATCTGCTCTGATTCCTCTCCCCCCACGATCCCCTAGCTGATATCTGATCATGCTGGTCTGTCTTCAGCAAGGATCCTAAGTCAATTTAACCAGAAACATCTCCCCTTATTTTGATGTTTCCTCTTAGTAATTTTGCATCCATTGACCCCTACTTTCCTCCTTGACTGTAAATTCCCACTTGCCCATGCTTTATTCGGAATTGAGCCCAGTTCTATGCTGAGATCTTTTTTCCCCTACTGCAGTATCCTGAACAAAATCTGTGTCAATGTTTTAAAAACTATCCAGCTCTGGTTATTCTTTGACACAGAGTAATTTTTATTACACATAATATTTGCCTTGCCTCAGGCTACACCCCTCAAAACTGCAACTCTATGTACAAGAGCCAGACGACCTTTTCCAACAGACAGAAAAACTACTGTGATGGGGAAGAAGAGGCTTTGGGAGGAAGAAGAGAGCCCGAGGAGAGCCCTCGCATCTACTACCCACTCCTTGAGGCTGAGTTCAGGGATGGGTGAATAACAAAAGCTCAGATGTGTTTAGGCATCTGAGGGTGGAGAGGACATGTACCTTGCTTCCCGAGGGAGCCCAAGAAAGCTTCATGCCTTACAGAAACAAGAAATGGCAGCAATAATACAAAATGGCAGGAAAGCTCTGGGCAGAATCACACTGTATGGACACAGACACAGACACAGTCACAGTCCCAGATGGCCCCAAGAAAGTGCAGAAGCAGATCCAGAAGTTGCCCTATCCCATATCTAAGCAGGGAGAGGCCCATGGGCCAAAAAGCTGGTTTCTGGACAGAAAGGACACAAACTGTCCTGCAAGTGGGAACCATGGGAAGCAGATGGGCCAGACAAGGCTCAGCAGTTCCCAAAGACCACCACTGACCCGTTGCCCCTCCCCACAAACAGCTCTATGCTATGTAGACTCCTCCACATCCTGGGTGTCTCCCAAGGAGAAAAGTGGGGAGGGGCAGAAACCTGACATGACTGAGTTTAAATATAAAATGACTACAAAAATGATTGAAGTGTTACATTTACCTGGAAGAAACTAGATTAAGTTTTCTGCTGCAACACAGAACAAGGACTTCAGCTGAGATTAAGGAGAGTTGTAGGAAAATGAGGAAAGTTATATTCATGCTCCCCTAAGGGTGTGACTTGTGAAAGGTGTTCATGACACAGAAAATGACCAGATCCCACGTTCTTAGCTATGGGACTCAGGCTGACTCCTGTTTGTGGAGCTGGCACAAAGGGCACAAAAATCACTGTTTTAGGCAGAGGCTGCAATGGGCTTCAAAGAAAGCAGATGAGCCCTTGGTCATTATGGTCACTCTTTGTGTACATTTCTGTGAGGTAGTATAATCCCTATCTTGCAAATGAGGAAACTAAGACTCACAGTAGATAAATGGCCTCCCAAAAGTTGATCAGCTGGTGAGGAACAGAGCTGGAACATGAATTCAACAATTCTATACCCAACTCCAGTTCTATTTTTATCATGTCTCATTACAGCTTTGATATTTGAAATGTTTAACTTTCTTTAATCAAATAATAATAATCTAGGTGTAAGAACTACTACGTCATCTAACTTCTTGCTGAAATTTTCAGTATACCATGCCAGGGTTCATGTCATGAATCTTAAGGGTTAACCATGACATCAACACCTAACAACTATGCTTCCAGAAACATTTTTCCATTTTTTAATTGTTAGGGCACCACACTGCCCTACTGTGTGCTGGCTACACACAACTGTTGACCACTTGAAATGTGACTCGTCAAAATTGAAATGTAAAGTATAAAACACACTAGATTTCAAAGGTGAGATATCAAATAAAGAATGCAAAGTAGCTCATTAACAATTTGTATGTGTTCTAATGACAAAATTTTGAATATATCAGATTAAGTAAAATGCGGTAAGTCTACAATGTTGTCAATAGGTTATTGGAAATTGTGACTTTAGACAAAATGTATAATAAAGTCAAGTATTTTTCTCATCAACTTTATAATGAAACAACGTTGAATGAAACAATATTATTTGAGGGCCTGCTATGCTTTGTTTCACCTGAAGTCACAATTTCCAAGAACTTATATACAACTTTAAGTGGGGACTTACTGTACTTTCTGTGTACAGGAATCTGGACAAGTTAGTTAACTCATATAAGCCTGGTTTATACCCCTGCAAAGAAAGAAGGGTAATGATCTCCAGTGCTTAATGATGCTATAAAGATAAAATAAAATAATAAATAAGAAGTGACTGGCAGCATGCTTGTTACACTGAAGATGCTCAATCCATGGTAGCTGCTATCATCTGGTTCACTTTAGAAGTAATGATTCAAAGAAACCCCTACTGTGGCATGGTATAGCACATTCACACATGTTAGACCCAGATGAAGGGAAAGCTAGGCTCGTCTAAATAGAAGAGGATGATTGCAACGTTTTACAAAGGAATCAGGGACATGTTATCCATGGCTAAAAAGACTTTGTTGACAGTAAAGTATTACAAGCATCAGGGGCTTGCTGGCAGAGTGGTGAGTCAGGTCCAGCTACCCTCTGTGCCTGGCTGAATGATTCAGAGCAAGTCACGCCATCTGTCTCATCTGCCCTTCCTCATCTGTAGAGATTGGCTGACTGAGGCCCCTTCTAACACGAACATTCTTTACTTCTGCCACTTTAGAAACACCTACTTTTTTGGTAAATTCAAATACTCTAATAATCTGTTTTCCTAATGTTCAAAACAAGCTACGAAGATAATCCCAAAGACGCCTAGATAAATCAAATCAATAAAATATTTATCATGTGTGTTTTGATTGTTAAAGTGTCTATTTTAGCAACATTTTAAAATAAAAAATGACAAGTCTTCATTTTTCTATGGATAAACAAGTCTTTCTGTCTTCATTTAAATCATGCGGCAGTTCAGGGGGCCCCTCCTGCTCCACTGTCACACACCCCCCCCAGTCATGGTTTCCTCTAGCATAGCTCAAATGAGGAAACAAGACAAAAACGGCCACAGACACCAAGAGACTGGTGAAGGCAAAGGCTTCAGTAAAGAGAACCTCACACTTAGGGAGCCTGAGAGCCTGGCCCTGAGCTTTTCTCCAGTAATAAAACAAGAGACAACAGGTGTTGGCAGCTCTGATTAAATAAATATTTAATCAGAGCTGCCCCTTCATGGGTGTCCCAACATCCATGGCCCCTACCAGAAGCCCTCCTTTCATATTCTTACACTTCTGACTTGGAAATGACACTGGTGTCCGTTATGCGGCTTGTGTTTGTCAGTTCTTGGTGTGCAGGTAGGTGTGTCCATGTCCTCTTTCTTCAGAAGACACAATCTCCCCCAGATCAGATAGTATGCTTCCAACACCCTCCCCCCTCCACCACCGCCCAGCACAGGGGACACAGACAGTAAGGGACTGAGGCCATGGTAGAAAACGTTCTCTGCTCAAAGACTAGCGTGCTGGACCCTCAGTCATAGGAAACAATCCCAGCTCCAGGTTCTGCCTCTATACCTCCTCCTGGATCATCAGCATGAACTCCTCACCCTTCCTGTCCACTTTGCATACACTGAAAATAAGGAGCCCCAGGCTTCTTCTATCACAAGAAAGGGGTTTTTACAAGATTAAACAGAGATGAGTCAATACAACCAGGATGTAACACAAGGGTCATGACAAGGCCCAACATTGCTTTGATCAGGCTGGTTGTTTGGTGCCCCCTTGGTAGGGATCCTTCCTGAATCTGCCCCTTAGTGTCTCCCCAACCACAAAATGTCCAGCTGGGGGTAAAAGGATGGCAAATTGGAAAGGGGGTCAGATGATATAAAGACATCTCTCCTGTCCCAAGTAAATATATTTGGATTACAGACGGTATTTTTCCATTGGTTCATTCAAACAGCCAATGCATCTTGCCAGGGCCTAAGGCCTCCACTTGCTAGAAGCAGAGAGAGGATGGAGAGTCCCCTCCTTAGTTGAAGGCATCCAGGTAGGCAAGAGTCCAGCTAGCACTGAGACCCAGTCTTGGAATAGCAGGCACCCGTCAGAATCTGCAGCCTGGAGGCAGGGTTACTGGATGAATGAGTTCCCTGAGTCCTTTATCTTTGTGTACTAAATGCAACCCACTGTCCACACAACAAAGCCAAGTCAGTCTCTATGAAGCCCTGGTAGCAAAAGAGTGCCTGATTACCTGCCTGCCGTGTGTTTCTACAAGGTTGCATTCCTGGAAGAGTGTGTGGTTAGCTCTGCAGCAGGTCACTCTGACTAGTTCATCCTCTACCCACAGACATCAGACCCAGCTGCAAAGAAGGGCCAAGCATTGATGGGGCACTGTCCAAGAGAGAGATGAGGAACTTCTGATCCTCAGCATCTGTGGTGGCCTGACTCCTAGCAGGAGTCCTTAAAAACACAAATCTGATTGACTGGCTACCTGCATGTCTTCCCTCAGCCCATCTGTCTATCTGCAGTTTTCAGGTTTCTCCCCAGCATGACTCAGACTTGCCTTGTCTTGACTGATACAGCAGGTGCAATGAATGTTCTCACATCTGCTGGTCACTTGCTTCTAAAGAGCCCAAAATGAGCCAAAAAGGCTTACAAGTTCTGTCAGGTCACGGGATGTGTGGTCCTGTGATTTTCCACCACCACTGCCCCTACCATCACCACCACTACTCCCACGTTTGCTCCCCAGTCCCTGTGCCAAGATTTCCTATAGCCCCATGGTTTCCTGATCTCTGCTTTCCGCCCTTGCTCCCTTCTCCAGGAGCCAGCTCAATGACTCATAGGCACATCCCATCCAACTCAGCAAAGGGGCACATGGCTCAAAACCAAACCATTTCTCCCTAAACTCTGGGACTAGAAAACCTCAAAAAGCCAAGAGTCCTTCCTTCCCAAGAGCTTCTAAGGGACTAATTTTCTTGGAGGACCCATCATTCAGGTAGCCTAGGACAATGTCAAGTGGGCTTCTACCAATCCCATGCCAGCATTCTCCCCAGCTGACACCAGGGTATCTGAGCCCAACTGGGACACAGAGCAAAAGGACAAGCAGCCAAGCCCCAAGGGAAATCTGCCCACTGTGTGTGTGTCTGTTTGTTTGTGAGATGGTCATACCTGATATCTATAACAATAATTTTCTGCTGTCAACCCTCATGTCAAACTTCCTGAGCTATAAATTCCATAAACCATTAAATGACACACACACAAAAATAAGAATTATTGATGGCAGTGATATCTGGGTTGAAGCATTTGTCTCTGAGCAAAGACAGCATTTTACTTTTCACAGTGAACTCTTTTGTGATTTCTTACCCTAAGCTTGTGTAATTTTTAAAAGCTAATAAAATGTTTTAGAAATTTCAGTAATACAGTATCCAATCTGTACAGCCTATGATTCCAGCAGAGCACAAAACTCCTTTTTCAGCTATGCTGTAACTCATATATATATATATAAAATACAGTCCAGATGCTTATAGCCAGGATTAATCCAAGGGCATTTCCTCACCCAGTATGCACTCAGCTCTGTACCATGGGGACACTGGAGCAGCACAGGGCACAAGTCCCTATCCTTAAAGAGTTGAAGTAGTATGTTTTACTTTCAGTAGGCCTGCTCAGAGAAAATGACCAGGTTCTGGTTTTTAGGGGGGCAAGGGGGCCAGAAAAAAAGTGAGCAGCCGCAGAAGGGCAGATTTATTACCAGCATGAGGGGACCCTGGTCCAAGACCCCTAGATATACTATTTAGGTAGAGCACTCCTACCCACCAACAGCACCTATCTTTTGTACCTGAGTTGAACTGCATTAAAACACTGAACAGATATGTTAAGTAGCTTGATTTAATCATTTCACAATGTATATATAGATCAAAACATCACACTGTATACAATTTTTCTTTGTTGATTGTGTCTTAAAAACGCTAGGCAGGGAGAACACTTCGAAACAATACATAAAATTCCCAGGTTTAGAACCAATCTCCTTTCCACCTCATCGTCTAACACTGCCACACCACCACCACCATCACTGCGATGACTTGAGGGTTACTAACTAGTGTTCCTTAATATCATTCAGGGTTATTGCAGGAATTAAGGGAAAGGAGTGATATAAGAAATCTTAGACTTCTTTGGGTATGGCTGTTCTAATATCTCAAGGTTTCCTGGAGGGCCCAAGTCTCAAAAAATGGGATATTCCTAGCATGTCTCAGAGGAAAACCATATATACTCCCTTTTTCTACCTCTCTGCCTCATGCCTACCTGGGAGATCCTTTAACCTGCTGAGCAGTTAACTTGTCTATCTAGCCCCTCAAGTTTTTCAAACTTAGCTGTTCATGGAAAGTAAAACTCTAGAGCAATTGTTTGGCCTCCCCATGCCCTCAGCTGAACTACTGGGCTGGGCAGGGAAGGCAAGATGGCCCTGAGACGTCACCCCATGACAAGGCAGGCATCAGAGCAGCTGCCACGGCATCTCCCGTCTCACTCTATTCTGTAGTCCCCAAACCGGTCCTCAAAATATAACCCAACAAGGCGCTGTTTTTCCAGGACCTATATGAGGTACCAGAGGCCCTGCACCAGCCCCCTAGTGCCTCTGATCTGCAGCGTTAGGCAGAATCAAAACCCAGCCCCAGAGTGAGTCACCCCTAATTCACTGCTAATGTCATCCTTTTACATCAATCTGGAATGATGAAAACATCATTTCCCCCCAGAATTTCACCAGGCTGGAAGAGTCTTAACTGTTTCCTAAGCACATTATCCCCAGGGCCTCATTGCCACGCCCATACCTTAGTACCCATTGTCACGTAGAAAAGTTGGAAATTTCCAGGATTGGACCAGCTCAGAGGGTCAGCCTTGAGGAACTACGACAATACCAAGCACTCAGTAGGTCAAAGGATCTCCCAGGTCAGCATGAGGTGGAGAGGTAGGAAAAGGGAGCATGTATAGTTTTCCTCTGAGACATGCTAGGAATATTCTATTTCTTGAGACTTGAGTCCTCAGGAAACCTTGGGATATTAGAATCGTCATACCCAAGCACCGTGAGTTTCAACGAATCTCTTAAAACTCTGTCATCTTCACATTGCTCCAGGACCCTGAGGGACCTTGACTATGCTGCGAGGGAAGGAGGGTGGGCGTGCTTATGCAGCGCTCCACAAGGCAGGCTCCTTCAGATGGCCCCCTCAGCTCTCCTGACCCTGCACTCCTTAGTTAATCCTGCTCTCATTGAAATTCCCAGAACCACCGTAATCCTCATTTAAAAATAGATATATATTTAGTGGCTCCTTATGATCACATGATTTAGGCCCTGTTCAATCCTGTTACCTCCCCACTTTGGTCTTGCCGGTTCCCGTCCAGGTCCACACTGGTCTTCTCAGGGGCCTCAACCATCTTTGCTGCCTTCATTGAGACCTGCCCTCCAGGGCTCATTGACCCCCTAGAAAGGATTAGTGCTTGCTGGTTTGTCTGCTCGTTTGTTTATCATTTGGGTTCCAAAGATTCCTCCAGTGACATCTTGCTTAGGGAACAAATTACAACAATACTATTTATCAAGTACTTATTAGGCCCTAACTACAAGACCCTATGTGAAGTATCTTAAGCAGTAAATCACATTTACTCTCACTCCTAACAATTTATTCCAAAAGGCCAAATTTCTTTTTTTTTTTCAAATTGAAAGTAAGATTCATTTATTTTTTATTTTATTTTATTTTTATTTTATTTTAGAGTTGTGGGGTACATGTAAAGATTTACTACAAAAGTAAATTTCATGCAAGTGAGGTTTGGCTTTCTACCAGGTCCTCTCTCCCCTTATAGTGAACCTGGTGCCCAGTGTGTTGCTGTGTTCCTCCCATTTCTCTCAGTGTCCAGTGTCTGCTCTTCCCACCTGCCAAGGCTCTTCTTATCTTCATTTCACAGAGAGAGACTTGCTCCAGTTGTAGGGTACTGTGTTTCAAGTATATCCATCCAGTCAAGTTTACTATTTCCCTACTGATGTGGGCCTGTGTTGCCCATCAGATATTAAGAAATACACATACTCAACCACTGACTGGAGGACTTTACCTCTAAATCCCAAAAGCACATATCAATTTCACATATCCAAACCTTAATTCATTAATTTCTCATACGTCAACCACCCTCCACTACAAAGCAAATCAAAAAACTGATCACTCCCTGGTTTCCTGGTGGTATTGAATAATGTCACTTAGTAGGTCAACATAGAAGTCTCAGAATTACCTCAACTTTGCTTCCTGAACTCCTACCCACATCCAATTGGTCACTGAGTCCATTCTGGTTCTGCTTTGAACATATCTCAACTCTCTACCTTACACTATATTCCTACCACTTCTGCCGTATTTCAGGGCCTTGTCATTTCCCCTCTAGATGACCTGCTTTGAGTCTGGACAGCTCCAGCCCTACTCTACTGCAGTGCAAAAATATTAACTTGCTAAAATGCAAATCTGATTGTGTCACTCAGATTTCCCTAACCTAGTACACAAGATCCTTCTTAGACTGGTCGCTGCCTAATATCCCCACCTCCTCTGTCATCACTTCACCGCAGAGACCCTACCGAAAGTCTTGCCTGACACTCCCCATCCCTGTTGTGTACCACTCTTCCTTTAAGACTCAGTGCAAGTAGCAGCTGCCCAAAATGTGTCCCTCCATGCTCCGAGACCCAACCACCTGGCCCTCTCTTGGTCCCTTGCACATACCTCCATCAGAGCATTTGTAACACTTTAACATAATCATTAAGTATTTTCATCGGTTTCCCCCCCAAAAAAAATTAGCTCCTTGAGACCAGAGGCCTTGTCTTACTCAATTTTTTCTTTCAAATATTTATCATAGTGCCTTTCACACAGTAGGATCAATAAATACACACCCCTCTTCCTCAAGGTTCACTAACCCAATCTCTCCTATGTTGTAGCTCCACAATGGCATCCACTCTTGAGTCCTATCCCTGCTCTTCCCCTCCTCTCCATATCTGAGCTGCCAGTTGGGCCTGGAACAGTTACCCATAGTGTCCATCTCTAAATTAGTCCAAACTTTTTCTCAGATCTTTCCCTTTCAGATAAATAGCTCAGTACTTCTCAGCACTATCCAACTCGACTTTTTTTGAAAAGTCCAGTTTTGCAACAAAATTAGGTATGGCTTTGAAATAAGTCAAACCACTAAGAGCAACAGCCTATTCTCCACAAATTATAAGTCTATCAGCCTTCCCAACCAATAAATCATGGGAAAGTTTTTTTTAAATGTGAGTTGATGTCATTAACTCTTGTTTTAATCCATTCACAGGAGTCAGGGTCAGTTGGAACAGTTTCCTGGTGGATGAGTGATTTCCAACAGAGTAAAACAGGATATTTTGCCTCACGCGTCTTGGAAAACTATGCTTTAGTAACCTGATTTCATATTGGGGACAAACCAGGTTCATAGCCTACTATAGAGGACAGGAAGATAAGCATTTTTCCACACAGATTGTACTGTCACACTCTAGGACTTAAGAAACAAATGATCATGCTGTTTAATTATTGCCAGAAATACTAGCTTCAGAATAACTCTTCTAAAACCAAAACCTTCTTTTATGAAGATATCCCAAAAATTCAGTCAGCCTACAGCTAAAGCTAAACCACCAACTAAGATAAATATTATTAAAGAAATGTAAAAAAGAATTCTTCAAAAACTGTATGATAAAAATTCTGAGTGTTGGAATCATTATCAAGATCTCAAACCAGGCAAAGTAGAGACCAAATGGAGACCCAAACTTTTCCTATATGATGACCACTTATATAGCTAATCCTGAGTTGTACCCCACATCCTAAAAAAAAAAAAAGTGTGCATCAACAAAATTCCTGTCCTCAGTTCATTTCATGAGAGGTTAATCCGTATTTGGGTGAATAATGCAGTTATAAGTCACCAGCAATCACTTCATGATAAAGTCCCACCTGAGCGTGACAAGGCCATATTCTCACACTGTTTAAAAGCAGAGGTGTGGTGGAGGATAAAGATGGAATGGTGGAGGAGGGTATGGATGGTTTTGAATTCCTGACTTGGGAGTTTGTGTTTTATTTGGAGCGATAACAATTCTTTATGCTTTAGGCATCTGGTCACTTTTTGTAAATGTTCGTAAAGAACATTTTTTTTGAGACTAGCATGTATCTCTAATTCTTGAGTACACACTCAATATATATGCACTAAAGCAAACCTGTTAATTGCTTTGTTTAAATTTTACCAATTTTTTTATCTATTTGACCTTCACATAATTGAAATAAATAAGTTGAAATCTACTTCTCTGATGATGGGTTTGTACATTTTTCATTAGTGTTGTACTTTAATAAGTGTTTTGACTTAAAGTTATTTTATTAGGTACATACAAATTTAGAATTGTTGTGTCTTTCTGGTGCATTAAACTTTTCATTATTACATGGGGACCCTCACAATAATGCTTCTCTTGTCTTAGGACTCATTCTGGTTTGCACTATTACAGACTACCTAGAATTTTTATTATTGGTATTTGTCATATCACTGATATTTCTAGACTTGTTTCTACCTCTTTCTTTTCCACTGTCTTTGTCCTGATTTTTCTATGATTTGATTTTTTTTCTCCTTCCAAGCCCTTCTTTTTTTTAATTGACTGAGATGTTTGTTGGTTAGTTTTCTTATTTTATGTTTTTTTCTTGATTGTCTTAGAAGTTATATTCTCTATTTCTATTATTTTTATGATTATCTTTAAATCTTTACTTTGTACAATTTTTTTTTTTTTTTTTTTGAGTCGGAGTCTCACTCCGTCACCCAGTCTGGAGTGCAGTGGCTGCTCCTGGCCACCGCAGCCTCGACATGCTGGGCTCTGGCGATCCTTCCGCCTCAAACTTCCGAGTAGCCGGAACTACAGGCGCGCACTACCACGCCCAGCTAGTTTGTTTTTGTTTTTGTTTTTGTTTTTCTTATTGTAGAGATGAGGTCTTGCCAAGTTGCCCAGGCAGGTCTCGAACCCGCGGGCTCAGGCAATCCGCTTACCTCAGCCTCCCAAGGCGCGGAATTACAGGCTGAGCCACCAAGCCCGGCTTACTTTGTAAATGTAACAAAATCAAAAACTGATATCTTTATCTCCCTCCAGGAGCATATAAGGATTCTAGAACTTAAACTTCCAAGTCACTCCTGAATACTTTTCATGCTTTAGTTGTCTCATATTTTTAGTTCTACCCTTGCTTTAACCCAACCAGCTAATTATTAATAGCATCATTGTCATTAGTTATTATTATTATTTATGTAGGCATTGATTTTTTAAAATTCACCTATATTTTAACAATTTCTTTGCTCATAATTGCTTTTTGCATTTCAGACCTTCCTTGGGGATTATTTAGCTTCTTCCTGAAAATTTTCTTTAGAAGTCCACTCAGTGAATTCTTGTTGGTGGTAAACTCTCTCAGTTTAGAATTATATGAAAATATTTTTATCAGCTTGGGTTTTCTGAATTGTACTGTGAGTTTTGTCATAAAATAGAAATGTTTGATTTGAAAGTAATAAAAGCTATTGATCTACTACCATTAAAAAAAGAAAATATTTTTGAATTAACCTTGTTCCTTTTTGCTGATGTTGATATTTTCTATAACACAATGGGTGTTCCACCAAAGCATCCTTTTCACCCTTGTTCTTCAAAGATAGATGAACTCTTTCAGCATTTTGAAGATATTGTTCCACTGAATTTTTCTTCCATTGTGTTGTTAGAAAGTCTGTTATTAATAATTGTCATTTCTTTCTAAAAGTGTTGTCCTTTTTTGTTTGGCCGATTTTAAGATCTTTGTTCCTTTGCTTAGCATTATTCTTATGGTTTATTTGTAGTGTACTTATTTAGCCTCCCTGTACACCAGGATATGTGAAATCATCATTTACATTAATCCTGAAAAAGTCTCAGTCATCTCTTTAAATATTGCCTTTCCATTCTCTCTAGTTTCGTCTTCCAAAACTCTAACCAGACCAAGGTTAATTTTTATTCCACCCTCCCTATTATTTAACCCCTCTTTTGTCATTCTCATTTACTTTTTGTAAATTATTTTTGTAAAATTCCCATTTACTTTTTCTATGTTGGACTCTAAATTATTTCTTCAGAACTGGCTTCTAGACCAGTAATTATTTCTTTAGCTATTTAGCCCATCCATTAAGATAGGTATTTTAACAATTATATTGTTTACTTATAGAAGATTATTTCTTTTTGTAAAACTTCCCTGGTTTTATTTTTAAGTTTCACCTTTTATTTCTTTAAACATTTCCTACATGGTTATATGTTAGGAGGTGGACCCAAAAAGTCCTGCAATGTATTTATTTAAAAATGTGTATTTCTTCTTAAATGTTTAAATGCCACTCACCTTCAAAGTCCTCTCTGCTTGATGTAATACACCTATCGAGATTTTTTTTCACTGCTCAAAATAGTTTTTGAACTTGCCGATTCTGATGCCTCTAAGTGCTTCTGCCATTTTTTGTTTTCTCTCTTCCACATTGGCAAAAACATTTCCCTTTGAGAACTTTTTCATGGGGAAAACAAACAAACAAACAAAGTCACTTGCAGCAAGATCAAGTGATTAGGAAGGGTAGGGCACCAGGGCCATGCCATTTTTGGTCAAAAACTGCTGAACACTCAGCGCAGTGTGGACTGGTGCATTATCATGGTGGAAAAAAAACAGTCAACCGTTTGCCACAAAAAAAATTCACTGAAGCCACACGCAGCTTCTCACAGCAACACTTGCTGATAGACTGATGCCAATGGGTTCCTAGAACACTTAACTAGAAGGGAAGCCTGTACTACAAGACGCCCACTCTCAAAAAGATAATTCCATGTTGTTGTTGTTGTTGTTGTTTTAGTTCCCCCTTGTATATCAACCCTCTCCCTGACTAAGTGTGTGAACTTAGGCAAGTGACTTCATTTCTCTGCTCCTCTGTTTTTTCATTCATAAAAGAAAGATAATTGTACCTTCTTTGTAGAGACATAAGGATTAAATGAGTTACTATATGTATACCAGAAAATATTTTATCAGGAAATAGAAATCAGTCTAGCTATTTCAATCAGAGAGAGAATTATATACAGAGAAGTCAGTTACAAAATTAGGAAAGCTGGAGAAGCAAGAAAGGGGAAGGTGATGTTACCCAGAGATCGGGAAATACCGACACTGCTCTGCCTCCACAAAGCCATGCACTCATCTGCTGGCCACTGTCCCTTCAACTACTGCCCATTTTTTTGATGCAGCCAAAGGCACCGCCAAGAGCAAAATAGCTGTCTCTTTCTTTCCATCTTTTAATCTGATGCAAATCAGGAGGGTAAGTATGGAACTGATGCACAGTAGGAAGGTAAGTATGGAACTGAGTCAGTATCTGGCATAATGTATAGAATGGTTAAAACAAGACCTGTCACACAACAAGCACTCAATGCATGTTTACTATTGCGACAGTTATATTCCATATTTAATGATTCTAACAGCTGAAGTCTTAGAGAGTCCCAACTGGCGTCTGTCTTTTCTACCGACTCTCATTCATGTCACTCATGGCTTATTGCTCTGTGTGTTTGGTGACCTTTTACTGTGAGCCAGTGCATGATTGATCTTAGTCTGTTGTAATCTATGGATAAATTTGGTAACACGCCTCCAGAAAGGATTTGTGTCTGCTTCTGATGGGAAGCCAGGAAAATGTCAAAAACCTGGAACCCACTTGAACATGCTTCAAAGGCCACTTGGGTACAAGCTCAGGTAGATAGGAAGGGTGGGACACGGGGGTCATGCCATTTTTGGTCAAAACCTGCTGAACACTCAGCATCGTGTGGGCAAGTGCATTGCCACCGGTCCATAGTTCAAGGGCCTCATCTACTGCAATGCTGATATAAATTTTCTCTCAGAAAGGAAGACTACCTTTGATGTGTATTACCTGCTGCTCATCACCCCTTAAGCTCACTTGGAGGGGGGATTTGCTACAGAAAAAGAAATTTAAGAGATGTCCTTTCCTTATGGAGTGTCCAGAAATGTATTTCAAAATCTGTTTTATTTGTTTTCAATCAGGATGACTCTGCAGTGTCTGTACCCAACCTATTGTCAAAAGCAGAAATCTATATTTTATTCAGTGGACCATGGGGGAATTATTAATAAATGGGGGAAATGATGGGAACCAATCTCAGTTTTAGAAAAAAAACTGGCAATAAAGCAATTGAATTCTTAATTTAGTTTCCCATGTCATTTAATATTAGGATTATAAGAATCACAGTCTCTAGAAAAGTATATCCATGACAATCATATAGTCAGATTGCCAAGTTGAAATTATTTAACCAAATTTCAAGAATTTAACCTCATAGTTCTCAATATGCTATGTATTCGTCAGAGCTCTAATCCTAATTTGAGCTTGACAAGATACAGTCACTGTAAATATAGTTTTCATCATAAAAGTCATACATTGGCATTCTGGCTTATTAATCAATTCCTTGTGAATCTGAGTATCATTAATTAGACTTCAAATGTTATAGATGAGTTCATCTGCTCACCACCTAAGAAAACAAATACACAAAAGGCAAATTGCGCTGAAAGGAAAGCAGTTTTACTCAAATGCCAGCAGTTAAGGAGATGGCCAGGTACACACCTCTAAGAAACCATCTTAACTTTTGGGCTGCATGCAGAGGTTTAAAAAGGGAAACTGGTTATGGGCTGCATGCAGGAGGGTGCAAGTCAGTACATCTCATTCAAGTTGTTGTCCATCTGGAATATTGACTGGCCATCAATATCCCATCCAACCATGCCTAGTTTGTTTCCAAGATAGCCCCTGGAATTTCCAAACTAGCATACAGTTAGTTAAGTGTGCATGGTGCCAGGGAGTGTCTCATGGGAAAGGGAGTAAAGAAAATAAGGCATGCTTCAAGGCTACATTTTTAGAAGTAAGAGAGACAAGAAAAAAAAAAAAAACTTTAAAATGCATTTTAAGGTTGAGATACTTGGTTACACAAACGGTTGGATTCCTGACAGTTCAATAGAAGCAAACAACATCAGTGCAGGCAAAGCTGTAGCCAAGCATTTGAACAGTGGTGATCCCACCAAAGGACAGAGATGCCCAAGGCAAGCAGCACAATTCAGTAACAGCTACGCAGAGACAAGCTAAGGTCTCTCTAAGAATCCAATTTCATGAGTCATGCTCTATGGGCATGCCCCAAATTTCCTTTTGTTTTGGAACACTCAGTCACCCTTTACAAAAAAGAACTCCCATATATAATAATGAGAATAATTAAAGCTAGGTGCTCAAAAACAATCAACTTAGCAGAGGCTATCAGCAGATCTTGTCAACTAAAAAAGTCTATTGGTAGAAAAATGAAGAAAGGTAGCATGTTGTCAAACATAAGTATAAGACGTTTAAGGCAGAAAAAAGGGTAGGTATAACTGTACCCAATTGTGTCAGTTACAATTTAAACTCCCTGGTTATGTTGATGCACACAACTGACATGACAGACAACACCATGAGTAAGGGAAGGGGTTTGGAAGGAAGAGCTTGGACCCCAGGAGGGGTGGCTAGAGTAAACGGGAAGACAAAGGCAGGTTCCATTTTAGAAGCAGAGACCACAGAACACGCTCATGGATAGGGTGGTGCGGTGAGGGATATGGAGGAAAGACAAGTAATTAGATTTTTAACTTGAGTGACTAGGTAGTAATTGAGTGCCAGTTAGTGAGGACGAGAAGTCTGGGGTAGGCACCGGTTGAGCAGGAATATCAAGAGTCCTGTTTAAGACGTTAAGGTGAAAGTGCTTATGGAACAGCCAAGTGACTATGTCAGATGTGTAGTTAATGAGCCTAGAGCACACCCTAAGCCACCTCTTATACCAACAGAGAACTTCTCCCAAATAGTTTCCAAGTGTCACTATATTAAGAACCTGTGAACTTGAACACCAGATTAAAACCCCACTACATGACCTTGTTTTTTGTTTTTGTTTTGTTTTATTTGTTTTTTTGAGTTGGAGTCTCACGCTCACGGCCACCCTACCGTTGACCTGCTGGACTCAGGCGATCCTTCCACCTCAGCCTTCCAAGTAACCAGAACTACAGGCGCACACTACCACACCAGGCTAATTTTTTGACTTATTGTAGAGATGAGGTCTTGCCAAGTTGTCCGGGCTGTTCTCGAACCCACGGGCTCAGGCAATCCCCTCACCTCAGCCTCCCAAAGTGCTGGGGTTATAGGCTTGAACCACCGGGCCCGGCCTACATGGCTTTTAAAGACCATCTAAAAGTCTTGACATTCCAGGGAGCTGACTAAATCTGCCTGGTCCTGCCACTTCATTTTTCATAGAAAGTACTTCCTACCTGTCCTAAGGCCCTCCTACCTAAAAAGTACTTCCCACCTCCCAATCCCCTCCTAAGCCACAGTATTCCTCCTCCATGAACCAAAACCCTCATCATCTGCCAGCATTGTGGGCCTGCATCCTTGCTTCCTCTCCCCTGCCCCTGGCTACCAATTCCCTGATCCATCTCCTAAGCACCAGGCACTGCTCTGTTCCTGGGATGAGAGCAAGACAGAAAGAGAGGCGAGGCGGTGGGGGAGCGGGGTTTCTTACTTGCAGCTAGACTGGGAATCTAGGAGGACAGCAGTGTCCATGGGAATGCTTGGTACCCTAGTGGCCCACCTGTATCTCCCCCACAGATTTCCCACTGCTGTCTTGCACCCTCTACCAGTGCTGACTGGCCAGCTCACTCTCTCCAGCATGTCCTTCCACACCCACTGTTTTTAATCATTACATTCCCTCCACCTAAACTGCCCTTCTCTCCCAATCAGCACATGTTCACGCCCCACCCAGCTGACAAAGTCTGGCCCAAAGGCTACCTCATCTTTGAAAAAGAAAAAGAAAATCTATTAAGTATTAAGAATTCAGCTCATTCCAGGATCATGCTTATCTTCTCTAACTCTTACAACAACCATGGCAGGTAGGTGACATCATACTCGGTTCACAGGCAAGAAAACAGGCTCAGCGAGTGCTAGCGGACACAGTGAGTCAGTGGCAAAGTTGAAATTCAAATCCAGGTCTATTGTCACAACATCTGCACCCTTGACCACTACATTGTTTTGCCTCCAAATCCAGTGACTCTCAGCCCTGACTGCACATTGGGATCACCTGCTGCTCAGGCCATGCTTCACGACCAGTCATGGAAAACCTTTTGGGGTAGGGCTCCCCATGTCTTAAGGGTCCCCAGATGGGTTCAGTGTGAATCCAGAATTGAGAACCACTACTCTACTCTACCTCCTCCTTAGTCTCTTCAAAGGTATCTCTTGCTCCCTCTGAACTCCCATAACTTTGTTTTTACCTTCAGTCATTCATCTGTTGAGTCAGTCAATCAACAACTACTGACTGTGACAGTCAGTGGGATGACAGTCACCCAGGGCTCTGGGGGACAACATGAAACAAGGCTGATGCCTCCTGCCCTTGTGGAGTTTGTTCTGCAGTGGAGGAGGCCGTCGAATAAACGTAACAAATGTGAAAGGTGCACAAATGTGAAGGCAAAACTTTAAAACTTTTAGAACAAGGTCAGGCACTATGATTCATGCTTATAATCTCAGCACTTTAGGAGGCTGAAGCAGGAGGCTCGAGGTGTTGAAAACCAGCCTGGGCAAGACAGCAAGACCCCACCTCTAAAAAAAGATAGAGCTCTTTTTAAAGAAAAATAAAATAGTGGGGTTTTTTTAAAAGAAAAATAAAAAATAAAACTTTTAGACCAAAAAAAAGAATATCTTCACAATTTTAGGGCAAGGAGAGACAACATCCCTTACACATGACATGGAAGGAATAAGCCATTAATGAAAAGTTGATCTATTTAACCTCATTTAAATGTTAAACTTGTTCATTAAGAGACAGCATTGAAAAGTGATAAGACAAGTCACAAACTGGGATACGATATTTCCAACACACACACACACACACACACACACACACACACACACACACACACAAAATCACAAAGAATTGGCTTTCAAAATGTATCAAGAACTCCTATAAATAAATTTTTAAAATAAAGATAACCCAGTAGAAAAAAAAGTATATACATTTCATAAGAGTAAATAAAAATGGCTTGTAAACATTTGAAAAGATGCTCGACCTCATTAAAAAGTACAGAAATGGAAATTAAGCTGCAATCAGATACTATTTTACACCAAGTATGTTGGCAAAACTTTAAAAGTCTGGCTACACCAAGTGTTACCAAAAATGTTGTGCAATGAGGCTACTGAGATACTGCTGTTGGGTGTGTAAATTGAACTGCAGACAATTTTAATAAAATGTAATAAGGATACAATAGGTGGAGTAGGAAGTGACTTAAGACCATATAACAGGTGGGGCAGAAAAAGAGCCATGAAAGTTGCACTCCTTGGCTAAATTCCAGTTCCCCAGCAGAAGGGAGGGAAGGGTGTTCCAGGTAGAGGAAGGATGAGTATAATCTATTCAAGGACAATGAGAAGGGTGTGCAAAGGCCAGGTAAGGAAGGCCCAAAACTGTGTCAAAGAGCTTAGACATGAAGAGCCATGAGAGACTATTGGGGATTTTAAGCAGGGACACAGCATTTATTCATTCATTCACTCAGCAAAATGTCACTGGCATCTGCCGTGGGTCTGACCCCATATAAGCTCTAGTGCTATGTAACTGCATCTGTTTTTTTTATAACTATCACCCTGGCTGTCAGATGAAGGACAGGTGGGAGGTTCACACAACTAGAAGCAGCGAAACCACAGAGGAGGTGAACTGGGGATTTTGTGTGGACTATGGCAATAACAGAAGCAAAGGACATAAAAGCTCGATGACATGAGGTATGTGAGAGACAGAAGGCATCAGATATGATGATTGATCAGATGCAGGGTCAGAGTGGTGAGTGAGAAGAAAGACTCCAGGTGACACTCCCAGGAATCTGCGTGGATGGTAAGACATTCATGGACTAGGAATCAAAGAGGAGGTTAGGGAGTGTACAAGACGTGCAGTTTGAAATAGTTAAGGGGTGGACAGAAGAAGATTACACAGGAGACTGGGAAAGGAATGGGCAAAGGGAAGCCACTATGGTATTACAGAAACTGGGATGGGATGAGGTTGTAGTTCAAGAAGGAAAGAAGATTGTCAAATAGTATGAAATGCCATATAGAAAGCTTTTTAAAATTTTTTTATTTTATTTTTTATTATAAAGATGTGGGGTACAATACAGGGTTAGGTAAACAAACATTGATTATGCAGGTACCCTTGTCAATGAGGTATGCCCCTCCCTCCCCTAGCAGTTTCCCTCAACTGCCAATTCCATCCCTCCTCCCCGACAGTTTCCCATTACCACCAAACGCTTTCTTATAGTATTATAATTGTTCAAGGTCCACTTATGAGTGAGAATATATGGTACTCTATTCTTTGTTTCTGTGATAGATCACTGAGCATGATCGACTCGAAATCCATCCAAGTTGCTGCGAAGTCCATATATTTGTCCTTCTTTATGGCTGCATAATAGTCCATTGTGTATATACACCACATTTTGGAAAGCTTTTTTTAAAGCTGAGAATTATTCATTGACTGTGGAGATAAGAATAACTTTCATGAGAGAAGTTTTGATAAGTGGGAGGAGAAAGGAAAATTGTTGAGGGTTGATGACTGGGGAGAAGCAAGTGAAGGCAGTCTTTCAGGATAAGCAAAGCAACAGGTGTGAAGGTGTTGCCTTCATTGTTTTGTTTTATTTTAGATAAGCAACGCTTGAGTGGGTCTGAAATGAGAAGAAGCCAGTAGAGAGCCCAAAGTTAAAAGGGACAAAAACAGAGCAACAGAGAAAGAGCAAAAACAGCAAGGTCCTTGAGAAGACAAGTATTCTGTTTCAACCCCAACCACGTGAGCTGCAATTCAATTCTGGCACTAATCACCCAGAGTCCCCAACAAGACTGTCCCCTACTTCAGATGCCAAGCACACTTTAGGATTTCCCACGCCACTCATACTTTTGAATGACTGGTTATAAGTTCAAGGATCCCCCACAATCTCCTCAGGTTCAATAATGGGTTAGAATGACTCATAGAGCTTGGGAAAGTACTATGATACAAATCAGAAGGACCAACCAAATGACAAGACATACAGAAAGAGGTCTAGTAAAGACCATAACGCTTCTGTGCCCTCTCCTTGCGAAATTATGATGTATCACCCTCCCGGCATATCAAATGTTCACTAAACAGGAAGCTCCTCTGAGCTCATGTCCATGGTTTTTATTGGGGTTCATTATGTAGTCATGAAAGATTAAATCATTTGGCACATAATTGAACTCAATCTTCAGAGCTCCTCTCCTCCCTAGAGGTCTGGAGGATTGGCTGATATCATGTTGCTCAAAGACTCAACCCCCTCCCCTTTTTTTTGAGCCAGGGTCCCATTCTGTCTCCCAGGCTGAAATGCAGCAGCAGGATCACTTCTCACTACTGCCTCGACCTCCTGGGCTCAGGCAGTTGGGAGTATAGGCACACACCACCATGCCTTGCCAATGTTTTTAAATTATTATTTTGTAGAGATGAGGTCTTGCTATGTTGCCTAGACTAGTCCTGAACTTCTGTGCTCAAGAAGTCCTCTTGCCTCAACATCCCAAAGTGCTAAGATTACAGGGGTGAGCCACCACAGCTCGTTTTGAAGACCCAATGCTCTAATTCTGCACTTGGTCTTTTCAGTAACCAGACCCCATCCTGAAGATATCCAGAGTCCCTGCCAAGTGTTAGCTCATTAGAATAACAAAGACACTTCTATAACTTAGAAAATTCCATAGATTTTAGAAGCTCCATGGCAAGAACCTGAGATAAAGATCAGATAAATTATTTATTACACAACCATGGGTCAAAAGATTAGGGCCTGGATAAAAGAAAGAGCTTTGGTAGAATGATGAAGCAATAACACAACAGATGGAATAGGTGGGAATGCATGCAGGAAGTGTGGTGGGAAATGCCAAGGAAGCTCATATGATGGTGTCTATTTTCATGAATGAATATGAAAGACAGTGGTAGGACCAATGGTGATTTTTTTTTAATTGTTGCCTTGGGTCAGGCTCGGTGGCTCGGCCTGTAATCCCAGCACTTTGGGAGGGTGAGGTGAGTGGATTGCCTGAGCATGCAGGTTCAAGACCAGCCCGGACAATTTGGCGAGACCTCGTCTCTACAATAAAATAAAAAATAACCAGGCATGGTAGTGTGTATCTGTTGTTCTGGCTACTCAGAAGGCTGAGGCAGAAGGATCGCTAGAGCCCGGAAGGTCGATGCTGGGTTGGCCATGAGCATGCGTGCCACTGCCCTCCAGCCTGGGCGAACTCAAAAAAAAAATTGTTGCCTTGGACAGAGTAGTAAAGCTTTCTAGGACTGGTGAGCAGTGGGAGAGCCTAGTGGATAGTGGTGGTCTTGTACCCATGCTGGCACCCATCTGTGAGTCTAGATTTTTTCCTCCAACAGTCCCTAGCAGTCCCAATGGATATAAAGAGGAAACAATACAACCCGATCCTGTCACCAAAAAAAAAGAAATTAAGCTAAATTAATAAGGAAGGAAAAGCAGAAAGGGCAGATAGAGAAGGAGTATGTCTATGAGTTGGAGATCCTGATAAAAGAAAATAATTGGTGTTTTGCGAGGTGGAGGGTGAGAAAGCAGGAAGGTTGGAGGCTGTGGTCAGAGAGGAGGATGTCTGTGTGTGTGATTCCCAGAGGCACCAGGACATGGGGGTGACAAAAGGAAGTGCCTATTAAAAGTGGTAGAGCAAACCCAATATTAATTCCTTTTATTGAAATAGTAAGATAAAATACAAAGTTCCCTGAAGAAAGGTAGCAATGTTTAATTCATCTGTGTAGCCCTTGCAGTACTAAAAACACTACATGGAAGGTACTTACAACCTTTGAGAATATAATGCTAAGTTGTTAAGGTTGCTGGAAAACTCAGGAAGCCCCATGTGGTGAGCCCAATAGGGGTCTTCATTTGGACAAAAGCCACAGGAAACTGATAAAGCAAAGGGACAGTGATGCACACTGGTGACCGCAATTCCCATCCCCACTGAAGCCCCAGGCCAGGCAACCACTTTATGAATAAATGTCACCAGTTAACACTTTCCAGTCTTAATGCACTTGCTCACACATGACTAGCAATTCCTGTTGGATGATCACTAACATCAGATATTCACCCATAGCAATGAAGACAAGGTCAACCTCATTAGGAAGGGCAGGAAGGAGAAGAGAGGGAGGCAAATGAATATTTCCTGCTTGTCGACCACAATCCATCTCTGTTAGGTGATTTCCCATCTTTAACTTTGTTTACCTTCATAACAACTCTGAGATCTAGGTCTTGCTGTCCACGTTTTAAATATGAAGACATCAAACCAGGAAGTTGCATAACCACTGGAGACACAGTTGGAAGGGCAGAGCTACTTCCAGTCCCCTCTTTGGTTTTTCCACCTTACACACTGAGTGCCTCTGAAATCCATTAACCCACCTGTTGAGTGCATACCATTGGCAAAATGGCATGGGGGGAGTGGAAGTGGGCAGTTTTGTCACTATCCTCTAGGAACTTAGAGACTGCTGAGGAGGGTCAGATATGTTCCCAACCAGTCACATTTAAAGTAACCCCCTACTAACCAACAAGAAGGCTTGTTACCTGGAATAAGCTACATTGAAAGACTTTTTTGGGTAATGAGGTAATGGGTCTGTTTGGTTGCTCTTAAGATTGCTTTCTTTATGACAAAAATGTAAAAGAAGTAGAAGGAAAGTTTCATACCCTGGCGCAAAGTGAGCCAGAAGTGGATTCTATTGTCCTTGATATTTTAAAATAGCGTCTCCTATAAAATCAACCTTTGCAAGGAGCAGGTCAAGGAACTTTCTGGATTTCACAAACGCTAACTAATTCCTTGAAATCCAGTTGTCTACAACATAAAATCAACCTTTGGAAAGAGGAAGTCAAGGAACTTGCTGGGTGTCACCAAGACTGACTAATTCCTTGAAATCCAGTTGACTGCAGTATAAGGTTGTTAAAGAAAAAATTATTCAAAACATGCAAAAGACAGTTGCATTCCTATACACCAACAACAAGCAGACAGAGACACAAATAAAAAGCACACTCCCATTCACAATAGTCATACAAAAAATGAAATACCTCGGCATCTTCTTAACTAGAGAAGTGAAAAACCTTTACAATGAGAACTACAAAATGCTGCTCAAAGAAATCCAAGAAGACACAAACAAATAGAAAAACATTCCATGCTCATGGATAGGAAGAATCAAAATTGTTAAAATGTCCATCCTACCAAAGGCAGTCTACAGATTCAATGCAATACCCATTAAGTTACCAACATCATTCTTCTCAGACCTGGAAATGACAATACAGAAATTCATATGGAAACATAAATGACCACAAATAGCCAAAACAATCCTTAGCAAAAGAAACAAAGCAGGAGATATCACACTTCCAGACTTCAAACTTTACTATAAGGCTACAGTAACCAAAACAGCCTGGTATTGGTACCAGAATAGGCACATAGACCAATGGAACAGGATAGAGATTCCAGAAGCAAAGCCTCAATTTCTCAACCAACTCATCTTTGACAAAGCCTCCAACAACAACCTCTGGGAAGAGGAGAACCTATTCAGTAAATGGTGCTGGGAAAACTGGTTGACCACATGCAGAAGATTGAAATAGGACCCCTACCTATCACCATACACAAAAATTAACTCAGAATGGATCAAAGACCTAAAAAAAAAAAACCCTCAAACTCTAGGAATCTTAGAAAATGCAGGAGACACCCTTATGGAAACTGGAACTGGCAACCAATTCCTATTCAGAGCCCTAAAGGCCAATACCTTAAGAAATAAGATAGACAAGTGGGACCTCTTCAAACTGACAAGGTTCTGCAAAGCAAAAGAAACCATCAAGAGAGCAGGAAGATAGCCCATAGAATGGGAAAAAATATTTGCCATCTGTATATCTGACAAAGGCCTAACATCTAGGATCTACAAGGAACTCAAATGCGCCTAAAGGAAAAAAAACAAACAGCCCCTTTAAAAAGTGGGCAAAAGACATGAGTAGACACTTCTCAGAAGAAGAAATACAGGCAGCCAACAGACACATGAAAAAATGCTCAGCCTCACTTATCATCAGAGAAATGCAAATCAAAACCACATTGATTTACCACCTAACCCCGGTAAGAATAACCATCATTAATAAAACAAACAACAACTGATGCTGGCAAGGATGTGGAGAAAAAGTAACTTTTTCTACACTGCTGGTGGGAATGCAAACTAGTGCAACCTCTCTGGAAGACAGTGTGGCTATTTCTGAAAGAACTGGAAATTGATCTTCCATATGACCCAGCAATTCCCCTATTAGGAATATGCCCAGAGGAACTCAAATCATTCTACAAAAAAAGATACCTGAACACGTATGTTTGTTGCAGCTCTATTCACAATAGCAAAAACATGGAACCAATCTTGTTGCCCTTTGAAGCTGGACTGGATAAAGAAAATGTGGTACATATACACAATGGAATATTATGCAGCCGCAAATATATGAACTTCGCAGCAACTTGAATGGATTTGGAGTCGATCATACTCAGTGATCTATCACAGAAACAAAGACCAGACTAACATATGTTCTCACTCATAAGTGGAACTTGAACAATTATAATACTATAAGAAAGCGTTTGGCAGTAATGGGAAGTTGTCAGGGGAGGGGAGCGTGGGATTGACAGTTGAGGGAAACTGCTAGGGGAGGGAGGGTGATACCTCATCAACAAGGGTATCTGCATTCAATGTTTGTACACCTAACCCTGAATTGTACCCCACATCTTTATAATAAAATTTTAAAAAGAAAAAAATTATTCAGTGATATTTGTTGACTCACAGTAAGAAAGATTTTATTCAGGAACACCACAATAGGCCTAGGGACCACTGCATTGGAATTTTACAGCAGGGGAAAGAAATTGACACAACTTCAAATACAGCATAGGCAACTGGGAACTCATAGCCAAGGGTCAGGGTGGGATTAATGGATGCAGAATTACTGAGGACACATCAAAAGGGAATTCTGACTAAACCAGCATAACAAGATCCTTGCTGAAAACAGGCCAGCATTATCAGACACCACCTGGGAATAGCAGAGGATGAGGAATTCAATTAAATTTCAAGGATGATCAGCTATCAAGTGATCAAATATCAAGGGCAATCGAATATTGAGCACAAAGAGTTCTTGATAAATTAGCTTAGCAGGTTTCTTGCCAAAACAAAATCTTATTTTAAAAAAAAAGGTACATTACTGGAACTAGAAAAGGGTCAGAAGCCTAACTAAAGTTTGGTCAAGTAGAAAATCTTTGTCAACATAAGAGCTAAGTGATCTGACAAACAACAGATGGTAAGAGCGATATGAGTTCAGAGAAAGCATTAAGTTCTTATTCTCTTGTCCTCCAATTTTCACTCAGTCCAGTCTGGTCCTCTTGTCAGTGCAGTCATTTCTAAGAAGGCAATCAGGCAGGATTCTACTCCTAGTGACAGAACTGAGTGAGCAATTTCCGCTGAGAATAGTGGCCCCAGGCTGACACTGAGATTTCAGAGCCCTGGGTTTCCCCAAGAGCACAGGGCAGTGCCTTTCCTTCCCTATTTGAACACACAGTGTGGGCAGAAATAACTGGAGCCAGAAGCTGGGCACCTGCACTAGAGTCTGAGGCCTGCCTGATTTGCTGGCAAGTCTTGGCCCTCAGCTACAATCTGACCTGAGATATGATTTTCCCATCCAAAGACACTGAATTAAATGACTCTAAAATACCTTCTAGGATTCACATTCTTTGGAGAACAGAGAAGATGAAAGCCAACAGGTGAAAACTTGCAGGGAGATGGTACATTTGGTCAGTCTCCATTCAACAATTTTAAACAACCATACTGGTCTGGGGACAGGATATGAATAAGTTGTCAGGGGCCTGCTCTGAATGAATCCACAGCTTCACAGAGAGACCTTGTCAGTGAAGGACAGATCTTGTTGATAGTGAGAGCAGAATGCACACCAAGTCATGTGCTAAAGAGTGGCTGGAACTAGAGGGAGGGAGTTAGGAGTTGGAAGTTCAGGGAAGACCTTAATAATAAAAGGATAAAATGCAGCCGGGCTCGGTGGCTCAGCCTGTAATCCCGCACCTTTGGGAGGCTGAGGTGCCCATGCCTTTAAGAGGCTGAGGTGCGTGTATGGCCTGAGCCCGTGGGTTCGAGACCTGCCTGGGCAGCGAGACCTCATCTCTACAATACATCAAAAATTCAGCCGGGTATGGTAGTACATGCCTGTAATTCCAGCTACTTGGAAGGCTGAGGCGGAAGGATCGCCGGAGCCCAGCAGGTCAAGGCTGCGGTGGCCGGGAGCGGCCACTGCACTCCAGTCTGGGAGACAGAGTGAGACTCCAACTCAAAAAAAAAAAGAGGATAACATGCCTCGTCCTCCCTTAGCGGCAGGGTAGACATGCTCAAGGCTCAGACACAAGGACTGTGTGCTGGGTGTGGCAAGCAGAGGGAATAGGAATGTGAGTAGTGCCAGCTAGGACAGGCCCTTTCATGCTATTGGAGGCCCTCAGGGGAGAACCTGCCTAAACTAACCCATGACACTGCAGTGTGGTGTGCTGAGGTCAAGGACTCCTACCCCAAAGCTGAATAAATGAAGAGGGGCACCACAAGGGTCTTGCCATCACAGACATGGACAGGCCCTGGGGGAAGACAGTGGTAGCCCAGCTGGAGGAAAATTGTCAGCCACCTGAACTATCCCAGGGTGAGCCACCAGGCAGTCAGGGCCCTCCCTTTATTCCCCAGTGTTCACCCATTCATGCGCACACAAAATCACACTCTTTCATATTACTCCTCAACTCAGGGGTCCCAATACCCGTTTTTCTAATCCCTCCCTCTGTACAGTGCAAGACCTTCCAGATGCCCAGATAGTGCAGACTTCCAGGGAAAGGGAAGGTAAATGTGGGTCTCTGAGCAAGGGAGGGGAAGGCCGATGATGAGGGGTCATCAACTACAAACCGCATGCCTAGGTTTCACTAGAGGTCCTAGAGGTCACATTTGCTGCTCTAGTTTCTGGAATACTGCAGTGAGTCAAGGTATCTGGACCCTCACTCTGTGGGGCACAGGGGAGTTGTGGGCCCAGGACACATAATGACCCCTTACTGCTCTTGCCACGTTAGTTCTGGAGAGGATGTTTCTCCCCAGAAAATCTCTGAGACTATCTCCCTGCCTCCAATGAGGCTTTCCTGAAGGTCGCAGATAGGAGTCAGGAAGGGAAGTAAAACTGCCATTGTGGCTATTCCCAGGCCCACCCACCCTGCCTGACTCTGAGACTCACTCACTCCCACCTTCCCCCACATCACCCTCAGAGTGGATTCTTGGAAGATCCAAGGCTCAGAGTCCTGGCCCTAGCTGCCATGAGACCTAATGGAGAAAGAGGATTTACCTACAGCCACCAGAGCCCTTCTCCGGCCCCAACTTGCTCATTCCCCATGATGTGTGACAATGGAATATTTATTCTGCTCAGGGTTCCAAGCTGGACAATGACAATGAACCTACCTGTTGGCAGAATCTTCTTTATAACAAGCTTCAACAACACAGCATGGGACCCAAGTCACCAGCCTAAGTAGCAAAGGCCAGCCCAGTCCTTTCTCACAATCCCTTTCCCAGGAGAGGTAGCAAGGTTGTCCCCAGCACTCTCAAGTCTTCAACTTGGCTCCACAGTAAACAGTCAATTCTTTCAAGAAGAGCCTACAGTTCTCCAAAAAGCAGCCTAATGTGCAGACAGCCAAGCCATTTCCTCCCTCTTTTGCCTGGCCACGTCCCTGAGTGTGTATGGAGGCCTTCTTCCTGCCGGTTGGCTTATATACCTGCCACAGCACGGTCATATTCTGTGTTAAATTGTGAGCATTTGCAAAAACTCTTTGAAGGGACAGCTACCATGTGTTGTATAGTTTTGTTCTTTTTCCCATGTGTCTACACACACACACACACACACACACACACACACACACACACACACCTCAAACTGAGTTTCTGGTGTGCTGAATAAATGAATAAACAAATGAACAAATAAAAGTGGAAGGCCACTTTCCTTAGCATGCTATTACCTTTGGCCTCATCTTTCTGGAGCTCCTATATTCTCAAATGAGTTTGGAAAAGTCAAAATTTCAACATTTGCAAGATTTCAAAATTGCTGTGTGGGAGAAATGGGTGTCTCTCCATAAACTTACCTGCCGCAGGTATTTCTGGTAAGACACAGGAAAGGAGGCACCACCCTTTCCTGGATAGAGCATCAACTCCATTCATCTCCTTAGCCCATAAAACTGCATAAAAGGCTCAGAAGCAGGTGAACACCACTCTGCCTCAAGCCAGGGGAGCAAGGTGTCCACTGTGCCTTCGTGACAGAAGTCTCACTTCGCTTCCGGGTTCTCCAAAGGGACAACACCTCAGTCAGGCCCAGAACCACCACCCACCCCACTTTGGGGGTCTTTCAGGCCGGCCTGCTGCCTCTGCATTGACAAGGATCCTTACCAAGGAGTTAATTCTGAGCTGGACATTGTGTTTCTGGTGAGTCTCTGCCTTTAATCCAAAGATATTCCTTTCTAAGGAAAAACTTTCCTGTCGATGGAGGCTTAGCTCCAGATAGAAGCCATGAGTGATGGTGAGCTTAGCTCCTGGCTGCCATACATTTGGCCAGCCAACGTTTGTGGAGCACCAACATGAGCTAGTTGTAGAGATAAGCGAGATGAGGCCAACCCTGAAGCCGGCACACTAATAGAAAGGGAGACAAGCAAACAAGCAGAAGAGGTTTGCCGAGGGTGTTAGAGGCACACACAGCACAGAAGAATAGCACCCACCACGCAGCGTGGGAAGGCACCTGCCATGGAAGAGATCAGTCGTGAGCTGAGACTTGAAGGACTAAGAATTGGCCAAGCTACAAAGAGGAGAAGCCGTTTCCAGGCAGAAAGAATAGGCTGTGCAAAAGCCCAGAGGCTAGGAAGACTATGACATTCAAAGAACTTCAAATCATCTGGAAAGGCTGAAGTGTGGGGTAGGAGAGGAGAGCCAGGGCCTCTACTGTGGGTCTTGGTTGTCACACGCAGGATCTCAGACTTGTCCACAAAGGAGATGGGGAAATAATTGTGGGTTTTGAGCAAGGGCTTGATGTCATCATATTTGCTTTTGGGAGAGATCTCTGTGGTGTGGGGAAGGGATGAATGAAGTTTACATGGTGATCAAGGGAGCCAGTTAGCAGGTAATTTAAATGGCCTAGGGGAAAAGGGAGGAGAGCTTGAACTACAGTGCCATAGTAGGGATAGAGAGAAATTATAGAAGCCAGAAACTCAGGAAGTACTCTAAAGAACCGATGACAGATGATGGATGGATGGATAAGTCAATGGGGTGACAGTGCCTGAGAGAATGCTTTCTGATGGAATATCTTATCCAGTGAGATTGGGAATTTGGGTAGGGGCAATGGAGGGCTTCCACTTTTGTACTTTAAAAACGTTTATATTATTTGAAACTTTGAAAGTGAACATGCATATTAACAGAAAGCCTAAGAAGAATATTTTTTAAATCACTACTCTTCTTACATAAAACTTGCTGCTTGCACACCTCATCAGTTAGCTTTGATAGATTCTTTCTGGAATTATCATACCAAACATCACTTCATATGTAAACCTGTTTAGCCTCATGTGATAGTCTCTTAGATTCCTAATGGGATGTTGGTAGGTTTTTTAACACTCTAATGTCAGAGGGTGACACATGCAGCCTGTTGCCAAGTCAGATGTTGGTGAAATCTGGAATACCTATCCATGGTATTAAAGTTTTGCCTTTACATAAAAGTTTAACACCTTTTCACAATTTACTTTCCCATTTTTACATTGCTCAGTAATTAGGGGAGATCAACCACCTAGAGTATGGGTCTTAGACTTGACCAACGCACCCAGCAATCTTAAGTGGCCTTGCTGAGAACTTCCTCTCTCAGAAGACAGAAAACTCAGTTCCAGCCAACAAGGAGGAAGTGATTGAAGAAGTGAAAAAAACAAAGTCCCGGAAGGAAATGACAAAGTCATCTTTGATTATGTAATAATAGTAATCAGGGACTAGAATATAGACATAACAGACATCTTAGGAAAGAAGTATTTTATCATAGATTTTAGGAGAGAAATTTTTTTAGTATCATAAGCACACAATTTCAAGGTTAGAAATGCTTAAGGGATTTCTTTTGACAGTGCTATAACAAACTTTTAAAGAAGAATAAAAAGACAAGAGAAATCTAGCACAGAGCTGCCAGTTACAGGTGGGAAAGTAGACAGGAATGAGGAAGGAACTCAGAAAAGGGAAGAGAGAGAAAATCCTGATTTGGAAAGTCCCAGTGAAACCCTGAGAGAAGGAGAAAAAAGCACTTTCACACAGCACGTCATAGCCAGGAGAAAGGAGGGAAGACAAGGGAGCAGAGTTTACCCCAATCCTAAAAGGATAATGTGGAAAAACATTTAGGGGCAGAGCTGCTGAGATATGTGAATCTGTCAAGCCTATATAGTTTAGAATGTCACTAGATCATCAAGAAAGGGGTCCACAGGTAGGCACTGTGTGGACAGGAGGAGATGGGGCAATAAACATTTGTAACAATTAAAAGTGAGGAAGAAGGATCTAGTTTGGGTTCATCTATTTGATGTTTGAGTCATGGTTGCAGCATTTACTATTTGTGTTCCTAGATAAATTACTTCTCGCAGCCTCAGTTTTCTCACAGGTGAAATACTATCAATACTATCTACTTTAAAGGTCAATACTATCTACTTTAAAGGTTGTTATGAAGACTAAGACAATGAGAAAGAAGTACTTGGCACTGAGTAGGTGTTCAATAAAGGGCAGCTTTTAAAAAGTATTGTCTCTAAATTTGTATGTAAGAAAAATGGTATAATACAATGGAATAAGACAACCTGTGATCCACAGGACAAATCTAGCCAAGCCTGTTAATTTACATATTATGTATAACTGCTTTTACCAAACTACTCAGAGTTCAGTAGTTGCCCCTGAAACATGTACTATCTAGCTCTTCACAGAAAATATTGCCAGAACCCTGGATAACTGGTACTAGAGCCCCCTGTGTTCACGGTTTATTCTCTTATGCCCAGTAAGTGTGACAAAAGACATAGAATAGGAAACCCCTGCCATTTGCCTTACCCACCCAGAGGCTTTTACTGATGGATCCAAAGAAAGGACAAGGTTTCAATGGCCTCCCAGAGGCAGAATAATAACTCAGTCAGCCTTGGAGACCATATACCTCACCAGACCTAGCCACCTGCTCATAAATTTAAGACCTTCTTGTTTTAGGCCAGGGAGGAGAATGGAATGCCCTTTGGAGTCTGCCTGCCCCCTTTCTGAGAACCTGGATGGAAGAAGGGAAACAGGCCTATTGGAGATGATGCTGTAACGGGAAGTGGGGGCACTGTTATGAAAATTTTATTGTTGCTTGTTCCCAGGTAATCCCAGAAGCAGAAGGGGAAAAAAAGAAATACCCACAGAGACAGATGTGAGCACACAAGACATTGTGTGTACTTTTAGAGCCAACTACCCACTTCCGCTTGGTCCATTTCCTTGGGGCTACATCACCATCTACATCATCGTCACTATTCTACTCAGTGCATCTATTTCTATAGCAATGCGTTTTCCACTTATTGGGAACTGGAAAGAAGAAATGTGACCTGAGTGGTCTCCTTGGGAAGTCAGGGCTTGATGCACGCATTGTGCAATCTGCCTGCTTGACACAACAAGATGTTTCACTTCCTGAAATGACCAGGATGGTGGCAGGTTTGGGTTCAGGCTACAGGACCAAGATTAGATACGGCAGAATTGTAGTAACTGTTATGTCAAGGGGCATTGCCCCATGATTCCAAAATTTCCCCTGAGCAGAAAGAACTGGGAGCTCATGCAACCTGGATACTAGTGCAATTTCAATCACAGGGTGATATTGGACAAGTCACTTCACCTCTTCTGCAATTCACATTCAAATAGCTATTCATGTCTTCATCTCTATAATCCCACTGGATTCCACCAAACAATCATTAGGGTTCCTTTCAGCTGGCAGATTCTGAGGTTCTGGAATGCTGCAATTAGAAGATAGAAATGCAAAAGCAGCTCAAGATTCCCGACCTATAACCCAAGTCCCAGAACCAGAATGGATTAACTTAGAGCTGATGCTCAGTTCCTTTGCACACCTCCCTTCCTGTCACTGGCTCTCTTCCTCCTTTGTTCACCTCTAATCATATCAACAGATGGAGGGCATCTCTGTGTTCCCTGTGAGGAGAGCCCACACAGCAACCTGACCACCAGGCCCTGCTCGCCACAGCATAAAGACTCTGGGGAAGGGGGCAGTTCCTTCAATAGGGCTTGGGGGTTCAGAGGTTAATTTACAAAGTGGATCCTGTGGAGGCAAAACAAAGGACTCCCCTAAGCCAACGAGAAAGGGCCTCTGGGGTACCGCAGGAACAGACACCAAAACGTAGGAGGGCTCAGAGTTGGGAAACAATTACTATTTACCAAACTCACAAGAAACTAATGCACTGAACAGTTTTTAGGTTTCCTGTGGAAATTATAGCTTACTAAAGATGAATTCTTGCGTCTGCCTCCCTGGTATCAATGTACTGGGAACCAAATTAAGAATCAGAAAGCTGCTTGGTGAGCAAGCCCATGAAGCAAACCTTGGCCCATGGTGCAGTCTATTGCCCTTGTGGCTCAAATACTCTCACAGGGGTTCTCTTTCTTGGATAATGCAGAATAAGCACAGTACCTGGCACATAGTAGGAACAGGTTTGTTTTTTGTTTGTCTGTTTGTTCAGTCAGAGTCTCACTCTGTCACCCAGGCTGGAGTGCAGTGGCACAATCACAGTTCACCGCAGCCTTGACTTCCTGAGTTC
Organism: Cephalopachus bancanus; assembly: GCA_027257055.1. NCBI lineage: Eukaryota > Metazoa > Chordata > Mammalia > Primates > Tarsiidae > Cephalopachus > Cephalopachus bancanus. The sequence continues at coordinate 953,052 of JAPVLO010000380.1, read as the reverse complement.
AGGCTACCCTTCCACCTCAGACCTGTGTAGAAAATTGAAAACTTGCTGAGTGAGTTATGATGATTATCATGAAAAAGAAAATCATAGTGTTAGAGCATTAGGAATACAAAAAAGATATTAAGCAGGTTTATGTGTATGGTGTAGGTGGGGCATGTGAAGTGGGGTATATTCTGAAAGGATAGTGTATAAGGAATGTGTTTTAAAAGGGGATTGTCCCAACACTTGGGAATCCCAGGAGTTTGAGACCAAGCAATATAGCAAGAACTTGTCTCTACAAAAAAATACAAAAATTAGTCAGGTATGATTATGCATGCCTGTAGTCCCAGTTACTGAAGAGGCTGAGGAAAAAAGGATTGCCTGAGCCCGGGAAGTCAAGGCTGTGGTGAGCCATGATCATGCCACTGCATTCTAGCCTGGGTAACAGTTAGACTCTGACTCCAAAAAAAAGAAAAAAAGCATTGTGATCATGGGCACTTGATTTATTCACCACCTTTTCAAAGTATGACTTCACTCAGGCTGTCCACTGGTCATGAGCATTGATATGGTTTCACCATGAGGTTGGCTAGGGTATCAGAGTTGCATGAGCTTATCTCGAGTGTTCCCCAGCTCTGTTGGGAGCCTGTACCCCTGCCCACTGCACGTTCCCTGTCCCATCCAAGGGAGGTCAAGTGTCTACCCAGAGGCTCCTGTAATTGATGGAGAGCTCCCAAGATAGAGGACAACAGCCAAGGTAGAGAACAGCACCTTCAATCCAGACAGAGAGGGCTACTGTCACTTTATTGTACTCATTATCCACCTCCAAGTGGGAAGATTCCTGGAGTTAAGTATTAGGAAGTGAGTGGGGTAATGTGTGTGTGTATTGATTTATGTATCCTCTCCTTTGCCCCGGATATCCTAAATTTAAACCTTCTTTTAACCTAGAAAAATTCAATATTTTAATGTTGACATCAGCTGCACAATGGTTGTCAGAAAAACCGTGCATATTTGCATGATGACACATTTGCAAAATGTGTCATAGTTAGCTACCCCATGCCCTTCCATAAACTAAAGAATTATTTCACTTTATCAGTTCCCTCCCCCAGAAGCTCCCACCAATTCTCTCTTTTTTCTTTCCCCTTTTCTTTGAGTTGATTGTGAAAGCAGCTCAATTAAAGGGGAAATTTCCCGGAAACCCACTTCTGCTTTTGAAGGCCATAAAACAGTGAGGAGAAACTGGCAGACAGTAAATCTCTTTGAGGCACCAGGCACAGCAGCCACTCTGAAATTCTCTCCAGCCAATCTTCATTGCTCAAGTATGTCTTTAATTCTTCCTTACAACTAGGTCCTAAGGGAGTCTCTGTCTCTTTCTTTATCTCTCTGTCTGTATATGTCTCCCTCTCTGCTGAGGTCTGAGCATTTTGCAAAAATGCCAGGTGTAATTATAATGCTTATGACTCATGAAGTAGTCTGGGACTAAATACTGCTTATCTAGCCACTAATATTTGAAAAATCGGCATCAAAACCTCTGCTCCAGGTCTTCTACCACGTACACTTCTAGTTTGGGTTTGGTTTCACAAATGCTTTTCTCTAGACTCAAAGGACTTCTCTATCATGCATTCCTTCATCCATTCAGAGATCATTTCTTTGCATACCTGCCATGTACTAGGTGCTGAAGGAAACTTATATATGAAGGTAGCCCTCATGGAGAAGTTACTCATTCTCTGCTCTTTCCACAGATATCTGGAGCACCCATGGCAACAGTACCTGAACCCGCCAGTGAGATGATGGATTACTACAGGTTAGTGGGGAGACTCAGACCAGTAACATGAGCAGGGTTCCTCTTTCAAAAGTGGGATGTTATCTGTGCTTGGAGACCAGATTTTTCCTCCAAATTGCCTCTTTCAGTGGCAAGCAGGGCTTCAAGTAAATCTGATTTAAAAGCTAATTTCCTACACAAATCCAGTCTTGGGACCCCTAGGCCATCCAGATGTGTTTCTGCAAGGGCTTCCTGTAGATGGAAAACAGGAAGTAAAGATTCCAAGTAGACAATACAGGAAACCCCTTTGCAAAGTATGACCTGGGGGAGAAGGAGAGATCAACTGACTCTGCTAGGTTAGAGTCTAGGTCTCAGGACCCAACAAGGAGCACCTGGGGCACCTGTCTGCCTGGCCCAGAATCTACCTCCTAGATTATTCCATGTATCTCACTATGGAACTTGCCAAAAATTTTCAGGCAACTGTGAGTGACATTCTGTTTGCAGTTTCCTAATAACAGTGAAGAATTGTATGGGAGGAAGGAAAATAAACCTGCTTAGGAGACATAATTGAGCCATGTCTTTATTTTTATTACAGCAGCAATGAGGATGACCTGTTCTTTGAAGCCGATGGCCCCAAACAAATGAAGGTGAGACTATGCATGGGTTTAGCTCTCAACCTAGCCTCCCAATTCAAGGCTCTGACATGAGAAAAGCTCAAAGGAAAGGGTTTGGGGATACTTTGTTCCCATGATTATTACTTTAACTTCTTCCAGTGAGACAGATATAGGCTGCACCACCTGCTGACCTTGGCCACCATACCACCAGTCACTCACTAACCTTGGTGATGATGACCATGCTCAGTAGGGGGAAGGAGAGTAACGATAATAATGTTTGAGCAGGCAATTCTTCAACACAGATTTTATTCTCCTTTCAGGAGATGGGTTTGGGCTATGCTAAATCACTCGAGTTAAACTCTGAAAGTTAGAGAAGATGACCTTGAGAATTAAGGTCTTGGGAATTACAATTATGTCCACCTTGAGAATTATGTCTACCCCCTTTGAGTATAATTGTTTTTTACTCTTTGGAATGGAGCTTATTACAACAAGATGTAGATGCTGTAAACAGGATGAACTGAGATTTGGGAAAAAACCATTCACTTGCTGTTTGATCTTGAACAAATCATTTCACCCTTTTGACCTCATCTAAAAAACAAAGGGCATGAACAAGATGATCTCTGAGATCTTGGCATCCTGCAAACTTTGGTTCTGAAATATTTTCTGTGGTAGCTAAGTTTAACCCAGCAAATGGGCATTTTTTTCAGACTCTCATCCCTACAGAGAGCCATGTTGATGTTTCACCTGTTACTCCTTTTTTAGATGATGCCTGATAGCTTTCCTAAGTGGCCCAGCCATCAGGTCAGCTAAGTCAGTTGTGCAAATTAGTAGGAAGTCACTTTTTCTCTTACTGTTTTTTCAATTCCTGACAGCCTCCTCCAGCATCATAATTCAGTCCTTGGTCTTGTTAAAAGTAGATTTCTTTAATGGTTTTAAGACCAGCATAACAGGCTGACTTCAGTTGTGGGCGGGACTGGTTGGTTTTCCTGCTGGGCTCCCACTCCCTCCTGCAGCAGTTTGCCTTTGGTCGAAAACCTCTGTTCTGGGTAGGAGCTTCTCTCAGGCTCGACTTTTCTTTGTGCAGTGAGAAGTCTCTTTAACTGTCTTTCAAGCTTCTGAACCATTATTATGCCCCAAGGCAATCACCTCAGTTAAGGCTTAGTACAGAGTTTCTTGGAATAAGGGGAAAGTGGTAATGTATTTCACAAACAGTAGCCATTTTTGGAGGATTTGCAGAATGCCTATGAAACAGTGCTCGGGGGGACGGGGGAACCTGTGTCGAAAACTGAAAACTTGTTGAATGAGCATAGGAAATCATAGTGTTAGAGTATCAGGGATACAAAAAGATGTTAAGAAGGTATACGTGTATGGGGAAGGTGGGACATGTATAAAACAGGTAAGCAATGTAGAAGTGGCATTTATTCTAAAAGGATAGTGTATAACAAGTGTGGGTCAGAAAGTTCACATTCTGGAAAAAAAAGGAAAGAAAATTCATGTTCTGGTTTGGGGTCTGCCTCTGACTTGACATGTATCCTTGGGTAAGCCACTTAACCTCTCTGGGCTACAGAGGGACAGAGATTATTGTTTGGAGCTGGGTTCTCTCTCAGGCCCCTTCCTTCTCTGATCTCAAAGTGGGAACTTGCTGGCCAGACCACCTCACCGTGTTCATTCCCTTACTCTCTCCACAGTGCTCCTTCCAAAACTTGGATGTCTGCCCGCTGGATGAGGGTATCCATCTGCAAATCTCCCACCAGCACCACAACAAGAGTTTCAGGCAGATCGTATCTGTCATCGTGGCTATGGAAAAGCAGCAGAAGATGCTAGTTCCCTGCCCAAAGGCCTTTCAGGATAATGACCTGAGTGCTCTCTTGTCTTTCATCTTTGAAGAAGGTACTTGGTGACATCTAAGATAGACAGTAGATCTCTGCTTACATTCTTCTCAGAATCCATCATGCAGTGGTCAACCAAACTTCCCCAGAGCTCAAGTTCTTTAAAGGTAGAGGGTCCAGCCGAGCTCAGTGGCTCAGCCTGTAATCCCAGCACTTTGGGAGGCCAAGATGAGAGAATTGCCTGAGCTTGCAGGTTCAATACCAGCCTGGGCAACAAGGTGAGACCTCGTCTCTACAATAAATCAAAAAATTAGCTGGGTGTGGTAGTGCATGCCTGTAGTTCCAGCTACTTGGAAGGCTGAGGTCGAAGGATTGCCTGAGCCCAGCAGGTCGAGGCTGGCCTGGTCGGCTCCCATTGCATTCCAGCCTGGGCAACAGAGTGAGACTCCAACTCAAAAAAAAAAGGTAGAGGGCCCAGCAATGAGAAGAAAACAAAGAAACCTAGAAACCCAATCAATCATCTCTTTGGTTGAAACTATTCTTAGTAGAAGACCTTGATAACTATTGACCTTTGCAACTCTCTCATTCATCCTCAGGGTGCTTCCACTTACATTGTCACCTGCAAGTCTCACAACCTCTCTGTGGGACTGGTGTCATGACCATCACCATTTTACATAAATAGCTCTGTCACTCATCCACAATAACCAAGCTGAAGCTAGAACCCATGTCTTAGGGTACCAGATCCAGCGTTCTTCTCCAACCCACTCCCAACTACCTCCCCACTGATGCTGTAATCAGACTTTAAACACACATGCTTAGATGTCCTCCAAGAAAGAAAACTCTGCTGCCTCTAATCACTAGACCTACCCTTCTGACTTTGTACCTAAACAACATATATGCTCCATATTTCAGAGGCCATCATCTTGGACACATGGGATGACTCTTTTGTGTGTGATGCACCTGTGCGAATACTGAACTGTACACTTCAGGACGTACAACAAAAGTGCCTGGTGATGTCTGGCCCATATGAACTGAAAGCCCTCCATCTCCAGGGACGAGATCTGGACCAACAAGGTAAATGGGGACATCCTGGTTTCCCTTCCTGGTCTTCTTTCAGTTGCTAATTCTCCACGTTTTAAACAAAGTAGAAGGTTAAGGCAAATGATCAACATAAGTGAAAAGAAACAGAAAAGAACATAAGAGCTTTTATTTTGGTCCTAGCAATGATATCAGTTTGATTGTGTTGGCATGTTCATTCATTAGCAAGAGATGTGATGCTGAGAAATCAGATTTCCCAAGTACTCCCAGGACCATGTCCCATCAAGTCACTTAGGCATAGTGCAATGTCAATGCTTCCATATGAGGTCACTTGATGGACATGCCCTAACTGCCTGTGGACTCTTTTTTCCTGTTGTTGAGGTTGAAACAAGAATGGTGAAGTGATAATGTGTCCATCCCCATTCCCAGCCCTGCCCCCTTGCCACAACATCCTTCCTACCTAATACCAGATGGTTTCTTGTGGGGAAATTTTACTGACCAGCAGAAACTTGTATCTCTCTGATTAAACTGGCAAATATGTCAAGTGTGGTGAGCTTTTCATTAGCTGTGTGGGATCTGCCTGGCATTGTGGTGCTGTGGCCAAAACCTGAGTGCAGGAGTATGGGCAACTAAGGCTGCTGACCTTGGAGGGCAGCTTCACTTGGGGGATGGGAGAGAACTTCCCACTCTCAGCCAGGTCAGGACAATCCTGTTTCTTTAGACCTAGGTGGCAAGAGTGACATAAGGGCCTTGAACTGAGACCAATGTGACTAAGGAAGATCAAAATGAATGTCTCTGTCTGGAGTCAGGTTTCCCAGCTCAGCCTCTCCTCTCCCAGGTTCTTCTCACTGGCTGCTCTATGTTCCTGAAACAGCTCTGGTGCCTGATTTCTTAAGGAAGCTCAGCTTCACTTCTTTCCTTACCTACCACGTTGACCAAATTGTCCTGCTCATTCCAATGGACACTCTGCCAGACAGTGACAATATGGCTTCCCGCTTTCCTTCAGCATTTAAATATTAGGCCCTCCTTCATTCTTCATCACCACTGCTATACAGTTCCAAGAAACCCTTGGACCTTTTAAGGGGTACCCTGAGTCAACCAACTGACCCTGCTATCTATTATTTGGGAGAAGCCAAGTTATCCCATCTGTTAGTTCCCACAGAGGATGCTAAAATTCACAAGTCCTGCCCATGGGGTTCAGAAGTTGGGCTGACCACTGACCCCAAACTGCTGTGTCCCTAACCACAAGACCCCTCTCATTTCTTCAGTGGTGTTCTCCATGAGCTATGTGCAAGGAGAAGAAAATAGTGACAAAATGCCCGTGGCCTTGGGCCTCAAGGAAAAGAATCTGTACCTGTCCTGCGTGATGAAGGGTGAGAAGCCCATCCTGCAGCTGGAGGTGAGTGAATGTCAGGAGCTGAAGCCTTTCTCAGCCTCCAGCTATCACTTCCTTCCCGGATAACCACCTTCTCCCTGTCCCCACACCACCCAGAAAATCTGGAGCAGGTCTCCCTGACAATGTTGCATTACTGTAAATAAATTTAACGTATTTTTTCTATATATATATTTTTTATCGGAATCTTACTCTGTAGCCCAAGCTGCCATGCAGTGGCACCATCACAGCTTACCACAGCCTGAACCTCCTGGTCTCAGGCAATCTTTCCACTTCAGTCTCCCAAATAGATGGGACTACAGGCACGTGCTATCATACCCAGCTAAATTTAACATAATTTTTAATGCATGCAATCTTCAATCCCACCACAGAAAATTAAGTCACTTTGCTGATGTTGTTATGCCCTGCCGTAGTTACTACCCCAACAGATTATCCATTGTTAGGGTTGCTCTCATTTGATAGATGACAGTTTGGGGAATGAGTCAGTTCAAGAGATCTGTCATCATCTCACCTCACTCCCAATATCGCCCCACCACCACCACTGCCACCTCTAGCTTTCCCAGCAAAAGCCTCATTTTCAAGTTGATGTCATTCTAGTCCATTGCCGTAAGGAAAAATAGAGCAAAAGGTCCTGGAAAATAGGTACTCCAAGAAACTCTAGCCTAATTCTCACTTAAAAAAAAGAAAGAAAGAAAGAATCTTACCTGCATTATGTTCCCCAACACTTGGTACTAAGTTTCAAAAAGAAGGGCTTTTTTAGTAACCACACAGAAAGGTGAGGTCCTAAAGATGAGTCTGGCTTCTGATCCTCAACCTACTCATGTGTTTCCTCTCTAGCCAACCCAGAGAACAGCTTTACCATAATGTCTTTGTCCCTTCCCTCACAAAAATTCCTGTTTCTATTCCACTGCAGAGTATAGACCCTAAAAATTACCCAAAGAAGAAGATGGAAAAGCGATTTGTCTTCAACAAGATTGAAATAAAAGACAAGGTGGAATTTGAGTCTGCCCAATTCCCCAACTGGTACATCAGCACCTCCCAAGCAGAAAACATGCCCGTCTTCCTGGGAGATACCAAAGGAGGCCAGGATATAACTGACTTCACCATGCGATTCGTGTCTTAAAGAGAGCTGTCCCCAGAGGACCCACATGTGCTGAATGCAGACTCGACCCCTAGGGCTGGCAGAAGGGGAGTGGAAGAGTCTTGAGTGTAGCTGCAGGCTGGACCTTCCTGTTGTCTACACTGATAACCGGCTGCCTTCCCAAGGGTAGTGCCAAGGAGATCTCCTGTCTACCAGCCTGAAGGATCAGTTCTCTCTTCCTGGGGCTAATCCTCAGACCTTGCACCAAGCTAAGACCCTCTCACCTCTCCTACTCACCGAAAGCCAGCCTGACAGAAACCATGGCACATTTGGTTCAAAGAAATCCTCTGTCCTTTGCACCCAGCTTCTGATGATCAACCACTTAACCTATTTATTTATTTATTTGTTTGATTGGTTGGTTGGTCTATAATTTATTCAGGAGGGTTAAGCAGTAGTAGCTTTGGTGAAAGAGCCTAATTTTTAATACCTGTGGAATCAATTTAATTTGGACTGGTATGCTGTCTTAAATCAAATTCTTTCACCAAGGCTGAAAACACATAAGCTCAGATTATTTAAATGGGAATATTTATAAGTGAGGAAGTATGTTTACACTGTTCAAAGGTTCTGAAATAAACTTCACTAAAAAAAAAATACAGTGTGCCCTGATAATTGACTTGTCTTGGACCTGACACTGAAATGTAAAGATAAATGGGGCTGTGAGTGTTCTCTTGGGGGGGCCAGAAGCCCACGACTAATTGCTGAGTGCTGTAAAGCACCTAGAAATATCCCTGTCAAACTCTCATACATTGTTGATGGGAACATAAGCTAATTTAACCCTTGAAGATTTCTCAAAGAACTAAAAATAGAGCTGCCATTTGACCCAGCAATCCCAGTTCTGGGAATATACCCAAAGAAGCATAAATCTTTCTACCAAAAAAGATACCTGCACTCATATGTTCACTGCAGCACTATTCACATATTCACAATGGCAAAAACTTGAAACAAACACAAGTGCCCACCAACGGTGGAATGAATAAAGAAAATGTGGCACATGTACACCATGGGATACTACTTAGCCATAAGGAAGAACGAAATCTAGTCCTTTGCAGCAACATGGATGCAGCTAGAGGTCATCATTCTAAGTGAATTATCACAGAAACAGAAAAGAATACCACATGTTCTCACCTATAAGTGTATACTCAACACTGGGCACACACAGACACAGGATGACAGAAACAGACACCAGGCACTGCCAAAGGAGGGACAGAGTGAGGGGGGAATAAGGAACACAAAGCCACCCATTGGGTATAATGCACATTATGGAGGTAGAGGGAGGGACGGGATCATCAAGAGCCCAAACCACACCTTCATACAATATACTTAAGTTACAAATCCTCACATATACCCCGTGATTCTAAACCGAGTGAGACTCCAACTCAAAAAAAAAAAAAATTCCCTGGCCACCAAAAATAAGCCTCTCCACCCATCCTCTTTATTTCAGTTTTTCAAAAGGATATTCAGTACACATCTGAAAACAGTTTCTGCTGAAGCATTATAGCAAGTGAGGGTTGATAGTAACAGCTACCAATGCTTTCTCTATTCATTGATCCAACAAATATCTACTGAGCAAATGCTATGTACTAGGGGCTAGGAATACAGACAGAAGAAAGATAAGAGCCAGGCTCGGTGGCTCAGCCTGTAATCCCTGCACTTTGAGAGGCTGAGGTGAGTGGATTGCCTGAGCCCGCGGGTTCGAGACCTACCTGGGTAACTTGGCGAGACCTCATCTCTACAATAAATCAAAAAATTAGCCAGACGTGGTAGCACGCACCTGTAGTTCCAGCTACTTGGAAGGCTGAGGCGGAAGGATCGCCAGAGCCCAGCAGGTCGAGGCTGCGGTGGCCGGGAGCGGCCACTGCACTCCAGTCTGGGCGACAGAGTGAGACTCCAACTCAAAAAAAAAACGAAAGAAAGATAAGAAGTTCCTCTCCAGATAGGACAGGTAGATATTTGCAAGCAAAGAAAAGTAGAGTAAGACAAACTACAAAAAGAGTAGCCAGTGGGGAGTGAGGAGATCTTCTGGAAAGTACAGAGGGATGAGGAGGGTCACATATGAATCAGGCCACAAGAGATGGGCAAAAGTTCCTTAGATAGAAAAGAAAAACAGAGGCCCTCCAGATAGAGGGACCAGTATGAACAAAGGCATGGAGGTTTAAAAAAAAAGATGCAAGAAGTAAATTTTCAAGATTGCAGAAGTTGCCAGAAGCAAATCCAAAACAGAAATCAAAACAGGGGAAAACACCTGTAATTCATATCCAAGGTAAAGAGATAACTTGCCTCATATAAAGAACTCTCTCAAAACATTAGAAAAAACAAGAACACAAATCCAACAAAACAATTGGCCAGCCAGGCTCAGTGGCTCAGCCTGTAATCCCAGCACTTTGAGAGGTTGAGGTGAGTGGATTGCTTGAGCCCGCGGGTTCGAGACCTACCTGGGCAAGTTGGCGAGACCTGTCTCTACAATAAATCAAAAACTAGCCAGGCGTGGTAGTGTGCGCCTGTAGATATGGCTACTTGGAAGGCTGAGATGGAAGAATTGCTAGAGCCCAGCAGGTCGAGGCTGCGGTGGCCAGGAGGGTGTTACTGTACTCCAGTCTGGGCAACAGAGTGAGACTCCAACTCAAAAAAAAAAAAAAAAAAATGGCAAGGGACATTAACAGACTGTTCACAGAAAATAAAATACTATCAGATCTTGGACAGAGTAAAAGAGTAATAAAATAATAAAGTCAAATTAAAAGCACTCTGAGATAACAATGTTCTCCTGTCAGACTGACAAAAATAAAAAGTTTAACAACACATTCTGTTGGTGAAACTGTGGGGAAACCCATGATAAATGTTACAAATGAGTCTATAAATTAGTATGATCCCTATAGAGGAAAAATTGATAACTACAAAAAACCACAATCTAGCCAGAGGTGGAGGGGTGAGTCAGGGTGTCTTCTCCATAGCCCTCCTCATCACCCCGTTCCTCATTCTTCATGCAACCTTGCTGAGCTACCCACAATCGTCTGGAAGCTGGAAAGAAGGTGACCTAGAGAACTGATATGATGCTTGCCCAGAGGTGTGGGGCCACAGTCGGGGTCTCCTCCCAGTTCTTAGCACATTTCACACATCCTTGGTCCTGAATTGATAGTGTGGAAGCAAGCTGAGTAAGTAGATGTTTTTCCCCTGGAAAGTCCAGGAGCACTGCCTTTTCTTATTTGTACAAACATGATTATTTGCTTACATAAATAATCATGAAAATTCTAATTCCTCTCGGAAAGTAGGTCATAAAAGCATGAAGTGCAGCACATGGGCCAGATTCACTAGGAAAGATAGGGCTAGGAGGGGCAAGGAATGACAGGGAGGAAGGAAGAAGGGTGCCAGGGTTCTGGGTTGCTCTCCGAATCAGGGGTCTTGCCGTCTCTGAAAACATTTCACCTTCTGGCAAATGGGAAGCTGATGATGGAGGGGTTCATTTAAGGCCTGTGTTTGGTGGGCAAGTGAGGTCCTCTGGGGACTGAGATGCGACTTTTGACAGTATGCCACCACTCCCTTCCATGTCCTGAGCTCTCACTGGCAGTTGAAAGGACCAATGCTTCTCTTTCTCTCCAGCCCTTCACCCTCACCACTGGCCACCCAACTCCACCAGCCCTCAAAGACAAAAGAGGGATGAAATCGTTCATCCATAAGACGAATGGGACCCAGGGACTGGGAAGTGTGAGGCAATGTGGTGGTGTGGGGAGACACTAGCCAAAAGGAGCCAATGTAATTAGTGCATGAATGTTGGATTTGGATGAGATCTTGGAGCACATGGTTATCTGGAATTCCCCATATATACAGCAGACGAGGCTGAGGTTTAGTACTCTCCCAGTTTTGAGATGAGGCCTTTGTCCCAAGGAGGCAATGTCCTGAGACACCATTTACTGTGGGCTGCACTGCCACAGTCACAAATCCAAATCCTTTCCCAGAAGGCCCTTCCAAGGTCCTAATCCAGGTCTTTACAGAGCATTGCTCTTCCAAAATTTTAGCTTACATTCTGCCTAAAAAATTTTTGAAAACTGTGGGCCACTCCACATACATATTTTAGGCTGATATCTAACATTTTTTCATTATCATTCTAATGAAATGCAAGTTGCAAATATAATTTCTGGAATATTGTAAGTATTGGCATTTTAAAATAAAACTGTTATATTACCTTTGTAAATGTATCCAATGAAATCTTAATATCCTAGTGATTGTTTCCTATTTTTTCCATCTAAAAATTACACACACACATTCTTCTTCAATAGTCAGAAATTTCACAAAATTCGTTGTTTTTGAGTTGATATTTCTACTCATTTCCCCCATAAAATTTTATACTAGTGTGATATATATTATGCTTTAAAGCATTTTATTGATCATCCTATGATACCTCTTTGAAACAACAAAACTGTGTTAATAGAAATTTAACTTATATTTTCATGTAAGCATAGGATGCTACTTTTTAAAAATTGTCCTAGATCGAGTTATCATTACAATTATATTAGTATACAATTGATCCAAATACCATAAAGATATTAAAAATGTTGATTTTATTGGCAATATATCTTAATGAGATGGGGCTTTTAAAAATTATTTTGTGTATTTATATATTACTCCTAATTAGAGAGTTCAACATTGATCTTATTCTTATTTTGGCTTTTTAAACATAAACGGTAAGAAAACTTGTACAGCTGGGCTCGGTGGCTCAGCCTGTAATCTCACGCCTTTGGGAGGCTGAGGTGAGTGGATTGCCTGAGCCCACGGGTTCGAGACCCGCCTGGGCAGCGAGACCTCATCTCCACAATAAATAAAAAAATCAGCCGGGCGTGGTAGCGCATACCTGTAATTCCAGCTACTTGGAAGGCTGAGGCAGAAGGATCACTGGAGCCCAGCAGGTCGAGGCTGCGGTGGCCGGAAGTGGCCACTGCACTCTAGTCTGGGCGACAGAGTGAGACTCCAACTCAAAAAAAAAGAAAAGAAAACTTGTACATATAAGTAACAGACAGAAATGAAAGGACTTTTATTAGAGCATTATCACTCAGTTCTTTAAAATCTTTCTGAATAACTTGCCCAAAATCACTTAGTTATCTATCATTGAAAATTATTTTTAATGACTTATTAAACAACAACTTCTTCAGGTCTTCTTTCAGTTGTGTTAGAAGTAAAGAAATGGAAACCACCAGAGCTACAAGAAGCTGCTAGAGTCCTACACTCCTTCACCGGATACTGAACACTGAGATATTTTGTTTCGTGTCTCAGGTGTTCTGATACCCCAAGGCAATGTCACTTCCTAAGGTTAAGAATGTGGGAAGACTGCCATTATGATCCTTCGGAGGCGAGAAGGGCAAACAGACAATGAAAGTGAAAATTCCTCTGGCCTTCTCTCCACCACTCATGTGGATGCCTGCTGAGGGTGTGTTTTCGTTGGGTTGGATGAACGCCAGGAGTGAGTAGAGCTGCGGTCAGGGTTGTGACTGCAGTCTGGGCTGGAATGGAAGGCCTGGGCCCATCTTACCTTTGACTTCATTTCCTTTTCTGTAGTAACGCAGGTGTGGGAGCAAGTTCTGGTCTTTAACTCTAGCGTTCTGTGGTTCAGTGCCTCATCAGTGATGGAAAATAACTGAGCAGGAGAACAGGATCAAGAATAACCAGATGGGTGCAATGAGAGGTGCTATTTCAGGTGAGATAGCCAGGGGAAGCCCCTCTAAGCAGATGGCTTGAGCGGGGACCTGAATGTAGAGAAGGTGCCAATCATGCAAAGATCTGAGGTAACAGCATGCCAACAAGAGGAAATCATGAGTGTCAAGGCCCCAAGGATGGAAGTGGGCTTAGCATGAGTGAGACATGGCAAGAAGGCCAGCATGGTTGGAGCAGAGTGGACAAGGGGCAGAGGGGGCTGAGAGGAAGACAGAGAGGTAGGCAAGGACCAGGTCTCAGTGCCAAGGGTGTGGACTTGGTGTGTGATGCAAAGCCCTTGCCGGTTCTTTACAGGAAAGGCATGATCTCATATATGGTTTTTAAATATCACTCTTGCTGTTATGTGAAGAATAAACCCTGAGGGCAGGAAGAAGGGCAGACGTTGAGAGTAGAAGCAGAAAGACCAGTCAGGAGGCTGTGGTATGGCCTACACAGGGGAGAATGGTGCCCTTGACTCAGGTAATAGAAGAGAAGGTGGTAAGAAACATATTCTGGGCACAAAGGCAACAGAACTGGCAGATGACGTCAATGTGGGAGATGAGGAAGAGAGAGGAACCAAGGAGGACTTGCAGGATTGAGGACTGGGCAATTAAGTAAATGGAGATATTTAACGAACTTGGAGAAGTCTGAGCAAGGGGTACATATGTGGGGTTGGGAGTCAAAAGTTTTGTATTTTGGCCAGGTTATATTTGAGATACCTACTATGTATCCATGCGAAGATGTCAAATAGTTGAACATAAAATCCGAATCTTTCTTGAGGTTCAGATTCAGGAGCATCTGCATGTAGAAGGCATCTAATGTCATGAGTCACATAAAACAACCTAATGAGAGAATGTTGTTGGAAAAGAGAGAATGGCCAAAAACTGAGAACTGGCCATTGGAAAGAAGAAATGGAACCACAAGGAAGACTTAAGAGGAGTAGCCAGTGGGGTGACAGAAGCATCTGGAGAGGGGAGAAAACAGCAGAAGGTGGGTGAAGGAAAAAGTGGTTCACAAGGAGAAACCATGCTGAGAGGTTAAGTGAAGTCCTGGCTATTGGATTTGGCCAGAAGAGGCTGGCAGTGACCCTAAAACAAAAGTGAGGAAGAAGTCTGACTAGAACCAGTTAAAGAGATAATGAAAGGCAAGGACATGAAGCCAGGGAGCACAGAGACTCCCTTGAGCAGTTTTGCTGTGAAATAAAAGTGGGTGCAGAGAAGAGGGTAGGGGGACAGAGAAATTCAGGAATAGCTGGAGGAAGCTGTGGGATCAAAAGGGGGGTTTTGTGTTCAAGATGGGAGTTGTTACATAGCATGTTAGTAGGTTTATGCGAAAGGGAGCCAAGTCCTGGAGGAGCCCCTAGGAGAGGTAATGAAGGGAGGTATTGAACATAGAATGAGATGCAAGTAGGTTAGTAATTCCTGGGGAAGAAATAGGAGGCAGCTCCTTCCTGATTGCTCCTGTTTTCTGAGTGAGAAAGCTCATAAAGTATGCTCAGTCATGTTAGGTGTTGAGGTCCTTGTGGTTGTTATTCCTGTACAGACTGGGCTGTTCTCTCCAGCTCTTCCTCTCAGACTAAACAGGCTGCACTAGTCACTGTCACATTCTCTTGGAGTCATCCTCTGCCACACTCCAAATATTTCTGTACTTTTTACCTACAACACTGCAAATTCCTACTGGCTTCTAGAAGAGTATGAGTAGCATCTCTCTTACTTGTTATCACATGGCAGCCGTGAGAAGTGGCCAAACACTTCCACTGATAGGGTGGTGGGACATGCTATCACATGTAATACATGCATTCAAATGCGGAGATTTTAAAGCACACAATAATTAATAGAATGAGTACAGAATTATAGTCATCAGCACACATTTTTTTAAAAAAATCAGGCATTAATCAGTTGAGTCCAATAAAGCAATGAAAGATGTTGACTACAAACCAGATAGGAGGTACAAAATCATATTACCTAAAACAGATGGAAAAAGTTGAAAGCAGATAAGACAAAAATTGGGTAAGGACAGCATTTGAAAGACATTCATTAATTTATTAAGAAATAAACATACAGCTAAAAAGCCTGGTCTTAGGGCCTCTTGCTTACTTAGAAACCTGACCCCAACTCTGAGAATTGAATCAGTGTGTGACCCTGTGACTTGTATAGACCAAGGACCCTGTCTCAGATTCTCTAGCTAATTGCCCAAATCAAGTTCTTGAATCTTTGACCCAGGAAACTCAGAGTCAGAATCTTTGACCCAGGAATCACCAGCTGTGGTTAATCTTAGAGTTTCACCCTTTAATTCAGAGACTTTACAAAACCAGGAAAGTTTTTTTTTTTTAGTTATCAAATGACCTTTTATTGAAATACATTTTCTTTTTACTTCTTAACTAGCTGGGCAGTCCACTGAGCTACTTTTGATATCATCTATGATGCCATGGGGGTGGCGACCATCAGCATTGTAGCCCACAGACTGAGCAGTCCCCAGGATCTCTTTAATGGTTCCAGAGAGTTCTCTAGCTGGAGACCAGTGTCACATTTGTCGGGCCATACTGACAATCTCATCAAAAGTGATGTTCCCACTGTGTTTAATGTTCTTCTCTTTCTGTCGCTTGGTGGTTCCTTGAGGGCTTTGATGATCAGGACAGAGGCAGAAGGTACCACCTCAATCTGGGCCTATCTGTTCTGAATGGTGAGTTTCACTGTAATCCTCAGACCTTTCCAGTCACCGGTTGCCTTGGCAATGTCATCACCAACCTATTTTGGAGACAGACTCAGGGGGCCGATCTTGGGAGCCAGTGCAGACATGGCAGCGACCTCGCCCCTGGTGCACCTCAGTACGACTTTAATCTTGTTGGGGTTGAACTTGGGCAGCATCATGGAGGCAGCTGGTGTCGTATGAACCCAGATTCTGGACAACTGAAGAAAGTTGCACCTGGGCCTCTACCGAGCCAAAACCAAAAGCGTATTTTTTTTTTTTAAATAAAGCATGGAGCTGATGACCTAAAGGAAATGCAATGAAGTCACACTTCTGTGTTAAGTTTACAAATAAATTTTGTTTTAGAATTCTTCAGGTAATGTCTTCGTTACTTAATGTGTCTGAAACATTGGTATATTAAGGGATCTGAAATATTAACTCTGAAATTTCAATTTGAAAAGTGTAATTGAGATTAGACTTTTGATTTTAATTGGAAGGGTATAAAACAATGTGGTTAAGTTTATAAAAAGTATGCAAATTTTTGGAGTCTGAGTTTTATATTTTTTTCATTTACTTTCTTTAGGAGTTGTAGGAATCGATTGGGTGTTTAGAAAAATCTCATTCATTAAATTTTTTTAATAGGCTTTCCTGGCAGGCATTTGATGTGTTTGACAAAAAAATTAGTAGGTAAATTAAATTTGTCATTTAAAATATTTAAGGAAACTCAATTTGTCATTTAAAATATTTAAGGAAACTCTGTTCATGCTAGAACAGAGAGTTAAGTATTTAGGAGGATTTAATATGCCGTGAATATTGTCAGAGTCAAAATGAAGTCACTGATATTAACAAAACCCTTTTCTCATAAGCCGAGCATTGTTTTGAAAATAAAAAAAAGAAAGAGCCAGGCTCAGTGGCTGTGCCTGTAATCCCGCACTTTGGGAGGCTGAGGTGAGTGGATTGCCTGAGCCTGCGGGTTAGAGACCCACCTGGGCAACTTGACGAAACCTCATCTCTACAATAAATCAAAAAATTAGCCGGGTGTGGTAGCGCGTGCATGTAGTTCCAGCTACATGGAAGTCTGAAGCGGAAGGATCGCTGGAGCCCAGCAGGGCTTTTTGTTATAACGCCATGATCTCTTTGTTATAACGCCGTGATCTCTTTGTTATAATGCCGTGATCTCTTTGTTATAACGCCATGAGCAGCCACTGCACTCCAGTCTGGGTGACAGAGTGAGACTCCAACTCAAACAAAAAAAAAGAAAGAAAGAAAAAGGAAACCCTGACAAACAGAACTGGGAAGGCCATGAAAAGAGGATTCTCACTCTAGTATGCATGATAATAAAAAACACAGCCTTGGCCAGGCTTGGTGGCTCAACCTGTAAACCCAGCACTTTGGGAGGGTGAGGCAAGTGGATTGGCTGTGTTTGTGGGTTTGAGACCAGCCCGGGCAACTTGGCAAGACCTCGTCTCAACAATAAATCAAAAATTAGCCAGGCATGGTAGCATGTGCCTGTAGTTCCGGCTACTTGGAAGGCTGAGATGGAAGGATCGCCGGAGCCCAGCAGGTGGATGCTGGGGTGGCCATGAGTGTGCCACAGCACTCCAGTATGGGTGACAGAGTGAGACTCCAACTCAATAAATAAATAAATAAATAAATAAATAAATAAAAAAGATAAAAAATAAAACAGCCTCAAATAAACGTCCTTGCGGTCTTACACAAAAAATACTGTACCTCTGCAAGGACATCGGCCCAGCAACTGCCTGTCCAACCTTATTGGCACCACCCCTGTTGTTGCCAAGGATAATTATTTCAAAACAAGAATGTAATCCTCTTCATTTATTCTTTAAAAATGTTTGTCTTTTTTATATCCCTGAATATACACAAAGTTTACCATGGCACATCTATTTCTATTGCAATGCTCGCTTCCCAAAGAAACATCATTTCTTTTAAAGAAGCTCTCTCTGTTATTTAGGTTGAAAATGTAAAGCAATGGCTTAACTGAGCATTAACAAAGAGAAGTGGTTTTTCTCTTTGTTATAAAAAAGAAAAATAGAATAGCAAGATTGGTAAGTTAGAACTAAAACATCAAGAAAATTTAGATTTTAAAATGTATAATTATAATAAATTATAGAAATTTGGGTTCAAGTAACTGTAAATGTTCTTTCTATGCACGCAAACTCCTCTTGAATTAAAAAAAAAAAAATCTTCCCGCTCATGCCTATAATCCCAGCTCTTTGGGAGACCAAGGCAGGAAGATCCCTTGAGTCCAGGAGTTCAAGACCAGCCTATGCAACATAGTGAGATCTTGTCTCTACAAAAAATTTAAAAATTAGTCAGATATAGTGGCACATACTTGTAGTCCCAGCTACTGAGGAGGTTGAGGTGGAAGGGTTGCCTGAGCCCAGGAGGTTAAGGCTATAGTGAGCCATGATCCTACCTACCACTGCACTCTAGCCTGGATGACAGAGTAAGACTCTGACTGAAAACAAATGAAAAAAGGCATGTGACGCCACAAAGAGTTAATTGACCCCACAGGAGCTTAGAAGCTCTCCAAGTCAGAAGACCTCAGAGAGAGGAGCCTGCCAGATGGTCTTCACCAAGCTGTGCCACTGGCCCCTTCCTGGTAAGTTGACAGTCATTTGTACTTCATCCTTGTTGGGCCCTTGGTATCCCTGTGCTACCAAGCTCAGCACCAAATTCCAGTCAGGAAAACATCCACTCACCACACATGCACACATTCTGGCAACAAAAAAGCAATGTTAAAATAATTCAGATTCTTTGTTTCTACAAATCCCATGAAAAGTGTATATAGCACAAACAACACTTGTTTTTTTTTTTTTTTGAGTTGGAGTCTCACTCTGTCGCCCAGACTGAGTGCAGCGGCCGCTCCCGGCCACCGCAGCCTCAACCTGCTGGGCTCCGGCAATCCTTTCACCTCAGCCTTCAAGTAGCCGGAATTACAGGCATGCGCTACCACGCCCGGCTGATTTTTTTATTATTGTAGAGATGAGGTCTCGCCAAGTTGCTCTGGCGGGTCTCGAACCCGCGGGCTCAGGCAATCCACTCTTAAAATTCCCTTTTTCTCTTATATCCATTTCCTTCACAGCTGTCTCCACCCTTTTTCTTCCAAACTCCCTGTTAAAATCTTTACCCCATGTCCCAGATCTCTGCTTTTTTAGATTTGGCACCAAAGAAGTTTAAACAACTAGACTGGCTAAGGCAGAACTTTCCTCTGAGAGCAGAGGTAAAAGGCAAAAGGCTAAAACACCTTGTCAAAAATTATCCAGATAGAAAAAAAGGAAAAAGAATGTGTGTCTTTCCAGTGGCTAAGCAGCCTGCCTAGGGGCATCTGATGCTCTAAAGCATGAGTCCACAAAACTTTTTCTGTAAAAGGCCAGATATAAATCTTTTAAGCCTGAGGGCCATCAGGTCTCTATCGCAAATACTCGACCACCATTATAGCAGGAAAGCAGTCATAGACAATACATGACAAACAGGCATGGTGGTAGTTCAGTAAATCTTTATGACAAAAACAGGCAGAAGGCCAGAGCTGGTCCACAGAGCATAGTTTACTGACTGAAAGGAAGGACCCCAAGAAACTTAGGAGAAACTTAGCTCACATTTTGCCTCAGCATAACCATTTTTGCTTAGACTGACACGCTTTAAATCTAGCACAGGTTAGACGTAGATAAATTTCCAATAGGCAGATTTTAGGAAGGTTCAGACATTTTTCCTTAGGCCAAGCTAGCAACTTATTCCACCCCCTTAACAAATCTCCATCAGATGCAAGACAAGGATGACCCAACCTTTCAATTCATGATTTAGCATAATAATCTCTAAGAAACTTTCAGGTTCTTTGTTTGGCAGAAGGTCAAAGATCACCCCTTAGCTGGCCAAAGTCATAGAAATGATAATAAGACCAGACCACCTTTTTGCTAAGGAGCTTGTAGATTGAAAAGTCTGACAGGTCTCTTGTAGAAAAAAATCCTCCCCTTGTCTCCTCCCATCTAGCCCACCACCAGAGGTTATGAGATGTTAATATCTGGCAAAGTCAAGATCTAAGACTCATGTGGCTACAATCAACATCAAAGACCACAGCTGCAGATATTCCTTTTGGCCCAGTCCCCTCCAGGTCCAAACTCCCCTTACTCTAAAGGCCCTTAAATATACCCAGTTCTTGGCTCTTTGAGGCTACCCTTGCCTTGAGTGTCAGCTCCCTTTCCAATATGTGAAAGGTGAATAATAAGCTGTATTTCCTTCTACTTCTTTCTTGTTTGCAATCTTGGATTAATTTCCACAGTACTGGCACTGGCCCACCGCACCTCAGTTTATCCTTTCACTGACCTTTTTCAGAGGAAAGTTTTTTTGGTTGACTTACTATTTACTATTAGTTGAGGTCCAGACCCTGAAAAGTTAGTTGCTAACTTATAGAAGTTTGAGTGGCAAGTAATCCAGTAGAAAAGGTAAATGCAATTGTAACTTTGCTTCTTTTTTTTTCTTTCTTTTTTCTTAGAGACAAGGTCTCAGTATGTTGCACAGGCTGGTCTCAAACTCCTGGCCTCAAGAAATCGCCCTACGTCAGCCTCCCATGTGGCTGGAATTGCAGACAAGAACCATCACACCTGGCTAACTTGGTTTCTTATTTCAGCATGTTTTATTTCACTGATTATACGTATATGTATATCTGTATCTATATCTTTCTATCTATGGAAATATATATCTCAGTCTCTCATACCTTCCCTAGATCAGCTTTACCATTCTGTTGCTCCCCCAGTGATGAGTGTGATATTGTGAAATGTATATTTGGTCTTCATCTCTGTTTTCTGACTTACAGCTTTTTTTTTTTTTTGAGTTGGAGTCTCACTCTGTCGCCCAGACTGGAGTGCAGTGGCCGCTCCCGGCCACCGCAGCCTCAACCTGCTGGGCTCCGGCAATCCTTCCGCCTCAGCCTCCCAAGTAGCCAGAATTACAGGCATGCAGTACCACGCCCGGCTGATTTTTTGATTTATTGTAGAGATGAGGTCTCGTTGCCCAGGCGGGTATCGAACCTGCGGTCTCAGTTAATCCACTGACCTACAGCTTTTAAAAACGCTTGGAATCTCTGGAGTGATAAATGTCTTTTGAATGCTAATGAGATGTCTGGTGGTTAGAGGCCTCAAGGTAGCTTCAGGATGGGATTGGTCAAGGAAAGACACAGGCAGGATTAGAGAGTTGGGACTTTAAGTTCCATCCCCACCACACACACACACCCCAGTCCCTTGGGAGGAGAGGGGGCTGAAGGTTAAGTTGATCACTAATGGTCAATGATCCAATCAATGCCTCCATAATAAAACCTCCATTTAAAACCCAAAAAGGACAGTGTTTGGGAAGGTTCCCGGACGGCTGCACACATCAAGATTCCTGGAGCATGGAGCCCTCAGAGAGGCATAGAAGCTCAGCACCCCTTTCTCTATACCTTGATCTATGTATCTCTTCATCTGGTGTTCTTCAGAATTCTTTGTAAAATCCTTTATGATCAACCAGAAAACATAAGTAAAGCATTTCCCTGAGTTCTGTGAGCCACTCTAGCAAATTAATGGAACCCGAAGGAGAGAGTCGTGGAAAGCCATCAGTCAGAAGCATATGTGACAAACTACTACTTTCGACTGGCATTTGACCTGAAGGGCAGTCCTGTGAGGCTGAGCCTTCATTCTGAGGAATCTGATGCTATCTCCAGATAGACAGTGTCAGAATTGAGTTGAATTAGAAGACACCCAGCTGGTGTCAGCTACTAAAGAACTGCTTATGGAGAGAAATTCCCATAAATTTTAGTGATTAAAGGTCACAGAAGTATTTGGTATTGTTATAAGGGTATAGTAGGAAAAACTGAACTTGTTTATTCCTTTTACAGTTAGATTTTGTCACAAATCCTACTATATATTAGTAAAGGGATTACATTTTTAACATCTTGAAAGTTATACTTTTACAACTTATATAGCATTTATTTATTTGTTTTCTGTCACTTTGGAACCAAAATCACTTGGGTTAACCTGAACCAGACTGTGCCCATTCCCCAGGCCCTGGCGGCTCTAGGGCCCTTCCTCCAGTCCTGATCCCTCCCTAATACCAGGGCTCCTGGGGCTAAAAATAGACTTGGATGGTGAGGTTGTGCTGGATGAATATAGCGGAAGTACAGGAAGCAGGACCTGCTGGGGCAATGCTAGACTCCACCTGCCCAAACTCTCCGACCTCACCCAGAAAGGCCTGTAGAAATGGACTCCACCTCCTCCTCTGCCCCCCTAACCCTGAGTCATGCTGAAGGCAGTAAACCTTGAAAACAAGGGTTCAATGTGGCAGTAAGTATCTGAAGAACTTGGAATGCTTCTCCTTTGTCCTAAAATTCTACTTATAAGAAATATTTACTTGTAAGAAATTCTACCTAGAGGAAATAATCAGGGATGTGCAACAGGTATATTTTGTGGATGTTTAGTAGAGGATTTTACAAAGCAGTTTTAAAAATTGGAGGCTGGGCTCGGTGGCTCAGCCTGTAATCCCAGCACTTTGGGAGGCCGAGGCAAGTGGATAGCCTAAACCACTGGGTTCGAGACCAGCTCTGGCAACTTGGTGAGAACTCATCTCTACAATAAATTTTTTTAAAAAAATTAGCCAGGCGTGGTAGCACGTGCCTGTAGTTCCAGCTAATTGGAAGGCTGAGGTGGAAGGATTGCCGGAACCCAGCAGGTGGATGCTGGGGAGACCATAAGTGTGCCAACTGCACTCCAGCCTGGGCAATGCAGTGAGACACCAACTCAAAAAGTAAAAATAAATTTAAAAAATAAAAATTGGAAATAAACTGGGGACTGGTTAAGTAATTTTTGACATAAAGTACATGATGAAATTTTATACAGTCATTGCAATTACACTGAAGAATCTTACAGTATGGATAGAAATTCATCTTATAGTGTTAGGTGAAAATAAAAGCAAACTACAAAAGATACAATTTTATTCCAATATGGATGACTATATGTATTATCTATTTATAACTATATATACTATATATATGTATTATACATACATATAACATGTGTTTTATATATATATATACATACACACAGACACATGTTTATACATACACCACAGAAATGTATATTATAAATAATGTCTTAACCAGAGAACAGAATGAGATTAGACAAACATGATGGCCATGACAGGATACCTCTAAATTCTTGCTCAGCCTGGGGGACAGGTTTTGAGTCCTCAAGGGAGAAAGATTAGGGCCAGAAATAAAAGCATCTGTCTTCTCGTCACCTAAATAACCAAGCAGATAAAGGGGTTTCTTAAGAAAGGAGTGAGGATTAATGCTGGATTCCTCTAGGGAAAGGGGCTGGAAGAGGTAGAGATATGAGTTCATGCATTAAAAAAATCCTTTTAATGTTATTTTAATGGGGCTTGGAGAAAGGCTCAGAATGAGGTGCAGGAGTGCATATCTGCCATTTTTTTCTGAAATCTGTGACTGTTCATATATGAAAGTTATTTGCCAGAAAGTTTTGCATTGGCCTGAGATGTCAGAGAGGACTGACACAGCATGTTTGAAGAAAACTACTGGAGAAAAATCAAGCCATTTCTGGTTTGCACTTCAAGTTCAGATTGCCCAACATATTATTTACATATGGTATTCAATAAAAAGTATCTTCTCCTCCCTCCTCCCATCTTCTCTCCCACCTTCCCTCCTTTTCTCCTTTCCTTCCTTGACTGCAGCAGCTGCTTAGGGAAAAATTCTCAGGAGGAGACAGTGCCAGCCCATGGATATGCATGTGTGTTGGGGGGTAGTGTCTTTCAGAGATAAGAAAGATGCTACAGCTCAATTCAGGGTAATGTGAAGGTCAGTGGAGATATTGCTGGTGTTAGTTAGGGATGGGCCTTCCTGCCAGGGAAGAGAGGGGAGGGGGAAAAGGAAGGGAACCAAGGATGAGTTGCTGAATATAGGGATTCTAGGGCTTGGAGCCAGGAAGAGAACTTGGAGAGACCTGAACTTGCAGGGCTGATGAGGAGGCACCTGAAGTCCAAGGAGGACTATTTTGGTGGCCAGATGGAAAGTTCATTCCTCACAAAAGGAAGCCAAGGAGACTGATGAGCAGAGGGCTTGAAGGGACATTCCTAGGATGGATTTGGGAAGTGGGATCAGGCAGAGATTAAAAGGTTTTTGTTGATGAGTCTTTTTCATTCCTGATCTCAGAGAATGGAATCCAAGGCCTCCTGAGAGTGGAGGGTGGGAGGAGGGAGGGTGGATGGGGCTTAGGCCCAGGATACCCATAGAACCACTGCTCAGCTGTCTCTCAGGAACTCTGCTGAGGTCACTCCGAGGGTGAGATTCTTAGCCCTGCTGGATGGTGCTGACAGAAAGAATTTTATAGCATCTACTTCCTTCTCTTTCGATGAAAGTTTAAAGGTCACCATTTCCTCTTGCAAAGGAAGTTCTGCAAATATTCCATTTCCAGCCTTAGAAATAGCAAGATAGCAAGATACTGCAAACTCCCTGTGCTGGGGAATTCCTAAGGAAGTGAGGGCGGAGTTCTGGTGAAGACAGAATGAACTCAAAGTGATTACTCAGTAGCAGTAGTAGCAGCAGTAGCAGGAACCAGAATTTCCCAGCACGTGCCCTGGCTCTCATTTGCCAACTCAATCTCTAAGTATTTCTATTGACGGGGGAAAAAAATAGCTGTGGGTGAAAGAATTCATTTTTCAGACACGAGCCTCCACCCATTGTGTGCTCACAGGCCTGCCTTTCTCTGTATGGCAAATGCAAGTGTTCTGGATGTCACTGTCAGGAAAGGGGAATGAGTGGGGAGTATATTCGATGTTTGAGCTCCAGCCATTTGTCACGATAGCCAGAGATGACTGTCCGATGTGTAGACACACTACAGACTGTGTGCTAAGCCCATCCTGCTACTTCCAAGAAGTGGGTGAGGAATGTACATGGTTCTGGGGAGTCCTGCCCCTGTTTGTGGCAGACATTCCAAAGTTCACTTTCTGTGGATGGAGGGTCAGCCGTCAAAGGACAGCCTGTGAGGACAGTACCTATACTAAGAGAGTTACATGCTGGAGTCCCATATCTTATTCATCACTCCCCCATGCGAATAGCTATGGTGTGAGATCCAATGTTAGGACCTTCCTACCATCACTGGGTAAAAAAATTCTCCCATCAGCCTGAGATATTTCTGTTATATAGTGGCATTTTAGGGACCAAGGGGTGTGGTAGCTAATATGTTGTTTCTATATACTTTGCTTTAAAGTGTGGACTTCGTACCCAGGATAGATGGTGTGATGAGTCAGAATCAAAAGAACCAGTCCCAAAAGAAGAAAGCTGAGTTCAAGGCACTGAGGACTACCGAATCCAGTGGGGTAAAAGGGAGATGGCCAAATAGGAGAGAGACACTGCATTGCTTATTCTCCATGAGCCTCAATTTATTTCTTCACCTAAAAATGGGATAATTAATTAATTTTAATTTAATAAAATTAAAATCACCCCCATGAATTGTTCTGAAGGCTAAAATGCAAAATATATTGAAAATAACAGTAAATTGTTATACAATGCAGCTATTCAAACCCTGTGGGCATTATAGAATATTTTAATTTTCTTTATCTTTTCTTTCTCTTCAATGAGAATATTTTTCTCATATACTAAAAAAAGGATTTACAGTGCTAATCCTATTAGTGTCATCATTAAACTGTCTACTTCACTTGTTTTTTTTGTTGTTGTTGTTGCCTCCAGGCCATTCCAGATCTGTCAACCAGAAATGGCTTTATTTTTCTCCAGCAGCTTCCTTCAAACATGCTCTGTAGACCTTTCTGACAACTAAGGCCAATGGAGAACTTTCTGATAGGTAACTTTCATATGTGAACAGTCCCAGGTTTTTTTAAAATGCACTCTTGCACCTCATTCTGTGCCTTTGCCCAACCTCCATTAAAATAACATTAAATGGATTTTTCAACTACACAAACCACAAGAATGAAGAGAACAAAAAAGAGAAAGATTCATTTTTTTTTTATCATCAGGAAATTCCCTGGCATTCATGTGACTGAGTCCACATTCATAGCAGCAATTCAAGAGTTCTCGACCTCAAAGTTTTCATGGGGTTATAGCAAAACAAACTGAACAGTTTAAATATGTGCATTTATTATATGTCAATTTCACCTCGATAAAGCTCTTTTTTTTAATGCTGGCAGGGCTACAGGAAAATTCTCTTTTGTTGCTCATTAGTTCAGTCATTCTGGAGAATAACATGATAATAATTTAACATCAGAGTAATAATAAAAATGGCATTAACTGGGAAAAATAGATGGTTAGATTCCCTGGCCACCTTTCCCATACTAACTGAAGGCAGGATGTTTATTCTGTAAAGAGTGTAAAATAAGCCGAGCTTGGTGGCTCAGCCTGTAATCCCGCGCCTCTGGGAGGCTGAGGTGAGTGGATTGCCTGAGCTCGTGGGTTCGAGACCCGCCTGGGCAGGTGAGACCTCATCTCTACAATAAAATCAAAAAATTAGCCGGGTGTGGTAGCGCACGCCTGTAATTCCAGCTACTCGGAAGGCTGAGGGGGAAGGATCGCCGGAGCCCAGCAGGTCGAGGCTGCAGTGGCCAGGAGCGGCCACTGCACTCCAGTCTGGGCGACAGAGTGAGACTCCAACTCAAATTTTTAAAAAAAGAGTGTAAAATAAAGGATCTTTGGACTGGGAGACACTAGGCCTGTTTTAAGGTAGTATAAGAGTACTGAAACAGGATAAATAATGAAATTATGCAGCACAGTGTTGAGAATCCCAGTGCCCCACATGCAGAAGGCCAGTAGCCAAGCCTTTGTCCTTTAGACAGGAGATCAAAAGAGCTGGGAATCAGGCCAATACTAATATTAGGGTTTCCCAAACCCATTGGCCCTGCCAGGACCTCAAACAATGACATTCATAACCAACAAACCTCACCCATGTACTAAAATCTTCCAAATAGCTTTCAAATTAACCACTCTCAAAAACCTAAGATTACTAAACATCTGCAGAAGTTTCTAACAAGAAAGAAATTAAAACACAACAACCAAAAAAAAAAAAAAAAAAATCAGGGCGTAAAGAGACTAGAAAAGAGAAGAATTTTTTAAAAAAAACTATTATGAATACCCTGAAAGTAATAAAACTGTGAAAGAAAAACAAAATACTATGAAGAAAAAAATAGGGAAAGGGGAGGAACATTTAAAGTAAGAAATATATGATAAGAGAAATGAAAAATCAATTTTAAAAATTGAGAAATAAAGTTACCAAGTTTCCTAAAAAGTAAAGCAAAATAATAAAGACTTAGAAAATAGAATCAATAGAAATATTGGAGACATTTAGGAGACTCAGAGCTGAAAACAAACCAGAAAATGCCAAAAGAAAGTTAATTTTTCCAAGGAAAGAGATAAAAGGAAAAAATGAAAAAGGTACATAATCAATGAATAAGATTTTCAGAACTTGAGTAACACAAGTTTTTCCAGATTAAGTGACATAATGACATAATAAATGAAAAAAAATCCATAATGACATAATAAATGAAAAAAAAATCCACATCATGAAATTTCGAACCACAGACAGAAAGCAACAGTCATATGGAAAGAATCAGGCATTTTAGGGGTTGTAAACTTCTCAGCAGCAATATTGGAAGTCAGAAGAAAATGGAGCAATGTCTTCCAAACATGAAGGAAAATGAATTCCAATGTAGAATTCTATGCCCAGCCAAACTATCAACCAAATGTCAGTTAGAATAAAGATATTGTCAGACATGCTAGTTCCTAATGAAAATTTTACTTACACATCTTTTTTCCAAGAAGCTACTGAAAGGAGTAAAGCAAGATAAAATAATACATGAGAAAAATGAAGAAGGATTCAAATCAGGAGTGAAGTGAAGGGAATCCTAGAATGAAGGAATCCCAGGATGATGGTGAAGGGAAATCCCAAGATGAAGCTGGACACAGCAACAAAGAGTCACCAATCCAAACTGAAGCAGGTCAGAAAGTGCTAGGAATTTTTTTTTCCTAAAAAGAAACTGCCTAATGCATCTAAATGTCTTTAGAGAAAATTTAAATAACTAGTGAAAAGTTTAGAGTTAAATTAGTGATCATCAGGGGTGAAGTTAATCAAACTTAAATTTCAGAACTCTTTATTTTTGCAAGAGCCCTTTCCAAGGCCCTGCACCTAATTTTGTATTTATAATTTTATATTTGTTTTCTTAAAGAGGCCCATCAATAGAAACCATATCCAGTCCTAGTGATAGGTACATAGAAAAGTAAACAAATGCAGAGTTGGGGGAGGAAGGACAATTATTAACTCAAGGGAAAATAAAATGTTGAACTGGAAAGAAAAATTACCTAGTTTACAAAGTGGTTCAGCTCTGAATAGCAAATCTTCATAATAATGTGAACTCTGATTTTTGGTCTAAGAAAATTGAGATGCAATTGTATTAGGAAGACCAAGAGGTAGGAAAGGTGGTTGTGTAGTGGAGACTGGAGTAGGACAAAAAACCTAAATCCCCATTTTTCACAGAGGGAAGATAATTGTTAATGCCTAAAACTCAAAGTTCAAGAAGTAACAATACAAGCATGCCATTAAGAAACAAGTACTAAACACCAAATAGGAAGGGAGAGATGGGAAAAAAGGTCAAGAATCTGATTATTTTTTGTAACATATCTTATAAAACTGTTTGACTTTTTTCATGTAGAACTTTGATTTTAAAAATACCCCCCAAAAATAAATAAAACAACTATTTTTAAAAACAGGATTTTTAAAAATTAGAGGAAAAACAGTCTCATTTTAGTAATTAAAATTCATTCCAGGTTACTCATCCCAAAATTTACATTCAAAAATCAAAACTTTTGGAAGATGAGTTTATAGATGTTCGTTATGCTATTTTTTAAAACTTGTATGCTTGAACAAGATCATAATGAGAATTAGGGGTGAGGGGATGAGGTAGAAAGAAGAGCATTAGCCCCACATCCCGTTTAGTTTTTCAACCTGACCTACAGCTCTGGGGAAGGGGAGCATAGCTGTCCTTCACTCTTTCCTTACCTCATTCCCCTCCTTCTTGTGGCTATTTCTTGACCAAAGTTGGAGCCCAGGAAGAGACACTGAGAAATGGGGAAAGTTTTCCATATGTGGGGCTTGCAAGTAAAGCTGCCATGAAAACAGAGCCCCTCTGTGGGGCAGGAACGCTGGCTGAGGCCTCTCTAAACCATGCTGGGATAGGACAAGATCAGGCTTGTCAGGTAATCTGGTGTGGCAAGGAGCAGAAAGTCATTCATTGGAATGAGCTGATTTGCATGTGGGGGCAGGGAGGACCTATGGAGGAATGGATTGTGAAGAAACAGTAGGCATCTACCTTTAGTAGTAGATGACTTGGACATCAGGCAGAAATAGGCTTGAAGGAGTTATTTTTACTAGCAGCTCTGAGAGGCAGGTGTCAAAACATACCCAAAATACAAAGAGAGCTAAGGGCATGTTTGTCTCCCTCCGGCACAGATACAGAAGAGCCACGGGGCCTTAGTACGTGCCTGGGTTCACAGAGGAGAGGCCGGCCTCCAGAGTGGATATCAGCATTCTCCTCCTGTCACCAGCAGCAGGGTCTTTGCCAGGCCTTCGTGAACTTCACAGGGAGCAAGCTCTCAGCAACGGCAGTGGAGATGGGAAGAGTGCTATGGGAAGCTGTAGCTGCTAGACTTATTTCTGTGTGAGATGACTTCTGAGGACTCTAAGATGAGGACTAAACTCTGACCTTTTTTCTCTTGCCCGAATTCGTAACTGAGGGGTCTAGGGAGTCATGCTCTATAAACCATAAAGTCTCATCAGACAGGTTTTTTATTAATCCCATATAATGTGGCTTACTTTCCAACCTAACTCTGGCCCAATATCACGTAACAGATAAAGAAGGAAATCAAGTCTGGCTCGGTGGCTCAGCCTGTAATCCCGCGCCTTTGGGAGAATGAGGTGAGTGGATTGCCCGAGCCTGCGGGTTCGAGACCCGCCTGGGCAGCGAAACCTCATCTCTACAATAAATCAAAAAATCCGCCGGGCGTGGTGCCTGTAATTCCGGCTACTTGGGAGGCTGAGGCGGAAGGGATCGCTGGAGCCCAGCAGGTGGAGGCTGCGGTAGCCGGGAGCGGCCGCTGCACTCCAGTCTGGGCGACACAGTGAGACTCCAACTCAAAAAAAAAAAAGAAGGAAATCAAATATTTTACTCCAAAATATGTTGCTTTGACATATTTTGAAATGACCTTGCAAAACCTTCTCTTGGGAAATTTGCATCTGTAGAGAACCTTCTTTCTTAGGAAGAGTCTGACATATTTTAAGACATTTATCACCTATTCTCTCTGAAGCCTGATACTTAGAAGCTTCATCTACATAACCAGAACCTTGGTTTCCAAAAATCCCCCATATCTTAACTCAAGCATTTCTTTCAATTTCTTTAGGTAGAGCTTAACTCTTTCAACCAATCGCCAATCAGAAAATGTTTGAATCTACCTATGACCTATAAGCTCCCCCATTTTGAAATGCCCTGCCATTCTGGGACAAAACAATACATACCTCACATGTATTGATCTATATCCTTGCCTGTGAACTTCTGGCCCCCTAAAAGGTATAAAACCAAACTGTAACCCAAACACCTTGTACACATTTCTCAGACCCTCCTGAGACTGTGCTATGGGCCATGGTCATTTATTTGGCTCAGAATAAACCTCTTTAAACATATTTTAGCAGAATCTGGATTTTGTCCATTCCTGGTGCTCAGTGTAGGGCCTCAGAGAAGATTCAGGGTCCCCAAAGGAGTCTCCTGAACCTGGAGCTAAGGTACCAGCCAGGGGCCCCTGGAAGTGCCCCTCACTTCAAGCTTCTCCTTGGCTGGAACTGGTAAGTCCTCCTGAACCTCCTGCTTAGTTGATGGTCCTTGGTTTATTCTGAGCCATTTTTTTCTTTTTTTTTTTACCCCCTAGGAAGTTGTTTAGGATCCTAATTTTGATTCAGAGGTACATTCTAAAGGGTCCTATCCATTGCTTTTTCCTCCCCCAAAATAATCTCGATTGGCTTGTCTACACATTTGTGCAAGGAACTGACGTGTCACTTTGGTAGATAAATGAGAAATGGAGTTCCTTAGCTCTGAAGAGAGAGGGTATTTTGGTCCTTCCAGCCGAAAGGCACCCCTGGGTGACCAGGTGCACAGCAGGATTGTCTAGGGAGGAATTTGACCCCTCATAATGTGCAATGGCCCTGCAGAGAATCCCCCAATGTATTAATTAAATGAAGTATCATCCAAGAAATGCTTTTAAGAGCTGATTGCGCAGCATTTTGAACCCTCTTGGAAGTGGCAGCCCTCCAAAGAGAGAAATTGGGACACATAAGAGGGCGGAAAGAACTCGGTTCCACTCTGAAAGTCCCGCTGTGAAGTCCTGCCAGTCAGCACACTTTGATCCCCCATACTAAACCCTAGGTCATGGTTTAGTTCCTCCTTAAAAAAAAGAAAATGGAGCTGGGCACAGTGGTCCACATCTATAATCCCAGCATTTTGGGAGGCCGAGACTAGAGGATTGTTTGAGCCCAGGAGTTTGTGACCAGCCCAGGCAACATAATGAGACCTCCTCTCTACAGTAAATAGAAAAATTAGCCAGGCATGGTGGCATATGCCTATAGTCCCAGCTACTCAGGAGGCTGAGATGGAAAGATCATCTGAGTCCGGGAGGTCGAGGCTGCAATGAGCCATCATTATGCCACTGCTCTCCAGTCTGAGCAACAGAGGGCTCCAACTCAAACAACAAAAAAAAAAAATAGTGGGAAATAATTCCTCTAAAAAAGAGGACAGGCAAGGAGAGTGACCCCCTTCAGACACCCCAGATGTTTTTATGCTTGATAATTATGATACCTTTACTTGCAAGTATTTGTGTAAATGAGAGAATCTTACTAAGGACAACCTAGGTATAAAGATTTCCAAAATGAAAAACTTTTGATATTCCCCAATTGATTATCTTGCATGCTGAATTCAAGAAATGAGGCTCCCAAATCAAGAAAAAGAATGGGAATCGTACTTTAGCAGTCACCTAGAATCATTCAAAAGAGGAAACGCTGAATTTACCAGTCAATAAAAACTAAAGAAACTAACCAAAACCACTTCTGAAGACAAGAAGGCGCCAGAAACTTTCTCTCCTGCTCCTCCTAACCCTCTGCTCTCTGAACTTCCTTTTCTAGACAATTTCATTGTTTCTTCTCCTTCTCCTAGTCCCTAACCTCAAGCTGCAAAGGGACCACAAATAGCTGGGGGCAATAAAATAGTAGTTGCTCCTTTTAGGAGAAAATCCACTGGGAGAGGTAATTCTAACCTATTATATACACCCTGGACCAAATCAGAATCAAAGGTCCTGATATCCGGATTCCCCCTACCTGGCTCAAGATCCCTCCAAGTTTGCTAAAGAATTCTAATTTATGCTTAAGATCTATGAACCAGGCTTTTCTGATCTATATCAGCTAATTGAGTTCCTGACCCCAAAAAACAAAGTCAAAGAATGGTTTAAGAGTAGCAGATTGGAAACCGCCCTTAGAAGATTTTTTATTTTTTATTTTTTATTTTTTTACTTTTTGAATTGGAGTCTCACTCTGTTGCCCAGACTGGAGTGTTGTGGCACGCTGCCAGCCACCACAGCCTCGACCTACTGGGCTCCGGTGATCCTTCCACCTCAGCCTTCCAAGTAGCTGGAACTACAGGCGCATGCTACCACGCCCGGCTAATTTTTTATTTTATTGTAGAGATGAGGTCACGCCAAGTTACCCAGGTGGGTCTCGAACCCGCAGGCTCAGGCAATCCACTCACCTCGACCTCCCAAAGTGCTGGGATTACAGGCTAAGCCACCTGGCCCAGCCAAATTTTTTATTTTTAGACAGGCTTTCACTCTGTTGCCCAGGCTGGACTACAGTGGCAAAAATCATGGCTCACCACAGCTCAAATTCCTGGACTCAAGTGATCCTTCTTCCCTAAACTCCTAAGTAGCTAGGACTAAGGGCATGTGCCACCATGTTCAGCTAATGTACTTTCTTTGGGGGTAGCGATAGAGTCTTGCTGTATTGCCCAAACTAGTCTCAAACTCCTGGCCTCAAGCAGTCCTCCTGCCTTAGCCTCCCAAAGTGCTGGGATTACAGGTGTAAGCCACCACACCTGGCCCTTGAGAAGATTTTGACAAAAAAAAAAAAAGCAGCTGGGAAAGAGAAATACATGGAGCTTTGTAACTACATCTGTGAGATGCTACCACAGTTATTCAGATATTTCACAAGGTTTTAGATTGGGCAAAGGTACAACAATGTAAAAATGCCCAAACAAAACTACTGATTTTTATATCAAGTTTGAAAAAAACATTCAAACAGCATTCAGGGATACCTCCTGGAAACTTTGAGCAGGTAGTGAAATGTCTATAAAATCCATATGTCTAGATAACCTGTAAAAGCTTGTTTAGCATAAGTAACTCCATTCTGTTAAAATCTTTCATTCCAATATAGCAGAAGTGACACTTTACTAAAGTCTGGATTTAGACTTGGATTATGAGCTAGTGATCTTGATAAAGAGAAATAATGTGGCTTGGGCTTCTTTGCCCACTAGCCACCTAGTCACCCTGGCTGCAAAATGTCACAAACAATCATCAAGATGGAAAAGAAAACAGCCTCTAGGATAATGAGTTTACAACTAAAGCAACTTAGTAACCAAGTGTTTAGATCACACAAATTCAATCCCCCCACCCCCCCCACTCAAGGTTCCAACAAGCCAAAGAGGGAGTAATTTGCCATTACTGCAAAAAGAAAAGACATTTTTTTTATTTATTTATTCTTTTTTTTTTTTTGAGTCAGAGTCTCACTCTGTTGCCCTGCTGGAGTGCAGTGGCCTCCGCAGCCTTGACTTACTGGGCTCAGGCGATCCTTCTGCCTCAGTCTTCCCAGTAGCTGAAAATACAGGCACGCACCACCACACCTGGCTAATTTTTTGATTTATTGTAGAGACGAGGTCTCACCAGGTTGCCCAGGCTGTTCTCGAACCCCTGGGCTCAGGCAATCCTCGCACCTCAGCCTCCCAAAGTGCTGGGATTACAGGCTTGAGCCACTGCTCCTGGTCAAGAAAAGACATTTTAAAGGGGATTGTACAAAACTTAAATGGATGCTGCACAAAGAGGGTAGAAGTCCCCAGAGGAAGTCACCAAACAACTCAAAAATCAAAACAAGGATGCTCTGAGGGAATAGACTGGGTGTTTCCTCTCTTTCTAACAAATACTTTAGGTGAAATGGAAATATCCATAAATGAGGAAAATACCAGAATCCTGGCAGACACTGTTGCTACAATCTCAGTCTTCAACCCTTCAACCCTAACTTGATTAAAAAACCCTCTCCCTCAGAGCAAAGAAAAAGTGCAAATGTTAGGAGTTTCAAACTGCCCAAGTACAGCTTTTAAATCAAATCTCCTCAATTTCATTAGGAGAACTAGTAGGACATCACTTTTCTGTATAGTAGATAGTGTCCCCACACATCTTCTGGGATGGGATTTCCTAGAGAACCAAAATGCCCATATCTCATTTTCACAAAAGGGAGAAACAATTCTCAACTTGGGAGAGAGAAAAACCTACATGCAAGAGCATGGTTGTTAAAGAAGAATTTGAACAGGAAGATTTAGAGCCCTTTTTATCCAAAGTACCAGATTACTTATGGGCAAGTTCTTCCATGGATATCAGGAGAATTAAGTCAGCTGTTCCTATAGATATAATGATGATAAATGAATGAAACCCCTGCCAAACATAAAGCAATATCCCTTTAGACATGAAGCTTTACTAGGAATCCAACCAATTATTCAGGACTACAGTAAGTCCCCTATATATGAATGAATTCTGTTCCGAGAGAGTGTTTGTAAGTCAAATTTGTTCATAAGTCCAGCAGTGTTAACTTAGGTACCCAACTAACACAATCAGCTATGTAATACTGTACTGTAGTAGGTTTATAATATTTTTCACACAAATAATACATACAAAAAAGTACTGTAAAGTACACAAAAGTACAACCACTTGTAGAGGATGCACACACATGACAATGTACATCAGACATGTGAACTAACTTACGTGATTGGACATGCAGATGCACATTTGCATCTGTGAAAGTTCACAACTTGAAGGTTCATATGTAGAGGACTTAATAAAGGGCTCATAATACCTTGCACCAGTCCTTGCAATATACCAATACTTTCAGTTAAAAAGCAAAGCAGAAAAGGCTGGAGATTCATTCAGGACCTACGAGCTATAAACAAAATAATTCCTAGACATCCTATTGTGCCTAACCACCACACTTTACTGTCCAATATTTCTATAACTGTCAGTCATTTACCTTTCATTGACTATGCAGTACTTTCTTCAGCAGAATATAGAGTAGAATAGCCAATGTCTTTTTGCCTTCACTTGAGAAGATCTCCAATATACATGGACGGTCCTGCCCCAGGGCCATTATGAGAGTTCTACTTATTTTTCTTAAATATTAAATGCAGATTTAGACAATACCGAGTTCCCAAATGGATCTATCCTAATTCAGTACAAGGGTGATTTACTGTGTTCATCTTTCCCATAAAAATTCAGAGAAAACTGAAGGGACACAAAGCGTTCAAAGATAAATTGCAGGGATTGGCAGTAGCAGGATACTGCCGGGGTGGGGGTGGGGACACAATATCAACAAGGGTACCTGATCTCAAACCAGGCAAAATGGGGACCAAAGGGAGGCCCAAACTTTACCTGTATGATATCCACTTGTATACCTAATCCTGAATTGTACCCCACGTCTTTAAAATAAAATTAATAATAATAATAATAATAATAGAGAAAGAACAGTCTACTATCAAAGATACAGTATGGACAAAATCTTAACTAAAGGTACTATTTTGGAACAAAGCAAAACATTTAAGAAAGGACAATAAGAACTTTAGAGAATTTTAGACAGGTTGCCTTTTCAATGCCCTTCAAATTTTGAATGTTGCCTGCTTTATTTACTCAGAATGCTAGCTCTGTTACTAGATTTAGGCCAATATAGACAACTATGTTATTTAAAAATTGCATTTATTGCCAATAATTTTTCTCTTACTGCTGTTTTAAGAATCCTTCAATAAATACAAAATGTGTCGTTGAAAAAAAAACAAAGATAAATTGTAACTTTGTCCCCCCCCCAAGTTAAACGCGTAAGACTTGATTTTCCCAAGGGGGCTATTAATAAACCCTGAGAGAATCTCTGCTGTTATGAACTTTCCTCCGCTTAAAACAAAAAGACAAGAGTGTTCTTAGGGTAAACAAGCTATTGTAGATGCTGAATTCCAAATTACTTGTTAATGACTCAGCCCTTACGTAAAAAACTAAAACAGGCCCAGCCAGATCCAATTTGCTGAGGAGAAAGGGAAGAACAACCAACATATAAAGGATCTAATGCAGGCTCTCATCCAAGTGCCTGTTTTCGGTCATCCCAAATACAGCTTCTCTTCTTCCTTTTTGTACAAACAATAAATGGAAATGCTCAAGGAGTATTAACTCAAAAACATGGTGACAAACACAGACTACCAGGTTATTTCAGGCAACAGTTATATTCAGTAGTAATAGGACACCGTCCTAATATGAGAGCCATATCAGCTACAGTCATTTTATGTAAAACATTGAAGAATTTGTTCTAGGGTCTCCACTACCCAACTACACCCCCCACTTTGTGGAATCTCTCCTAAACTCTCAACAGCCTCAACACTCTTCTGTCAGCCACCTCACCTCTTAGAAAATACTCTTGCTTTCTGCCCCTAATATCACTTTGAAGCGCTGTAACATTCTTAACTCTGCTTCCAGAGGATCTATCCTAATTCAGTACATGGATGATTTATTGTGCTCATTCCTCTTATCAAAATTCAGAGAAGATTGAAGGGACACAAAATGTTCAAAGATAAATTGCAGGGATTGGCAACAACAAGAGGAAGAAAATAACAGCA
Source organism: Cephalopachus bancanus (assembly GCA_027257055.1). Taxonomy (NCBI): domain Eukaryota; kingdom Metazoa; phylum Chordata; class Mammalia; order Primates; family Tarsiidae; genus Cephalopachus; species Cephalopachus bancanus. Next base: position 915,923 of record JAPVLO010000380.1, on the reverse strand, counting down.
TTCTATTGATACCTTTCTTTTCTCTAGGGAAGAGTTATAGGAAATTCCCATTGAGAACACTGAATTATTGCCGGGCTCGGTGGCTCAGCCTGTAATCCTGCACCTTTGGGAGGCTGAGGTGAGTGGATTGCCTGAGCCCGCGGGTTCGAGACCTGCCTGGGCAACTTGGCGAGACATCATCTCTACAATAAACCAAAAAATTAGCCGGGCGTGGTAGCACGCACCTGTAGTTCCAGCTACTTGGAAGGCTGAGGGGGAAGGATCGCTGGAGCCCCCAGCAGGTTGAGGCTGCAGTGGCCGGGAGCAGCCACAGCACTCTAGTCTGGGTGACAGAGTAAGACTCCAACTCAAAAAAAAAAAAGAGAACACTGAATTAATTTGATTCACATGGTTTTTATTTAAGGGACAATCAGGGACATTACTGGGCGGGATATGCCAGCACGTCCAAGGTAGACATAATTGAAAGAGCCAAACTCAAGGAATAAAATCCTAGATGCTAATTAGGTGAAGGAAAAATGGAAAATATATACATTGATAGCCAATATGCCTTTGGAGTAGCCCATGACTTTGGCCTGCTATGGTAACAGAGGAGATTTCTCACCTTATCCAAGGTGGAATGAACACCAAAGTCTCTAAGCTATTAGAAGCAATTCAAATGTCAACACAGTTTGCAATCATAAAAATCCCTGGGTCCTCAAAAGATAACACTGAGGAGGCAAAAGAAAATAATCTAGCTGATGCTGCAGCAACGAGTGCTGCCCTAGGAAAGATAGCCTGTCCTGTAAGACAGTGTATCCTCTGTCCTGCCAATACCCTCACTAATATTCTTTTACAATAACAACAGTCATCAACCCCTCAAGAGAAACAACTCTGGTGCAAAAAGGAGGTATATTTGACTCAAATAAAGAATTGTGGCTAGGCCCTAACCAAAAACCCATAGTTCCCATAGATGCACAATTACCTCTCATTTTGTTTATTCAGAAAATGACTTATTGAGTCCCCCAGAAAATTGTATCATGGGGAAAACAGTATTTCTGGAAACCATCCCCACAATAGCTCAAAAGGTATACTCTCAATGTACTATATGTCCAAAGTGTAATCCTGGCAAGCCCTTACATGACACCCAAGGTCATTTTCCTTTGCGGACAGGACTCTTTGAAGTATGGCAATTTGATTTTTCCAGATGCCACCATATCACAATTATAAATATGTGCTGGACTTGATTTGTATATTTTCTCATTGGGTAGAAGCATTTCCTTGTCAGAGAGTTACTGCCTCAATGGTAGGTAAAATATTGGATGACATTGTGGAATTATATGAGTTCCCCTCTAACAAAACTTCTTTTTCTCTCCCAAATACCAGTATATGGTACAACACAAAAGTGGTGGGGAAAATAGATGTGTCAACTGTAAACAAGTCCTACAACAATTTAGACATTGAAGACCAAGTATATCTTTCATTTGATTTGCACCCTCCTCAAGATGTTATACCTTATGGAGACCAATTGGTCAGAAGAAAAATTAAATTTATTGGATTCTGAGTTGGTGTCAGCCCTACAGTCTTCAAATAAGATTTATCATAAAGTTCAAATGACCCTTGATAAGGAAGATAAACACATTATAAATCTGATTTTAAATTATAATGATGCATGCAGGGGATTTTTTTTTGGCTGGCTAGGTTGCTTACTACCCTCTGATTCTATCTATAACTTTCATGGACACATAATCTTCACCATTTTTATGACACTTGTCACTTTATTATCATTATATGTCTCTTATAAATGCTACATCAGATTCAGGAAAAGAAAAAAGACACAACCAAATGCCCAGATCATGATAGCTCCTACTATAATTCTGACCCTGAGCCGGGCACAATGGTTCATGCCTGTAATCCCAGCGCTTTGGGAGGCTGAGGCAGAAGGACTTCTTGAGCCCAGGAGTTCAAGACCAGCCTAAGCAACATAGTAAGGCTTCATCTTTACAGAAAACTAAGGAATTAGCCAGGTACTGTGGTGCATGCCAGCTACTCTGGAGGCTGAGGCAGGAGGATCACTTGAGCCTAGGGAGGCTTAGGTGGGAGGATCATTTGAGTCCAGGAGTACAAGGCTATGACTAGCCATGAGCATGCCGCCACACTCCAGCCTGACCAACAGACTGAGACCTGACTCCAAGGAAAAAAAATCTGATCCAGGATGTTTTTTCAGAACCCTAAGCCTGACTCTCTCTTGTCCCTTAAACAATTGGCTATAAAATCAGATAATACCGTATCTTTCCCTCATGATCTGACATTGTAGTATGGAAATCATTGTCACCAAATAGACAACTCCAGGAATTAGCCTTCCTATGACCATGGAACCTCCTGTTGTTTGTTGGCCTGCATGTGCATTCCATGAAATGATTGTTGGCCAAGAGGGGGACTGAGGACTAAACTTGACCTTTTTTCCCTTGCCCAAATTCCTGATCAAGGGGTCTAGGAAGTCATGCCCCACAAATCATAAAGTTTCATCAGATAAGTTTTGATTAACCCTATATAATGTAGTTTAGTTTCCAGCCTGACTCTGGCATGAGATCACATAACAGATAAAGAAGGAACTAAAAATATTTTACCCCAAAATATTTCTCTGACATGTTTTTAAGTAACCCTGCAAAGTTTTTGGAGGGGGGGAATTTGCATCTGTAGAGAACTTCCTTCCCTAGGAAGAATGTGACATATCTTAAGACATTTACCACCTTGGGCAATCATAAAGGGAAAAAAAATTAAAATTAAAATTAAAAATTAAAAAAAAAATCTATTCACTCTGAAGTCTAATATTTTGAGGCTTCATGTATATAATCAGAACTTTGGCTTCTACAACACAACCCCTCTTATCTGTCCTTTTTCTTTCTTTCTTTCTTTTTTTTTTGTAACTTCACTGGATAACTTTTATACAACCTTTAACTCAAGCATTTCTTTCTACTACTGATTTCAAATTCTTTTTTTTTTTTTTTTTTAGTTGGAGTCTCACTCTGTCACACAGACTGGAGTGCAGTGGCATACTCCCAGCCACTGCAGCCTCAGCCTGCTGGGCTCCAGCAATTCTTCCATCTCAGCCTTCCAAGTAGCCGGAACTACCACGGGTGGCTAATTTTTTATTTATTGTAGAGATGAGGTCTCGCCAAGTTGCCCGGGTGGGTCTCGAACCCGCGGGCTCAGGCAATCCACTCGCCTCTGCCTCCCAAAGTGCTGGGATTACAGGCTGAGCCACAGAGCCCAGCCGATTTCAAATTCTTTAGATGGAGCTTAACTCTTTCAACCAACTGCCAATCAAAAAGTCTTTGAATTTACCCCTGTCCTGTAAGCTTCCCCACTTTGAGATATCCTGTCTTTCTGGATCAAACCTCACATGTATTGATCTACATCCTTGCCTATGAACTTCTATCCCCCAAAAAGTTATAAAACCAAGCTATAACACAGCCACCCTGGGAACATGTTCTCAGGATTTCTTAGGACTGTGCCACAGGCCATGGTGACTCATACTTGGCTCAGAATAAACCTCTTCAAATATATTTTGGCAGAATTTGGACTGTTTTTCTATCACCAAAGATATACCAGGCTGAGACTTGCAGACAGATCCAAGTTCTTGGTCAGAAAGGGACAGGAGCTAAGGAAGCTGGAATTATTATTACTACAATTCCTTCACACCCATACAGATGTAAGGCCCATAGACATTTTTTCCTCTTTTTTTCTAGGTATAGTCTTTTAACAGTTTTACTGAGGTATAATTAAAATGGAAAAAGCTGCACAAATTTAAAATGTTCAATTTGTTAATTTTGACAAAAGTATACACCAGTATACACCAGTGGAACTATCACCAAACATAATGAATATGTTCATCACTCCCAAGTTTAATCATGCCTTTTGGTAACCCTCCTTCCCTACTCCCCACCCCTGTAACACTAGACAACTACTGACACATTCTGTCCCCATTAATTAATTAATTTACATTTTCTAGAATTGTGTATTAATGAAATTATACAGTGTATACTCTTTTGTGACTGGCTTCTTTCCACATAATTATTTCGAGATTCATCTGTATTGTTATGTGTATCATTAGTCCACTCCTTTGTGTTGCTTAGTAGTATGCCATTGTTTATAGACTACAATTTGTTTATCCATTTACTTGTTGATAACATTGAGTTGTTTCAGTTTTTGACAATGACAAATAAAGTTGCTATGAACATTCCTATAAGGTATTTGTATAAACATAGGCTTTCGTTTCTCTTGGGTAAATAAAGTAGAAAGGTTAAATCATGGTAGCTATACATTTAACTTTTTAAAAAACCATCACATTTTTCCCCAAAGTTGTTGTAACGTTTTACATTTCTACTAGCAATGTACAAAAGTTCCAGTTCTTCCACATCCTCCTAATACTTGGTATGGTCAGTCTTTTTAATTTTAAACATACTAGTAGGTATGTAATGATACCCACAGAGTCTTGAGTTACATTTCTATCCTCTTTGTCACCCAAAATAGTGTCAAGCATAGAGGAAATACTTGTTGCTTTATTGGCAGTCATTTACAGTATGTGGAATTAGTTACAAACTGGTAGTTCCACTAGGTTAAACCATATCATGTGCCAAAAGGCATATACACATGCAGAGAGACAGTGAGGTACAGAGACAATGAGGTACAGAGTAAGGTTATAATGTATACAACTCTATAAAAGGGCAGAGGATTGACAAAGAGGAGACTTGGGCTCTGGTTCTGGCCTATTACCTAGTAAAAGATTAATTAAGTAGTCTTGAGTAACTCACTTTACTTCCCAGGGACTCAATTTTCTTATCTGTAAATGGGAGCATTGAGATAGCTAATTTTCCAAGGTTGGTGGATAATCAAAACTACAAAGATCAGTGACACTTCTATGGGAGAAGCATATTCCCAAATATTTTAAGGAGTACATTAGATACAAAGAAAGGGATATTGAATATTTTTGAGTTTTTCTTTTTTACCAGAAAATTCTCATTTTGTTAAATTTTCAGAACTACCTTATGAGGAAAGCTACTCCCATTTAGAATAATAGAAAACATCAATCTGTCTGATTCCAAAGCCAAGGTTCTTCTTACTACAATGAGAAATGAAACAAGAAGTTCCCTACAGATGCAGTAACAACTTAGGACCCCTGCACATGTAAATTCTGTCCCCCAACCAGACAGAGTTATAGTTTCATAATCCAGTAGTCCCCTTCTTTTCTGTGGTTTTGCTTTCCACAGTTTCAGCTACCCACAGTCCAAAAATATTGAATGGAAAATTCCAGAAATAAGCAATCCAGAAGTTTTAAATTGCATGCCATTCTGTGTAGTATGATAACATATTTTGCCATAATCTGCTCCATACCACCCATCCAGCATATCCATGTTATCTTTGCTACCTGCCTGTTAGTCACTGACATCACCTGCCCCTGACATCCAACCATTGACTTAATCTGAAGCAGATGATCCTCCTTCTGACGTATCAGAAGGTGAAAAGCAGCCTAATGCTGCATCACAGTGCCTTCATCTCATCATGTAGGCATTGTATCATCTCACATCATCACAAGAAGGGTACTACAAGATATTTTGAGAGAGACAGAGACCACATGCACTTAATTTTTATTACAGTATACAATTATACTTGTTCTATTTTATTATTAGTTATTGTTGTCAATGTCATTCTGTACCTAATTTATAAATTAAACTTTATTATAGGTATATATTTGCATGTAGGAAAAAACATAGGGTTCAGTACCATTCAGCTTCAGGCATCCAATGGGGAGGTCTTGGAACATATCCTCCACAGATAAGGGGGGACAACTGTAAACTCCTCAAAAACTTCTCAGTCATCCTCAACTCAATGCTTAACACAAATGGTTTGGCCAAGCCTTGCCTCTGCAGACAAAATTGCTGAGGATTTAGAGGAAGAAAAGCATGGTTCACTGGGAGGGTCACTTCTACTGCACTGGAGAACAACTAAAACACAAACCTTGACAGGTAGGAAGGCTACCCAACACTCTACACCCAGAATATTCAGGGGTCAACCATATTTCAGGAGAGCTGTGGGCAAACTGAGCTGCCTTGAGGAGAGCAATCAACGCTACAAGAAGTCTAAGAAACAAGCTCCATGAGGAGCAGTTGGAGAAGATGCAGGGGGACACATGGAAAATGACAAAATTTCTAAGGACTCCCTTGTGCTTCTGTGTATCTTCTAGGGCATACCTGGAATAACCAGATGAGAGTCACAGATACTGGCTCACCAAAAGTATGAAAATTCTAGTAACAGAGCTGTTCAGCTGCAAAGCGGGGTGCTTCACAAAGGGACAGGCGTCCTGTGTCTTGGATCACCCCCATCTTTATAGGAGCACAGACTTACTCCTGACCTGAGAAAATGGTTGAATTAGGAAAACAACACCAACGTTCTAAAAGGAAGCAACTACAGGCACCTACTGGGAATTTTGTAAAGGTTTTGTTTCATGAAACCAAAAAGCCGAGACAGGAAATGCCAAAATAGACTAATAGAGACTTGCTTTAAGACAATGCAAGTAAGTGGTAATGAAGTAATAAGTTCTAGGGCCTGGCTCAACTATAGTGGTAAGGGTTGAGCAGGAAGATTTCCCAGAATATTAAGTAATGCTGAGCATGGAGTCAATTCTGTTCACCAGATTTGCTTGTAAAGGGCCAGACTGGAAGGACTTTTATACAGGGGTCTACTAACCAAAAAGTCACCAAGGTGTCCAATGGAAAGAGCAGTATCCCTTCAGGAGCCCAGAAGAGAATATTCCCAAGAACTGAGGACCAGAAGATCTCTATAAAATTTTCATAGGAATTGGGAAAGACATTTTTGAAATTTTTTAGTGTTTTTCAATATGTTTAAATGTCTTATTATAATAAATATATATATATATTCATTATAGACATTTTTTAAGTAAAGAGAAGCACAAATTTTTTAAAAAGTGAAAGCATCTATAAATCCCACTACTAAAATATTACTGCTGTTGACATATTGGTATATACCTGGCCATTCCTTTCTGCTTTATAAAATGGAATTATAATATTCATACTACTCACTAACTGAAATGCAGACCAAAATGGAAAAAAAAACATATTTGCTTCATCTTGTCAAGCAGTTTACATTATTATTTTATTAAAAAAATTAAAAAGCAAGCAAACAAAAAAATACAAGTCCAGGCTAGTCTTGAACTCCTGGGCTCAAGCAATCCTCCTGCCTCAGCCTCCCAAAATTGTTGGGATTACGGGCATGAGCCTCCACATCTGGTCTGTTTGTTTCATTTTAGAGACAGAGTCTCACTCTTGTCTCAAGCAATCCTCCAGCCTCCGCTTACCTAGTAGCTGGGACTACAGAAAGGCACCACTGCACCCAGCCCCCTCTGGTTTTATATACAGGAAGTTTAGCTTTGAAATGTAACCCGCTGCCTTTCAGGCCACATTTGAGGTAATCTGAAACTGAAAGAAGTCCCAGTTTCCTCCCTCAAACCTAGGAGACAGTGAATGTGTCACTTCCGTTCTTTGTGTTTTATTTCTATGAACTCTTTCTTTCCAAACTCTTCAAGGCCCTGGTTCAATTCTATAGAAACTTCCAGGGTCTGCAGACAAAGCAGAACTAACTTATGGAGAAATCTGGGAAATGCTTATCTATTCAGGTATGCCTGCCCTATATGGTGACTCAAATGGTCTAGAGTTCAAGTCATCATTTTCCTCCCCAAACCATTTCCTCCTCTGGACTTCTCCATTTCTGTTGTGCAGACTCAAGATCTTGACATCACCCTGGAGTTCTCTTTCTTCTCTCCTAGACACCCACATAACCCTTGCTCCTCAGATCCATTCTCCCCACCCTCCCTCCTGTCAGCTAAGTGGTACCATCACCATCCCAGGCACTGCTCCCCAAGCACTTGGAGCAGCAGAATGATCTCCCAATCTTCACTCACTCCATGTGCTAACTGGTTGTGTTCATCACTGTCAGAATCCCCTGCATCCCACCATTGCTCTTCTCAAAATACCCTACAGTTCCTCATAGCTCATAAATAAAAGTTCAGACATTAAACTTAGAAGGCCTACCACAATTGGGTCCTACTCCATCTACCTCTCCAGTTTTTCTCCTTACTCTGACACAACTTGTTCCTCTTTTCCATCCCTAGTTTGAACGGGATTTAGGGATTTTTTTAAGTATTCTTTTTTCAAGTATGAAAAAAAAGTATAGCTGGGCTTGGTGGCTCAGCCTGTAATCCCACGCTTTGGGAGGCCGAGGTGAGTGAATTGCCTGAGCCCGCGTATTCGAGACTCGCCTGGGCAACTTGGCGAGACCTCATCTCTACAATAAAAATCAAAAAATTAGCCGGGTATGGTAGCACGCGCCTGTAGTTTCAGCTACTTGGAAGGCTGAGGCGGAAGGACCGCCGGAGCCCAGCAGGTTGAGGCTGCGGTGGCCAGGAGCGGCCACTGCACTCCAGTCTGGGCAACAGAGTGAGACTCCAACTCAAAAAAAAAAAAGAGAAGGAAAGTATAATGTCTGATCTTAATTTTTTTTAAATTTCAAATCACATTGCTTTTTAAGCCCATGCATTTACTTGTTTTTTGGTGAGTCAGTAGCCCTCACAAAAGCAAAGTTTCCAGGCTCAAGGTAAGGCCTTGATTCTTCCAGGTGCACTTTTTTTTTTTTTTTTTTTTTTTGCAGGGGGTGGGGAGCATTAGGGTCTCACTCTGTTGCCCAGGCTGGAATACAATGGCACGATCATAGCTCACTGCAGCCTTAGCCTCCTAGGCTCAGGTGATCCTTCCACCTCAGCCTTTCAAGTAGCTGTGATTACAGGCATGTGCCACCACGCTTGGCTAATTAAAAAAAATTTTTTTTTGCAGAAACAAGGTCTCACTATGTTGCCCAGATTGGTCTTGAACTCCTAGGTTCAAGTAATCCTCCCGCCTCAGGCCCCCAAAGTGTTGGAATTACAGGTGTGAGCCTTGCACCCAGCCTCCAGTTCATCTTTTAAAAGACATTAATGCCTGCAAGTTGTACCATGCTAGGTTCTAGAAATTTTGCATTGAAGATTTTATCAGATCATTTTCCTCTGAGTCAAGAAAGAGCTGAGGGCAGACTAGGACACTGGGTAACTGAAAAAAAAAATTGGGAAACAAGGTCAACAAGACTAGAGGAAGCTGAGGAGCCTTGAGGAACACCACAGGCGAGGCAGCAACTACCTCAGCTTCACTGAGAGGAATGTGCCACACCAATTGTGTCTCCACACAGATGGACCACAGCTGTCAGCTCCCTTGACTCCAGTTTCTGCTTCTCAGTTGCCCTCCTCTGCCCCTACCTGGGCACACATCTAACAACTGCAGGGTGCACACACCCTCCCAGGCCATCCTGCTCTACTCCCAAGACTCTCATTGCTGAGAATCTGCATCTCTAGCTCCAGCCCATCTGTCTCTTCTGAGCTTGAAACTCATGCAGGTAACTCCTGCTGGAGCTGCCTCACAGGCACCTCACACTCCGTGTCATTTTCTCCAAGTTGCCCAGCAGTTTTCTCAGAGTATGGTGCTTTTGTGTTCTGGTTACTCTTTCCAGAATAAGTATAACTCAGATACATCCCCTCATCTCTAATCTGGGTGATTACATCAGTCTCTCCCACATTCTCCCCACCCCACCTCTAGAATCTATACAGATCTTTGTAAAACACAAATCAGATTTTCTTACCCCCCTGCTTAAAACATTTCAAAACTGCCTTCAGGGAAACCCAATGTCCTTAACATGCTTACAGGTTGCCCATGACTTGGCCCTGTCAACCTCTTCAGCCTCATCTCATGCCACCTGCCCTTCCCTCCCTGGCTTCTGCCTCCCTGGCCCTCCTCCAGTTTCTCTAACATACCATGGTCCTAGTGTTGAACCTCTGCACGTGCTGTCTACCCACACCTTCATCTCGTTAAATCCTGCCCTTCTTATCCATTATGTTACTTTCTCAGGGAGACTTTGACCCCTTAGACTAGATCAGGGTCACCTCCCCCTGCTCCCTCCTGGCATATATCTCCACAGCAACCCATACTACTCCTTTCTTAATGACCGTTTGCTATAGATGAAATGTTTGTGTCCCTTTAAAAATCATATGTTGAAACCTAATCCCAAATGTAAGGGAATTTGGAGGTAAGCCGTTGGAAGGTGATTAGGTCATCAGGACAGAGCCCTTATGAATGGCATTAGTATCCTTATAAAGAGGCTCCAGAGGGCTTCCTCGCCCCTTCTACCATGTGAGGATATAACACGAAGGCACAGTCTATGAACCAGAGAGTGGACTCTCACCAGACACCCAACCTGCTGGCGCCTCGATCTTGGACTTCTGACCTCCAGAACCATAAGAAGTTTCTATTGTTTATAAGTCACCTAATCTATAGTATTTTATTATAGCAGTATAAACAGACTGAGATACCACACAACTGTGGTTGTATGTGCAAGATATGGCTTGTCTGCTAGTAGAGATGCTCCCTGAGGTTAGGAACCATGTTTATCTTATTTTCCACTCTGTTTTCAGCTCCAAGCATGTTCCTGAATCAACGATCCCCATCTTCTATGAATGAATGAATGAGTGAATGAACGAACAAACTGATAACCCTTAATAATTATTCCAGCCTATTATACCTACTAGAAACAACTTGCATTCTACTTAGAAGTCATTTGACGGTAATGACAATTTTCCACTAGCCAGGTTGGAAATTCCCTGCAGTAAATCTATACTTTCCTTCTTATGTCAGGGAAGGGCCTGTGCTAGTAGAGTAAAAACGTTCTAAATTCTAGGGTGGGGGAGGGAAAATAAACCTGAAAGAAAGACCAGACTAAGCAAAAGTGTTGAGATGAGAGAATGTCAGACATGTGAAGAGAAGAAAAATAACACTAAACTGAACACTCTCACAAACACAATCTCTTTTAATCTTTCCAAAACCCTATGATGTAAGAATTACTATCCCAGTTTTATAGATGAGGCAACCAAAGTTCTAAAAGTTGAGTAGTACGCCCAAGGCCACATAGGAGGAGACACAGATGTGAAATGTAGGCCTTGTGCCTTTCCTCACCCTGGAAAATCCACTCTCCACTATGCAAATCTAACTCTTCAAGCTGAAACAGAGCTAAGCACCTCCTCTGTGAAGGCATCCCTGTGTTAACGCTCACTGCTTCCTGTCGCTTTGCTACATCGCTATTAGAGCACTTCTTTATTCTGCTGGTCTTATAGGTCATCTTCACATGTCTTCTCCACAAGTTAAAAGTTTGTTAAGGGCGAGTGGAATTCTTCATCCTAAACACTCTCTTTCCCCCGGGCTTCCGATACAAGGCCTCATGTGTGACAGAGTTGCCAAACTGGTTTCCACGCTGGCTCCAGGCAGGTTTGCCTGGAACTGTGCTCTATAGGAACACCTGCTCCTGTTTGGCCCAGACCTGCTGCTTAGTCCAGGCTCTGTCATTCTGCTCTTTCTCTCTCAAGGAAGGCACAGTACTTTTGAGCAAATTCGCCTAGTAGGGGCTGCACAAAGACCCCATGGAGGAAAGTGCAGAAAGGGGAAAGTTTTGAGAATTTTTTCTTATTAAAATGTTCAAAACCTGTCCAGACTTTGTAGACTAAAAACCGAAACTTCCTTTTCTTGAGTGTAATCAAGGGCCCAGACAGACCTTCGTGTCTATCAAGCTTTCTAGAAAACGATTCTGAGTCATCATCACTTAACAGACATGGTCAAATGGCCATTTCCTTCCGATTTGTCAGCAACTGTTATATACTTCTTTTTTAAAAAAAAAAAAAACCCTGTCAAGTCTCAGGATATATACTTTTATACTGGAAAAGGAACTAACTTCTATTTATACTTAGAGTGACAAGTCAAATTTGCCATTGAAGTAATGCAGAAGAAAAGCAGAAAGAGTTGAGCATGTATCTATTTGTAACTCAGCTGTGCATGAGACAGAGAAAGAGCCTACATAAAGAGAGAGGAATGAGGGCCCTATGTAACCGAACACAGTATTTCAAGAGCTCAGGGGTGCCATGAAGGCAGAACATGGTCATGTTCAGTATAGTCATGAACTCTGGAATGGACAACCAGGGCTGGAAGAACTTCAGTAGTCAGCCAGGCTACTCGCTTCCCTTAATAAATAAGGAAACAAGGAAAGCCCAGAGATGTGTGGGAATTGCCAAAGGTCACACAGCTGATTAGGATCAGAGCCAGGATGAGGATCAACTCTCTTGCCTCTTCAGCCACATTGCATGTCAGACCTGCCACTCTCAGCCCTACTCTCCACATTACAATTGCTCTAATCAATGACCTATTCTCCCCTCCAGCCCTGTAGTTCCAGCTACTTGGAAGGCTGAGGCGGAAGGATTGCCGGAGCCCAGCAGGTCGACACTCCAGTCTGGGTGACAGTGTGAGACTCCAACTCAAAAAAAAAGTCAACCTGGCCAGGCCGGGTGGCTCAGCTTGTAATCCCAGCACTTTGGGAGGCAAAGGCGAGTGGATTGCCTGAGCCCACGGGCTTGAGACTCACCTACGCAAGTTGGCTAGACCTCGTCTCTACAATAAATCAAAATATTAGCCGGGCGTGGTAGCACACGCCTATAATTCCAGCTACTTGGAAGGCTGAGGCGTAAGGATTGCCCAGAACCCAGCAGGTCAAGGCTGCGGTGGCCAGGAGTGTGCCACTGCACTCCAGTCTGGGCGACGGAGTGAGACTCCAACTCAAAAAAAAAAAAGTCAGCCTTACGTCAGATTAAATGCTTTATGCTTATAAAAAGTGCTTTGAAAAACTGTAAAGCACCACATAAATGTTAGATTATTAATGTAATTATCACATGATTTGCATATGGGATATTAACTCAAAAGTACCAACTTCATTATTGGCTATTTTGCTTTCATAGCTAATTTTTTTTTTTTTAGACTTGCCCAGACTGGAGTACAGTAGCACGATCATGGCTTACCGCAGCTTCAAATTCCTGGGCTCAAGCTATTTTCCTGCCTTGGCCTCTTGAGTAGCTGATACTAAAAGTACATGCCAACAGGCCCAGCTAATTTTTCTTGTTTTGTAGACTCGGGGACCTCGCTTTGTTGCTCAGGCTGGTCTCAAACTCCTGACCTCAAGCGGTCCTCCCAACTCAGCCTCCCAAATCGCTGGATTACTAGTGTAAGCCACCAAGCTCAGCTACTAATATATGGAATTCAAATTTAGCTAACACAAAAGCATCTGATTAGTTTATTGATTTGTCTTACCAGAAAATTCATCTTCCAGAGGGTAGAGAATATGACAAAAGGAATGTTAACTTAGATGTAACTCTGTCCAAGAAGGAATTGATTTGTGAAAGAGGAATTTTACATAAAGTGAAAATTTATCATGTATTTATTTGTAACTCAGCTGTGCATGAGAGTTTGTGATGAAGACGGGGAGTCATGCATAGTATGCCAGAGTGGGTTGGCTTATACCACAGTAACAAACTCCGAAATCTCAGTGACATACTATGTCTAATACAGGCAGTCTATTCTCATGAATTTGCAGCCACACCTTATTCATCTGTAGCCACACTACCTGGAACACGTGACTTCCAAAGTTGCTGCATCAGGGGAAGTCGTATGTGGTAGAGTCACACACTGGCAGTGCATACACAGCAAGGAGTGTAACACATCGCATATCACTTCCTTCTCACAGTTCACTGGCTGGAACAAATCACATGTCCTCAATTTAATTTCAAAGGACCCCAGGGAACAAAGACAGACATTGATCAAGTGCTCCCACAAATGATTAGATGGATATTTGGTAATATTATACTGTCTACCATGTATATGTTCCCTAGATTTCCGGAAAGCAAATACCAAGTAAGTTCAGAGTATCCCAATTGTCTAAAACAAATCTATATATGCCTTGAAAAAAGAAAGACTAAAAGGAAATAAGCCAGCCTAAGCAACATATCAAGACCTAGTCTCCACAAAAAAAAAAATTTTTTTAATTAGCTGGGCATGGTGATGTGTGCCTGTAGTCTCATCTACTCAGGAGGAGCCCAGGAGATTGAGGCTACAGTGAGCCATGATCGTGTCATTGCACCCCAGCGTGGGCAACAGAGTGAGCCTCAACTCTAAATAAATAAATAGAAAATACAATGAAATAGTAATAATAATTATCTCTAGTTATTAAATTGCTTGCAGATTTCATTTTCTTCTTTATATTTGTTATGTGTCCCTAGTAATATGCAATAAACATGTTTTAGAAACCAAAAAAGTAATCTCTCCCATGGCTTTTCACCCATAAGTAAAAAGTTATTTTTTTTTAATTGAGGAAGAAATTCAGACCTGAAATAACCTGGGCTCCAATGAAGAAAATGACTCAAAAGGAAAGAGAATTTCTTCAAAATGCACTTCTGATTAGACAGTCACAATTAGCAAGTAAGAGGAAAAGTGAGGACAGGCACAGATGTGACTGTTGCCACACAGGAAGCTCTGATTTTTAAAGGGTATCTGTGAAGGGGAAAAGGGCAAGTCTCCATGGGAGAAGACAAAGAGGAGGCACAGTCCTATTACCACCATCTCCAGAGAAGAGGGAAAAGGAATTTAGAAACAAAAAAGCATATTAATTAGGGAACAAATGAACTAAGACAAAGAGGGGACTGCAACTAAATGGGGATTTGCTGACTGAATACAAAGCTGTCCCTTCCTGATGTGGGCTGTGGCCCACCTGAATTTCTCCGTCTCCTCCAAGCCATGGCCATCCCCTGGCTCTCCGGGTTCCAAGGCCATTTGCTGTCTTTGTCACACAAATTGAGTTAAAGCAGCAAGACTGGTTTCCAGGTACACTGTGTGGAAGCATTCTCACTTCTCCATATAATCCCTGTCCTTTGTGTACCTCTTTATGACCTAGAAATTGTTTTCAAACACAAAGGTGTTCTTTTAAAAGCACAAAGCTGACTACGTCACCAACACATACTACCCTTAATGACCTCCCATTAAACGTTGCGTAAACTGCTTCCCATCCTCATCTCGCCAACCCATCCCCAACCTTCTCACCTCCACTTCTTCCCCTACCCCTCTCTGAGCCCCAGCCTCAATGATCTACTTCCCAGGCACTTTGCTCAGCCTGGAATGTTCTCTCTTCCCTCCCCACTGAACTGCCCAGTCTCAGTGTAAGACTGATGCCTCTGTTATATGCCCTTACTATACTTGTCACAGCTTGTAATTATCTACTCATTTAGGAAATTATTGATGAAGATCTTCACTGCCAGTTTTTAGGAAAATAGGAACCATAGCTAGTTTTGTTCACTTAACGGGGTTTCATTCTTTGTAAATCCTTTTTTACTTTTGGGTGAAAAGTCATGGGAGAGATTACTTCTTCATTTTTCTCTTCATTGAGGAGCCAGGGTCACTAAGTAGTAGGATATTTTTTTTTAATATGTATACTTTTGTTTGTTTGTTTGTTTTGAGTTAGAGTCTCACTGTCACCCTGGTTGGAGTGCAGTGGCATGCTCACAGTCTCTGCAGCCTCAACCTGCTGTGCTCAGGTGATCCTTCCACCTCAGCCTTCCAAGTAGCGGAACCACAGGTGCACGCCCTCTGTCCAGCTCATTTTTGTATTTATTATAGAGATGAGGTCTTGCCAAGTTGTCTAGGCTGGTCTTGAACCCCTGGATTCAGGCAATCCTCTTACCTCTGCCTCCCAAATTGCTGAGATTACAGGCATGAGCCACCATGCCCAACTAGTAGGATACTTTGAACTAAGATTCAAAAAATAGTGAGTTTTAATTTTACTTCCCACTCTCATATGAATTCTCCATGTGACTTTGAAGCCGTACTTCCTTTGCAGCCTAATTCCTCTGCTATAAGAGTTTAAACTAGATGGTCTTGATGTACATCTTTCTCTAACTTATTATTCTAGGATCTTCAATAGACTAAGACAAAGCAGAAGAACTCAAAATTAATTTAAAAGACACAGGAAGGAAGCGGCTACACTAGGAAAAGAGAAGTCCTCATGGTTGATGAAATGTACATGCTGGTGTCTGGATCCCACTTAGGCAATTTAGTAACCTTGCAACCTTGGGAGGATTACTCAATCTCTCTAGACCTTGACTTCCTCTTCTGTAAAGTGTGCTAAGAATACCTACTTCACAGGTTTGATGAGTGGATTAAGTGAGATAATATATTACAATACCTTAAACATGGTAGGTTGTTATGTTAAGTCCCTTCCTCCTTCTCCCTAACCGACATGGAATTTAAAAGCAGATTATAACTAAATAGGGCATGAGCTGAGACTAAAGGCTAAATTTTCTTTGCATATGATAGCTTATGTATGCTTTATTCCTTGGAAGAGGCTTTATACCACCTGAAAAGAAATAATTGCATTCCCCTGAAAATTCACAGGGAAGAATTGTGCTTTTCTCTGCATTCAAGTAATTTTGTCAGACTCAACTACGCAACAATTTTAAAGTTGGTTCCAAAGACATTTACAAATGTTTCCATGTCCTACCTTCATGGTACAATGGCAAGACCATGACTAAATTTCACATGCAGACTCCACCATTGACCATGTACTCAATTACATTGGTCACTTTCACCAAGTTCCTGTATATCAAAGAGTAAAATAAGATTTTATTAGAGAAAAAGAGAGAGGGATGATATTTCAAACCTTTTTTTAAAAAAAATAAGGACTGTAAAATCATTGAATGATAGGATTTTTGAGGCAGGAAAGACCTTAAGAATGATCTATTTCAGCTCTGTCACTGGATGGTGATAAGAGACTCAAGTATCTATATGCAGTGGAAAGAGAAGATTGAACTTGAAATCAGAAACCTGAGTGCAAGTGCTAGCTCTGTCAGTTTTGAGACCTTGGGTTGGTCACTTAACCTCTTCAAGATCCTCAGCTGTGAAAGGAGACAGTAATAACTACCTCTTGCAAGTGCAGTGATAAGGCAGTAAGATTGTACAGGTGAGCATTCTCTTTGAGCTCTAAAGCAATTTTCACATGACAATCATCACCATGGTTCTCTGGATTCACAAGTTCCAGTCTTACAGAGCATATCCACTCACCTACCAACATATATCATCTTGTCAAGCATATCTAATTTTGTGGATTATGAAAATAAATGCTAAACCGGGCTCGGTGGCTCAGCCTGTAATCCCGTGCCTTTGGGAGGCTGAGGTGAGTGGATTGCCTGAGCCCGCGGGTTCGAGACCCGCCTGGGCAGTGAGACCTCATCTCTACAATAAATCAAAAAATCAGCCGGGCGTGGTAGCACATGCCTGTAATTCCAGCTACTTGGAAGGCTGAGGTGGGAGGATCGCTAGAGCCCAGCAGGTAGAGGCTGCGGTGGCCAGGAGCGGCCACTGCACTCCAGTCTGGGCGACAGAGTGAGACTCCAACTCAAAAAAAAAGAAAAAAAATGCTGATTCCTAGCAAAATCCATGACACAGAATAGTGCACAATATTTTTTTCTGAATGATGTAGACAACAATGATTAAAGGTTTTTTGAGCCTCCTCAGAGTTGAGAGGTAGGTGCCTGAAACTACTCAAAGTCCCTGTCACAGGACAACCCTCAACACACATACCAGCAGATTCCTACTCAGTCCGCTAAATCATCCTCTATGCCATCCCTAAAAGAGGTGATCTGGTCCACCTTTATTCACACTCCCAGAAAAGTAGGCTCTCCAAACAATTCAAGGACCCATCACTGTCTGAACTCATTCACCCTGTCCTTCCTTTAAAAACCAGTTTCCGAGAAGATCATGTGAAGGAAAAGGTTGGGTGATACTCTAACCCAAGATGACTGTTTCTCAACCAAATCCCCTTGAGAAATTCAACAACCACATTTGGGGAATTTTCTACAATGCAGGAGTGAAGATGGTGTGTGGATGGGTATTACCACTGATGTTGGACCAGGGGTATTTCCCTGGATTACCGAAGAGGCACTGTATATTGCTCCCAGAAACTAAGTATTTTGAGGGTTTCAATGGTGGTCGTCACCAAAAATTTCCTCCCTGTTGAAGTTGTCAAATCAATATTTTTCATAAGAACTATATTTTCTTCAGTGAACGGTGTGACTGAAGCCATTATCAGTGTTGTCATTATTTTTGTTTACTTGCATCTCCATAGCAGCCCATATCACAATGTGCTTTGCAATTGTCCCTTAGTAATAGTCCCCCAAAGATCCGCAGGAGGTAGAGGGGATGACCAGGATTAACATTCTGTGTTGTCGAGGAACCAAAGTAAGCAGAAATGTAGGGAGTTGGCTGTCGTCACTGTTCATACAGGATTTATCCTGAGACACCCAAGTTTCTGCCCCAATTTGCGTCTGCACTTATACTACCTACATGCAAGACACTAGCTATTTCTGTGACTCTTGTTATGACTACTATAACACCAGGTCTATGATCAGGAGAATTAGACTGGGCATTAGAATCAGAATCGGAGGCCAGGCTCGGTGGTTCAGCCTGTAATCCCACACTCTGGGAGGCTGAAGCGAGAGGATTGCTTGAGCCCGCGGATTCGAGATCCACCTGGGCAACTTGGTGAGACCTCGTCTCTACAATAAATCCCAAACTAGCCGGATGTGGTAGCACGCCCCTGTGGTTCCAGCTACTTGGAAGGCTGAGGCGGAAAGATCGCCGGAGCCCAGCAGGTCGAGGCTGCGGTGGCCAGGAGAGTGCCACTGCACTCCAGTCTGTGCGACAGAGTGAGACTCCAACTCAAAAAAAAAAAAAAAAGAACCAGAATCAGAGATTTTGCACTTGAAATAGGATTTGACCGTCTAACATGAAAGAGACCTTATGATCATCTAACCAACTCTATTATTTGATATCTTATGATCATGTAATCAACTCTATTACAGTTAAAAAGAACCAGGGAAGATATTTCATCCAACTCACACAAGCCACTTTACTCCCAGTTTTGTATATTTTTGCTTTTTTTCCCCCCATGTTTCAGTGCCACGCCTTGCCTTTCTCTCTACCTTTTTTTTTCTCTCCTCTACCTTCTTCTTCCATCCATTTCATTGATTGGTTTGTTTGTTTATTAGAGATGGGGGTCTTACTATGTTGTCTAAGCTGGACTAAAGCAACCCTCCTGCCTCAGCCTCCTGAGTAGCTGGGACTGCAGGTGCACACCACCGCACTTGACTCATTTCCTTTATTTAAAATTTACATAACTTCAACTCTAACTAGGAACCTGAAACATTCATTTGTTAAGTCTAGTGTTCTGCCATCTGAACTAGGCTGGCTTCAGGAATTATAAAGACCAAGAAAGTCTTTAATAATAACAGCAGGCAACACAAGTACTGTGTCATATGTGAAAAATCTATCCTTTGCCTTCACCCAACCTCTATTCCCAAACTCAGCCACTGGCTTCTAGCTGGGGCCTTGCCTATACCTCCAGAAGTCCACAGCTATCGTCACATGCCCTTGGGTTTATTCTAAAGAAGACCAGACTTTTCTTTGGGTTCTGGTATACAGCCACTTTACTGCAACATATCTAGGACTGAGAGTTCTCTCCTGAAGCTCTGTTACTGCTGTAGGAAATGTGTTGACAATATTCAGAAGAGTAAGAGGATTAAGACTTTTGTGGTCAAATATCATTTTTCTCTACCCTGCTCTAACCAGGAGTTTTTCACCCCCATATACTGAGTGATTTATGCCTTAATCAAGCAAGTTTCCTTCTTCAGAAAGAATAGTTCATATTCCCTCAAATGTCACTCTTTAGCTGCCAGGGGCTGCCAAGTATTCCACCAATTCACATTCATCCCTGGAGCACAATCAACAAATTAAGGCAAAACACAAACTACAGCTACTGAGATCCTCTCCAAATCTAGCCACCTGAACTCCTGATTTCGAGATTTTTTTTCCTTTCTCTCTCACCATATATTTTTAGAAAGTTGATAAGTTTCCTGCTCTTCTTCCCTTTTTCTAAGACTATGTGTTTATAATCTTATATAACAAAGCAGTAAATAAATGAACCAAGACAATAACTCCTGAAATATCTGCAAGCAACAGTATTATCAAGCATGCTATCTGTCATTATTTTAGCCAGTATCAAGTTGAATGAACGTTAAAAAAATACAAAACAGAATTCTTCCCTGTAAATTCCCATGACGCACTTGTGGCCACGCCCACTATGGCAAAGAATTACAAAAGGCGAAGAAGCCTGACTCAGGCTTAAGGTTTCCAGCCAGAGAGGGAGTCATTTCATTGGCGCTTGAGTCAGCAAAGGTATTGTCCTTATCACATCTATGACTTTTAAAGGGTTGGTTTTTTTGTTTTGTTTTGTCTTTCTCTTTGGCTGTTTTCTTTCAGGCTGCCTTCTTTAAAGCTACAAGTCTCTTTTATTGTTTCCCCCTGGTTTGGTGTGTGAGTTATAATCCAGATTTCAGAAAATGATTCTCTCATTTTACGGTTGGGGAACCAAAGGTTGGCAGAACCAACTTCCCTTGAGGGCATCGGCAGGTACAGCCAAGCCATCCTTTGGAAGGGAATCTCTACTACCAAAAGCTATTAGGAGAAAATTAAATGTTTTCAACTCTGTCACTCTCTTGCAGCTGTTAGGCAAATACCTTATTACTGAGATTTTTTTGTTGCTGTTAACTGATTCAAACTTGAATGCCTACTACATGCA
Organism: Cephalopachus bancanus; assembly: GCA_027257055.1. Classification (NCBI taxonomy): domain Eukaryota; kingdom Metazoa; phylum Chordata; class Mammalia; order Primates; family Tarsiidae; genus Cephalopachus; species Cephalopachus bancanus. Next base: position 895,295 of record JAPVLO010000380.1, on the reverse strand, counting down.
TTGAGTTGGACATATAAAGAATAGCAAGATAAATAAAACATTCTAAAAGAAGTATACAATCTTATAGAGGAGGCAGGTGCATATAAAAATAATTCAAGGGAGTGAGAAGAATGGGGAAAATGCTGAGTGCAGATTAAGCCATTCAAGAAAGTTTCTCAAGAATCACAAGGCAGAGGTGGCTCCCCTTTCAGGCATCTGGCTCATAGGCTGGCTCAGCTGACAGTCACTGGTGTTTTCTGTTACAGAAACCAAGATGGCCAAAGTTCCAGACCTTTTTGAAGACCTGAAGAACTGTTACAGGTAAGAAATAATATTCTGTCTTCTGTGATTGAATGAAAGGGTCAAGGCTCATCAGAATCCAACTAGGCATTACAGTGACCAGCATGGGGTCAGGCTGGCAAAGGCTTTAGAGATATGTACTAGCCCTGAAGTAAGGGCCAGATTGGTTGAGAGAAGACACCGGAAGTCTAAGCATCCAGCATGTTAAACTGAGATTACGTTGGTAAGGAGACAGCCTTTTTTTGGAAAAATTATTTTTGTGGTCTGCTGAATTTTAACATCAACTTAGACTCAGTTGAGCTCGCACACTTTGATCCAGAAATGGGTTTCAATGGGCTATCTGAGGGAGAATCCATTCTCAGGAAAACTTGATCTCAGTCAGGAGTAGGAAATGGCTCCACAGCAATTTCAGCAAGTGAATGCACATCTACTGTCAAACCTCATTCAGACATAGAGGTAAACAAACAAAAAGTTAAAATTATGGAATCTTTCAAACTAATGTGATATTTCCATTGTCTATAATAAATACTAACACAAACTAGTCTGTCAAAATGTTGCCTGGATATTTTACCAAGTATAAATTATTAAATCTGTTATTGTGAATACATGAAAGCAATGTGTAACATGATTTATTTGATTACAACAAAACTGAGATGCTTCTAAAGCATTTATTTTCTCTTAAGGAGCCTAATATTTTCCCCTGAAGTTCAGTTAAAGTTTTGTTAGTCAAGTTCAATTTTTATAGATTAAAGCATAGGTACAGTTCAAAGCCTGTCCTGATGATTACTAATTTCAAATTAGTAAGGCATAAATTACTATGACTATGCATACATATAGAAGTCCTTACATTTCAAAGATGACATTAATGGCTCTGTGTGTGCGTATGTGTGATCCACAGCTAACATGGTCATTAAAATTTGTTGCCTAGAGACCATAGTGAAATAACAAACAGAATTACATTCTCATCATCTTATTTTGACAGTGAAAATGAAGAATACAGTTCCGCCATTGACCATCTCTCTCTGAATCAGGTAAGCAAATGACTGTTAATTCTTTTTTTCGTCCTTGTTAATGTTTTATTTTAAATATGTGGTGTACAATTCAGGGTTAGAAATACAAATGTTCATTATGCAGGTATCCTTGTTGATGAGGTGTGCCCCACCCCCCTTAGCAGTTTCCCACTACTGCCAATCCCTTTCTTTCAAGGTCTGCTTATGAGTGAGAACATGCAATACTCAGTTCTTTGTTTCTGTGATAGATCACTCAGTATTATACTCTCTAAGTCCTTCCAAGTTGCTGTGAAGTTCATAATTTTGTCCTTCTTTTAAGCTGCATAATATTCTATCATGGATATGTACCAAAATTTTTTTCCAGTTCTCTTTCAATGAGCAGCACAATTAGTTCCATGTTTTTGGTACTGTAAATAATGCTGCAACAAACATGTGTGTGCAAGTATCTTTTTCATAGAGTGATTTAAGTTCCTCAGGGTATATTCCCAGTAGGGGGATTGCAGGATCATATGGAAGGTCAATTTTTAGATCTTTTAGGAATCACCACACTGTTTTCCACAGAGGTTGTACTAGGTTACACTCCCACCAACAGTATAGAAGTGTTCCCTTTTCACTTCCCCCTACTGGGAATATACCCTTAGGAACTCAAATCACTCTATGAAAAAGATACCTGCACATGCATGGTTATTGCAGCATTGTTCACAATAACAAAAACATGGAACCAATCATGCTGCCCATCGAAAGAGGACTGGATTAAAAAAAAAAAAAAGGTGCTACATATACATGATGGAATATTATGCAACCATAAAGAAAGACAAAATTATGAACTTTGCAGCAACTTGGATGGACTTAGAGACTATAATACTGAGTGATCTACCACAGTGTTCCCTTTTCGCCACATCCTTTCCAATATCTGTTGTTTTTTCAGTTATTGATGATGGCCATCCTGAGATATCTCAGTGTGTATCTCAGTGGTATCTCAGTGTGGTTTTAATTTACATTTCTTTGATAACTAGTGAAGCTGAGCATTTTTTCAGGTATCTGTTGGCTGCTCATATGTCTTCTTTGGAGAAGTGTCTATTCATATCTTTTGCCCATTTTGTAATGGGGGGCTGTTTGTTTTTTTTCTTTTTGGCATGTTTGAGTTCCTTGTAGATGCTAGATGTTAGACCTTTGTCAGATATATAGTTGGCAGATACTTTTTCCCAGTCTGTGGGCTGTCTCCCCACTCTCTCAATGGTTTTTTTGTTCATTTGTTTGTTTGTTTGGTTGGTTGGTTGGTTTTGTAAAAGCTTGTCAGTTTGATGAGGCCCCACTTGTCTATCTTATCTCTTACGAATGGGAGCTTGGGATTTTGATCAGGAATTGGTTGCCGGTTCTAACTTCCATAAGGATGTCTCCTGCATTTTCTTTTTCTTTTTCTTTTTTTTTTTTTTGAGTTGGAGTCTCACTCTGTTGCCCAGGCTGGAGTGCAGTGGCACACTCACTGCCACCACAGCCTCAACCTGCTGGGTTTTGGTGGTCCTTCAGCCTCAGCCTTCCAAATTGTTGGAATTACAGGCATGTGCCACCATGCCCAGCTAATTTTTTGATTTATTGTAGAGATGAGGCCTCACCAAGTTGCCTGGGCCGGTCTTGAACCCATGGGCTCAGGCAATCCTCTCACCTCGGCCTCCTAAAGTGCCGGGATTATAGGTGTGAGCCACCACACCCAGCCTCTCCTGCATTTTCTAAGGTTTTATAGTTTGAGGTTTTATTTTAGGTCTTAGATCCATTTAGAGTTGATTTCTGTGTATGGTGATAGGTAGGGGTCTTGTTTTAATCTTCTGCTGTGGTCAGCCAGTTTTTCCAGCACCATTTAATGAATAGGTTCTCCTCTCCCCAGTGGTTGATGGTGGAGGCTTTGTCGAAGATGAGCTGGTTGAGAAATTGATGTTTTGCTTCTGGAATCTCTGTCCTATTCCATTGGTTTATATGCCTGCTCTTGTACCAATACCAGACTGTTTTGATTATTGCAACTTTATAATAAAGCTTAAAGTCTTACAGCATGATACCTCCTGCTTTTTTTTTATTTTGGCTATGGTCATTTATGTTTCCATGTGAATTCCTGTATTGTCATTTTCAGGTCTGAGAAGAATACTGCTGGTAAGTTAATGGGTATTGCATTAAATCTGTAATTACCTTGGGTAGGATGGACATCTTAACAATGTCAATTCTTCCAATCCATGAGCATGGAATACTTTTCCATTTGTTTGTGTCATCTTTGATTTCTTTGAGCAGTGTTTTGTAGTTTTTGTTGAAAAGGTCTTTGACTTCTCTGGTTAGGAAGATGGCAAGGTATTTCATTTTTTCTGTGGTTATTATGAATAGGATTGTGCTTTTTATTTGGGTTTCTGTTTGTTTATTGTTGGTGTATAGGAATGTGACTGTCTTTTGCATATTTATTTCATACCCTGAGACTTTGTCAAAGTCCTTTATCAGTGCAAGGAGGTTTTTGACAGATTCTCTTCGTTTTTGTTTTTGTTTTTTTTTTTTCTGTCACTCAGACTGGAGTGCAGTGGCTGCTCCCGGCCACCGCAGCCTCAACCTGCTGGTCTCCAGCGATCCTTCCACCTCAGCCTTCCAAGTAGCTGGAACTACAGGCGCAGGCTATCATACCCGGCTAATTTTTTTTATTTATTGTAGAGATGAGGGCTCGCCAAGTTGCCCAGGTGGGTCTCAAACCTGCGGGCTCAGGCAATCCACTCACCTCAGTCTCCCAAAGGCGCAGGATTACAGGCTGAGCCACCGAGCCCGGCTTCTCTTGTTTTTTTGAGGTAAAGAATCATGTCAGCTGCAAAGAGGGATAACTTAACTTCCTCTTTTCCTATTTGGATACTCCTGATTTCCTTTTCTTCTCTGATTGCTCTAGCTAGGACTTCCAATACTATGTTGAACAGGAGGGGTGAGAGTAGGCATCCTTGTCTTGTTCTGGTTTTCAGGGGAAATGGTTCCAATCTCTGCCTGTTTAGCAGTATGTTGGCTGCTGGTTTCTCATAGATGGCTTTTACTATTTTGAGGTATGTTCCACCTATGCCTAGATGTTCAAGGGTTTTTATATCAAGAAGGGGTGCTGGATTTTATCAAAAGTTTTTTCCATGTCTAATGATGTAATCACGTGGCTTTGTCTTTACAACTGATGATGTATTTAATTATGTTTACGGTCTTGTGGATGTTGAACCGGCCCTGCATCCCGGAGATGAAGCCTACTTGGTCATGGTGGATTATTTTGAGATGTGTTGTTGGATCCAGTTTGCTAGAATCTTGTTGAGAATTTTAGCCCTATGTTCATGACTGTAATTCTTATGGGATTGCTATTCTTTTTTTTTTTTGAGTTGGAGTCTCACTCTGTCCCCCAGACTGGAGTGCAGTGGCACGCTCCCAGCCACCTCAGCCTCGACCTGCTGGGCTCTGGCAATCCTTCCGCCTCAGCCTTCCAAGTAGCTGGAACTACAGGCGCGCATTACCATGCCCAGCTAGTTTTTTTTATTTATTGTAGAGATGAGGTCTCGCCAAGTTGCCCAGGTGGGTCTCGAACCCAGAGGCTCAAGCCATCCGCTTGCCTCGGCCTTCCAAAGCGCTGGGATTACAGGCTGAGCCACCAAGCCCGGCCAGGATTGTTATTCTTACCTGGTTGTTTCTTCATCAGAAGAGAACAGCAGTAGCTTGAATCTTAGGTGCTTTTGTTTTGCCCTCCTTAGGAAGTCCAGAGACCTGCATTTCTTCATTATAAGTGATTCCAGCTGCTCTCTAAACTAATACTTGATGGCATTCTTCAAGTTCACCAGTTTTTCCTAGAGCAGAGCAGAACTATCACAAATCCTTAAGAACAGAAATTCTTGGGTCAGGCTTCATTAGGCTGTTAGTTATGCCATCCCAGGACAGCCCTTTTCAGGCCACTTCACCAGAGATCTGTCTCCGAACATGATATGTTGTGGTAGTCCTACCTAACACCAGCATCAGCAGTTAGAGATAGTCTTCCAAACATAATAACCCCTAAAACTGAGGTAGAGGAAGCAGACCAATTAAAAGTGAGAAATCTGCAACCACTCACTAGGCTGTGTCATTGGTGTTTGGGGGTCACAAATAGACAATATAAGTACTATGTTATATGTCTGTGATACTGGCTTTAAAACTATCCCTAAAGAAGTATTTCTAAAATATTCCAATAGGTATTTAACCTCCTGAGAGAAAACTCAAACGGATATTTTTCCATTTGTTCGTGTCATCTTTGATTTCTTTGAGCAGTGTTTTGTAATTTTTGTTGTGAAGATCTTTGACTTGGGAGGCTATCACTCATTAAGATATTGTTAACCTGTTTAGTTATAACATCTCATTTGTGAGCATGCAAATGAGTGAAAAAGTCTTCCCAAGAAAGCACATGCTTTCGTCTTGGAAAGGAGGGAGAGAGGGAGGGAGGGAGGGAAAGAGGAAGAGCAAGAAGGGAAAGGAGGAATGAAAGATTAATGAAAAGCAAGTTACCTAAGACCAAAATGGAGATTCCGTCTCACTAAGTCTTGAATATAACTTCGACTGAAAGGAGTCTCATTTCACGACCATAGTCTCTCACTTTCTATTTTTCTTCCTTATAGAAATCCTTCTATGCTGGTATAAGCTATGGTGAACTTCATGAAGACTACGCGGATCATTCAATGTCTCTGAGTACCTCTGAAACCTCTAAGACATCCAAGCTTACCATCAAGGAGACTGTGGTGAGGGTAGAAGCCAGCGGGAAGATTCTGAAGAAAAGACGGTTGAGTTTAAATCAACCCATCACTGATGATGACCTAGAGGCCATTGCCAATGATTCAGAAGAGGGTAAGGGGCCAGGCACAGTAATATCCTTGTGTTCTAGTTTTAAGTGAATAGAGGCCATAGAATATAGGGGAAAATAAAACCTGGTGTCAGAATAACTGCGCCAACGGACTACCAAGCATTAGTCTCACAACTATAAGGAAGGAAAATTAATTGTAACCTTCTCCAGCAAGGAGACCTTAGCAGTGGCCTGAATCTAGAATACTTACCCACAGGCTCATTTATTGGCCATATTATAAAGACCACGTGACTTTTAGTCTTTCAGGAATAAGCAGTTATATACTGCTAGTGGGTGACCACTTTTGGGCAGGTTACTTAATTTTTATGTGCGTCAGTTTTTTCTACTGTAAAATGAAAATAACGAGTCCCTGGCTCATTAGATTGTTGTGAAGATTAAATCAGTCAATACTCCCAAACTTTTGCACTAGAATAATGTCTGGTACACAGTAAGCACCCAATAAATGTTGGCTGTTATCATCATCATCACCATCACTACCACTTTTATTAATACTACCAATACTACTAATTTGCTAATGATTGAGAGAGAGAGAGAGAGAAGATTCACCTCCCCAAGGTGGGGGAGGGGGCCAAAGCCAGGAAGCATGACAACAGCCATAGCTCAGAGAGCATATGGCCACACCAGAGTCTAGCAAGGCAGTGGCCTACACACAGTTTTATATCCAGTTTTTTCCCCCTAGCAATATATCAAGGACATTTTAGAGTGCCAATTTTTCACCATTATAAATAATGCAACAATGAGCCAAGTGTGGTGGCTCACACCTGTAATCCCAGCATTTTCAGAGGCCAAGGTGGGAGTATTACTTGAGTCCAGGAGTTCAAGACCAGCCTAAGATAACATAACAAGTCCTCGTCCCTACAAAAATAAATAAATAAAATAAAAAATTAGCCAGGTTTGGAAGTGTACTCCTGTAGTCCCAGCTACTGGGAGGCTGACACAGGAGGTTCACTTGAGCCCAGGTTAGAGGCTGCAGCCACTGCACTCCAGCCTGGGGGGGGGAACATGATAGATAGATAGATAGATAGATAGATAGATAGATAGATAGATAGATAGATAGATAGATAGATATAGATATATAGATATAGATGTTCATTGTTGAATAATGCAACAATGAACATCTATATCAATACATTTTTCTTTCTATCACCATTTATTTCCTTAGAATAGATTCCTAGAAGTAGAATTATTCAGACACATAAGGATTTGTGAAGCTATTGATACATGCCACTTTCCAGAAAGGTAGTAGGTCTGAATTCTCAGTGACATATAATTTTTAATGAATTCATGTTTTTCTTAGAATGCATTCATTTGAAAATATAGATGGGAAATACTGGTAGTCTACCTGGTCACTTAGAAAGCTCCAAACAATAAAAAAATGAGAAAACTGCACAAGCAATCTCTTTAAAAAAAAAAAAAAACTATTGCCTGAAGAATAAAAATTTAAAAAGAACTATATAAGTCACCACAGGGATAATCCTGGAACCAATTCTACTGCTGACTGGGTGATTTCACTTCTCTCTGCTTCCTCGCCATGACTGGAATATTCCCAGTGTCCCTTCCAGAACTACTTTCTGTGCTTGTACTAGAGTGTATATATCATCTGTGTTTGTACGTAGACATTAATCTGAACTTGTGATAATGGTTTTAGAAATCATCGAACCCAGATCAGCACATTCCCACTTCCTGAGCAATGTGAAATATAGTCTTGTGAGGATCATCAAACGCCAGTTCATCCTGAATGATGCCCTCAATCAAAGTATAATTCGAGCCAGCTTGGATCAGTACCTCACAGCTGCTGCATTAAATAATATGGATGATGCAGGTGAATGGCCATCTCTGTCAGTCTTTCCTCCTTTTGCTTCTTTATTTCAACCTTTCTGCTTTCAAAAATATATTTCTTTAGGTTCCTAGTTTTTACTATTATTCTAGAATAGGTTGAAGCAGTAAAAATATTGCCCTCAGTAAAAATCCCAGGCAAGGGCTGGGCATGGTGGCTCACACCTGTAATCCCAGCACTTTGGGAGGCTGAGACAAGAGAACTGCTTGAACCCAGGAGTTCGAGACCAGTGTGGGCATCTTGGCGAGACCTCATCTCTATAATAAATTAAAAAATTAACTGAGTGTGGTGGCACATGCTTGTAGTCCCAGCTACTTGGAAGGCTGAGGCAGAAGTTTCGCCTAAATCCAGCAGGTGAAGGCTATGGTCGCCATGACCATGCCACTGCATTCCAGCCTGGGTGACAGAGGAAGACTCCAATTCAAAAGAAACAAAGAGAAAAGAAAAGAAAATCCCAGGCAAAGACAGAAGCTTCAGCTAAATCTGAAGGTTCCACAGGAGAGAAGCCAGGCGCAGTAGCTCAAACCTATAATCCCAGAACTTTGGGAGGCCTAGGCAAAAGGATTACCTGAGCCCAGGGGTGCAAGACCAGCCTGGGCAACTTGGCAAGACTTCATCTCTACAATAAATAAAAAAAAAAGAAAGACAGTTCCACAGGAGAGAAGTCTCCTACCTTTGAGAGCACAAAGTGGAGTACAGGCTTGCTGATGTACTGTCTCCTTGGTTCTGTCAGATATTCCTATCCCTGATTTTAAAGACAAGGAAACTGAGTCTCATAAATATTAAATGGCTTGATCAATTTACTCAGAAGCCAAAGAAGAATAATCACTCTCTTTTAAAAAGCCTGCTAATCAAGCTTACAAATAACATCGAACTAGGAAGGCCTTTATTGTCTTTGATAACACAAAAATGCCAAAAGCTGCAAATATGATCTAAAGGATGAAATTTATTGTCCAAAAAATTTTGTCATACAGATCCAATTTCCATGGTGGACATGGTTTAGCTTCAGGATATATCTACAGGATATGAAATTATCTTCAAAGAGGCAACTGTAATAAACAAGCAGGACTTATTCTTATTGGATACACTTCAACTAACATGCTTTCTACTTTACATTTACAAATTACTTTGTGTTCTATTTTCTTACTTAATATTATTTCACACAATTTTCCCAATATTGACATCATATATGTATTTGCCTACTTTTTTTTTTGAGTCGGGGTCTCACTTTGTCACCTAGGTTAGAGCACAGTGGCATGATCATGGCTATCTGCAGCCTCCAATTCCTGGGCTCAAGAAATTCTCCTGCCTTGGCCTCCCAAAGTGCTGGGATTACAGGTGTGACCCACCGTGCCTGGCCTGTATTTGCGATTTTTAAGGGCACTAGAGCATTCAGTCATGTCACTGTTGGTCCCTTGGGTTTGTTCTAAATAGCTCTGTTGCCAATATCTTTGTATATATGATTTCCTTCTCCCTATCTGGTTATTTTTTTGGACTATACCCTAAAGTGGAACTCTTAGATCAATAGACATAAATAATTTTATAGTTCTTACTAAACATGATTCTTTAAAGAAAACTTAACTCCTTTTTAGTTCACTAGCAACATATAAGTGTATCAGCTTCTAAAACCACTCTATATTAGGTCATCATGGACTCCATCTAACAAATTTCAGGGTTTTATCCCACAATATAATTATAAGAGATTCAACAAATACTTATTCAGCCTATAGGCATTCATTCAATATAGAAAATTCTAAAAACATTATCCAGTTATCTACCTGCCTGTTCAATGTAGCAGACATCATGAAGGATACAAAAATGTATGTATAGAATTCCATGCCTGATTCCTAGGTGTTTACACCATAGTTTGGAGAACCTAACTTTCTCTCTCTCTCTCTCTCTCTCTCTCTCTCTCTCTCTCTCCCCTCTCTCCCTCTCCCCCCCCCTTTCTCCCTCTCTCCCTCGCCTCTCTCCTCTGTCTCTCCCCACTTGATTTTATACAAATACCAATGGGTTTACTTTCTTTTTGGCTCTTCTCTTCATCAGTGAAATTTGACATGAGTGCTTATAAGCCAAGAGAGGATACTCCTAACTTTCCTGTGACTCTAAGAATCTCAAAAACTCGACTATTTGTGAGTGCCCAAGATGAAGGCCAACCGGTGTTGCTGAAGGTGAGTTCTTTAGTGTCCAGCTTATCCTCACTCACTCATACATTCATAAATGAGCCCAATAGGCAGACTCCCCTAGCAAGATGGCACTGTCCTCTTTCCCTCCTACTGCAGTCCCCACCTGCCCACCCATCCCTACCCAACTTCTCACCCATCCTCAGGGACAATCCTCGGCAAGATCTGGGAGAGTACAATGGAGGTGACAAGAGTAAATAAGAGTTAAGTTACCTCCTTCTTTTTTTTTTCCTTTTCCTGCCTGATTCCATTCACCTCCCATCCCAGAACATCTATTTATTCCATTTATCTTTAATGACATCTATTATCTGACCTACATGATAGGAGGCATTAGGACAATGGGTCCTGCCTCCAAAAAATTCAAATAAAGTCAACTGAGATTAGAGAGGATTAATTACCTGCCAATGGGAACAAAGCAAGAAGCTGGGCACCAAGGCTCAAACCCTGGCCTTCTGACTCTGATGCCTCTCTCTCTTCATTGGTGCCAGCATTATCCCTCATCCAGCCCTATCTCCGCTATTTCTTCCTCAAACATGCTGACACATATGGACACATACACACACACACACACACACACACACACACACACACACACACACACACACACTGTATCCTTAGGTGTTTTCTCTACTGATAAGTAGGCATCTCCTATTCCCAACTAGAATTTATGTGGCTGCATGTGTTTTTCTACCTAGATCAAGTAAAGTAAAAGTGATGTCTACAAAGTAGGGCAGTAGCTTCATTCATTAATTTTTTCAACAAGCATTATTTATTGAGAGCCTTTAATTTTTCAAGCAGAGTACCGGCAGCTATGTAGACAGTGGTGAGTCAAAGTTCCTAGTTTTATAGAACTTAGTCTTCGGTGGGACACAGACAATAGACAAGCCAACCAACCAACAGAAAGTGCAAGATGCTGCTGCAAGGAACATGAGTAGTGCACTAAGATCAAGAAAAATGGGAGTGTGCTATTCAGACAGAGTGGCAGGAGCAGAGCTCCCTGCGAAATGGGAGTACTGATAGGAGGGAGTGTGCCATGGTTGAGGTCTGGGGGTGGAGCATTCTAAACAGAGGGGTCTGAGTGCATCCAGGCCCTAGGGCTTCAAGATCTTAAAGACAAGCTTTGAGAATCAGAAGAAGCAGTTTGGAGCTGGGGTATTGTGAGAAGGAGGAAAGATATGTGGAGGCTAGTGCTCGCAGAGCTTGTATCTGGATTTCACTTGAAGTACAGTGAAAATCCATTAACAGATTTCAGACAGTGTAGTATCCTGACCTCACTTACATTTCCTAAAATGGAGAGTCAATCAGAAGGAAGGCAATAGAGAAAACAGAGAGTCCAATTAGGAGGTTGTAACAGCAGTCATGGGGGATGGGATAAGAAAAACAGGTGGAAACCATGGGTTATAGTTTATATTATATTATATAAGCTATATTTATATAGTTTATATGATAGGCTATAGTTTGGAGACATTACCAATGGAGGAAGAGGAGAAACTCCATTTACTGAGATGGGAAAAACTAGGGGGGAAATAGGTGTGGGGAATAAAATTCTTGCTAACATCAGAAACCCCAAGGAAAACTCAAAAGGATATGTATGTACTTTAGATTTTAAAAAGTAGAAAACAAACATCTCAACTTGGAATTTGAAATCTATTTTCCATAATAATACTAGATTCTATTCATACCCACAGAAAGAGTACATTCTAAAGAGACTATTGAAAGGGTTTAGCTACTGATGTACCTGGAAAATTTTGTGCGTGTGTAAAAATGTGTGTGTTTAACCTTCAACTGTTGACTAAAATACAGAGATCAATAAGCATCTAAATGCTAAACTTTTTTCCAAAGGTATGATTGACACACCCAAAGCTCAAAATGTTTATGGGCTTTAGAAGCATCAGTGCTCAGACTTGATGCAAGATGACTTACGCGTATGTTGAAGGCAAAACATGAACAATGTTTCACCCCACCTGCCTAGATACAGCAAGCACTAGTGTCATTGGCAATCCTCATAACTAATTTAGATCTCTCTCCAATCAACTAAGGAAATCAACTCTTATTAATAGACTGGGCCATACATCTAATGGCATGTCACAAATGTTTGCTGAGTGAACAAATGAATGAAGAGCCTATAACATTATATTAAAGTTCTGGTCCTAAAGTGCTATTTCCCACAAAGACCAAATGCCAAGAGATTCAGCTTCTGTTCTTTTTCTAGCATCTTCTTATTCTCTAACAGAACTATGTTCTTTTTATCATAGGAGATGCCTGAGACACCCAAAATCATCACAGATAGTGAGACCAACCTCCTCTTCTTCTGGGAAACTCATGGCACTAAGAACTACTTCGCATCAGTTGCCCATCCACAGTTGTTTATTGGCACAAAGCAAGAAGATCTGGTGCAGTTGGCAAGGGGGTTACCCTTTATCACTGACTTTCAGATAATTGATAACCAGGCTTAGCTCTGGAGTTACTTACTTATGAAGTGTTGACAGTTCGTATGTACCATGTACATGAAGAAGTCAAATCCTTTACTCTTAGTCATATGCTGAGCAATGGTGCTGAGCCTTTGTAATTCTGACTGAATGTTTACACTCTTTGTAAGAGAAGTGCAAGGTCTGATAGAACCAACATTAACATACAGTGTTGTTTGTTATTTAAAGAACACCCCATACTTTGCACAGTACCAATCATTTTAATTATTATTCTTCATAACAATCTTAGGAGGACCAGGGATACTGACTATGGCTGTCAAAAAGACTCTACCCATATTGCAGGTGGGTTAACTAAGGAATAAGAAAACTAAGAAATACACACAATAGCAGTAAGAATGAGAAGGCACAGACTTAGGATTTCATTTCAACTGTTTGCCTTCTGCTTGATGGACCCCTAATCAAATATTGTAAGTTTCTGGGACCTCAGCTTTACCATCTTCAAAATGGAAGAAATAATACCTATAGCGTTCCTTCCTCAATAGTTTTTTATGCCACTTAGTGAGGTCATTTTGGTAAAATACTTCATGAAATTGAGTGTAAAGAAGGCAAAACATAAGTTATTTTTAAATTATGTATACATATTTATATATATATCTAAGATAATCATAACATATCATTATATTTATGGAAACTCCTTGCATCCTCTGAGTGTAACCAGGCATCCTCAACAACAGCAGTGTTTTCCAGAGCTCTTTGGTCCAAGTCATGCTTTTTCCATAGCCATGAAACTCTGCGTTATCTAGTGCTTGGGAGCCCTGTAATCATGAAAATAAACTTAAATTAGTGACTTTGTTTGAGATGACTCTTCTGCCCTTAAACTTGCCTTGGCATTCTTGTGTCATTCAATTTCACTTGCAATCAAGTCTTATTAGCTACAATGAGATGAACTCAACTTGTCAAAACATGGAACCACTGTTATCTAAATTATCTTTTCTGGAATGTAATCAGAGTTTCGTCTAGGTTCTAAATATTGTGATCAAGCCATAGTGTTACATTATTTACAACAATAGTGATTGATATATTATTATCAATCATATTTGAATAATGCTTACAACAAAATTGATCTGACACATAGTTATTTGTTGTCTTAATCATCTTACTGCATGGTAATTATGGACAAATGGCAAAAATTTACACAACTAACTATACTTAGTGTTACTTTACAAACAAAGATTTTATATATTTTTTTCACCCCTTTGTTAGCTGCCAGATTCACAAGTGGCATTAAGAATGATAATATCCCCAGGTTCAGTTAAAACTCAAATTATACAACACATGTGTTCCCAAATCACTCATAGAAGCCACATTAAAAACAACTAATGGATCCACTTGGAAAGCATGGATACAAGATATGTTGAGTTGGAAAATTAAGGTTAAAATCAAGGGAACTTGGAATTTGATGTGAAATAGATGGGTAAGGAGTAGTCCGAGATGACCCTGGTACTGGAGACTGGATAAATGGTGGTGTCTTAACCAGTTTTTGTTGTTGTTGTTGTTGTTGTTTGTTTGTTTGTTTGTTGGTAGAAATATGGAGTTCTTCATTCCAGCATGATGTATAATGAGCGTAATTTTATTTTTTTTATTTTTTATTTTTTTATTTTTATTTTTTGAGTTGGAGTCTCACTCTGTTGCCCAGACTGGAGTGCAGTGGCTGCTCCCGGCCACCGCAGCCTCGACCTGCTGGGGGCTCCGGCGATCCTTCCGCCTCAGCCTTCCAAGTAGCTGGAACTATAGGTGCGCGCTACCACACCCAGCTAATTTTTGATTTACTGTAGAGATGAGATCTCGCCAAGTTGCCCGCGGGCTCAGGCAATCCACTCACCTCAGCCTCCCAAAGGCGTGGGATTACAGGCTGAGCCACCGAGCCCGGCTGAACATAATTTTAGACATATAATTTGAGCCACCAGCAGGACACTCAAGTAAAGATGTACGGTGGGTAGTTGAGAATATATCTGGAGCTCAGGAAAAATTAGACATAAATTTGAAAGACATCAGCAGATACGTAGTAGGTAAAATTCTAAAAGTGATATCAAAGAGAGAAGGATATAGTGAACTTTTTGGGTTGTCCATACAGTAGCCATCTCCCCTTCTTACTAACAGAACACTGATTTGTTCAGAAGTCAACATGCCCTGCTCCAAATAATGAGTCCAATTGGTTTAAGATCAATATTCATTCTATTCTCACATGACTAAGTCATGTTGACTTGATTCTATCTAATGATATGTCAATCTGCTGGTGGAAACTTCTGGAAATGATTTTCCACCCTGATAAAAGAGCCATTTAGAAGAAGGTCCTTTTTCCTCCTTCCTTCCAGCATAAGACATGTTCTGTGAGGTGAAACTTGGAACTGTGGTCGCCAGCTTGCAACCACTGAGAAGACATAGCCACACACTGAGGAACACAGAGTGGAAGGTAGAAAAGACCTAGCATCTCTGACAATATTGTTACCCTAAGATCCTACCTCCAAACTTTAAAAAAGCAAAAAAATTATAGTTATTAAGCCATTTTCATTGGGTTTGCTATTACTTGCAGTCAAACTCAGCCTAATTGATATGGAATGCCACAGAGACCCAGTTTCTTGTTTGTTTTACCCCCGTTCTTTCTAGCAGCAATGACTTCCCTAGAGTTTCCTTACCCTAAGTCTAGCTAGAGTAAGACTAAATAAGACCTGCTTCCTTGCTGTCCTTTGGTTTTAAGAAACATTAAAGAACTACTTTATTATTTATTTATTTATTTATTTGGGTTGGAGTCTCACTCTGTCACCCAGACTGGAGTGCAGTGGCTGCTCCCGGCCACCACAGCCTCGACCTTCTGGGCTCTGGCGATCCTTTCGCCTTAGCCTTCCAAGTAGCTGGAACTACAGGCGTGCACTACCACGCCCAGCTAATTTTTGATTTATTATGGAGATGAGGTCTCGCCAAGTTGCCCAGGCGGGTCTAGAACCCGCGGGCTCAGGCAATCCACTCACCTCAGCCTCCCAAAGGCTCAGGATTACAGGCTGAGCCACCGAGCCCGGCTAAGAACTACTTTAATATTAATATATTTTAATATTTTAAAAATAAGAAAATATAAAACACTGAGCAACACAAACTCAAGAAATTTTAAAAGGTGTAGTAGTTGCTCAGTCTCTGATTAACTGTGAATATTTGAAGACAGTAGAAACTGCCTTAGAATATGATTTTCCCAGGACCAGCTCTCCATATCTTCTACCCCATATCCCCAACTGCCTAAATGGCAAGAAAGTCACCATGATAAGGTTCAACAGTCTTAGCATTTGAAATTGTCGGAGTCTGTTTCTATCATAACAGTCTTATATATCAGTTTCAAAACTGATGAGAGTAAAGTCAAATCCTTGCCTTAGAAGTAAAAGCCAAAAGATATTTCCCCAACCCTCCTCCCACTGAGTAGACTCCCCTGATATTTAAAAATACTTACACTTGAACTTTTGGGGGTGACAGGATGTTGCGATCATAATAATTATTGTGGTGGATATATAATATGCTTGTGTATCTATATATCTAAATAACTGAATGAAGTTTTATAGTTTGGATTGTATATTTTTCTGATTTTTTAAAATAAATATATCACTGTATGACAAAATACCAATTTACACAAAGTTTATTATTTAAAAACATTTCATTGAACTTGGCCAGGCACAGTGGCTCACACCTGTAATCCCAGCACTTTGGGAGGCCAGGGCAGGATAATCGCTTGAGCCCAAGAGTTCGAGACCAGCCTAGGCAACACAGTGAGACCTCATCTCTACAAAAAAATAAAAAAATTTGCTGGGTGTGGTGGAGTGTGCATGTAGTTCCAACTATTTGGGAGGCTGAAACAGAAAGATCACCTAAGCCCAAGAGGTTGAAACTGCAGTAAGCCAGATTTGCACCACTGCACTCCAGCCTAGGTGACAGAGTGAGACCTTATCTCAACCCCCCCAAATTCATTGAACTATACATAAAATGGATTAATATCAATGTATGTAAATTATACCTAAATTAAGAGGACTTTTTGCTTTAATTTACAAGAAAAAAGTATCTCTATTCCATTTACTCCTTTGTATAACCAGAGCAGTCTTTTTTTTTTTTAACTTCTCTCAACCCAAGGCATGAGATGTTTACTTATCTTAAAATGCCCTATAAGGTAATTTATCTGTCTTGTGGCTATATTGCTTTTTCCCTCTTATTTCCTTTCCTACAGTCAATGCTACTGGACAAAAACATCTTTGCTCCCTCTTCTCAAAAACTTACCTCTTACCTATTTTTCTATCAGAGTGGCTGGCAAACAATAATGGATGGGACTTAAGCAATTTTATGAGAACAGACATTAAACCCTGAAGGGTGGTAAACTGAGGTCTTCAAACCTGGGACCTTAACTCTGGAGATACTGATTCAGTCAGCTTGTATCAGGCCTTGAACACCTTATGTTTTTAAAGCCACAATGGGAACTCTCATGATTGACACTGAATTAAGGCATCCCCATAGCTAAAGATTGTTTGTCATAGTTAACAATGGCTTCTCTTTGGGAAAGCCAATCCAGTGTTAAAGAAGTATGCTGGGTGAGGTGGCTCACGCCTGTAATCCCAGAACCTTAAGAGGCTGAGGCAAGAGGATTCCCTGAGTCCAGAAGTTTGAGACCAGCTTGAGCAATATGCCAAAACCTTGCCTCTACAATAAACCAAAAGTAGCCTGGCACGGTGGCATGCACCGATAGTTCCAGCTACTTGGGTGGCTGAGGCAAACGGGTCATCTGAGCCCAACAGGTAGAGGCTGCAGTGGCATGATGGTGCCACTGCACTCCAGTCTGGAGGACAGAGTGAGACTGAATCAAAAAATAAAAAAAAAGAGGAGAGAATACAGGAGTCCCATCCACTTAGCAGAGGGCTTCTAACAGCCATGAGGACATCAGTGGGACCCATTTGGAAATAGGATGCCCAACAGCAAGTCCCCATTCCATACACTTACTGATACTTGTGTAGAAGCTGCCGGGCCTGGCAAGTAGGTGCTTGCCCTTGGAGTCACTCTTCCAAAAGGTCTATAACGTTTTGCCCAGTTGAGAAAGGCCTATAGAACATGGAAAATGTAAAGGGATGGTCCCTGGCTTATCCTCTTATTTCTCTGCACCCCAAAACCAACTTTGGCTCCTAGCATGGCAACAAAAGGTCTGATTTCCAGAAATACTCTTCCCTCCCATCCCCTCAAGAAGCAGAGCTAATTTTCTTCCACATATCTCCTATTTGCCACTTTATAGATGGTGAAGTCATTTCTTCCTCTTGCGAACAGAAATGCTGTTACTAATTTATTTTTATTTTCATTCCCAGAATTATTTCTTGTGATGTTACTAGTTTCTTTAACATGGAAAAGAGAAGATTTGTGGAGATTATAAACAGGTATTCTTTTTTTTTTTTTAAGTAGAGACAAGGTCCCGCTATGTAGCCCAGTCTGTTCTCCAACTCCTGGCCTCAAGCAATCCTCCCGCCTTCAGCCTCACAAAGTGCTGGGAGCCACATCATATGGTCCAGACAGGCATTCTTGACATGAATGTATTGCTATAATTTAGGACATTATTCAATAGATGTTTTGGAGTCAGACACTATACTGTGGCCACTCTACTGTGTTTTGTAGTACTTGGCAGATGTTTTGTAGTAGTTGAAATAAAATGCTGCAGGCCAGACGTGGTGGTGGCTCATGCCTGTAATCCTAGCACTTTGGGAGGTCAAAGCAGGAGGATTGCTTGAGTCCAGGAGTTTGAGACCAGCCAGCTATTTGTGCAACATAGTGAAACTTTGTCTCTATCTTTAAAATTTTTTTTTTAAATAGGCAGTTTTTCTTTTTTGAGAAACTTGCCCATGGCAGTTCTTTTTGCCATGAATCTTCCTTTTGACTTCTCTTCTCTATAATAAACTGTTTTAAAACTTAAGAAAAGGATACCTGCACGATGAATATTTGTATACCTAACCCTGAATTGTACCCCACAATTTTAAAATAAAAAATGTAAAGGCATTTTAAAAACTTAAGAAAAATAAATTAAATAATTAAATAAATAAGAATAAAATGCTGCAATCACAAGGTCTCAGCCTGGAATCACTAGGAACAAGTCATGCCACAGACCTTATTTTCATTTTTGCTGGGATCACGTGGGATATTGGCAGGTATATGTCTGTTGTTGAAATGGGAGGATTGTGGCTTAATATCATTAAGCATTTGAATCAGATAGCTAACTCCTCGTTTCCTGATCCATATTCACCAAAGGAACGTTTAATGATAACTTGGTTTCCTGCACATTTGCCTCCAGGAAGAGGATGTGCTGGATACAGGATAAGTGACAAGTAACTTCTGCAATTCCTGCCCTGTTGTAAACTAAAATTGGCTCTCTGTCTTGTGAATTTAGAATACTGACGAGATAAAGAAAACAGACTTTGGAATCAGGACTGGATTCAAATCTTATTTACAGTGTAACTTAGAGCTAGTCTCTTACTCTCTCAATATCAGTTTCCATAAAAATGGAGATGGTAATGGCTACATGAAAGGTTTATGTTATTAAATGAGATAAACTACAGAAAGAGTTTTGCACAGCACTTGGATTAAGAGTGTTTGACTCACTCATTATTTCACTTAGGAGTAGCTGTTATCACTTTTGCTTAGTGAATTCACCCCTGAGAAATTAATCCACAATCAGGATACCAATTAAATCAAGTATTTTAATCTACAAGGAGGGACCCCGTAAAAACAGGAATTTATTGATAAAAATTATATATTTATACTTACGTGTTTACACTTCAGTCACCTTCAAAGTACTTCCTGTTTGATGCAATACACTTATCAAGATGCTTTTCCACTGCTCAAAAACAGTTTTTGAACCAGTGGATTTTGATGCATTTTAGTGTTTCTGCCTTTTTTTGTTTCACCGCTTCCACATCAGCAAAACAGTTCCCTTTGAGGATGTTTTTTTATCAGAGGAAACAACAAAATCAGGGCAAAGATGGAGTGAACAGGGAGGGTGGGCCACGGGGGTTATGCTGGTTTGGTCAAAAACTGCTGAACACTCAGCGCAGCATGGGCAGGTGTGTTCCTAAATTACTCATCATGAAATGGGCAAACTTGTTAAAAGAATCTCAAAAAAAAAAAAATTTCACTGAAGCCAAACACAGCCTTTCACAACAATGCTAGCTGGTACACTGATGCTAATAGATTCCTAGAACACTTACCTAGTGGAGGAAGCCTGTACTACAAGGGGCCTGCCCTCCAAAAAGTAATCCCAGTTTTTTGGGGGTTCCCCATGTATGATGAGGACAGGACCCAGAGTGAAGGTAAACATTCTGAAAACCGTCAGATAAAGTCTCTTGACCAGCAAGTAGTCATGCTTATTTCTTTCCAATTTCTACATTACATTTTATTTTTATTTTTACCAAGGCATTTAGCAAAGTCTCCAGTAATGTCATGGTAGACAAGACAAAGACATCTTGGCTGTAAGAGCCAGTAGTATTACTGAGTAGGCTTTCAACTACCTTAACATAGAGTGGTTACTGTATTGAAAGAGTCTTTAAAGGGAGAAAGTTCTATTCATGCAACAGATATTGAGTTTCTGTTTGGTACTAGGCATAATGGACATAATGGTCTTTCCTCAGCTTACAGACTAGCAGGGAGAAACATAAACAAATAATCAAGCTAGTCACAAAGCCTCCTTGAGAAAGTGATGCCTGAGATTGAAGGATGATTAAAAGTTAGTTAAGAGATACTCAATAGTAAGAAGACAAATGACCCAATTTAAATATGGGCAAAGGATCTGAATAGACGCGTATTTTCAAAGAAGAGATTCAAATGACCAGAAAGCATTTGACTCATCATAATCAGTCATCAAGGAAATACAAATAAAAACCGTGGGTAGCCGGGCTCGGTGGCTCGGCCTGCAATCCCGCGCCTTTGGGAGGCTGAGGTGAGTGGATTGCCTGAGCCCGCGGGTTCGAGACCCGCCTGGGCAGCGAGACCTCATCTCTACAATAGAAAAAAAAAAAAATCGGCCGGGCGTGGTAGCGCATGCCTGTAATTCCGGTTACTCGGAAGGCTGAGGATCGCCGGAGCCCAGCAGGTCGAGGCTGCGGGAGCGGCCACTGCACTCCAGTCTGGGCGACAGAGTGAGACTCCAACTCAAAAAAAAAAAAACCATGGGTAAAATGTCACTTCACACCCACTAGGATGGTTACAATAAAAAAAGATGGACAATAACAAGTGTTGTTGAGGATGTGGAGAAACTGCTGGTGAGAATGTAAAATTATGCAGCTGCTTTTGGAAAACAGCCTGGTAGTTCCTCAAATGGTTAAACATAGTTATCACATGACCCAGTAATTTATTTCATTCGTTAGGTATATATTCATGAATATTGAAAACATATATCCACACAAAAACTTGTACAGGGATATTTATAGCACCTATTCATAACAGGCATTATTCATAATAGGTTAAAAAGTGAAAACAGTCTAGATATCTATCAACTGATGAATGGGTAAATAAAATATGGTATATCCATACAGTGGAATATTATCCAGTCACAAAAAAGAAAGTACTGATACAGCTACATGGATAAACCTGGAAAACATTATGTTAAGCGAAAGAAGTCCATCACAGATCACATATCATATAATTTCATATATATGAAATGTCTCAAGCAGGCAAATCTACAGAGATAGAAAGTAGATTAGTGATCTCTAAGGGTCAGGAGAAGAGAATGGAGAGTGACTACTCATGACTATGGGGTTTCTTTAGAGGGTGATTCTAAAACAGAATTCTATAATATAAGTGGAAAAACTGTATGATATGTAAATATCTCAATAAAGCTGTTATAGTAAAAACAATAATAATAATAAACTAAGAGAAAGGAGGAGAAGGAGTTGGATTCCCAGGCAGAGAGAACAGTATGAAAAGAAACTTAAGGAAAAGCAGTGTAACTGGATTACAATGAACAAGCAGATAGTAGTACGAGCTAAGGCTGAGGAACTCGGCAAAGGCCAGGCCCTGAAGGGTGTGTAGGTCTTTAGCCTGACAGCAGTAGTGCAGCACCAGGATCATGGAGAGCTTCAGGGGATACTTTGCTGAAGGAGTTGAGAATTTCTAAACTTGTGTAGCTTTTTACCCATATTTTGTGTCCTACAAAATAGTCCTTCAAATATCCAAAGGATAGAGGAGAAAAGAGCACAGACCTGGCCTATGTTGCCCCAAAGGAGTAGGATTAATGAGTGAGAGAGCTTATTGAGCTCATTTTAAGTTTCATTACAAGCAGGGTTCTCCAATTACAAGACAGGTAAGGCAGATTCCAATGCCAGCTGGATTCCTGCAAAGCTGTAATACCTAAATGGGATCTGTGGAATACTCCAGCACTGGGTGGGAGATCAAGCCAGAGATCCCCACACCAAAACCCATTCAATCACCCAGATTCTTTGAGGACAAACAGAACCCCCTTCATTTTTCTGAAACTGTGAAGGAGTCTCTTTCTTACTCATTATCAAAGAAGACTCTTGCCCAGATGCTCGATTTACCCATTAGACACAATGTCACGGTCCTAGACAAAGAGTTCAAAATGTTTGCTAAAATAATGATATTCTCCTATTTTTAAGAGTTTATACTACTAACATAAATGCCAAAATGCATAAATCCAGAAACCCCAGCTCAGCTGTCTTCCAAACGTCTATCTGGGGCCAAAGAGAAGGGTTGCTGCAATGGCTTCATGCCCTGCTGAGTACCCACCTGTCGAAGCAAACTTGGCAAATGGGCCCTTTACCTCTCCCACATCCAGGAAAGAGGAATCTTGACACCAAAGGCCAAGAGCATTTTCCAGACCTCTTCATGAAACTGGGGAATAGCTGAAAATGAAAACAATTTAGGATTGAAACAGGGGGAATTAGGTGTATCTAAGACACAGGACACTGGGCCTGCCTTCTGCCATCCTTTTCTCCATTGGTACACTGCTGGCTGATGAGGCCAAATAAAAAATGGACATTAAACAGGAGCCAGCCTGAAAAAAATATGGCAGTTCCTCAAAAACTTAAAAATAGAATCACTTTATGATCCTACAATACCACTTCTTGATAAATACCCAAAAGAATTGAAAGGAGGGTCTCAGTTATTTGTTCACCATATTTACAGTAGCATTAATCACAATAGCCAACAGGTGGAAACGACCCAAGTTTCCACAGATGGGTGAATGAAGAAGCAAAACGCAGTAGTTCCATACAACGGAATGCTATTCTGCCTTAAAACTGAAATTCCTACACATGCTGCAACATGGATGAACTTTGAAAACTTTATGCTAAGTGAAACAAGTCAGTCACAGAAAGACAAATACTGTATCATTCCACTTACGTGGTCCCTAGAGTAGTCAAGTCCATAGAGACAAAAAGTGGATTGGTGGTTGTCAGGAGTTGAGGGGAGGAAAGAGTGAGGAGTTAGTGTTTGATGGGTACAGAGTCTCAGTGTGGGAAGATGAGATGTTCTGAAGATGATACTGGTGATGGTTGCACAATAGCGTGAAGGAACTTCATACCACTGAACTGGTATGAAACAACGCAACACTTAAAAGTGGTTAAAATGGTAATTTGATGTTATTCTATTTTACCACAACTAAAAATAAAATAAAGGCACAGTGTCTGACACCTGTTATCCCAGCGCTTTGGGAGGCCAAGGTGGGAGGATCATTTGAAACTAGCCTGGGAAGCATAGCCAGACCTCCTCTCAACAAAAAATTAGCCAGGGCATGGTAGCACGCACCTGTAGTTCCAGTCACCTGGGAGGCTGAGGCAAGAGGATCGCCTGAGACCAGAAGTTTTTGGCTGCAGTAAGCTATGATCATGCCGCTGCACTCCAGCCTGGGTGACAGGGCAAGGCCCTGTCAATAATAATAATAATAATAATAACGATATAAAGTTAAAAAGAAGCCATCCCACCCTGCATTAGTATGAACTAGGAGCCTTCGGTCACAAGACCCGAAAAGGGAGAGATATATACTCGTGACGAGGGGCCTAACTCATCCGATTTTGGTTCTTTTCTTATTTTTTCATAGCTCCCGTGAACCTGAGTCTGAGAGTCGGGAACCAGGCAGCGGCCCCTGCAGCCTGGAAGGACCGCCCTGTCACTCTGCTCAGGGGTTCCCGGAGCGCCAACCGCGGCGGGCTTCAGCGTAACCGACACAGCAACCGTTCCCGGCGACAGCCACTTGAAGGGCAAGGGCGAGCGCGGAGGAAGGCGGGCTGGGGAGAGAAAGCCGGAACGGAGGCGGGGACGACTAGAGAACGGCCCCCGCGGGCGCCGAGAGTCGCCTTAGATGTTGACGTGTGTGGGGGTCGGGGGCGGAGAATGCTGCACGTTCCTCCAATCAAAAGCTCCAGGGGGAGGACTCGGAGGGCCAGAGCCAACCGCAAGACGCCCGTGCCCTGCTGTCCCGCCCTCTCCCGCTTCCGACTGGCGAGTTTCAAACCAGCGGACGCGCGGCGTTCCGGCTTTGTTTCCTGGCGCAACCTTGGAAGAAAAACTGTCGCTGAGAGTCATGGTGGGACCGGGGCCCACCGCCGCTGCTGTGGGTGAGTAGCACTGCGAGTGAACCCGTTTCCTGCAGTCATGGGAGCACGAGCAGGGATGCAGGGAGGCCACCGTGTGAGTTCTCCCTGCGGAAGTCGCCGGTCGGCTCTCCAACCCGCCTCAGGCGGTTCCTGTCGGGAGTCATTTCCCAGCCTCCGGGGAGACGTCTGGACCCAGGGTGAGGGAGGCTCTTCGCGGGGCCAGATGCCTCAGGCATCTTCCCAGTAAGCCCTGCAGCAAGCAGCCCTGCAAAAAAGTTGTCATTAGCACCACGTTCCAAAAAAAGAGACTGAGGCCCCTTTCCCGAGGCCACACCACCAATGGGAAGCAGCTCGCTTCTTCGACCCACAGTTGGCTCCAGATGGAGCCCTGTGTGGTCCTCTGCTGCGCGGTTTGAACTTTGGCAGCTGCCAAGGGGCGGAGTCTGGCTTGAAACTGGGTCTTCGGTCTCCCCCGCGGGGCTCTTTCCTCCACACCTCCCGAGCCTGCTGCAGACTAGAAGTTGATTGGCTAGATCTGCTCCGAGCACTAAGGTGTTCCCCGACCTCTTTCCGGCCCTTCCACATTCTCTTGCTCAGATGCCGCCTTCACCAAGATGCGCATGGTGTTTTGTTTCATCTATGACTGCTGTGGATATCTACTAAGTTCTAAGCACAGACCTAGGCACTCTACCTGACAACCCTTAAAAATGGGCGTTTCTGACTCCATCTTATAGGCTCAGTAGCAGCAAAGTTTTGCTCACTTAGTAGAAGTCAGAGAGCTGTAACTCCAACCCCATATGTCAGCCCCTGCTCTCCACACTTCCTGGCGTGGACCTAAAATGTTGTATTTCTTACAGCTGTCATAAGGATACATCAGCGTCAGAGAGCAAAACAGGGCAGCTCAGTGCAGACTACACCCCTGTAGTCTTTTTTTTTTTTTAAACTATTATTTAATTGTAACCTTTTCCAGCCACTTGCTCTCATCACCCATTCACCACTTCTGAACTCCCATAAATTTTCCTTGACCCTCTCTTATAGCACCTAGATTCTGCCTTTTATTTTGGTTATTGTTGTGCTTATTTTATCTCCACTGCTAGATTGAAACTTCTTGGGAGGCAGAATTTTCATCACCTCACAAATGCCTTGCATAGAAAGTCACCATGTTTTAGATGTTTGCCATGAATCCCCTCACCCCAACCTGGCATATTTTATTCCTAGTCTTAAAGGAAGCCATGTAGGAATTTGTGGGTAAAAATCATCATCCCTGTACAAAAAAAAAAAGTTATGGCTCACCAGTTCAGATGGGCCACTAACAGAATTTCTCCATGCAAAGCTGAAAACAGTGGCTGTGAACAAGAGCTCTGAGGTTAGGTAAACCTGTTTTCAAGTTCTGGCTTTGCCACATATTAGCTGAGTAACTTTGGGCATGTCATTCACCCTCTCTGAATTTCAGACTGCAAAATACCTCATTGGATTGTTGGGAAGAAGTGATGTAAGTGTAGAGAACTTAGGACAAGGTCTGGCATGTAAATGATATTGTTGATGTTGACATTAACTTGAAGGCAGACTTACAGGACTAGAGATTTTATAACATGGAGCAAAGCTGGAATCATTAGAGAAAAATGTCATCTTTTAGGAAATTAATGAGCTAGTTAAAATCTCGAGCTCAAGTTATCTTGTTTGTGTGATTGCCTGTTTTGCAGCAGAGCGACAGAGAAAGCTTCAGGAGTACCTTGCAGCCAAAGGAAAACTGAAGAGCCAAAACACCAAGTGAGTTTGTCTTCTCACAGTTATGCGAGTTTTGTTGTCCTCTTTGTAATAGCAATTTAAAGCCTTTTTGAAACAACCTTTTTGCTTACAGTCAGACTGCATTGGGATCCTATGATAATTCAAAAAGAGGATTTCGATCCAGACATGACAAAAACCCCAGGGCAGTGCATAGTTCATTGGCAAAGATTTAAGCATTGTTACTGTGATCATCTCCAAATAAAGGAGGAAAGGGTCTATGATGTTACCTATTATGCTGGAAGCCCTTTTCCTTCTTTTTTTCCTGGAAGAGTTGATTCTCATGAAGGCAGTTTTCGGTCAAGGAATTGAGTGCCCCTGGTTCTGGTGTTTCACACTAAAGCTGGAGAGTCAGTGACAGTCAGTCCTCCATAGCAGCACACTGATATCCTCCAGCCTGACAGTGCTCTGTAGTCATTCTCTCAGTGTTTACTATGGAGGTGGACAGAACATGACCTCTTTTATCTGTTATTAACATCTTATCATCTTTGTGGTGCTATTTATTATTAATCAGCTTAGGACTAATGTATTTTCTTCCCACTTGGGTTGCTAAATTTTTATTTGAAAATTTGTTTTTAACAAACTTAGCTTTCAAATCTTTTATTTTACCTTGGGTTTTGACTCATTTCTATTTCCTTGATTAAATGAACCTAATTGATTTATTCAGCAGATGTTTATTTAGTATAACATTCACTCTTGATGCTAGAGATATAGTGCTTAACGAGACAGAGAAAGGTTCTTGCCTTCTCAGGGTTCGTGTTCTAGATGGGAGGGACAAACATCAAGCAAGTCATGCTCGAAGTCTCTGTTAGTCAAGCAATTGCTTTTGTTCCTTGGAGATTGATTGTTTCTAAAGTCTCCTCTGTTTTCCTTCTTCTTTTTTCTTTTTTTTTTTTGTATTTCCTATCTCTAGCTAGATTTCATGTGTCCTAGTTTTCTTAATTATATCACTTCCCCGCCCCCCGAAAGTTAATCATATCTGAAGTTACTTAAAACAAAGAAGTTTTTTAAAGAAGCAGGTAATGATTTTATTTGACATTTTATCTTCAGTGTGTGGCTCCAGGAATGATGTTTGAATGAATAAAACTATACAAATATGAAGGAAACACATCTCTCACTAATATTGTTAGAATGCTACATTTATGCATAGACTACCTCTGAAAGGATCACACAAAAAAATGGGTAAGAGTAGTTGGTGGTATCCAAGGAGAGGAAGGAGAAGAATGCAGGACTAAGAAAGGGATGACAAAGATTTTTTTTTTTAAAGTCAAAGTCCCGCTCTGTCACCCAGACTGGAATGCAGTAGCATGATCATGGCTCACCACAGCCTCAATCTCCTGAGCTGACGGGCCTCCCAAGTTGCTGGGATCACAGGCATGCACCACCATGCTCAGCTAATTTACTTATTTATTTAGGGACAAGGCCTTGATATGTTACCCCATACTGGTTTCAAACTCCTGAGCTCAAGCGATCCTCCTGCCTTGACCTCCCAAAGAGATGAGTTTATAGACATGAGCCATCATACCTGGTCAAATCTTTTTATTAAATATAATTTTGAACTATTTTACTATTACAGAAATTCTAATGATTTAAATTTTTAATTGTAACTTTTTTTTTTTGAGTAGGAGTCTCTGTCGCCTAGGCCAGAATGTAGTGGCACAATCATGGCCACTGCAGCCTTGACCTCCTGGACTCAGGTGATCCTTCCACCTCAGCCTTCCAAGTAGCTGGAACCACAGGCATGCACCACCACACCCAGCTAATGTTTTTGATTTATTATAGAGACGAGGTCTCACCAAGTTGCCCAGGCTGGTCTCAAACCCCTGGACCCAGGAAATCCTCTCGCCTCTGCCTCCAAAAGTGCTGGGATTATAAGTATGAGCCACTGCTCCCAGCTATAATTGTAATTTTTTTTTCCACAATTTAATAATTTTTAATGTAGAGGTCAAACTGTCCTATGTGTACATGCCATTTATAGTCAAACATACACACATAAATATGTGTGTGTGTGTGTATATATACATAGAAGGTGGTGATCATTTTATAGGCTTGGCTTTGAACATCAAGATTTCAAGCCATTTGCAACTAATATTCACAGCAGAGAATAACAATTGCTGAATGGCTGAATTGAATAAAGCCAGTTGTTTATGTAAAGTCTTTTTTTTCCTTAATTGCATCCCCCTCATGACAGAAGAATAACCTGCTATGTATAACAAGTGTTTAATTTTTTACAAATCGGATAGGTTTTACTCAAAAGTCAGGACAAGAGATTGAGCCAAGTGCACATATCCCTCAACTGACAAGGGATAAATAAACTTCCCTGTCAATGAGACTCTAACACAAAATAACAGACAACAACTCAGATGTCAGTCACCTTAGCAGGTGTTTTTGAAGTTATATTTTAGATCTAGTAGTTATGATTTATTTTGATGTCAAAAAGTTATATTTAAGTAAAAAGAAAGTGGCAAATCAATGAGATATTGATTATGAAGGTACTGTGTAATAAATCAGTGCAGTGGTTCTGGTCATCTCACCAATTTTGGCAGAGAGACTTGCTTATTTATGGTATATAATTGTAACTTTTAATCATACTTCCCAAGCCTTTCTTGGGATCCTTCTTTACTGAGGATTAATTTTATTTTGTCTTTTACAGGCCTTATCTAAAAGCCAAGAATAATTGCCCAAATCCACCACCTTCTAAATCTGTAAGTAGAAATTAGTCTTAGAAATATCCATTTGGAAATATGATTAGTAATAAAAATAGCAAAGGTGCTAACAACCTAAAGAACATGTATTAATATGAGACAGGATCATTTTTTGAAAAGCACAACATATTATAGTTTTGTTTTGTTAACCAAAAAAAAAAAAAAAAAATCCTTAAGTGAACTTGGGTATTCTTAATAGCTAACATTTACTGTCTGGCACTTTTCTGACTTGCATTACCTCAGTGAGTCCTCACAACCTTATGAGATAGGTACTATTAGCAGCCCTACTTTTCAGATGAGCCAAAAGTCACAGAAAGGTTAAGTAGCTTCCCAAGGTCACATAGTTATTAAGTGACAAAAATGAGAGCCAGTGATCTTAACCATTTTGGTATGCTGCCATGAAGTTAAATAGCTCTGTAGTCATTACACACTTGTATTGGATCTTCCACACTGCTTAACAAGTACATGCTTTCTAATCCATTTAATTCAGCTACATGGTGGATAGAATGGTAAAGACTCTTTAATTTAAGACTTCAGTGGAAGAAATTAGCCTTCTGAATGGGGCATAAATTCTTCATCTACAATAAAATAACCCATAAAATTCCCACATTTAATTTTTAAAACTATAGTTTTATCTGAGTTCTAAAGTGTAACTGACATAGTGCTGCCTAAACGAGACATTCTCATTGATGAGAATTTTAATAAGTTTTAATGATGCATGCACTGAATCATTTCAATTAAATTTCGGTCATATGCATTTATAGACATATGTATATACATGACATCATTAGACACTGGAAGATAGAAAAATGCATGTAAGACAAAACTGATGCACAATATGTGAACATTTGGAAAATACTGACTTATACTTTATGCAGATTAAATCAGTGTAGCATGTAAGTTGTAAAGAAAAATCTGTTGGAAAGGGCTGTCGTTCAGAGTTCGCAGAGTCTTCTCTAGAAGCTGACAATACTGACTTCAGTACATCGTCTCTTAAATGAGAATAATACCTATCTTATTTTGCTTTCCACAGTTGTAAAAGCAAAAATGAAGTAGGGAGAGGACTTCCAGAATTTAGGAGAAACTAAAAGCACTATGCAAATAATCGTCATTGTTACAATTATTTAATGCTTGACAATTGACAATTTATATAACACTTTTTTTTTTTTGGAGTCAAGGTCTTACTCTGTCACCCAGGCTGAAGTGCAGTGGCACGATCACAGGTCACCGCAACCTCAACCTCCTGGGCTCAGACAATTCTTCTACCACTGCCTTCTGAGCAACTGGGACTTCAGGCACACACCACCATACCTGGCTAATTTTTAAAATTTTTGTAGAGACAGAGTCTCTCTGTGTTGCTCAGGCTAATCTTGAATTCTGGGCTCAAGCAAGCTTCCTATCTTCGTCTCCCAAAATGCTGAGTTTATAGAAGTGAGCCACTGCACCAGGCCAACAATTTATATAACCCTTTTGATACATAATACTAGCAAGCTAACATCATGATACATTGTATACATTACCTCAATATTCAAAACAATCTTGTAAGGAAGCTAACCATGAGCAAACCAGGAAGGATACTTTTGAGAGTAAAAGGAAGTGCTCTTATGTAAGTTATGTAAGGCCAACAAGCATAAGTCAAAACTATCTTGTGAATGATAGTTATTATTACTATTATTATTATTACCAGTTTTACTATCTTGTAAATGATAGATATTATTACAATTATATTATTATTTCCATTTTACAATGAGAGGACTGAGTATCAGAGATGTTAAGTCCTTGTCCAAAATTATATAACCAGTTAGGGTCACATCCAGGACTTGAACAAAGCTTTTCTAAAGTACCCTTAGTGCAGCATTACTACTCAAAGGAACACACAGTTTTCTATTTTCTGTTTCTATCTAGGAATTTTAACATATTGAGAGAAAATATTTGCAAGTCATATATCATATAAGATCTAGTATCAGCATGTACAAAGAACATTTATAACTCAACAATTAAAAGACAATTAATTCAATTTAAAAATGAGCAAAGAATCCGAATAGACATTTCTCCAAAGAAGATACACAAATAGTCAATAAGGACATGAAAAGATGTTCAGCATCATTAGTCATCAGGGAAATGCATCAACTTCACACCCACTAGGATAGCTGTAATCAAAAAGACAGATGATAGCAAGTGCTGGGGAGGATGTAGAGAAATTAGAACCCTCGTGTGTTGTTGTGGGAATATATAATAGTGCAGCCACTTTGAAAAGTAGTTGGGCAGTTTCTCAAAAGTTAACTGTAGAGTTACTGTATGACCCAGCAATTCTAGATATACAACCAAGAGAATTGAAAACACATACACAAAACTTGTACACAAATGTTTGCGGCAACTTTTTTTTTTTTTTTGAATGAGCATCTGCTTTATTATAGTACACATGAATCTTTTTTCAGGAAAGGCAAAATATTTTCTGAATAGTTTTTGAAACATTACATTAGTCCTGGATACAAAATTGGTTTTCTGTTTTATTTATTTATTTATTTATTTATTTTTATTTTAAAGATGTGGGGTACAGTTTAGGGTTAGGTTAGGTATACACGTGTTCATTATGCAAGTACCCTTGCTGAAGAGGTGTACCCCCCCTTTCCCAAGCAGATTCCCACTACTGCCAATCCTGCCCCGCCCCCACTGCCCCACCCCCACCAGTTTCCCGCTACTGCCAGTCCTTTTCTTATAGTAATATGATAATTGTTCAAGGTGCGCTTGCAATTTTTTATGATATCCAAAAAGTGAAAGCTACACAAATGCCAATCAGTTTATGAATGGATAACCACAATATGGTATATCCAAACAATGGAATATTATTTAGCTACAAAAACATAATGACGTGTGGCTATGGGATTTACAGGAACTCTACTTTCCACTGAGTTTTGCTGTGAACCTAAAACTGCTCTAAAAATAAAGTTTATTAACTTTTTAAAAAGCAATGATATAATGGTATATGCTACAACATGAGTGAGTATTCTGAGTGGAATAAATCAGACACAAAAGGTCACATGTTACATGATTCCATTTATATGACATGTCCACGGTAACCAAATCTATAGAGATACAGAAACAGAAAGTAGTTTAGTGGTCACCAAGGACTGCAGGGAAAGGAAAATGGGGAGTGACTGCTAGCAAGGTTTCTTCTGGGGTGATGCATGTTCTGAATTCGATAGTGGTGATTATGGTACGGTCTTGTGAATATACTAAAATCACTAAATTATACGCTTATTAAAATGGTGAATTTTATGGTTTGTGGATTATATCCATTTTTTTTAATGTACAAGAAAGAGCAACTTAAAAAAATAATATACATTTTGCTGAGCACAATGGCTCACACTATAGTCCCAGCACTTTGGGAGGCCAAGGCAGAAGGATTGCTTGAGCCCAGGAGTTTGAAACCAGCCTGGGCAACATAGTAAGTGAAACTTTATCTCTACAAAAAATAAAAAAATTAGCCAAGCATGGTGGTATGTGCCTATAGTCCCAGCTGCTTGTGAGGCAGAAGCAGAAGAATTGCCTGAGCCCAGGTCAAGGCTGCGTGAACTATGATTGTACCACTACACTTCAGCCTGGGCAATAGAGTAAGACCCAACTTTTAAAAAAAAGAACAGAAAAAAAAGTCAAACATACATTTGAAAGCTTTCATACCAACATCCCCACCTTTCCAGTAAAAAAATTATGGAGAGGTCCAATGTGGATATCAACAATGGGGCTCAAAGAGTAATCCAGATATAGCCATTGTGGGTGTACCATCCATCTTTCTGCTTCCCATTCCCAACTCTCCCCCATATCATCCTTAACACACACATGCGGGTACCATTACAGGGTGGACATCTCTTTGCCCTTAATGCTAAATGGTTCTGGTTAAACTTCATTTACATACTTGCCACGTTTTCAGAGTGATTCTTCACAGTATTGTCAAATCAAAAACAGAGAGTGGTAACTCTAGACCTCCCATATCTTACCCTTGGGACATATTTTCTATAAATCTCCGCCAAATATACTTTCTGAGAAATTGCTTTCACTGTGGATGCCCTGAAATTCATAGTGCCTTGCTCAGTTATTTACCATGACTTCTAAACTCCCTAGTTTTCAAAGTTCTCTGTGACCTAGTGCTTCCTTTCTTACCCAAAATTAAAGCACATGACTAAACATTTATTTATTAATTACATAGACTCTAACCAAAACCTTGTTCTGACTAACTTTCTACTGAGATTTAGGTGTTTGTTGAGAGCTGTTCCAACGTGTCTCAGGCCTATTTATCTCCTTGTCAATGATCTCCGGGATGAGACGGGGGACTTACGTGATGCTGTAATGTTTACAAAAGCAGTGGTTCAAAATCCTAATAATAATAGTGTACCTATACAAAGTACTAGGACAGATTTGTTGGGAGGTACTCTAACGTAAGCTCATTAGGTATGTATTTTTCCAGAGTTCCTAGGAAGACACTTCATTGGGATATAGTGAGCAGTTAGCAAGTGCTGTTTGAATAAGGCAAATACATTTTTGAAACATCATTTTTTGTATATTTAATTATTGTATCTGTGCTTCATTCTGTCAAAATAAAAGCTTCTGATATATTTCTCATAGGAACACAAGTTATAAAAATTGCCCCTTAGTGAGCTTTTCTTTACTTTCTCTGGATTCAACTTTCTTATAGAAAATTCTAGGTAAAATGACTATTTTTTGTCATTATTTTAAAAGCAGTGAGATATTGTTAGAAATTTTTTAATATATATTTTTCTTTGTTTTTTCAGACTATTAGACCCAACCATGTTGTTTTGCCTGTCAAAGCTAAAAAGCCTATCAGCGTTAAACTCCAGCCCAGACCAACCAATATTACAGGGTCCCAGAAGCCAAAGTTGGAGCCACCAAAACCTGTAGATAAAAAGTTGACATCAGGATGTGTTTCTTCTAACCCAAACTGCAAGCCTTCCAGCAAGAATGATCAGCAGCATGAAACTGGATCATCCACTACCAGAGAACTGTCAAGAAAACCCGTGGTGTCACTTAATATACAGGAATTGAAGACTTCAAAACAGCAAGCAACAGATAAAGGAAATGCTCAGTGTACAGATTCTACGGACAGCACCCACATTGAAAATGAGTCTTTGGATAACTTTCTAAAAGAGATGAATAAAGAGAACTTGCCTCAAACCTTATCAGGACCTGAGGGGAAACCAGATCCTGAATTGCATACCACAAGTAAGCCAAAGACTAACTCATACAATCAAACCAAGAGCAATTTGGCTTCTAAACAAGCCTTGGGCAAAAGTTCGGTTAATAGTGCTGTTCTGAAAGAATTTGTTAGAGAAACTCAAATCAGGACTCTACCAGTAAAATCACAACTCTCTAGGGGACCAGATCTTGCAAGACCAAGAGAAAAACCCCCAAGGACAGTTTCCTCTCACTTTATTCAGGCCCTCAGTAAGACTCAATTATCAAAGAAACCAGTGGTCACTGACACAAAGGATATAAAAGTTAATAGGGGTAAATATGAAAGACCAAATAAAACTAAGTTACAGTCATACCCTGTTACTGAACAGAAAGTGAAGCATACCAAACCCAGTACATACCCCAATTTGCTTCAAGCAGAATATAAAAACAGACATCCAAACATCAAGCAAGATCAGAAATCCACTCAACCTTGTGTTAGACCTCAGACATCATATGTACTACAAAAATCAAAAGCCATAAGCCAGAGGCCTAATTTGACAGTTGGCAGCTGTAAGTCAGTCATTCCAAGCACCCCTAGCATAAGAGTAAATGGAGCCAATGGTAATAACCACAACAGTTTCCAACAAAAAGCACACACTTTGGACTCCAAACTGAAAAAGGCTCTTCCCCAGAACCATTTTCTGAACAAGACAGCTTCTAAAACTCAAGCTGGTATCAGAACCATAAATGGGAGAGTAGTCCCAGATGGGACTCAAACGAATCCAGATATTAAAGAGAAGGCAACAGCAGAAAATCGAAGGTACTTTCCTTTAATTCCAAAATTTTCAACTTAAGATGATTGGGCAAATTGGCCATCAAAAATACTTGATCAGGCCAGGTGGGGGTGGCTCACACCAGTAATCCTAGCACTTTGAGGGGCTGAGGTAGGAGGATTGTTTGAGCTCAGGAGTTCCAGACCAGCCTGGGCAACATAGCGAAACCTCATCTCTACCAAAAAAAAAAAGTAGCCAGGTGTGTTGGCATGTACCTGTAGTCCTAGCTATTCAGGATGCTGAGGTGGAAGGATCACCTGAGCCGAGGAGGTTGAGGCTGCCATGAGCTGTGATCATTTTGATCACGCTGCTGCACTCCAACCTAGGCAACAGAGTAAGACCTCAACTTAAAAAAAAAAAATTATTGGTCAGGAAATAGGCCATAAATAATAGCTTCTAAAGTAATTTTTAGCTATAACCTGAGAAAAAAGATTTGAAGCAAATATAACAAATATTAAGACTTGGCACAGCAGCTCATTCCTATAAAGCCAGCACTTTGGGAGGCCAAGGTGAGAGATTGCCTGAGCCCACGGGTTCGGACCAGCCTGGGCAACTTGGCAAGACCTCATCTATACAGTAAATCAAAAAATTAGCCAAGTGTGGTGGTACATGCCAGTAGTTCCAGCTACTTGGAAGGCTGAGGCAGAAGGATCGCCTGAGCCCAGCAGGTCGAGGTTGTGGTGGCCGTGAGTGTGTCACTGCACTCCAGCCTGACTGACAGAGTGAGACTCCAACTCAAAAAAAGATTTGACACTGCTAGGTGGTACATACATGTGTTATCAATCATTCTCTGTAATTTTCTGTGTGCTTGAAATAGTTTATTTTTAAAGCAGAAATTGAAAAAGAGTAATTGAGTAAGAAATAGGGGTGGCGGATGTAGACTACTCATTGAAGAAGTACCCTTCAGGGACTGAATGGCTATAAAACAAAGCAGTGAGTTCAGATAGCTAGAAAGTGGGAGGATGATAGTCCCTTGTCAAGCAGACTAGTGATTAAGTTTAGAAAAGTCATTTGGGGCCCGGGCTTGGTGGCTCAGCCTGTAATCCCAGCACTTTGGAATGCCGAGGCGAATGAATTGTCTGAGCCCGTGGGTTTGAGACCCACCTAGGCAACTTGGCGAGACCTCATCTCTACAGTCAATAAAAAAACTTAGCTGGGCATGGTAGCATGCGCCTGTAGTCCCAGCTACTTGAAAGGCTGAGGTGGAAGGATCGCCTGAGCCCAGGAGATCGAGGCTGTGGTAACTGTGATCGTGCCACTGCGCTCCAGCCTGGGTAATAGAGTGAAACTAAGATTCAAAAAATAAAGTCAGGCTCGGTGGCTCAGTCTGTAATCCCGCACTTTGGGAGGCTGAGATGAGTGGATTGCCTAAGCCTACAGGTTCGAGACCCGCCTGGGCAACTTGGCGAGACCTCATCTCTACAATAAAACAAAAAAATTAGCCAGGTGTGGTAGTGCACGCCTGTAGTTCCAGCTACTTGGAAGGCTGAGGCGGAAGGATCACCAGAGCCCAGCAGGTGGAGGCTGTGGTGGCCGGGAGCGGCCACTGCACTCCAGTCTGGGTGACAGAGTGAGACTCCAACTCAAAAAAAAAAAAAAGACTCAAAAAATAAAATAATCTAAAAACAGAGTTCAGATGGTAGAAATCAGCATATCAGGTTCTTGGGGCCAAAGGATTTTGTACATTCTCCACACAGAACCAGACATACTCTCATGATGCGGATGAGCCTCTCAGGAGAAGCACATGTGTATGCCTGGTTGGAGTAGACAATGACAGAAGTGAAGGAAGCATGTACAATTAGATGGTTTCTAAAACATTAGTTGGATAAAGTAAGGGCAGGATTTAGTCTCTGGGTATAGCCCAGAATACTGCCAACAAACTCTTTGCTCTCTCTTTTTTTTTTTTGAGTTGACATCTCCTCACTCTGTCATCCAGACTGGAATGCAGTGGCACGCTTATAGCCACTGCAGCCTCAACCTGCTGGTCTCAGACAGTCCTTCCACCTCAGGCTTTCAAGTAGCTGGGACTACAGGCGCACACCACTACACCCAGCTAATTTTTTGATTTGTTGTAGAGACCCTGAGGTATCACCATGTTGCTCAGGCTGATCTTGAACTCCGGAGCCCAGACATTCTTCTCAACTCTGCCTCCCAAAGTGCTGGGATTACAGACATGAGCCACCATGCCCTGCCCTCTTTGCTCTCTTAATGAAACAGAAGATAAATAGTTTAACTCAAGGTGATCTGATTTAGAGGGTAGGGCCAGGATGGCTTCTGTAGATAGAAGGGTCAGGGGAGTACTTTCAACAGTGACATCTAAGCCAAGACCCAGGGCTAGGAAAAGGCCAGTGACAAGAAGGATAATCCTTCTGAGCAGAAAGAAAACTGTACAAAGACCCTGAGCTGGTGAATGAGGAAGTCAGTGTCCCTGCCCTGGAGCTTACAGGCTAGATCAGACAACAGGTGGTCATGAGACTATGTTGCATGTTGAACATGTTTGACTACAAAAGGAAAGGAGTCTGGAGAGGGAGCGATTCATTCACTCGTTCCATATTCCTCGAGCACCTACAGATGTGACAGATGCTAGGAGATACAGTGGTGAGCACAGTCACAGTCTCTACCTTTTTGGAGCTTAGTGTTTGGTAACTATATGGAAAGTACTAGAGAAATAATTATGTCATTGAAGTCCTAGGAGTAAGTTGGCTTTAGAAAGGAAAGTTCCCTCTTCATTTATGATTAACAGGACAACTAAGGAGATAGAAAGAATGCCAGGAACATGGAGGAAGCACATGCCAGGTGTCTCAATTTCTGTAACTAAGTAGGTGGTTGGAGTGAAGGTGAGTGGAAAGCAGTTGGGGCTGAAATAAGCACTGTAACAATTGTGCTCTGGAGTCAAGGAGAGAGAAAGAAGAGTTAATAGCATTCATGCATTCAAAAATTAGTTATTGAGGTTGGGCACAATGGTTCACGCCTGTAATCCCAGCACATTGGAAGGCCAAGGTAGAAGGATTGTTTGAGCCTAGGAGTTTGAGACCAGCCTAGGCGGCACAGCGAGACCTCGTTTCTACAAAAAACATGGTGGTGTGTGCCTGAGGTCCCAGCTACTCTGCAGGCTGTGGCAGAAGGATTGCCTGAGCCCAGGAGGTCAAGGCTTTGGTGAGCCATGATTGTGCTGCTGCACACCAGCCTGGAGGATAGAGTGAGACCTGACTCAAAAAAAAAAAAAAAAAGTAGTTATTGGCATTTTGGAAAAAGTAAAACTATTCAGAAAAATATCAGATCAGTAATTGCCAAGAACTGGGATTGTAGGGAGGGTTGACTAGCAAAGAACATGAGGGAATTTCGAGGATGTTGGAACTGTTAGGTCTTGAGAATAGTTATGGTTACATGACTTCATACATTTGTCAAAACTCCTAGAATTGTACACTTAGGTGAATTTTACTGTATGTTATTAAATACCTGTGTGTGGCAGGCACTGTGCTATGCACAGGACCTCCAAGGTTTCTGCCTTCCTAGAGCTTTCATTCTAGTGGAGGAGACAGAAAATCAACACTTTGATTAATAAGACAGAATAATTACAGGTAATTAACTCTTTAAGCAGGTGTCATTTGAACAGAGAATTGAAGATCCAAGACCCTGAGGCAGGAATGACTTGGGTCAGGAAACCAAAAGGATGCCAGGGCTCCTGGAGGGAGGAAGTGAAGGAGTGTGGTATGACATGAGGTTGGAGAGGTAGGCACAAGCCAGATCACACTGAACCTTTCAGCCATGGAAAACATTGGATCTTATTCCAAGAGCCTTGAGAAGTTTTTGGCAGTGATGCAATCTGGTTTGCATTTTAAACCTCACTTGTTATTGTCCGCAGAGTGGATTTGTTAAGGGTTAGAGTGGAAGGAAGGGGATGAGTTAAGAGGCTGCTGCAGCCCTTCACACAAAAGGTGACAGTGACATGGACTGGGACAGTGGTAGTGTGGATAGAAGCAATACTGACTATGCATTGATTTGTCAGATGTGGGGGAAAGACAACTCCTAGTTTTGGGCCCTAGCAATTGAGTGGATTGGAGTGCTATTCACCAAAGTAAGGAAAACTGAGTACTGATCTGGAGATGAAGATGACAAAGTGTTTTAGACAGGGTTAAATTTGAAATGCCTATCAGATATCAAGTAAAAGACACCGACTAGGCAGTGAGTTTTACAAAGTTTGGGGGCTCCAAGTAGAGATCTGGGCTGAAATGTACATTTGTAAGTCATCAATATATAGTTGTAACTTAAAGAAGCTAGAGAGCCTAAATTTAATATCTTGGCTTCCCCCAACCCCAAAAAGCAGTCTATTGCCTGCCTAGAAGCAGGAGTGGAGAATAAACAGGAAGAAGAGCAAGGATAGGATTTGGTACCTCAAAAAACCAGCTACTTAAGAGTCCTGAAATTATTGATCTAGCTTATGAAAGAAAGGATGTTGTCAAGAGAGGACTTAGGAACTAGTTTAAGTGACTCACTTTATGCGCCAATGCCCTACTGAGGACAGAATGCAGGCTTGCTTGAGTGACAGAAAGCTTGTGGTA
Source organism: Cephalopachus bancanus (assembly GCA_027257055.1). Classification (NCBI taxonomy): domain Eukaryota; kingdom Metazoa; phylum Chordata; class Mammalia; order Primates; family Tarsiidae; genus Cephalopachus; species Cephalopachus bancanus. The sequence goes on along the minus strand of JAPVLO010000380.1, from coordinate 856,000 downwards.
GGAGAAATGGAGTATTCAGTTCGTGATCTCAAAGATAGAAGGATGTCTTAGGAAAGCAAGTGTCAGGTAGCATACATACTGTCAAATGAAAACCTTCAGAGAAAAATAATCACGAAGTGAAGGAATTTGAAGACTGAAGTGCGGGCCACCTGTAATCCTAGTAATCTTTCTAATGTCTGCTTTCTCATGGGTTGAAGCAACCCACTGCTGCCCTTACACATTTGTAAATTGTTTTTTTTAATTCCATTCTCCTAATTTTGTCTATAGTTGAAAAAGGTGCTTAGTTATACTCAGTCTCTACATATCATATACTTCAGAAGCTTGAATGCATTTTTTAAAAAATTTAAAACGACTCTCCCTTTAATTGAATAACAGGAAACAACTGGAAGAATGGCAGAAATCTAGGGGGAAAGTCTATAAACGGCCTCCAATGGAACTCAAAACCAAAAAAAAGATAATAGAGAAAATGAATATTTCATTCTGGAAGAGCATTGAAAAAGAAGAGGAAGAAAAGAAAGAACAATTTGAACTGTCGTGTAAAATTAACAACACTCTGACAGAATGCCTGAAGGTCATTGAAGGGGTAAGTGAGAAAGAGAAGCTCCTAGTCTTGGAATTTTTAAACGTTTTTTCTTAAATATAGTAGGAGAAATGACCTTCATCTAAGCAGATAGTACTCTTTTTAATATAGATTAATAGCAGAAATCATAATGATATGCACTTAAACAGTGGCTTTTATATGCCTGTGCTTTTCTGAGCACTTAACTGATTTTACCTCACATAATTATCATAACGACTATTACTATTACAAATGAAACTGAGGCACAAAGAAGTTGGAAAACGAACTCCAATAATCTGGCTCCAGAGAGATCCAAAAGGAACTTTGCCTTCTTCAGGTATCAAGGTCCAAGAGTAAACATTTAACATTTGAATATGAAGTCTGAAGGCAAGGCCCTATATAAAGTGGGAGTGTCTTAAATACTCTAGCTGAAAATGGTGCCTAAGTTGATCAAAATAAAATAGATGGTAAGCAAAGAGTATGATGCTTTGGAGAGTCCCTGAAGGAAAAATATATTAATAAGACATGATGGAATAGACTTCTTTACCAAGATCCTTGCCTAAAGTAAAATCCATTTTGTCCTCTGGCTGGTAATGTTGAATATCAGCAAAAAAAGGAAAACTTCAGTTTAAGTCTTCAGGCAGCATTTTCACAGCATTCAGTTAAACATTAACTGTTTCTCCTTTGTTGAATTAAACTTTAGAGGTGTTTTGTTTTTTTGTTTCTCCTTCCTTTCTTTTCATTTTATTATAAAAATACCATGAATACAGCCTGACCCAGTGGCTCATGTCTATAATCCCAGCGCTTTGGAAGGCCAAGGTGGAAGGATTGCTTGAACACAGGAGTTCCAGACTAGCTTGGGCAATATAGCAAGACCTCATCTCTACAAAAATAAAATAAAAATAGCTGGGCATGATGGTGTGCGCCTATAGTCCCAGCTACTCAGGAGGCTGAGGCAGGCGCATTGCCTGAGGCCAGGAGGTTGAGGCTGCAGTGAGCTGTGATGATGTCACTACACTCCATCCAGCCTGTGCAGCAGAGTGAACCAGACTCAAAAAATAAAATAAAATAAAATATATGAGTGCATTTTCATTATTAAAATAATTTCAAACAACACAGTAATGCAGTTAAACAATTAGTCCTCCCCCTCCACACACACACATACTTACACATACCAGTCTTCTTTCTGAATATGACCACTGTTAACTAGTCATTCTTCCAGATAGTTTTTGTACATATACATATGGTATAGGTTTGTAGACAAATGAAGTTTATGGTTTTGAGATTTGCAATTCTTTTATTTCACATTGTTATGTATGTTCTTTGATTGTCTTTTTTGTGTGTTTCTAGTATCAACGCTATACTGACTTTGTCAAATGAGTTGGGTATTTTTCTTTTTGTCCTATACACTGAAAAATAGTTTACACAACATGTGGGTTTGTTTTTGGTTTTTTTTGAAGGTTTAGTAAGAATTTGCTCATTAAATCATCTGGACCATGCTTCTTTGGAGGATAGCTTTGTGTATATCTTAGCCATTTTATAATATGGTCATTGGTCTATTTAGGTTATACCAGTATATTTCTTTAGCAAATTTTATACCTTTTTTTTCCAATTAGGTTTGCCAAGGATTTTTCTATTTCTTCATCTTTTTAAAAGGCCTCTTTTGGGTTTTCTTGATTATTTTTTCTCTTGCATCACTATCTGCACCTATTTATAAAGTTGTTGTTCTTTTTCTATCTTTTTAGTTGAATGCTTAGATCATCTCAGTCAGTCAGTCATATTTCCTTATGAATATGAATTTAATGCTATAAATTTGTCTCTGGATTTTGTTTTGGTTGTAGCCCTCAGATTTGACTAAATAATACTTGTTACTAGTCAGGGTTAAGCCAGAAAAACAGAAACCATATGAGGTATCTCAGTAGAAAGAATGTAATTGGTTACACAGTGTCTTATGTAGTTCCCTAGAAGCCAACCCTAAGAGGAAGATCTGTGTGAAAGTAGTTTATTAGGAAGAGACTCCCCGGGAAAACTGGGAAGAGAGTGAAGCTGTAGGACCATGAAGGAAAGGATGCCAAGCAGGGTGTGGTATCAAGCAAATCCATGGAGGGAACTTTGTCACAGTCCCTTAGGAAAGCTCTGGAGACAGTGTGGGCCACATCTCTCAGTCATCCTGATAGAGGCAAAGGAGCTGCAGTCTTAAAGCTTCCATGGTCTTTTGTTAATGACTGTCTCTGGGAAGACAAGAATTCCCAGGTACTTCTGGCTCTCTGGGCATATTCAAGGAAGCACAGATGCTGGCCGTGAAAGCACACTGTGAGTCTGTGTGCACAAAAGTGGTAAAATGATGAGAGAGGATGTGGCTGCTGCACACAGTAACATCATCTGCTACATGCAGGGCAGAAGCAAAAAGGAGCCTGACTAACAGCACCATAACAGCGGGAAGCAGCTAGTACCCACTGGGTCTAGGGGAACAGAGGTTGAGGATATTAAAACCTAGAAGCAGGAGACACAAACCCTGGTGACTAAAAATGGGACTCCAGCCGTGAGGGGGGCATACTACCCTGAAGATACTGGTACACAGGAGCTACAGGAGAGGCCCGACGGGGCTGGGGCTCAGACAGAGGAAAGGATGCTATCAATTTGTGCTTCTGCCTCTGAAGGAGCCCAGTGACGTGAGGATGCTAGAAAAAAAACGTGGCGGCTAGAACCAACTGTTGCTGCCAAGGTAAGGGAGCATTGCTGGGTGATGAAAGCAAACGGGAAGAAGCAAGTCTCTTTTCCTTGCACTCTCCGTTTAGCGCCACCTACTGGCAGAGCCCAGCAGGAAGCTGCTGTCAAAGCAGAAAATGGTTGCGCGTTCCAGCCCCAGCATCAAAGCAGAGGGTAAAAGGGGTGCTTGGAGCTAAAAGACAGTAGCTTAATAAGTGACATATGTTCTCATTGTTCATTTCTAAATAGTTTAATATTTCTATTTTGAGTTCTTTAACCCAAAGGTATCTTAGAAGAGTATCTTTTTAATTTGCAGATATATAGGGATATTTTTTTTTCTGGCTTTCTGCTAATTTCTAATTATATTGCACTGTGTTTGGTGAATGTGGCCTGTATGTATTCTACTTGATGGAATTTGTTGAAATTTTTTGTTGTTTTAATGTCTAATTATTCTTGATAAGTGATCCAAAAGTGTTTGAAAAGAGTATTTATTGTTCTCACCCATAAGCTTACCTTGAACAGTTATCGTAACACTATAAGAAAAGAATTGGCAGTAGTGGGAAACTGTGGGGGGGGTGCGATATGCAGTAGTGAGAATTTGTGGGGGCGGGGGAGCACACCTCATCAACAAGGGTACCTGCATAATGAACATTTGTATACCTAACCCTGAATTGTACCCCACATCTTTAAAATAAAAACTTTAAAATAAAATAAAAAAGAAAAGGAAAGAGTATGTATTCTATCTGATGTGTTGCCTTCTGAAAGAAATCTGCCAGTCTCCCACTGGCACTGTGATTGGTCATTTGACAATTTCTCTTTGTATTTCTGTCAACTTTTACTTTTTATTTTTCAAAGCTGTGTTGTTAGTTTGATAAAGATTAATGATTTGCTGTGATTTCTTTTGTCTGATAAATCTTGGCATACCTGCTTTTTGTTGTTGTTAGATTATGACTAGTAGATCTTTTTTCCTCTCTTTATTTTAAACCTTCATGGGTTGACTTATTTTAGGTATATCTCATATGAATGCATATAGTTAAAATTTTTAACCATATCTGAAACTCTTCTTTTAAAAAACAAATTTAGTTCATACACATTTATTCTGGTTATTCGTATGTTTAAACTTAGCTTGCTGTTTTATTTTGTAATTCAGTTTACATGAATTTTCTTTTCTGTGTTTGATTAGATTTTCTTCATTGAAATAAAAATAAAGTGGTTGGTGTAAGTTCAAATATGATTTTCAAATTATATATCATATTCTTCTTGCAGCTACTTTTGTTTCAAGTCGTGTGGATTCTAAAGTTTACTCACTGGTAACTTTATGATTCTTGAATGGTAAACCTTCCAAGTCCTTATTCTTGTGAAGACGTCATTATTTTACTCTCATGTTGGAATCATAATTTAGGGAAAATTTCTAATTTCAAGTGGTTTGCCCTGGAAAAAATTTAAGTTACTGCTTCATTTTATTTCTTGTGTCTGGAGTTGTTGATTTATTAAAGTCTCATGTCAATCTAATTCTTATTCTTTTATTGGTAAACCTTTTTTCCTTCTTTGGAAGCTTTTAAGATTTTCTTTTTATCTTCAATTTTCTCTAAGTATAGCTGTTTTTTTCATTCATCCTGCTTAACTCACTGAGAACAAGTGATTCCTTGTTCAGTTCTTGAAATTTTTATTCTGCAACTGCTTTGAATGTGTTCAACTTTGTTCTTTCTATTTTTCCTTCTAGAAATTGTCTTACATCCATATTGGAATTACTGAGTAATAGTACTAGAACTCTGAATTTTTCTTTCATAACTGTTCATTTCTTTGTTCCGTTGTACTTGTTTCTGGAAGAATTCCAAAGCTGAATTTTCAACTGACAGATTTATTCTTCAGCAGTCCATACCATTGTTCTGCCTTTCTATTGATTCTTTTTCTTAACAGCCCATTCAGGTTATAGGATAGCAATACTCTTTCTTATCACTAAAGATACTGACTGTAGTACTTTTGTTTTTTTGAGTTAGGGTCTCACTCTGTTGCCCAGACTAAAGTTCAGTGGTATAATCATGACTCATCACAGCCTCTACCTCTTGGGCTCAGGCGATCCTTCCATCTCAGCCTCCCAGGTAACTGGAACTGCAGGCATGTGCCACCATGACTGGCTAATTTTGTATAGAGACGAGGTCTTGCTATGTCGCCTAGGCTAGTCTCAAACTCCTGAGCTCAAGCAGTTCTCCCACCTTGGCTTCCTAAAGTACTGGGATTACAGGTGTGAGTCACCACACCCAGCCAACTATAGTATTCTTAAAATGTGTTCCTTTTACTCTCTCAACTGACCGCTCCAGTATACATTCTTGTTTGTTGAGTTTTATGCCTCTCTCAAGTAGTACGGGTTTTCTAAAACACTTGTGATTCTTGATTGTGAGTTCACCTTTAGGTCTCTCCCATCTCAAGAACTGTAGAAGGTGCTACTCGGCTGAGTGTGCCTGTACCTGGATTTCTGGGCATGATAGTGCTCCCCCTTCCTCCTGGTCTATTTCACTGCCCTGCTCTGGGCATAAGCCAGAAGGGGACGAAACTAGTGAAGCCTTTCTTTTTTCTTTTCTTTTTTTTTTAAGTTTTAAAACTCTGTTTATTAGTGAGAAGAAGAGAAGGAAAAAGAAAGATTCACAGCAGACCTGACATGGACAAGTTTCTCAAAAAAGAAAAACTGCGTGAAGCCATTTCTTTTTTTTCTTTCCTTTCTTTTCTTTTTTTGAGTTGGAGTCTCACTCTGTCGCCCAGGTTGGAGTGCAGTGGCACACTCACGGCCACCCAAGTGCCAACCTACTGGGCTCCAGTGATCCTTCCGCCTCAGCCTTCCAAGTAGCTGGAACGTGCCACCATACCACCATGCCTGGCTAATTTTTTTGATTTATTGTAGAGACGACGTCTCACCAAGTTGCCCAGGCTAGTCTCAAACCCCTGGTCTCAGGCAATCCTCTCACCTCCACTTCCCAAAGTTGCTGGGATTACAGGTGTGAGCCACTGCGCCTGGCTGTGAAGCCATTTCAAAGTTCCTTTTTGTGAGATTTAATCCTCTTTCATATACACCTGCACAAATCCCCAGTCCATACTCATATACGTCCCTAAAGCTTTTGCTTGCCTGTGCCATCCTTCATACTGCTGTTAGAGTCATATGGAAATTCTGGTCATTATCCAATATTGTCATTATTATAAATATAAACTATTATGCATATGTAAGAAATGTTAATTACTCTAGGGTTTGTTTTGTTTTTCTTTTTGTACCATATAAAAATGAAGACTAAGCCGGGCTTGGTGGCTCAGCTTGTAATCCCGCACTTTTGGGAGGCTGAGGTGAGTGAATTGCCTGAGTCCGCGGGTTCGAGACCCGCCTGGGCAACTTGGTGAGACCTCATCTCTACAATAAATCAAAATGAGCCGCGTGTGGCTGTAGTTCCAGCTACTTGGAAGGCTGAGGCGGATGGATCTCTGGAGCTCAGCAGGTTGAGGCTGCAGTGACCGGGAGCAGCCACTGCATTCCAGTCTGGGTGACAGAATGAGACTCCATCTCAAAAAAAATTTTAAATAAAAATGAAGACTATATTTCTTACCTTCAACTATGATAAATGTTTTTCTGTCATTTGTTCTCATGTAACTCTTAAAATTTAATAATCAGTGTCAAAACTCATCAAAATGTACAATTAAAATGGGTGTATTTTATCATATACACATAATGTCTCAGTAAAATTAAATTTTTTTAAGTTCAGGAAATTAGGAATCAGACTGATTTCTGTATACTTACTGTAATAAATATTAGAGACTATAAGGGTATCAGTGAAATGGTAATAATTATCTCTGGATATTTTTTTTCCCAGGGTGTGCATTCTGATAAAATACATACTATATTGTCTACCATTCCTGAAGCTGAAAAATTTGCTAAATTCTGGATCTGCAAAGCAAAGTTGTTGGCAAGTAAAGGCACCTTTGATGTCATTGGGCTCTATGAAGAGGCCATTAAAAGTGGGGCAACAGTGAGTATCTGTCTTGGGTGGGTGACTTCTTAAGATTCTCTTTCATGTGAGTTCTCTGTTGTTTGAAGTATGGCAGTTTTATGATGTGGTATTAAACTAATTCACTTCACAAAGTTGTACATGGAATATGAGTACAATATGTCCTTTGTGAATATCTTAATTAAAATATTTATTTTGTAGAAAACAATGTTATATGTAAATCAGTAGAATCAGTTTCTTTTCAAGTGACTGTCTCACTTAACACTCATTGGAGAAATACGTACTTATGAAAAGTAATAGGACAGAAAGTTAAAATAACATAACATCACTATCCAATACTTAAGAAATCATACCTTACCATAAATAACCTAAAAATATATTAAACCCAACAATCAGTATTCATAAGTACTGATTCATAAATAATTATAAATAATACTATTCATAAATAATTCAAAGCCATTGCATGAAATAACTTAGAAAAGACATTACCTATATAATTTTTTTCACAAAGACCACATCAAATTGTTTTATAACACTTTTCATTTAAGTGTCATTTTTCGTGTCATACTCCATATTCTATAGTACCTTTTTTCATAACTGTTCAAAATTGGAATTTCACACGCACATAGTTTAAACAGTTGAATAGTTTGATAAGTTTCATTCAGTAAGTCCTCTGCTTCCCTTTCCTCCCATTTTCCCTTCCCAGAGCAGACTAATTATTTTTATATTTACCTTGGTAGCTTCAGAAAACATCCTTATGTCACTGTTTCTTGATTTTTTAGTTTTAAACATGATTGTGGACTTCCAGCTATGCAGAATGAGGATTTAACCCTGTTTTACACACATCTGCAGAGATTCCCAGCACATACACATATACAGCCCTGTCACCACCATTCTTGCAGACCTTTGCCAACCTCATACTTGCATTAAGTCATGTGGAAGTTGTGGTCATTATTTAGTATTCATGTTGTTAGGAATTTGTAGGAAATATATGATTACATTGAGTCATGTAGTATATACTATGATGTCTTTGCCTTTCAAGCACAACTTTCTGCTTTTCCTAGAATTAACTGTTGTCTTTGCTAAGTTTTCTGAGTATTATATAATTAATTTCCAAACTCTTCTCTAATTATCTAAGTTTCTCAATACTTTAAAAACATCAGATACTCTATTGATTTCTTTTTCTTAGACCTTTCTCCTAGACCCTTCTGGTTTATTCCAGGCTGGACAAGTTGCCCTTTACTCCTGTCTTCACCAGTTGTCGTTCTGGGATCTCTTTTCACCGTCACCCCATATTCTTTTCACATGTTCCTTGAGTTGGGTGGATGCCTTGTTTTCTAGAGCCAATATCAAATTGTCTTCTTCCTATATTGTCTGTTTCTTCTACACTGCTTCCCTCTGTCTCCTTCCTCCCACCTTCATTGTTGTTTATTTTCTTTTGTTCTCTATTATTCACTAAAGACTTTACTCAGATGCTGGTGAAACTGGACTGTTTGCATATGTATGAGATGGGTTTTTAAAAAGCTTATTAAGAGCTCTAAAGCCGGGTGCGGTAGCCTATGCCTATAATCCCAGCACTTTGGGAGGCAGAGGCAAAATGACTGCCTAAGCCCACTGGTCCTAGATCAGCCTGGGCAACATGGTGAGACCTCGTCTCTGCAATCAATCTCAATCAGAAAATTAGATGGACACGGTGACGCACATATGTAGTTCCAGCTACTTGAAAGGCTGAAGCGGAAGGATTACCTGCGTCCAGTAGGTCGAGGCTGCGGTGGGTGTAAGCATGCCACTGCACTCCAGCCTGGGTGACAGAGTATAACTCTGACTCAAAAAAAAAAGAGCTCTAAACACATGGATAGGTCTTCACCTTTAGAACCCTCGGTATCCGTATCTTTAGGTCTTTCCTCCTAAACTGGTCAAATTCTCTAGAGAAGTCTCTTCTAGTCTCCTTCCTGGGAGCTAGAAACCAGGCTGCCAGTGTTGCTGGGGAGAAGAGACCTGAGAGTCTCAACCCTTAGTATGGAAACTTTCATTTATCCCTTTTTTCAGTAGGCACCTCAAACCCAGTATTGCATGATGTTGCCCAGAGACTTGGAAAATACATTCCCAGTTTTCTGTTAAGATGAAGAGGATCAGGGACACAGTCACCAGGCTGCTTGGAGTTCAGGGGTGCAGAGTGGATTTGGAAGTCTGGCTGATTCTTGAACAGATGCTCAAGAGTCTTCCTGATTTGGGGCCTGCCACCCATTCCTGAGCTTTTTAGAGTCCCAGTGGTTTGAATCGGGTTGTTTCCCAGCCACACTGCCAGCTTAGGATTCGGCTCTCTCCAGTTGGTCAAGTTGGTTACCTCTCTTCCTTCTGCATTCAGCTTCCAAGATCTTGTTGCTATTTCTTCTCTCCTATGTTTTGTGGTTATTGCCTCTTTTAATCCCTTTAGTATCATTTCAGTAGATTTTCAAGAGGGATTAGAAATAAATATATATTCAATCTACCACCTTTAAAAGCCTATGAAAATATAAAAGTAATGAATTTTTTATATAATTCAGACTCTTTGCAAAGTATTCTGTACATTTATTTCCATTCATTAAGCTTAAAGCATAATTCTGTGGTAGATATTGTTTCAAAAAGATGTATGGAAAGCTTTTCTTTTTTGCTCTGTTGTCAGTTTATATTGATTATTTATTTGATAGAGTCCCAGGTCAGGAAAACAAACCTCCACATATAATGTTCCAGTGGGAAAGTACAGTTTATGATACTCTGCTTCATGGCATGGTTTACATATTTGAAAAATTAAGGCTATCACAGATAATTGTATCCGAAATTACTTTTCTATGAAGGATTTTTTTTTAAGGTCTGTTATGTTATCAAATAAAAGAAGAAAGAAAGAAAAAGCTGGGGAAAATCGCCCAAGATGCCGACAGAGATTGTATTTGAGTAATGGTATCATGAGTAATTTCATTTGTTAAGTTTAACCTATTCTATTTTTCTGTGAGGAGGTGTGTGACTTTTATGATAAAAACACAAATTATACTAAGATAACACTAAAAATATAGGATGCATTTTCTGTATAGCTAGTTTTACATTTTCAGGCCAGAATCTTTAAGTGGGAACACATATTCAATGGTGTCATTTAAGTCAATAGGAAAGCGGACTTTGATTTAGAGAAATTACATTACAGACAACTTTAAACACATCTCTTCATTAAAGTCTCTGTTCCTTCATTTTTCTCATGAAGCCATAAAACTGACAAGCTAGATGAGATTCCAAAAGGAAATATTTTTATTATAAAAAGAAGTTTATTTGATGTTAAAGTTCTTTTGCAGATTTTTCCCATGGACATTTTTAATACTGCTTATATATTTTTTTCCTTCCTTCAAGCCAATACAAGAGTTGCGGGAAGTTGTTATTAATATTTTGCAAGACTCAAACAAAACTACAGAAGGTACTGTTATTTTGTATTTAAAATCATTCTCTCCAGCTGTACAAGTGAAAACCATTCAGAAACATATAGGGAAAAGGAAAAGAATTATAGGTCCCCTGAAATACCTCTCATTCTTTGATTTCCACGGCCTGGCCCTTTCACCATTGCTACCAGCTGATTTATTTCTTTTATTATAAGTTAATATACTGCTCAACACTGAACAAAGGTTATTTCCACCAGAGCAGCCTAGACTAGAGTGTTTTGCTTTCCTGTAATCCTTTAAATGGGAAAAGACAAACAGTTCTTTATCAGAAGAGACAGAGGCAAAAGGGAGAAATGTCCTGGTTTAAGTTACTCATTTAATCATAACAAACCCAACACTTACTCATCTAAATTCCTGTTATCCCTTTTAAAACAGCCATCTCAGGAATCCCTTCACTTGGCTAACCATTACTGTCATCAGTCTTTACAAGACTCCTCTATGAGAAATAATGTGCCAGGCACAGTGGCTTATGCTTGTAATCCCAACACTTTGGGAGGCAAAGGCAAGAGGATTGCCTGAATCCATGGGCTTGAGACCAGCCTGGGCAACATGGTGAGACCTCATCTCTACAATAAATCAAAAAATTAGCCAGCGTGGTGGTGCAAACCTGTAGTTTCAGCTACTTAGAAGGCTGAAGTGAAAGAATCACTTGAGCCCAGCAGGTCGAGGCTGCAGTGGCTGAACATGCCACTGCACTCCAGCCTGGGCGACAGAGTAAGACTCCTGTCCGACTCCAAAAAAATAAGAAATCTTGTGCCAAATTCAATGATTGACAATATAATTGCTTATGATACTTGTTATATGAATGGAAGGAAAAAACAAGCTATTTTTAGAAAATAAAATGGATTCTTCTTATTATCTTAGAAGATAAATCTTTTTCCTTTAAGAGTAGATTTAACTGGGGAATAATTATGTCTGTGGTTTAGATATACTCAACAGCCAATTTTCCAGAAATGATGCTACAATTCAGATATTTGCTTCTACTATATGACAGTTTACCTCAAAGTGATGAAAAGAGAAAACAGGAATCCATACCTTTTGCCACTTGTTGATCCTATTGACCTCCCTTAGGGGATCAGCCTCTAGTTACAATGTCTGACTGGTGCAACCTGATTTCCTTCCTTTTATTGTGGTAGTTGTAATTGGGCTACCATAATTGTATTAATGCAAGACATTTGTCACCCATTGTCCAAGGTAATCGCCATGTGGTTGTCCCTGGGTAGGGAGGAGATTGGGAGGTCAAGTGAGTTAACCCTAGTGAGTCAAGAAAATTGATCCACGATATGTTATAAGGGTAAAAAGCTAGTGATTATTATCAAGGATCTATCTTTAGCTGTCTGGAGGGCTGGTTAGGAGGGTGACCTGATATAGGGTATTGCTACAGGGCTTAGCAGGAAAAACAAGTTATAACCCCACTTCAAACCAATCCCTCTTCAGTATGTGGAGTCCATGAGGATCCGCATGGAAAATCTAGAAAATCATTGTATATATTACTTTTTCATTTTATTGATTTTTAGCTTAAGTGTTAAATTGCTGGATCTTAATTCCCTTCCTGTCCTTGTATGCACAGGAATTACTTCTGACTGTTTAATTGCTGAAACTAATATAACATCAGTGGAAGAGCTGGCCAAGGAGATGGAATCTATAAAGTCTTGTCTTTCTCCAAAAGCGAAGGAACAAGTTACAGCAACACCCCAAATAACCAAGGCAGATCAGGATAATCATACTGGCATCAAACTACAGATTGCTCCAATCCCTAGGTAAGCAAACTCGAAAGCAGGCTCTGTTCACAGACTTAATTCCAATCCACTTCTCAGTTTCTCCTTTACAGATCCAAAGTAAGGCAGTTTATACATACTGGTCCAGGTGACCTAAGCCACCTTGGGCATTCAGGAGGGAGCTGAGGGTGAGGGGAGGTTGGAGCCATTGACTACCAAGTCTATCCTTTCTCTGCACATATAGTGTCCTCCTCCCACCAGCCCAGTGAGACCTGAACTCCAGTAAGGAAAGTGCTATCAGTGTGGAATGGGTTCACCTTCTGCCTCGGAATCCTTCTTTTTTTTAACCTTTCATTTGTCCTGCACCTGTAGATTCTACCTGACTTTCTTGAGAGTCCTGACACAGATGGCCTGGGAAGGGGTACAGAGTCCCAAGGAGGCGTAAACTGGAGCTGTGGGAGAGAAGGGGCAGTGAATAGCCCTATAAGAACGGGGAGGGCAGATGAATATTCACTAGTGAGAGACTCCTCGTACTATCAGAAGCATTTTTTTTTAGCAAGTGTAAGTTTAAGACAGAATCCATAATCTTAAGAGCTGTATCACAGGGGTCAGTGTTATTTTCTAAAATGTTAGTGTAGCTCATTCTTCTGATCATGATCTGAAAAGAATTCTGAACAAGAGCACCAAAACAACAGTTCTGTATTTTATTGCCTGGAAAGTACAGCTGGACCTTTTCCAGTCCTAAGCTTCTCTCAGACACACCATTTCGCTATTACAATCAGCTCATGAGTGGATGAAAACAAACAGTTAATCCAAAAACCACTTCTTAATGGCTCTAGAATTTGATATGAGAGCCCTTTAGCAGAACTGCCTGTTTGTTTACTTAGGCTAATGTGCTCAGTGATTTGATGAATTGTAGACCAGTTTTACTACATAGAAAGATCTCTGCATCATATCCTCCATGCTATTTTTTTCTTTTTTTTTGAGTCAGAGTCTGTCATTCAGGCTGGAGTGCAGTGGCATGTTCACAGCTACCACAGCCTGAACCTGTTGGGCTCAGGTGAGTCTTCCTCCTCAGCCTTCCAAATAGCTGGAACTTACAGGTGCACGCCACTATGCCCAGCTAATATTTTGACTTATTGTAGAAACAAGGTTGTGCCAAGTTGCCCAGGCTGATCTCAGACCCTTGGGCTCAAGCAATCCTCTTGCCTCTGCCTCCCAAAGTACTGGGATTACAGGCATGAGCCACCACACCCAGCTCAGGCTACTTTGTATTGGAATACATGTACAAATTCACAAGGAAGAAGCTCAGTTTGTGCCAGTTTTGATTTGTGGTTTTGTCCACCATCTTAAAATCTGTTTTTTAAAAAATAATTTACTATCAAAGCTAGAAATAATTTTAGAATCTTAAGTCCAGCCAAATTTGGTGTTAGCCCCAATTTCCATAAAAATCTGTCAACTCTTTTGAAATTTTATAGAATAAACAAATACCAATGGCCAAGTAATTGACTTCAAATCAAAGCTATACTTCGCATTTTATTAACTAAATTCCTGTGCTTACACCCATCTGAGAGCAGATGGACACCATTTGATACATTCTGGAAATCTGGGAAAAGCCATCTTAATACAAGTGCTGCTCTAGACAACATAACTCTTATGTCAACCTACCTTGAAACATCTATCATGTTTTATTATATAACAAATAGAGGGTTTTTTTTAAGTGATGAGATTTTGAATGCATATTTTGCTTTCTCTCAGAATAAACGGAATGCCAGAAGTACCAGACATGAAGCTTATCACTCCTGTACGGCGTTCAGCAAGGATCGAGCGAGCAGTGTCCCGCTACCCAGAAATGCTACAGGAACACGATTTAGTAGTGACTTCTCTTGATGAGCTATTAGAAGTAGAAGAAACTGAGTGTTTTGTATTCCGTAGAAATGAGGCCTTGCCTGTAGCATTAGGGTTTCAAATCCTTGAATCCTAATTTCTTGATACTTTTTTTCTAAAAAGGTGTCTCAGAGACTCCATGAGATAAGAAATGCCCTTGTGCACGTGACCTGGACAAAGCGTGTAATGGAGAGGCATCATGGATGCAGATTACAGACTCTTGAGACTTAGGAAGTAATTTCATTTGGGTTTACTCTCAAATTTTATATCCCCATGGGAGTATCTTTGGTTTAAGACTATAGTTTGCCACAGTTTTACAGCCTATGTAAATTTCACACTTTTGAATTTACCACACAGCTAGGATAAAAATTTGATTGATCTACTTTAACCCCAACAGTTATCTTTTATATCAGAAGCTTGATTCCACAGTATGATGGACTTTTCTTTTTGTATCCGCCCTAGTAGAGAGGGCAAGTCCATTTATTGTGAAAGATCTGAACATTGACATTAGCTGTACAGGCTAAATGGACCTTGACAGACAACCAAGTCAAATTTCCTCATTTTATGGATGAGTTTATACTAACTGTGCCTTTACTCAGAGGTCATAAGTTATGCTTATGTGTGATCTTTTACTTCCATCACAGTATCCTTGTAAATAGGGGTAATTCTTGTTTTTGTTGTGCTAGGTCTCATCAAATGAAACACAGTCCTGAACTGAATGGTCATCTAGCTTTGTATATCCAAACTAATTTTGCATGTGTTATTCAGAAACTCTTTAAGTAAAAACAAAAAGGGGCAGGAGAAGGCCGAGCATGGTGGCTCAGGCCTGTAATCCCAGCACTTTGGGAGGCTGAGATGGGTGGATTGCTTGAGCCCAAGTTTTGAGTCCAGCCTAGGCAACGTAGGAAAACCTTGTCTCTAAAAAAGGGGGAATAGGTAGGATAAAGAGGTGGGGAGGGCACACTTGCTTATTCAATTATTCTGTTAAGGATAGCTGACCTTAGAAGGCAGTACAGGCCTCAGAGACTATTATTTGTTGTTTTTTCTTCCTTCAGGGCAATTGCTCTTGGAGAGGTAAAAATCAGTCGTTATGTAAATATAACATATAGAAAAACCTAATTTTTGCTTTCTTAACATTTATCATCTGAAACAAAAAGATAATAAATTTTTTATCATTCCTGTGTATTCGTTTATCTGACTTATTAAAACATGACTTGGCATAGAGAATTAAGAGTTTGTCTAGAGAAACACCAAGAGACCCCAGGGAACATTCATTACCCTGGAGAATTTACTTTGTTCAGGGGTCTATCAGCCTCACCCAGGAACTGGATTATTTTCATTGTGAGGGAAGCAGATCTATTTCTCAAAGATTTATAATGAGGTTCATAGCTGGGCTCGGTGGCTCAGCCTGTAATCCCAGCACTTTGGGAAGCTGAGGCAAGTGCATTGCCTGAGCCCGTGGGTTCGAGACCTGCCCGGGCAACTTGGCGAGACCTCGTCTCTACATAAATCAAAAAAATTAGCCAGGTGTAGTAGTGCACGCTTATATTCCAGCTACTTGGAAGGCTGAGGTGGAAGGATTGCCGGAGCCCAGCAAGTCGACGCTGGGGTGACCATAAGCATGCCATTGCATTCCAGCCTGGGCGATAGAGTGAGACTCCAACTCAAAAAAAAAAATGATATTCATAAAACTGAGCGATAAGACTGCAGTGCCAGCAGACTAACTTTCAGTAAGAAATAGACTCTTTTTTTTTTTTGAATTAGAGGGATCCTTCCACCTCAGTCTTCCAAGTAGCTGGAACTACAGGCGCGTGCCACCATGCCCAACTAATTTTTTGACTTATTGTAGAGATGAGGTCCTACCAAATTGCCCAGGCTAATCTTAAACCCCTGGGCTCAGGCAATCCTCTTGCCTTGGCCTCCCAAAGTGCTGGGATTACAGACAAGAAATAGACTCTTGGCTGGGCCTGGTAGTTCACGCCTGTTATCCCAGAATTTTAGGAGGCCAAGGTGAGAGGATTGCTTGAACCCAGGAGTCTGACACCAACCTAGGTGACATAGTGAGAATCAATCGCTCCAAAAAAAGTCCAAAAATTAGCCAGGTGTGGTGGCACATGTCTGTAGTCACAACTACTCGGAAGGCTAAGGCAGAAGGATCACCTGAGGCCAGTAGTTTGAGGCAGCTGTGAGCCATGATTATACTACTGCACTCCAGCCTGAGTGACAGAGTGAGACCACAACTCAGAAAAAAAAGGAAATAGACTCTTACAGCTCAATAGCAGAAAAACAACCCAATTAAACTGAACAAAGGACCTGAATAAGCATTCACCAAAGAAGACATAAAAATTGGTCAGTAGATATACAAAGTTGTGCTCAACGTCACTAATCGTAAGGGAAATGCAAGTTAAAATCTCTATGAGAAATCACCTCACACCTGTTAAGGATGGCTGTTATCAAAAATACAAAAGGTAGCAAATGCTGGCAAGAATGTGGAGAAAAGGGAAACCTAGTATAGTGTTGGTGGGAATGTAGATTGCGACAGCCATTATGAAAAACAGTCTGACCTAGCACAAGAACATTCTTCACAGTTCCTAAAAAAATATAACTACAGCCAGGTGCAGTAGCTCATGCCTGTAATCCCAGCAGTTTGGGAGACAGAGGCAAGAGGATTGCCTGAGCCCAGGGGTTAGAGACCAGCCTGGACAACTTGGCAAGAATTCATCTCTACAATAAAAAAAATTAGCTGGGTGTGGTGGTATACACCTATGGTCCCAAGCTACTTGGGAAGCTTAGGCAGAAGGCTTGCCTGAGCCCAGCATGTCGAGGCTGCGGTAGCTGTGAGTATGCTGCTACATTTCAACCTGAGCGACAGAGTGAGACTCTGGCTCAGAAAAAAAAAAAATAGAATTACCTTATGACCCAAAAATTCCTCTTCTGAGTATATGTCCAAAGAAGTTGAAGTCACCAACTCATAAAGAGATCTGCACTTCCATGTTTATTAACAATAGCCAAGATGTGGAAACAACCTAAGGACTCATCAACTGACAAGTGGATAAAGAAAATGTAGCTTGTGTGTGCAATGGAATATTACTCATCCTTTAAGAAGGAGTTCCTGCCATTTGCCACAACATGAATGGACCTGGAAGACATTATGGTAAGTAAAATAGCCCAATTGCATGATCTCACATGTGGAATGTTTTTTAAAAGAGCTCAGGACCGGACGAGGTGGCTCACACCTGTAATCCCAGCACTTTGGGAGGCCAAGGTGAGAGGATTGCCTGAGCCCACGGGTTTGAGACAACCTGGGCAACTTGGTGAGACCTCATCTCTACAACAAATCGAAAAATTCGCCAGGCATGGTGGCACATGACTGTAGTTCCAGCTACTTGGGAGGCTGAAGTGGAAGGGTCACCTGAGCCCCAGCAGGTTGAGCCTGCGGTGACTGTGAACATGCCACTGCACTCCAACCTGGGTGACAGAGTGAGACTCCAACTCAAAAACAAACAAAAAAAGCTCAAATACATGAAGACCATGGATGAAACAGAGGTTACCACAGATAGGGAAAGGGGAAATGGGGAGATGTGGGTCAGAGGATACGAAACAGCAGCTATGTAGGATGAGCAAGTCTAGAGATATTGACTAAAGGTAATAAAACTGTATTGGGGGTTTTATTAAATACATAGACTTTAACAGCTTTGTCAAACTATGTGAGATGATAGATATGTAAATCTGCTTTACTATAGTGACCATTTCACTATCTATGCAAGGTGTGACAATTAACACTGTGCTCTTACATTGGCAGCACAGTATAAACAACTCAGGTTTCATAACCTTGGTCTACCAGTGTCTCACAGCTGTGTTCCTGTTGTGTGGCGGTGTCTTGCTGAGTGGCCATCTTTATTGTTGTTGCATGTTTTTCAGAGTTTGAACTAGAGCAATGAACAAACATTAAATTTCTTGTCAAACTTGGAAAGGGTGGAAGTAAAATCAGGGAAATGTTAGTCCAAGTTTATGGGGATAATACCATGAAGAAAATGGTGGGGTACAAATGATTAAACGTTTTTTTTTTTTGAGGGGAGAGAAAGCATCACTGATGAAGAGAGGTCAGGAAGGCCAGTAACAAGTAGAACTGACAAAACATTGCAAAAATTCAGCGAATTGTGCATCAAAATTGTCTGTGAGAAGCATAGTAGGTCAAATAAACATCGATAGAGAAACAGGAAGATGTTAACTGAAAGTCTTGGTATGAGAAAGATATGTGCAAAAGTGGTCTCGAAGGACCTCTTGCATCACGACAATGCACCAATTCACACAATACTGTCTGTGAGGGAATTTTTTTGTTGTTTTTTTTTGAGTTGGAATCTCACTTCGTCACCCAGACTGGAGTGCAGTGGCCGTTCCTGGCCACCACAACCCCAACCTGCTGGGCTCTGGCGATCCTTCCGCCTCAGCCTTCCGAGTAGCCGGAATTACAGGTGTGCGCTACCACGCCCGGCTGATTTTTTTATTTATTGTAGAGATGAGGTCTCGCTGCCCAGGCAGGTCTTGAACCCCCGGGTTCAGGCAATTCACTCACCTCAGCCTCCCAAAGGCGCAGGATTACAGGCTGAGCCACCGAGCCCGGCTGTGAGGGAGTTTTTAGCCAGTAAACAAATAACTATTGGAACACCCTCCCTACTCACCTGGTCTGGCCCCCAATGACTTTTTTCTTTACCCAAAGGTACAGGAAATATTGAATGATGACATTCAAGACATCAAGAGTAATACAATGGCCACTCCAGAAAGAGTTCCAAAATGGCTTTGATGGGTAAACTAGTCACTGGCATCAGTGCATAACTTCCCAAGGGGAGTTCTTTGGAAGTGATCATAATGATATTCAGCAATGAGATATGTAGCACTTTTTCTAAAATGAGTTCGCAAACTTTTTTTTTTTTTTTAGTTGGAGTCTCACTCTGTCGGCCAGCCTGGAGTGCAGTGGCACGCTCACAGCCATCACAGCCTTGACCTGCTGGGCTCAGGCGATCCTTCTGCCTCAGCCTTACAAGTAGCTGGAACTACAGGCATGTGCCACCATGCCTGACTAATTTTTTTGATTTACTGTAGAGATGAGGTCTCACTAAGTTGCCCAGGAGTTCAAGACCAGACACTCACTGTCCTAAATACATTGACCAGGTCCTCATGGCTGATCCTGTGCTGTTGTCCTTTGCTTGTGCATTTACCTTTCATTTGGAGTGGTTCATCCCTGCCACTCAATACCCTCCCTGACCCAAGCGTAGGAATGAGTTGTCTTTATGGTGGTTTTACATATCTCTCCTCTAAAGCATTGTCTTGATATTACGGCTTAGTTCTCAAAAAAGCAGTTTTGCCGGGCACATTGGCTTACACTGTAATCCCAAGACTTTGGAAGTCCAAAGCAGGAGGATTGCTTGAGCCCAGGAGTTTGAGGCCAGCCTAAGCAACATAGTGAGATCTCATCTCTACAATAAATCAAAAAATTAGCCAAGTATGATGGTGCACGCCTATAGTCCCAGCTACTCAGGAGGCTGAGGTGGGAGGATCGCCTGAGCCCAGGAGGTCAAGGCTACAGTGAGCTGAGATCATGCCACTGCACTCTAGTCTAGGTGACAGAAAGAGACTTTGACTCAAAAAAAAAAGCACTTTATTGCCAGTATCTTGCAGGATGTCTCACGGTACCACTCTGAGTAGTAAAAATAACGGTATAGTTTGAACTACTGGTGTCTAATAATGTATAAATTTCAAATGATAAATTGGAGGCTTTGAATAGCCTGATCAGATTATAGAGTTTTCCAGGCACAAAAGGAAATGATTGTGGGTGCTACAGCAACTGCAGAAAACTGCACCCTAATTCTGGGGCCCTTTGAAGGTACTCAGTAATCCTCTTGTTGGTAAATAGCTATTTCTAGACATAAGGAGCTGGAGGGAGAGAGGAGGAAAGAAGAAGACAGGCCCTTTATTACTTGGGAAGACAGCTCATGGGGAATTATAATGGAAATGTGGGCCTTTTCAGAAATCAAGTGTAATGTTTAGGGACGGCTTTTTAGAGGAGGTGACATAAAGCAAGTTTTAAAGGAAGATAAAGATTATATACAGCATCACTGTGCGGAATGCCCATGAACCAGAAGGCACTGAGAAGAGATGTGGCAGTTTTCATTCATGTTTACTATGCCAGGCACTCCTCTGAGTCTTCTACATGCTGTAAAGAACTGTTTTGCCTGTGTGGCATGTACTCCCTCTTCTTAAAAAAAGCACCCCACTTTCCCCACTAGCACCTCTTTCCCATCCACAGTCTGTGGTTCAGAAGGAATGAACCCCTGGGTGAGCACATGACCCAGGCCTGGTCATTCAGAACCTGGCATCTTCTTGGCCTGTGACATTGATTAGAGGATAGGGTCGTGTCTCAGTCAGAACCTGTGAGACTCCATTTCCCAGATTTTCATTGGAGCAACACTTTTCGAGGTAGAGTTGCTGGAAAAATAAAATAGAAATCTGGAGATTGGAGGCAGCCATCTTATAACCACATGAGCAAAACCTACCAGAGATAGTACCAACACAGAATAAACTTGAGAGCTGGGGAGAGTAAGGTTATGTCCAATGACATTAATTTGACCTCCAAGTTAATACGATGCCTGGAGCCTGTCTAGTCCTGGACTTTTTGAACCAATAGTTGTATAAGTCACTTAATTCTCTTTTTACTTAAACCATTTTCATTAGGCGTCTATCAGTTACCAATGAAAAAGTTCTGACCAACATACACACAAACTTCTATAGAAGATTCTTATTGAATGCTTACTTTGCCCAAGCTTCGACGATGGACACATCATCTCACCACATCGTCACAATAGTTTTGTGATACAGATGAGGACCCAGTCATTAGTTCATGACAGGCCTGCGATCTCACACTCCCAGCTGTCTGGCTCACGGTCCAGAACTTTTCACTCCTATTTCTATTTAAAGTAAGGAAACGAAGGCTAAGATGATGATGTAGAAAGAGCACATCTGAACTGTTCCCAATTTACCAAGCAGGAATCACTGTGATAACCAAAGTACTGTCATTTATTCTACAAGTAAATGATCGCGTTTTACCACCAGTTCACTACCCCAGGGATACTGCTTTTGTTCATTTCCTGACTGCTCAAGACCTGGTGCCATAATTAGGATATCGATTCAGCTGCTATAGCTACTCCCAAATGGAAGTGTATCTCTCTCTCACATCACATTTCTCTTATCACAGCCCAAGTGACAGTCCAGTGCTAATATGGTGCCAGGTCCAGGCCACATGTCTTGTGACTCTTCCATCTCTCGGGTGCATCCTCATCCATGTGGCTGAAGATGGCTTTCAGCCAACTTCACTCTTGAGTCAGTGGGAATGGGAAGGAGAGGAGAGGAAGGCACACCTCTGCTTCTAAGGTCACAAGTTGGAAGTTGGATGCATTACTTCTGCCCAGGATGGAGGGGGCCAGAAGTAATGCATCCAACATGTCCCTAACCACCTTCAAAGGAGGCTGGGACATGTCTAGCTGGGACAGTTGGCCACATGCCCAGCTAAATATTCTTCTAGAAATGAGGGATGGCTGCCAGTGTCTGCCACACACAATCTTAGGAGTAATGGTGTATATCTCTGTCTAAGGAATAAATAGGAGTATAGAGGTGGCATCAGGGAAAAAAAAATTACATCAAGTGAATAGCCCCCAAACAGAAGTATCTGTCCCATGCTACCCAGACAAGTTCCTGAGCATTTAGGAGATTTTTAACTGAAAGCCATAGAGCCTTTCCCTACTTCCTTGCTTCCTCTTGTCTCACAACCTTCATTCCACCCTTTTCCCTGCAGTTCTACAAGTAACCCCAGAGTAACGATAAACTGATGACATGCTTTGTTTAATAAAATATATAGGACACCATAGATGTGAGATATGATGGTGAACCCCCCCAAAAAAACCTGACCCCATGGAACTGAGATTCTTGTGGGGAAACATGGTCACCAAAGAATTGTGAATTTTAAATTAGGGCCAGGCGCAGGGACTCATGCCTAGAATCCCAGCGTTTTGGAGACTCAGGCAAGAGGATCGCTTGAGCCCAGGAGTTTGAGACCAGCCTAGGCAACATTATATAGCAAGACCCCACCTCCAAAAAATCAAAAAATTAGCTGGGCGTGGTAACATGCACCTGTAGTCCCAGCTACTCAGAAGACTGAGGCAGAAGGATTCCCTGAGTCCAGAAGGTCAAGGCTGCTGTGAGCCATGATCATGTCACTGCACTCCATCCAGCCTGGGTGACAAAGTGAGACACTAACTCAAAAATTTTTTTAAAGTGTAAGTACTGAGAAAGACAGGTCTTTCTGTCTTTCTGGACAAGAGATTCAGGAGAAACTGGTCAAGTCATGGAGGTGAGGAGGCCCCCTGAGAGCTGAGGGAAGAACAAATGTGAAGGAAGAAGAGGCCAGCGGAATGCTTTCGGCAATAAGAAAAGCACAAGAAAGGCCCTTTGGCCACCTCTCTCTCTCACCTTCCCACTTTCCTCTCCCTGCCTCTGACCCATAGGATCCCGAAGGCACATCTGCATGGGCTGTTTATCCATTAGTCCTTTTCTGCAATCTCTCTACCGTAGGTGGGAATTCTAAGGGTTGATTTTTGTAGAATTGGCTACTGTACTTTATTTCAGCACCATCCCAGAAAATCATTGGGCCCTAGGGTCTGAGCAGTTTTTCTGATAAAATACTGTCCTCTAGCCCTTGAATAACAGAGCGTTTAAGGCCAGGCATGGTGACTCACACCTGTAATCCCAGCACTTTGAGAATCAGAGTGTTTAGGGCCAGGCACTATGGTTCATGCCTGTAAACCCAGCACTTTGGGAGGCCAAACGGGAGAATCACTTGAGGCCAGGGGTTCAAGAGCAGCCTGGGCAACTTAGTAAGACCCCATCTCTACCAAAAGAAATTAGCCAGGTGCAATGGTATGTGCCTGTAGTCCTAGCTAAGGTGGAAGGATGGCTTAAAGCCTGCGTTATAGAGCAAGACCCCAACTGTCAAAGAACCAAAAAAGAATCCGAGTGTTTAAGAACACAGGCCAAGCTGGGCTCGGTGGCTCAGCCTGTAATCCCAGCACTTTGGGAGGCTGAGGTGAGTGGATTGCCTGAGCCCGCGGGTTCGAGACCCACCTGGGCAACTTGGCGAGACCTCATCTCGACAATAAATCAGAAAATTAGCTGGGTGTGGTAGCGCGCGCCTGTAGTTCCAGCTACTTGGAAGGCTGAGGCAGAAGGATCGCCGGAGCCGAGCAGGTCGAGGCTGCGGTGGTCGAGAGCGGCCACTGCACTCCAGTGTGGGTGACAGAGTGAGACTCCAACTCAAAAAACAAACAAACAAACAAAAAAAGAACACAGACCAGTGAGACCTGCTGCTTGGTTGGAGAACCTGCCCTGCAGACTCTGGGCCTGAAAGTTAATCCAGGGAGAAGAAGGAAAGACATTATCAATGCTAGACCTTGGAAGCTTCTGAAAAGCACAGGAAATATGAAAAATGTGAATTTTTGGCTAGGTGTTGTGGCTCATGCCAATAATCCCAGCACTTTGGGAGGCTGAGGTGGGAGGATAGCTTGAGCCCAAGAGTTCAAGAACAAACTAGGTAACATGGTGAGACCTTGTCTCTACAAAACAAAAAATTAGCCAGGTGTGGTAGCACACGCCTGTAGTCCCAGGCTGAGGTAAACGGATCACCTGAGCCCAGAAGGTCGAGGCTGTGGTAAGCCATGATCATGCCATTGTAATCCAATCTGAGTGGCAGAGTGAGACCCCCAACTCAAAAAAAAAAAAAAAAAAAAACTCTGAGCACATGACCTGCTGTCCCTTATTTATCCTTAGATATTCCAAGTGTTTCCATTGTGTATCCACAGAAAACAAAACTAGTTAATGATGTCATCATAACTACTCCTTCATGGGTTTGCTTTGTCATTTCAAACATGCAGATTCATTCTAGGTCACCACAGAATGCTGGATGGAACCTCTAACAGATGAAAAGTGAATTGTAGGGGTAGATTAAAAGGAGTGACATCAGAACAATGAAAGGCCAGGGTTTAATACCTGAGAAGTGTCTAACAAACTAAAGAATTAAGTTTTTTTAAATCATGAGTATGACGTGTTATATGTTTTCATGCAGGTGTACATCAAATTCAAAGACATTGAGAATCTTTCATAGTGACTCAGAATGAAAGAACAATCTATAACCAATCAGGTTTTATTGTTATCACTAGTAACAGAATCAAAAGTACACAAAACTATCATTTTTAAAAAGAAATGTTTCAAAATAAAATTGTATGTGAGACAAGATATGGCTCAGGAGAACTGGGTAAAATAATTCTACTCGTAATGCACTTTTCTGAATGGCCCAAAGGCTACAGGAGATACCTTCTAGGATAGGAGTAATACTCCTTCCTCCTCCCTAAAAGAAGTGCTCTTAGGCTCCAAAGCTGCTACATTTAGATTTTAATACTGTTCACTTTTCCTTCTTCTATGCCTCCTCTTATCTGTTATCTGAAGAATATCTCAAGTAGATGTCCCGTGATGCCCACCCACGTCAGCCTTGAAGCAGACCTCCTGGTTCTTGTCTGTCTCTTTGCTCTCTACCTTAAACGAAGCAAAGAAAGTAGCTGTGGAAATGTTCTTCCAGGCTACAAAGACTCCCAAACAGGGATGGGAAATGTGTCAAAATGCCCTAGGCTGGGTCAGGATGGGGTGAGGACCTGAAAGGAGCAAACCACATAGTCCCCCAGAGAACCCACTGTTAATGAAAGTGTGTCCATCCCTCTGGTGGGCCAGGAAGAAAACATTAGGAACGCCCTGGATTTTGAGCTTCTCCCAGGCAGGAGTGAAATAGCATACTCTTCACTTTCTGCAGTGCCAGCACGGCACGCAGGAGGCACTCTGGAAACACTGGGTGAAAATCATACACTGTACCTGGTACCACTCAGCTAAAGGGAACCACCCAGCTATGGAATGGGCATTTTACAAATCGAGCCCTGGGAAAGGTAGGAATAGGAGCCCTCAGGCAGGGTTTGGGGATACAGCATTGGGCCAACAAGAGGAGCTAAGGCAGCCACTCATGTCAGCTCAGAGGCAGGACAGGCTGCCCAAAATGTCAGGGACCTGAAGCAGGAGCCCCTACTCCTTGCTGCTTACAAAGTCTGTCCAGAGAGGAAGCTTCGGCTTGGGGAGTTCATGCCCTGCAACCTCTCCCAGAGGGGATGGATCGGCCAACAGTGGTCTGCAGTGGTGCAGGGCCCAACACTGCCAGCTAACCGCCCTGTTGAACAGAACCTGTGGTCCTTTTGGATGTGATGCCCCACTTTAAAAGCAAATATTTAATTTCTTCTTTTCCATTCTAAATTGAAATTCATAGATAATACAACTATTGTCTCTATAATTTTAAAAATTAATGTCCTAACTGTAACAAAGGAAAAAGAAAAAAAAGGAATTTACGATAAAATGATGTGTGTTTCTACATAAATACTCAGTATGACCACACTTGGAGACCAATAAAAACCCCCGTAAATTTTGAATGCCTCCTGGGGTCGATGCCATCCTGTTGGGAACCACTGCTCAAGCCACAGAGCTCCTCAGCCACAGAGAAATGGCTCTTCTCAGCCACTCACCCTCTGGCTGCAGGAGAGGAGGCAGGAGACAGGGTCCAGACTGGCCCGTTCTTGCGCCACATCTGACACACGTAGCATCTATGGAAACAAAAGCAGATGGAGATGGAGTAGCCGCAGCAATGGTAAGGCCTGTCAGGATCCCTCAGTGACATGTGGAACCCCCACCCACAGCTGCCAGCTTTCTGCTCAATGATGCTGCTGCAGAAGAGGAAGCCCAGGAAGGTCAGCAGGGAAAGGAAGGTTCTGGCAGCTAGACTTCACTTCCTAAAAAATCCTGGGTCTTGACCAGCCTGGGCAACATAGCGAGACCTCGTCTCTGGAAAAAATTTAAAAATTAACCAGATGTGGTGACGCGCACCTGTAGTCCCAGCTACTCAGGAAGTTGAGGAAGGAAGATCACCTGAACCCTGGAGGACAAGACTGTGGTGAGCCACGATCATGATCGTGCCACTGTACTCCAGCCTGGATGACAGTAGGAAGCAACTCAAAAATAAATAAATCTCAGGCCAGCAAGGTTGGCAAGGTCAAATTTCTTTAAAGTTTCGCCTTGTCGCACTGGGGGCAGGGGAGGGGGCTCTTCGCCTGTGCGTTCTCTACTTTAACAATGATGTCCAACAGCACAGACAGCTGGGCCTGGCCCCTGGCTTGCCCACGGGAACTCTCTGACCCAGCCCATCTTAAAGCCCAGAAGTGAGACGAGGCAGCCGAGGGAGAGTTCAGTTCTCCTGAGCATGAGGCAGCAAGTGCAGGGGATGGAGTGTGTCCCCTGGACCAGCTCTGTGGTCCACTAGCCATGTGACAGCAACTTAGAGTCTCTGCCTTTCCATTTTTCTAATGGTAAATGAAGAGAATAAAGCCTACTTTGCTGGGTTTCACTGAGCATTAAGCATAATCGATGAAAAGCACTGCACCTCTTGCAGGAAACACAGCAGACACTCAATAAATGGTTCCCCCTCCCTCAAACTTCTGGAAGGCTGCCAGGGACAGCAGGGAGGCAGGGAGCCCTGAACACCTACTTTCAAGTCCAGAACCCTAACTGCAGACTTTACATCTTATAAATGGGAACAATGATGCTTTATTGGGGACTGACATGTGCACGCTCCAGGGAAGCCCTACGCTTGCCTGGTGCCATCATAGTCACTTCTTCCCTGCTGTCAACCCAGGTGCGTCCTCCAGTCTCCCAGAAGAGAACCAGCTAGGGTGCTTACTGTATCTGTTGCTTCCTCCGCCTCCTCAGAAGTCACTGTATGTTTACCGAGCTGGACGGGGGGTGGGGGACTGTGTCTTCCTCCTCGTAACTGATATAATCTCTGCCAAGGAAATCAGGAGATGGTGGGGTCTCCATTTAAAGCAGGCATCTTAAGGTTGGGCATGAGGAAGAACACCCCTAGCAGAGGCATCTTATCTATATAACCTTAACTCCTCCTGTGTGTTTTTTTTTTTTTTTTTGAGTTGGAGTCTCATTCTGTCACCCAGACTAGAGTGCAGTGGCCGCTCCCGGCCACCGCAGCCTTGACCTGCTGGGCTCCAGCGATCCTTCCGCCTCAGCCTTCCAGGTAGCTGGAACTACAGGCGCACGCTACCACACCCGGCTAATTTTTTTTTTGATTTATTATAGAGATGAGGTCTCACCAAGTTGCCCAGGAAGGTCTCGATTGCGTGGGCTCAGGAATCCACTCACCTCGGCCTCCCAAAGTGCTGGCATTACAAGCTGAGCCACTGAGCCCGGCCTCCTGTGTGATTTTTAAGGTGCTGTTATCTGCAAGGCTTTGAACCCCTTGTGTCTAGAGGTGGGAGATTGGATCTGGTGAACTTGCAAGCCCTTGGCAGGGCTAGCAACCAGTGGATCCTTCTGGGGTGGACAGTCAGGGACAGCCGGGGAGATTCTTCAGGGACCCACCAACTCTGGGGCTACCAGAAACAATGAGCTGAGCGGGTAGTGCAGGAAGTTGAAGCAGTTGACTGTGTAGAGGTTGGCATAGCACATCAGCTGGCTAGAGAAGAGAGGGTGGCAGAAACCGCAGCAAAACAGGCTGCCCATGGTGCTGTAGCACAGGTCCAGCAGCACAGGTCCAGCTTCCTGGTGAGCCTCTGGCCAGAGGAGCAGCATGAGAATTGAAATCCCAGCCCACCCTGGCCTGTACCCCCCATGGCACTGGCCACCCACCTTAAGGGCACGTCCTCCTGCAAGGACCAACCCAGCCCTGCCCTCAGCTACTCCCTCTCTGGGAAACTCTGCCCTTCCTGGGCCTTTCCTCTGGGAACAGAGGCCTGTGCCCACATGTAGGGAAGAAGCTGCATGTTTTAAACTCACAGGCCACACACATGTGCTTTTGAAGATGGGACAGCTCTCCACTGCCACGGGCCCCCCTCCGGGCTTCCCTCACAGTTACCTGCCTGGCCCCGAAGAGTGGCCCCCAGGACTACAACCACAGCATAATTTAGCTCCTGATGCCCCAACAGAGGACTTGGCAAAGACCCATGCCCACAGCCCCACTCTTGCTCTCCTGGCAGGCCCTGCCCCACCACTAGGCCCTGCTTTTAGGGCCTGGAAAACCGTCCCAACATTTATTCCCAGGGTGACCAAGGGAACACTGCTTCCCCCTCTCTGGGCATCAGTTTCTTCATCTGTGAAATAAAGATGACATTCCTGCCCAGTCCACCTTGCAAGGCTGTAGAGATGATCAAACGCCTGTGCTTTATATGCTTCTGCTTTATAACCTGCAAAGAGACTTTATTACTGGTCCTAGCTGGGCCTGAGATGGCCAAGTAGCCTGACTTCCTTGACTCAGCTGGCCTGTGGGAATCCCTAGCTTTGGCTGCTGGCCAGTAGCCAACGAGGTCAACAAGGGAATGTTGTTCTCTCTTCTCTTTCCCAGGACACTCCACTCATTGACCGTAAATCACACTTCTTCAGACCCCTTTTCTGTCTGGCCCCCGAAATGGATCAGAGCTGGCTAGTCGGTCACATGAGGACCCAGCCCACCCCACAGGCACTTGTCAAGAGGGTGATTGGTGAGGACTGAGAGACTGGAGGCCAGCTCTGCAAATCAGGCCCAACTCAACCCAAGAGCACACCACTGTCCTTTGGAAGGTTGGCCAGCAGAGGGCGCTGGCTGACAAGGCAGGGGGAGCTTGAGGCAACTTGGATGACGGTCCCCGAGACTTTGGCAGATTCAGGCAGACGGCCACAAGACACATCCCTTCCACTGGCTGGGCCCACCCAGTCCTCCCTTGCCATCCAGCTCTTACCTGGAACTCCCTTTTGGTGGAGTTGATGATTTGTAGCCCACAACTCCTCCCATCCATGTGCCTGGCACAAAAACAGCTGCATGACCCACGAAGGGAGGAGCACAACCTCCCCCAGAGCCCGTGGAGTGGGGGAGGACACCACGCAGGCATCCAGTGGGGGTGGTGAGCTGGGTGTGTGCACGTGCATGCCAGGGCAGGCCCCGAGAGCTGAGGGGGTTAGGAGGAACGGCCTAGATGTCCCTGAGTGTAAGCAGTCCCCATCAGAGGGGTCCCATGTCCAGTTTACTAGGAAAGCTCAACCTGAAACAGATCTGGACTTCCTGATCGCCTTGGCCAGGCCTGGACGTAGGCTGCCACCCCTCCATCCTTTTCCCTACTCTTAGTCCCACCCCTAGAAAGGCCAGGATCTCACTGGTATAGGACCGCCAGGCATGTGTCCAGCCTCTTCAGCTCCTCTAACCACTCTGACCAAACAGGGGACAGCAGAGTGACAGCCTGAGTGCCCAACTGGCCCTACCCACATTTGTCTCTCTGGGGCCCATGGGGGCGTTTATCTACCCCAGCTGAGTGCATAATATCCACAAGCCTTTATAACTGGTGAGACTCTGATACAGGGACAGCAGGCCCCATGGTCCCCTTGGGACAGGTGAGGGAGTCAGGTGACCATTCCAAAGTCACACGGCAATGACTCAAACCTAAAGCTTCAGCTCTTAGAACAAACTCCAAATTGTTTGGACTCACAGCAACCCCTGGACCCTGCGGGTGACTTCAAGGTATTTAAGGGGGAGGAGGTGGCGGGGAATGTACACATTCCAAGCATTAAATGTCCTCGGGACAGATGGGAAGGGTAGGGTAAAGTGGAGAAGGAAGCCCCAGTCTATGAAATACCATAGGACTCTGATCAGGAGATGAGGATTTCAGTACCAACTTTACCGCTACTGGCTGAGTGACTTTGGACAAGCAGCTTAACCTCTCTGTCTATGAAATAGATCCTCCTTCATAAACTGCAGAGAGGACAGGATTCCTGGTCACTACTAACCCCCATGGGAAAGTGGGGAGATGACGACTGGGACAGCCTCTGCACGGATGGCCATGTCCCTCTGCCGTCTGCTGTCCCCACGGTTCACCCTTCTCTCTGGCCCAGATGCCCAGTTCCCAAGACAGCTCAGGAACCACCAGCAAGTCCACCAGCCCTGTTGCTTCTTGGACTTGAGAATGTCTCCAAAGATGTGGTCCCCAATGTACAGGATATCCTTCCCCCACACCCCGAGCAGCTCACACACCATGTCCAAGGAGCCTGCCCCACCGAGGGAGGACAGATGCTCACTCACCCTGTCCCAGTGTGTCAGGCGAGGGCCATGGGCCCCCTGTTGATGGAGGGTGCTTGAGGCATGACAGGGGCCAGGTGGTAGCTGGTACCTCCAGAGTAGACAGCACAGTGCTGGAGGGGCGGGTTTGGGTGCCCATGTGGAGCTTTCCTGAGTCCTGGAAGGGGCAGAGGGGGCCCTGGATCCAGGAGAACCGCATCTTCTATCCCTGGTCAGGGAGGGCTGGGGGACTGCGAGTGGCAGGGGTGACTGTCGAGGCACGAGAGGAAGGAGGCAGCAGAGGGTCCCAAAGGAATCTCCTGCTTCCTGACCTCCAAGGACACACAGGCCAGCAGAGCCAGCAGCTGCCAAAGGCAGATCAAGTCTAAAGGGCAAGCAGGCTTCCAACCCCCAGCAGTGGCCCATGGGTCAAGGTGAACAGGGCTCCAGCACCTACCATTACTGTGTTGACCTGCCTCAGGACTGTTCCCTCCACAGAGAAGCAGGGCTTCTGCGTGTCCACCACAATCAGGTCAAAGTAGGACCTCCAGTACCCAGCCAAGGCTTTGACCGTAGGGCAGGAGTAGGGGAACATGGGGCGCACACACACACCACCTAGAAAATCCAACCCTAGCCGGGCTCGGTGGCTCAGCCTGTAATCCCACGCCTTTGGGAGGCCGAGGTGAGTGGATTGCCTGAGCCTGCGGGTTTGAGACCCACCTGGGCAACTTGGCGAGATCTCATCTCTACAATAAATCAAAAAATCAGCTGGGCGTGGTAGCGCATGCCTGTAATTCCGGCTACTTGGAAGGCTGAGGCGGAAGGATCGCCGGAGCCCAGCAGGTCGAGGCTGCGGTGGCCGGGAGCGGCCACTGCACTCCCGTCTGGGCGACAGAGAGACTCCAACTCAAAAAAAAAAAGAAAATCTGACCCCGCCATGGTCAGGTCATTCACTGCAGTTTTCCCCCTCCCCACCAGCTTCCCAGTCGGATGAGACCTCCCAGGCCCTCGGGAACTAGGGGATCTTGCTCTCATATTCCCAACCAAGCTGGGCACTAGGAAGTGGCTCGAAAGTGTTTGTGGAAGTGGTGCTAGTCACCACCTGCGCTCTCGGGTCAGCCTCCGAGCACCTCACAGCTCGGTCAGAGAGACCCAGGGACAGGTGACACCAGCACAGTCACTTAGTTAAGGCCCCACCACCTGCCTGGTGATACCTGGCCGCTCCCAGCCCGCAGGCCCTGTCACTCATGCTCTTCCCTAGGCCTGCTACACCCTCATCTCACCCTCTTCTACCCCACCTCACCCTTCCCCAAACACCCAACTGCCTCTTTATGGCCTTCTATGAGGCCATAAGTAGTCACTCCTCTACCCCCCAAGTCTCCTCCAGCCTCTTACTCACTGAGGAGGTTTCGATAAGGCCTACCCAAGGGAAATGATTCTCACATGCTTGGGTCTTCCTCAAGGGGAAGCCAGACATGAGGGAGGACTTTGCTCCATGGTGTGGCCTGACCCCGGCTCCCCGGCCCCCGGCCCTTTATGTGCCTGTCCCAGCCGTGCGCTTAATACTCACTTCACTGACACCAAACAGGTGAGTCATGATGGCCTGGGAAGGACAGGGTGGGGGTCAGGGCACCGAGCCTGGGCCGGTCCGAGGGGCCACTGCCTGCCTATACCCTCATCCGCCATCCCCTCCCCCTCCCGGGCACACTAGATGGTGAGAAAATTGCATGTGCCACTGAGTCTCTAAAAGGCCAAGAAATGGAAGCTTGACCTTTTCTTCTAAAAGACCAAGAACTGGAAGCTTGGCCTTGGCCAGGCAGTGAGAGTACAAGGGTCTTGGCTCCTCCCACCCCTTCACTGCTTCTTGCAGTGCCTCAGGGTCCCCTAGAGCCAGGAAGGAAACCAAGAGCCTCCCCCTCCATACACATGCTCATATCCATGTAGTTGTAGTTGCTGTTAGTTGCCAAAAACACTTCCCCAACCGCCCTCATCTTGCCCAGCAGGATGGGGATGTGTGCCTGGGGCAGAGATCCAGTGACTTCCAGGGTTAGGCCTCCCAGAGCTGGCCTGGGACCCCCATCTCAGGTCTCGGCCTCCTGGGAGCCCACTCCCAGCCCAGCTCCTGACAGGTGGGCACCAGGCCAGGCAGGGTCCCCATGCAGTGCCAAAAAGCAGAGCTCTGTCTAAACCTCCAGGGAGAGGACCAGGAAAGAGGGGCAGTCCTGCTGCTGGGGATTGGGGGGCGTTGGATATGACCTTGGGTCTGTGGCCACGTATTTCTCCAAGTCCTCCAGGGTCTTCTCCTTGAGACAGCTCTGCAAGAGGGAGAAGAATTGTGTGTGTGTGTGTGTGGTCTGTGTGTGTGTGCGTGTGTGTGTGTGTGTGTGTATACATCTTCCCATATACCTGCATCCAAGAGGTAAGGAGCTCAGATCACAGTCCTCAGTGGTAAGAGGAAAGTCTGTCAAAACTGGGGCCAGGAGGTTGCCCAGGAGAGCCAAGGTCACACAGATCTGGGGTCCCAGTGTCAAAGCCCACTCATCGACGGGTGGACATTATTCATAGCATCGGTCACATCCTGGAAGAGGCTTCGGAAGGACATGAAGGAGTCCCCATGCTAATAGCCGGTGTCACAACTGGAGCAGGTCAAGAGGGGACAGGGGAGGCCAATAAGGGAGCCTGAGGTGACACCAACCCTGCAGCACATACCAGAGCGACCCCTCTAGTCACACTGGGAGCTACACCGAGCTTGTGTCCCAACCATCCTGGGAGGGCCATCACCCTGGACTGAGGGTCACCCCTCAGGGCAGCACCACTTGCCGGGTTCCAGATGAGATCCTGGAGGCCCTCAAACCCTGCAGAAGAGGCCTTTGCCCTTGGAGGGCTCCCACTTTGGGGTTTGGCCTCTGTCAGGGGCAGTGTCCTACTGTTCACCCCAGGGCTGGGCAGGGTACGGGACATACTTGGTGTAGCGGGAGCAGCTGGAGAAGAAGTCTATCAGGCAGGCATAGAGGTAGGTTTTTGGGGCAGAAAGGTCAGCCACTCACTGGCCCAGGGAGCCCAGCAGCTGTCTCCCAGCCAGAGCTGGACCCCGGAGGACCACCTCCCTGCTCCTCCCACCCAAGCCCCACCAGGCAGATTGAAGAGTGTGTTGAGGACGTGAAACTGCAGCAGGTCATCCCTCTGAATGAACTTGCTGGGGTAGAAGCTCCAAATCTCTGCCCTGGGGAAGAGGTGGGCTGGGTGCAGCCGATGACCCACACCCAGCTTCTCCCAGGGGGCCATCTGGTCCCTGGCTATTCCTCCCGCCTCCACTCCCCCTTATGTGTTGAACCTCCGCTGAGAGCCTAAGAGCCTCCTCCCTCCCTCCTTCCCTGTAGCCCACCATGGTGCAAAATCCTTCCCTCCTCCTTACCTGCCACCCTCCCCTTCACCCCTTGTCCCTTACTCTGAGAGGAAGGAGAAGCCGTGCGCACCCAGCAGCACGGTCCCATGGACATCCACCTTCAGCAGGTTCCCGTAGAGTGCATCAAACACCAGCCCCCTGTGGAGAGAGCACAGGGCTGTGGGTGAGACTACCAGTCGACTCCCACCTGGCCCAAGCTCCCGCACCTGGTGGGAAAGGCAGAGTCATAGGTGTCACGCAGAATCTCATGCAGGTACCCTGTGCACACCAGGTGCTCCAGCAGTAGCTCAAAGACCAGAGCTTCCTAGGCTGGGGACTGGTAGGCTGCAGGAGCCGGGGCAGACCCAGGCCGATGAGTGCCTGGCTGCCCACCCCTGCCTCTCCCCACCCCCAACACACTGCCTTCCAGCTCTCCTTACCAGCCAGAATGTAGCCCAAGTCAAAGCCAAAGCAACGAATCTTCCCCAGCACCAGGCTGCGGTTGACAGAAATCCTGGGAGAAGGAGGAGGATGTTGGGATCAGCCTGCCAGCTCCTCAAAGTCAAATACCCAGGGTGAGATGGGGTGGAGCCCAGTAGAGAGGCCAGGGCCTCATCTGGGCCCGAGTGTGTCTGAGCCCAAGCACGTGGGCGTGTGTGTGAGTGTGCACATGAACATGTGTGAGTGCGCGTGCATGAGAGCATATGTGACCATGTGTCTAAGGGTGTGCAGGGATGGGTGGATTGTTGTCCCACCATGCAGGTGTGTATTATAGGCACCTACGCCTGTGCATGAGAATGTGCGATGTGGGGGTTGTCACTTTCCAAAGTGTCCAAGTTCAGAGATGATGTGTTTGTCACAATTGGGTAGCACGTCGCCATGTCGGGGTGAAGTGGAGAGATCTTTGTGGGAGGAGGAAAGGAAGTTATATTTTCAGTGTTTCCTCTTGATGTGGGGTGTCCTATTTGAGTGCAGATGCTCGTCTGCACTTTGTATGTCCCCATATTTGTGTATTTAAAGGAGTCACTGTGTGCAGCTGTGTTGTGTGGGGTGTTTACAGGCTGAGACCCCCCGACTCCCACCCCAAATGCCTATGTCACCGCTGGTGCCAGTCCCGCTTCAAGGTTTCAGGGGAGACCAGACCCTCAGGGTCCCAGCTGGGCTTCCACAGCTCTCCCTCATCTACACTCGCCATCACCACAGGGAGTGAGGAAGAGGCAATGGTCCCTTCTTCAACCTCCTGCACACTACCAGGGTATCCCAGCCGCTCTCCTCTCCCTCAGGACCTTCGGACACCCCTGACCCAACTGGCCCCACCCTGCCCTCTCATCTTCCCTAAGTCCTCCCTTGAGGAAGGAATCAGCTAGGACAGTCTCTGGTATCTCAATCCTTCTTCAAGAGAGCAAGCAGCGAGGATGAAGGAAGAATGACTCATCTACACGATGCCCCTCCCACGTCTAGGGCAGATACAACCCAGGACCTCAGCTGCCAGGGCAGTAGCAGAGAATCCAAGATGAAGCAAACACAGGGGATCGGGAGGAAGATGGCTCTGTGCTTTTAAAGTGAAAGTGTCTTTGATCAATATAGTCACAACTCAGTACTCTTGCTTTCTATACAGTTCTAACACTTTTGGTTATCAAACTTCCCGGCTCAAGCCCATTTTTTAAAAAAAGAAATTGCTAGAAGCATGCCAAGAGCTTTAAGAAGTGGCAGATAGCTGGATGCAGTGTCTCATGCCTGTAATCCTAGCACTTTGGGAGGCGAGAGGATTGCTTGAGCCCATGGGTTCGAGACCAGCCTGGGCAACTTAGCAAGACCTTGTCTCTTCAATAAATCAAAAAGTTAACTGGGCATGGTGGCACATGCTTGTAGTTCCAGCTACTTGGAAGACTGAAGTGGAAGGATCACCTGAGCCCAGCAGGTCGAGGCTGTGGTGGATGTGAGCGTGCCGCTGCACTCCAACCTGGGTGACAGAGTGATACTCCAACTCAAAAAAAAAAAAAAAAAGAAGTGGCAGATAACTGGAATTTCAGAATGGGGACGGAGAGGGAATACAAAAGGAAGTATCAAAAAGCAGAGCAGGTGGGGGTCAATGATGTGAAGTTGTAAATAGCTCCTGAGGGCTCACGCCACTGACTTTACAACAAAACATGTAACTTCCATTCAGAGCTGTGACCTGGATCATCCAGAAAGTCTTAAAATGAGGTGGTGTATCCACTTTTAAAAAGGAAAACAAGCTTACGATCCACTTTAGAAAACTTTCTCTCCAAAATAGCTAAACTAAATGAAGTTGAGACTTTAAAAGGGAAACTTTTAAAGTTATCAGGAACTACAACAAAAAAGCATAGCTATGGAAGAGCTCCTTCGTGGACTATGCTAGATGAGCACCTGCAGTTGTGCACTATAACGATGTTTTGGCCAACCATGGGCCACATATGCTACTGTTGTGCCATAAGATGATAGTGCAGCTGAAGGATTTCTGTCTCCTAGTGATGTGGTAGCTGCCCTAATGCAAAGCATGACTTCCTTGTTTATGGTGATGCTGGCTAGGAGAAGTAAGCTATATCACGTAGTCTAGGTGTGTAGTAGGCTAGACTTTCTAGGTTTGTGTAAGTCACTCTGTGATATTGTGCAATGAAAAAAATCACTTAACTACACATTTTTCAGAATGTGCCCCTGCCATCAAGCATATTAGTATGGTGAGGCAAGGATATGGAGGCTATAGGAGATGCATTCCCTCATGGGATGGATAGATGGAGAATGGAGGATGGATAGATGAATGGACGGAGGATAGATGGAGAGATGGGTGGATGAATGAATGAATGGAGAAATGAACAGACAGTTGGATGGACAGATTCATGGACGGACAAATGGATGGATAGCAGGATATATATAGCAGGCTTCAGTGAGGGTGTCAGAAGAGAATTAAGCTTCAGATATCAAGAGCATTTCTGGAGTCCCTTCCACCCATGATTCCATGCTCTCTGCTCATCCCATGGGAGCCTTTTTAAGTCCCTTGTCCACACTGCATCATTCTCCTCTAGGTCAGAAAAAAGGAGGAGGAATTCCTGGTTATGAGAAGCCTCTAGGAAGTTCCTCAGCCCTCCCACTGGGAGTTAACATGGCAGATGTACAAAAACGTCACATGCTTTTTTCTAGCTAAACTTAGCATCTATGTCAAGATCACTTTTCACCTGAGGGAAGGGGGCCCATCCAGTAATGTTCAACCTGTCACTTTGGTGGTTTCTCAGGTCACTTCTCCACATATGTTCCAGGCCATCACCTGCAGGGGATTGAATAATGTGGGGTTTCTGCCCAGCCACGCTGTTAGTTGAGAAGGGTGTCATTTGCTGGTGAGTCCTGGGTCCTCACATTCTGTCTGTTCAGGTGGTCACATCCATATTGATTCTTCAGCTGGCATGGTCTTTGCTAACATCATCAGATACGGCTGCCTATCAGACCACAGAATCTCTAACTGCATGCCCAAAGAAGACTGTGAGATGTCACAGGGTCCTCCTTGGCCCTGACCCCTGAGCCACTGCTACAGGCACATTGGTGGGGCTTGCTACATTCAGAGCCCCTTCAGGAAGAGAAGATTTGTCATAATAACAGTAAGAGAATCCTTGTACTGTGTTTACTGTGTGCCAGGCCTCCTAGCAACCCCACAAGATGGGCTGACTTATTCTGAATTTGCAGATGATTAAACTGAGGCACAGAAGGGTTAAGTAACTCACCCACTCTTACAAAGCTAATAAAGGCAGAGTGGGACTGAGCCCAGGCAGGCAGGCACCAAGGTCTGTACTCTTAACCACTAGACAAAACCGCCTCTGCCCATGGTTCCTCACAAAAGCCCCTTGACTCTTCAATGTCAAAAAAGACAAAGAAAAGCGGAGGATATGTTCGAGATCCAAGGAGACTAAAGAGCCATGGCAAAGGAATGCAATATCCAAGCCTACGCTGAATCCTGTCCCACAGGGGCATAGAGTGCTAAGGACATGATTAGATCAACAAGTAAGATTGGAATATGGGTGTTGATGAGATGAAAAGATAAGAGTACTGTCTCAATGTAAACCTACGAAATGGACGACCACACTGTGGTAATGAAAAAGGAAAATCTCTATTTTTTGGAAATACTAAATTTAAGATAAAGGTCATGATATGTATAACAACTTCAATCAGCTCAGGAAAAATAATTGTGTGTACACATACATGCATATAAACATGCATACATACATACATGTGTGTGTCCGAATGGGGCAGGGGACAAATGATAAAGCAAATGGAATAAACTGCTAACAACAAGCAAATTTGGTAAAGGGTATAAGGATGTCCTCTGGACTATTTTTTACTTGTACAACTTTTCATAAACTTGAAGTTATTTCCATTTTTTTTTAAAAGAGGATCTGCGTTGCAAGACCTGTTCCCCAGCCTCCTCGTTTGTGTCCTGGAGATGTCTCTTCCTCTCACCTTCTTCTCTTTTCTTTCTTTCTGAGTCGGAGTCTCACTTTGTTGCCCAGGCTGGAGTGCAGTGGCACAATCGCAGCTCACTGCAACCTTGACCTCCTGGGTTCAAGCAATCCTTTCTCCTCAGCCTTCCAAGTAGCTGGGACTACAGGTGCACACCACCATACTCAGCAAATTTTTCATTTTTTTTTTAAGAGACTGAATCTCATTATGCTGCCCAGACTGGTCTCAAATGTCTGGACTCAATCGACCTCCCACCTCAGCCTTCCAAAGTGCTAGGATTACAGGTATGAACCAATACATTTGGCCCCTACCACCTTCTTTTGAGCTCCCAGCTTGATATCTCTACTCCATTGAGGGGAAGAGGTGAAAAAAGAACCAATCTAGCCAGCATTCCTCTTGATTCTTCCAGCCAGACTATGTCTGTTTTAAAAGTGGCAAGGTCAAGCATATGATGTTCGCCATGGCTGCCTGCACTCAGAGAGGTCACCAGAAAAGGGTTCTGGGAGAGGCAAGGGGGCCAGGCATGTGGCATAGCTGTCACCTTTCACACGTCACCACTCATCTTCAGTTAGAGGTATAAGTTATCACAGAGCTCCACCTCCCAATTCCCTGAGTCCAGAGAAACCCTCTTGAGGCAACCAAAAACTTCCCTCAGACAGTGTCAACCTTGTACAGGTGCAGCTGGCACAGGGAGATTGAGATAGGAATCCAAGCAGTACACCAGGAACTCTTTTTATCAGAGAAGAGTCTTGGCTAAAGATCTTAAGGAAATGGGGTTTTTTTGCTCATTGGTTTAAAGGAGAAAAGAATTTCATGTAACCAGCAGGGAGTCCAACACTGACAGGCAGAAAGGAAATGGTCACCTGCCTCCAGGGCAGTGGCCATTGGCACCAACCCTGGCCTGCCCCCCCTCACTGTCTTCTCCCCTCTGATGTGGCCACACAGCCATAGGGCATGTTCTGGAGTGGCTGAGAAGGGACTTTGATCAGTCAGGGACTAGATAGTGAACACTAAAGGCCTGGGGCGGATTCAGGGCCATGGGTCCCGATTCTGCTTCACCCAGGGCAAAGTCAGTCCCCTCCCTGAGTGGTGAGTCTTGGAGGGAGAGATTTAGCATGACAAGAGGCTAGAAAACTTCTAGGAACCTATCTTTCCTTTCATCAAAACAATGAAAGTTGCTGGGATTTTGTGGTGTGTGCATAAGTGCAGATGTCGGGGCCAGGTGGTGGGCATATGTGCCTGTGTGTGCATGTGCATGCATATGCGTGAGTGGGTGTCAGCATATGTGAGAGTGTGTGGTTATACAGGTGAGTATCTCAGGCTGGAGTCCTTGGGGGGCCTACAACTTCAGGGAGGGGTGGAAGAGAGCAGAGGACAGAAATGCCATCACACAGCCCAGAAGAGGTAGGGGCCCCTAGGCGCCAAGTGCTCTCCCACACACCAGCAATGAAAAGCTCTTTGGGGCTCCTCTTTCAGGTGAAATTGACGCCTGAGGGGGTGAAGCCTCATTACTCCTTACTTGGAAAAATAGGGGACCCACAGCTCAGCAGCTGTGCAGCCCTGGCAGACTGGCTGCAGGAAAGAATCTGAGGATCGCAGGAGGTGGAGCGCCAGAGGCTCAGGAGATAGCTATGTCCGGTCCTGAAGACGTGTCTGGCCACGTGGTGAGAGCCCTCTAGCCCAGTCGCAGAGGGCAAGGAGCTGCAGGAGAGCCTAAGGCAAGGTCTGGGGCTGAAAGAAAGGCATCCAAGGCCACAGCCTACCTGCTCAGCTCCTGCTGAAGACTAGCCAGGGCAGGGCTGAGAGCCAAAGTCACTGCTACCTCTCCCACCAAGATGCCTGACATCCCTCCATCCAATGTTAAGAGTCAGGAGGAGACAAGCGTCTACACAGCAACGTCTGGGCAAGATGAGGACAGGCCAGAGCAGAGGGTCCAGGGACAAAGGGAAGCCATGTGGGAATCAGAGATACTGCCTATTTCAGGCACCTCCTACACATAAATCGTTCTAGTCAGACAACATGCATTTATTAGGCATCTACCTCATGCCAAGCCTGTGCTGGAAGCTGGGTTTAAAACTGTGAGTAAGCTGTGTCGCTTGTCCGTTAGGGAGTTCACAGTCAAAGAAGGGAGACAACACGTGTTTGAAAGAAACAGTGAAGAGATGAGCCCATGCCCTTGGGCACTCAGGGAGACCAGGAAAGGCTTCCTGGAGGAGGAAGCCTTAAAGGACAAGTCAGAATCAGCCAAGCAAGGCAACTGGAGCGACATTCACAACATTCACGCAAGAGTGTCTGCGAATGGTGGCGAGTGCATGGGAAACACAAGCAGATGGGCCTGGCCAGAGGGAGAGCACAGATGAGGGGCACAAAAGATCAGCTAGGGCGCCCCGCGGTCAGTCCCACAGGGACTTTACCTGTAGGTGACAGGTCACATTTGGAGAGTTGCAAGCAGAAGAGTGACAGGGTCCTTTGTGCACTGGGTGTCGATCTCCTTGACCCGGGATGGAGGAAGACACAAGGGGAAGGTTGGATGGGAGGCAGAGACCAGTTTGAAGACTGTTGGTGTGATCAAGGCAAGGGATGTTGAGCCTGGACCAGACCTCAGTGGAAATGGTGCTGGGAATGGCAAGGTTGGGGAAACATCTAGGAGACAAACCACGTTGGCTTGCGGCTGCTTAGTGGTGAGGGCTGGGGATCAGATTCATGGATTGCTGGTGTGACTTTGGGTGGGAAGGGATGACAGAGACGGGGCAGCTGTCCTTGATTTATGTTTAGGCAATAGTCCTTGGGAGGAGACTGTCACAGCATTGTAAGAAAAATACTTCATTAACCCAGGGCACTGGGAGCCATGGTAGGGGCAAGGTAGGTGCAAAGAGGGCAGGGACATGCCACTCCTATGAGACTTGAGTGATGTGACACTGAGAGTGGAAGTTCAGCTCCTACTAAAACATTCCATTACAGACCTGGGGCTTTGGGAGCAAAACTTAGAAAAAAGACAGCAACAGGAGAGTTAGAGTTGAGTAAAAATGGGCCTTTGTAGGAGTTAGAAGTGAGGGCAGCTCTAGGAGAAGGTGATGCCTACCCTCCTTTGAAAATTAGACAGGTGTTCCCTGGGTAGACCACATGAAGGATTCTTAGCAGAGTGACCCATGGGAGATGGGAGAGGGAGCAAGGCCAGATCAGAAAGTCTCCCATGTTCTACTAAAGAGCTGGGCCTTGGTTCTGGAGGTCAAAGGAACTGTGGCAGTCAGGCAAGGCAAGTGGAGCGGCATTCACACAAGAGCGTCTGCAAATGGTGGTGAGTGGATGGGAAACACAAGCAGATGGGCCTGGCCAGAGGGAGACCACAGAAGAGGGGCACAAAAGGTCAGCTAGGGCGCCCTCCAGGGATGAGGCTATGCTCCACCTTGCTTAAGAAGCTGTCTCTGGGGCTGGGCACAGTGGCTCACGATTATAATCCCAGCACTTTGGGAGGCCAAGGTGAGAGTACTGCCTGACCCCATTGGCTCAAGACCAGCCTGGGAAACTTGGCGAGACCTCATCGTTACAATAAATCAAAAAATTAGCCGGGCATGGTGGCATGCACCTGTAGTTCCAGCTACTTGGAAGGCTGAGGTGGAAGGATCACCTGAGCCCAGCAGGTCGAGGCTGCAGTGGCCATGAGTGTGCCACTGCCCTCCAGCCTGGATGACAGAGTGAGACTACAACT
Organism: Cephalopachus bancanus; assembly: GCA_027257055.1. Lineage (NCBI taxonomy): Eukaryota > Metazoa > Chordata > Mammalia > Primates > Tarsiidae > Cephalopachus > Cephalopachus bancanus. The sequence continues at coordinate 813,891 of JAPVLO010000380.1, read as the reverse complement.
CCAAAAAGAAGAAGAAGAAGAAGAAGAAGAAGAAGCTGTCTCTGGTGTCAGTGCGAGGAAGCCTTGACAAGCCTGGAAAAGCAGAGAGCCTGGGACACCACCATAGCCTAGGTGAGAGCTGCCAAGAGCCTGAATTAATGGTAAATGGAGATGGAAGGACAGGCCACTGGGTCAATCAGGACTCTGGGACTGACTAGCTGCAGGGGATCCTGGCAAAGGAAGAGGCTGGGATTCTGAGGATGCAGAGAATTGTGGGGCTGCCCACCCAGAGGTACAAGCAGGAAGGAAGGGGGCATTTTGGGAGAGCAGATGGCACCATTCATAAACTGAGGAGGCCTGAGCCAGGGCAGATTTGGGTGTCCCAAGTCCACAATCCTTAATCTGAAAGCTTTGGGACCAGATACACTCAAATTCAATATTTTCTGAGTGTAAGAGGGTAAAACAAGATTTTCTGTATATATGCATGATCACACCCTGGCTAGGGTCTGGGACAGCAGCCCATAATCAAACACATCGACATTCCTGCAGCCAACGTATGAATATTCATGCACACGGAGTGGGTACATACAGACAATAAATAACCTCACGCCCGGGCCTCTCAAGGTCTGCCACCAAATGAGTTGTGAAAATCCCCTCAGTTTTTGGATGTAGGAATCCAGGATGAGGGATGTTGCATCAGCATTTGCGGCAGCTAAAGACCCAGCAGGAGGGCCCTTCCTGAGAGGCCGGAGCTGGAGAAGAGAGACAAGGAACAGAGCCTGCCGGAACAACAAAGTAGGGGTGGATTCAGGAGAAGACCCAACAAAGGAGGCTGAAAGGGAGCAGGAAGAAGAGCAGGAAAGAAGCAGGAGAAGGGCTGTCCCAGAGCCTGGGAGCAGGGACAGTGCTGCAGAAAGTCCACGCGAGAGAAGGCCCAAACGTCCCCTGCATTCAGCAACTTGTTGGCCTTGGCCAATGGGGTGTCATTGGTGAGATGGGGCGGGAGTCAGGCAGGAGAAGAGGGCAGGGTTGTGGAAACAGCATGTAAAAGATGCCCCTTGCAGAAGTCTTGGCCAAGAAACAAATGAATTGGGGCAGCAGCCAGACTGACAGGCAAGAAACCTGGCGGGGCTGCGGGACTGGGGTCTCAATGAGAGCTGCAGGAGGGAAAGTGGGTTAAAAGACATGACGTGTGTGCACTGGGAGATGTGTATAAAATGTTTGTGGCATCTCTATCCATCATCATCCCAAACTGGAGACAAGCAAATATCCAGCAGCACCAGAATGGAAAAATAAATGGTGACATGTCCATCCAGTAGAATCAGCAATGAAGGAAAATGAACAATGTTACCCACAATAGCACGGGTGACTCTCACAGACATAACAGGGGGCATGAGAAATCAGTACTTGACTGTGTGAACATTTTACTGGAATTCAAAAGAATTGAAGATGATAAAACATAAGGTTCCAGGTGTGGAGGAGTCCAGGGGTGGTCCAGGGCATTGGTTTGTGGTGTGGGGGTAAGGTGGATCCAAGTGAGGCTGGCGGGGTTTGGGAGTGGTGGGAATGGTGTGCTCCACGGACATAGAAGTTGCCCAATAGTTTACATGGAATTTTGCAGAATGGCTACAAAGGACTGTTGCTGTTTGTTGTTGCTGTTGCTGTAGCTGCTGCTGTTGTTGTTGTTTGAGGTGGAGTCTCACTCTAGTCATCCAGGCTAGAGTGCAGAGGTCCGATTACAGCTCACCACAGCCTCCACCTGCTGGGTTCTAGCAATCCTTCCACTTCAGCCTCTTGAGTAGCTGGGACTACAGGTGCATGCCACTACACCCAGCTAATTTTTTTTGTAGAGACGAGGTCTCACTTTGTTGACCAGGCTGATTTCAAAATCTGGGGCTCAAGCGACCCTCTCGCCTCAGCTTCCCAAAATGCGGGGATTATAGGTATGAGCCACTGTGTCCCACAAAAGACTGTTTTGAAAAGTGATGGTCCTGTACGATTTTTTCACAGGCTCTGTTCCTATGAGGCTGCCAGTCCCAGTCGCTCCTTCCCTGAATGTCCCCCGCTCGGCCCCAACTTCATTACAGCTTCCCCATCCAACGGCATGGACACTGTGGACTCTCACTCACTCACTCATACACACACATGCACACATGCATGCACACAAGACACCACACACCATACCACACCCCACACATACATGCGTGCATACCATACCACACCCCACACATATCACACATACTCGCATGTACACCATACCACACACACACACACACACACACACACACACACACACACATGCACCCCATACTGCACACCCTCACGAGGGCCAAACTGGGTAAAGATTTGAGTGAAATGGAATATGGGAGAGTAAACCAGGAAATCCGCATCACAGGCCTCGCTGCAGGGTCAGGCCGGTTGTGCCAAGCTCCTTCTCCCTTCGGGATACGTTCTTTCCCAGGAGACTCTTCCAGCTATCATGCAAATTCAACTTCTGTGAATTCTCCCCTCCCTCCATCTGCACACCAGCCACTCCTCCATCTGACATGGGACATACCAGCAAGGCCACAGGGAACAATGAGCAATGGCTGTCTGACACCACAGAATGGTGAATTAATGAGTTATTGTCATCCCAAAATAGTTAAAATATGTCCTTTGCAAGTCTTCATTTTCTCTTCAATAAGATAAGTCTAAATTCGTTTTAAGGAAAATAGGTTGGAGGGGCCTGAGAGTGGCAGATCCGTCAGGGTGACAGTTCAAAGATGTTTCAAATTCGCAAGCTCAGTGCAGGCAGAAGCACAGCCAGTGCCTGTCTATGAGAAGCCCAGAGTACCCTCAGAGGTGCGTCTCCTTGGGGGTTCTGGGCAGCACAAGCTAAGCCCTGTGCAGAGATTCTAGGTCGACAGGAGAGTGACCTAATTAAACACACAGGCTTATTCTTAGACAAGGAGCCCCAGTTAGGGCCCCTGGGTAGCCACAGCGGAAGGCACAGCCCTAGAGGTGACCGGAATAATTCTCATTTTTAAGTAGCAGTTACTTATTTCTGATTAGAAAACTAGTACATGTTCATCATAGAATATTTGGAAAATACAGAAAGTACAGAAAAGAAAATGCTACCGACTAGAAATAACCACTAATTTTGTTTATTTCCTCCCTGTCTTCTTTTTAACATATTTACATATTTGACAACTGAGGGTAAATGCTTATTCACACAGTGTTAGTGAAAAAAGACTCAAAATTATGCATGATCTAAAATTTGTTATATAAATTAGCACATCATAAGCATATAGTTCTGTATCCTATTTGTTTTATTCAGTATTAAAACATCTTCCCTGGGTCATTATGTATTCAGCTAGTGGATTTTTAATGGCTTTATAATATCCATTATATAGAATAATGTATAAACCGTTCCCCTATGATGGAGCATTTAGGTTGTTTCCAATTTTTCAAATAACTCCATGATGAACCTCTCTCTCTGTCTCTCATTGTTCTCTGGAGCTAGACTTCTAGAAGTAAAAATTATTTAGTACTCCTTTATATATTGCCAAACAGCTTCCTGAAAGTTTGCAGCAATTGGCACCACCACCAGTAAAATATGGGCTATACCAGTGCCCACGGTGTATCTTGGATCCTATGGTAATCAACAGATGGTAACTCCGGGTCAAATACAGAGGCCACTGTTTCCCAGCAGTAGTCTAAGTTAGGCTGCTGTGACAACTCCAGAATTTTAGGGAATTACAACAAGCAAAGTTTATTTGTCACCCATATTATAAGACACGGGTCAACTGTAGCTTTCTTCCATGTCTTCTTTTTCTGAGACCCAAGCTGAAAAAAGAGCTCAGGCCCTGTGTTCATTCTCATGGTCATGGACAAAGACACAAAGCAGGAGTCCTCTAGGGTGCCCTAAGGCTTTGACTGGGACTTGGCATAGGACACTCCCACTCTCTTCCCACTGTCACAAGGAGGCCATGTGGCCAAGTCTGATGCCAATGAGGCAAGGGAGTACACTCCTCCCACAGGGAGGCACTCCAGGTGGGGGTATGGGATCCAGTTACAGAGTGGGCAGAAGATAACTGGGAACAAGAGCAGAATCCACCATTGCTATGAACAGTCAAACCAGGCTTACTTGGCTGGGTGTGGTGGCTCCCATCAGTAATCCCAGCACTTTGGGAGGCCAAGGAGGGAGGATTGTTTGAGGCCAGGAGTTCGAGACTAGCCTGGGCAACATATTCGAGACTAGCCTGGGCAACACAGGGAGACGTCATTTCTACAAAAAATACAAAAAAATTAGCCTGGTGTGGTGGCATGTGCCTGTCTATAAAAACAAACAAAAAAAGAAAAAAGAAAAAGAAAAGAAACAAGACTTAGTGTTCATCTCCTCATACTGGAAAATCTCATGTCCTACAAGCCTTCTTCAGGCTGATAAAGGGAGTCACCTAGGTTTGTCTTTTGTGCTAATAAAAGAAAAAATAAACTATATGTAAATTTTCCTTAAAAATAGTGAAGGTATATTGTGGAATTTTTAAAAGTAGCCAGGCATGTGACTCACACCTGTAATCCCAGCACTTTGGGAGGTGGAGATGGAGATGAGAGGATTGTCTGAGCCCAGGGGTTCAAGACCAATAAATCAAAAAATTAGCTGGGCATGATGGCACATGCCTGCAGTCCCAGTTACTCAGGAAGCTGAGGTAGAAGGCTCGCCTGAGCCCAGGAGGTCAAGGCTGCGGTAGCTGTGAGCATGCCACTGTACTCCAGCCTGGGTGACAGAGTGAGACTCCAATTCAACAATAAATAAATAAAATAAAAATGCAAAAGTAAAGTCATATGTATAACAGGCTACCATGTATTTTTAAAAATAGGAGACTGCATATACACTTATATGTCTATGCGTATGTATACACAAAATATTTCCCAAACGATCAATAAAAAGCTGGTGACAGTACCTATTTTAGGAAAGAGAACTAAAGGACTGAAGGAGGGGAGGGGCAGCTTGCTCTTCCTGTATGCTCTTTTTTATAGCTTGGATTTTTTTTTCCTGGTGCTTACATTACCTTTTCCAAAAATGTTTTTCTCATTAAAAATCTTTAAAATTGTCCTTTCTCACTTGTGTCACACAGTCTGTGTTCCTTAATTGCTCCCACATTGGGACATGCCCTGATTGCCATACCTAGAGGCTGAGAAAGCAGCATTTCCAGAAAGCACCAGAAAACCCAAGAAGAACAAATGCCAACAGTTACAAAGCAAAAAGAGAGCTCACGCTCCAACAGACCAATCCACTTCCTGTTTGTACAGATCATACTTCCTCTCCACTGCCAGATAAGCCCCTTTGAGTAAGGAAGATCAGCAGATAGGGCTGACCTTCTCTTGCATGAGTCAGGAATGTCACTCCTGCGAGGGAGGTGGAAAGAAGAGGAGGAAAGGAAGAGACATGGGGAGGGCAGCAACACAAGCAAAGAAAGCCAGGACTGAGTGAGACGAAGACCAGCAGAACCCCCAAGATCGGGCACTCTACAGGTGGGGTGGCCTCCTGTGCCATCCACCGCCGAGACCCTGCCCCTGTCTCTCTCACACATGCCCACTTCTGCTCCAGATCCTCAGAAGAGCCTCCCCTACACCACATGCTTGGTGTGAGCTGTTCCCTCCACAGAAATCTCGAGGGAGGGCTGACATTTACCATCTGGATGTGTGGAATGGGGGACAGCGCCCGTGGGAACAGGAGCTGAAGTCACAGACAACATGACGGCAGAGTGTCCAGGGAAATAGTGGAAATTCTGAGGAGTACTTTAAATGTCTAGAAAGCATGGCATTCGGAGTTAGAATAAGCCAAGCTTTTGTCCAAACAAGCTTGGAGCCCACGGTGATCACTGGGTTACACAAGCAAAGATGCTGAATATAGAAAGTTCTGGCATGAGTACTGGTGAGGGTGTCTGCACCATCGGTAATCTGCTGCAGGGATTGTCAGGGGAAACTCATAACCTTAGAGGCCTTTTCCTTATCCTGGCAAGGGCAAAAGGCCCGGGAGAGATATTATATTCACAGTACATTTGACGGGACATTGTGTCTCTGAGTCACTGATCCGGGACAGTGCTTGCTTACCTGCTTAAGGTACTTGGCTTACCTGCTTAAGCTCTTGGTGCGAGAACCACATCCAGAAAGACTAGCACAAGCTCCCACGCTCCTTGGATATATTCCACAGAACAAGAGATCAAGAAAGTGTCACTAGAGTTCCATGAAACAGGAAGACGATGTGATTAAGTTTGGGGAACACTGGAATAAACAGGATTTGTGATTGCAGGACTTCTCTGAGCTTTGATGGTTTGATATGCATAATAAGTCCCCAAGAAGAGAAAACAATAGAGAGTGCAATCTTAAACTCCTTTGACCATGGAATCTTTTATTTCAGAACAGTATCCCAATCAGTGTTCCAAGGAACACACTTCAGGAAATTCGGCCTCAAGTATTTCCAAGCTTAGCAGGCAACAGTCAGTCAGGCTGGCCTATTGAAAGCAGAACTTTGGGGAATGGGAATATTTTGACTTGGCTTTTACACTCCAACCAGTGTCAACTTCCATCTGGAAATACTTTAGTCACGTTGGCCACACCAGAGACCTCCACATTGTGCAGATTTGGGTTAGTCAAATGTACCATCAAAGTCTGCACCCCAGTTTGTTAACTGTAGAGACTACAGGGGAGTGGAGTTAGGGGGGTGGGGGGGAACATTCACATCTACTATATATGCTTTCATTTTGTTCTTTTTTAAAATTGCAAGCATATATTTCTTTTTAAACATCTATGTATACAGTAGATGTGACCCTTCAGGAAGACTCAAGAGAGCATGGGTATTATCTGTCTAATTCAATACTGTATCCACAGTACCTGCAGGGACTGGCACATAATAAGTGTTCACTAAACATTTATTGAATGACTCAAGCTATGAAAGGGTGGAGACAGTAGATAAAGGAGAAGAGAACTGAAAAATCTACTCAAGGGTCAGGAAATGATGGGTTCAAGCTTTTAAAAATGAAGGTTAAAACACTTTCTATAGAGTTTTAAAGTAAAGAATTAAAAAGCTTGATATTGAAGGATAATGTCAAGAGAATGAGAAGACAAGCCACAGACTGATAGAAAATGTTTGCAAAAGACATATCTGATAAAGGACTGCTATCCAAAATATACAAAGAACTTCTAAAACCCAACAATTAGCAAACAATTCAACTTAAAAATGGGCAAAAGACCTTAACAGACACCTCACCGAAGAAGATACACAGGGTTGGGCTCAGTGGCTCAGCTTGTAATCCCAGCACCTTGGGAGGCCAAGGTGAGCAGAATGCCTGACCCCACAGGATTGAGACTAGCCCAGGCAACTTGTGAGACCTCTTTTCTACAATGAATCAAATAATTAGCCGGGCATGGTAGCGCATGCCTGTAGTTCTGACTACTTGGAAGGCTGAGGCAGAAGGATCGCCAGAGCCCAGCAGGTCAACGCTGGAGTGGCCATGAGCATGCCACTGCACTCCAGCCTGGACAACGGAGTGAGACTCCAACTCAAAAAAAAAAAAAGGAAGATACACAGAAAACAAGTAAACATATGAAGTGTTTAGCTTCATATGTCATTAGGGAGTTGAAAATTAAATAACAGTGAGGTGCCACCACATACCTATTGGAATGGCCAAAATCTACAACACTGGCAACACCAGATACTGGTGAGGATGTGGAGCATAAGGAGTTCTCATTCAAACCGGGTAGAAATGTAAAATAGTACCAGTCACTTTAAGTAACAATTTGGTGGTTTCTCACAAAAGTAAGCATGTTCTTACCATACCATCCAGCGGTCACACTCTGTAGTATTTTCTCAAATGAATTTTAAATTATGACTGTACAAAAGCCTGCACACAGATGTTTATAGCAGATTTATTCATAATTGCCAAAACTTGGGGACCACCAGGACATCCTTTGATAGATGAATGGACAAATAAACTATGGTGTATCCAGACAATGAAATATATTCACTGCTAAAAAGAAATGATCTATTAAGCCATGAAAGACATGGAGAAACCTTAAAAGCATATTACTAAGTTAAAGAAACCAATCCGAAAAGGCTATATATGCCATGTGGTTTCAACTGCATGACATTCTGGAAAAGACAAAACTGTGAAGATAGTGAAAAGATCAGTGGTTGTCAGGGGTTGGGGGAAGGAGGAATAAATGGGTAAAACACAGAGGATTTTTAGGGCCATGAAACTATTCTACATGATACTGTAATGGTGAACACGCGTCATTACATATTTGCTGAAGCCAGGCTCAGTGGCTCAGCCTGTAATCCCGCGCCTTTGGGAGGCTGAGGTGAGTGGATTGCCTGAGTCCGCGGGTTTGAGACCCGCCTGGGCAGCGAGACCTCATCTCTACAATAAATAAAAAAATCAGCTGGGCGTGATAGTGCATGCCTGTAATTCCAGCTACTCGGAAGGCTGAGGCGGAAGGATTGCCGGAGCCCAGCAGGTCGAGGCTGCGGTGGCCGGGAGCGGCCACTGCACTCCCGTCTGGGCGACAGAGTGAGACTCCAACTCAAAAAAAAAACAACAAAAAAAAAACAAAAAACATATTTGCCGAAATAGTGTAAACCCTGATGTAAACTATGGACTCTGGGTGACATGATGTGTCATCATAGGTTTATCAACTGTAACAAATGTAACGTCCATTGTGAGGAAAGTTGTGTAGGTGTGGGGATGGGGGGCGTCTATAGGAACTCTGTACTTTCTGCTCATTCTTGCTGTTTTTTTTAAACTGCATATAAATTAAGTTTATTAACTTTAAAAAGCAATGATATCTGAAAACTTTCTGGATGAAATAATGTAATGATGTCTGGGATTTGCTTTAAAATACCCCCCAAAGAACCTGTAGGTGATAGGTGGAATAAGCTGGCAAAATGTTGCTAATTTTTGAAGTGGTATAATAGAGAACACTATTCTCTAAACTTTTGTGAATGTTTGAAATTTTCCTTAAGAATAAGTTTTTAAGCCGGGAGTTATGGCTCACACCTGTAATCCTAGCACTTTGGGCCCTTAGACAGGATTAGGATTGCTTGAGTCCAGATGTTTGAGACCAGCCTAAGCAACATAGCGAGACCTTGTCTCTACAAAAAATAAAAAATTAGCCAAGCTTGGTGGTGCATACCTGTAGTCCTGTTACTCAGGAAACTGAGGTGAAAGGATAGCCTGAGCCCAAGAACTCAAAGCTATGGTGAGCCATAATCATGCTACTGCACTCCAGCTTGGGAAACCCTGACTCAAAATAAGAAGAAGAGGAGGAGGAGGAGGAGGAGGAAGGGAGGAGGGAGGAGGAAAGGAGGAGAGAGGAGGAAAGAGGAAGGAGAAAGAGAAGAAGTTTTTAAAAAGCAACAACTCAGAGAAAAAGTTACAAATAGGCAAAATGGGAAGGCTAGAATGAATTCTACGGCACTGGATTGGCATTAGAAACATCAGTGTGAACACATTTTTATAGATAGATAGATAGATAGATAGATAGATAGATAGATAGATATACAAAAACAGAATATGCTTGTTAGCATGGGCTACTATTTCATAGCTCTGTCCATTGAGAGGCCCCAGAAGCAGTGACACCCCATTTGCTATGAGCAAACCTAGCACTTAAATCTTGGTTTCTCAACACCTCTCTCTGATAAAAGGAATCGTAGATCCTTGGAGAAGTGGTTGATTCCAAAGTTAAAAAACAGAAAATGCAAATGAACCTGGAGTATCTTGTGCTACCAGGAAGTAAGGAAACACTTAAAAAAAAAAAAAGATAAAGAAGAAGAAAAAAGAAAGAAAAACAAAAAACACAGAGTTTTATTAAAAGAACACAAATACCATCTGAAAGAGCTCCTAGTGTTCAAAAGAAAAACAATATGAACAGAAAGAATAAGTAACAACAGCATTGACTTATAACCCAAAGAATGAAATAAATATCTACAAATTCATATTGGCATAAGTAAATGACTTAATAAATAAATCAATGGGGGAGAAGGGACAGCTCTTCCTTACAGAAGAATTTCAATTAATAGGTGTAAAAATAATAAGAAAAACAGTAAAAGCACCATTAAAATTCCACAGTAATAACTGAAGCCCCACATTTTGTTTAATTCTCTGCTGTCTTCATCTTGAAATTCCTAACAATTTTTGGAAAAAGGGTTCTGAATTTTCTTTTTGTGCTGGGCCCTACAAATTATGTAACTGGTCCAGTCCATAGTAAGATTCCCAGAGGAATGCTAAAATTAATGAGTAGAAGTTTAAGGAAAACCAGGATATTTTAGTCACTTCAAAGTACCTTCCCAAATATACTCGTTAATTACAAGGGGGAAAATAGAAATGTTACAATATAGAAACCAGACAGATACTATCTTAACCAAGCAATCAAAATTCATATCACATATCCTCACATGATGTACTGGAAAAAGCACATCCCTTCTGGGTTATTCTTTCCCTAAATCCATAACCTTAATCTAATCATGAGAAAACATTAGACAGACTCAAATTGAAGAACATTCTACAAAACACCTGACCAATACTGTTAAAAACTGTCCAGGTTGGGACCAGATGCAGTGGCTCACATCTGTAATTCCGCCACTTTGGGAGGGCAAGGCAAGAGAATTGCTTGACCCCAGGAGTTTAAGACCAGCCTGGGCAACATAGCAAGGTCTCATCTCTTAAAAAAAATGTCCGGGTAGTAAAAAACAAGAAAAAACTGAGAATCTGTCAGATGGAGAAGATTAAGAGGATATGACAACTAAATACAAAATGGGATCCTGTATTGGATCCTGGACAGAAAAAGACATTAGGTGAAAAACTAAGGAAACCCAGCTGATGTCTACAGATTAGTTAACAGTACTGAGCCAATGTTACTTTTCTGGTCTCCGTCATTGTACTGTGATTATGGAGTACATTAGAGGAAGCTGGGAGAAGGATGTAATAGAACTCTTTGTACTATCTTTGTAACTCTTCTTTAGGGGAACTCGTACTATCTTTGCAAGTTTTCTTTAGGTCTAAAATTATTTCAAATTTTTTTTTTAATTATAAAAGATGATAAAAAAGCAACAATGAAATACCTCATCAGCAAAGCCAAAAGATGTGTGATAAACTGTGGGACGAGGAGCCAGCAACTCATATTATAGACAAAGGGTAAATTGTTGTAATATATAAAGAGCTTCTAGAAAAATAGCGATAACCCAATAAGAGAAAAATGAACAAATAATTCAAAGAAAAGAAAAACATGGTTTTCAAATGTATAAAAACATCATCAAACTCACTCATAGGACAACTGCAAATTAACACTACAAATAACAAATTTTCACTTGTCATACTGGCAAGAATTCAACTAGTTGATAACACACTCTGTTGGTGAGTCTGTGGAAAAAGAGGAACTTTCACACATTCTTTGTGGGAGTGTAAATAAGTTACATCTATCAAAATTAAGATAATCCTTTGACTCAGCAGTTCCACCTGTATGCCTTAGATTGATTTGTACAAAATCAATCCAAAATTCCCACATGTACAAGGTTGCTTATTGCAACACTGTTTATAAGAGTAAGGTAGGTAGTATACCTTATACTCATTAGAAAGTTGGTTAAATAAAGCAAGACCCCATGGTAAGGCAATACCGTGTGTAAATATACAACCATGAAAAAGAATGAGGAGGTTACCAGGGACTTGGGGGAGGGGAAATAGATGTTCTTGGTCAAAGGGCACAAAGTGTTTGTTAGTTAACAAGGTGAATAAGTCCTAGAGATCTACTGTACAGTGTTGTACATATAGCTAACAATACTGTATTGCATACTTTAAAATTTATTAAGATTGTAAGGCTTATGTTAAAAGCTCTTATCAGTTCAAGACCAGCTCAGGCAGCTTGGTGAGACTTCATCTCTACAATAAAGAAAAAATTAGCCGGGCATGATAGCGCGCGCCTGTGTTTCCAGCTACTCGGAAGACTGAGGCGATAGGATCGCCGGAGCCCAGGAGGTCAACGCTGGGGTGGCCATGAGTATGCCACTGCACCCCAGCCTGGATGACAGAGTGAGACTCCAACTCAAAAAAAAAAAAAAAAGCTCTTATCACACCCACAAAAAGAGGTAGGAAGTAAACTTTTAGAGCTGATAGTTAAGTTTATGGCATTGTTATGGTGACAGTTTCATGGGTGAATACTTATTTTCAAACTCATTAAGATCTACACATTAACTATGTATGTTTTTTTTATGTCAATCATACCTCAATTAAGAGAAAGAATGAGGAAGTTTTCCATCTACTTATGAATTAATAAATAAATCAATGGGGGAGAAGGGACAGCTCTTCCTTACAGAAGAATTTCAACTAATATGTGTAGAAATAATAAGGAAGTTGCAGAACAAATATTATCTACATTTTGTGTAAAATAAAGGGGAATAGAGCCTATATTTGTATTTTCTTGCATTGCATGAAGAAATTCTGGAGAAATATATAAGAAGCCAAAAACAGAATTTCAGAGGACAAGGAGAGTGGGAGGAACACTTATTACTTATTCAGGAAATAAGAAAAGACAATTTTTTTTTGCAGTACATTGATTCCCATTTTTGAATTGTGAAACATGTAAATGTATTAGCTACTCAAACAAATAAATTTAAGACTACAGGGAAATTATCATAAAAGGAAAGTGTGATGATGATCACAAACAAAATTACATCCCGAGCACAACAGTCATTCCTCAGAATAAAAGTTTTGTTGATATTGTTGTTGTTTTTGTTTTGGAGACAGAGTCTCTCTCTGCCACCCAGGCTGGAGTATAGTGGCATGATCATAGCTCACTGCAGCTTCAAACTCTTGGGCTCAACCGATCCTTCCATCTCAGCCTCCTGAGAAGCTATAACTACAGGCACACACCACTAGGTCTGGCTAAAAAAAGTCGTATTTTAAAATTTGCATTGATAAGACAAAAAGTATACATAAGATTCAAATATTTCAAGATAATATATCATATAAACACACCAAACCTGAATCACTGAACTATGAGAAACAGTGTACATTTTATTTTTATTCCTATGTTACTGTGACAAAAGCAGTTTTTACCTGCCTATTAGATAGAAGGAAGGAAGGGAAGGATGAAATGATGGAGGGACAACCAAGGAGTTAATCTGTTGGTGGGAATGTAAATTGATGCACCTGGCCAGGCATGGTGGCTCACACTTGTAACCCCAGCACTTATGGAAGCAGAGGCTGAGGTGAGAGGATTGCCTGAGCCCAGAGGTTCAAGACCAGCCTGGGCAACTTGGCAAGTCCTCATCGCTGTAATAAACCAAAAAATTGGCTGGGCATGGTGGCATGTACCTATAATTCCAATCAAGAAAGAAGTATCACATAAGCACACCAGGTCGAGGTTGCTATAGCTATGACTGTGCCACTGCACTCCAGCCTGGGCGACAAAATGGGACTCTAACTCAAAAAATAAAAATAAAAAAAAGAATTGGTCCACCCTTTTTGTAGGGCAATTTTTCAGTATCTATCAAAGTTAGCACACGTGCCCTTTGACCCAGAAATCCCATTTCTGGGAATTTACCCAACAGATATATTCCCACAGTTATGTAAAAGATCATCAATGCGGCACTTAAAGATATGTAACGCAGCACAGTTTATGGAGCAAAAATCTGGAAGCTACCAAAATATTCATCAACAGAGAACTGGTTAAATGAAGGAGTATCCTGAAATGAAACCTTCTGCAGTATGAGGTCAATGAGTCGTTCATCGTGAACTGGAAAGATGGCTGTGATATTAGCAAGTGAAGAAACAAGATACAGTTTGGTGAACAGCATGATTCTATTTGTGTTGAAATAAAATATGTTAAGGGGCAAGCATGTCTACAAAAAATGTCTTGACGGATCCACTGGCATCTGCTAACAACGGCTAACTCTGAGAAGCGAGGCTGGGAATGGAGGCAGGAAGACCATTGGAAAACATTGACTTTTTAAAATAAATAATGTTTACTATGTGTATTCATTACAGCAAGTCTCCTATATATGAATGAGTTCCGTTCTGAGAGTGTATTTGTAAGTCCAGTTTGTTCGTAAGGCCAACAAAGTTAGCCTAGATACCCAACTAAGACAATCAGCTACGCAGCACCTACTACATCACCACTGCTTTTAAGTTTGCTTTTGGACATTCTGGACTTGAAATAAAGATACAGTAAAGTACACAAAAGCACAAACATTTGTAGAGGATGCACACACGTGACAATGTATGCCAAACACATGAACTAACTTACATGATTGGACATGTGAATGCACATTCACATCTTTGATAGTGTGCAACTTGAAGGTTCATATGCAGGGAACTTACTGTACTTTTCTGTTTGTTTCTTAGTGTGATAAAATATACATAACATAAAATGTACCACTTTGCAGCCAACTTTAAGTATACAGTTCTGTGACGTTAAGTACATTCACATTGTTGTGCCACCATGAACACCCTCCTTCTCCAGAACATTTCCTCTTCCTAAGTTGAAACTTTGCACCTGTTAAACACTAACTCCTCATTCCCCTCAACCCTCAGGCCCTGGTAACTACTATTCTATTTTCTTTCTTTGTGAATTTGTCTATGTACCTTATGTAAGTAGACTCATGATATTTTTCCTTTTGTTTCTAGCTGATTTCACTTACTGTAATTTTTTTCAAGGTTCATCCATGTTGTAGCATGTGTCAGAATTTCTTCCTTCTTAAGGTTGAATAATAGTTCATTGTATGGATATATCACATTTTGTTTATCCATTCACCTGTTGATGGACACGGGTTATTTTCACCTTTTGATTATTGTGAATAAAGCTGTTATGAGCATGGGTATATAACCCTCTATGTGAGTTTCTGTTTTCAATTCTTTTGGGCATAGATCTAAAAGTGGAATTACTGAATCATATGGTAATTCTATGTTTAATTTTTTTGAGGAATCGCCATACTGTCTTCCACAGAGGCTGTGCCATTTTACATTCCACCAGCAATGCACAAGGATTCCAATTTCTCCACATGGCGTGTATTACCTCTATAACTAAAAATGTACTGACTTTTCTTTTTCTCAGTCAGGATATCACTCTGATGCCCAGGCTGAAGTGCAGTGGCACAATCACAGCTCACTACAGCCTTGTCTTCCTGGGCTCAGGCGATCCTCCCTCCTCAGCCTCTAAAGTAGCTGGAAATACCAGTGTGCACCACCATACCTGGCTAAATTTTTTTCATTTTTTTGTAGAGACGAGGTCTCGATATATTGCCTGGGCTGGTCTCAAACTCCTGCACTCAAGCCATCCTCCCACCTCAGTCTCCCAAATTGTTGGGATTATAGACATGAACCACCACAACTGGTCTTATATTAACTTTTTAAAAATCTCACTCTTTTGACGCTCTAATTTGTGTCTCTCATTAACCTTATTTTTATCTTACAAATTCCTGGAGGGTGGGGACCTTTTTTTTTTTTAAATGCATTACCCATTTCTTTAAAAGCTGTGTAGTCTGTGGAGACCTTCTAGGGGAAGGAGGAAAGGCCCAATAAACCCGAAAACCTGAACACAACAGCCTGATGATGGGTGCCCTCACCCCAGCCCGTGGCCAGCACCTCCTCGCATTCACCATGCAAGTCCCTGAAAAGGCAAGATCAGTGGTAATGGCTCGAAGTCTATCGGAGCCCAGAAACACTGTTTCATTTAAAACCTCTGGGTGCACAAAACCCCAGTCAAATAGCTGTTGGAGCTGCCTAGGGTCCAATGAGTTTAGGAAGGGTGCAGTGTGGGGCTGACCAGAAGCCAAGTGAATTTCCAGTGCCAGCTGGGCCAGAGTTCTTGTTAAATAGGACATCTATTCTGCCCATTTTGGTCACATGGGTCTTCCAGAGGATGACTGATTGTCTCCTGAGGTGACCTCATTTTACTCATTTACCTACTGCCTATTTTACCGCCAGGATGTTGCCTTCAGGGGATGCTTATGCTTTGCAGATTTACTGGGTCTTTACTTTCACTCCAAGCAGTAACTATAGGCACACCAGACTGCAAACCTCAAGCCCTTTAGGACTCATGGCCTCATTTCCATGGAGACATGGTCCAGGCCTTTAAGGATGGGGAGGTGAGTGTAGGGACTACCTGGGAGTGAGAGGAGGAGAAGAGGTCGCTGGCACGATACTCCTACCCTGCCCCCTCCAGTCTCACTTCCCAGTTATTGCTTTGGAAGCATTGCCCACTTCAATTCACAGGGAGTGAGAGCATTAGTGTCCAGAAAAAAACAAATATCTGACCTAAGTTTGCTCAGTAGTAAGTGGAAAGCTGGGCCTTAAATCCAGATTTTCTAATTTGTTTTTCTTTTTCTCCAGACACCAGACCAGTGCCTCATCCTCTTGGTGCTTGCTCTTTGCTCTCTTAATGATTAACAAATCCAAATGAAAGTGGCTGGATTTTAATGGGTTCACAATTTAAATATGCTCATTTTCTAAAGGGCTCTGAAAATCCTGTATTAGCCTGGAGCTAGTGTTGAAGAGGAAGAACTTTCTGGAACCCCTAGATCACAGAATCTCAGTGTTCAGCAGCAGAGCCATCAGGCCCAGGTTCACACACTCACCCCTGCCTTAGCATCTCTGCCCTCTCTTCCAATGACTCATCTTCCCTCCACCCTCCCTCTTCTCCCATGTGCGCATTTGTTTTCCTCCCAGCTTTGCCCTCCTGCCTGCCCTGTGGGTGACCAGAGGCAAAAATCACAGGACTAGGGAGAATCTGACCTCAATCAGTTGCTGAAATGGTTCCAGCATCTAATCTGGGTGAGGCCCAAGAGACCGGGCTCTGGAAGGTGAGCAAAGGTGAGCCCTGGCAGGGCGATGCAGAGGCTTGACTGACCCTGGCCACGACTCCCAGTGGGCACAGGATGAGGGAGGCGGAGATGAGTCAAGAGAGCTGCTGCCAGATGAGGAAGCCGGGGTGTAGGAAGGGCTGGGCCAACAGCAGAGGCAGAGAACAGACCAAGGCAGGAGAAGCTTGGCAGGTAGGAGCACCCAGGGGTTGGGGAAGGAGTTTCTGAGCTTACTGTTGCTGCCTTGCTGCGGAAGCCAGAGGTCAAGTTCAGGCTTGCTGGTCTCTGGAACGCAAAATCGATCATGAACTCTGACACTCCACTTAGCAAGAACTGAATCAACATTTGTCAGAGTGTGTCTGGACTCATGAGTCAGCCTCAGCCAGATTTCTCTGGTTCTAACCTCACTCTATGCAGCAAAGTCCAGGAGAGAGGGTCTGGTCGGCCCAGATGCAGTCACATGTCCTCACATCCTGGCTGGTGAGGGATGCTTCTTCCCCCCAGAGGGCATGGACAGGTAATTCCCTGGGAGGAAATGAGGCTGCTGCATCCAGAAGGATTAGATGCTGGGAGGTCAGATGACCAAAAATCATTCCAGTTTGATAGTAAAGGATCCGCCTCTGAATTTATCCCTAAAAATGAGGATTTAAATTGCTCAATGACTTTTAACAATGTCTAAAAGATATTGTGTCAAACTGCCAAATAATTCCCAAGCACTTCCTCTAATTTAGCTATTTCTGGGGCTTCATCAAGTTCCTAGCTCCCATTAATAATGACTACTGGTCCTGATGCAATAAAACATGTAAAGCTCTGTGTATGTAGTTACTGTTTGAGTTGTGACATTTCTCACTGCAGATTTCCTGCCAAGCCTCACTCCAGTTTCTACATCCACCCACAAGGCATATGGAGACTTTGCTGGAAGCAGGCCCTGGGAGGCCCACCCAGCCCACTATAACTTCACATGAAGGCGTGTTAAGGGCTAGAATTCTTCTCCAGCTGGGCTAAGTAATGACTCCAGTCACATAGGCAAGTAATATACATGCACGAGAATGCAGTATTTTTTCAGTTCCTAAAGACTGATGACTTAATGTTCATCAGGTTCAATACATCCATTAAAGGCATCATAGAGAGCTGATTAGCATGCCTCCAGAAAGAAAAAAAAAATCATGATTTGTTCACTGTTCTTGCATCAAAGAGAATAAGGTAGTGCTCTGTTGGTATGAAAATAGAATGATCTCCAATCTTTGCTGTTCAAAGCAAGATGCCAAACATTAGGCAGAGTATGACACCACTTGTGTAAAATATGCACACATATTTTGGTCCCTCTCACATGTGCATGTGGCAGGGATGAAATTGCTAGAGCATACACATTCAGAGTTTCCCCACCAGCCCCTAAGGAAGAAGAGAGCTCCGCAAGGCAGTAGAAAAAGCAAAATAAGCAAGACGGAGAGTCAGGGAGTCCGGAAACCTGGGAGTAAGAGAAAGAGACTTCTGGGTCAGACAAAAAAAGACAAAATTTAAAGGATTTTTTCATTTAGTATTGTAGAAAGCAATTTTCATTCTTTGGGGCCATCCAGGATTTGAACCACAGTCTGTTAAAGGAACCCCCTCTTTAGAAAGCAGAATTCCCTTCGCAATAAAAGCTGAAAATGCTAGAGATGTGTGTTCTCGGTTTCCCTTGCAGGGAGGGTTTGGACTCATGGCTCCACCAATCAGATACACACTAATCAGAAATCAGTGACATGATGCGTTCTGTAGAACCCACTCATCCAATGAAGTGTCAGTGGTGGCAGTACATTCAGTCTCCAGGGTGACAGTTGCCATTGACCTCACATCTAGCAGCCAGGGTTCAGAGTGGGCATTGTGGTGTAGCAGGCTGCAGCCACCTGTGCCTATGTCGATGATCATATTTTTTTTTTTTTTTGAGTTGGAATCTCACTCTGTCGCCCAGACTGGAGTGCAGTGGCACACTCCTGGCCACCGCAGCCTAGACCTACTGGGCTCCGGCGATCCTTCCACCTCAGCCTTCCAAGCAGCTGGAACCACAGGTGCCCGCTACCACGCCCGGCTAATTTTTTTAAATTTATTGTAGAGATGAGGTCTCGCCAAGTTGCCCAGGCGGGTCTCGAACCCACAGGCTCAGGCAATCCACTCACCTCAGCCTCCCAAGGTGCGGGATTACAAGCTGAGCCACCGAGCCCGGCTGATGATCATATTTTAACCAGACCAACTCTGCAACATAATTCTGATAGCCATCTTGTTTGCAGAGCCTCCAGCTATGAGCTATCCAGAGAGTCTGTGAGAACTGATATTGTCTAACAGAAAACAGTGATTTCTGTTGCTCACAGCTATGAATCCTGACTGAGACACTCATAAACATGCTGCATACCCCTTTTCTTAGTAGTCTCAAGGGACCTTCAGTAAAGACCTACAAAAGACTTAGACTAGCTCAAAAATGAAGTCAGATTCATATTTATTTTGGACGTATCACCATGCTAAAACAAGAACATGGAAGCCTAGTTTAGTTTGGGTTACACACACGTGCATATTGGACATTGGGAATGTTGAGAAGGATACTCACCAACTCATGGTGGCTGTCCCCAGGAAATGAGAATGACGTGGGGAGGGAGATTTTCACTTCATGTTATATTCTTCTATTCTGTTTGAAGTTTTTTCTTTTTGTACCATATTCATGTATTATCTTTAAATATTTTTAAAGTTTAAAATAATTATTTTTAAAAAGAAATGTAATACATCTACAAATATATTCATGTGTCTACATAAGAGAAAAGATAAAGTAAAATATGCATTCTGGCAAAAGGCAAAGCCTTTTGAAGAAGCAGGTGGTGAGGAATTGGTAGTCTGCTAACGTCAGTTGAGAATCTTAATTTGGTGGGCTGTCAGGGTTGCATACATTTTTTTTCTTTTAATTTTTTTATTGGCATATCTTTTTTTTTTTTTTAAAGAAACAGGGTCTTGCTCTGCTCCTCAGGATGACTCAGTCATAGCTCATCATAACCTTGAACTCCTGGATTCAAGTGATCCTCCCACCTCAGCCTCCTCAGTAGCTACGGTTGCAGACACATGCCATCATGTCTCACCAATTTTTTTATTGTTTGTAGAGACAGGGTCTTATTATGCTGCCCAGGCTGGTCTTGAACTCCTGTTCTCAAGTGATCCTCCCGCCTTGGCCTCTCAAAGTTCTGGGATTACAGATGTGAGCTACCGCACTCAGCTATTTGGCATATTTTGATGTTGCTTTATGCTACTTGTGTAATAAATGATTATTTTTAAAAACAATCTTGAACAACCATCAGAAGAGTAGCTCTGTCTGCAGCAGGCCTAAGACAAGGCAAGGGACAGGATGGGGAGAGAAGTAGCCCAGGTTATCAAGAAGAGGTGGTAAGGCTGTAAAATTGTGTATCAATTCAGAAAAGCACTTTAAAGATCTTATTCACTGACTGTTCGAGAGAAGGAGACCAGGTTATCAAGAAGAGGAGATCAAGTATATATACACAGAAGACCTCCAGCAGCCTCCAGGGAGGAGGGGCTGAGAAAAAAACATCTGTTGCAAGGTCAAAAATGAGAGCCATTTAAATTGTGGTATGCTCATACAATGGAATATTACTCAGCAGTAAAGAACACTACTGATATTTGCAGCAGCATACAAGAATCTCATAGACTTTATGTTGAGTGGAAGGTCTAGACACAAAAGAATACATACAGTTTGACTAAATTTAATGAAATTCTAGCAAGTGTCAAACCATGGTGACAGAAAGCAAGAATGGGAAAGATTGACTGCAAAGGGGTAAGGGAGAGTTTGGGGGTATGATGGGAATGTACTGTAACATGATTATGCTGACGTTAACATGCATTTGTCAAAACTATAATACTATAAATTTAAAACAGGTGCATTTTCTCATTGCAAAGTGTACAGTAATAAAGTTAACTTCTAAAAATAGAGGAGGGGATTTGGGGTGAAAACCTGATATGTGGTTTACATTTGCTTTTTTAGTTTGTTGGTTGTGAGACAAGATCTCCCTGTGTTGCTCAGGCTAGTCTCAAACTCCCAGGCTCAAACATTCTTCCCACCTTGGCCTCTGGAGTAGCTGGGACTACAAGCTCATACTGCCACACACAGCTACATTTACTCTGTGCACGTGCTTGGTGGTATTTATGACTGAGTGAGGCAACAATTAAAATTGTTGTCCATTGGTGTTCAGGAGGCCGAGTTTTTAAGCATCCTAGAGAAGAGCAGACTGAGCCTCTGTCTACCTCTGCACAGAGGACTCTCTGCAGAAGAGACCAAGATGAACAGGTGTAACTCTCCTCTCTCTCCTCTCCCTGCAGGTCCCAAGCAACCCGGGAAAGGAGGATGACATGATGACATGCTTACCTTCATCACGCTGATGAGGGCCAACTGCCCAGCCCAGGGGCATCTTCATCAGGAGAGCACCAGATATGTGGGTTGGCCAGAGGTTTTGTTTTATTTTCAGAATGTGATGTGCATCCCCACAAAGAGACAGGTGGGCAACGTCATGAAAAGCAGCCCCAAGAAAATAACATTCTTGATGACTATCGACAGGTCCATATTTCCACCTCTGACCCACCCACTGAGTGCTCTGCCTTGTGCAGTCAAGCCCTGGGGCACTGGCCTGACCCCACCCTGCTGTGGGAGTGGGGAGAGAGGCCAGCGATGACCCTGGCCTTTGGTCTCAATTCACTCCTTCTTCAACAGGGGTAGAAGTCGTGAACCCAGTGCCTGCCCATTTTGATGACCTGGAGTGAAGGGCAGTGCAGACCAACAGTAAGTGTCCTTAATACCTGGCTTCAAAAGGCAGGCCAGACCAGTGCAGAGCGGGTGGGAAGGCATGTGAGGAACACCTTACTCTGTAAAAAGAGGAGTGGTCAAGAGGGAAGGGTCACAGCAAGTTCCAGCTCCCATCAGCTCCAGGCAAAAGAAGGTAGATTTATATATGCCAGAATGAGAAGGTAGACTGAGGGCAAAATAATATTTTCATGTAAGGAATGTAAGACTGTGAAGACTTTTTGATGAGGAGATTCTCAGAAGCTCCAAAAGTTAATTATCAGTTGTAGCTGTGTTAAGAGAAAATGAATGATGATAATGAATCATAATTACAATTGATATGTGTTTGTAGCCTCCTGGTTTAGAGAGCACTTTTGTTTAAACTATTATACTTGATCTCCATGGCAACATTAAAAGCAGGGAACATGTTATAGCCCAGGCTCAAGGTAAGGCTGTAGAATTGTGTATCAATTCAGAAAAGCACTCTAAAGATCTTATTGACTGTTCAACATTGTTAGCTAGAGTAGGTTATGTTACTGAAATTACCTAAAGCATGTTTAGATCTTTGTGATATTCGTAGAGACATCTTTGAAGTCTCCATGCTGTGGGGCAGGACCAGGTCCAGATGGCATCTCTTCATTTTCAGTCCTTTCCTGGTGCACTCGACAGACAGTCTCTCAATGTGTAACCCATGCCCATGCTGTCCCTTGGCTTATATGTTTGTCTATAAAGCTAAGAGTTTATGATTTACTTTGCTTAGGACTTTTTGTTTTGTTTTGTTAATATTTGCTGTTATATAATAAAAATTTTACTAGAAAAAAACACCTAAATTCATGAATCACATTGAAAAAATCCCTCAGTTGACCATGCCCAGGGAAAACCAGCCTATGAAACCCAGCTGGACATGAGAGCAGTCCCCCTGAAGGCCAGCACAGGAAACTGGGAGCAGTGGAGAAAGGCCTCTGATACAGAAAAGATGTGTATCCCATCTTCCCCCCAGGGATGCTGGAGAAATACCACACTGCCAGTGGTAGAACTGCTTTGCCCTGGGCAGACATACACTGCTATTATGTTAGTAGGAATATTATCACCGTTTTTTATGAATGCCCTCTCTTCTTTCTGCGGGTACGTTCTGTCTCTCTGGAGGGGCCAGGTCTCATGGAAACCTGAAAAGCTGTGTGCAGATGAACACCATGAGTCAAAGGTATGGAGAGCTGACAGGTGGGTCCTCGAGAAGGTCTCAGGGACCCTCTTGCCCTGGGCAGCTTGTTGGGGAGACCTGCCCGCCTGAGGCCCGTAGCCAAAGCCCTTCTGTCACTGAGAGATAACCTGCCCTTGCTTCTTCCCGCCCTCACGTACCCCTCCCTGCTCTGAATCCCCACTGCACTACCGTCACAGTAGTCACTGCACTGGAGCTGAATTTGATTCTGTCTCCCCAGCTTGCTTGTGACCTCCAAGGAGACCAAAACTGTGCCTCAAGCTGTGAAGAGAGGTAGGGGAATGAAAGGATTAGCCTGCGTGGAAAGGGGAGGCTTAGGGCCCCATCCCTGCTCTGCCGGGGAACACCTGTAGGACTCTGCACCTTTTTCCCATCTGTGAAAGGGAGGCATAAGCTCTGCCCACCTCATAGGGTTTAGAGCTACACACCGTCCAACATGGTAGGCACTAGCCAATGTGACTAATAATCATTTTAGAGCATTGCTAGTCCAAATTCAGATGTGCTCTAAGTGTAAAATACACACCAGATTTCAAAGACTAGTACCAAAAACTGAATATAAAAATCCCTCAATAAATTGTATGTTGATTACATGTTGAAATAATATTTTTGATATATTGGGTTAAATCATATCTTATTAAAATTTATTTTATCTGTTTCTTTTTAAAAGGTGGTTACTAGAAAAATTATAGTTACATAGGGCTTGCATTATATTTCTTTTGGACAGTGCTGATTTAGAAAACAATGCACTACTCAGCAAAGAACTACTCAGATGGATAGAATTATTACAACCCTAGCCAGACGCAGTGGCTCATGCCTGTAATCCCAGCACTTTGAGAGGCAAAGGTGAGAATATTGCCTGAGCCCAGGGGGTTGAAACCAGCCTGTGCAACATGGCAAGACCTCATCTCTACAATAAATCAAAAAATTAGCTGAGCATGGTGGTGTGCCCCTGTGATTCCAGCTACTTGGAAGGCCAAGGTGGAAGGATCACTGTGCCTAGCAGGTTGAGGCTGCGGTGGTTGTGAGCATGCCACTACACTCCAGCCTGGGCGCCAGAGTGAGACTCCAACCTAAAAAAAAACAAAAAAATCTGTTTCTTCTGTTCCCTTTTCCTTGAATCTTGAAGAATATGGGCAGAGCCAGGAGGAAGGTTTGACAAACTCCTGTCAAGCCTAAGTCTTGAAATTTTCTAGCTAAAAGAGTCAGATAGTTCACCCATTCCCACCCCATCTCCTAATACAGATAAAGAACTGAGATCTGGAGCAAATTAAATGGTCTCTCTAATGATCCGTCAGCAAGATCATTTCCCAGTAGTTTGGGGACTTTTCTGTCCAAGCAGCCACTTCCAAATATCTTTTGTAAATGAGCTTTTATTTTTATAAAACTGCTTTTTTTGATCACTCACAGATTTTTTCTCCCTTCAGATCTGCCCAGTTTTCTTCAGTGACCTAATAAATCAGGTCTAAGTTCCCCATCCATACAAAAGCCCTGGGGTTGGCAGAATCCAGGTAAAGTGGCCCTGACAGGAAAACATCAAACTCAAGTGATGCCCTCTTCCTAGGCTTCCACTTGCTCAGCTCTAAGATGGGCCCATCGCCTCCTCACCTTGTATTTACCTTGGGCAAAGGCCCGAAGAAAAAGAAACATGCATGTAAGTCTTTTGTGAGTAGATCATCTGTCAGAAATGTGTGAGACCCACATTGCTAACTATTAATAGATAAGAAAAATAAGCGAACGTGTTGGTGCAATATCCTCACAGGGTCGTCACCCTTCAACAGCAGGAGCTACAAACTATGAGCACCTGAGAGTCTAAGATCATCCAATCCCCATTTCACAGATGAGAAAACTGAGGCCACAGAAGAGGAAGGAAAGGGGCTGGCCCCAAAGCCAGAAACCAAGATTGCAGATGCCTAGGGAGAACACTTTGTAGTAGCATCTTTTAGAAATTTTTTTATATACAGAAAAAAATAGTCCATAATCTCCCCCAATCAGAGATAATCCTATCAACTGTTTAGTATCTTTACTAGGTAGTCCTTTCTACTTATGAGAACATGCCTGTACAAACGTCTGATTCAACTACGATGTTTTACAATTCGTTTTCCCCCTCTGAAAAAAATAGCAAACATGTTTTCCAAGGCAAATATCCTTTTACATGATTGTTACATTATCATTAATGATAAGGAATTACATTAAATAGACATGTAACAGACCCCTAATTATTGGGTGTTTCAGTTATCTCCCGTTTTTCTCTATTATAACAGTGCTACAATTAACATTCGTGTGAGGTTTTTCTTTTTTTGGCACACTTTCATGACTATTTCCTTTTTAAGGTTATTTATGATATTGACAACCACTCTCTAAAATGTTGTAGCTTTATACCCCTCCAACAATACCTGAGAGTACCCATTTCTTCAACCCTCCCTAACACAGATGAGGTTCATTTCTTCATCCAGTTTAACAGGTAAAATTTCCATTTTTCTGCTTACTGCAGAAAATTGAACACTGTTTATGGGTTATTGGCCATATTATTTTCTTAAATAACCTTCCTAGTCATATATTTTCTTTGTTCGCTTTTCTACTGTTGTCTATTGTCTTTTCCTTAATTTTTTCTAGGAGCTCTTTGCATATTCAAAATAGTAATCTTTTGTCTCACATGGTACAGTTCTTATTGGTGGTTTATATTTAATGTCTGGTGTTATTTTCATGATTATGGAGTTAACCCTATGAGTACTTCCTTTATCATTTCTGCTTTGTGTGGTTAGGGTAGTCTTTATACCATAAGAATAAAATTATCTGCGTTCTCTTCTAAATCTTATTAAAGATCATAATAAAGATTCCACTTATTAAAATTTATTTTTATGTAACCTGAAATTATTTTAGTTGTAGTATGATTCAGAATCTAACTTTGTTTTTCCTTTTTCCAGATGGTTACCCAATTGTTCCAACTATCTCATTTTTCCCAGGGTTCTACTACAGTGACACTAATGACATTTTGGGCTGGATAATTCTTTGTCATGGGGGGTTATTCCATGCATTGTAAGCTATTGGACAGCAGCATCTCTGACCTCTGTCAGATCCCAGTTACACCCGGTTGAGAACCACTGATATATCCTTTCCCTGGGGATTTGAATTATCACTTTTCCCACACAGTAAATTCTTACATGTCATATATACTTGGGTCTATTTCAACCCTTTCCATTCAGTTCCAGTGAGTTAATGTCTATTCTTAGACTAGTAATATCAGACCATGCTCATTATTGTGGTTTTGTATTAACTCAAATCAGTTTATGTTCTTGCTCTCCCAACTTCTCTTTTTAAATCCTCCACAAAGGACACTTAATCCTGTTGAACTATCAGGTGAGAATGGAACAAGAGAAAAGCCAGGCAGAATCTGGGGCAAGGGGGACCCCACCTTCAAGGAGTTGCACATGGGGTGTGGCCGGCTGACACATGGCTGCCTGGGGCAGATAGGAGAAAAGACGCCTGATAGGACCTAAAGCCATATATGCATGATCATCTGTTGCAACCTGGTGGGAAGGAGCTACAGAAAACAAAAACAGGAAGAGGGGGATGTGTTTTGAAATACTGGCATTACTAAGTGGGGATGGAGGAAGGATGGGGCAGGGGGAGCAGGACATTTGTGATTATTTACAGGGTAGCTAGCCATACATTGTTCCATGCAGAGTTGAATGTAGCCCTCTAGGGAATTAGCCCTTTAAGCCTTAGTTAAGTGGAAGAATCTTAGTTTAGTGGGCATGACTGAAGGTACCCTCCCTCGGGTCACGGAACTTAGGTTCCCTAACCTCTAGGAAGGAAGGTCCCACCTCTGCCAGGGATGATGGGATGAACAAGCCAGGGCTGCCTCTCCCAGAAGTCCATAGCACAGGGGTTCTAGCATTTCCAGTTTTGACTTCTCAGAAGGGACTAGCCATGGTTACCAAATTGTCTCCCCCATGTCAGGGGTTTGGGCTTGGTCTCCGACTGTCCAACAGCTCAGATCCAAGTAGTAACTGGCATCCTGAGGGTATCAGTTATGTTGGTTTCAGTTGAAAGAAAATATAACTCAAACTGTCTTAAACAGTAAAACAAATGTATAGGCCCACATCCCAGGAAAGCCCACAGAGAGGCTTCACCTAGTAGCTCAACGATATTACAAGGACCTGTTGCTTTCCTGGGCTCCATGTTCTCGCCACATGATATTGATCATCCTTGGTGAAGGCTTAGACTCCTGTGTTCCTCAGATGGACTTCTGGGACTGCGTGCTTCCCTCTCACAAGCAGTAGAACATTTTTGCTCCAAAATCCTTGCCAAGTCTTGAGATTCAGCCTGGCATGGTGGCTCATGCCTGTAGTCCCAGCTACTCGGGAGGCTGAGGCAGAAGCATCACCTGAGCCCAGGAGGTCAAGTCTGCAGTGAGCCGTGATTGTGCCACTGCACTCCAGCCTGAGTGACAGAGTGAGACCCTGACTCAAATACATATATACAGGCCAAGCGCGGTGACTCATGTCTGTAATCCCAACACCTTGGGAGGTGGAGGCGAGAGGACTGCCTGAGCCCAGAGGGTCTAGAGCAGCCTGAGCAACTTGGCGAGAACTTGCCTCTACAAGAAATCAAAAAAATAGCCAAGTGTGGTGGCGCACACCTGTAGTTCCAGCTACTTGGACGGCTGAGGCAGAAGGATCACCTGAGCCCAGCAAGTGGAGACTGCAGTGGCGTGAGCATGCCACTGCACTCCAACCTGGGTGATAGAATGAGACTCCAACTCAAAAAAAAAAAAAAACCTACATACAAGACCTGAGATTCACTCTGAATAGACCAGAGCAGTTCACATGTCCATGCTGGAGGAAAATAGAATGATCTGTCTTGATAGGCTTAGAGCTAGAATCACTGAAGTCCCCCACTAGATATCTGAGACTGCTGGAAGAGGGAAATGGATGCCAGGATATTCATAAATGTCCACTGCAACAGGCTTCCTGAAGGAGCGTGGAGGGAAGCAGACTTGACATGCTAGTGTCACTGGAGACATTTTGTTTCATACGTGTCCAATAGACTCACAAAATCATTTGTCTTTACTAGGTCTTTATAATTCTTCTCAAACTCAGGATTCAAAAAACCTGTCAGCCCCAGGATAAGGCTAAAGAAATGTAAGCACAGGAGATGCAGGTGACCTACATTGGGAACCAGAACCCTGATGCCAGGCAAAGCCAAGTACTCACTGCAAGTTCTGGTCAGTCTCTCAGTAAAGAGCACACGCAAAGCTCGTGACAAGTGTTTTGTTTGGGGAACAATTTGTGGTTCTTATAGCAAAAAGTGCACTGATGAAGGAAGCTGGCCTGCTGTAGCCAATGCCCTGCCTGAAATGCTTGACTGCTCCTGGGTGCCAGGGAGGGTGGGGTGCCGGGGTTGCAGCTACTCAGGAGACATCCTGCAAGGAAGCAAGCCCCAGCCTGGTGTCAGCCCAGTGGCTTTGCAAAGGCGATGCCTGAGCAGCCTCCCCATCAGTCCAATACATGCTGTTCATTGCTTGTCCCAGCAGTTTTGCATCTGCCTCCCCCCACTAGATCAGTGGCTCCCACCCAGGACCGCTCCTCTGTTTGGCAGAAAGTTCTGCAAAGTGAGGGTAGGAGCGTAGAAGACGAGCCCCCTCTTTCACACAGACTGTGGGCAAACCCAGGCTGAGCACGTTGTGGAACCAGCATGCCTCAAGTTTCCCCTGCAGTCAGGGTAGACCAAGCTGCCACAGGCCGTGGGGTTGCACTGGGAAAGCGAGCGCTGCATGCCAGACATTCAGAAAAAAACTGGCAATATCCCTGTAATTATCCATGAAAATCAGGCTGTTTTTTGTCCAACTCTCCACCTTTGTTTATTTATATGGGAGATCTGACCAAGAGTGCAAGACCCCAGCAACAAAACCCCAGAAATGGGTAACAGAGGCATCTCTACCATCTACGTAGCCAAGGGTAACCTCCCATGTGTTTTATTTTTCTTCCACTTCAATCACCTGTTTATTTGTGTTGACTTTGAAGGCCCCAAAAGCACAGGTCACGTGTTTCAGGGTAGGGATCCCCATTTCTGAGCACACATAGACGTCTCAATGGTAGGCCAAGTGCAATGTCTTACACCTGTACTCCCAGCACTTTGGGAGGCCGAGGCAGGGGGATTGCCTGAGCCCAGACGTTCAAGACCAGCCTGGACAACATAATGAAACCTCACCTTTACAAAAAAAAAACAAAAAACAAAATTAGCAGGTCATGGTGGCATGCACCTGCAGTCCCAGCTATTCAGGAGGGTGAGGCAGAAGAATTGCCTGAGCACAGGAAACTGAGGTTGCGGTGAGCTGTGATCATGCCACTGCACTCCAGCCTGGGTGACAGAGTGAGATCCTGACTCAAAAAAAGTCTCAATGGTGTTGTCTGTGTGACATCCAGACCTCCTGCTGGCTGCAGGATTTTCTGAAGGAGCTTTTGCCAAAACACACACCAAACATTGTTTCAATGGTCCTTAAATAATTTTCCATGCCCTCCCACCCAGTTTAGGAGGAGCAATCCAATTGGCATCTAGCAGTCTCATCTATCTTAGATTTGGAACTGTTCCTCCCTTATTGATCAGATGTTCTGTGTGGGCACCAAATAAGCTGTCTCCGCTTCGCTTTCATTTTCTCCACCGTTGCAATGACGCATTCCCTCATGTGCTTGGCTTTGTGACCTTGGATTGCTTTCCTGACCTCCACAATGCCTTCATCTTCTCATCTGTAACTTCCAGACTGAATTATTGTGAGTAATAAATGAATTAAAGCAAGTGAAGGTTACATTCACGCAAGTTATGACTAATTTTGCCTAATTGCTGTCTGATTTCCTTTTGGCCAAACCCATCTAACAATTACATGACACAGGAACTCTAAATTGTATCTATTCCATAATTACATATTTAATTACACATAAAGATGCACTTAAAGCAAAGACTAGAACAGAACACGGAATGATGAAAACAGATTGGGAATCATGGGTAGGTGATTTATAATGCAGTTCACCTAATGTGGGAAAAGTGAGCTCAAAAGAGTTGTATTGGATGGGCTTACAATTTTGAACTGCATTAAATGTACATATGCTGTGATATCCATGAACATCTTTCCTTTAGCTTCTACCTTAACTATAGCTCTATTGCTATGTAACAAAATATCCCCAAATTTTGTGACTTAAAACCAGAAATTTATTTTGCCTACACTTGGAAGATCAAAGATTTGAGAGGGGCTGGGTTTTATTGCTCTTCTCAGCTAACGTGGCATCAGTGGGGTGTCTCAGCTGAGGCTGGAGAGTCACCTTCCAACATGGCTTGCTCACACGGCTGGCAGGCTGGGGCTGGCTGTCAGCTGAAAGCTCTGCCAAGGTTGTTGGCTGGGAAGCGAGGGGAGGGGAGAGATCTTGGTTCCTCTCCATGAGTATGCATGGACTACCTCACGACACAGCAGTCTTAGGGTAGTCAGACTTCTTTTTATTTTTTATTATTTTAGTAGAGACGGAGTCTCCCTATGTTGCACAAGCTGGTGTCAGATGCCTGGCCTCAAACAATCATCCCACCTCAGCCTTCCAAAGTACTGGGATGACAAACAAGAGGCACTGTGCCCAGCCTGAGCTTTTTATGAGTAGGCATCTCACTGTTGTCCCGGCTGGAGTGCAGCAGCACGCTCACAGCCACCCTAGCCTTGACCTCATGAGCTCAGGTCATCCTTCCGCCTTAGCCTTCTGTCTGGAACTACAGGCGTTTGATACCATGCCCATCTAATTTTTTGATTTATTGAGGAGACAAGGTCTTGTCGTGTTGCTCAGGCTGGTCACAGACTCCTGGGCTCAGGTAGCCCTTTCACCTCCATCTCCTAAAGTGCTGAGATTTCAGGCGTGTGCCACCACACCCGACCCAGCCTCAACTTCTTTTATGGCAATTACCTTTCCCCAGGGCTAGTGTTCGAAGGAACAGGAAGTGGAAGCTGCCAGCTTCTTAAAGCCTGGACCTGGAGGCTTGCAGTCACCTCTGCCAAATTCTACAGATCACAGCAGTGAGAACGCAGCTAACTCCAAAGAGAGGGACACAGACCTCACCCCTATGGGAAGAGGGTCAAAGAATCCAGACCACAGCAGTGAAAATCCAGCTAACTTCAAGGAGAGGAGACACAGACTACAGCTCTATGGGACAAGGGTCAAAGAATTCATGGCCATTTTTAAACTGCCAGTTTTCCTTTTCCTCATTGGCGTTGTGTGCTGGTGCCACAGATGAGCCATTACCAAGGTTTCTTGCCTTGTATACTTACTTATATTCTTTCTTCCTTGCACCTCTTTGCCCCTCCAAATTCCTGGCCCTTCTCTCATACCTGCTGATACTCATATTCAGTTACGGGTTCAGAAGTGCTATGTTCCAATGACTTCATGCTAATCAGGAGCTTTGAAATCCGGTAGACCTGGTTTAGAACCAACTCTATCAATTATTTGCAGTGTCCCTGGAAAAGTTGCTTAATATCTGACAATATCTTTACCTGAGATAAGGCTACTTCATAGGATTCTAAGGAGAACTAAGAAATAACAGCTGGCAAAAATTTTAGCTAACTATAGCAAGTGTTAACAAAAGCATAGACTTGATACTCTTAAATACTGCTGATGGGAGTTTAAACTGGTTCAATTTTGGGACCAATTTGGCAATATCTGATAAGATTAAAAATGAGTATATACTACACTACAGCAATTCCACTCCTAGGTTTAGACCCTAAAGGCGCTCTTACATAGGTGTCCAGGGAAACCCATATAAGAATGCTCGTAAGGGAATATACCCAGAGAAACTCAAATCACTCTATGAAAACGAAACCTGCACATGCATGTTTACTGCAGCATTATTTACAATTGCAAAAACATGGAACCAACCGTGCTGCCCATCGAAAGAGGACTGGATTAAAAAATGTGGTACATATACATGATGAAATATTACACAGCCATAAAGAAGGACAAAATTATGAACTTAGCAGCAACTTGGATGGACTTAAAGGCTATAATACTGAGTGACCTATCAAAGAAACAAAGAACCGAGTATCACATGTTCTTACTCATAAGCAGACCTTGAACAACTATCATAATACTAAAAGAAAGGGATTGGCAGTAATGGGAAACTGCCAGAGGAGGGTGGGGCGGGACTGGCAGTAGTGGGAAACTGCCAAGGGAAGGGAGCATATCTCATCAACAAGGGTACCTGCATAATGAACATTTGTATACCTAACCCCGAATTGTACCCCACATCTTTAAAATTAAAAATTAAAAGAAAAAGAATGGTAATGAAAGCACTCTTTTTAATTGGCAAACATTGGAAATGTCCTGAACTTTGACCAGGAAAACAGATAACAAACTGTGGTAAGGTCATGAATGAGCCAGAACAACACATATTCACATGAAGGAATCTCACATCTATTAATATAATGTTAAGGGAGAAAAAAGGAATTTGCATGAGCATGCATATAGCATGAGATCATTTACATTTAGTTAAAAATATGCAAAACAATGTTATATCTTATTATATTTTATTTAGGAAGATTTATATACATATACATATGTATATATGTGCATGTGTGTAAAATAAATAAAAATAAATAATAAACACCAAATACAGCTGAAAACAATCCAGGTACCAGAATCTGTGGTGGTACCAGAGTGTTCATTATTTTATTCCTTATACCTTTTGTATGTCTGAAATACTTCACAACTTTTAAGTTTGTTTGTTTTGTTTCATAACCAACTGGTATTCCATGGAATAACATGAATCATCTTTATTCTTTCACTCCCCCTCTTACAGTTGTTTACTCCTCCCATTCTTGCACACAGACCTGTGTACGTGTGTGTAACTTCTTTAGAATACATACTTAAAAGAAAAACTGCTGACCCAAAGGAGTCACTTAGTTAACAAACCCCCTTCGAGCACCCACTATGTGCAGGGCAGTTTTAGGCTCTGGGGAGACACCAAAGAACTAGGACTCACATATCCTTACCCTGGTGGTGCTGACATCCCAGGAAGGAGGGGTATTAGTTTTTTATCTTGATAAACGCTACCCATGGATGCACACTTCCATCAGTGGCAAATGCTTGTTTATGGGCTGTGACTCTGCCTTAAAAGTTTTAAAGACCTACTTTCTATTACGTATGTAGCACAATGCTGGAAATGTGGCATGGTAGCAACTGCTGTCATTTTTACACAGACACACCAACCCTTGTCATTTCCTCAACTTCAAGATCCTCTCCTTCACTTCATCCTTAAGATAGAAAACAGTGTTTCCATTTTTACAAAAGCTCAAATGAGCCTGTGACTAAACTCATGAAAACGTTCTAAATCTGGTTACCTGCACTGGACCAGCTGAGTTGAAGTGGATTTTGAGAACAGTCACCATTTTTTTCTTGAAGGTGAAAAATTAAATCTATAAATATACAATGTGGTCAAATATGAATGGTGGACAGATTTTTTTTTTTTTTTTTTTGAGTTGGAGTCTCACTCTGTCGCCCAGGCTGGAGTGCAGTGGCACACCCACGGCCACACCGGTGTCAACCTGCTGGGCTCAAGAGATCCTTCTGCCTCTGCCCTCCAAGTAGCCGGAACCACAGGCACGCACTATCACGCCCGTCTAATTTTTAATTTATTGTAGAGACGTGGTCTCACCAAGTTGCCAGGGCTGGTCTCAAAGTCGTGAGTTCAGCCAATTCACAAGCCTCAGACTCCCAAAGTGCTGGATTACAGGCCTGAACCACTGTGCCCAGCCGGTGGACAGATTTTTGAGAGTGCTGGTTTGAAAGCAAGACATGGCAATATTCCTAGTTCAGTCTCTTCATTTCTATCCAATGGAGTGAAACAGTGAACACTAATTTACCCAGTGTGGCCTATTTAGGCTGCCTGTTTCCAGGTCCTCAACTCTGCAAGCATCAAGAGGGCTTTTAAAAATCTTGATACCCAGGCCATAACTATGCCAATTAAATCACAAAGCCCTTGGATGGGACCCGGGCCTCAGTTCCTCACAGTCTGAAACACCAAGCGACACCTGTGAATTTGGGTTGTCTTTCCCCATCTCTCCATATGTAAAACACTAAGTCCTTCTTTTTGCTGTAAGTTTTTGCATTTGATCTTAGCTAAAAGACGAAAAGGGTTGGCTTTTATAATTCAAGTCAATCACAGATTCAATTGCAGTGACAACTGCTTAGGCTTAGGCCTTCGGACAAAGAACTCTAGCCGACCAGTTTCTGTTCTCCCCCCAGGCCTTAGTAACAGAACTTCAACTTTTAGGTGAGTATATGGCCACTCAACTGAAAACCACATTTTTTTAGAGCAGGGGATCAAGGAGAAGAGAAAGTTCTTCTTCACCAAAGAATGCCAACTCATACATATGCACAGAATGAGAAAAGTAGAAAACCACTTTACAACCACCTTAGTAATAACTGATTCAGGCAGGATTCATCAATGGATACCAGGCCGTTGGCTGAAAGATTGCTGAGGCATGTAACAGTCATGCAATCTCAACGTATTACCCCCATAAAGAATGCAATCATTCCAAGGAGAAAGGATCCTTCCACAGTGGGGAAACCTGGCAGATACCACCTGTGTCAGCTGTGAAGCTATATCTCAACTTCAAACCCAGCCCTCTATACTCCGCTCTGATGCTAGGGTTGGGACTCTTCCAATAAGATTTGTGTGCCAGGGCCTCCCCTGTTTCACTCTGCCATTAAGGAGAGCCCTCAGGCTGGAGGGAAAAGGAACTTACTCCTCAGTTGCTTCCTGTTCCCAAAAAGGTCACCTCACATTTCTTCAGTCTGACAGCAGGGGTTCCTTCTGATGTAACAGCTGAATCCTGTGAACAGTTCTTCATTCAGTTCTTGCAGAACCAGCCTTCTCATGTACCTCTTAAAGTCACCAGCCATAAGAATGCCCTTCTCAATGGACATGGCCCAGGCCCATGAGCCTCTCTTTCAAACTGACACACCAGCATCAGCCAAGCAGTGACCCTTCCTCAGAGGTTTCACAGGAGTTCTTCTCTAAGCTTCTAAACTTTTAGTAATTCTTACCTCTTCTCTTTGCTCATACAGCCTCTGTAGTTGCTACCTCCACGATACCTTGGTGTTAATTTCTTGCCATTTCAGTTACTCAATTGACACTTTACACCTAGTTAGCAGCTCTTTTATTAAACTGTTAAAATAAAATAACTATCATTTATGTCTCCTTGACTGTATCCTGATGCAAAAACTAGTACCAGGAGTGGGGTTTATGTTCCGCACTCTGGCATGTGCGTGTATCTTACTAAGACATCTAAATTACTTACTATTGATCCCTTAGTAAGTGATTTGACAACTGACATCTTTTGATCTCAAAGTAACAGTCACATGTTGAAGATATAAGCTAGAAAGAACCAGTCTTTACACCCTGATATCCATGGAGCCATTATAACAGGCCTGGGCTTATTTTACTTGGGAGAAAAATAAAACTTTCTTCTTTGTTGTTCAGATTTTTGTCACTCACAGCTGCTTAACCTAATTTAATTAATACAGAGTCATATACTCTTGTCTTCAAAGGCAATCCATCAAAATTAAATCCTTCATTTCGGGCTTAAAAAATGAAGTTACAGTTAAGGAAAATGACCTGTCTCACCAAAATCAGGAAAAAGTCTAGGGAATCAATGCCAAGTAGAATATTATCATGTCAAGAAAAGTTACATATATTTACTTGAAGAGTGAGATCAGTTAACAAACACTATGAAGTGCTTAAGAATTCAGACACTGTACATACTACATGCATAATTTTATTTAATCCTCATGAAAATCCTGTGACATAAATACCATTATTTCACCAGTCTTTAGACAAGATAACTGAACTTTGGAAAGATTAATAAGCCCAGGTCACACAACTTGCAAACAATGGACCTGGAATCTGAATATCGATAGATCTGGCTCCAAAGCTTATACCCCTAACCACTATACTACATTGCACACAGGAGGTCATCACTGACAAATCTCTGCTTTCAGTAGAAACTTAGAATTCAAGACCTTTCTTTATGGAAGACAGTAATTCTATATGAAGCATGACAGAACCATTCTAAGAAAAAATAAAGATTCTAAACAGAAGTATCACTCTTACCAACTCTATAACCCCAAGTTGACAATATTTCCCAAAACCTAGCAAAACCAATCACATCTGGGCTTTCGGGGAGCTTGCAGGAAGCCAAGACCTTAAATTTTTAAAAAACGGCCTCCCTTTCAAATCAATAAGGTATACATAAGGTCTATTATAGGACTGTTCACTAATGGACGATATTGATGATCGTTTCCAGAACCCTCCAAAATTTTTAAATTGAAATTTAATTTAATAAAAGCTCCTAGAAAAAGAAATCAATAGGCACTTGTTTTTATAGGCTGATGTTAGATCTCTAATGGTCCTTGTACGCAGCATAGCTCTCCCTGGAATTTCCAAAGGTCCGTTATCCTTAATGCTAAACTAAAAAGTACTAGTTCACTTTAGGAACCAAACTGGCAACTCAGCTGCCAACTATTATTTTGCAAAGGAGGACACAGTTAGTTGAAAATTATATTTTTCCAATTAGCACAGCGGGAAACACTGCTGAGGCATTCATCCCAAGCCTGCAATTAGAGAACATTTGCTTGCTTCTAGAAATAGAATGAATGGGAAGTGGAGACCTGCTATCTAGGTCTTCAACAATAATACCCTGGGAGGGGAGATCTTGCTACCATTTCAGCAGTTCCCAGAAAATAAGCATCTTGCTTCTTTTAATCAAGTGCAGTAACATTCTCCACTGTACCACAGTATGTTCAAAAGAGACTAAGAAATCCAGCATCATCTCTGAATCCAACAAAAGGGGTTTACATAAAAGCTTGCTTGTTAGAAAGGCCAAGTACTACAGCACAACTGCCAATGAGCAGATCTGATGTTTTACTTTAGTAGTAGTTTTAAAAATCTACTAATAAAGTCTCAAAAGTCTCCATCTGTCACAAAAGTAAGTTTGGTATGAGCACCTTCACAATCTCCAGCTAGCTGACCCTTTCTCAGTTTTTCGTATCCAGTGAGTACCTCATTATGTCTTAGGTGAAACAACAGACAGTTAAAGAATTTATCTCTCTCTCAAGTACAGTGAAGGCAGAAGACGGTGTTAAAAAGAGAAACAACTTTGTTTCTTCCCCCTGGACTGTTGCGAGAGAAAGAGAACCAACTTTCACACCATGAGGCATGAGTTCAGCAACTTCATCAAAAGTTAGAGCACTAAACAAGATTTTGCTGTGAGTCAAAAGAAAAACATCGGAAATTATGAGCATGCTATCTTAAACCCTGCAGAAATACCACGGTGGACAATGGGTTTTAATAGACCAGACATCCCCATACTATTAAATTTTATAGGGAACACCACAACCCAACTTTAATGAGAGTATCTTAACTTTATACCTGTGGTCTCTTAAGCAGCTTTATATTACCTGAAGGTGAAAGAACGAAAACTAATCCTTTTCTGCCAATAAGGAATGACCTGTTGAAAGCATTAGCTTGGCCCAAAATTTCACCCCAGTTTGCAACATTCATGGCAACTTGCAGGTAAGCACATGCATGACTGTACAACTATCTTGTTCTCAGCTACTATAGAGTCATTGATGGTTATTCTGTGAATAAAACCATTTGATTTCTAGACACCAAGGGGCTTTACGAAGGAATAAGCAACTTCGTCTCTCAGATTCTGCAAGTACATGTGTGTACATATGAAGCTGGAGGGAAGAAAAGGAACTCACTCTGTTTGCTTCCTGTTCCCGCAAATGTCACCTCACATTTCATCACTCTGACAGCAGCAGTTCCTTCTGAAGCAGCAATTGAATCAGAATATGAACAGGCAAAATGCCTAGGAAGATATGCAAACTATTGACAGTGGTGTTCTTTGGGTAATGAGACTGGGAAAGAGGTCTTTCATTTCCTACTTTTTTTTTTCTGAGTTGAGTCTCACTTTGTCACCAAGGCTGCGTGCAGTGGTATGAATCTGGCTCTCCAGTCTTGACCTCTTGGGCTCAGGTGATCCTTCTGCCTCAGCCTCCCGAGTAGCTGGGACCACAGGCATGCCCCACCATGCCGGGAGCTAATTTTTTTAATTTTTTGTACACACGAAGTCTCACTATGTTGCCTAGGGTACTCTTAAACTCCCAAGCTCAAGCAGTCCTCCTGCCAAAGTGCTGGGATTATAGGCATAAGGCCACATTCAGCCCCATTCTCTACTTTCTACACCTAATTGTTAAAAAAAAATTTTCTTAGGCCAGGCGCGGTGGTTCCTGTCTGTAATCCCAGCACTTTAGGAGGCAGAAGTGAGAGGATTGTCTGAGCTTAGAGGTTTGAGATCAGCCCGGGAAATTTGGTGAAACCTCGTCTCTCTACAGTAAATTAAAAAATTAGCCGGGCGTGGTGGCACACCCCTGTGGATCCAGCTAGTTGGAAAGCTGAGGTGGAAGGATCGCCTGAGCCCAGCAGATCAAGGCTGCGGTGGCCTTGAGCATGCCACTGCACTCCAGCCTGAGAAAGAGTGAGACTCTGACTCAATACAATAAAATAAAATAGTAAAACTACCATTCATTTAGTATACTGTAATTTAAAACATTAAAAGCCAGGCTCGGTGGCTCAGCCTGTAATCCCAAGCTTTGGGAGGCTGAGGTGAGTGGACTGCCTGAGCCTGCGGGTTCAAGACCCACCTGGGCAACTTGGTGAGACCTCATCTCTACAATAAATAAAAAAACTAGCCAGGCGTGGTAGAGCACGCCTGTATTTCCAGCTACTTGGAAGGCTGAGGTGGAAGGATCGCCGGAGTCCAGCAGGTTGAGGCTGCAGTGGCCAGGAGTGTGCCACTGCACTCCAGTCTGGGCGACAGAGTGAGACTCCAATTCAAATAAATAAATAAATAAACCGGGCTCAGTGGCTCAGCCTATAATCCCGCACTTTGGGAGGCTGAGGTGAGTGGATTGCCTGAGCCCGCGGGTTCGAGACCCGCCTGGGCAACTTGGCGAGACCTCATCTCTACAATAAACCAAAAATTAACCGGGCGTGGTAGTGCATGCCTGTAGTTCCAGCTACTTGGAAGGCTGAGGCGGAAGGATCGCTGGAGTACAGCAGGTTGAGGCTGCGGTGGCCGGGAGCGGTCACTGCACTCCAGTCTGGGTGACAGAGTGAGACTACAACTCAAAAAAAAGAAGTTACACATGGCTTTTTGACATACATGGGGGATTGGTGCCCTGGACCCCCACATTGTTCAAGAGTGAACTTTAATATCAAAGCTAGCAGCAATCTACATAAAACAGTAATAATAAAATAAAATAGCCCATTCAAACAGAACTTTGGTTGTTAAAAGTTATGAGTTGATCCATGGGTGCTAACATGAAAATGCCTAATTGCTACAATAATCCCAGTGGAGTATTGTCATACATACTCCAAGATCACAAGAAATATTAACAGGGAGGAGTGGGAAACTTTAAGTTGAATAGTAGCTCTCGCCTTTTTTTTTTTTAATTGAAAGAGCCTGTTCCTCAGGCTGGAGTACAGTAGCACAATCTTGGCTCACTGCAGCCTTGACCTCCTGGGCTCAAGTATTCCGTTTCCCAAGTTGCTAGGACTTCAGGCACATGCCACCATGTCCTACTATTTTTTTTTTTTTTTTAGTTGGATTCTCACTCCGTTGTCCAAGCTGGAGTGCAACCACTCGAGTCAACCTGCTGGTCTCAGGTGATCCTTCTGCCTCAGCCTTCTAAGTAGCCATAACTACAGGCGCACGCTACCGTGTCTGGCTAATTTTTTGATTTATTGAAGAGTTGAGGTCTCGCCAAGTTGCCCAGGCTGTCCTAGAACCTGTGGGTTCAGGCAATCCACTTACCTCGACCTCCCAAAGCACTGGAATTACAGGCTTGAGCCACCACACCTGGCCACCAGCTCTTTTTTAATATCATATAGAGATAGGAGTCTTGCTATGTTGCCTGGCTAGTCTCAAACTCCTGGCCCCAAGCGATCTTCCCGCCTTGGTCTCCCAGTTTGTTGGGATTACAGGCATGAGCCACCATGCCTGGCCTCATTTACTAGGATATACACTTCGCCTAAGAATGACATAAGGCTAAATGATGAGCAGTCCAGATGACTAAAATATGAACAAAAACCATGAGAACGCATTTTCTAAAAACTGTAGGCTTTATTCAGTTAAGAGGTAGACAGATGAACATGGAAGGCTGTTCCATTTAACTTGCCCAAAGCTCATATTCCACTTCATTCATCCATCCCACGCTGCCAGAAACCTTAAATAACCAAGATTGCCAAAAGACATTTTCTTCTTAGCAATAATAGTCAATAACTGCTTGCAAAGAAGTTACTACTAAATTTTCACTGTATCCAAAGAACCTCATCCCTCTAAGAAGTTCCCACATATGCCAATAGAACTGCCACTACTGACAGGAGGGCAGAGTACCAATGACTCTATTTATATAAGAGACTACAAGGGAAGCTTTAGTTACATTTTTTTGTTGTTAAATCCCTGTGCATGTTAGGGCAGAAGCTGGTGAAACCAACAAAAAGCAGAGCACATTCTGTCAAACGGCTCTGCATGGTTGTTTAAAACCAAAAAACCACAAGTTATCTTGAGAGACAACATAAAAACATAATGGAATTGAAGCCTGATACAAAAAGTAGAGAAGTATGTACAGGAATTCACAGCCCAGAAGGAAAGGGGACCTCGGCAGGAACCAGTGGAAACCTGGCTATTTTACATAGCTAATTTTGAGACAAGTCATATTTAGCACAAAGCAATTATAATAGCACAAGTTAACACTTGCCCCCCTTGGCTCCCAAACTTTACAAAGACTCTTGTCAGTCTTCGGTAACACTGTAATCTTCAAGGGAGCAAGAATATGTAAGGTGGTCCCAAACATTGACACAAATTTTCATCTCAACAGCTTCACATTCTGAGGATGACATATTTGAAGACTGCCATGATGGCAGCACTGATAACACCAGAAATGGGGACTGTGACAAACCAGGCCATAAAAATGTTGCGAAAGAGTCGCCAGTCAACAGCTTTCTTGGATCGCAGCCAGCCAACAGATACAACAGAGCCCACCTACAGAGAAACAGATCAAGGAAACTGATTACTACAGTGCCAATGGCATTTTGGCAGGCAGACACCCAAGACTGTTTAGGCAGAGCCCCCCACAACTAGATGATGCCAATTCCATGAAAACTGGCCTACAACAGATTAAGATTGGAAGATGAAGACAACATAAAAATCCAGTCATTAAACTTGTGCTAACTATGGTAAAATACAAGAACACTTCTTTTTCCCCTTCTGAGTTACTATAGAATTTAATAAACATATACTGCTTTTAGTAATAAATTCAGTTTTAAGTTTTCCAAAGATCATTTTGAGGGTGACTGATATCAAACCTAATAAACAATTGCCTGGAGAAACATCTTGGTAGAAAAAGTATGAGTCAGCGCGCTCCATGACGGTCCAGCTTAATTCATTAAAGGAAATCAGTTTCTTCCTTTTCTTTTTTGCTTAAAGAATTAGGAAACTGGTTTCTTCTTATAAAAAAAGTATTAAGCTGGGCTCGGTGGCTCAGCCTGTAATCCTGTGCCTTGGGAGGCTGAGGTGATTGCCTGAGCCCATGGGTTCGAGACCCGCCTGGGCAACTTGGCGAGACCTCATCTCTACAATAAATCAAAAAATTAGCCAGGCATGGTAGCGCACACCTGTAGTTCCACCTACTTAGAAGGTTGAGGCGGAAGGATCGCTGGAGCCCAGCAGGTCGAGGCTGCGGTGGCCGGGAGCGGCCACTGTACTCCAGTCTAGGAGACAGAGTGAGACTCCAATTAAAAAAAAAAATTATTATAGGATCATCAAGCAATCTTTTTTTATTTTTGAGTCGGAATCTCACTCTGTCGCCCAGGCTAGAGTGCAGTGGCACACTCATAGCCACCGCAGCCTCAACATGCCAGGCTCCAGCCATCCTTCCGCCTCAGCCTTCCAAGTAGCTAGAACTACAGGTGCGCGCTACCATGCCTGACTGATTTTTCATTTATCATAGAGATGAGGTCTTGCCAAGTTGCCCATGCGGGTCTCGAACCCACAGGTTCAGGCCAATCCACTCACCTCAGCCTCCCAAAGCTTGAGATTATAGGCTGAGCCACCGAGCCTGGCTATATCTGCACCTTTCAACTGTACTGTGAAAAAGGGGACAGTTTAGAAAAGACCAGTTCACTTGTGCTTGATGACAAGTTTGCAGCAGCCAGCTTCGGATTTGTTTTATTTTCACCCACAGTCAGTATGAGGAGAGTGAAAATTTTGCTGGTCGTGAATGTGTTAAGACTGCTTAGCCGGGTACTGCACTCCAGTCTGGGCAACAGAGTGAGACTCCAACTCAAAAAAATAATGACCTCTCCAAAGAAAAAGAACATAATGGCGCTAAAACAGAAATGACTCTGAAGATAAAAAAAAATTACAACAGTCACTGTCTAACTTGTAAACTCCTAAAGACTACAATTGCACAAAACTTTCTAAAAGTATCAGAGACGAAAAAAATTTTCCTTTTTGAGTCACGGTCTCAGTCTGTCACCCAAGCTGGAGTATAGTGGTATGATCATGGCTCACCGCAGCCTTGACCTCATGGGCTCTGGCGATTCTTCCAATTCAGCCTCCCAAGTAGCTGAGATTACAGGCATGTACCACCACATACAGATAATTTTTTGTAGATACGAAGTATCACCACGCTGTCCAGGCTGGTCTCAAAATCCTGGGCTTAAGCAATTTCCCTGCCTTGGCATTGCAAACCGTGCCTGATCTCAGAGATAAAAATTTAAAGATATTAGAACCACTTGAAAGATACATACTTACTTTACAATGTGTTGTGCTGATGGGAAGGCCAATATTTGACGCAATTACCACAGTGAGAGCAGATGCCAGTTCAATACTGAAACCACTACAAACACAAAAAGATACTTATCAGGAATTTAGTTTGAGTCATTTGATAAGCTAACACTACCTCAAGATAACACAATCCTGTTTTGTTCTCCTCAGTGAC
Source organism: Cephalopachus bancanus (assembly GCA_027257055.1). Taxonomy (NCBI): domain Eukaryota; kingdom Metazoa; phylum Chordata; class Mammalia; order Primates; family Tarsiidae; genus Cephalopachus; species Cephalopachus bancanus. Next base: position 770,953 of record JAPVLO010000380.1, on the reverse strand, counting down.
AAAACCTCCACTGACATCTTTATTTACTACAAACTGAAATCTACCTTAAATCAGGTCATAGAATGTTCCTTTTCCCTATTCTAAGGTTTGCAGTTCTATGTTCTTCTGGAAGCCCATTATTTAACACAGTTTGTGCTTTTATTTTGAAGAATTTTGTAAACATGAGTCTGGACTGCAGTGACACCTTCATGGCCACCGCAGCCTCAACCTGCCAGGCTCAGGCAATCCTTCCACCTCAGTCTTCCAGATAGCTGGTACCACAGGCATGTGCCACCATGCCAGCTAATTTTTTTTTTTTGTAAAGACAGATCTTACCATGTTGCTTAGGCTGGTCTCAAACCCCTGAGTTCAGGCAATCCTTGTCTCCCCCAAGAGTACATAACTATTCATTCTAACCACACCAAAATGTCATTTAGTTTAAGAGATCACTGGAGCTGAATGAATAAAATGTCTGATCAAAATGTTTACGGGCCACACAGTTAAGTAAAATTTTGTAAGTTCACATCAACAATAAGAATATCAGAAACGCATACAAATTTGGTTAGCATTCAACAGCATTACATCTCTGAAAAAAATGAACACTGAACACGGCCTCTCTGAGACCTGCTTTACCTACTTACCTAGAGGGTGTGATTGGTGTCAGATCCTTCCCCATGGTCTGGATAACTCTCCTTCCCCAAACCCACAGACCAATACAGATACCAACACCACCATAGAGTAAAAGCCATATTGGTGTCGCCACTTTTGAAGAAACACTTCCAGTGTCATAAACCAGATACAAAGCAACCAAAGGACCAATGGCATTGCTGGAAAAAAAGGAAGGAGAGGTGACTTTTTTCCAAGCAGAACTAAATCTTGGCCAGATCCAACTTGCTGAATGATGTATTAGGTCATCTAAAGTTTTCAAGTTCTTTTGGCAAATGAGCCTTTCTTTCAAAGGAAATGAATGGAACTCACAATATACACAACAGAAAAAAATAAATGCAGCTCTGATGGAGGGAACAGCACATGTGGCTTCTTTCCTCCTACAGGGAGCTTAAAGCAACACTCCAATAAATAGTTTACAAACCAAACTACAAAGTCATTCTATAGGGCAGTGATTTTAAGTTTTTCATCTTATATCCTTGTTTACTACCTTTTTAAAATGTTATTTTAATATTTTTTGAGACAGAGTCTCACCCTTTTGTCCAGTTGGAGTGCAATGGCCGGATCCCACTTCACCGCAGCTTTGAACTCTTGGGCTCAAGCCATCCTTCCACCTCATCAGCTTCCTGAGTAATTGGGACTATAGGTATGAGCCAGCATACCTGATTAATTTTTTTTATTTTTTTGTGATGATGAGGTCTCACTGTGTTACTCAAGCTGGTCTCAAACTCCTGACTCAAGCAATCCTCTCGCCTCAACCTCCCAACGTGCTGGGATTACAGGTATGAGCCCCTGCAGCCAGCCCCAGTTTACTATCAAAACTATCAAAGAACTAGATCTCATCTTGACAAAAGGCTTCTCTGTGAAAGACACCTGTGCTTACGTTATCTACAGAAATAATACTTAAAAATAAATATTCTTTGCAATCCCCTCCTGAATAAAATTTTACTGTCTTATTAAGTCAATAACTGCTATTACCTAATCCTATTTCAATTATCCAGTGTCCCATGGGTATTACGAGTACCACTTCCACAAGCGAAAGTTTATAAAATAAGATGGTTCAAAAATAGAGTCAGCAACACTAAGATTCAAAGTCAACTGACCTGACATCGTTGCCTCCATGGGCAAATGACCCAAAGCAAGCTGTGAGGATCTGTAGGAACTGGAAGAGGAGAGAGACTTCAGGTTTGTCCTGGTCATACCATTCTTCTAGAGAGCCACTACTTCCTTTTCTGTCACCCAGCCCCATCTCTGCCTTGACACTCATGTCCATCTCAGATGCCGAGTGAAGGTCAGACACCGCATTGCAGTAGCTGGTGTAACTGTCCATTCGAACGCGCTTCTTGGAGTCTGTGTTAGGCCATGTCAGCTTCTCCATTTCTTCACCTTTCTGTTCCCCTTCTTTGGCACGGAATGAATCCAGAGGCATGCCACATATTGCCATGGTATAGGAAGTATAGCTATTATTGCGCCTCAAGGGTTTGTCACCAGAGTCTCCCATGCAGTCTCCCACTTTGGCGAGATGTAACTTATGGAGGAGCTCTTTGTACAAGCCAGAATCTTTATGCACGGTGTGATACTGATAGTGGCCACTGGAGTTTATCTGGTTGCTGACAGTTTGATTAAACTGGACAAGGTTCCCATTAGGCAACTGCACTGTACCTAGTTGAGATCACAGAGGTGACACTCACTACACAAAGCATCAAGTTCAAAACAGTAAACCTCCTCCCCACTGCAGGTAACAAAGTGAAATTAGGAATCCCAACTCACCATTCATGGTGCCATCTAGGCTGGTTTCCTCTTTCAGGTCCATGCTGGGAAGCCTCTCTCGCTCTGGCGCTTCCTCCAAGTCTCCAAGTTTGAATGAGACTGTTCTCTCCTCCACCACAGCCCGCAGGGGCACAGTGGCAGGCCCCACCTCAGAAGTGGGATTCCTGTTTTCATTATCACCCAGAGACAACTTGGTCTCTTCATGGTCTTCTTTCAAGCTATTCTTTTTTTCCATTAAGGGGCTTTCAGAAGGACTGGATTTTATTTCTCCTAGAAAAAAAGGATTTGGGGTTTGGTTTTGAACATACTGCACCTTGTTCCATATTTCCTTCTTTCTCCCACCCCAAAACCTCATCTCAAAATAAAAACATATGTAAACTTCAGCTAAAATTCAGGATAATTTTCCTGCCTGCTTTATTATTTGCCAAGAACTCATCTTTCACTTGGGAAAAAGCCAGCAGTGCAGCACCCTGATTAGGGGTCTCGAACTTTTTCTGTTAAGGGCCAGATAGTAGATATTTTAGTCTGCAGGCTTCTGTTGCACATTCTTGTCTTTTATTATTTTTACAACTCTTTAAAAACTCTTCGTAACTCTCTGCTGACCCATTCTGCAGTCGAAGGTAGCTCAAGCATGAGGCTAGATTGTATCCAATTCATGTTCTCTCTAAAAAAATGTTATCTCGGGAGGGTGGCATGTAACACAAAGGGCACCAGGTCCTACACCAGGGGAATTGAGGGCCAATTAGAAGCCCAAACATCACCTGCACGCAGACGACTTATGTAGTTAATCCTTACATGTACCCCACAAGTCTGAAATAAAAGATAATTTTTTAAAGAAGAGGCTGGGCGTGGTGACTCATGCCTGTAATCTCAGCACTTTTGGAATACAGAGGCAAGAGGATTGCCTAAGTCCAGAGGTTCGAGACCAGGATAGTCAATTTGGTAAGAACTTTCTCTACAGTAAATCAAAAAATTAGCCAGCCGTGGCGACACATGCCTATAGTTCCAGCTCATTGGAAGACTGAGGCGGAAGGATCACCTGAGCACAGCAGGCTGAGGCTGCGGTGGTCATGAATATATCACTGCACTCCAGCCTGGGTTACAGAGTGAGATTCCAACTCAAAAAAATAGATAAATAAATAAATTTTTTTTAAGTATCTCCCAAACTTCAGTCCAAGAATTCAAGCAAAGTGACACAGCTCAATGCAGGCAACTAAAGATGACAACTTTAACTTCCACTTTTATAAAACAAAGAAAGATGTGTCTTATGGCTCTAAATTCCATAACCAGATCATGGGATATCTCCTACCTATCATGTCAGTGCCAGTATGCTGACCTATCTTTTCAGGCATCTCAATCAAAATATAGACGAGCACCAAAAGCAAGACTTATCTTCTCTCAGACTAAGGAAAAAAAATGAGGTCACAGAGCCCTGAAAGCTTCGTTCCCACCATGTACTCAGCACAGCCAGGCTAGCACATAACCTCTCAAAGCCTCCTCAGTTCAGCTGCAGTGACGCAGCATTCTCCCTATCACTGCAGTCTATGCATCCCTCAGCTTCTAAAGGAGAAGCTTTACATTGCTAACTTATCTTTTGACACTAACGAAAATTTACTTGGTATTTAATTACATAATATGTTGTAAAGACCTAAATGACTTCTTCACATGGTATTTAGAACTGTTTAACTCTAGAATTTGTGCTACAATTCTAGCACAAATACAATGTGTATTTATACAGTACACTGTTATACAATGTGTAATGTAACCTAGCACAAACACATGTGCACAGTAGACTGAGGTTTGCCTGTCTGAATCTGAAAGTATTTGGGGCAAATGTTTCCTCTACAAAAATACTTCATACTTACCCCTTATTTTTCACCAAGGTATCAACGCTTCTCAATTAATGTAGGCTATAACTTTTCTATATTACTGGTAACTGACCAAGGAATATTAAAAATTAAATGCCCAGCCTGTCTCTACAGCATGGGTTGAACACTATGACTAGGTTTAGTCATTTTAAGTTCACTTAAGAACATAGTTTGGACAACAAATCAACATCCTCAAATTTCCATTTAAAATCTCTTACTTTGCCAATCTATCCAAATAATGGATTTTTATATGTGGGCCAAACAGAAAAGAAACAAACACAACATTACTAGTTATGCTTTTCTGCTACTTACGTTCAATTTTTCTCTTCATCCTGGGACATACAAAGAACCAGACGATAAGGGCACAGAAAACTGCACATCCCACCGAGATGAGGATGGTACCCCACAGAGGAAGTGTGTCAAAGCCCAGCACTAGGAGATAAAATGGTGCATCTTGAAAACCCCAGGGCAATAGCCCCCTGCAATAATGTGTAAATTCTCCTGTGGGGATTGAGGGGTTCCCCAAGCCAGCCCATCACCCTTGACCAGCTGCTGCCAGCTTTCATACTACAGGATTTACTGTATTAGTGGTAATACAAATTTGGGAGAAAAACGCAATGATCATTTTAATAAACCCACATCAACCTGGCCCATTTAAACACCTGCTAAGTGTCCTAAGCTTTTGCACATACTAGCTTTTTTCCTTTCTTCACTTTAGAAAATAAAGGATCACCATACTGAGGACCTGCAACTAGGTATGAAAAAAAAACCGCATTCTACCCCCCAGCTCCTGATCATAACTGCTATATTCCATGCCCACATAAAAACTCATTTTAGTGTTAAAAAAGGAAGGTGCCTCAGGAGTCACATTCATCTCACTGATACAGTTTTCTGTAAAGGTTATCTCACCTATTGTACTAGCCTTCAATAAATCCTTTAACAAGATTATCTCTGAAAGTATTATCAAGCTAATATACAGAAAACAAGAATATCATCTATCAAAAGCTAATAGTTTAAGGAATCATTTTTAAAATTTTGCCTTTCACAAAAGTTTAGTAGTAATTTCACTAACAAACTTTATCTTCATAAAGAGATTTGCCTATCACCACTTTCCACACGGCTTAAGGATCAGTAATGCTAATCATCATCTGCTTGTCACCTGCATGCCAGTAGGCTCCAAACTTCCAGCCTCTACTAAAGACAGGAGCAAAGCACTATAAAGTCCTATTTAGGTCTACAAGATGTTACAATGAGCTTCAGCGACTCGGGAGTCTAAGGCAGGAGGAATGCTTGAGGTCAGTCTGAGCAACAGAGTGAAACTCCATCTCAAAAACCAAAGGTAAAAAATGAATAAATAAAAGATGTTATATAAAAGATTTGTAGTTGGTATCCAGGAATAGCTTATTTGTGCTTGTTTTGCTTCATTTTTTTTTTTTTTGCTTATTATGTATTAAATTGCAGATGATCCTTAACTTACAACAGGGCTATGTACCTATAAACCTTCATAGTCAAAAAAATCCTAAGTCAAACCAGTTAAGCCGGGGACTGCCTGTACTTATAAAATGGAATTTCTATTATACCCCAAAATGATTAATCTTTAGAAATCAGATATAAATCAAGGTCCCTTCAAAATTAAAGTTCTATGGTGACCATAAGTTTTTTCATTTCAATTTCTGCTTCCAATTTTGATCTTGTAGTCACACAAATTAAAATACACATGAAATTAAATTAATCCCTATCAATTCAAATTTGTCTACATTCCAATCAAAAGAGGAAATGAGAATGGTTTTTCTTGTAAATGATCCATAAAGGACAGACCAAAAATAACAAAGTTCCCATTTTCAAAATGACTGAAAGTTCTAATTTCACTCAACTATGAGCTTTGCTGCTACCACATAAACCATGAGTGCTTAGAACCTCATGGGAGACTTCTTAGTTTAGCATGAAGAACTCAATTTACACCAGAATGGAAATTTGGCATACAAGATTCTCTTCACCTGTACCACATGGTAAGCGTTCAGTATCCCATAAAAACAGTATTTTCATAAAGTTGTCTGTTTCTTTCCCGATTTTTCCAAGAATAAAGATTTAAAATATTTAGCTAATTCCATTATTGGTCAGTGACTCACTACTTCAGTAGTTTAAAAAGCAAGTCACAACCCATTAGTCAGAAGTTAAACCATTTCTTTGGGCCCCAGTGAGGATTAAAAGAAGTAAAGGAGCCGGACTCGGTGGCTCAGCCTGTAATCCCACGCCTTTGGGAGGCCGAGGTGAGTGGATTGCCTGAGCCTGCGGGTTCGAGACCCGCCTGGGCAGCGAGACCTCATCTCTACAATAAAACAAAAAATCAGCCGGGCGTGGTAGCGCGCCTGTAATTCCGGCTACTCGGAAGGCTGAGGCGGAAGGATCGCCGGAGCCCAGCAGGTCGAGGCTGCGGTGGCCAGGAGCGGCCACTGCACTCCAGTCTGGGCGACAGGGTGAGACTCCAACTCAAAAAAAAAAAAAAAAAAAAAAAAAGGGCTGAGCACCATGGCTCAAGCCTATAATTCCAGCACTTTAGGAGGCCAAGGCAAGAGGACTGCTTAAGCCTAGGAATTTGAGACCAGCATAGGCAGCATAGTGAGACTCTGTCTCTATTTAAAACAAAGCAAAATAAAACAAAACACAAAAAAACTAAAGAAGCCAGATCCGGTGTCTCATGACTACCATCCCAGAGCTTTGGGAGGTCATGAGTTCGAGACCAGCCTGAGCAACATAATGAACACTGTCTCTGCAAAATTCTTAAAAATTAGCTGGGCATAACAGCACATGCTTGTAATCCCAGCTATTTGTGAGGCTGAGATGGAAGGATAGCTTAAGCCCAGGAGTTCAAGGCTGCAGTGAGCTATGGCTGCACCAGTATATTCCAGCCTCAGCGACAGAGCAAGAGACCTTGTCTCTTAAAAAAATAGAAAAAAAAATTAAAGAGAATCTGAAAAGATGAACACATAACACATAGTAAGGCTAAGTGGTTTCATTATGCTACTCTACCTTTCTTTCTACAGACATCTATACATATGCATGTGTAAACCTCTTTCAGAGGGCCACAGAATAATGAATAAAAGCCACTGCCTATGTACTCACGTCATCAAGCCAATCAAAAGTGTACTGTCCTGCCCGACAAATTACAACTTATCTTTTACAGTTGCTAAATTAAACATGTAGCATCATAATTTAATCCATACTCTCCCTTATGTTGATTATGAAAGTAACCAAGATTTCAACCTTTATATTCTCACAAATTATTTTTTTCTCTTAGCTGCATGAATTCTTCTTCCAAGTGCACTTAGAGCAGGTGTTAAACGTCCCAACTCTTCTCAAGCAGATTCAGGAGGGTAAATTTAGTACTTAGAAACAAAAGTAGCTCCATTTGGGAGATAAAAATGAGACTATCCAGCAAACCAGTCCTAAATTACCCATTATTGAAGACCAGATATAACTAATGACTCTTCAGTAGTCGAGGTCAGTGTCAATTCCAGCATTTTGAGCAAAGATAGGAGAAAAGGGAGGGAGAAGATATTATCGGTGGATCCTGTGAAGACTAAAGAGGAAAGGTCTGTAGTGATTTAGAATCTGAGCAGGTCTCTTTGGTTGAAAAACTATCTAGGTTAACTCAGCATACACTAGCCTGCAGCCTTCTGATATGGGCGCAGGCCAGCCACCTTCTAGGAGATTTCAGCCCTGTAAAGCAAAAAGGGGTAAATTGGGCATTTAATGTAAGTTTTGTAAACAACTTTAAATTCACATTTAAATATTCTGACATGCACTTACACGGTGCTCCAGTGTACATGATGGAAAAGAGGTTTATCCCAATTGTACAGGCATAGAACACTGGCAAAGCTCGTAAACCATTAGGAACTGGATCTGCCTGTAAAACATCATTAAGATCAACATCTTAAAAGCCAAAAAGGTTAATTCATTTGCACAGAACCTTGTAACAGGGCAGGTTCAGGAATTACAGTGCCAAGAACTGTCCCTCCAGAGTAGTTTCCAAGGCCAAGTGAGCTCTTCCTGCATTTGCTTCTGGAAGTGTCTTCCAAAGGCTAATTCTATCCTCTACCTGAAGGCTTTGTTTTGCTATTTTTTTTTTTTTTTTTTTTGAGTTGGAGTCTCACTCTGTTGCCCAGACTGGAGTGCAGTGGCCGCTCCCGGCCACCGCAGCCTTGACCTGCTGGGCTCCAGCGATCCTTCCGCCTCAGCCTTCCGAGTAGCCGGAATTACAGGCATGCGCTACCACGCCCGGCTGATTTTTTGATTTATTGTAGAGATGAGGTCTCACCAAGTTGCCCAGGCGGGTCTCGAACCCGCAGGCTCAGGCAATCCACTCACCTCAGCCTCCCAAGGCGCGGGATTACAGGCTGAGCCACCAAGCCCGGCCTTGTTTTGCTATTTTTAATAACAAGGCCACCTATAGCAGTGACTGGTAACATTTTGAATAAACAGATCCAACACCTATGTTCTAAGGTATCTGAAGCCCCAATGTTAAACCTGAACACATGCCTGAGGATGTGCTCCACTACACATTTGTAAGAAATGTCAAGAAACACACCATGTTAGAACACTGCTTACCTGCCACTGTACCTTCAAAGATTAAAAATAAAACATGTAGCCGGGCTCGGTGGCTCAGCCTGTAATCCCGCGCCTTTGGGAGGCTGAGATGAGTGGAGTGCCTGAGCCCGTGGGTTCAAGATCCGCCTGGGCAACTTGGTGAGACCTCATCTCTACAATAAATCAAAAAATCAGCTGGACATGGTAGCGCATGCCTGTAATTCCAGCTACTCGGAAGGCTGAGGCGGAAGGATCGCCAGGGCCCAGCAGGTCGAGGCTGCAGTGGCCGTGAGCGGCCACTGCACTCCAGCCTGGGTGACAGAGTGAGACTCCAACTCAAAAAAGTAAAAATAAAGATAAAAAATGAAACACGTAACAGAATATACCTGCAACAATCATCTTGTCTAAACATCTGACAAATACACTGTAATTAACGCTTTATCAAAGTTCAAAGATAAAAATCAGTTGTGCACAAGATCATCCACTCATTCAACAGATTGTGTACCAAGCACTATTCCAGGCACCAAATATAGAAGAGAATGAGAGCAAGTCCTTGTTCCCACAGAACTAACATTTATGTTCTAATGGAATAATGTAAAGTACTGACAAGTGCTGTGAAAGAAAAAAAAAAGAGTAACAGGACAGGGATGAAAGAAAGGGCATATTCTAATTTGGGGTGAGAGGTCAAGGAGTGAGCAAGACATGCATGTGGTAAGCCAACAAGCCATGTACATTACCTAGGAGTAGAGAAGGAGCAAGCCACCTGGCTATTTGGGGGCTGAACATTCCGGACAGAAATATCATCAAGTACAAAGGCAAACACTTGAAATGTTTAAAGAGCTAACTAAGCTAGTGTGACTATAAATGAGAAGAGTTCTACTGCAACAAATGTGTATTAATTCCACAGAAAAACACCCAAGTCAAACACAAAGAATGAATAAACATATGGGAAAGCTAAGCTTTAAAGACCTTAGCCTAAAGGTTAATGCTATCTTGATCACAATTTCAATGGAAAAATCTTGGTGAGGAAGACACCAAGGGAAAGACCAAAGTGTTTCTAAAGCTTCCAACAAGGAAAGGAACAATCAGTACACTGGAGAGAGGGAGGTAAGTGGCTTAAGATCAGTGAAACGAGAGAAAGTTGATAAACCCCTGTGAAATAAAGGTGCAATTTCACATTAGTAGAGATAGGCCCTCATTGAAAACTACTCTAAACTTTAACTCCCTTATCCATTGTTTAAGATAATACTAACAGACAGTGAAATAGCCTTAACAAAAACAACAGCCTAAAGAAACTAGAAATTGTAAGAATCCCTGAACCACAACAGTGGCCATACCCTGAAGGCAATCAACAAAGTTATAAATCTGAGGCATTTTTCTTTTTTTAAAGTGTTTCTCTTTAAAATTAATCTTCAGGGCCCGGGAATGGGGGCTCACACCTGTAATCCCAGCACTTTGGGAGGCAGAAGTGAGAGGACTGCCTGAGCCCAGTGAGTTTGAGACCAGCCTGGACAACTTGGCTTCTTGACTCTACAGTAAATCAAAAAATTGGCAGGCATGGTAGCACATGTCTGTAGTTCTGGCTACTTGAAAGGCTGCGGCAGGACTGCCTGAGCCCAAGGGGTCAAGGCATGAGCCAAGATCATGCTACTACACTCTAACCTTGGCAAGAGAATGAGACTCCAACTCAAAAAAATAAATAAAAAAATGACTGACAGTGGTGGGGGAAACTACGGGGGGGGGGGATGGGGCTAATGGTAGTAAACATCTGTCTAGGGACGGGGAGACACCTATTATCAACAAGGGGGCTTAAATGAAGCATATTTGTATACCTAACCCTTAACTGTACCCCACAACATCATAATAAAAATATTGATTAAAAAAAAAACAATAAAGCCAGGCTCGGTGGCTCAGCCTGTAATCCCACGCCTTTGGGAGGCTGAGGTGAGTGGATTGCCTGAGCCCGCGGGTTCGAGACCCGCCTGTGCAGCGAGACCTCATCTCTACAATAAATCAAAAAATCAGCCGGGCGTGGTAGCGCATGCCTGTAATTCCGGCTACTCGGAAGGCTGAGGCGGGAAGGATCGCCGGAGCCCAGCGAGTCGAGGCTGCGGTGGCCAGGAGCGGCCACTGCACTCCAGTCTGGGCGACAGAGTGAAACTCCAACTCAAAAAAAATAAAAATTAAATAAATAAATAAATAAATAAATAAATAAAAATTAAAAAGTAAAAGGTTTCATGACACGCCTGGGCAACTTGGTAAGACCTCATCTCTACAATAAATTTAAAAATCTGCGGGGCGTGGTAGCGTGCGCCTGTAGTTCCAGCTACTTGGAAGGCTGAGGTGGAAGATCTCCGGAGCCCAGCAGGTCGAGGCTGTGGTGGCCGGGAGCAGCCACTGCACTCCAGTCTGGGCGACAGAGTAAAACTCCAACTCAAAATAAATAAATAAAAGGTAATGTGGTATCTACAAATCAAACTGTAATTGACTAGTCAGAGTTAATAAATAGCAGCTAACAGGGCAAAGTGGCTTATACCTTCATTCCCAGCACCTTGGGAGGTCAGGGCGGGAGGACTGCTTGAGCCCAAGAGTTTGAGACCAGCCTGGGCAATAGAGGGAGACCTCATCTTCACCAAAAATAAAAATAAAAAATAAAAAAATCAGCTGTGTGGTAGCATGTGCCTTTAAGTCCCAGCTACTTGGGAGGCTGAGGCATTAGGATTGCCTGAGCTCACGAGGTCAAGGCTATAATGAGCCCAGATTGTGCCACTGATCTCCAACCTGGGCAACAGTTCGACCTCAACTCAAAAAAAAAAAATAGCAGCCAACATATTTACTGTTCTGTATGACCCAATTAAATGTTCCCTAAGGTAAACAAATCTGAGGTATTCTCTGCATAGTAAAGTGGTCGGGACCTACTGATAGTTTCATAATTTCTTAATGAAATATAAGCTCATGGTTAAACAAAAAAGTCAAGGTTCCTTAGTGTCAAGAAAAATATAAAAGGGCTCTCCTTTTTACTCCTTCTCCAGCCTCCTCCTGTCAGTCCCAAGAGGTAACCAGTGATAACGATTTTTATGAAATAATTTTTACCACTGCATAGGTCCACCTAACACACACTTAAAACCTTACCTGAGCTGGATGCAGTATCTCATGCCTATAATCCTAGCACTTTGGGAGGCCAAGGCAGGAGAATTGCTTGAGCCCAGTTCAAGACTAGCCTGGGAAGTATAGTGAGACCTTGTCTCCACAAACATCAAAAAATAAGTTGGGCATAGTGGCACACACCTGTAATCCTAGCTACTCAGGAGGCTGAGGCAGAAGGATCACCTGACCCCAGGAGGTAGAGAGGCTGTGCTGTGATGAGCTGTGATCATGCACTCCAGCCTGGGCAAAGAGTGAGACACCAATTCAAAAACCAAAACAAAAACCTCATCTGGAAATAATGTGGATATCTCATCATTCAGTTATGTGGAATGGGAGAGGTCTTCATACCCTTTATCCTCACCAGAATAGTTCCATTAAATTTTTGTCTAAAGAAAAAAGAGGCCGGGCTCAGTGGCTCAGCCTGTAATCCCACACTTTGGGAGGCTAAGGTGAGTGGATTGCCTGAGCCCGCGGGTTCGAGACCCACCTGGGCAACTTGGCAAGACCTCATCTCTACAATAAATCGAAGAATTAGCCGGGCGTGGTAGCGCGCGCCTGTAGTTCCAGCTACTTGGAAGGCTGAGGCGGAAGGATCACCGGAGCCCAGCATTGTCGAGGCTGCGGTGGACGGGAACGTGCCACTGCACTCCAGTCTGGGCGACAGAGTGAGACTCCAACTCAAAAAAAAAAAAAAGAAAAGAAAAAAGAAGATATCGTAGATATATTTAATGTTATTTGATTCCTAACAAATGGAAAAATGCTGAAAGCCCTGTTTTGACTAGAATGTAAAAATACTTAGTGAGGGTATTGAGGAGTAGTCCTTCTGTATGTAATGCCAGGCCTTAACAGAAGCACCTCACTTCCATTCTGCCTTTCTCTACCATATTATCAACACCCTTGGAACACTCAGAAATCAGAAAAATTTTAAAAATCAATTTTTTAATTAAACAATACTATTTTAATTTTCAGGACAGAATTTTAAGAGTTGAAATATAGCCAGGCTCAGTGGCTCGGCCTGTAATCCCGCGCCTTTGGGAGGCTGAGGTGAGTGGATTGCCTGAGTCCGCAGGTTCGAGACCCGCCTGGGCAACTTGGCAAGACCTCATCTCTACAATAAATCAAAAAATCAGCCGGGCATGGTAGCGCATGCCTGTAATTCCGGCTACTCGGAAGGCTGAGGCGGCAGGATTGCCGAAGCCCAGCAGGTCGAGGTTGCAGTGGCCGGGAGCGGCCACTGCACTCCAGTCTGGGCGACAGAGTGAGACTCCAACTCAAAAAACAAAACAAAACAAAAAGAGTTGAAATATATCTTGATGGTCAGCTTTTAGCAGCGAGTATCCCCAAAGCTTGCCAGTCTAAGGATGTTTTCTTAAAATTTAACTCCTAACAGAAACCAGAAATATGTACACTCATGTGTGTGCAGGTGTGCATATCTGCATTTTTTGCACGCTCATGTAGTGTGGTGAGGAAGGTTCTCAAAGTCATTATTAAACACTGTTCCAATCATTCTTAATCATGTGATCATGCTCATCCCCATGTAAGAAATATATAATTAAGAAATAAGTTAATATATCTAATTTGGGCTCTCAATAACAGGGTAAGGGTAAAAGTATCTGGTATACATTCCTCAAATGAGATGTTCTGGGCACCTGAAAATCTCTTTGCACCTCAGAGCACCACTGTCATCCCTCCAGAAAAGTTTATTTTGTGGAAGTCAAACGCACAAAGCCTCTTCAGAGTCAGAACAATCTGCTTCCCAATAATCAACACAGGGCCAGTATAAACCTTTATAAAGCAGGAATCCATAACAGGAGGGCCTATTAATGCTTCTGACTCTCTGGTATGTAACAGCATATAGGATTCTAATAAGGACACTAAAAAATCTGGTCCATGCCAGGCTTGGTGGCTCAGACTGTAATCCCGCGCCTTTGGGAGGCTGAGGTGAGTGGATAGCCTGAGCCTGCGGGTTCGAGACCCGCCTGGGCAACTTGGCGAGACCTCATTTCTTTTTTTTTTTTGAGTTGGAGTCTCACTCGGTCGCCCAGACTGGAGTGCAGTGGCCGCTCCCAGCCACCGCAGCCTCGACCTGCTGGGCTCCAGCGATTCTTCCACCTCAGCCTTCCGAGTAGCCGGAATTACAGGCATGCGCTACCACACCCGGCTGATTTTTTTGATTTATTGTAGAGATGAGGTCTCACTGCCCAGGCAGGTCTCGAACCCGCGGGCTCAGGCAATTCACTCACCTCAGCCTCCCAAAGGCGCGGGATTACAGGCTGAGCCACGGAGCCCGGCTTGAGACCTCATTTCTACAATAAAGCAAAAATTAGCCGGGCATGTAAGTGCGCGCCTGTAGTACCAGCTATTTGGAAGGCTGAGGTGGAAGGATCACCGGAGCCCAGCAGGTCGAGGCTGCGGTGGCTGGAGCGGCCGCCGCATTCCAGTCTGGGCGACAGAGTGAGGCTCCAACTCAAAAAAAAAAAAATCTGGTCCATGATTACTGGTGAACCTCAAATTAAAGCATCCTATTATCATATAGCTGTGAGAAGTGGGAAAGTAGACATTTACCATACTTGCTTACTGAATATAAGAGCATATATTCCGTAAACAGCAATGAACTGTTTACTCTCAAATTATATATAGGTGCTTCAAGTTTACCCATGCTATAGGAAATAGTGATTAGTAAGTCACTTTACCAGTCACAGAATTTCTACAGGGAAGAGAGAAATCCTTCCCTAGAGAAGTTTAGAACTAGACCAGACAAGTGGGTCTGAATACATTCTTACCCCCTTGGGATTAAGCCACCTATCTCTCCCTTCACTCAGATTTCTACAGTTTAGGAGCATTTTTAAGAACTTACAATAGACTGTTAAGAGCCATTCACCCTAGAAAAAGGACAACTCTGTTTCCTGAAAAAAATGCACTTATTCTTATTGCAACGAAGTGCACTGCCAACGTAATCCCTTGTTGTCTCAATTTATTTTGGAGCCAGTATGACTTCCTGATAAAAGAAATGCTATCAGATCACCCAAAAGGGAATTTCAAATGGATGTGATATTAAATAGCTGCTTGAAATTCTCTGAGGAGACCCAAAATTACCTTTACTGGTTCTTTTTACCTATTCTGAGAAATTGGAGTGAAATGGGAGGCAGTCCTCACCTAGGAGCTTACAAATTGGTTAGATAATAGGCATTGCAGAGACCCAATTAACTGGCAGTTTAGTAAAATCCACAGGGGACACTGTAACTTGTTTAACTCCAAGTTTACACATTATATTGGTCTGAATATAATGCTGATTTAAATAATATGCATACAACCATCCTAAATTTTTTTTTTGCACTCCCACTTCTCATTTCTTGGCACACCATAGCATTCATTCAATTTTTCCTTCTTGAACGCCATCTTGGGTATTAAAAATGTGCTTCTTTCAGAGAATTCCACAACAAAGAGGTGTACAGAAAAACTTTTTTCTTTAACTTTCCAAGTCCACATTTCCAAGCCCACACACCAATCACATTTGCAAGAATGTCACCGGATTTGAATTTGACTGAATGTAACCCATGAAAGGTCATAATGGGGAGAGAAAGGTTACCTTACGGAGAATGAATGCGCGAACTAGGAAGAACAAAATTCCAGACATAATTCCAGAAAGCAGCGGGGACACGAACCAAGACATAACTGGAAGAGAACACATTCAGAAAAAAATGTCTAATGATGAAAATTGGAAACCAAAAAACACTTTAAATGTTGATAATCTATTTTCAAAAATTTTCCCACTTTATGCCATATAATCCCATACCTAATGCCACGGTAACATATAACTAGGATAAAAATTAAGAAGCCATTCGGAATTAAACATACCAATTTTTATCAGTTCAGACCACTTGACACCCTCCTGCCCCTTTGCCGCCACGAGAGAGAAGCCAATGGTTGCACCAACGATACAATGGGTCCCAGAAATGGGGAGCTTCAAAAACGAAGCCACTAGTTGCCACACAGCAGAACCTGAAACACAGTCAAGTTTTATTAAGTAAATGGCGAAATTCCATTATGTAAGTAGTGCATCCTGAAGGAAATAATCTGAAAGTTTCAGCGCAAAAACGGAACCACCCATGATACAAATGTGCTCACCCACCATGAAGAGGACAATACGAAAAGGAACTTACCAAACATAGCACTAACTGAGCCGGCCATCAGCAGCCCTTGGGTCGAGTTGTACATCTCCACGTCGATTAAGCCCTTCCGGATGGTTTCACTCACTTTGGCCCCCAGTAAGACGGAGCCCACGGTTTCAAAGATGCTAGCTAGGATGCAGGCTTGCTTAAGGGTCACTACACCTGAGCCTACAGCTGTACCAAAAGAATTTGCTACATCATTGGCTCCCACGGAGAATGCCAAGACAAATGCAATAATGAAGCCTAGGATAAGCATCCATAGGTACTCCACCAACGGACCAGAAGTGGCGGTAGTCAGCGTTTCCATTCTCTAGAGTAGTGGTTTTCTAATTAATAAGACAATTACTGAGCGGCTTTCAAGATGTGTAAACGTAATATGAGGTATCAAAAATGCTATAATAAATAATATATATTATATAAAATTAAATACTGTAAACTAGGGCACAGAAACGGAGCTGGGGAGTTACTGCTATACGCTGGGCACGGGCATCTGTTGTCTGGGGTTTCTTTGGCTCTGGAGGGCTAAACGCAAGGAGCAGAATTCCATGGCGGAGAAGAGAAAGGACGCAAGTTCATCCTGGGGCGGGGGGAGAGGGAGAAAATAACAATAGCAGTGGGCCTCGGGGGGCGGGGGGGTGGTCAGGTACCCCGCTCTCCCTACGCGCCGGGAGACCCTCGCCGTGCCCTCCTCCGCCCGCTACCCCGGCCCCCTGTGCCCCGCAGGACGCGAGAGGCGGCGGGGCACGTGGCGTCGGGGCCTGAGCGGCCCGCGCGCGCCCAACCCGGCCCCCGCGCCGCCGGCCCGCGCACGCCCTCCGCGCGAAAACCGGAAAAGGGCCGTTCCCGCGCGCGCCGCCCGGGGACCGCCAAAAAGGCCCGCGGGCGGGAGCGGCAGAGGAGGGAGGCAGACGGCCACGAAACCCGAAGCCCGCCGCGCCGCCCACACCGCCCGCCTCCGGCCCCGGGGAGAAGAAAGAGCCTCTCCGAGGCGACGCCACTACTCACCAGAGGAAAAGGGAGGGCGGAGAGGGAGACGAGGAGATCGAAGCTGCGGCGGCGAGCTACAGCCACGGACGCACGCACCTGCAGTCGGCGAGCAGACTGCCCGCGCCGGCGGGACCGGGGACAGCGCCGCAAGGTTCGTAAGCCACCCAGGAAGCAGCCGCAGGCGCCTCAGCAGCCGAGAAGAGGAAGCACGTAGCGCGCGCCGGCAGCCATCACTCCAGCGGAGCACGCCGCCGGCCCTTACTTATAGCCGGCGCCGCGACCCGCGTGACCCGCTGCGCCTGGCGCCGGCCCCGGAGCCCCGCCCCCGGGCTGACGCAGCCCTCGCCGGCCCGGCTTGCCCAGCCGGGTGAGCCAGACAGCGGCGCTCATTGGCCCGGGCCGCCCCGGCGGCCACGCCCCAGCGGAGAGCTAGTCCACGTGGGGAGAACCCCCCCCCTCCCCGCAGCCTCGCCCCGGCGTCCAAGCACCGTCTCGCTGCGCCGGCTGGCTAGCGCCGGAGACTGCCGGAGACCCTCGCCCAGCCCCCAGAGGTCATCCTGCGGGGGTACAGAGGCTGCGACCAAGGTCATTCCTAGTTCTCTCGTGGCCCCGGTTTTGCAACGCTGGCCGCGCCTCAAGCTGCACTTTCCGCGTACTCATGATCTGCCGCGCCTGTTGGCCACACCCGTCCCGTCTGCCGGGTGACACCGCGGGAGAGCTTGCGCCCTGGGGCTCTGGATCCAGTTTTGGCACGTTGTCGCACCTGTGACTTGCCCTTGGCCAGGCACTGTCGCTCGCCTGGGAGCGGGGGAGGCGCGGGCGCTCACGTGGTCGCTTTGCTCCCGCAGTCATGCACTTGGGTGAAAACAGAAAGATTGAAGAGTCACGAGAACCGGCTTGTCTCCCCAGTTATGGCGCAGAACGAGGATGGCTGATGGCTGTGGGTCATTAATTTCCCCCGTGGCAGTCCTGTGTTTGCTGGCCGCGGCCAGCGGTTAGGGAAAATGACACTACTTCGGATTCAAATTCTGACTCCTTGCTGCAGTGTGTCACCTTGAGCAAGTCCCAAATCTTTCACACTGCGTCCTCACAAATGTAAAATGTTGAGAGTCAGTCCCTACGTTGTGGCTGGATATTAATTAACTGTGTAACTGTGACTAGAACTCAGTAAATGTTCAGGAAATGCTGATTTCCGCCTGAAATGGTATAAAGGAATGCTCTCTCTGCATCCTGGAAGCTTTCTTATCTTTTGTAGGTAAAGACTGATTTCTGGGTCCCTAAGTGTATATAGTGTACTTTTGACATTAAGACTTGTTCAGCACATTTGGGGCGTTTCATTATAATATATGGCTTAAGAGCAAGACAAACCAGTCATGCCAAGGGAGATGAAGGTTGTGGTCTTTTGTCAGGATAGTAGTGAGGTTTTAAAAATTCCAGCCAGAGATACTCATAATGTTCTGAAGTCCTCCCCACATGTTTGCCATCTCTAACAGCTGGGCACTGAATAGCAGAAACAAAGACGCTGTAAATTGTTGCTGTCTGACACATCTATAGGGGCTTAAACTCAACCTGAGTGTCCTCTGACCTACCTAGAACATCCATGGAGTTGAATGAGAACTTAAAACTCTAGGTCCCAAGGTCGTGTCTGAAAAAGGTTCATATCCGGGAGCATTGAACCTAGAGTGTAATCCTGGCGCCTTAAAAAGTACTGCTCCCTCTATCTTCACTGCAAGGTTATAAAAACGTTGAATTAAAAAATCTGTTAAAAGTCCTTAGTGCTTTGCCATTTAAAACAATATTTTCAACGCGATTATTTGTAAGGAAATTGCCTAGAATTTTTTCCAGTGTGTGTGGTTTTTTGTTTTTTTTATTTTTATTTTTAGTCTACCCACGGGCATACTTTTTCCAGGCTGTGCTGGTAGCTCTTCAAGTTAGTAAACACTTGCTGGTCAACCACTGTGAGGCAGACTTGGTGAATATCCTGCTAGATGAGAGAGCACTGACCATCCAAGCCCCTTAGGGGTGGATTTGCAGGGAGAGTGCTAAGGTGGAGTTTCAAAGGAAATTCCCTTTTGTTGCAAATGAAACCTGTCAAGGTCTTCAGGCTCTTATCCTTCCTATTTAGGAAGAAATCCTTATCCTTCCAATACCCAGAGTGTCTCTGCCACCACTGGGTAGAAGTGAAGGTGGGGGATTGGGATGGGCCAGTGCTGCCTTACCTAGGGAGAGGGGATCCGTGGAATACAGCGTTTAAAGACCTTGACCTTCCTTGTTTGGGGATGCCTTCATCCTCCCACAGGGGAGAAGTAGGGCTCTGCCTGTGGAGTGAAGCTACAGTGGCTTCAAATGAAAAGAAAGGAGGTATGAGGACCACCGGTTCACACACAGATGTTACTGATTCTGGCCTTATTTCTGAACACCAGGGAAAAGAGGTCATAGATACTACGGATGATCTAGCCTCTGTTAGAATCCAGGCATTGGAGCTCAGGGAGACCATTTAGTCTAATGGTTAAACTCATAGGCTATAAGACCAGACCACTTGTTCTGCTACTCCCTAGTCATGTGACCATAAATAAATTCTCTGCCTCAGTTTTCTCATCTGTAAAGAGGAGAGACTGAGAGTTCTTAAATCACAGAGCTGTGGAGAGGACCAAATGAATACATATATGTAAGCCCTTTTAAAGGGCTCTTACTCTTTTTATCAACAACCAGCTGAAGGCCTATTGTGCATAGCCCATGTTTGAAATGAAGTGTGTGTCAGATGACAAGATCCCCTTTTTCCCCCTGCCATCTGGGCCAGACTCTTTCAAACTTTTCTCATAGCTGATAGAGAGTAAGGGGCTGCACAAAACGGGCTGCTGCCAGAGGAGGAGGGACAGGGCTGTGGAGCATGTCATGTGAAAGGGCTCACCGGCCTAACCCCGACCCTGACTGCCCACAGGATCTTTGGTGAGTCACTGCCACTGAGCCTGTGAGCGCAAGGGTTCCTCCCCACCCTCACCCTCAGAAAGGACAGAAGACAACCTGCCTTGTGCTGGAGAACACCAAGCTGAGCACTGGGTTTAGAGTTTTCTTGGGAATATTTCCATCTCTCTGTTGGGTGGGGTTGAGCCCCTGCTGAGAACTAGGAAAGCTGCCCACTCCACCCCAGCCCTGGGGAAGTATGGAAAAAAGGAAGAGACAGACCCACTTCTGCACTTTCTGAGCTCAGAGAGGGCAGTCAAGGAAATGCATCTGAAGTCATTGTTCCATGTGCATGAAGTAAGCATCCTGGAAATAGTCTGCATGGAGAGGGGGAGGGCTCAAGTGGGCATGGGAACATTATGGAGTCAGTCTGGGAACAAAGGGCAGCTTCAGAGGTCATCCATGAAGACTTGGATAAAAGCAGGGAAAGAGAACATCCAGGGAGGAGAGGGTTGGAGCTTTGAGTAGAGGAGAACCAGCTCCCCCCTAGCCACCAGGTCTCTCCCCTTCCCAGATGTATGAGGTAATAATAATATCTGACACAATTTAATGCTTACTACAAGCCAGGCACTATTTCAGGTGTTCTTCATGTATTAACTCATGTGACACTCTGAAACAGCCAATGAGGTACTTTCACCTTATTTTATACACAAAATGGAGGCACAGAGAAGGAAGCAACAGTTAAAGTAGCTAACAAATTTCAAGATTGTAAGTGTTTTTCCCCAGAATGTCAGTTAAGTGCCAGGCAAGTATGATAGCCCTAGGTGCTAACTCTTATTTGCACTTAAGTTAACACATCTACTTCCTCCTTCTTTCCTCTTCACTTTTATTAACTGTTATTTTTACAGCCTGTATTTTAAGCCTCCTCAAACTATGCTGGAATAGAAAAGGGCATTTCTAGGAGACCTGTCTCCAAGATTGACCCGTTTCCCTTGGGTAGGAAGAGGCAGGAAGCCAGGGCATAGTTCTCTCCAGAAAAAAAGTTGCTGCAGCAGCCTGACCATGTCTTAAAGTTACTGAAAACTCTGTTCTCTTGCGACTTCTCAAGAAAGGAAACCTGTCTTGCAAGGCAAAACCCACCTGTAGTCAATTCCTATAGGAAACAGATTAAATAAAATGTTTCTTTTTTTTTTGAGTTGGAGTCTCACTCTGTCACCCAGACTGGAGTGCAGTGGCCGCTTCCGGCCACCGCAGCCTCGACCTGTTGTGCTCCGGCGATCCTTCCTCCTCAGCCTTCCAAGTAGCCGGAATTACAGGTCCGCGCTACCACGCCCGGCTGATTTGTTGATTTATTGTAGAAATGAGGTCTCACTGCCCAGGCGGGTCTCGAACCCGCGGGCTCAGGCAATCCACTCACCTCAGCCTCCCAAAGGTGCAGGATTACAAGCTGAGCCACCAAGCCCGGCTAAATAAAATGTTTCGAGCAGGAACTATGCATCACTGCTTTCTCAAGTGCTTTGGATGTGGCTGGCCTTTCTGTCTCCAGACATCTCTCATTTCCTCAATCCCCATCAAACAGGACTGGGCATGCAGCAGCTGCCCCCACAAGGCCCAAGAGAAGTTTGGGACCTGGGGTAGGGTAAGGTGGGGTGCTTTCAAACACCCAGACAGCTAGGCTCTGATGTGAAGACTCACTGGTTGAGACTGGTCTCAGGCCAGTGTCCCACAGCAAGAAAGAACTGGGTTTTGGTTGTGTCAGGCAGACTGATTGGTTCATTTTTCTGCCCAAACAGAAGTGTGGGAGGTTGACCCACCCACTCCAGACTTTGTGTGCCTCCTCCCTTACTGCTCATGGCCTGGTCTCTTTCCTTTGGCTTTGAGTTCACATATGTGGGTGTGGTGTGGCATAGGAGCCAGACAGAGGGAACAGAAGCACAATTCTTAGAGCTTGAGATGGTCCAGATGTTTCTGGTGCTCCTGTGAGCCAGCTTCCGGAAAGCACAGCATCATGAATACTTCTTCAGGAAGACCTCTCTGGAGTTGAACGAGAACTCCCCATTTTTCCCAAGGCCTTGCTTTTTCAACTCTTAAACAGGTAAGAAAGGCAACTTGCTGGAAACTTGGGATCTGTGTGTAATAAAGATCCTGGGGCAGAAGAGGAAGGGTCAGCTCCTTGCCCCACAGCCCAGAACCTGTGGTTTTGGGCTGAGAAAGTGAGGGGGCAGCAGGACGTGAGTCATCCACACAGTCATCCCCAGGAGGAGGTAGGTGGAAGGTAACAGCTTCAGGCTCTGAATGGCTTCCCTAGCTCTTCATTCACTTATTTGTTCATTTTTCTGTCTTTCAGCAAATAGCCTGCTGTAGATCTAGTGGATCAACAAGACTGATCTGCCCATGCCCTCATTAAAGCACAAACTCCTTCTTGCGTTTCTTTTTTTTTTTTTTTTTGAGTTGGAGTCTCACTCTGTTGCCCAGACTGAAGTGCAGTGGCACGCTCCCGGCCACCGCAGCCTCAACCTGCTGGGCTCCGGTGATCCTTCCGCCTCAGCCTTCCAAGTAGCTGGAACTTCAGGCACGCACTACCACACCCGGTTAATTTTTGATTTACTGTAGAGATAATGTCTCACCAAGTTGCCTTCTCGAACTCACAGGCTCAGGCAATCCATTCACCTCAGCCTCCCAAAGCGCTGGGATTACAGGCTGAGCCACCGGGCCCAGCCTCTTTTTTTTTTTTTTGAGTTAGAGTCTCACTCTGTCACCCAGGCTGGAGTGCAGTGGCATGCCTCTCAGCCACCACAGCCTCAACCTGCTAGGCTCTGGCGATCCTTCCACCTGAGCTTTCCAAGTAGCCAGAACTACAGGTGCACGCTACCATGCCTAACTAAGTTTTTGATTTATTGTGGAGATGAGGTCTCGACAAGTTGCCCAGACTGGTCTCGAACCCGCGGGCTCAGACAATCCACTCGCCTCGGCCTCCCAAAGTGCTGGGATTATAGGCTGAGCTACCGAGCCTAGCCTGCTTCTTGCATTTCAATTCATAATAACGACTGGCCGTGAACACAACAGCCAAGGAGGCAAAGTTAGTCTTTCCCTCCCCCCAGCAGACCTGCCTCTTCTGCATGTGAACCACACACCTCATCTTCCAGTACATCCCATGTATTATTCGGTCTCCCAACAGACACTTTCAGAACATGAGACTGTGTCAGGACACTCATCCCATAGTCTTACCCACCACCACAGAGGCTTTTGCTCTCCGCATTCCTCCCGGCCTGCTTAGGGCCCCTCACTCATCTGATCACCCTAGTGAGAGAAAGCTCTCCAAGGAGAGCCCCATAGGTTTCCCTGGGTACAAAAAGTTGCCTGTCTTGGGGGGATTGACTAGGGCTTGGGGCTGTACCTCAGCTTTGCTGTTCCAGAAATGCAGGTGTTTTGGTGTGCAAAGAAGGCCTTCAGCTTTTGGGAACTGCCTCATAGGCAACAGGATCTGAGCAGAGTCCAATTTCTTCATTTTCAGTGGTGAAGTCCACTTCCAATAATGGGTACCCTCTTGCCCTCTTCGGAGATATTTGACTCCACCCCGGACCTACTGAATTAGAATCTGCATTTTAACAAGATCCCCATATGACTCATATGGTTTGGGAAGCAATTACAAGAAGAATAATCGTTCTTATTACCTGGTAAGTTTAGAAACAATATGTCAACACATTCTTTTCAGTCAGATTTTAACACACCACCACTTTTTAAAAAAAATTTAAGTCCTAGTTTCCTGAGCAAGCATTCATACCATTTTAGGTAAGGGATAGTTCAGCACATGGGTCCTGCGATCAGACAATTTGAAACAGGAATCCTGTCTACCATTTACCTGCTATGAGGTTGGACAAGTTGCTTAACTTCTCATGCCTCCCATTCCTCCTCTGTAAAGGTGGAGATAATAAGGTTGTTATGGGACTTAAGTAAGTGCTTAGCCCTATCCCTGGTATTTAGAAAGCACTCATGTGTGTATTCATTGGATTTGAGTGTCCCCAAATTTTGTATATACTATATTTACCAGCTTTTAGAATTAGGTGCTACTGTGGCTGTGATCTTCTCCATAACGCACAGACTCTTTCCAGTTTTCCTTTCCAAAAATGACCTTGTTTTGGGGGGCAACTTACTGTTACCCCAAGACATAGTCATTTCAGGACGGTCCATTTATTCAGCCATTCAACACCCATTCTCTGCAGGGAATTGAACTTCTTACTTGTGACCTTCGATACTGCTTCTATGTGTGTGTGTGTGTGTGTGTGTGTGTGTGTGTGTGTGTGTGTGCACGCACACGCGTGTGTCGGAGTCTCACTCTGTCACCCAGGCTGGAGTGCAGTGGCATGCTCACAGCCACCACAGCCTCGACCTCCTGGGGTCAGGCGATCCTTCTGTCTCAGCCTTCCAAGTAGCTGAAATTACAAGCACACGCTGCCATGCCTGGCTTATTTTTTGATTTATTGTAGAGACAAAGTCTCTCCAACTTGCCCAGGCTGGTCTTGAACCCCAAGCTCAGGCAATCCTTCAACCTCCCAAAGTGCTGGGAATACAGGCTTGAGCCACCATGCCCAGCCTATCTTTCTAGTGATTATAAAATCAAATTTTAGCCCCAGAACAGTGACTCACACCTGTAATCAGAGCACTTTGGGAGGCTGAGGTAGGAGGATCATTTGAGGCCCGGCATTTGAGACAAGCCTGGGCAACATAGCAAGACCCTGTCTCTTCAAAAAATAAGAATATTAGCTAGGTGTGGTGGTATGTACCTGTAGTCCCAGCTACTTGGGAGGCTGAAGTAGAAGGATTGCTTGAGCCCAGGACTTCAGGTTGCAGTGAGTTATGATCATGCCAGTGATATTAAAAATATCCATTTTTATTGATATTTTATAAAAACCTTAAACGTGTGTATCAGACTCCCCCCTCCTGGTTCCAGGTACCTTCAGAAGCATTGTTTCATTTTCTCTTCACATGTGTCTTACAGGGGAATGGGAGTCTGAGAGTCCATGGTCATCTAGTTCACAAGTAGAAGAGCAGGACCTGGATCCTGCACAGGGAGTCCTGGTAGGCACCTGATGAATGAGTGACTTAAGGCCAGAGTTCTTCCCACCACCCTGTGTTGCTTCCAGATTTAAGCCAGAGAAGCGACTTATAGGGATGGGGATGGAACTTCCAGGCCAGAGAAGGGAGAGAGTACTTCATGCAGTGACCTCAATTGTACATACCCTGTTCCATTGTCCCCATCAGAATTCACATTTATCAGACCTGTGTTCTAACTATTTAGTTTACAAAATATGGTCCCTGAAATTACTAGACCAAAAGGGAAAAAGTTTAGGGAAGAGGAGCTCAAGATTTTAAAAAATCCATATTAAAATAACGTGCATTGCCTGAGCCCGCGAGTTCGAGACCCGCCTGGCAACTTGGTAAGACTTCATCTCCACAATAAATCAAAAATCATGCCGGGCTCGATGGCTCAGCCTGTAATCCCACACCTTTGGGAGGCTGAGGTGAGTGGATTGCCTGAGCCTGCGGGTTTGAGACCCGCCTGGGCAGCGAGACCTCATCTCTACAATAAATCAAAAATCAGCCGGGCGTGGTAGCATATGCCTGTAATTCCGGCTACTTGGAAGGCTGAGGCGGAAGGATCGCCGGAGCCCAGCAGGTCGAGGCTGTGGTGGCCGGGAGCGGCCACTGTACTCCAGTCTGGGCAACAGAGTGAGACTCCAACTCAAAAAAAAAAAAAAAATCAGCCGGGTGTGGTAGTGCACGCCTATAGTTCCAGCTACTTGGAAGGCTGAGCTGAGCGGAAGGATCGCCGGAGCCCAGCAGGTTGAGGCTGCAGTGACCGGGAGGGTGCCACTGCACCCCAGTCTGGGTGACAGAGTGAGACTTTAATTCGAAAAAATAAATAAATAACGTGCAACCGGGCTCAGTGGCTCAACCTGTAATCCTATAATTTGGGAGGCTGAGGTGAGTGAATTGCCTGAGCCTGCAGGTTCAAGACCCACCTGGGCAACTTGGTGAGACCTCATCTCTACAATAAATCAAAAATTAGCCGGGCGTAGTAGTGCACGCCTGTAGTTCCAGCTACTTGGAAGGCTGAGGTGGAAGGATCACTGGAGCCCAGCAGGTCGAGGCTGCAGTGGCTGGGAGTGGCCACTGCACTCCAGTCTGGGCGACAGAGTGAGACTCCAACTCAAAAAAAAAAATAAAAAAATAAAAAATAACATATGCTCATGTAAAAACTATACCATGGAGAAGGATAACAAGATAAAAGTGCCCCTCCTTAAAGTCCCAACTTTCTTATCAAACTCCCAAAATAACTACTGTGACTGTTCCTTAGGATACACACACATTATATTTTTCTCTAATATATAATATATACCATTTTTCTTTTTTTAGTCAAATGAAATCATGCCATGAAGTTTTGCAACTTGTTCTTTTCTTTTTTTTTGAGTTGGAGTTTCCCTCTGTTGCCCAGGCCGGAGTGCAGTGTCGCGTTCTTGGCCACTACAGCCTCGACCTGCTGGGCTCAGGTGATCCTTCCGCTTCAGTCTTCCAAGCTAGAACCACAGGCATGTGCCACCACACCCAGCTAATTGTTTTATTTTCTGGAGAGGCAAGGTCTCGCCAAGTTGCCCAGGCTGGTCACCAATCCCTGGGCTCAGGCAATCCTCTTGTCTCAGCTTCCCAAAGTGCTAAGATTACAGGGTGTGAGCCACTGCGCCCGGCTTGTTCTTTTCACTTAACGTTGTCTTAGATACTTTTGCATATGGATCTTCCTGATTGTTTTATTATTTGAATCATAGTCCAATAGAAAGTGTTTGTGTGTCCTCATGCAAGTGGATTATAGCTGGGTCACAAGCTATGGAATGTTTTCATTTTATGTGGTATTATCAAACTCTACCAGTTTAGACGCTCACCCAGCACATAAGAGAAAATGCCAGTTTCAAGGCTAGGGGAAGTTTTTAGACTTCCTCTGGTTACATGCGGCAGGTAGCCCTGTAGCCCATCTCCATCGTCTTTCCTGCCATCAACCTTCTTCTTTAGCATCTCTTTAGCTATCAGCAGAGTGTGAAATCTTTAGACTCTCACCTTCAGCAGTTGGATTTTTCCTTGCTTTCCCCTTCCAGCTCTATACACTTGTCATTCCTGAACAAGCTTGTCTCTTCCTTTACACTGACCCTCTCCACCGGACCTGTTTCCTTACTCCATCTGCCTCCAAGCCTGCATTTTCCCCAGCGGAACAGCCCCTCCCCTCCCCCCCCCCCCCCCCCCCCCGCCCGGCTGATGAGCACTCCTTCCCTGGCGGGTGGTGCGGGGTGTATGTTTGTTTTTGCGGTGAAATCATCCTCACAGTCACCTCCTAGTTTGTTGATGCTCCCAGCTGTTGGCAGGCTGGTTGTTATGGGGTCAGCGTGGGTAACCAAACCCTGAAGAGACACAGCTTTGCTGCAAGGAACTTTAAATCTGTAGTTACTTACCATCTCGGCTGGTTCATAGAGCTTGCTGCCAAGGGCACTGATACTGAAACCAGTCCTTGCCCTCACCTCCCAGTGGTTACCCACTTTCACTTCCCGTTCGTCTGTTTATGTCTGAATGTCCAAAACAGGGCCCACTCACGGTGCTTCGCTAATGTTTACAGCCCTCAGAAAGATTTCCAGCGACCAGCCCTCATGGGCCCTGTGATGGAGAAAGGAGAGAATAATCAGTGGCAAAAGGGAAAAGGAATTGTTGCTGGTGCTCTGGGTTCCAGCCCTGAGCTAAGAACACACTGGCCATTCCCAGAAAGTACCTGGTCTGCCCAGCTGCCTGACTTCTCTCTGCTGCCTAATCACAAGAATGAAGATCACGGCCAGGTTGGAGACCCAGAGTCAGGCACAGCCTGGCAGACCTGGCACACAATGGAGGGATGGGGGATGCAGCCTGGTGTGAAATTTAAGATTAGTGTCTAGCCGGGCTTGGTGGCTCAGCCTGTAGTCCCGCGCCTTGGGAGGCTGAGGTGAGTGGATTGCCTGAGCCCGCGGGTTCGAGACCCACCTGGGCAACTTGGTGAGACCTCATCTCTGCAATAAATCAAAAAATTAGCCGGGCGTGGTAGCGCGCGCCTGTAATTCCGGCTACTCAGAAGGCTGAGGCGGAAGGATCGCCGGAGCACAGCAGGTTGAGGCTGCAGTGCCCGGGAGCGGCCACTGCACTCCAGTCTGGGCAACAGAGCGAGACTCCAACTCAAAAAAAAAGATTAGTGTCTCCATCTACCCCGGAGACACTTCCTCATTTTCTCCTTTGTCCTCAACAGATTCAGTACTTCTCTCTCACTGTCTCTTTTCTGTTTGACTCCAAACATCCATGCCTTCTTTCTTGTTCCATCCATCACTTCTACCTATTACACGCTCCCTGAGATGGTGGTCTACACCCATTACTTTCCTCTCTTCCACTAACTCTTCTTGACTCTGAAGTCAGTTGCCCCCTTCCTCACCCTCACTGAAATTCCGTCACCCCTAGCTCCAGAGGCCCCAACCTCTTCCCAGGCCTCACTCTTTCTGAAACCTCTGCAGTTGACCGTACTGATGTCTTCTACCCTGGCACCTGTGGATGTCCCAGTTCTCTAGTTCTGCAGCAGTCTCCCAGATTCCATACCAGATGTCTCTCTCTCCCCACATCTTCAAGGGTCTTGCCTAATCCATCTTGCACTAAATCACCATTTCCATGCATATTTCCTCCAAACCACCATCTCCTGGTCCACAGTTCTAAATGCAAGCTTCATGCCTCTCCTGTCAAATGTAACACATCTAAAACAAAATTCCTCAGCTTCCCACCTCCTACCCCCAGCAGCCACCCTCTCATGACTCCCCTGCTTCAATAACTAGAGCTGCATCTCTCTGAGATATCCTGTGAAGTGAGCTTTCAGCGTCACTCCCTTACGTGGACACCTCAGAGGTCCCACTGCATGTAGAGTGAATTTCAGAGATGCAAATTTTGTCCAGTCTACTCTCTCATTTCCTTCCCTACTGGAGAACTTCCCTCTTGCGTGCTCATCCCAGCATTCTCTTCCCACCAGGCTCAATTTGCCCCTCACCTCTATGTATCCCTTTACCATGACCCCTGCAGGAGAAGATCTCTCATCTATATTCAACTCCAGGCCAGGTGCAGTGGCTCATGCCTGTAATCCCAGGATTTGGGGAAGATGAGGCAAGAGGATTGCTTGAACCCGGGAGTTTGATACCAGCCTGGGCAATAAAGTGAGACCTTGTCTCTACAAAAAAATGCAAAAATTAGCTGGGTGTGCTGGTGCATGCCTGGTGTAGCCATTTGGGAGGCTAAGGTGGAAGGATCGCCTGAGCCCAGGAGGTTGAGACTGTAATGAGCCATGATCATGCCACTGCACTCCAGCCTGGTCAACAGAGTAAGACTCCAAATCAAAAAACAAAACAAAAAAAAACTCCAAAATGCACATGTCTGCCCCAAGCATTGGGTCTGGCATGGTCAGTCCTCTGCCTGGATACTTGTTTTCCCAGCAATATCACAAACTCTGAGAGCACGTTTGTATTTCTTAATCCCTGCTAGGATGGGGCTGGTGAATTCATAAACTCAGGGATGAGACCAGAAAGGCTACATGAGGTAGACAGGGAGGAAAGTGCGTACTATAGGGTGGAAAGGCCTGTGTTGGCCAAACAAAGCCCATTGGTAGATTGAGTGGACCTGTGGGCCACACCAGTCTGAGATATCCTCAGCCAGGTGCCTGACTCTGGCAGCCATTCCATAAATTCTTTTTTGTGGCTGATTCCCCAGAGGCAGCAGTCGGTCCTCAGTGTCTGGCGAAGTGTATGATGCAGGGTGACCTGATTTCCTTGGCCTGGAGTAGAAGGAGCAGCCAGTCTCAGCAGGCCCAGAGGTGTCAGCTTCTCTTCTCACCCAGCCGGCTGTGCTGCACCTGATGTCAGGTGCTGCCTCATGGCTTTGACTTCCTGTGAGTTCTAACCAGCAGTAGCTTTTCTCACTCAAACCCTGAAGAAAGAGCGGGCCTGCTCCTCCTCCGCCAGTAACCCACTCGAGGTCAACCAGACCAAGTTAACAGGGGTCAGCTGGGCAGCATCTTTATCATCTGAAGCATCTGTTCAGCCCCATGATTGAGGTGTTAGAAGGACCAAGGACTGATATGGGAGCTGGGGATAGAGATAGAAGGACAGGAGGAGAAAGGTAGAGAGAAAAAGAAGCAAAGGGAAAGCATCAAGAGGGTGAAAACCAGACCCCCAGGTTTGACCCCTCCTGTGGCCTGCCTCATGTCCTTCCCCTCTCCTACTGCCCCAACTTAGGTCCAGCCCTCACCCCTTGACACCCCTCAGGGGTTTCCCAGCCTCCAGTCTTACCTCGTGGCCACCCAACCTTCACAGGTGGCCAGACTCATCTACTGGACCATTACTTTCTTTTTTTTTTTTTTTCAATATATCAGACTTGTGGATTTTATTGAGAATCATGTGTGTGATTTTGCATAAACATAAAAATGAGTAAGTTTATTATTTTTTATCAATATTTTTTATTTTGATATTGTGGGGTACAGTTAAGGGTTAGGTATACAAATATGTTTCGTTCAGGCACCCTTGTTGATAAGGGGTGTCTCCCCGTGGACCATTACTTTCAAAAAGTCCCTGCTATCACTGCCCACAGGACAGACTCCAGACAACTCTCTGGCCGGAACTTTCCATGACAATGCCACCACTGTCTGTCCAGCTTATTTGTCACTGCTTCACGAGGAGAAAAATATGCTCTACCTGGCCTGGCTTGTCACCACCACCTCACTCTGTGCACTGAAGCAAGTAGCCTCATGTGGCTACCTTAGAAAGTTAATTTCCCCACGAACGTTAGCTGCTCCCAAGTATATACCCTCGTTTTCCTCCTCACAGCAAGGCTGGGGAGCAGCATGACTTTTCTAATTCTTCAGATGAGGAGGAGATTGGCTCAGATCAGGTCAGCTACTTCTTTAGACCACAAGGGCTATGAGTGGGAAAGTTACAGACTCAGTTCATTTTGACTTCACAGTTCAAGGTCTTCTTGCATCACCGTACTTTAATAAATACCATAAGCTCCCGGGAACATGGGCTACATTCTACTTTTTTAGTTTGACGGTGAGTACGATGGTGCCTTAGTTCATTCTGGCTGTAATAACAGAACACCATAGACTGGGTGGCCCATGAGCAGCAGAAAGTCATTTCTCACAGTTCTGGAGGCTGAGAAGTCCAAGATCAAGGAACCAGCAGATTTGATGTGTGGTGAGGGCCCACTTCCTTGTTCCTAGACAACTGACTCCTCACTGTGTTTTTTCATGGAGAAGGGACAAGGAAACTCTCTGGTGGTCTCTCTTTCATAAAGGCACTAATCCCATTCATGAGGGCTCCATCCTCATCACCTAATCACCTCCCAAAGAGCCGCCTCCAAATATCATCACAGTGGGAATTAGGTACCAACATATGAATTTAGGGGAGGCACAGTCTATCTAGTTACAACTGCAGTATGTAACAAAACAGAGCAATCATTCGTTTGTTTTTGTTTTCTTCAGCTACGGATTTCCTCAAATTCATTTCTAAAATTAAATCTTCTTCCCTCTAACACTGTTCTCCTAAAAGGCATTTGTCAACCACATCAGTCAGAAGTACAAAGACACAAAGCAAGTGAGGCCCAGACATGGACAGAACCTGGCTGGAATGTTCCCATCCGAGTTTCTTTCTAAGGGTGCAGAAGTTCTGCAGAACGGAGTTTGCAGTGTTTGTGAGAGATGTGTAGTCACCACACCAGAGGACTCACAGGGTCCATGTAATGTGGGGATGTATGTGCTTTTAGTGTTTCATGATCTGTGTTGTTTCTGACAGTGACAGAAAAGGTTTATACCTGAAATGTTTCTATATTGGGATCCCTCCAGGACATGGGGGCACAGGCTTGTCTCCCTTCCTCAGCCCCCATATGCTCCGGTGAGGCACAGCCAGAGAGAAGGGGACACTCCAAAGGCTCTGGGATTGGGTTAACTGGTAGAGGAGCTCCTGGGTCACACTTGAGTTGGTTATCACCTGCCATTATTCCCTTTAAATGGCACATTTGTTCAACCCCAGTGCTAAGAAACTGTTTAGGTTTTTCAGGTCTGCCTCTGAAGCTCAGGGGCTTTGTTTTTGTTTTTGTTTTTTCGTTTTGTTTTGAGTTGGAGTCATACTCTGTTGCCCAGGCTGCAGTGCAGTGGCATGCTCACAGCTCACCACACCCTCAACCTCCTGGGCTCAGACGATTTCTTCTGTCTTGGCCTCCAGAGTAGCTGGGACTACAAGTGCACACCACCACACCTGGCTAATTTCTTGATTTTTTTGTAGAGATGAGGTCTCACTATGTTGCCCAGGCTGGGTTTCTAACTCCTGGGCTCAAGTAATCAGTGCTGGGATTACAGGCATGAGCCACCATGTCTGGCTGAAGCCCAGGACTATTTTCTTCATCTCTTAAGTTGCTAAGTTTCTATACAAAATGAAGGGATAACTGAGCTCTGTGAATAGAATTCCAGTCACTGCTCCTGGGCCCTGGGCAGCTGCTGCTCCCCTGCTCCCCAGCGGTATGCCCTGGCCTGCCTCTCTGCTGCAACTCCTGGGTCGGCAGTGACCCCTGCCCAGGCAACAACAGGGAAGAAATGGGCACCTGAAGACCCCAAGATGCAACAATTCCTCTCCTCTCATTCACACACAAACCCTTGTTGACCAGATTTTCCCAGGCCAGGATCCCTCCAGGAGCTCAGCTCAGCAGCTTGCCCACTAAGAACTGCATCACACACAGCAGTGTGACAAGAGCCATCATGGAGGCATGAGCAAAATACAGCTAGTGCAGCAGGCAGAGTGTGCAGAACTCTTTGTGGGGTGGGGATGGGTGTGTTAAAGGAAGGATATAAGGCAGGGCACAGGAAGACTGCCAAGAGCAGGCCCAGGGCCCAGTTCTTGCCCAGAGCTTGAAGTCCATCACCATTGTCAGTAAGCCCTGCCTCAGCCTCTACTGCTTAATGAGGCCAGCCTTTCTTGGTCCGCAGATCAGAGCAGGCAGAAGCCCTCATTTGTTTACAGCTTAATCCTCATCTGATCCTGGTTTGGAAGCAAAGCTCTTCTCACTTTAGCAATGACAGCATCTCCCTGCACTTGAGGACTGTGGTTTTCCTACAAGTCCCAACAAACCTTTTAAAAAATGAAATAAAGGAAAATATCAGAGTACATCAACAGAGTAAGTATTATTTCATGAAACTTTGGTTTCAGTTATATGTGTGTGTGTGAGTCTGTGAACTGGATGGTAATGCAAAATGCATTTCTTACTGTGGGTTGAGGTTTTAAATGTTTAAAAAACATTGCTTTAAGTGAAGCATATATTCATCACGTATTCAATGTGATCAGAAATTGCATCTTGTTCTAAGGCAAAGAAAAGAGACCTTGCACTTAAGCAGCTGTGAATTTGAGGGCAAAAAAGACAAACACACTAGAAAAGGATATGACAACCACACTGACGGGGGGAGGGTGTGTGTCAGAGTGCCTGGAGGTGGGAGGAGGAGCCACCACCTTCCAGGAACCCCAGTGCTGCTGAAGGAGGTGGTGTGTGGGCTGGTCCGGAAACTGGCTGGGGGAGGGAACCAGTGTCTAACCCATGTTCCCAGTGTGGATGGGGGCAAGGATGTGGAGCAGCAGCCTGGTGTGGGGGCCCAGGACAAGGGGCTGCTGACAAGGCTTGGGGAGAGGTGCTGGGAAGGACACAGTGGTGGTAAGGCAGGGAGGAAAAAAATCAAAAGGGCCAGATACTGACTTTATCTTGTGGGAGATATAAGAATATTTTTGTTGGTTTGTTTGGTTTTGGTTTGCGAATTTTTTTGTTTGTTG
Organism: Cephalopachus bancanus; assembly: GCA_027257055.1. Lineage (NCBI taxonomy): Eukaryota > Metazoa > Chordata > Mammalia > Primates > Tarsiidae > Cephalopachus > Cephalopachus bancanus. Next base: position 736,972 of record JAPVLO010000380.1, on the reverse strand, counting down.
GTTTGGTTTTTTTGAGTCGGGGTCTCACTCTGTCTCCCAGGCTGGAGTGCAGTGACATGATCACGGCTCACCACAACCTCAACCTCCTGGGCTCAGGAGATCCTTCTGCCTCAGCCTCCCCAGAAGCTGGGACTACAGGTGCATGCCAGCATGCCAACTGATTTTTTTATTTATTGTGGAGACGAGGTCTCACCATGTTGTCCAGGCTGGTCTCAAACTCCTAGGCTCAAGCAATCCTCCTCTCTCTGCCTCCCAAAGTGCTGGGATTATAGGCATGAGCCACTGCACCCTTTGTTGTTGTTTCAAAAGGGAATAACAATAGAAGGCAGCAACTTGAGAGTCAGCTGTTGCATTTGTCCTGTTTCAAAGATTTTTCCTGTTTATCTGAATAGTGGTCCTGATTAAAACTTAGGATGCAGAGAATCAGGGATCTGAGGGGCATTACCCATGTTTTTATTTTCTTCATGTTTCCTCCTTGTTCTCCAGCTAGACCCAGCTTTGGTGCCTGGCCACCTTTCCCTCCCACAAAGCCTTCTTGCTTTCTCTTCTCGTTTCCTCTTATTATCTCTGCTAAGCCCCCAACCTTCCAGCTGGGGAAGGGACACAAAGGGGGAGGTGTTTTTCTCTAACACCCCTTCTTACCCATGGGGGCTGCAGACAAGCTGGCTTTAGAAAGATACAGCCAGGCTGAGAGCTCGCTTTTCAGCTCAGCAAATAGAGAGTGACAGAGAATAGAGATAAAAGAGAAAAGCAAAAACAACCAAAGGAGCTAGCACTTTATTTCCCCCCTTTATGCAAAAACCTTTTTAGTTGTGGACCCTGAATATAGTGTCTACCTCTTCCTAGGTAATCTCTTAGAGCCCAGTAATTGGAAAGGGGCCTGGTAAATATCCAAACTATCAAGGGGCTAAAGTTTAGGGACTAGAGTTCACTGACCTCACCCAAGCCTCCTTGTGGATATGTTCTTCCCATGACATTCACCTTGACTCGAAACTCTAAAACGTCCCCCAGGAGAGGCCAGGCACGGTAGCTCACACCTGTAATCCCAGCACTTTGAGAGACGGAGGGGAAAGGGTCACTTGAGCCCAAGAGTTTGAGACCAGCCTAGGCAACATAGCGAGACTTCATCTCTATCAAAAATTTTAAAATACAGCCAGGTGTGGTGCTGCTCACCTGTAGTCCCATCTACTCCGGGAGGCTGAAGCAAAAGGATCACCTGAGACCAGGAGATCGAGGCTTCAGGGAGTCATGATGGTGCCACTGCACTACAGCTTGGGCCACAGAGTGAGACCCCGACCCCAAAATAACAATAATAAATTAAATAAATAAAAGATTCCCAGGAGAGTGACACACACTGTCCGTTCCTATGCAGAGGCTGGTCTCCACCGCTCCCACACGCCGAGGTCCTTTCTGCCTCTTTGCTTTTGGTAGGTTCAGCTGTCTGGAAGTCCTTGCTCCTTTGTTCTACCTGCCTAAATTCTACCTACCAGGTTTAGTTCAAATCCCATATCCTCTAGGAAGCCAGTCCACATGGAGTGCTCAGGATTCCTAAAATCTTCATGACCTTTACATCTTTATGAATTTTAAAGGAATTGTTCATGTCCGTGTGTATAAGCTCATGGTGTTAAATGTTTATCACTGAGATTGTAGCTACCTAAAATCCAGAGCCACTAACTCATCCTTCTGTGCCTAGCATGGAGTTGAGTATAAATAGGATTTCAGAACTGAGATTTAATACAAATCTGATGCAAAGCCTGAGTTCAAGTCCTTGGAACCTCGGGAGCTTCCTTTATCTCATTAAAGTGTAACTTCCCCGCTTGTAAGACTAGGATAGTCCTAGTACCTACCACGTAGGGATGTTGCAAAAGTTAAATCAAACTGTAGCAAACTGTTTAGCACAGGTAAGGAGCTGATTATTTTTACTACAAAGTGGTAAGCTAGAAGTCAAAGGGCATTCTTTTTATTTGCTTATTTCTGTTTATATTCAACTTTAAGGTTTTCCCCATTCCTGTGAGTTTTTATTTTATTTTTATTTATTTTTGAGATGTGAAACATTAAAATGGCTTTAAGAGTTAGGTCAGAGCTGGGCTCGGTGGCTCAGCCTGTAATCCCGTGCCTTTGGGAGGCTGAGGTGAGTGGATTGCCTGAGCCCGCGGGTTCGAGACCCGCCTGGGCTACTTGGAGAGACCTCATCTCTACAATTAATTTTTTAAAAAATGAGCTGGGCGTGGTAGCGCGCGCCTGTAGTTCCAGCTATTTGGAAGGCTGAGCGGGAGGTATCGCCAGAGCCCAGCAGGTTGAGGCTGCGGTGGCCGGGAGCGGACACTGCACTCCAGTCTGGGTGACAGAGTGAGACTCCAACTCAAAAAAAAAAAGAGTTAGGTCAGAACAAAAGGAGATATCCAGAGAAGTCTCATTCCCCCTCATTCCATCCTGTTGCTACCATATAACACATCTCATTGGTGTGTCTTTTTTTCTCTCTTTCTGTTTCTTTTTCCTTTAACAAATAGGCAAATAATCTTGTTTCCTCCTCTCAAAGGTATTATTGAGATAATGTTCTTCATCTTTTATTTTTGAGTTGGAGTCTCACTCTGTCACCCAGGCTGGAGTGTAGTGGCCCAATCATGGCTACCATAACCTCAACCTGCTGAACTCAGGTGATCCTTACGCCCAACCTTTCAAGAAGCTGGAACTACAGGCACATGCCACCACACCTGGCTAATTTGTTTATTTATTGTAGAGAAGCGGTCTCATCAAGTTGCCAGGGCTGGCCTTGAGCCCCTAGGCTCAGGCAATCCTCTCACCTCAGCCTCCCAAAGTACTGGAATTACAGATGTGAGCCACTGTACCTGGCAGAGACAATGTTCTTCTCAGAACCCTGGTCATCTTTTGTGTGGAGCTGATTGGGAGGTTGGAGGTGCTGGGTGAGCAGGAGTCCTATGGCAATGACCTTTGTGGTGTGCTAATCCTCACATGGGTTAGACATGGTAAGAACCAGCTGACATTATTCATGTGACTAGCTCCATCATAAATACGTACCCCGGGTCCCAAGGGTGTTCCTATGATTGGTAATGGGGCCACATCCCAGTTCCTGCTATTCAGGAGGCTGAGGCTCAAGTTTCATGCCCAAAAGAAGCATCCCCACCAAGCTCACCATGGCCTGCTGATTCTCCTGGAGATGGAGAATGCCGGTATAAGATTGGATTTCTGAAAAAAGTTGCCCTTAGTACTTGCGAAGCCACTACAAGTACCTGTCACTCTCTTGTGCCCCTCATACATTGTGAGAACACAGGGCTTAATACTTTTTTTGAGTTGGAGTCTTACTCTGTTGCCCAGACTGGAGTGCAGTGGCACGCTCCCGGCTGCCGCAGCCTCAACCTGCTGGGCTCCGGCGAGCCTTCCGCCTCAGCCTTCCAAGTAGCTGGAACTACAGGCAGGCGCTACCACTCCCGGCTAATTTTTTTTTTTTTTTATGGTAGAGATGAGGTCTCGCCAAGTTGCCCAGGCGGGTCTTGAACCCGCAGGCTCAGGCAATCCACTCACCTCAGCCTCCCAAAGCGCGGGATTACAGGCTGAACCACTGAGCCCAGCTCTAATCTGTATTTCTTTATGAGATCTGAGGAATCAAGGTCGAAAGGCCTCTGGGCATTTCTGTCAGACGCACTTTTAAGGAGGAAAAAGCCTGAGTTAAATAGAAGTTCCATCCGTAGGGAGGTGGCCGGAGGCAGTGGAGCACCACCACCGGAGCTATTCACTGGGAAGAGTGGAGTGGGAGGATCCTTCTGTCTTGGAGTCAGGCTGTCCACAAGTCCGTGCGGAGGCTGTGACTCACTCTGAGGAAAGGGAGTGTCCTGTATTCTGGGGGAGGCTACTTTCTCCAAACAGGGGATGTGTGGCCAAGGAAGGAAATGAAGCAATCCAAAACTGGTCAGCAGTCATGGGGCAGGCAGGTCTGAAGTCCAAGACATCCCTAATTATTGCGGCTTAATGTTTGCCCTGCGCCCCCATGATAAAACAACACTCAAGAGACTGGATTGTGGTGAGAAAAGAATTGGGCCCTATTCTGAGCAAGTAACTTCTCCTCTCTGGATCTTTGTTTTTTTCATCTGTAAGATGAAGAAGTGAACTGGACAGGGAAGAAACTGGCAGCTAATTTCCTAAATCAGTCCATGTCTGCATTTTACTTTACTCATAGAAAAACAATTGAATTTACATGTTTTTGGACAAGGCTCGTTTCTCCAGCTTAGCATAGCTACTACCATTTCCTGATTTTTTTATAGGTCTTATTTATTTATTTATTTATTTATTTATTTATTTATTTATTTATTTATTTGAGTTGGAGTCTCCCTCTGTCACCCAGGCTGGAGTGCAGTGGCATGCTCACGGCCACCACAGCCTCCACTTGCTGGGCTCAGGTGATCCTTCTGCCTCAGCCTTCCAGGTAGCTGGAACTAGAGGCGTGTACTACCGTGCCCAGCTAATTTTTTGATTTATTGTAGAGACGAGGTCTCACCGTGTTGCCCAGGCTGGTCTTGAACTCACAGGCTCAAGCAATCCACTCACCTCGGCCTCCCAAAGTGCTGGGATTACAGGCTGAGCCACTGAGCCCGGCCAATAGGTCTTATTTATTTTTAATTTTTTTTTTTGAAAGGGGGTCTCACTGTGTTGTCCAGGCTGAACTCAAACTCCTGGACTCAGGCGATCCTCCTGCCTCAGCCTCCTGAGTTAGCTGGGATTATGGGCACTTGCCACCATGCCCAGCAACTGCTACCATTTCCTGCCATCTTACTCTAAGTCGGTCCCACAAATGTAGGCTTCCTGCCCTCCCTTTGGAGTTATTTGAAATGGTAACTCCTGGACTAGCAGCAACGGAGTCCCTTCCAACTCTGGGGCTCCAGGATTCTATACCTTGGGAAAACAGTAAACAGAAACAGGGCGAGCAGCCTGCACTGGGCTGAGAAGGAGAAGATCCCTTGTCCTAGGATCCTAGAGATGGGGAGCGTGGCAGGGTGCCAGGGCTGAGCATCTGCCAGGCAGAACCAACACAGCTTAGGGAGGACTCAAAACAGCCTTTTTTACAGCCTCCTGGTGCATCCTGTTTCTCTGGTGCTGCTGCCGCCAGCAAGTGGGCACCGTGCCCAACCTTCAGTGGGCAGTGACGGGGCTAGCTCCCCATCTGTGCTGTTTCCATGCAGGTGGCTGGGAAGATAGTGCCCGATCTCAGGCTGCCCTCTGCTGGACAAGACCAGAAGCAGCTGTGAGGTCCGAGACTGCAGAAAATCCAGAGGGGTTCGTCAGCGCCCTCTCCCAGAGTCGACACATCTGTGAGGTGGGAATTGTGCGGGTGTGGGCTTCTGCTTTCCTGCCACCTTTCAGAGGAAGGCTTGGGGCTCTCCTTGGGGCATTTAATCAAACTGCTTTTTCTGGCCAGTGGCTCACACCCGTTATTCCTGCACTCTGGGAGGCCCAGGTGGGAAGATCACTTGAGTCCATGATGGCACATGCCTGTAGTCCCAGCTACTCAGGAGGCTGAAAGATCATCTGAGCTCAGGAGGTCGAGACTGTGGTGAGCCATGATTGTGCCACCATATTCCAGCCTGAGCAACACAGTGAGACCCTGACTCAAAAAGAAATTTAGAAGAAGAAAAACAAAAAACTTTTTCTGACATAAGGCCTGGCACAACTATTGCTTAATAATTGTTGAATAAATAACCAGGCCAGTGATTACTTATGGTAGAAACCACTCCTGCCTGTGTTTGGGAGAGCAACTTTAGAGTTTCTATTCCTTCCTTCTCAGTTTCCTCTAAGAGATGCTAATTCCCTGCCATCTATTCATTCCCAAGCCCAGGTTTGGCCTGGCTCAAGCTGCTTCCCATTCCCAGCTGCTTCCACTGGTGATCCAACCTGGGCTTCTTCCTTCGGGCTCCCCAGGACATCCTTCTTCTAGCTCCTCAGCCCTACCCAGGCTTCCCTCTGAGATGCTTATGAATTACATCAGAACCAGTTAACAGCCTCTCTTTTTAAATATTTCCCTCTGTCTCCCTTTTGAGTGCCTGGATTCTCATTCACCTGGGGTTCATTGGACTCAGAAATATTCTCTTTTACCTGAAGCAGCCACAAAGGTGTCTCTTTCCCCACTTAACTATTAGCTATTGTTAATTGACATAGATACACATAAGTTAAGTGGGGCAAGAGGAAGGGTCACTTCTGCTTTTGAGGTGAGACCTCTGGGTCCCCTAGGGTTAGCCTGGGATAGGGCCAGGCCCAGAATGGAGCTGGGGTGAGGCCACAAGGTGGGATGCTCAGTCAACACCGCACTTTTCTTCAAGCCTATTTCAAGTGTTTTCACACAACCTTACACAATAATCTAGCCATACTGGGAGGAGGAGTGGTTCTTATTTTTTCCCTATTATGTCTATTTCTTTTACAACTTATATTTCCTAATCAATAATAGGGATCCAACTTTTTGTTGTTGTTGAGTTGGAGTCTCACTCTGTCGCCCAGGCTGGAGTGCCATGGCATGCTCACAGTCACCCCAGCGTCGACCTGCTGGGCTCAGGCAATCCTTCTGCCTCAGCCTTCCAAGTAACCAGAACTACAGGTATGTGCTACCACGCCCAGCTAATTTTTGATTTATTGTAGGGATGAGGTCTTGCCAAGTTGCCTGGGCTGGTCTCGAACCTCTCAGCTCAGGCAATTTACTCGCCTCGGCCTCCCAAAGTGCTGGGATTACAGGCTGAGCCATCAAGCCTGGACCTAACTTTTTTTGATTAGCCAAATAAGGAAAAATTCAAAGGACTGCACAGAGTCAGTAAAAAGTTATACCGACTCCCCCTCCTTCTCCCATTTCCCTTGCTTACAGAAAGTCTGCCACCACTTTCTCATGTATCCTTCTAGAAATAGTTTTGCAAACATATAGACAAATGTATATAGTCATGCGTTCAGTCAGTACTTGAGCATCTGCTATGATTCAGACACTGTGTACAAAGCATACAAAAAAAATTCTTGCTCTAGAGAACTTACATTCTAACAATGGCAGGGCAGTCAGGCAATAAGCGAGGTAAACCCATCAAATATATGATACGTTCAATGCTGAGATGTGCAACGGAAAAAACTGAAGCGGGGTGAGGGAGTAGGGGCGTGGTCCTCAGCGCCTCTGTCTGGGCCTTCTCACCACACCCCGAGAAACCTGGGGCTGCACAGTTGTTGAGCTCCCAATTCTGGTTTCTCACACCCCTCAGCCCCCACCCTACCCTGGTGAGTCATATTCTTCATTCTGCTTCCTGATGCTGGAAGGCAAGTTGCTCATCTTCTGTTTATATCTGGGATCAAAGTTTATGTTTCTGGCTTTAATAAAATGGTCTAATGGGCCAACAGCATCAGAGCAGCAGCATCTGGGGGCTTGTAAGAAATGCAAATTCGCAGGTCCAACACAAGTCCTACTGGATCAGAAACTCTAGGTTAGGGCTCAGCGATCTGTGTTTTGTGTTGTTTTAGAAACAGAGTCTCAGGCCAGGCGTGGTGGCTCAAGCCTGTAATCCCAGTACTTTGGGAGGCCGCAGCAAGAGGATTGCCTGAGCCCAGAGGTTAGAGACCAGCCTGGGCAACTAGACAAGACCTCATCTCTACAATAAATCAAGAAATTAGCCGGGCGTGGTGATGTGTGCCTGTAGTTCCAGTTACTTGGAAGGCTGAGGCAGAAGGATTGCCTGAGCCCAGCAGGTCGAAGCAGTAGTGACTGTGAGCAGCATGCCACTGCACTCCAGCCTGGGCGACAGAGTGAGATTCCGACTCAAAACAAAAAAGAAAGGAAGAAACAGAGTCTCACTAGGTTGTCCACGTTGGGGCACAGTGGTGTGCTCCTACATAGCACACTGCAGCCTTAAACTCCTGGTCTCAGAAATCCTCCTCCCTCAGCCTCCTCAGAGGCTAGGACTACAGGCTTATCATACCGTGCCCTGTTGAGCAACCGATCTTAAAACCCTTCTAGGTGGTTCTGACGCATGATAAAATTTGAGAATATCTGCTTTGCAGAAATGCTTTAACAATTCCCATGCCTACCAACTATGGTCATAAGCATGCATTTTATAGGATCATACCAAAGGTACAGATGATATGTTAAGTAAAAGATGAATCTTAAAGCTCAGTTATTTGAAAATGAGAGTCAAGTCATTTGAGTCTCTGGGCTACTATCCAGTCTGTCATGTAAGAATATTCATATCAATCGGGCTCGGTGGCTCAGCTTGTAATATCGCGCCTTTGGGAGGCCGAGGTGAGTGGATTGCCTGAGCCTGCGGGTTCGAGACCCGCCTGGGCAGCGAGACCTCATCTCTACAATAAATCAAAAAATCAGCCGGGCATGGTAGCGCATGCCTGTAATTCCGGCTACTTGGAAGGCTGAGGCGGAAGGATCGCCGGAGCCCAGCAGGTGAGGCCAATGCACTCCAATCTGGGTGACCGAGTGAGACTCCAACTCAAAAAAAAAAAAAGATTATTCATATCAGATTGACCTAGTCCTAAATTCCTCTCCCTAAATTCTTTTTTTAAATTTATTTATTGTAGAGATGAGGTCTTGCCAAGTTGCCCAGGCGGGTCTCGAACGCGCAGACTCAGGCAATTCACTCACCTCGGCCTCCCAAAGCGCGGGACTACAGGCTGAGCCGCCAAGCCCAGCTTCTATCCCTAAATTCTAAGTTATTAAAAAAGACAACATTTGGAAACAAATGAGAATAATTAAAGATGCCTAAATTAGTTATGAGAGTACTGATAAATAGTATTCGATAATTTTCTTTTCTCTTTACATTTTGTGGAAGAAACAAATGGTACTTATGATCATTTGGCTGTATTTTAAGCCACATGTAAAGCATTTCACATGTGTACTCTAACCACATCAACACAAACAACAATCAGAAGAATTTTTTTAGCCCAAACTTACAGACGAGTAAGCAGGCTTGGGAAATATGAGGATCTTCCTTGGTAAACACCTAGCAACAGAGAGGGACAGGAATCAGGTTCTACAATTTCAGTCTGCACTCATTTTACTAGGAGCCACATTTGTAGATACTAATGCTTATCTGAGCCTAATCCCTGGAGTCTCTGCAGTCCACTGGAGAGAGAGGGGGGCTCAGGAAGGTCAGGCAGTGGATAGGTCTTGGCTAGAATTCATCTTGCCGTGGATCAAGTGGGATTCCACACATACAGTATGGCTTCTTTGCCAACCTTGCTCCCTTTATCAGAGGAATGTGGGCTATCATGTTAGGGATGGCCAGTTAGAGTCTTTGAAAGGACCGCTGACAGTTGAGATAATGATCTAAAAACAATTCCGTGCCCCAGGGACATTGCAGAAATTCATTCCATAAAGATTTGAAAGATGCAGGGCTAGTGATGTCTATAATATCCACAATGACTTTACCTGTTTGGTCAGCGCAAAAGGCAACCAGTGGTGGGGAATGCAGGTGGCTTAACACAGACATATGCAAGGCTGAATCTACTGACCCTGCCCACAACACCTCTGTCTGCACCACTATTCATAGGCTTACAAATGCTTATTCAATTGCAGTGGTGTCCTGTTGGACAATGGGCCGTGGCCATGGAGTTCCCCAGTGTCACCATATGCCACATCTCCTAGCAACAGGCAGCTTCATAGAATGGTGGGATGGCCTGCTGCAGTCTCAGTTATAGTGGCAGTGGGAACTCCTTACCTATGACTTTAGGGGGTGGGGGACCTCTGGAGACATCCCAGAATCCCCCATCAGGACCAAGGCAGTCATTCCAGGAGCTGCTAGGGTGTGCACTACTAATGACTCACAGTTTTTTGTTTGTTTGTTTGTTTGTTTGTTTTTTGAGTTGGAGTCTCACTCTGTTGCCCAGACTGGAGTGCAGTGGCCGCTCCCGGCCACCACAGCCTCAACCTGCTGGGCTGTAGCAATCTTTCCGCCTCAGCCTTCCAAGTAGCTGGAACTACAGGCGTGTGATATCACCCTGGCTAATTTTTTGATTTATTGTAGAGATGAGGTATCGCCAAGTTGCCCAGGCAGGTCTCGAACCCACGGGCTTAGGCAATGCACTCACCTCAGCCTCCCAAAGCACGAGATTACAGGCTGAGTCACTGAGCCTGGCTATGGCTCACAGTTTAATCCCCTTTCAAGAATGACCTTGGCTCCCAGGAACAGTCTTACCCAAGGTCATGTGCTCTCCCCGAAGTAGGGGGACACAGCCTGCTCCAAGTATGTGTATACCTCTGTTCATGAGGGTAAATGATGTGGCCATTGGGAATATGCTACAGTGAGAAGAACAGTCACAGTGGGATGATAGCACATCTGGGACCCACCCTGTACCCCAGCCCAGGTATGTATGTATATGAAGCAGCACAGAAGGGGTAGTGGGCAGAGACCACTGTGCTAACGAAAGAGCTGGCAAAGGTAGGCATGCTGGTCTCTGCTCAGTCCAGTCAGCACTAATGAGCCCTTTAAGCTACAAGTACCAGTGACTGGCTACCAGGCAGAATGGGCTCACCAGGCACCAGTGGGTTATGTGGCTTTGTAGAATGGTGGCCAGACATCCTGGACCAGAAGAAAATTTAATGCCAGCACTTTTAGCTTTGTTTTGTTTTGTTTTGCTTTTGAGTTAGAGTCTCACTCTGTCACCCAGACTGGAATGTAGTGGCCGCTCCCGACCACGGCAACCTCTACCTGCTGGGCTCTGGCGATCCTTCCGCCTCAGCCTTCCAAGTAGCTGGAACTACAGGTGCGCGCTGCCACACCCGTCTAGTTTTTCATTTATTGTAGAGATGAGGTCTCGTCAAGTTGCCCAGGCGGGTCTCGAACCCGCGGGCTCAGGCAATTCACTCACCTCAGCCTCCCAAAGGTGCGGGATTACAGGCTGAGCCACCAAGCCCGGCTAGCACTTCTAGCTTTTTGAGGGCATTGGTATGCCATGGTCCCTGAGGATGACTGGGCCTCTTTCACAGATGGATTGCGGACTTATAGGCTGGTGGAACATACTTGACCCCTGCAGCTGTGCAGCCATGGGGGAAAGAAATTGTTTAAAACTTTGCATAACACAAGGAACTGCCCAGTGGACAGGGTTGGGGACAGTGGTGGTTTCCCTTAAAAAAAAAATCACTTCTGAAATGTGTCGTGGTGTATTTTCACTGATTCATGGACAGTAGTGGCCAGATTGCTAGTAGGGCTAGCAGTGTGGCCCCATGCCTGGCAGCAAGACAACTAAATGAAGTCCTGGTCCCTCTGGCAGCAAACATTAAGGTATCAGCTTTTACAACACCCATGTCCTCTGTTTACAACAGATGTGGATGTCCATAAAAATAAGCATAGCTTGGAAGGCTGAGGCGGAAGGATCGCCAGAGCCCAGCAGGTCGAGGCTGCGGTGGCCAGGAGCGGCACTGCACTCCAGCCTGGGCGACAGAGTGAGACTCCAACTCAAAAAAAATTAAAAATAAAAAAAATAAGCATCCGTGGAACTCACCACCTGATCGAAACTGTGCCATCCGGGAAAGCACAGCTGGATGCACCATCACACAGGCCATGGCATTCTGCCAACAGTGCAGGACTGGGACCCCAAACAAGGTCTCATGGTTCCAGCACAGGAAGCCACCAAAGTCTGGCAAATATGCCTGTCAGTTAAGTGGCGAAGAAAACTCCAGGGCACATAAATGCAGGAAGCTAGTCTGGCCAGTTCTGAATAAAGGACTATCTACGCTCTTAAACTCCCCTCCTGGGGATACAGCTAGACATTGCCTATGGCTCTTTTTCAAGGATGGCAAAGCAATTACATACTCACAGCAATATGGGCCATACTATTTGGGGACTCATAGATAAATGATGTTATGTATCTGTATTCCCTGAACATATCTGACCAAGCAGTGGGTCTGCATTTATAGTCAAGGGTACCCAGCAGTGGAGCAACTTACCTTGAGCATTCATAGGGTATCTCAGCCCCTTATCACCCACAGACAATAGATGTCTTTGAAAGGTAGAGTGGATGCTTAAAGGAGAAGCCAAGCCGGGCTCGGTGGCTCAGCCTGTAATCCTGCGCCTTTGGGAGGCTGAGGTGAGTGGATTGCCTGAGCTCGCAGGTTCGAGACCACCTGGGCAGCGAGACCTCATCTCTACAATAAATCAAAAAATCAGCCGGTGTGGTAGCACATGCCTGTAATTCCGGCTACTTGGAAGGCTGAGGCGGAAGGATCCCCGGAGCCCAGCAGGTCGAGTCTGTGGTGGCCGGAGGCCACTGCACTCCAGTCTGTGCGACAGAGTGAGACTCCAACTCAAAAAAAAAAAAAAAAAAAAGGAGAAGCCAAACAAGATACATGGACAACAAAAGCACACACTTAAAACAAGAAAATATGGGTTCTAAGTGTGCTAATTCCCCAAAAGGAACTTTTTTTTTGAGGCAGGGTCTCACTCTCTCATCCAGGTTGCAGTGCAGTGGCACCATCAAGGTTTATCATGGACTCGACCTCCTGAGCTCAGTCCATCCTTCCACCTCAGCCTCCCAAGTAGGTGGGACTACAGGCACACGTCTGGCTAATTTTTTGATTTTTTTTGTAGAGACGAGGTCTCACTGTGTTGCCCAGGCAGGTCTGGAACTCCTGTCCTCAAGCAGTCCTCCCACCTCAGTCTCCCAAAGTGCTGGAATTACCAGCCTGAGCCATTGCTCCTGGCCTGATTTCTGGTACTTAAATGTCTTTTATATTGTTAGCCCAACCTTCAGTCTTGTAAGAATTGGACCTTGGCCTCACATCAGCACTATGCTGCTGCTAAGGGTACCCAAACCTATTAGCAGAATCTAATTCACCCTGAGTAGGACACAGTATTGAGGACCAGGCTGGGATATGATAGCCAGAGAGTCATACTTTTAATATAGTTTTGTCCTAAGTGAATAGCACTTCTTATGATGGATGTCAGGTGTGTAATTGCCTATCACGCATAAACCAGTCTGAATTATCTAGTGTGAGTGGTGGTGGACGATTACATTGCCCTGAATTTTCTGCCAGCCAGTCAAGTAGGGCACCGAAATTAATGACGTATCTAACTGGCTTGGCTCTGAAAAGCCAGGTGATAGCCTATCTTTCTCCAAGTGGGCCTGATTATCCTACTGGGAGTCATAGTCATAGCTTTTCTCATTTAATGTTGCCCAAGAGAAAGAAAAACTATTTGATCTAGGTTCCTATTAGTACAGCTAACTAAGGCATTTGATGGAGTGGCCTATATTTCCAGAAGGATTCTCAGCAGGATGTGTGGTCCAGGGTGTTGGTGCAGGATGCCTCCACCATGGTGCCCCCACAACCTTGAATGTCTCCACCTAGGCCATACAGACAAGGCCAACCACCATCTAACTCCCATAGTGGGGGAACACCTGCTGGCCTCCCTGAAACATGGTGAGCTGGGCAGTCTTCTGAGAAGCTGTCATGAGCCAGGTTATCACCTACCTCGCTGGTTCCAGTGAGGCACGGGACCCTGTGCCTTGTCCTCCTTTGTTTTTGTTTTTTGTTTTTCAGTGAGGGTCTCACTCTGTTGCCCAGGCAGGAGCACAGTGGCACAAACACGGCTCACCGCAGCCTCGACCTCTTGGGTTCAGATGATCTTTCTGCCTCAATCTCCTGAGTAGCTGGAACTACAGACGCACCCTAGCTAATTATTTTATTTTATTTTTTGTAGAGATGAAGTCTTGCTATGTTGTCCAGGCTGATCTTGTCCAGGCTCAAACAATCCTCCTGAATTAATCTCCCCAACTGGTGGGATTACAGGCATGAGCCACCATGCCCGGCTTCGTCCTCCTTTGAGTACAGCTGCAGACTATAAAATGCTTGAGTGTAGTTTAGAATTAGCAGTCACACTCGAGGAGAGGTGATTGGAGAGGGCAGTTATACCAGGGAGTGGGAACGTGGGACCACCTTAGAATTCTGCCTCCCCTCCTTAGAGCAGGCACATAATTACCATCTGTAACCAGCTTGGTTGCAGCATGGCGTGGGCTCCACCTGTCACCCATGTTACTGTCATTTGGTTCCTTTTGTTTTGGTGTTTCCCTGTACGCAAGCCACAGGGATCTGGTAGCTCTGACTGCTCACACTTTCACTGTCTATATAAATAATAACTGCCTAATCTAAAAAAAATGGCTTCTTGTTTCCTCACTGGCCAAACATGTCAGTCAGGCCTTGCCTCATGATACGTAGCACTTGTGGCTACTGTGATGATGCTGAGGGGCTGCTGCTTGACCACCTGACAGGAAGATACTGAGTCTGCTAAGGGAGGAACAGAATTTTACACCAAAAGTACTGCAGGACGTGACCAACATGTCCAGCAGGTGCTGGGGAGATACACATATTTATGGCTACTCTCATTTAATGTTGCCCAAGGAAAAGGAAAAGAATTTTGCAAAGAAGAACAAAATTATGAACTTCATAGCAACTTGGATGGTCTTACAGGCTACAATACTGAAGGATCTATCACAAAAACGAAGACTTGAGTATCATATGTTCTCACTCATAAGCGGACCTTGAACTATTATTGTAATACTATAAGAAAAAGATTGGCAATAGTAGGAAACTGCCAGGGGAGGTGGGCACACCTCATCAACAAGGGTACCTGCATAATGAGCATTTGTATACCTAACCCTGAATTGTACCCCACATCTTTAAAATTAAAAATGTTAAAAATAAAATAAAGAAAAAAAATTTTTTTTTAAACCCTTATTCTCTGCATCTTCGGGGAAGCGTATTTGAGAGAATTCTCCTGCTCTCCTGGCTTAGCTGCCTTGTGATATTAAACTCTTACTCCACTGTAAAAAATAAAAAAGAAAGAATTTTGTCCAAGCCCCTATCAGTACAACTAAGGTATTTGATGGAGTGGCTTGTGTGTCCAGAAGGATTCTCAGCAGGATAAGTGGAAGGTCCAGGGTATCAGTGCAGGATACCTCCACCGTGGTACCCCAGTGACCTTGAATGTCTCCACCTAGGCCATGTAGACAAGGCCCAACCACCATCTGACTTTCGTCATAGTGTCTCCTGGTGCTGCATCAAGTGACACAAAACCAGTTGGTTAAAGGAGACTCTGTTGATATGGGAATGCTGCTGTGTGGATGGGATCCACACACTAGCAAGGACCTGAGGTGGTACTAATGTTCTGCTCAGTCATCTCATGGAAGCTTCAGAAAAGGAAGAGCCCAGACTGAGGAAAACCGAACTACCACAACTCCATGCAAACAGTAGATGAAGGGATCAAATGACTCAGAGAAGTGGACATGCTACAGTGGACATGCTACTGAGGACAGAAAACCCACCAGGCGACTGTGGTCTACAGGAGGGCCCTGGGAATCTTCTGCCTACCCATATGATAAGGAATGTGCTGATGAAAGGGACCGCCAGCTTCAGCAAGAAGTTCAGTGAGTGGTGGCTGTCCTTTGTCGGCCAGGGTTGACACAATGGGAGATGCTGTCACAGAACTGTGCTCCTGATACGAATAGGGATAATAGAATCCTGAAATAATAGAGGCCAGGTGACAATGCTCCACTGTCAGAAGAAAAGTGGTGACATTACTGTAATACATGGCAAGAACAGGTGCAATGTATAATATATGAGAGCCTATTCCCATAGAGGATTATGGAGATGATAATAGAACATAGTGTTCCTACAGGCAAGATAGATTTTAATTTAAGCAATCAAGGAGAATTAGGAAAGATGATAAAGGCTTAAGACAACCATCCCAAGAAAAAATTATGAACCCTTGCTCAGTTTCTAGACCTGAGCCCCGTGACTGAAAGGGAGGCCGGACCACATAAGGAGGGATCCTACATTATGGCAAATGTATATGATAATGATTCCTTCCACTCCTTCTCCAGAGAGACCTTGGGCTACGTACCCAGGTTATATGCACAGGTACATACACTAAGGAAAGGGGAATAATCAGATGTTTTGAGAGCTATTAGACACAAGATCTAAGTTAACATTGAAAATCAGAGACTCAAAGCATCATCATTAAAGGGATCAGGAAACATATGGGATACTGGCCAGGCCAAGTTCATAGTGGGTCCATCACAAGCTTCTAAGAGTCCTCTCCCGATGGAATCACATGGGACACACTTAATTCCTCCAGCAACAGGTTATGACAACACATGTGAAGCGTTCTCTACCAGGGAATCTCATTAGAGCCTCAGTATGTAAGGTTTTTATGGGAGAAAGGGGTCACATAGGCATCTACTGTCTAGCATATACCAAAATTCCAGACTCTCAGAAGGAAAGGAGTTGTTCAGCATAAACCACATTGTACAACAATTTAGATACAGTGAGTCACTCTAATCAGGGAATGAGGGCAACCCTCTTGAAATCCAAGTGTCCAGATGCCAACTAAGGGTCAACATTGCAAGCAGAGTTTTTCCAAAACAGCAGGCTCAGGCCTGCTATGCTGACCTTTTTCTACACAGATTGTCAACTGTGCCAAAATATATTCAAGAAAATATATTTCAAGAATGAAGGCAAAATAAAGATATTTTCACGCTAGCAAAATAGAGGGCTTGTTCCCAAAAAGAACTTCAGTATATTCTGAAGGATGTGCTTTAGGCAGAAGAGCAATTCGAGAAGAAGATTAGATAAAAAAGAATGAAAAACATTGATGGTGCAAAACACAGTAAAAAATGGCTCTTGGGACTAAAAGAGCAAGATGAACAACAGCACAGAGCAGGGAAGAGGACATGAGGTTAATATAGTCAAATATCCTTATATGGTTGGAAGGACAGCAGAGCTATTAATTAATTTTAGACTTAAATAATTTAATTATAAGTGTCAAAATATCCAGAGTAAAAACTATTAGGTTAGAAATATAAATCCCAGTCGGGCGTGGTGGCTCACACCTATAATCCCAGCACTATGGGAGGCTGAGGTGAGAGGATTGCCTGAGCCCATGAATTTGAGACCAGCCTGAACAACTTGGAAAGACCTTGTCTCTATAATAAATCAAAAAATTAGCCGGGCATGGGGGTGCGCACCTATACTTCCAGCTACTTGGAAGGTTGAGGTGGAAGGATCGTCTGAGCCCAGCAGGTAGAGTCTGGTGGCCTTGAGCGTGCCACTGCACTTCGGCCTGGGTGACAGTGAGACTCCAACTCAAAAAAAAAAGAAAAAAGAAAAAAATTACTTAATCAATCCATAAGAAACCATAGAGGAATAAAAATAGAAGAAAAAGCAAATACAAATAAGATGGTCAAAATAATCCAAACAGATCACTATCTATCATATAAATTGTAATCAAATATATATAATACAAATAACTGAAAATATTCCCTGCAACGGCAAAGATTGTCAGAAAGGTTTTTTTTTTTGTCAGCAAGATTTATAGAAAATATGGCTTTGTATTGTTGACAAGGAATATCTACATATTTACTTTTCAGAAAGACTTAAAGAAATGCAAATGGATATATTTAGACAAAGCAAGAAAAAAAACAGATGTGGCCATATTGATATTGGGCAAAATAGATTTTAAGGCAAAAAGCATTACTAGAGATAAAGAGGATCACTCCATTATGATAAAAGGTTTAGTTCACCAGGAACATAAAACAAATACAAATGTGTGTAAACCGAACAAAATAGCAGCAAGGTACTGTCTATAAATGAAAAATGGATAGAGCTGCAAGGAAAAATGAACAATACTACCATCTATGGGATATTTTGTACACTACTTTTTATAATATTTAGATCCAAATGTTACTATATTGACTAACTCTGCAGCCAACAAGCCTAATTTGTGGGCAGATCTAGAACATTGTGCAGTACAAATTGTTTTGAATCTCTCATAGAACATGTATGAAGAAAGATCTTATACTGAGCCACAGAGAATACTTCACCAGACCTCAAAGGATTAATGTCATTCTCTGAGTGCTATCCAATTAATTTAGAAATTATCAAACAAAAAAAGAAAATTGGAACACCATATTTGGAAATTTGGAAATTATTGAGCTTATGTGTGTTTGTTTGTTTTAGAGTCAGTCTCACTTTGTTACCAGGCTGTAGTCTCGAACTCCTGAGAGCAAGTGATTCTCCTGTCTCAGCCTCCTTAGTAGCTAGGACGACAGGTGTGCCACCATCACTGGTTTTTTTTTTTTGTAGAGAGATGCGGGGAGGATTCTTGCTATGTTGCCCAGGTTGGTCTCAAACTCCTGGTTTCAAGCAATTGTCCCATCTTGGCCTCTCAATGTGCTAAGATTATAGGTATGAGACCACACCCAGCCAAGCTAACATCTAAATAACTCATATGTCAAAGAAGAAACCGGAGTGGAAATTACTTAGTATGCAGAAATGAAAAACAATAGCAATACTACTATATCACAAATGCTCCCTAGATATTTATAACCTCGAAAGCTTATGTTAGAGAATGAAGACTACAAATTAAGGATCCACGTAAGTACCCAACTTAGGAAATTGCAAAAAGAACAAAAATCCAAAGAAACATATTCCTTCCCTGGTGTGAGCATTCATTCTTTGTGAACCAGGACCTCAGATCCAGCAAAGCCTAAGGTTTCAACGATGTGTTCCCAACCTGGCAACTGGCTCATTGTGAGTGATGGAGGGAAAGAACACACTGACTCTTACTCTTGATTCCAGGATTTGTATATTCTGGGAATTGGTACGAGGCAGGACTGCATTTCTGGAGGAACGTAAATGTCCTAACCCTAAATGTTTTTTTTGGTTTTTTGTTTTTTTGAGTTGGAGTCTCACTCTGTCACCCAGACTGGAGTGCAGTGGCCGCTTCCAGTCACTGCAGCCTCGACCTGCTGGGCTCTGGCAATCCTTCCACCTCAGCCTTCCAAGTAGCTGGAACTATAGGCGTGTGCTACCATGCCCAGCTAATTTTTGATTTATTGTAGAGATGAGGTCTCGCCAAGTTGCCTAGGCGGGTCTTGAACCCACGGGCTCAGGCAATCCACTCACCTTGGCCTCCCAAAGCGCTGGGATTACAGGCTGAGCCAACGAACCCAGTCCCTAAATGCTTTTCCAAAGATGGCACCATGTTTGAAGTTTATATAATGGGTCAAAGTTTTATGCCTTCCTCTGAATCATGTGAACAGAGCTAGTGGATCCATTATAAGATACCCATTGTTATATCATTCACATTCAAATGTCCCTCTGATCCAAGGTAACTCAATGCAGAAACGCAAGTTAGAAAATCAGGCATTCAGTAAGCCTTCAGTGGTGCTGGAAGTGGCAGTGAAGTACACCCACATGTGGGAGAGGTATCAAGTTTAGTAAGGGAGAGTATCAATTAGTAAGGAAGCAGCCGAGCGCAGTGGCTCAAGCCTGTAATCCCAGCACTTTGGGAGGCCGAGGCGAAAGGATTGCCCGAGCCCAGGGGTTAGAAACCAGCCTGAGCAACTTGGTGAGACCTCGTCTCTACAGTAAATCAAAAAATAAGCTGAGCGTGGTGGCATATATGGGTAATCCCAGTTACATGGAAGGCTGAGGCAGAAGGATTGCCCGTGCCCAGCAGTTCCAGGCCGTGATAGCCATATTGTGCCACTGTACTCCAGCCTAGCCTGGGTGACACAGTGAGATTCTGAATCCCGCCCCCCGCCCCCCCCAAAATTAATAAGGGATGAATCACTGTCCCCTCCAGAACAAAAGAAGTCTGTAAACAATTTGCCTCCAGGAGGCTGGCTGATATCCTCAAGGATGGTATGATATTGTACAGTGCTGGTCCCACAGACTGGATGTTGAGTTAGAACAACCTTGAAGAGAGGGAGCCCATGCTGTTGGGCCCATGTGTGAACTACATGACTGCCACCCTTCACATGTCAACCAAGCAAGTTTTGGAGTTGTAAAAGGCAGAAGCCAGTTGACATCTGCTAGGTAAGTCATCCTGTCTACATGGCTGTTAAGTGCATCATCTGAGGTGACATCCTCCAGTGGGCACTGACTTGAAACACAAAGATACACATATCTTATGCCTGTACACACAGGCTTATCCAAAGCTCTCTTCCTCAGACCTCTTTGTCTCCAATATTCCTATCATGCTCCTTCTAGGACTCTGACTGCCATTGGCCACAGCTCAGTAGTCCATATGCATACCTACTTCAGGCCTCTTCTTCCTCCATACAAAGTGGACTTCCAAATGTACTATTCATAGCTCTGTTCGCTGGGAAGATTTCCTCTCATCACTATTTTAAAGGCCATTCTGAGTACGGTTGTAGTATGACAGCAGTCTACTTCAGCTCACACCAACAAGGCCTAAGATTTTTCTTTCATCAATTGATGAAACAAACCTACCTGAGGCAAGATAATGGCTTCAATGCAACACAGGTGGACAACATGGGGATCTGGGCCATGTATTCATTTAACTTACTTGTATTCTCTGGACTTGATCTTGAATGACCATTTTCATCATGCTTGAAAGGCAGCCCCATGTGCAATGTCATTTGATGCCTCATGGTCAACCTCAAAGCCTCTTTTAGGGCCCGATGACATGAAAAGAGCCGCTTTTCTTTTTTTTTTTTTTGAGTTGGGAGTCTCACTCTATCGCCCAGACTGGAGTGCAGTGGCCACTCCCGGCCACTGCAGCCTCAAACTGCTGGGCTCCGGCAATCCTTCCGCCTCAGCCTTCCAAGTAGCCAGAATTACAGGCATGCGTTACCACGCCCGGCTGATTTTTTGATTTATTGTAGAGATGAGGTCTCGCTGCCCAGGCGGGTCTCGAACCCGCGGGCTCAGGCAATCCACTCACCTCAGCCTCCCAAAGGCGCGGGATTACAGGCTGAGCCACTGAGCCCGGCAAGAGCTGCTTTTCAAATGGGTGGCAAATCATTGTCAGTTACAGAACACATGTCCTTGCTCCGTATCCCTATTCTACTCTCCCACTCTATCTTCCCGAGATACCACCTGGCTTCTTCATATCTTGATCTACCATGGGTACACTGGTACCACTGGACATGCTGACATACAGGCCAAAGAGCAAGGCAGTTTGCCCCACATCTTGAATCTACTGCAGACATTCTGGGCATTATTTGAATGAGGAAATGAATGAGAAAATGCTGCATTTGCCAGTGAGGTATATGAGGCCTCAAAATCCAAAGAGTTCCAACAAATAATAGAGAGTGGTTGAGGTGCAGCAACTTTTCTCAGACCAGTGGATTCCTAAAAATTTCACCAGTATGGCAAACCTCTGAGTTTTAGGGGAGGGGAGTCTTATCTCCCACCAGATGGGCATCTGGGCATTGAGAGTATTTGTCGTATTTGTAAGTCCAGTGAAGATTACATTCTGTAGAATGTCAAGATGATCGGTTCCTGTGAATTATATTGTGAAAGAGAGGAGAAGGGTTAATATGGCACTGGGGCAAGATGGTGTGTCTGTTCTTCTGTCTTTCCCACATGTAAACAAAATAACTTTGAGTCTCTTTACTGATAAGGATTGAAAAGAATGCATTATCAGATCAATGGCTGCATACCAATCACCAAAGGTTGTACTGATGATCCATTCAGGTAAGGATTCAGCCTAGCACTACAATTGGGGCTATCAGTTGGTTAAGATGATGGAAACCCACAGTCATCCACCACAACCCATACGGTTTTTTGCATATATGAACCAAATGGAGATAAGGTAGGAACGAGGTCCTGTGTGACAGGTCATGCCTACAATCCCAGCAGTATGGGAGGCTGAGGCGGGAGGATCGCTTGAGGCCAGGAGTTGGAGACTAACCTGACCAACATAGTGAGACCCTGACTCAAAAAATAAAGATGGGAACCACCATCCCTGCATCTTTAGTCTTTCATGGAGGTGCTGATCTCTGTAATTCTTCCTCAGATGCAGAATATTGCTTTTTATTTACCGTCTTGATACTTGAAGCTTGGATCTTCCTAACATAATTAGTGAGGGAATTAATATGCCAGTTCTGCTAGCTGTTAAATATATCCATCCCAATGAGGAGACTAATAAATAACTGCAGGGGACACCTGTGAACCCCAAACAGACAAACAGGTGACTGTGAGGCAGGACTCCATTTATTACCTTACCTCCATTGCGCCCTGTAGGCAAGAAACCATGATGGCATTACAGGTCCTTTGGTTTCAGGTTCACATCAAAATCCAGTATTCCACAGTCCTGGGGAAACCTAAGTATTCCCCTTTCTGCGGTGGACAGTTACTCCAGAACATGGCTTTACATCTCCTTAAGGAAGAACTAGAGGAATACTTATTTGCAGTAACATTGTCAGGTCCCTCCTCAAGGGGAACTGAGCTGCCCTTTTTTTTTTTTTTTTTTTTTGAGTCAGAATCTCTGTCACCCAGGCTAGAGTACAGTGGTACGCTCACAGCCACTGCAGCCTTGACTTTCTGGGCTCAAGTGATTCTTCTGCCTCAGTCTCCCAAGTAGCTGAAACTATAGGCGTATACCATCACTCCTGGCTAAATGTTTTTATCTTACTGTACAGACAAGTTCTCACCAAATTGCCCAGTCTGGTCTCGAACCCGCAAGCTCGGGCAATCCTTTTACCTCTGCCTCCCAAAGTGCTGGGATTACAGGTGTGAGCCACCGCACCTGACCTCAGACAACTTTTGGTTACTTTTTCTTTCTGACTTTTTTGGTTTTTGAGTCAGAGTCTCACTCTGTAGCCCAGGCTGGAGTGCCTAGAGTGAGGTCTCACCAAGTTTCCCAGGCTGGTCTCGAACCCCTGAGCTCAGGCAATCTTCTCTCCTCTGCCTCCCAAAGTGCTAGGATTACAGGCGTGAGGCATGAGTCACAACGCTGGCTCTTTCTGATTTTTAAATGCATTTATCTCTTTTAACCCTTTCCTTTCCTTTCTTTATCCTTAATCAGGCTTCTGAAGGGTGCATATATTTTATTTTGAAAGAAGCCATTTGGGATTAGTCCTTTCAATTATTTTTTGCTTTGTTTTTATTTCCTGTTTCATTCACATCAGTTTTTCATTTCACTCATTTCTTCTTTTTTTTTTTTTGAGTTGGAGTCTCACTTTGTCGCCCAGGCTGGAGTGCAGTGGTACACTCATGGCCACCCCAGTGTTGACCTGCTGGGCTCCGGTGATCCTTCTGCCTCTGCCTTCCAAGTAGCCAGAACCACAGACATGCACTACCATGCCCAGCTAATTTTTTATTTATTGTAAAGACATGGTCCCACCAAGTTGCCAGGGCTGATCTTGAAGCCGTGGGTTCAGGCAATCCACAAGCCTCGGCCTCCCAAAGTGCTGGGATTACAGGTTGAGCCACTGAGCTCAGCCCATTTCTTCTTTCTAATTTGTGTGTACCTCAAGATGCTAAGACTTGGACTGATCAAAATCTTTTTTCCACAGTACACTCTCATCACTATTCTATGCATGGCCTGCCTTTATTTTGTGTTTTTAAAAATAATATAATAAACATTTGTGTAGTCAGTGCTCAACCTAAGAAGTCGAAAGAATAAACTGTATCTTTATACCTTCAAAATATAGGGATTTGGACTTCATCTACACATAATGATTTTTCAGTTAATGACTCAACTTACACCATTTTTTGTAATTACTCCCTTTTCCCAGTATGACAATTGTCTCAAAGTACATGAAATAAATACACTGTAAGAAGCAATACTTGACCTTGCAGTTTCCAGCAAAGACTCACTCAAAAATCTCCATGCAGTTGTTCCCAGCCAGAGGCCTCATGTGGGAGCAGCTGCCTTTGGTCTCATGGGACAGTGCCACCTCCTGGACAGGGGCAGAGCCAGCATCTTACGGAATTCCACATACACTTTCATGGTAGGAAATGCCATTACCTTAACTTTGTTCCAAAGATTTTGGGTGCTGTAAGTTTATTTCCTGTGAAGTTTGAGGGCAATGTAATGATAAGTTCCAAAAAGATTGAAAAATTGGTGAAGAAAATGGTGCAAAGTGAAAGATGTACCTTCCACCAACCCCACCCGCAAGTTCTTTCTTTCTCTTCTCTTCTTTCTCTTTCTCAGAAAGAGTAACAAATTGGCATTACATAAAGTTCTGTGTACAGACTTTTTATTAACATTAAAAGTGTAGTTTGCCGGGCGCAGTGGCTCACGACTGTAATTCCAGCACTTTGCAACATAGTGAGACCTCATTTCTACAAAAAATTTTTTTAAATTAGCCAGGCGTGGTGGCACATGCCTGTAGTCCCAGCTACTCAGGAGGCTGAGGTGGGAGGATGACTTGAGCCCCGAAGGTTGAGGCTGCAGTGAGCCATTGCTCTCCAGCCTGGGCAATACAGTGAATCTCTGACTTTTTTTAAGTGTTGAACTGGCTTGGTGGCTCAGCCTGTAATCCCAGCACTTTGGGAGGCCGAGGCGAATGGATTGCCTGAGCCTGTGGTTTCGATACCAGCCTGGACAACTTGGCGAGACCTCGTCTCTACAATAAATAAATAAAAAAAAATAGCTGGGGCATGGTAGCACGTGCCTGTGGTTCCAGCTAATTGGAAGGCTGAGGTGGAAGCATCACCGGAGCCCAGCAGGTCGAGGCTGGGGTGGCCGTGAGTATGCTACTGCACTCCAGCCTGGGTGACCGAGTGAGACTCCAACCCAAAAAAATTTTAAAAAAGAAAAAAGAAAATGAAATAATTTATTACTTAATAAAAATTTAATTACTATATAAACATATTTTCTTTAGTTGATTCCTTTTCTGTTTATTTATTTTTTGAGTCGGGAGTCTTACTCTGTTGCCCAGGCTGGAGTGCAGTGGCACACTTATGGCCACCGCAGCCTCAACCTGCTGGGCTCAGGCAATCCTTCCACCTCAGCCTTCTAATTAGCTGGGATTACAGGAGTGTGCTACCACACCCAGCTAATTTTTGATTTATTGTAGAGACGAGATCTCGCCAAGTTGCCCAGGCTGGTCTCGAACCCATGGACTCAGACAATTCTCTCACCTCGGCCTCCCAAAGTGCTGGGATGACGGGCTTGAACCACCACTCCTGGCTATTCTTTTTCTATTTATGAAAGTTGTTTTCGTGTCTTGAGTTGGGATAAATTATATCTTAATCTTTCTTATTAAAATTAATAGAAATATTTTTCATGTGTGGGTTTGTCACTTAGCAGCAAGGTTTTTAGGAATGCATTAGTCATTAAGTGAAGGACAGGTATAAATTTAAAAGAAAGGTACAGATACCTAAATGACAACAACAAAAGGAAGAAATGATATTAAAATATCAATCAACCCAAAAGGAACATATAAAAATACATTTAAAAGAGTAGATATTTTTAGAGACCACATGAAGCAACATGATTCAAAGTAATTAGGAACATATAATAATGAAAGCCAAAAAAAATCAACTTGGACATTGAGAACCTTACATCAACTAAAATTAAGTTGACTAATAATTTTTGAAGTAATACATAAATTGATTGCCACAAAAATTCAAGCAGTTTGTAATGTATTGCCAATTTTCCTGCAAAATGGGTGTATCATTAACAGTAATGTATGAGCCTCCCATATCTACATTTTCTTGCCAACATTAAATAATATCAGACTTTTTAGTTTTTTCCAGTCTGAAGGCCCAAACATTTCACTGGCATCTACCTTTCTCTAATGGTTAGAAAGGCTGCATACTTTTGTTTTCCTCTTTTGTGAATCATCTGTTCTTACTTGTATCACTGAGGTTTTGCTGCTGTAACAAATAAGCCCTGTATCTCCGCTCACAACAACAAGCATTTAGTTCTTGATCATTTTACACAAAGACAGGTTGGGTTATAGCTCCACTCAGTTAATCTTCCCACTCCTGACCCCAGGCTGAATGATCACCCCTCCAGGGCAGGCTGTTCCCCCAGCATAGAGGAGAAACACAAAAGGCCGAACCAAGCCATGCATGATATTTAAAATTTCTGCTTAGATGTGGCATATGTCACATCCTCTCACTTTCCATCGTCTAGAGCAAGTCTTACCAGTCAGCCCTGACTGTGGGGTGAGGAAGTGTCTTCCTCCAAACGGGCATATGAGGAAGGTAGGAATATTCAACATTGGTACAGAGAAGGAGTTGATAGTTGGGAATGAGATTATTATCTACTAAACTGTCCCACTTTTCTATTGGGTACTTTGTCCTTTTATTCTTGACTTGTAGGATTGTTCTAAATATTCCAGATGTATCATTTTGTCACTTATACATAGTACTTATGTTTCCTCCCAGTCAGTCCCTATCTTGTAAACTTGTTGATGACTTGTTTGCTAGGCAAAAGTTTAACGTTTTGATGTAAACAAGTTTACCAATCTTTTTCTGTTGCATTTCCCACCAATAAGGTTAAAATAAGAGAGAAAATAGCAGCTTTCCCAAATAAAGTTAGTGCGACCAAGTCACTATTTGACCATGTTGAAGTGGACCTTCAGTCTCTCTTCTGGGTTTCGAGGTATTGCCAAGACCATGGGTTTAACCTATTTAAAAACAATAGGCAGACTTATTCTTCCATCCCTTTGTGTATAAATGCAGGTAGGGGAGGACAATGTGACTCTGTACAGCTAGCACAAGCCTTGTCTCACTTGGTATGTCATTCTGTTCTGTGAACACAAGTTGTAAGGTGTTCCCTCTATGAAATGAGATTCTCAAATTCTGATAAAATGCAGACAAGCAGAATTAAAACACGGTCTGGATGATGCTTCCACCTCTGACATCTCTCCAAACTGAGGTGGCCTGGATGCCTAAGAAAGCCCCATGTAGCTAGTAGCCTAAGGGGGACAAGGCCAGAAAAGGCCTCCCTCTGCAAGGAAGGACATCCACCTAATACTTTTCTGTGCACTATACAAATCCATACATTCTTGAGAGATGGGAAACAATATCCTTAAGTGAGAATTTGGGGTGTAGAGGACATTAATGAAACCAACAAAGTGCTTTCATATGTCTCAAGGAAAATTTAAAAGTCGAATTAAGATGTGTAAAGAGCTGGGAAAACTGGTTGACCACATGCAGAAGAATGAAAAAAATTTTTTAAATTTTAAAAAGCAATACTCATAATTGAGCAGAAGGCAGGATTCTGATCAGAAAAAGCGGAAAATTTAGTAAAATTTTAATCTAGTGGGTAAAAAACCTTGGTATATTTTCTCTTTTCATCATACCTTCCCCCATCTCAACTTGCTTCAGAGAAGATCAAGGTCAGGACTGCAGAACCTAAGGGGCGGGAGGCAATTCCTTCAAAACAAAGATAGAAAGAAAACCTAAACTCTTTTCCTGTTCACATGGTGCAGAAAACTACAGCTGTAACTGCAAGATGTTAAAAGCCTGAAGAATGCAGCGGGTATGGAGGCTTTTACTCATACAGATGATGTGATCTAAGCTACAGGACCCGGATCTAACTAAATGACTGCATATACAGAAGATAAGCAGTGTGAGGGATTGCAGCAAGGGTGAAGACTTACCCCTCTCCAGACAAAACTACCACAAAATTAACTGAATCCTCATTTCAGCTTTAAGATGCACAAATAGGAAATTGTAAACACAGCCCAGGGTTAAGACAGAGTAAGATCTTCTAGGGGAAAAACAGCAGCACGCCTTGCACGGTGGCTCATGCTTGTAATCCCAGCACTTTGAGAGGCAGATGCAGGAGGACTGCTTGAGCCCAGGAGTTCAGGACCAGTCTGGGCAACATAGTGAAACCTCATCTCTACAAAAAAAAAAAAAAAAAATTTAAATTAGCCAGGCATGGTGGCATGCATCTGTAATCCCAGTTACTCTGGAGGCTGGGGAGGAAGGATAACCTGAGGCCGGAGTTGGAGGCTGCATTGAGCCATGATTGTGCCATTGTACTCCAGCCTGGGTGACAGAGTAAGACTCCGATTCAAAAACAAAACAAAACAGCAATGACAGTAAAAATATCAAACTTTTCCTTTTCCTTTTAATTTATCTTTGAAAGGTAAGTGTATAAATGGAACTTGGCCAAGTAGAAAGTTCTAATATTTGATTTGAAAAACTTAAAATTATTTGCTAACCACGATTTTTTTAAGGCTATTACATTAAAATGATCTTGAGTCACTTAAGGTGGTGCTATCAATTGAATTGTGCTTTACATCATTAAATTGTGCCCCAGATCGGATTTTTTTTAGGAAAATCCATCTTTCTGGCAGTAAATAAGAAAGAATGAGAAGGCGGCAAAATGACCTGAGAGACAGTTATAAAAATAAATAAATAAATAAAATTTTTCAGCCAGATGCAGTGGCTCATGCCTATAATCCCAGCACTTTGGAAGACTGAGGCGAGAAGATTGCCTGAGTCCAGGGGTTCAAGACCAGTCAGGGCAACTTGGTGAGACCTCATCTCTACAATAAATCAAAAAAAATTGGCCAGGCGTAGTGGCGCATGCCTGTGGCTCCAGCTACTCGGAAGGCTGAGGCGGAAGGATCGCCTGAACCCAGCAGGTCGAGGCTGCAGTGGGCGACAGAATAAAACTCCAACTCCAAAATTAAATTAAATTTAAATTTAAATAATTTTTTTTTTAGTACCTGAAACATCACCACTCTGAAGTCTACTGACTTTTGTTTTGTTTTTGAGTTGGAGTCTCACTCTGCTGCCCAGGCTGTAGTGCAGTGGCACAACCACAGCTTACCACAGCCTCAACTTCCTGGGCTCAAACGATCTTTCCGCCTCAGCATCCCTAGTAGCTGAGGCTACAGGCATGCACCAGCTTTTGTTGTTGTTGTTGTTGCTGAGACAAGGTCTTGCTATGTTTCCTGTGCCAGTCTTGAACTCCTGGGCTCAACTGATACTCCTGCCTCAGACTCCCAAAGTATTGGGATTACAGGCATGAGCCACCATGCCTGGAAGTAGTCTCTTTTGAGTACTATCCCCTGGACTTTTTATGTTTTTCGTGACACTGACATTTTTGAAGAGTCCAGGACAGTCATTTTGCAATGTCTCTCAATTTGAATCTGTCTGATGGTTCCTAATTCAAGTGGAGTCATGTATGAGAAATTTATGGTGCAGCTATGAAAACATGTAAAGAAGCCGGAAGTGACTGGAATCTGGATCTCTGAGGAGAAGAGGGACGGGGAGACGATAAGGAACTCTTGACTGAGCTTGGGACTAAACAATGAGTAGGAATTAACTAAGTATACTGGGCCAGAGAGTAAGGCATCCAGGCTCAGGGTGAAAATATATGGTGGTGAGAAAGAGCAGGGGTCTGAAGGAAATGACAAGCTGGGGAAGAATCCTTCAGTTCTGGACTCTCTGGGACTGAGTGCTCCCTTTGAGGAATCTAAGTGAAGATCTGTACAGGCAGGTAGATGCCCGAGGTAGGAACCTGGGCTGGAGATGACCAGCTGCGATCCCATGATTGGCCTGACGTTCTCTATAAATGAGATCATCGCACAAAGTAGAGAATAAGAGGCCTGGGGTAAGCCTTGATTAACACCATGCAACGTCTGGGTGCAAGAAGGTGGAGGAACAGCACGAGAGGCGGAGGAAGCCTGCAGAGTGTGCCTGAAGAAAAAACGAGACCTTCCCTGCCGCTGCGGGCGCGTTCAGGTTTCGGGTCTCGCGTAATCCACTGCCATGGCCGAGGAAGGCATGGCTGCTGGAGGTGTCATGGACCTGAACACTGCTTTACAAGAGGTGCTGAAGACCGCCCTCTTCCACGACGGCCTAGTGCATAGAATTCCCGAAGCTGCCAAAGCCTAAGACAAGTGCCAGGCCGGTCTCTGCGTGATTGCCTCCAACTGTCGATGAGCCTATGTATGTCAAGTTGGGGGGAGGGGGCGGAGAGGGGAGGGGAGGGAGCGGGAGGGGAGGGGGGGAGGGGAGGGGAGGGGGAGGGGAGGGGAGCGGGGAGGAGAGGGGAGGGGAGCGGGGAGGAGAGGGGAGGGGAGGGGAGGAGAGGGGAGGGAGGAGGGAGGAGAGGGAGGGGAGGGGAGGGGAGGGAGAAAGACGAAGAGAGAGAGGAGTTTCAGGAAATCTCAAGGGATATTAAAGAAAAAAATTATTCTGACACTCGTTAAAACAGTAAGGAAAACTTTATTGAGGACTATTGTCCCAGTCTCACTTTCCCCTACCTTATCAATGCTTACTGGGATCATCTCCAGATTCTTTGTCTCGAGTCTATCTCAGTGTATCATGAACCAAAGATTATGATTCAAGCACATATGGCACACTAACAAGCACTGAGCATATGCCAAGTCATAAAGTCTCAACACATTTCAAAAGATTAAAATCATATAAAATATTCCCAAATCAATTGCAATTAGGCAAGATGACTGGAAAGATTTTCTTATATAAAATTTTCTTATATTTAGAAATTAAGGAATACAGTTCTAAACTTTTTTTTAATTGGAGTCTCACTTTGTCACCAAGGCTGGAATGCAGTGGCATGATCACAGCCACTGCAGCCTCAGCCTGTTGGGCTCAGGTGATCCTTCCACCTCAGCCTTCCAAGTAGCTGGAACCACAGGCACCTGCCATGCCCAGCTAATTTTTTTTTTTTTTAATTGTAGAGACGAGATCTCACTAAATTGTTCAGGCTGGTCTCAAACCCGTGGGCTCAGTCAATCCTCTCACCTCTGCCTCCCAAAGTGTTGGGATTACAGGTGTGAGCCCTATGCCCAGCACAGTTCTAAACTTCTAAATAATCTGAGATCAATGGAGAAATCAAAATAAAAGCCACGTGTTGTGGCACACTTATGTGCATATATTAAAAAAGAAGAAAGGCTGAAAACCAATGAGTTTAAACATTAATTTCAAAAAGGTAGAAAACAAAATTAAATCCAAAGAAAGAAGTGAAGGAACTAACAGTAAATATGCAATAGTGTCAACAAAGCCAAAAGTAAATTCTATGGAATGATTAATAAAATTGATAACACCCTGTCAACACTGATCAAGAAAAAAAAGGGGAGAGCATACAAACAACCAATGACAGAAGAAAAAGGGGTTATCACCACAGATTCTATAGATCTTAAAAAGATAATATGTAACATTCAGTTTCTAAATAAAAAAAGATGACATGAGGATATTAACAAATTGATGGCAATTTGAAAATGTAGATAATATGTCTTCGTCTACTTTGTTACTATAACAAAAAAACCATAGATGAGGCCATTGCTTTTAAAAATAAATTTATTTATTTATTTACGCCTATAATTTCCAGCACTTTGGGAGGCCAAGGTGAGAGGATTGCCTGAGTTCATGGGTTCAAGACCAGCCTGGACAACTTGGCGAGACCGCATCTCTACAATAAGTCAAAAAATTAGCTAGGCATGGTGGTGCGTGCCTAAATTTCCAACTACTTGGGAGGTTGAGGCAGAAGGATCACCTGAGCCCAGCAGGTCGAGGCTGCGGTGGCCATGAGCATGATTGCACTCCAGCCTGGGTGACAGAGTAAGACTCCAACTCAAATAAATAAATAAATAAATTTCCTACAATTTTGAGAGAATGAGAAGTCCAAAAGTAGAGTGTCAGCATTTGGTGAGGGCCTAATACTGTGTCATAACTTGATGGAGAGCATCACATGGCAGGGGGCAAAAGCACACCAGCCCAGGATTCTCTTCCTCTTTGTATAAAGACACTGGTCCCATCATGGGTGCCCCTGATGACTTTATCTAATCCTGATTACCTTTCCCAAACCCTACCTCCAAATACCATCAACATATGACTTTGAGGACTAAGTTTCCAACACACAAAATTTGGGGGACATATTCAAACCACAGCAATGTGAGAATTTCCTAAAAACATCCAACTTACCAACACAGACACAAGAAGAAACTATGAAGTTGTTACAGTAGTTTAAATAGGGGCATGGGCCATTGCTCTGCTAAGCTATGATCTGACCATGTGGCTCCTCGAGCTATGATTGCCATGTATTCTTAGTTTTGGCCCCCTCTCCTACTTTGGGGAGGTGAATCGCCTGTCTCTCTTTTACTTTCTAAATAAACTACATTTTCTAATCTAAAAAAAAAAACGTAAATAAATATGGGCACAAATATTTTACAGTCAAATGCCATCAAGAAGTGAAATCTCCCCACCCTTTTCATCTGGGCTGGGCTTGGGATTGGGCTCAAAGGACCAATAGAATGTGGTCAAAATGATGTCTTTGAAGTTTCTATTTTTATTCACTTGAACCCCTGAGCCCAAGGAGGCTGGTCTAACCTATTGGAAGAAAGCTAAATAGAGATATTCTAAATGTAGTCTGAATCTGTTTTGTTCTAATCACACTTCTAGTGACATGGAGCAGAAATTCACTCAAGCAGGTGGGGTGGGCTGAAAACATCCACAGAAACCTGAGGGCTCAATCCACAGGCCAAGGAAACTGGATTTGTGAACATAAAGACACCAGGACCTAGGCAGCCCTTTCAAGGACCACAGAAACTGATCACAATCCTCGTTACATCTCAGCTATATGAAGTCTGGTGGCTCCTGCAGCCTTGAATTTACAGGACTTCACCCTGGTCCATAATCCAATGGACAACTTCCTTTGTCCTGGAGACTAATCCCCAAGAAAGACTTCCATGGGCTAGGCTCATATTTCCAGTCTGGTACACAAATCTTAGGTTTCAAATGGTCAGTTGCTTCCATTTCCAGAGGTTTGGAGTCACCTTCCAGGAAGAGGGGCTTGTCTGAATGGTGAAATCTGAGTGCAGGCCATGGGCATGTTCAGCTTCGCACTCTGGGGTTTCTCTCTTCTTCAGCCATCTGTTTTTCTGCCCTTCAAAACATGTCCCTACTGGGGAGGCTGTACTTGAACTGCTGTGCCCATGGATCCTGTAATCCTGAGGAACACTAGGAAGCTGCAGCAACCTGGTGTCTGACCAGATCCACTCAGCATCTCGTCTACACGGTTAAGGCCATTTGCTTGATCCCATTACACTCTGCTTGTGCTTGTTTCTGACAGGAGGACTGCACTTGGTCCATACAGGGCAGGAGCCGGAAGGGCCAGACAGTCAATGCCCATGAACATAACCCTTCATGGTAGATGGGGATCTGTTGGATAAACACCCCAATTCCCATGCTCTTTATAGGTAACTAAGATGTGTTCTATACAGTCTCCCAGAGGTCCCCAGTGGCATTGAGCCTCACTTGCCCACAGTGGTAACTTTATAATACACCTTTGCATGGCTGCCTTCCTCTCTGTCTCCCTTCTCCTGCCAGTGTTTCTGGAATCAAATTCCAAATATACAATCTGCACTCAAATTCCCAGGGTTGACTTCTGGAGGAATGTTAGATAAAACAGAACAGAAATCCAGTGCATAGACTTCTAAGCCACATCCATCCATGCAGTTGTTTTCAGTAATAAAGCCAGTATTTTTATTTCCATTGCCTGGTGCCTATGTCTGTTACTCAACAAGTTTTGAATTCAGCAGGAAAAGAGGTGTGTTGTTTATTGTCCCCCAAGCCTCCAGAAAACTCCAAAAAATTTGGAAAATGCAAGGATGGAAGGGAGAAAGGGCCTTTCCCCCTGTGCATGCAGCAGGAGACAAGGAAAGGCTGTTTGGCAGAGTTAACAAGGGAAGCAGGGTCACCTTAACCTTGGTGACCGATGGAGCATCTTGCCCCTCCCACACCCTTCCCTGGCACATTAGGTGAAGCTGGGAACAGACAACAGGGACTCCGCCCAAGCAACTCTCCAAAGGCCTCTCAGGTACTGATGGCAGGAATCAAGACCAGTATACAGTCTTTATTTATTGGAAGTCCTGATATCTAGCAAAGCCAGGCCCACTGCCCACAGGACTCCATCTGGCCATTCTGTGGTAGTGGGGCATCCAGTGGTCAGTCACCCATGTCCAGTTTTCCTGTAGTCGAGGGAGTTCTCAGGAAGCAGGAAGTGGCTGTGCCTGTGGAGAAAACACATCAACAACCACTAGCACCTCTTTTGCGCCTGGCCCTGGGATCACTGCTAGGGAGGATTATGGAGCCACTGCAGCAGCTGGCCTGGCAGAGCCCACAGTCTAGAGGGAGAGGGTGCCAGGCAATGACCTTGGCCATGTGCTATGTGAGTAAGTCGGTTGTGGTGAACTGTCTCTGGGAAGAGGGAAGGCTCCATTCTGTTGTAATTACTGAGTACCTGTGTGCCCAGCAGGCCAAAATCTCTGACTCAAGCAGGGAGACAGGCAACAAATGAACAAAAATATGTCAGTGTATGAGAAAGTCTATGAAAGCTCAATCAAGGTAAAGAGCAGAAGTGTGTGTGGAGGGGGAGGGACACATAGCACTTTAAAATGTCAGCTACAAGCCGGGCTCGGTGGCTCAGCCTGTAATCCCGCGCCTTTGGGAGGCTGAGGTGAGTGGATTGCCTGAGCCCGCGGGTTGGAGACCCGCCTGGGCAGCGAGACCTCATCTCTACAATAAATAAAAAAATCAGCCGGGCATGGTAGCGCGCGCCTGTAATTCCGGCTACTTGGAAGGCTGAGGCGGAAGGATCGTCGGAGCCCAGCAGGTCGAGGCTGCGGTGGCCGGGAGCGGCCGCTGCACTCCAGTCTGGGCGACAAAGTGGGACTCCAACTCAAAAAAAAAAAATGTCAGCTACAAAAAATGAGATGTCCCGTAGTCTCTGTACCATGTTGCACGAGGTAAGAATGTTTGTGTATTTGCTACTGCGTGGACTAGACAACAGAGGAGGCCCTAATCGCCCTGCTGCCAACTAGGATGGGTTGTAAGTGGCATGCCATCACAAGGAGGATGGTGGGGAGGAGCTGGGTCCTAGTTACTCTGAGAGCACTGAAGAGCCACAAGAAGGTTTTAAAGGGGAGAGATGTGACCTAACTGCCATTTTTTAAAAGTTCCTTTGGCTGCTGGGGAAGAGGAGACTGTTAGGGCAGGGGTGGCCCCAGG
The DNA here is from genome assembly GCA_027257055.1 of Cephalopachus bancanus. Taxonomy (NCBI): domain Eukaryota; kingdom Metazoa; phylum Chordata; class Mammalia; order Primates; family Tarsiidae; genus Cephalopachus; species Cephalopachus bancanus. The sequence continues at coordinate 702,231 of JAPVLO010000380.1, read as the reverse complement.
GAGACCAGGCAGAGTTGTTTGTCCAGGGAAGGAAAGAGTAAATAGTCCTCAGATGAAAGGATGGAGTCCTAATTGTTCAGATGCCCAAAAAACCCAAAAGAAAGAAATGTTCCCAATAGATGGCTAAGAAACTATGTAAACAGTATATGATCATTACTGAAACTGAATGTTTCCTAAGGAGAATTAAATTCTTTTCCATTGGTTTCTGCTTTTGGTGTCTGAACCTTTCACTTATCCCCACCTTACAGAAAGAACCAATGCCTACAGGGATGGTTAGAAGGGCATCTCCCCAGTCTTTAGCAAAGAGCTCCCTGAAGCAGATGATGGAAGGGAAGCAGTTACAAGCAGTGGAGTGTGAATCATGACGGAGGGAACTCTGGGGTCCTGGAGCCCAATGATGGGGATGGGGCACAGGGAGGGTTTCTGAGGGAGGCACCATCTAAGTTGGAATAGAAATTAGCCATGGGATGGATTAGGAAGGGCAGTCCAGAGGGAAACAGCTGGACAAAAGCAGCAGAGACTTGAGTAACTGCATAAGCGGGGTGAGGTGGTCAGAAGAAGGTTGATCCAGTGAGGTGGGGTTACAGGAACAGAGATGGCAACGAGAGAGGGTGCTGAGAGGGGGCTGGGGGAAAAGTGTGACTTTTGCCTTTGGAATTCACAGTCCTGTGGGGGAGGCAATACACATCTAAAAGGGCAGTTCTCAACCTTTTTTTCATTATTGTCTCCCCACCAGGAATCTTTTAAGACTTTTATTTTAATTGCCCATCTATGAAATTTTTTTTTTATTATAAAGATGTGGGGTACAACTCACGGTTAGGTATACAAACACATTATACAGATACCCTTGTTGATGAGGTGTGCCCCTCCCTCCCCTGGCAGTTTTCCTCAACTGACAATCCCACCCCCCACTCCCCTGGCAGTTTCCCACTACAGCCAATCTCTTTCTTATAGTATTATAACTGTTCAAGATAGGTCAATGAGTATGATCAACTCTAACATGAAATTTTTATATGGCAGATATACTGTATATCTGTGTATCTACTGTATACATTAAAAAGAGTCAGATCTTATGCCCACCCAGCCCTATCCCCTCTGCTAGTACAGTTGAGGAACAGTGAGGAAGAGAGGGTAAGGGAGGAGGTGGATGAGGACAGCCTGGGGAAGAACAACGAGAACCCAGCAAGGACCTGGAACTTTGTTCTCAAAGTGAATGAGGAGCCACTGGAGAGCTTTAAGCAAAACTGCAATGCAACTAGATTTCAATTCTTAAATGCTCCTTCAGGCCACTGATGGAGGCAAGAGAAAAGGTATTAAGGGAGACCAGGGACAAGGTTGGAACAGTTATCTTGGCGGTGGAGGGGTTGGTGGATGATGGTTGAACTAAAACAAAGGCTGTGGGGTAGCAGGAGAGAGGCAATTATGTTCTGGATTCTGAATGCATGGTGAAGACCAGTATGGTGGGGGTGGGTGGGGCGGAGGATGACTCCAAAGTCTTTACCCCAAACAACCAGAAGAACCAGATGTGGGAGGCCAAGGCAAGCAGATTGCCTGAGCCCGCGGGTTCGAGACCCACCTGGGCAACTTGGCAAGAACTCGTCTCTACAATAAATCAAAAATTAGCCGGACGTGGTAGCGCGCGCCTGTAGTTCCAGCTACTCAGAAGGCTGAGGCAGAAGGCTCGCCAGAGCCCAGCAGGTCAAGGCTGCGGTGGCCGGGAGCGGCCACTGCACTCTAGTCTGGGCGACAGAGTGAGACTCCAACTCAAAAACCAAAACAAAACAAAACAAAAAAACGAGATGAACTGGTGAGCCCCTCTTACCTCCACAGTCGTGGGTGAGCGTGGCAGCTGCACCTGCTCCGCGCACTGCAGGAAGCGGCGCACATGCTCGGCACAGTTGTCCACGGCTGCTTCATTCTGTCGAAGACATTCCTCAAAGGCCTCAAAAGGCTCAGCACAGGCCTGACGGATCTGGCGGATGATTGGGCTGTGGGGGTGGAAGCAGTTCAGACCCTGGGAAACTCCCATTCTCCTGCCCACCCCTACACTGTCTTGAGCTTGCCCACACTCACTGGGAGGATGTGCATCGAGCAATGCTCATCTTGAGGTGGTGACAGTCTCGCTGCCATGAGTCGGGCTTGGCCGCCACACACTGGCCATATTGCTCCAGTTCCCGGCCGCAGTAGCGAGCAGTGATCTCCAGGGCCGCCTGCCTGTAAGACACGATGGGCTGGGAATAACCCCAGGCAGCAGGCAAAGAAGAGCTCTGATCTGGGTCTGAGCAGAGCTGGGGGTCTGAAGAATCCTGAGGCGGGACCAAATAGGTATGGAGGTGAGGCATGGCCCTGGGGGTTGTGAAGTAGGGTGGGAGCTTCTCAGTATAGTGGAGGTCCTAAAACAAGGTAGGTCTTGGGGGGGTCTTAGAAGAGTGTTGGAATCTAGGCATCCCCCAGTAGGCCTGGAGATCATGCAGCTAAGGCTTGAGGCTATAGAAGTAAGTTATAGAGCTCTAAGGAGAGAGCTTGGGAGCCCTAAACGGGCTTAAAAGTCCTAAAAGTGAGGTTTATAGGTCCAAGAGGTAAAGTCTCAGGTGCTGGGGAAGGGCCCTTAGCCAGAGAGTCTTAGAGATGAGACCTGAGCCTTGGGACAAATTTGAGGGTCCTGGGGAGGCGCTCGGGACTTAATCTTGATGGAAGCCCAGGATGAGGCTCTGGGGTAGATCGAGAGAGTCCTATAATTGAGCTCTTGGGTTCAGTGCCTCAGCCTGTAATCCTGCGCTTTGGGAGGCCGAGGTGAGTGGATTGCCTGAGCCCGTGGGTTCGAGACCCACCTGGGCAACTTGGCAAGACCTCATCTCTACAATAAATCAAAAATCAGCCGGGCGTGGTAGCGTGTGTCTGTAATTCCGGCTACTCGGAAGGCTGAGGTGGAAGGATTGCCGGAGCCCAGCAGGTCGAGGCTGCGGTGGCCACTGCACTCCAGTCTGGGCGACAGAGTGAGACTCCAATTCAAAAAACAAACAAACAAACAAAAATTGAGCTCTTGGGGTTTTGGGGGACAAGGTCTGAGAATCCAGGGCAACGTCAGACAAGTATAGGAAAAAGTCCGTAGGCTATGGGGTCCTAGGCAGATCTGGAAGGTTCAAAAGGTAAAGTTTGGTGATCAAGGTGGAGGAACTAGCAGCTTTAAGGAGAGGTATAGAAGGGCCCTTTAAGGACAGGTATAGAGGTCCTTAAACATGTCTGGAGTCCTAGGATTACCGTGTAAGGGACTGGGTCTGGGGTCGTGGAGAAAGAGCTTGACTAAAGAGAGACTTGACTCCAGGACCCCAAGTCCTCCTAAGCCACCACGAGGAAAGGGCGGGGCCTAACGCTCAGAGGGCGAGGCTTGTACATGCGGAGGGGTGGAGCTTGTGAGGGAAGGCTCTGAACACTTAGGGTCAGATCTTCAAGGAGTAAGGAGGTCAATCCTAATTAACACGGTCCTAGGCTAGGTCCAGGACACGGGGAGAGAAGAGGCGCGGCACCACATTCGGGGTGGAAGCTCCAGCTACTCACATCTCGAGGCCGTGCCGGCGTGGGGTCAGTCAGGGAGGAACGACCCGCCTCTTCCGGTATCAGGTTGTCATGGCGGCGCCCACCCCAGCCCGGCCTGGTTATTTCCGGTCTCAGATTGAGCCAGCTATCCATTACCATTAGGTCCAACGCGTCATGGCAGCGTCCTGCCTCTACTTCCGGCCCAGACTGGTCATGGCGGCGCCCTGAGGATTCACTTCCGCCCTCAGCAGGCTACGTTACGTTAGCCAGCTCTACTTCCGGTTTGCCATGGCGGCGCCCAGGGTGCAGCGGAAGTAAATGATCGAAAGTACGGAGATACCTCGACCCCAAAATAAGTATGGGTCTGAACTTCGCGGAACGTCACAGGGCAGCGCTACAACCACAAGTGGTCCCAAGTCTCCTGGCTGAAACTGGTGGCCAGCGGCTGCCGCTGTGTAGTCCCTCAACATGCCGTTCGCGGCTTGGTTGGGTACTGTGATTGCCGACTACTGGGCTCAGAGACAGGGAGCCTGATCCCTGATGTCATGCCCCCACTGTCGGACTTGCCCAGACGCTCACCATCCTCCTGGCACCCTGGTTCCTGCGAGCGCGGCGCGGGTGGAAGAGGAGAGTCACCCCTAGAGCGGGGCCAGCTTGGCTTGGGCCTCCCATCTGCTTAGCCTGACCGCCATCTCTTGGCGTAGACTCTAAAGCCAGGACAGACGTGGCTTAATCCTGGCTCTACGCGATCATTGGCACATTACTTCTCTTGTTAACTCCAGGTGTAGCAACGTTTCCACCTCCCTGCTCATCTTCAAAGTGTGAGGTTAGACCTGGGCGTTTTCCCCATTTATGAGACTGGATATCCCTTGGTTAGAGAACTGAGCATTGATCCTGCTGTCTAGTATGCCGAGCTTTCAAGACAGCAGCCAAAATGAGTAGAAAATGTAGTTAACTGTAGATGAACGGAAGCTGTTTGACCAGGAGCCAGTGACAACCACGGGGAGTCTCAGTGTGTTCCTCTGTAAAATGGAGATTACAGGAACATCCTTCACATAGGACATAGTGTAAGTGAACAGCTTAGCACAGAGCCAGAAGCCTCAGGAGTTCTGGATAAATGAGAGCTGTTACAGGGAGGCTGTAACCATGAGCTACCTTGGTTGTCAGTTGACATTTGTGACTGACCCATCTGAATCTGCAATGACACTGAAAGAAAGCTTTACACTGTGAGATCCTGCCATTTTTCCTTCTTGGAAAATCTTCCCAGTGTATGTTTGATGGGAGGAGAGGAGAAAGAATCAACATCAAAGGCTGTGGGAAGAGGCAGAGGACTGTTCTTTTTAACTTTAAATGTGGACTGAATCCCTAGTTTTCCTCTCCTGGGAGAATGAAATCTTAACCCATTCCATGCCCTTACTGGTGCTCAGAAAACGATACCCCAAAGACTGGTGAAAGACATACTGAAGGTCTTAGACACTGCATCAGAATCAAGATATCTCTAACCTTGTCTTGTTCACCCCGTCACCCCCAATCCAAGCGCAGGGAAGAATGGTCTCCCAAACTTCCTTATCTGACTAAGCATCTTTCCAAAAGAAATGCAATTGTCTTAAACATCCCAAGGTCAACCACTTGAGAAGAGCGGGAGTCATCAAACCCAGGCTGACTTTTCATCTTTTCTTCTCAGAATATGTCTAAGAGTTGATGTGAGTGACTTTATTCACATAACAATACAACCTTTGTTCCTGTGCAGCTCCACTTTACACCTTCCTATAATGTCTGCTTCCCACCTCCCAGGTCCATTCTTTCTCCCTAGTAATTTACCATCCCTCAAAAAAAATTTTTTTTTTTAGTGAAAGAAGAAGTTTATTAAGCAACAAAGCTCTCTGGAAAAGGAGAGGAGACCCAGAGTGGGTTATCCCCATGTAAGCTTCTGTACTGCACTGGGTTACTGGTAATCATTCTCCTGAAGTTCCCCCTGTTCCTCTGTGCTATACGTGTTGAAATAAAATTTGTATGCCTTTTCTATTAATCTGCCCTTTGCTGGTTGATTTTCAGTAAACCTTCTGGGACTAAAGGGAAGATTTTTCTTGGCTCCTACACCCTCTCCCTGAGTTCAGGCAGTGTGCTTCCTCAATGGAAGGGGTCCAAATGTGTATGCGCTTGGTGTAAGTAGCTACAGTGAAGACTCCAGCAAGGAACACCCTCCCCCTTAGGGGAATGTGACACCCACATCCCCAAACATGTAGTTGCCTTTTGGCCTGTGGCTCAAAAGGGCCATTGACTTTTGTAGGGATCAAATGTAAGAGAGACCTAAGTGACAGGGGAAGCAGACCTGGGTTTGAATTGGAGAACTTGAATAGGATGCTTCTGCTCTCTGGGTTTCAGTTTTCTCCTAACACCTGTGAAAGGACAGACTGAAAGCAAGAAGCCATTTTGTTTTGTTCCTAAATCTTAACACAATATTGAGAAAGTAAAACCTGTGTCCTGGAAGAATGTATACTTTAGATAAAGATTAACTTTGCTAACTGTCTTTTCAGAAACCCAGATCCTTCCAACATGACCAGTATCTGCCCATTGTAATCATAAAACAGACCCATTCTCTTCCTCACGCTCTACAAATCATCCACCCACAAATCATCCACCCAGTGAGGCATCTGTGCTTCTGGCCTTGAGGTATTGTTAATAGTTTACTCTGGCCAGCCTGGGCCTGGTGATGTCAAGACAAAAGACTTGAGATTTCTGTTATCTACATCAAAAAGTACAACTTTAAACATTCTCCTTGACCCAAACTCCTCTCCAAGAGCTTTAAATATACCCAGTTCCCCAGCCTTCAATGCCACACTCATCATAGATTGCCAGCCCTCTTCCTATCTATGGGAAGTGATGTTTTCTTAAATAAATATTTTCTTTCTCTATCTCTTGGTGTGTTGCAAATCTTTGTGTTACTCAGATCTCTGGTAACCAGAACGCATCTCTGGCACGCTGGCTCCAGTGGTGCTGTGTCCCCTGCGGACCCTCCATCCCTAATAAGCTGCATTAGGATGCCCTTGTGAGAAGAAACAGTTAATGCAGGCAAAGCACCTGGTATGGAGCACTTTGTGCTTTCCCTTTCTAGCCTTACCAGAGTTTGTTATTACTCTATGTGTTTGCCTGTTTTCTGCCTACTTCAGTTCTCTGTGAACTCCATCAGGGAAGGGGCCTCATATCTCATGATCACCACCGTATCCCTCTGTGCACAGTACAGGGGCTATCAGCGTAATCGTGGAATGAATGATGTCGTGTTTTCACAGGATTGCCCTTGAGGATCAGAAGAAATCTACTCATCACTCATATGATACTTATCAAGTGGCATCTACGAACCAGGCACTGAAACAGCAATGAATAAAACAGACAAAAGTTTATACCATACTGGAGCCGAACATGTTAGGGGAGAGACAGACAATAATCAAAGTAAATAAGAAAATCGTGCTAAGTTAGTGATAAATGCTGACGAGAATGAAACATCTGGAGAGGGAATGAGAAATGTTGGAGGGGTAGCGATTTTAGGCAAAGTGTCCAGGGAAGGCCTTACTGAGAAGACAGCATCTGAGCAAGGACCTGCGGGGAGTGAAGGAGTGAGGCACAGAGAACAGCAAATGCAAAGTCCCTGAACACTTATGATGTGTTCAAGGAACAACAAGGAGAGGCCAGTTTGGCTGGAACAGAGGGAAAAGGTAGTGAATGACGGGGGATCTGGGCACAGAGGCCAGAGGGTGTGGGGCCTTGTGGACAATTAAAAGGACATTGGCTTTTAATCTGGCTGGAAGGGTGAGTGAAACCCTGGAACTTGCATTTTTAATAAGCTTCCCAAGGTAATTCTATGCATAATAATGTCTGAGAATTTAATGAGAAGCCAGGGAGGCAAAGAGGAAGCCCCCCCTTTAGGCCAGTTCCTTCTGGAGGTGGAACTTCTAGTGAAATGATCTGGTTTTAAAAAAAAAGGCACAGTGGCTCACACCTGTAATTCCAGCACTTTGAGAGACTGAGGTGGGAAGATCACTTGAGCCCAGGTGTTCAAGACCAGTCTAAGACCTTGTCTGTACAAAAAATTAGCCAGGTGTGATGGTGTGTGCCTGTAGTCCCAACTACTCAGGAAGGTTGAGGCAGAAGGATTACCTGAGTTCAGGAGATGGAGACTGTGATGAGCCATGATTGTGCCCCTGCATGCCAGCCTGTGCAACAGAGTGAGAACCCAACTCAAAAAAATAAAAAATGGAATCCTAGTATTGATCTCCTCAGTCAGGGTTATCCTGGAAGCAAAAACACTTGGAAAAAAAATACATAAGCTGGGCACAGTGGCTCATGCCTGTAATCCCAGCACTTTGGGAGGCAGAGGCAAGAGGATTGCCTGAGCCCATGGGTTCCAGCCTGGGTGAGACCTTGTCGCTACAATAAATGCTTTTTAAAAAATTAGCCAGGTGTGGTGGCATGCGCCTGTAGTTCCAACTACTTGGGTGGAAGGATCACCTGAGCCCAGCAGGTTGAGGCTGTAGTGGCCATGAATGTGCCACTGCATTCTGACTTTTAAAAACCCCAAAAAACATAAAAACACAGCTCACCTTTTAACCAAAGATTCATTTGGGTTAAAAAGCACCTTTTTAAAAATGCAAGCCTTTCTGTGTAGGGTTAATGATTGTTTTCTTTCCTAACACTTAGCTGAGAATTAGGGGATGAATTAGCTGTTTGATTTTATGGGAGATTTACAGATTTCAGCAGGAAGGAAGGAGTGTAGGGTGAAAGGAATTGGAGAGGAAATCAAGGAGTCTGGAAGTCTCATGGGAAGGGAGATTTCCAGGCCAGATAAGTCAGGGTGTGTCAGACTTGAGGAGGGGGTGTGATGGAGTGAATGTAGGGTGGTGGATGGAAGAAGGATGTACTTAGAATGTGACCGACCCTGAGGGAGCTTTAGTCCCATGCTTCTATCCCTAGCTAGGCTGAGAATGGCCACCAATGACAGTGCAGGAATGACTTTGACCAGATGATTTACTGGCAGCAAAGTGAGTCCTGGACCTTGTTTCCCTGCAGTGGCTATGTAGCCTGAAGAGATGGTGCCTGGGTATGTAGGTGATTTTCAAATGGGGTATTATGAGAAGAGTGCCACAGACCAGGACAGGGTCTTCTGGATTCCTGAGGGCTCTTTCCCTTCCCTCAGGTGGCTTCAACACCACCTTCCACTCTTGAATTTTCCATATTGTCTTCTCTGGGATGCTCCCCTACTCCAGATCTTGGCCTGATGGGATAATAGGGGCAAATCCTGGGGAGCCAAGTACATGTATGAGGGCAGCAGTGAAGAGACAGGCTCTTCCAGCCATATTTCCTCTTTTTCTCAATATCCAGGTACCTAGTGATATAGAACTTCAGGACCACCCTCCTCGGCCAAGTGCTAGAGGAAGCCAGGCACTCTGATTCAGAGTACTCTGATTCTCCTGGCTCTCCCCCACCCTGTATTTTCTCCATGTTAAATCCCTTAGTTTTATTTATTTATTTATTTATTTGAGTTGAAGTCTCATTCTGTCACCCAGACTGGAGTGCAGTGGCTGCTCCCAGCCACCGCAGCCTCGATCTGCTAAGCTCTGGCGATCCTTCCACCTTAGCCTTCCAAGTAGCCAGAACTCCAGGCACGTGCTACCATGCCGACTAGTTTTTTATGAGAGGAGGTCTTGCCAAGTTCCCCGGGTGGGTTTCGAACCCGCGGGCTCAGGCAATCCACTCGCCTCGGCCTCCCAAAGTGCTGGGATTACAGACTGAGCCACTGAGCTTGGCCAAACCCCTTAGTTTAAAAAAGAAAAGACTCAGAGTAAAATGAACCCTTTCCTTGAAGCTTAGCTTCTACTTTCTCACTAGTATCTCCTGGATCCCATGCCTCCCAAATTGCCCTTTCCAGAGTGCAAGTCCAGGCCTAGGATTTCTGGGAACTGCAATAAGTACCATCCTTGGCTTCTGATTATGGATTCCAGTCATTTGTGGTTTCAGGCAGGGGGGACGTAAGACCTGCAGAAGCGTCCACCTGTTGGGTCCAGCCATGCTATGACACAGGCCTGTTATAAGGGTGCTGCATGCCCTCCGTGGTGCTGACCCAGAGAAGCTAAACAATGGAGGGAAAGAAGTGAAAGCCATGGGTCTGTCCCAGAGAAGCTAAACAATCTTCCCACATGATGGCAAACTGTGCTGCAGGTGGCCTTGGGAGGTCAGCCTTGGACTTTGTTCTGCTCCCTGGAAGCAGCTCCTTTCTGGAAACTGGTCCTACCCGGGACCTTGACTACCCACTCTGAACAGTCCCTCTCCCCCTGCATGGGGCGGCTGCCTGGTGCTGGGCTTCTCACGGGCCTGGCCTCCTTCCCAGCACCACCTGTGCCTTCCTCACTTGCTACAGGTTCGTGGGGATTGCGAATGAGGAGAGGCCGATTTAGAGTGGTAGCGGTTGAATGGGTCCCAGTACTGGTCTTCCCCAGATCCTCTGGAGCCATGGGCCACAGGCAAGAAGGAAGCATGTGGGAACTTGGTCACAGATCTTATCTGGATAGAAACTGACATGAAAATAAACAAATAGATACAAATCAGTAATACATAGAGGACATCCCCTCACTTCTCTGCTTTTCTTTCAAGTTGCATTTGTTGTGTTCACACCAAATGCTGCAGCACTTAGGCAGGAAAAGGGACACGTGAGCAGGGTTCATCATGTGGTGTGGTTCTCTTACAGCCAGTCTGCGCCTCCTTACTTCCCTTCATGAACCTCAATATTAAATATTTATCCAAATGAGAGGCACCCTGGAAACTTCCCCTTTTTTACAGCCCAGATGCTCCAAGAGTGTGCACTACTGGGAGCTGGGCCTCAGCTGTGTGAGTCTCCTGGGCTGCCACAGCACAACACCGGATGACTCAAGGCCACAGAAATGCATTCCCTCAGAGCTCAGGAGTCCAGAAGTCCAAAATCAAGGGGTCCACGGGATTGATTCCTTCTGGAGTCTCTGAGGGAGACTTGGTTCCAAGCCTCTACCCCTGTTTCTGGTGGATGCTGCAATCCTGGGTCTTCTTAGCTTGCAGACACATCACTCCAGTCTCTGCCATCACCTTCTTCCCTGTGCAATTCTGTGTCCTTTTCTCCTCTTACAAGGATGCCGAGTCCAAAACGCCAAGGGGTGCTTTTGCCAACATTCTTTGCCACAGGCTACCCTCTGTATAATTATCAGTAATTAACACTATTTCGTTTCATTTATTTATTTAAGTTGGAGTCTCACTCTGTAGCCCAGACTGGAGTGCAGTGGCCACTCCTGGCCACCGCAGCCTAGACCTGCTGGGCTCCGGCGATCCTTCCGCCTCAGCCTTCCAAGTCGCTGGAACTACAGGCGCGCGCTACCACACCCGGCTAATTTTTTGATTTATTGTAGAGATGCAGTCTCGCCAACTTGCCCAGGCAGGTCTTGAACCCACGGGCTCAGGCAATCCACTCACCTCAGCCTCCCAAAGCGCGGAATTACAGGCTGAGCCACGAGCCCGTCTTTATTATTTTTTTTTGATTGATTCAAAGTCTCACTCTTTGGCCCACGCTGGCGTGCAGTGACACACTCATGGCCACTGTGGCCTTGACCTGCTGGACTCAGGTGATCCTTCCGCCTCAGCCTTCCAAATGGCTGGAACCACAGGCGTGCTCCACCACATCGGCTTTTTTTTTTTTTTTTTTTTTTTTTAATTGTAGAAATGCGGTCTCACCAAGTTGCACAGGCTGGTCTCCAACCCCTGGGCGCAGGCAATTCTCTCGCCTCTGCCTCCCAAAGGGCTGAGATTACAGGCATGAGCCACCGCTCAATTGATACTTTTAATTCAAGAGGCTTGTGGGGACTAACTGGCCAGATCGGGAGGGCATCTATACAGCCTGTTGGAGCACGCCCACCTCTGCCAGCCCTTTATCAGTGAAGTGGCCTCTTCTCGCCACCCCTCCTGCGCTGCTCCACCCACACCAGTGGCTGGCTGGGCTTGCCCGATGGGTCCCGGATGTGCTCGCATCTCGCTGCTGTGGTTCTCATTGCCGCATTTTCCCAATGACATCACGAACAGAGGTACTCCACGAGAAGCACTACAAGTACTTAGGACATCGACTGTATTTTCATAACACGTGTTGTACTACCAGTTTTAACCACTTGGGTGTGTGGAATGGCTATTAAAAAAAAAAAGATAACCGGGCTCGGTGGCTCAGCCTGTAACCCCGCGCCTTTGGGAGGCTGAGGTGAGTGGATTGCCTGAGCCCGCGGGTTCGAGACCCGCCTGGGCAGGGAGACCTCCTCTCTACAATAAATCAAAAAATCAGCCGGGCATGGTAGCGCGCGCCTGTAGTTCCGGCTACTTGGAAGGCTGAGGCGGAAGGATCGCCGGAGCCCAGCAGGTTGAGGCTGCGGTGGCTGGGAGCGGCCACTGCCCTCCAGGCTGGGCGACGGAGTGAGACTCCAACTCAAAAAAAAAAAAAAAAAAAGTTTACAGCTGACCCCTGAACATGGGGTCACTTATACGAAGATTTTCTTCTGTTTCTGCCACTCTGAGACAGTAAGACCAATCCCTCATCTTCCTGCTCCTCCTCAGTCCATTTAATATGAAGATGACAAGGACGAAGACTTTTATGATGATCCACTTCCATCTGATGAACAGTAAATATATTTCCTCTTCCTTATAATTTTATTTTAATTTGTTTTTATTGCAATAGCTTTGAGGGATACAAATTGTTTTCGGTCTGGGCTTTAAGAGTACCCACCACACTCTACCTGTGCACATTGTATTCAATAGATAATATTTTGTTTCTCTAGTCCTTTCTCCCAACCCCTTCTGAGTCTCCGGTGTCCATTATACCTCTTTCTATGTCTTTGCAGATCCTTCGTTTAGCTATCACTGATAAGTGAGAACATGAGGTGTTTTATTTTCTGTTCCTGAGTTAGTTTGCTTAAGACCTTAAGATTTTCTTAACATTTTCAGATGTGAGGACGATCTGGCTGCGACATCTGTCACCCCGTTGATCACCAGGGTTGATTTGGCTGATCTGGCTGGCTGGGTGGGTGTCCCCTTCTTCCCTCACCGCTACGTGTGCATTTCTCCCGAAGCTGTGCTCGGTTGAAGAGGACGACTATCCCCACTAGAGAAGGACCATTCTTAGGTCAAGTGTATACCAGTAGCTGCACTCTGTTGCTAGAGTCTCTAAACAAGTTCTCTCTCTTTTTTTTTAATTTTAATTTTAAAGATGTGGGGTACAGTTCAGGGTTAGATATACAAATGGTCATTGTACAGGTAAAGTTTGGGCCTCACTTTGGTCCCCATGTCACCTGGTTTGAGATCAGGCACCCTTATTGATGAAGTGTGCCCCCCTTCCCTGCAGTTTCCCACTACTGCCAATCTCTTTCTTATAATATTATGATAATTGTTCAGGGACTGCTTATGAGTAAAAACATGTGGTACTCAGTTCTTTGTTTCTGTGAGAGATCACTGAGTATTACATACTCTATCTCCATCCAAGTTGCTGTGAAATTCATAATTTTGTCCTTTTTTATGACTGCATAATATTCCATCATGTATATGTACCACATTTTTTTAATCCAGTCTACTTTTGATGGGTGACACTGTTGGTTCCATGTTTTTGCTATTGTGAATGGTGCTGCAATAAACACGTGTGCACAGGTATCTTTTTTGTAGAATGTTTTGAGTTCCTCCAGGTATATTCCCAGAAAGGGGATTGCTGGGCCATATGGAAGGTCAATTTTTTAATATTTTAGGAATTGCCACACTGTTTTCCATGGAGGTTATACTAGTTTACACTCCCACCAACAATGTAGAAGTGTTTCCTTTTCACCACATCCTCTCCAGCATCTGTTGTTTTTTGAGTTATTGATGATAGTCATCCTGACTGGAGTTAGGTGGTATCTCAGTGTAGTTTTAATTTGCATTTTTTTATGATTAGCAAGACTGAGCATTTTGTCATGTATCTGTTGACTGCTCATATGTCTTCTTTTGAGAAGTGTCTATTCATATCTTTTTCTCACTTTTTATTTATTTTTATTTTTATTTTTATTTTGAGTTGGAGTCTCACTCTGTCACCCAGACTGGAGTGCAGTGGCACACTCCCGGCCACCGCAGCCTCAACCTGCCGCGCTCCAGCGATCCTTCCGCCTCAGCCTTCCAAGTAGCCGGAACTACAGGCGTGCGCTACCATGCCTGGCTAAATTTTTTTTGATTTATTGTAGAGATGAGGTCTCACCAAGTTGCCCAGGCGGGTCTTGAACCCATGGGCTCAGGCAATCCCCTCATCCCTGCCTCCCAAAGCACAGGATTACAGGCTGAGCCACTGAGCCTGGCTTTTTTCTCACTTTTTAATAGGGCAGCTTGTTTTTTTCTTTGCAGCATGTTTGAGTTCCTTGTAGATTCTAGATGTTAGGACTTTGTCAGATATACAGTTGGCAAATATTTTTTCCCAGTCTGTGAGCTGTCTCCCCACTCTCCTGATGGTTTCCTTTGCTTTGCAGAAGATTTTCAGTGTGATGAGGTCCCACTTGTCTATCTTATCTCTTATGGCATGAGCACTTGGGGTTTTGATCAGGAATTGGTTGCCAGTTCCATTTCCATAAGAGTATCTCCTGTATTTTCTCAGGTTCCTATAGTTTGAAGTTTTATGTTTAAATCTTAGATCCATTTAGAGTTGATTTTTGTGTGTGGTGATAGGTAGGGGTCTTGTTTTAGTCTTCTGCATGTGGTCAGCCAGTTTTCCCAGTACCATTTACTGAATAGGTTCACCTCTCCGCAGTGATTGTTAGTGGAGGCTTTGTTGAAGATGAATTGGTTGAGAAATTGAGGCTTTGCTTCTAGAATCTCTGACCTGTTCAGTTGAACTATATGCTTGTTCGTGTACCAATACCAGACTGCTTTGATTATTGTAGCCTTATAATATTAAAGTCTGGGAGTGTGTTACCTCCCATTTTGTTTCTTTGCTGGGGATTGTTTTGGCTATTTGTGGTTGTTTATGATTCCATATAAATTTCTGTGTTGTCATTTCCAGGACGGAGAAGAATGATGATGGTAATTAAATGGGTATTGCGTCGAATCTGTAGATTGCCTTGGGAAGGATGGACATCTTAACAATGATGATTCTTCTTATCCATGAGCATGGAATATTTTCTCATTTGTTTGTGTTATCTTTGATTTCTTTGAGCAATGTTTTGTAGTTTTCATTGTAAAAGTCTTTCATTTCTCTGGTAGGAAGATGTCGAGGTATTTCTTTTTGTGTGTGTGGCTATAGTGAATGGGATTATGCTTTTTATTTGGTTCTCTGTTTGTTGTTGATATATAAGAATACTATTCTCTTTTGCACGTTGATTTTGTACCCTGAGACTTTGCTAAAGTTCTTTATCAGTGCAAAAAGGTTTTTGACAGATTCTCTTGGATTTTTCGATGTATAGAATCATATCATCAGCAAAGAGGGAGAGCTTGACTTCCTCTTTTCTTACTTGGATACCCCTGATTTCTTTCTCTTGTCTGATTGCTCTAGCAAACATGCTCCTAATAACATTTTCTTTTCTCTAGCATACTTTATTGTAAGAATATAGTATATATTACTAATATATAAAACATACAAAATATGTGCTAATTGTTATTGGTAAGACTTCCAATCATCAGTAGACTATTCACAGTTGTTTTGGGAGGGTCAAAAGTTAAATGAAGATCTTCTACTGTGTGGGGGTCAGTGTCCCTAACCCCATTTTACTCAAGAGTCAACTGTAGATTCAAGGGCCACCTTGGAGTGCAGAGTTGACTGATAGTGTTATAGTCTGAAAAGAGACCGTTTTTGTTACATTAGAACAGTCATTTAGAAAAGACTTAAGAACTTGTTTTGTAATTGAGTCAGGCTGATTATAAAAACCGCTTAAATTTATTTTTATTTTTATTTTGAGTTGGAGTCTCACTCTGTCACCCAGACTAGAGTGCAATGGCCGCTCCCGGCCACTGCAGCCTTGACTTCAGCCTTCCAAGTAGCTGGAACTACAGGCACACACTACCACACCCGGCTAATTTTTTGATTTATTGTAGAGATGATGTCTCACCAAGTTGCCCAGGCAGGTCTTGAACCCGCGGGCTCAGGCAATCCACTCACCTCGGGCCTCCCAAAGTGCGGGATTACAGGCTGAACCACCGAGCCTGGCAAAACCGCTTAAATTTAAAGTGCACATTTGTTCTTTCTCCCCCTCACTGCCCTTAATTAACCCTTCCCTCTCTTCTATCATGGTTTTGCCCAACTGGCCTGTCTTATCTAGTAAGGGGGAAAAAAAACCAAAAAGCAAAACGGCTGGCAAGCCAGACCACCTAATAATTAGGAGAGTTGTCCAAGTCCAGCAGGAGTATGTCTGAAAACTTGGAGCAATCATTGCCCAGCTCCGCTCTGTCTGTGAATACAAGACAGGGCTCTGTGAGTAGGAGATTGTTACAGTTACATTTTAAAACCATTTAAAGTTATCATTTTAAATGTTATCACTTTCCCTTCCTTCCAAATGTTACAATTGCCTGCCCCTTCCTCTAAAAAAATTTTTTTTAACTGTAAAAGAACATATTGTAAATTCCAAAATATTATCTAAAATGTCAGCATGACCAGGAGACTTTGTGTCATGTCAGTGGTCTTGTATCAAAAATTGCTCACGTCAGTGGTCTTGTATCAAAAATTGCTCGTGTAAATCTTGAGAGTCATGCTAAAACTACACATTGGCTTCAAACTCAGGGTGAGTGAAGGGTTATGAATTTAGGGTAAAAATACTGAAATGAATTTATGTTGCTTGAAGTGGGTTTGTGTGTGTGTGTGTGTGTGTGTGTGTGTGTGTGTGTGTGTGTGTGACAAAGCCGTGGATCCATCTCTCTATAACCTCGTTATAAAAAGTAAACACTCCCTTTTCTCCCAGTCTCTGCCTCTTGTATTTTTATTGACTGTGAGAGAGATTTATTGGATCGGGCCATAACAATAGGACTGGAACTAACAGTAGAACTATAACCTGAAGTGCAAACAATGGTGAGGGACCCCGCCAGCCCTGGGGCAGGGAGGTCTATCTATCAGGAGTTGGTGGGGCCAATGTGTTCTGTGATGCAGCCTCCTTCACTACCAGGCAGGTGTGGGTGGCATGCATCGGTGGCTTCTGCATTAGCAACACAGAGCCCTTTACTTGATAAGACAAAGCAGGTTTTTTGCTTGTCAGAGGGAATGAGTGCATGAGCTATGTTGTCTTTTTCCCCAAGGTGGGCTGGGCCTGGAGGTCTGGTTTCTAGCAGGACCCAGGGAATCTATGCTCCCAGGAACCAAAGCCTATCATTCAATTTTTTTCAACTTTGAATTTACTTATTTCTTTACTTAAGGTATTGAAAAATTCCTTTGTTAAACAATAGTCCATTCATAAATAAAAGTAACATATTCAATTTTATGTACAGCTCTATCCTTTTATTGAAGATTTATTTGTTTGCTTGTTTATTTATAAGAGAGGCAGAGATTCCTTCTGTTGCCCAGGCCGAAGTGCAGTGGCTTGATCATAGCTCACTGCAACCTCAAACTCCTGGGCTGGAGCAGTCCTCCCACCTCAGCCTCCATAGTTCCTGGCCTACAGACAGGCACCACCATGCCTGGCTATTTTTTTCTTTATTATTTTTGTAGAGATGGGCTCTCACTGCATTGCTCAGGCTGGTCTCAAACTCATGGGCTTAAGTGATCCTCCTGCCTTGGCCTCCCAAAGTGCTGGGATTATAGGCATGAGCCACCACACCCAGTCAATATTTGTTTTCTACCAACACTCTTTGCATGGAGTAAAGATTGTAAATCAATCTTTTGAATAAATCTTTCCTTTAAGCAGAATTTCTTGCTTGTGTTCTTCTAATGCTTCATTTATTGGGATGTATAGTTATATGAATATACATGTACAACTCTTAATGTATATGTATAAGCCTATACATATATGTAAAAATATACATATATATGAAAATCTTATATATACCATTTGGAGTTGAGTAGATTTATTCCTTTGTATTCACCAACAGTCCATTCAGAGATACAAACCTTTATTCAGTGTTATGTATAGCAATTTGTTTCAGCATATAATCATTTCTGTTCTACAAGCAATCCATTCATAGAAAAACAACCTTTCATCCAGTCTTGTTTTCAGATCTTTCCTTTTAGTATTTATTCATTTTTTGAGTAGGAGTCTCACTCTGTCACCCAGGTGGGAGTGCAGTGGCACACTCACGGCCACCACAGCCTCAATCTGCTCGGCTCAGGTGATCCTTCCGCCTCAGCCTTTCAAGTAGCTGAGGCCACAGGTATGTGCCACCACACAAGGCTAATTTTTTTATTTATTGTGGAGTCAAGGTCTCATCAAGTTGCCTGGGATGGTCTTGAACCCCTGCACTCAGGCAGTCCTCTCATCTCTGCCTCCCAAAGTGCTGGGATTACAGGCATGAGCCACCATGCCCAGCTCAGATCTTTCCTTTTAATAGGTACATCTATTTGTATTCTACCAACACTCCAGATACCCGCAATGTGTTCACAAACATTTCATACATAGAGATGAAAAAAAAAATCTTTAGATACACTAATTATTGTTATACTCATACTCAACTCATAGAGATAACATATCATTTAGACTTCTGTATACCACTTTTCTTTGAGTAGATATATTCATTTACATTCTAACCATACTTTATTATAGAGGTCTGTAATATACATTGAGTGTGGGTCTTTTCTTTCACTAGACACCTTTTTTGTTATTGTTTTCTATCAACATTCCATTTATAAGGATGTGTTTAATATCATTCAGTTTTGTCCATAAATCCTTCCTTTCAGTAGATATCTTCATTTGGACTCACAAACTCTCTATTCACGGAGACAATAAAATATATCATTCAGTAGGAATTTCTTTTATGTTGATATATTGGTGTTCTCCCAACATCTTATTCATAGAGATAGATCGCATATAATTGAATTATGCATGTATAGTTTTTCCTTCATAATATAGAGGTACATACTGCATTCTATCAATACTCTGTTCCAAGAAATACAAAACATATTGTTCAATCTTTTGTAGCGATATTTTCTTTGAGTCAGTAATTTTGTTTTATACAAACATTATATTCAGATGTATAGTTCATAAGTTACATTTTCAGTATAGCTCTTTTCTTTCATTAGATACATTTCTTTGTTCTATTTACATAAATAACATAGTATTCCATTTTGAGTATGCAACTATCCTTTGAGTAGATATATGTCTATATGTTTTAGCAGTCATGTAATAGACATAACTAACATACCATCCAATTTTATCACTCTTTTCTTTCTTTTTTTTTGTAGAGACGAGGTCTTGCCATATTGCCCAGGCAGGTCTCAAACCCCTGAACTCAGGCAATCCTCTTGTCTCCGCCTCCCAAAGTGCTGGAATTACAGGCATGAGCCACTGCACCCAGCTATCACTCTTTTTTTTCAATAAATACACTATTTTTGTTCTACTAACACATGATTTCTATATATCATTTGATCTCTCAAACAGCTGTTGTTGTGAAAAGATACATTCATCTGCACTTTACTCATTGTCTATTTCCACAGATCAGGAATCAGCAAACTTGGCCTGAACCCAAATTCAGTTTTTGCAAGTAAAGTATATGGAACACAGGTACACCATTCATTAGACTTGTGTCTATGGCTGTTTTGGTTTAATTGAGTAGTTGCAGCAGAGACCATTTGACCCACAAAGCTAAAAATATTCACTATCTGACCCTTTGAAGAAAAAGTTATCTGATCTTGCTATAGACAAATAAAATATTATTCAAGCTGATGTATATCATGTTTATTTAAATAGATAAAATTATGTGTGCCTACCACTGCCTTTCTATAGAAATATAAAACATAAGCTGACTTAGTTTTTCTTCTAGCAATAGTCCACTCACAGAAATAACAAATTATTCGGTCTTGAGCTTAGCTTTTTCCTTTCAAGATAAACATTCCTTTGTGCTTTTCCAATTTCCATCCATTGAGAGACATATTTGATTTTGCACACTCTTTCATTGGATATGTTTATGTTCTAAAATCACTCCATTTATGGAGATCAGTATCATATTGCTGATTCATATATATAGTTTTTTTTTCAGTAAACACTCCATTTACAATCCATCCATTTAGCTTTTTATTCATGTAGTTTTTCTTTTATATTGCCAAGATGGGTTTGTGTTCTATCAGCGTGATTTATAGTGATGCATGATTCCATCGTGTATATAGAGTTTACCCATCAATAATTATATTTGTTTGATTCCTACCATCACTCCATTCAGAGATTTGCTTCCTTTCATTTGATTTTGTATACTGTCGGCTTTCAGTAGACACATTTTGCTAAAGTCTGATCAGCTGGAAGCCACCAAGGACAAGCCTGCGGTCCAACAGTCCTTCCATTGATTGTCAGTGAGGGAGGAGTTGCTGAGGCCCCATGGGGTGTCACTTGGCCAGGCTGAGAAGTAAAGTATCATTTGCAAGGTCTGAGTTCCTGCTGAAGGATTCTGAGGAGGCTCTCAGAGAGGTGAGGATCAGTTCTGCATCAGCTGCTGCTTCTTAAGTGAGACTATGAGAAGAAGTAATCTACTAGGGACTCAGTGTTGTGATGAGGTTAGAGTAGTTTAGTGATTGGGTATCCTTGGTAATAAGTGAAATGGTAGTGCAGGTCTGGGCACAATTGGAGGGGCTTTTATGGCATTATACAACTACTGAACAACCCCGGGAGAAGCAATGTTTTCTGTTAACTCCACAGCTTTTTTGATCTGTTTCCCCAACCTAGTTAATGGTAGTGCTGGGTTGTTTTTTTGTTTTTGTTTTTTGCAGTCTAATATGATTTTTACTCTTTCAATCTTATGTGAGATAGGTTTTGACTGTCAACTTGTATTCTCCAATATCCCACAAAAGAGATAAATAACCTGTGAAGAGTTCAATTTTATATGTAATTCTTTCCTCTAAGTAAGTATATTTCCTTTGTTCTCATCAACTTTCCATTCAAATAGATACATATCATCCATGTGTGTGAATGTGTGTGTGTGCATCACTTATCCATAGACAGATTCACTTGTGATATACCAACATTTGTTTTATAGGGATACATAACATTCTGCGTTATATACAGCATTTTTCTTTTTCCTGGTTCATAATTTATTGTACAAGTTGAATCATCATGTGATGAGTTGATATCAGCTTCTCCAAGCATGGGAACTTAACAGTTTAGTATCCATTATGTTGCTTTCACAGCCGGAGTTTTTTAGATCTTAACTTGAAGTATAAGACCATCAAAGCAATGCCTCTGCATGTGGCCAATACACTATTCATTCTACCCTTGAGGGTGTATGAGTTGAAATATTTTTTAATACCAGTGAACTTGAATTGGGCATCAGCTTCAGGACCTGCCATGGTTTCAATCTGGCCACGGCCACGGCCACAGTCGATGCAGCCCCCAAGCATTTTTCTTACAAAGCGAAAAGGCTCTGTGTTAACAATCCATTTCTAGAGATACATGATATATTCAGTCTTGTAAAGAGCAGACTCCTTTTAGGTAGCACTTTTGTTTGTGTTCTACAGACATATCATTCATAGAGACACACAACATGTCATTATAACTTGCGTATAATTTTTGGCATATAATGTAGAGATATGTTCGGTTCTATCAACACGCCTAGAGACATATATAATTCAGTCTTGTGTATTGCATGTTCCTTTCAGTAGATATACTTGAGTTCATAGAGTTACACAGTATGGCGTTAATACTGTTTATAACACTTTCCTTCAGTAGATGTATTCATTTGACCAACACTCTATTTATAGAGACAAATGACAAATAATTAAAACCTGGATATGCTTTCCTTTCAGCAGCTCCATTTAACAATATTCCATTGTAGTAATCTATAACGTTCAATTTTGTTTACACTCCATTCCTTTGAGTATGACTGTGGCAGCTCTTCTGACACTATATATATATACCATTCAGTCTTATCCATACTTTTTCCTATATGTGGAAGATTGTCTTCTGGTGATTGCCACAGCAGAATCCCACTTCATTTCATGAGGTGGAATCTGTTTTGCCTCACTCTTGAGTCTGGGCAGACCTTGCAATGCCTGACGAATAGATGACAGAAATGACCCTGTGCCAAGTTTCAAGTATAGCCCTTATCTGGCTTTACTGCATCTGCCCCTGTTTATTTGAAGATAGTCACTACATAAGAAATGATCAAATATCAGCTAGGGTGGTGGCTTTAGAACTGACACTCATCTTGACGAGAAGAGAGGCACAGATGGAAGAGCACCAGTCACCTCTGAGTTCCCTCTCTCTTTGGACCTGGTTCTACAATTCCTCTAGGGAGTAGTACCTTTAGAATATCTTCAAACTATGTGGCTGGGCTCAGTGGCTCAGCCTGTAATACCAGCACTTTGGGAGGCTGAGGCAAGTGGATTGCCTGAGCCCGTGGATTCGAGACCAACCCGGGCAACTTGGCAAGACCGAGCGTGGTAGCACGTACCTGTAGTTCCAGCTACTTGGAAGGCTGAGGCAGAAGGACTGCAGATCCCAGTGGATCAACTCTGGAGTGGCTGTAAGAGTGCCACTGCACTCCAACCTGGGCAACAGAGTGAGACTCCAACTCAAAAAAAAAAAAAATCTTCAAACTGATTTTAAAAAATGTGTCCTACTCTTCTAGTTGTTCTCAGTGGGAGAATTGGCTCAAAACAAGCTTACCTCACAGGAGAGCTCCAAGTCAAAGATTCTGACTTGATTGTACCATTTCTTTCCCCGTGTCACCTCTGGAAGTCTACCTCCAGTGGGTGTCAAGGGTCAGAAATGTAAAGGCATATCAGGATGACTTCTCCCATGTCCAGGGCTGAAGTTTTCTCAATCTTTCTTTCATTATTGCCTTCCATCCTTCACTCCTTTTAAACAAGGTTTTCTAATTGCTCCAACAAAGTGTTAATATCACAGGGATACTGAGCAACTCTCTATGTACTGTGTTTGCATGTGGGTATGTGCCACTTACCTGTAAAAATTTTTGGCCCTTTCCTTTGAACTAATTTCTTTCTTTTTAAAATATTTTTTTGAGAAAGGCCCCACTCTGTTGATCGTGGCTCACCACAGCCTCAATCTTCTGGGCTCAGGAGATCTTTCTAACTCAGCCTCCTGAGTAGCTGGGACTACAGGGGTGTACCACCACACCTGGCTAATTTTTTTTATTTCTTGTAAAGACAAAGTCTCACTATGCTGCCCAGGCTGGTCTTGAACTCCTGGGCTCAAGCAATCCTCCAGCCTCGACCTCTCAAAGTGCTGGGATCACAGGCGTGAACTGATCCTCTGAACCAGTTTTTGCCTTCCTGAGGGCACAGGCGTGAACTGGTCCTCTGAACCAATTTTTGCCTTCCCGAGGGCACTAGTACCCTAAGAATGCAGGCACTCTATGTACCCCATAAATATGTACAACTATTATGTGTCAATTTTTTTAAAAAAAGAATGCATGCACTAAAGGGTACTATTAACTTCTCTTATGAGTCTATGACCCTAGATCCAGTCACTCTAATCAAGGGACTGTGGACATTTGCTCTTGGGGAAGTCCATATTATCCTTTTTTTTTTTTTAAGCCAGAGTCTCACTGTTACCCAGACTGGAATGCAGTGGCACGCTCACGACCACCACAGCCTTGACCGGCTGGGTAGGCGATCCTTCCGCCTCAGCCTTCCAAGTAGCTGGAACTACAGGTGTGCACCACCACACCTGACTAATTTTTTGATTTATTGTAGAGACGAGGTCTCACCAAGTTGCCCAGGTTCGTCTCGAGCCCTGGGCTCAGGCAATCCTCTCGCCTCCGCCTCCCAAAGGGCTGGGATTACAGACTTGAGTCACCATGCCCAGCTCTCCTTTACTTGTAGTGAGGCAGTGGCAGTGAGCAGCCTTCAGCATCATTGTGGTTTCAAGCCAGATTTCGCAAATACTTGGTCGTATGCTTGCTCTCCACTTATTTAATCAAATATAAACAAAGGGAGACTCAATTTTTTCTTTAATTTTTGAAAAGTTGTGAAATATTCTATCATTTGTGGTTATTTTGCCTACTCTTTCAATTACAGTTCTGCTTCTGATCTAGATATATATCAGTTCTGCTGGTGTTTTTGCCAGTCCCCTATGTCTAAGCCATCTTCTTTCTCTTTTCATCCCGTCAAGGTTTCAACCTCACCATCTTTGAATTTCATCATTTATTATGGCAGAATTGAAATTTCTGTGGCATATACTTTTTTTTTTTTGAGTTTGGGGTCTCACTCTGTCACCCAGGCTGGAGCGCAGTGACACAATCATGGGTCACTGCAGCTTTAACCTCCTGTGCTCAGGTGATATTTCCACTTCAGCCTCTTGAGTAGGTGGGACTACAGGCACGCGTCACCGTGTCTGGTTAATTTTTAAATTTTTTGTAGAGACGAGGTCTTGCTATGTTGCCCAGGCTGACCTCAAACTCCTGGACCCAAGCAATCCTCTTGCCTTGACCTCCCAAAGTGCTGGAATTACAGGTGTGAGCCACCACGTCTGGTCTCACTCTTTAAATATAAAAACTTTTGAAAGACCAGCTTGCTGCTGATGACCATGAAATAGTCAAAGGGAATGGATTCCCTCACAACTAAAAACCTGAACAAAACTGGAGACAGCAAAGTTCAGATGTCAGAAAACAAGCATTGCAGCACAGTGAGCTCCAAAAGAAAGGACACTGGGGAAATGGCCCCACTTATGTCTGGAGAGATTCCAGGCCCCGTAGCACAGAGAGAAGAAACCAAAACACAACTCAGGGACCTGAATTGAGACCAAGCTGAGAATGTGGGGCAGCGTAGGGAGCTGCACAGATCTGCAGGGTTTCCCACGAACATTGAGCTCACAGCCTGCTGTGAGCACACCCCTGGGGGCCAGGGAGAGAAGCATCAAGAAGGCACCAGTGGCGCAATTGTCCATATTCCCTCCAGGCATAGTGGAGAACCTCACTGCACACTGGGTAAAGTGCTCAAAGATATTACCTCTCTGGTGGGGCAAAATTAACCTTAAGGGCTGCTCTGATCTCACGTAAGCAAGCTAGAAACACTGAAGCCAGCCCTCCAGGTTGAAGGAAAACGTCATCAGGTGAAAATCTGATATATGCAATCAAGAGCTCCAGATATGGTAAATGTAACTAACTCTTAGTGCATGACAGAAATAGCCCAAAGGCCAAAAGATGGGGAAGTGTGTACTGTTGCAAAGATCCTATACTACATGTGAAGTGATATATGAAAGTATGACAAGTGTAAAGATGTATACTAGAATGCCGGGCACGGTGGTTCAAGCCTGTAATCCAGCACTTCGGGAGGAGGAGGAGGCAAGAGAATTGCCTGAGCTCAGGGGTTCCAGACCAGCCTGAGCAACATGGCAAATCCTCGTCTCTACAATAAATAAAAAATTAGCTGGGCATGGTGGCATATGTCTGTGGTTCCAGCTACTTGGAGGGCTGAAGGATCACCTGAGCCCAGTAGGTTTAGGCTGTAGTGGCTGTGAGTGCCACTGCACTCCAGCCTGGGCAACAGAGTGAGACTCCAACTCAAAAAAAAAAAAAAGATGTATACTAGAAAAAAAAATTTTTTAGTCAGGGTCTTACTTTGTCACCCAGGCTGGAGTGCAGTGGTATGATCACGGCTCATTGCAGCCTCAACCTCCTGGGCTTAGGTGATTTTTCTGTCTCATCCTCCTGAGTAGCTGGGGCCACAGGTACACCCCACCTTGCCTGGCTAATTTTTTTTTTTTTTTTTGAGATGAGGTCTCACTATATTGCCCAGGCTGGTCTCAATTTCCTGGGCTCTAGTAATCCTCCCACCTCGGCCTCTCAAAGTGCTGGGATTACAGGTATGAGCCACTGCACACAGCCTATAAGATAAATTTTAAAAGTAACAACTAAAAATGAAAATGTGGAGTGTTAATAAACCAACAGGTTGGGCTCAGTGGCTTAGCCTGTAATCCCAGCGCTTTGGGAGGCAGAGGTGAGTGGATTGCCTGAGCCTGTGGGTTCGAGACCCGCCTGGGCAACTTGACGAGACCTCATATCTACAATAAATCAAAAAAATCAAAAAATTAGCCAGGCATGGTAGCGTGCACCTGTACTTCCGGCTACTTGGAAAGCTGAGGCAGAAGGATTGCTGGAGCCCACCAGGTGGAGGCTGTAGCGGTCGAGAGAGTGCAACTGCACTCCAGTCTGGGCAACAGAGTGAGACTCCAACTCAAAAAAAAATTTTTTTTTTCAATAAATAAAAAATAAACCATCAAAAACAGCAAAATAAAAAATTAACTAGCTCCACGTGAGTATGGCCATCAGATGTTTGACAAAAGTGCAAAAGTAATTCAATGTGAGAATGTCTTCAAATAGTGCTGGAGCAATTGGATACCTACAGGCCAAAAAAAAAAAAACAAAAACAAAGGAATTTTGATTTAAACCTAACACTTTATACAGAAATTAATTGGAAAATGAATTGTAGATTTAAATGTAAAGTATAAAACCATAAAACCTGTAGAAGACAACATATGAAAAAATCTTTGGGCTTGGTGAAGAGTTCTTAGACACAACACCAAAAGCATGATTCACCAAAAAACAATAGTCTGGGCTTCATCAAAATTAAAATCTGTTTCTCTGCAAAAGACCTGTGAACAGGATGAAAAGATAAGCTATGGACGGGGAGAAAATATTTGCAAAACTTGTGTGACAAAGCCCTTATATCTGAAATATGTAATTAAATCTCAAAACTCAACAGTAAGAAGACAGACAATTCGAAAATGAGCAAAAGACACAGATATTTCACTGAGGATCTGCAGATAACAAATAAGTACATGAAGAGATGTTCAACATCTTTAGCCATTAGGGAAATACAAATTAAAACCACGAGAAGTTGCTCTCTGCATACCTGTCAGAATGGCCAAAATCAAAAAGTGACACAAAGTTGGGCGCATGACTCATGCCTATAATCCCATACTTTGGAAGGCAGAGGCGAGAGAATTGCCTGAGTCCAGGGGTTTGAGACCAGCCTGGGCAACATGGTGAGACCTCGTCTCTACGACATATAAAAAAATTAGCTGGGCATGGTGGCATGTGCCTGTGATTCTACCTTCTTGGAAGGCTCAGCTGGAAGGATTACCTGAGCCCAGCCAGCCAAGTCTGTGGTGACTGTGAGTATGCCACTGCACTCTAGCCTGGGTAACAGAGTGAGACTCCTATTAAAAAAAAAAAAAAAAAAGACACCAGCAAATGCTGGTCAAAATGTGGAGACATGAACCACTCATACATTACTCATCCATGTAAAATGGTCCAGGCACTCTAAGAAAATCTGGCAGCTTCCTACAAACTAAATATGCAGCTACCATATGACCCAGCAATGGCACTCTTGAACACTTGTCCCAGAGAAACAAGCTTATTATAAAAACCTGTATAATAGTCCTTCCTTATATCTGATTTCACTCTCCATTGTCTGTTACCCATGAAAATTGGTGATACAGTACAGGAAGGTATTTTGAGAGACCACACTCATATAACTTCTATTACAGTATATTACTGTTCTATTATTGTTGTTACTATTTTCCTGTGCCTAATTTATAAATTAAACCATAGGTGTATATAGCAAAAAGCACAGTGTATGTGGGTCGGTCCTATCCATGGTTTAACAGGCACCCACTGGGAGGAGGGGGTCTTGGATAATGGATAAGGGGACAACTGTGTTCAGAACAGCTTTATTTGTTAACACCTCAAACTGGAAAACAACCAAAATATTCTTCAAGGTGAAATGGTTAAACTCTGGTACATTCATGCCATAGAGTACTATGTAGCAATAAAAAGGAATAAACTATTAATACATGCAACTACTTGGATGGATCTCAAGGGAGTTATATTGAGTGGAAAAGGCTAATCTTAAAATGGTTACATTATATATATAATATTCTTGAAATAACAAAATTATAGAGATGGAAAACAGATTCGTGAGTACCGGGGGGTAGAAATGAAATAGATCAACCAGGTGCTGTGGCTCATATCTATAATCCCAGAAACTTGGGAAGCTGAGGCAAGAAGGTCATTTAAGGACAGGAGTTCAAGACCAGCCTGGGCAACAAGAGAGATTCCATCTCTAAAAAAAAAAGAAAGAAAGAATTAATTGGGGGCTGGGAGCAGTGGCTCATGCCCTGTAATCCCAGCACTTTGGGAGGCTGAGGAGGAATTCCTTGAGCCCAGGAGTTCAAGACCAGCCTGGGCAACACAGTGAGATGGCTCTACAGAAAAACAAAAAAAAAAAGGCTTGGTGTGGTACTGCACACCTGTAGCCCTAGCTACTTGGGTGGACAAGGCAGGATTGCAAGAACTTGTGAGGTCGAACCTGTGGTGAGATGTGATTGTCCCACTGTACCCCAGCCTGGGTGACAGAGTGGGACTCTGACTCGAAAAAGAAAAAAGAAATAGGGGACCAGAATGGAGACAGCCATAAAGGGACAGCATGACAGGGCAGTTCTGTATCTTGATTATGCTGATGTTTACATCAATCTACTAGGTGATGAAAATTAAACAGAACTACACACACAACACAAATGAGTGTTATGTAAAACTGGCGAAAATCTGAATCAGTTCTGTGGATTTTCTCCATGTCAATTTCTTAATTGTGAACCTACAATATAATTTAAAATTCAAAGCAAAAAAAAAATTTTTTTTTTTTAAAGTCAGAGTCTCACTCTGTCGCCCAGACTGGAGTGCAGTGGCACCCTCCCAGCCACCGCAGCCTCGACCTGCTGGGCTCCGGTGATCCTTCCGCCTCAGCCTTCCAAGTAGCTGGAACTACAGATGCACGCTACCACACCCAGCTAATTTTTTTTGATTTATTGTAGAGATGAGGTCTTGACAAGTTGCCCAGGCGGGTCTTGAACCCGCGGGCTCAGGCAATCCACTCACCTCAGCCTCCCAAAGCGCGGGATTACAGGGTGAGCCACAGAGCCCGGCTAAAAAAATTTTTTAAAGCTACTTTTAGTGTTGCTAAAAATAAAGTGGAGAGACGTTAACAGACTTCAGCTGGGGATCGTGAGGTGGACAGAGTCTAGAATGGATGGGAAAGTCTATGCTCGGGATTCTATTAACAGTAGGGGGAAACATCGGTTAATAGAGTCAAGGTGTTTTTCCTTATTTTTGTGTTTCATGAAGCAACGCAAGAAGATTTTTTTTTTTTGAGTTGGAGTCTTACTCCTTCGCCTAGGCTGGAGTACAGTGGCACGCATGCTCACGGCCACCCCAGCATTGACCTGCTGGGCTCCAGCAATTCTGCCTCAGCCTTCTGAGTAGCCGAAACTACAGACGTGCGCAACCATGCCCGGCTATTTTTACTTTATTTTATTGTAGAGACGAGGTCTCACCAAGTTGCCCAGGCTGGTCTCAAACCCACGGGCTCAGGCAATCCACTCCTCGGCCTCCCAAAGTGCTAGTATTATAGGCTGAGTCACCGAGCCCAGCCAAGAAGATAGCTTGAATAAATAGATTTTTCCCAGTCTAATATTATCTGCCGTATCAGTAGCGATAGACCACCTAGAGACAAATTCAGGAAAGAATTATCTTAGGAAAGCTTACTGCCAACATTGTTCATAATGGCCAAAGAATGGAACTCAAAACAAGGGGCAGGAGGACACTCTTGGAGATGATGTTTATTCTTTGATCGTGATGATATCACAAGTATGTGCATATATTCAAACTCTTAAAATTGTATACATTACGTATGTAGCAATTACACTTCAATAAAGCTGTTAAAAATATTTGTTTCTATTTTAATGTAGCTATAAAAAAATACAAAATTAGGCCAGGTATGATAGCTCATGCCAATAATCCTGCACTTTGGGAGGCCAAGGTAGGAGGACTGTTTGAGCCCAGGAGTTCAAGACCAGCCTAGGCAACATAGTGAGACCCTATCTCATATTTTAAAAAAAGAGAGAAAGAAAATATAAAATTACACATGGCTTACATTGTATTCATATTATACTGTTCTACTCTAGAGAAACAGATGTGTGAAAGTCACTACCTGCTGAACGTGGGGTATAGGGAACACAGGATTGGAAAAGAGACTTTCCCTTGTATGCTTACTGATCAGTATTTCATTTTATAGAAGATACATATAGAATTTTTGAACAAATATACCAGAAACCAACATCAGTATAGTATACCAGAGAGACTCAAACCTTTAATTCTTGGTTGCTAGGTCTTGGTTGAGAGTTCTAACATTCTTGAAAAAAAGCAAGAGTAACCTATAATAATATCGCCTCTGAACTAAAGTTACATTTTTTTTAATCTGATAGATTTCCTAATCCAAAGGGCCAGTATCAAGTCAAATGACATCCAGTTTCACTTTGATGTTCATAGCTGCCAGTTCCGCTACAAAATACCGAAAAACATAAGGTACAGAAACAGTATCAATAGTGTCACTGCGATTACACAGAGTACAGTTGTATTTTCTGTTGCGCATGGCTGACCAAGAAGGGGGTGGCTTCTCCAAGAGTGGAGAGAGTAAGCTGCCACACTTCACACACACGTGTGCTACAGAGCGATCAGAGCAGTTGAAGAGGCGGTCATGAAGGAGAAAAGAGGTACCATGAGCTAAAAGAGCATCCCGCTCCATCTCCCCAAAACGGATTCCACCCTGAACATTTCTGCCCCCAATAGGCTGGTTGGTGACTCTGTCTCTGGCTCCAGTTGTCCTCACTTGAAATTTGTCTGAGACCATGTGGCGTAGCCGCTGATAATAAACCACACCTATGAAGATGTCAGCTTCCAGTTCTAGCCCGCTGATCCCACTGTACAGCCTCTCGGTGCCATAAAAGTTGTAGCCAGCAGCTTTTAACATCTCACCAAAGTATTCTAAGGCTGAGTGCTCCTGTGAGAAGGTGAAGGGTGTCGCATCATGGCAGAGACCATGCAGAGCTGCAGACTTCCCAGCCATACTCTCAATTAACATTCCGATGGTCATGCGGGATGGAAAACCGTGAGGATTGAACAGGATGTCCGGGACCATCCCACTCTCAGTAAAAGGCATGTCCTCCGCCGGCCACAATCTGCTCAAAATGCCCTTCTGCCCATGACGACTGGCAAACTTATCCCCAACAGTTGGGTTCCGAGGTACTCTCATTGTGATGCATATACACTTGAATTTTCCAGTCCCAGTGTCATTACTGCACACTTTGATGTTATCCACAACACAATTTTCTTTACTCCTAGGAAAATATAAATAGTTAAACTATTTGTTTAAACTTACAGACACTTAAGTTTTGTTGATATAATTAGTGCTTCATAAAGGGTATTTGCTAAACTTATTTTTACCTCTCTTCTCCAGTACAGAGTTGGTATCCCTAAAGGTATTTATAAATAGGCTACTGCTTATATTCACCACAGAACTATGTTCACCTGAAAGAATACTGGCAACAAAGACAACTGAAAAACCATTATGAAAACCCACTGAAATCATTAGGTTTATTATTGTACAAGAAGCTAAAATAAAAATTTATTTTTAGTAAGAGGCATAATGAGCTCAACATTTTGGCTAGGAAATGTTCCTAACAATTTGTATGAGAGAGATGATAAAGTGAATAATATCGTTTTACAATCAATCACAGATAACTTTCATAAATTGTAAAAGAAAAGTAGAAAAACACCAGTGAGAATCCTCCCACACACAATTAGCTAGGGATGGTGGTATGTGCCTGTAGTCCTAGCTATACAGGAGGTTGAGGAAGGAAGACACTTGGGCCCAGGAGTTTGAGGCCACAGTGAGCTATGATCATGTCACCACACTCTAGCCTGGGCAACAGAGCTAGACTTTGTCTTGAAAAGAAAAGAAATGTAGAAAAACAAAGGCAGTACAAAAGACAGAACTTTGTCTCATTTAGGCACTGCCAATACATTTATGACTGAGACATATGTCAGATGTGTGAAAGACAGAACTTTGAGTTACTGAGACAGCAATTGTTATGGTTCTAATGTTTGTGCTCACTCCAAAATTAATGTTGAAACTTAACCCCCATTGTGTTGGTATTAAGATGTGAGGCCTGTATGAGGTGATTAAATTGTGAGAATGGAGCCCTCATGAGCGGATTAGTGACCTGATGAGAGGTGTGAAGCACAGTTAGCTCCTTTTCACCCTTCCGCCTTCCACAGGTGAAGACAGCACACTCTATGAGGAATGGGTCCTCTACAGACATCAAATCTGCCGGCACCCTGATCTGAGACTTCTCGGTCTTCAGAACTCTAAGCATTAAACTTTTCTTCATAAATGACCCAGTCTCAGGTATTTTGTTATAGCAGCACAAATGGACTAAGACAATAACTGAGCTACCACTTACATTTTCTCTAAAAATTTTGTTATAACTTTCATTGACCTCTAGCAACTCCACTGAGAAACAGACTTTAAAAAACAGCAACCACACCCAGACTTACTTATAGTATACCACAAAGCTTTCCCCAGTGCTAAGGTTTAGGTAGCCATAATATGGATCTCCATATTGCATCTTTGCTCCTACAAATGGCAATCCATCATCATCTAACTTCTGCAAAATCCGTGGGTCACCAGGCTTGACTCCAAACACCAGACTATCATCTCCTTGTTTAATTTTTTCAGAGAGGTCTATGAACTCAGACTTGTACACACTTCCATGGGCAAAGCCTCGCTCCCAAGAGGCCTTATTCACAATCTGTAAAGGCAAAGAATTCTTAATTTAAAATACTGAGGCCAAATGAAGATTTTCAAAATAAAGCTCCTCACATTTTCCAAATCACTGATACTTACTACTAAAACCCATACACAATAAAACCCACCTAAAATCCAATCATACATAAACAGGTAGCTCTATCCAGGACTACACCCACTCAACACTTACTCATAATATGCACTTAAATATGCAAGACATATGCATATCTGAATATTTAGCAAATATTCCTCAAGGTTTGCCCACATTCAACTTAGACCAAGAACTAACCATGTAATAGAACAGTCATGTACCAAATACTTGGGGACACAAAAAAATTCCTTAAGTGATTTCACAGAAAACAAAAAAATTAAAAATAAAAAAGAATTGAAACTACATCTCCTGGTACAACTTACCATGGCATCTTCCATATCGTAACCAGTGTAGGAAATCACAGCGACAATGGCATTTATTCCAATTGGATAGTTATCCATGTCATAATAATCATACATGAATGGTCTCACTAAAGGACTCTGTGGAGTCTGAAGACGATACAGTTTATTATCTGATCGGTCTTGATAAGTGAGAAGTGGAAAGCCCATAGTTTGCTTACCTAAAGAGGGAAAAACATCTTAGCATTTTCTGTTTTTCACCTTGATAATAGAGTTGACATATAAAATTGGAAACTTTTAAATATTCATCATAAAGGAATGAATTTTTAAAAAATCACTAGTTATGCTTACTGTAGACTAATACATAAGCCATGAAAATGAAGTAAATCTACATGTTATCAACATGACCAGACAATAACCATGCTGAGTAGGAGAAAATGCAGAATAACATTTAATATGCAATTTTGTGCATTTGCAGCAACATCCCAAACAATTCTTTACCCAGTTTTTGGATACATGTGTGACATAATAAAAGCATAAAAAGGGAATATATACAAACCACAGAACATCATTGCTGGTAGGGGAAAAGGCAACAGTAATTATTACCTAATTAGATCACTTTCTTATACACTGACACACACACACAAGAAAATGTTAATTTGGGTTATTTTTTAAAAAACAGATCTGAAAAGACCAGCAAACTCCAAGTAGGACACACACAAAGAAAATTGTATCTAGGCAGATCATAGTCAATCTGTTAAAAATCAACAATCCCTGCGCTATAAAAAAATGCTAAAGGAAGTTTTTCTGGCTGAAGGGAAACTGTATGTAATGAAAACTTGAATCTTCAGGCAGGAATGAAGAGCATTGGAAGTGACAATTATATGGGTGACTATAATGGCTTGTATTCTTCAAAAACAGAATCCCAAGATCTCAGAAAAACAAAAATCAAATGGATATTTTTTACGAAATAAATTACCATTTCCTTAAAAAAAAAAGTCAAAGACAAAGGCTAAAGATCTGTTCTAAATTAAAGGAGACTAAATAGACATGACAACTAAATACAATCAGTGATCTTGGCCTGGGTGCTTGCTGCACAGAAAAATAGCAATAAACTATATGTTTAGGACAAATGATCAAAATGTGAATAAAGACGATAAAATAGTATACTAGTACTAATTTTAATAACTGTCCTTGGTTGTGTACGTGAAGATCCTTGTTAGGAATACACACTGAAATGTTTAGGGGTAAAGAAAGGAGTATCATGCCTGCAACTTACCTTCAAATGTTAAAACAGAGTAAGTGGGCAAAATTTTAACAGAATCTAGATGATGGATTTATGGGAGTGCTAGGTAACATTCTTACATCTTTTTTGATTTATGAAATTATTTCAGAACAGAGAGTTACAAGCGGCCTAAGTGTGACCATTGCCACCGACCGTCCACCTTACCCATCTGGCACTGGTACATGTTTCGTGGACTCTGGTTGTGATCGGAGAAGGGGGTTAAGTTGGCGATCACGCTCAGCAAACTGTGAGGAAAGAGCTCCTGATGTGTGGTGACTCTAGCAAAAACCTCATCCTCAAAGACAGCGACATTCATGAAGAGCTGGAAAAGGGGAAGTCCAAGGCACAGAACAACTGTGACTGCTAACCCTTACTACTTCTCAGAGTTCAGCACTCAAAGACTTGAAACTTTCTCCACC
Organism: Cephalopachus bancanus; assembly: GCA_027257055.1. Taxonomy (NCBI): domain Eukaryota; kingdom Metazoa; phylum Chordata; class Mammalia; order Primates; family Tarsiidae; genus Cephalopachus; species Cephalopachus bancanus. The sequence continues at coordinate 667,811 of JAPVLO010000380.1, read as the reverse complement.
CAGCATCTTGAATGCTAAAGGGATCCCCTGGGAAGCACAGGGAAACTTCCAGCTAGAAATACCACTTGCCTTACATATTTCATTCTAAATCCACCCCGGTCTAATTGTGGAAAGAAATAGGAAGAAAGAAAAATTTTAAGTAGCACAAAACCTACAATTTTGCAACTGCAAAGACAGAGAGTAAATCCAGTGGAATGTTTCAATCTTACTAGCTGAGGCAGAGCTGGAAGCAAAGGAGTTCTGGGAGCTGAGCAGGATGAGAAGGCAAGTCAAATGACCGCCAACTCTCTCTCAGGTTCCATGGAGTGAGAAAAGACATGGAAGCTGTTTTGTGCTAGTCACAGAAGAGGTAGAACACAGCTGGGTTTTCTTTCAAATGTCCCCCTGCTGTTGTAGCAATGGTAACAACCAGTTTAAAAGGAATAGTTAAGTCTCTGAAAGTTGTATATTATCTCTACAAGCACATACACAACTTACGTACCTGTTCCATAGTTCCAATTAGTTCTTCTTTGCCTAATTCCAAGTTCTGCACAGGCCGTACCAGTCTACAAGGCGTGGTAAAAAGGAACAATCCTGGGTACAGACTTGGCTTTCCTGTCATGGGGATAAGGGACACTTCCATCCAGGGAGGAATTCTTTTTTCTCTCAATACCTGTGTTCAACAAAAAAAGATATCAATAAAGAATAAGGAATGTGTTTTAGACAACCCCCACCTTGCAGGTAGGGGGAGAAAGGGTCAAATAGGATAAGCAGTATCTTAGGAAATTAAGTCATACAAGTAATAAACTTAGCAACTGGAACCATGGCCTGTCTCTGCCAGTCTCAACCCCACATGGATGCCACTCATTCATACCCAGTCATGGCAAAAGCCCTACTTCCTTGGGACTCAGCCCCACTAACAGGCAAATGAGTAACAACTGAGACTGGGAATATGGTGTACCAGGAATGTGCATTTAGACATATTGAATAAAATTCTGTCCTCTGATGTCTAAAATATAGATTACTGGTTTTATTTCTAAGCTTATTAAATAAAAAGGCCCTTCTATTTGGATATTAGGGCAAATAAACCCAAAAAACTGTCAAATAATTCCTGGGTGAAAGGAGCACTAAAACTAAAAGTTACAGAAATCTGAAAAACCAAAAAACAAAAAGATCCATGTACCAGAACTTGTGGGAATTCACAGCTAGATGTATTGCCAATAAGAATGAAAGGATGGCCAGGCTTGGTGGCTCAGCCTGTAATCCTGCGCCTTTGGGAGGCTGAGGTGAGTGGATTGCCTGAGCCTGCGGGTTCGAGACCCGCCTGGGCAGCGAGACCTCATCTCTACAATAAATCAAAAAATCAGCCGGGCGTGGTAGCGCGTGCCTGTAATTCCAGCTACTTGGAAGGCTGAGGCAGAAGGATCACCGGAACCCAGCAGCGGTGGTCGGGAGCGGCCACTGCACTCCAGTCTGGGCGACAGAGTGAGACTCCAACTCAAAAAAAAAAAAAAAAAAAAATGAAAGGATGTTGGGGAAGAGGGGAATGGAGATATGCTGGTCAATGAGTACAAAGTTTCAATTATACAAGGGGATTAAGTTTGGAAGATCTAATGTACAGCATGTAACTACATTTAACAATACCAGGCTGGGCATGGGGGTTCACATGTGTCACCCCAGCACTTTGGGAGGCTGAAGCAGGAGGACTGCTTGAGTCCAGGAGTTCAAGACCAGCCTGGGCAACATGGCAAGACCTCATCTCTACAAAAAAATTTTCAAAATTAACGGGGGCGTGGTGGTACACACCTGTAGTCCCAGCTATTTGGGAGGCTAAGACAGACTGTGTCATTCACTGTACTCCAGTCTGGGTAAGAGTTAAGACCCTGCCTCAATAAACAAAACAAAAAAATACTGTATTGTATACTTGAAATTTGTTAAGAGGGTAGATCTTAAGTGCTTTCACCACATAGACACACACACTAAAAAAAAGAAAATGCTAATTTAAAAAATTAAATAAATAAATGAATTAATAAGTTAAGAATACAGAAAAAGGATCAGCTTAATAGATCAAAAGTCTTGCCTGGGTGCAGTGACTCATGCCTGTAATCCTAGCACTTTGGAAGGCTGAGGTGAGAGGATTGCTTGAGCCCAGGAGCTCAAAACCAGCCTGGGCAGTAGAGTGAGATGTCTCTACAAAAAAAAGCTGGGTATGGTGGTGCACTCCTGTAGTCCTAGCTACTTGGGAGGCTGAAGTGGCAGAATTGCCTGATCTCAGGAGGTCATGGCTCCATGATCATGTCATTGTCACTGTACTCCAGCCTAGACAACAGAGTGAGACTTTGACTCAAAACAAACAAACACACACCCGAAACAACAACAAAAACCAAACCAAACAAACCAAAAAAGCCCCAATGCATAAGTATAGGAAAACAATATACCATGACCAAGTAAGATTTACTCTAGGAAGTGAAGATGCAGTATTCATTATTAATAGAGAATGGATTAACATAATATATACTATTAATGTATGTAAGGAGAAAATTTTATCATTTTGTCCCTAAAGATGACAAAAAAATTAAACAAAGAATTACCATATGATCCAACAATTCCACTTCTAGGCATTTAACCCAAAGAATTAAAAGCAGGGATTTGTACAGCCATGTTCAAAGCAGCATTATTTACAATGGCCAAAAAGTAGAAACAACAGAAGTGTCCACTGATGGATGAATGGATAAACAAAATGTGGTGTACATATACAGTGGAACATCATTCAGTCTTGAACATTATGTTAAGTGAAATAAACCAGATATAAAAGGAAAAACATTTTATGATTCCATTTGTAAAAGATAAGAAATATAATTCATAGAAATGGACAGTAAAAGAGTGGTTAGCAGGATCTAGAGAACAAAGAAATAGAGCTATTTATTAACAATTTGTAGAGTTTCAGCTTGGGATGATGAAAAAGTTCTGAAGATAGCACTGACGGCTACACAATAATAAATGTACTTAATGTCACTGAACTGTACACTTACAAATGGTACATTTTTTGTTATAGAAAAAATTGTGTATTATACTTACAAAAATACTCATAAATGAAACAAGCATCTATAAATCTATGCTGATACAAATAAATGAATGGAGGAGAAAGAAAATCTCTCCCTTACAGAACAGCAACTAGTAAACATAGAACAAACGATGGCATTGTAAAATGCCATTTGGCAACCATCACAGTAATAATTAAGTCAGCACAGAGTCACTAATGGAATAGTTAATTATAATTCAGCAAAGAATTCGTCAACTAGTGAGTGAAAATTTGATGAGGAAAAGGGTCCTCACATAGCTTTCAATCATCCCTCAAGTTACTTATTACAAAGAAAGACAGTACCTGTACAGTGAATTAACCTAAAGAACCCACAATCTTAAAGGGATCGAAGTTGACATCACCAGTAATGAGACAAACCAACATCATGTGCTTCCTGAAATGATATCTCAAATCTCATCATGAGGAAGCAGCACAAAAACCTAAGTTAAGGGACAGCCGACACAGAAATGGGCCTGTACTTTAAAAGAAATACGATAACTACACATCATATGGGATTGTGGACTACCTTCAAGATCAGTAAGAGAAAAAATAGCTATAAAGGACACTACTGAGACAACTAATAGAATCTGAGTGACCTTCCCTGATTTTGACAAAATCAGGTATTGAAAAGAAAGCCCTTGTTCTTAGGAAAAAATATGCTGAAATATTTATGGAAAAAGGAACATGGTATATGTGTATTGCTCTCAAAGGGTTCAGAAGAAAAAAATTGTAAAGAACATACAAAAGATAAAGTATGTGAGGTAAAGCATTGCAACTGGTAGATTTGGGCAATGATTATATGGGAGTTCTCCACACAGTCCAAATATCTTTGCTCTAAGGCTAAAATTATACCACAATAGAACAATTTTAAAATCTAAAAAACAGCCGGGCACAGTGGCTCATGCCTATAATCCCAGCACTTTGGGAGGGGAGAGAATTACCTGAGCCAAAGGGTTCGAGACCAGCCTGGGCAACTTGGTGAGATTTTGTGTCAATAAATTGAAAAAAATTAGCCAGGTGTGGTAGTGTGCACCTATAGTTCTGGCTACTTGGAAGGCTAAGGCAGAAGGATCACCTGAGCCCAGTGGGTCACCACTGGGGTGGCCATGAGCATGCCACTGCCCTCCAGCCTGGGCAACAGAGTGAGACTCCAACTCAAAAAAAAAAAAAGACAAAACAAAACAAAAAATTAAAAAACCGAGAACAAACTATGAACCACAAATTCATCCAGTTACCAAAGGGCAATTCTTCTAACAGCCATTATCTAAGTAACAAAGACTCTTTGTTAGGAGGAAATTCCAAAGATAAGTTATTCAGAGAATATCATTCCACTTGACTTTTAAAAAATATATTTTCAAAGCCGAGAAGGCAACAAGGTATGACTTATGTCTTATACATTGTTAATATTATTGTAATATCCATATTTTGAGATTCCATATATGCCACCAGTATTAACAAGAGGAAAAAAGTTAAAATTTATTAGATAAGCAGACTGGGGCCTAATAAAACTACATATTCCTATGGGTCAAATATCTGTCACTGACTCTAACCAATGAGGTCAGTATAAGGCAAGACAGCCACCAGAAGAAACATATAGGCATTGAGGAGTTCTAACCCCTTAACCGCTAATCTCTCTAGACTGACCTGGGACTAACCTCACCAACTAGAAAAAGACTGAAGACTTAAGGTAAGTAATATAACAACTCACCTTAAAACGACGAAGAGAATCTGCAATGCCAGGAGCAAGTTCCTTATCGACCCAGCCAACCATGACACCATCCAGCAGGACAGGGTAGCATTCACTGTACGGTCGGTGGGGAGTTCCATCAACAGGAGTGACCCCTGGTACAGGGAACACACAAAGTGATCACATCAGAATGCTTTGTCTAACATTTCAAGTTCCCTCCAGATGGGTTCAACAGCTGCTAAATCAGTTTGGATATCTAATTCTCCTCCTCTCTAACACAAGTATGCATTCGTATTGTTTGTGTAAGTTTATATCACTTTAGCAAGGACACACAAGAAGCAAGCTGACTGCCTATGAGGAGAGTAGCTGGAGGACAGAGGTAAGGGAGACTTTTCGCTGTATATCTTTTAATATTTTGACTTCTGTGCCATATAAATATATTAACTTTTTCCAAAAAAAAAAAAGTAATATATTTGTAACCACAAAGTCAATACTAGGGACACTTTCAGGGTCAATCAACATGCAGCAAAAAACTTGAGTTGCCTGATGCACAAGCTCCTGGCTGAGGTCAAATAACCCTCTGCCTTCTTGTCGCAGCTCAAGCTATAAACAAGCACCTTTTTTGCAGTGTGTTCAGTTTTGTTGGTGACTGCATAGCATGGCCCTCAAGCATAATGCAGAAGTGCTGTCTAGTGTTCCTTAGCACAAAAGAAAGCACATGTATTAGATACGCTTATATAGTTATAGTGCTGCTGGCTGAAATTTAATGTTAATGAATCCACAATATGTATTAAAGCAGGTATCTTTCAACAACAACACACACAAAACAAGGCTATATATTGATCAGCTGACAAAAATGTGATGAGAGGCTTATAGGAACCCACCCCTGTGATTACCCTAGAAGCAATGGTTCAGTTTTCTCTAATGCAGTGTTGGCAATGACTTTACAGAACACAGGTACTGAAAATAATGAGAATCAACCGAAATTACATTAAAAAGAACACTCTTCCACGAGCCATAAATACTTTTGATGACAGCAAGTGTCTTACAGAGTGTCACAAGTTACCCATTCAATGTTTCATCTATTACCTTAATATGACCACCTCCATAAAAAGTCAGGCAGTATTTTCTGTTCTGTCTTCTTCCCCAGGGCCAGAGCAAATAACTCTTCCCCATCTCTTCTTATGCATTAGGATATATCTTCTACCTATTCACTTTTTCTTTTCTCATTTCTATCTTCTCCTTGACTTTGCCATTTTTAATCACTGGTAACAAACGAAATTATTTTCCTTGTAGAGGGTGAACATTTATATTACACCGAGATACCTTCTGAATCTTGAGCATTTCTTGGTTACTTTCTCTGGGGTTTCCTTCTCACAAGCCACTCTCTAACTGAGAGAAATACATTTAAGCAAGAATTTCTTAACTCTTGCCTCAATGCCCTTCTGGTTGCTTGAGAATACCTATCATCTGACCCCCATAAACTGGAAGTTTTTCTGTAGAAACATTAATCTCAGCCGGGCTTGGTGGCTCAATCTGTAATCCCACGCCTTTGGGAGGCTGAGGTGAGTGAACTGCCTGAGCCCACGGGTTCGAGACCTGCCTGGGCAACTTGGCAAGACCTCATCTCTACAATAAATCAAAAAATTAGCTGGGTGTGGTAGTGTGCGCCTGTAATTCCAGCTACTCGGAAGGCTGAGGCAGAAGGATAGCCGGAGCCCAGCAGGTCGAGGCTGCGGTGGCCGGGAGCGTGCCACTGCACTCCAGCCTAGGCGACAGAGTGAGGCTCCAACTCAAAAAAAAAAAAAAAGAAACATTAATCTCACTGGAGACCCTGGCCACAGACCACCAAAGAGAAGAACACTTCTGGTCTCCAAATCACAAATGGAGAACCTTAGGACTAGAAGACCATATTTTTATAAGTATGAAGGCAAACTCAAACTAAGTATCAAACTCAGAAGAAAAACAAGACAGGTTTCCAGCCAAAGCAGACACAGCAGTTGCAAGGCTACCAGGAACAAATAAATATTATGTATCTGATGACATCAGAGTAGACTGGACAACCTCCTTTTTTTAACTGTTTTCCACAAATTCACGCTCTTTTCCACTTAAGATGCAAAGGCCCACCGTCACATTCAAGGAGACTGATCCAAAAAGTTATGCAATAGCTTTTATATTTCCAATATTAATTCTTGATCTATTTCAAATGCTTTGGCATCAGTTTCTTTAAGAGAAGAACAAAACATCTACAACACTTAATTTATCTTGTCTTCGTTTTCAAAGAATACATTTGACATTCTACAGAGAGGCCAAGCAAGCAGCCCAACTCTTGCACAAAAGAGTGAAAAAGGATTCTGGTAGGAATTCTTTGGTGAATTCCCTTAAGAAGCATAATGTAACCATTTGCACTCGTTAAAAACACATAACCAGCCGGGCTTGGTGGCTCAGCCTGTAATCTCGCGCCTTTGGGAGGCTGAGGTGAGTGGATTGCCTGAGCCCGCGAGTTCGAGACCTGCCTGGGCAGCGAGACTTCATCTCTACAATAAATCAAAAAAATCAGCCAGGTGTGGTAGCACGTGCCTGTAATTCCGGCTACTTGGAAGGCTGAGGCGGAAGGATCGCCGGAGCCCAGCAGATCGAGGCTGCGGTGGCCGGGAGCGGCCACTGCACTCCAGTCTGGGTGACAGAGTGAGACTCCAACTCAAAAAAAAAACCACATAACCAAACAAGACTGTATTGCACATACCCAAGTTGCAGAGCAAAGCTGGAATAGATGATGTATACACAAACTGCGTGACGACCTCACAGACGGCAGTTAAGTGGTTCATCAGCCCACAGGGCTCCCCATCTGGGGTGTGCACAGGACAAAGGAAGCCCCAGGATTCTGGCAGCAGCTTGCGTACTGTGGTAGTCCTCATCTTGGCAAAATCAGCCCCTCTGTGCACACAGCGGAAATGGGAGAGATAGCGTATGAAGTTCAGCTTGTCAGCCACAACACAAAGTCCAGAATCTTGCAGGAAGCCAAGACCTTAATAAAACAAAAGTCACTCAAAAACAGGCCAAACTGGGGGGGAAAAAGTCAATTTTTGAGGCTCTGCTAAGATAACAAAACCTCAGAGCACTCTACAGCTCACAGAGTGGGTTATTATAGCATCTATTCTCCTAGTTCTGATCAGTGTGGCATTTACAAAAAATAGTAAAAAAAACAAATCCTTAGGTTTCTCAAGTCATATTAGCCCCAACTGGATCCCTGTCTGCTCTACCACTCCCTCATTTGTGGGAGGACATTAAATGAGTAATTAAATTCATCTAAGAGGGCTGGATAATAAACAAGCATTGCTAGCATGCTAACAAAAGAATATATATCAGTAGCAGTTGTTAAAAAAAAAAAAGCAGCACATTTCTCGGTCCCAATTACCACTCTATTTTTTTGAGTTAGGGTCTCACTCTGGCACCCAGACTGGAATACAGTGGCATGATCATGGCAATCCTTCAGCCTCTGTCTCCCAAGTAGCTGGGACTATAGGAGATGTCACCACGCCCAGCTAACTTTTTGATTTTTGTTATGTTGCCTAGGCTGGTCTCAAACTTCTGGGCTCAAGCAATCTCCCACCCTGGCCTCCTAAAGTGCTGAGATTATAGATGTGAGTCACCATGCCCAGCCCCCAATTACTACTTTTTAAGTTTCCCAGGTCATTCTGATATAACTGGTTTAAGGCTGGGCATGTATAGCAACCCTTCCAGACTTCAAGTAACCCTTCCTCAGAAATCTAAGTGGTCTTTCGTTTTCTAGGAAGCACAGGAAATGTATTTAGTTATTAGAATTGGATTTAAGCTACAGATACTTTGCCTAAAGCCCTTCAGATTGATAGCTGTCAAAATGTACCACAACATGAAGTCTGTCTTTAGTGAAAGTGAGAAGTTTACTTTAAAAAAAGCCTCTCTCAGGAACATGCAAATCCACATTAAGCAAATAATTTTTAAAATTACTAAAATGAAGCTTATCTATTTAATTTCACCTGTTTTAGAACGCAGATTCCCAGTAGCAAGAAGGTATTCAAATGGTCGTGTAAGGTCTGCTCCCAGATTTAAAATCTTCATCAAATTATCAGTGTTTATGGACACATTGGTCTTCTGAGCCTTCTTATCCAAAACTATTTTAATAGACACTAACCAAGCTTCCATTTTTTCCTGAAATGAGGAAAAATATTTTAATCTAAAATAGTATGGAATATAATTATCACAAATTTCACATTTATTCCCATGTAACCTGTAAAATCCTTACCAAAAGTCCACTGATTTATACACCTGATATGGAAAACATCTAAACCACAAACCTGAAAAATAGCTTTTTAATGTACTACTATAGGTCAGGCATTTCTTGCAACAGAAGATATAAACTATGGCCAGAAGCAGTGGTTCATGCCTATAATCCCAGCACTTTGGGAGGCTGAGGTGGGAGGATCACTTTGAGGCCAGGAGTTCAAGATCAGACTGGGCAACGTAGCAAGACTCCATAGATACAAACTACTCTAGATCAGGGTTTCTTCATCTCAGCACGTTTAGATTGGAGAGATATTTGTTGCGAGGGACTGTCCTGTGCATTGCATAGTGTTTGCAGCACCCCTGGACTCTACCCACTGAATGCCAGTAGCATATTTCAAGTTGTGACAACCAAAAATATCTCCAGGCATTGTCAAATGTCCCTTGGGGAGACGGCGTGGGGACAGAACCACTGCTCTAGATAATCTACATCAACTGGAGGAATCAAACTTGTTTGCTTTTGCCTTAGAAGTTTTAAATTTAAATGCCTTCATCAAGCAGTTGGAACAGCTTCAATCCCTAAAACAAGCAACAACAAAGCTTTGAGACCAATGCAGCAGAGTCTCCATGTGCCTATGAACAGAAACAACCAAGAGCTCAAAGTCCCCAAATCAGATCCAAAATCCAAGAAAGCTGATGAACTAGGACAGACTGACACGTTCTTCCCCCATAAAATCTGAAATGTAATGGAAAAGGAATAGAATACCAAAAAAGACAGAAAAGGAAGGAAAGACACAAAGATGAGGAAGAGAGACTTGGGCTGGGAGAATAGGGAGCTAAACTCTCTCCCTATCAGGGGTCTCTTGGTAGTCAACGGAGTTCCAGGAAAGCAAGGAACTAGCATTTATAAGGCACACTCTGTAAACTGGCACACTGCATATTTAGTCAAACTTCACAACAAATCTTTCTTCAGGAAATAGTACACTAGAGGACCACTGAAAAGCCTTGGGTGAAATGTATTTCAGAATTAAGAAAAGTTTTCAGATGTGAGAAAAGTAACAGGTGCATAAACCATATTGCCTAACACCCATGGTGGTACCTGAGGCACTGACTTGCAATCAAACCACACTTTTAAAGTAAAGCACACAATTATTCACATTAAGTGGGATGATACAAGTTATATGCAGTTTCCTGAGAGTTCAGGTCAGGTTTTGCTGCCAACTCACGTTTTTTGGTTCTAGCACATTTTGGGGTTATAATTACAAGTAAGAGAGGGGGACTCATGTGCAGCCTGCACATGTCAGCACAAGCAGAAGTGAACATGAAACCTCTAAGGAGCCTTTTGGTGATGCTCACCAGCCTTTCTGGTAAAAGGTATAAGAAGCCGGGCTCGGTGGCTCAGCCTGTAATCCCGCGCCTTTGGGAGGCTGAGGTGAGTGGATTGCCTGAGCCCGCAGGTTCGAGACCCGCCTGGGCAGCGAGACCTCATCTCTACAGTAAATCAAAAAATCAGCTGGGCGTGGTAGCGCATGCCTGTAATTCCGGCTACTCGGAAGGCTGAGGTGGAAGGATCACTGGAGCCTGGCAGGTCAAGGCTGCGGAGGCTGGGAGCGGCCACTGCACTCCAGTCTGGGCGACAGAGTGAGACTCCAACTCAAAAAAAAAAAAAAAGTATAAGAGTACAGTCGTGCTTCACTAACCGCGAAGGACTGGTTCCAGAACCCTCATGAATATCCAAATCCAGATGCTCAAGGCCCTGATATAAAATGGCCTGGTATTTGCACAGAACCTACACAAATCCTCCTGCATACTTTAAACATCTCTAGATTATTTATAATACCTAATATAATGTAAATGCTATGTAAGTAGTTGTTATACTGTATTATTTTTAAAATTTGCATCTTTATTGTTATTTCTTACTTTTTTTTTAACAAAATACTTTCAATTCAAGATTGGTTAAATCTGCAAATATGGAATCCACAGATAGAGAGGGCCAACTGTACAAAGTTGTGCTAATCTGAAAAGACAAACAGACACTGCCTGTGGCAGAGAAAGGCGATAACACAGAAAACGAAGTGTTTGCTTCATCTGTTATGAAAGCACATAATGGGCAAATCTTAATGTTTTTCACTTGCTCACTTGAATTAGTCCTCAGAACCAATCGCATGACTCATACTGGGTGCCTCAATCTCTGCTACCAACAATCAGTGAAATGGCTAAAGAAGTTTGCAATTTCAAAATTACAGCTAGATAGGAGGAATGAGTTCTTTCTGTGGCACTGTAGAATGAATATGGTCAACTATGAGGAGGGATCCAGAAAAACTCAAAATTTATTTATAAAACATTGCGTATTTATTCTTACATGTTCACACTTCAGTCACCTCCAAAGTACTTTCCGTTTGATGTAATACACCTATTGAGATGCTTTTTCCATTGCTCAAAACAGTTTTTGAACTCATCAATTTTGATGCCTTTTAGTGCCTCTGCTGTTTTTTATTTCACCTCTTCTTTTTCAGCAAAACAATCCCTTGAGGGCTTTCTTCATTGGGGAAAAAAAAAAAAAAAAAGTCACCTGAATAGGGAGGGTGGGGCACTGAAGTCATGCTGTTTTTGGTCAAAAACTGCTGAACACTCAGTGCAGTGTGGGCAGGTTATTCTCACATGAACCCATCATGAAAAGAGCAAATGTGTTAAGGGAATCTCCAAAAAAAAAAAAGAAAACTCACTGAAGCCAGACACGGTCTCTCACAACACTAGCTGGTACACTGATGCTGATGGGTTCTTAGATCACACCTAGTGGGGGTTGCCTGTACTACAAGAGGCTTACCTTCTAAAAAATAATTCTGGTTTTATTTGGTCCCGCCTCATATAATCTATTGTATATTTTTTAAAATCTAGAAGATTTTGTATGTTCACAACATAAAGAAATGGTAAATGTTTGAAGTGATGGATATGCTAATTCACCCTAATTTGACCATTATATTTGTATATACTTGCTGAAATATCACTTTGTATTCCACCAATATGTACAATTACTGACTGTCAATTAAAAATAAAAGCAAAGAAAAAAATATGTAAGTCAGAGCTTCCTACGGGTGAGTCAGAAACTACTGAAAATACATAAAGGAATGTTTTAAGGAGGTTTTCTCCTGTATTCGATATTTGGAGGAAAATCTGGGAAATGGACATAAGTCATTTAATCACTAAATATCTTTGCCTACAGGCCTCTGATTGAACACATTAGCCATTGATAACCCAACTGTTTAAACAATTAGTTTTTGAACACTCACCCTCTGAAGATCTACTTAACTATTCTTCCAGAAATAGCACTGAAAATGCCACATCTCATTTCTACATACTCTTTAGTACTCGCACTGCAGAATTATTTCAAAGCCATTTCAGATATAGTTTTTAGTATCACTGTGGATCAGTCATATGGATTTATCAGTACTTTGAAGAATACATTTTATAAAATGTTACAATGAATCTCAAAAGTGACCTTTCACTAGTAGGACTTTAAGTGTGACATTAAAAATCTGTAACGCCTGTAATCCTGCGCCTTTGGGAGGCTGAGGTGAGTGGATTGCCTGAGCCTGAGGGTTCGAGACCCGCCTGGGCAGCGAGACCTCATCTCTACAATAAATCAAAAAATCAGCCGGGCGTGGTAGTGCATGCCTGTAATTCTGGCTACTTGGAAAGCTGAGGCGGAAGGATCGCTGGAGCCCAGCAGGTCGAGGCTGCGGTGGCCGGGAGCGGCCACTGCCCTCCAGCCTGGGCGACAGAGTGAGACTCCAACTCAAAAAATAAATAAATAAAAATAAATAAATAAATAAATAATTAGCTGGGCATGGTAGCATGCACCTGTAGTTCTAGCTACTTGGAAGGCTGAGGCAGAAGGATCGCAGGAGCCCAGAAGGTCAATACTGGGGTGGCTGTGGGCGTGTCACTGCATTCCAGCCTGGGCTACGGATTGAGACTCCAATTCAAACAACAACAAAACTTTATTATCTCTTAGAAAGACTTTAAGAATTACCAACTAGATAAGAAATTAGGAAATTTTTACTTCAGTCCTCTCCATTTTCCATCCCACTACATTACCCCTTAGATTATATCTTTTTTAGCGATAAATTACAAAATATAAAATGTCACTGAATCAATATAGAGCCGGTTGGGCGTGGTGGCTCATGCCTATAATCCCAGCATTTTGGGAGGCCGAGATAAGAGGATTGCCTGAGTCCACAGGTTCCTAACCAGCCTGGGCAACCTGGTGAGACCTCTACAATAAATAAAAAACTTAGCTGGGCATTGTGGCACATGCCTGTAGTTCCGCCACTTGGAAGGCTGAGGTGGAAGGATTGCCTGTCTTCAGTAGGTCGAGGCTATGGTGGCCGTGAGTATGCCACTGCACTCCAGCCTGGGTGATGGAGTAAGACTGTCTCAAAAAAAAAAAAAAAAAAAAAAAAAGAGCCATCACTCCTGGGGGAAATAAAGGGCTGGGTTCCTGAAAGTCTCTAGTCATAGTATTTTTGTTAGCCAATCAATACATAACCTAGCTTTATGTGTGCTTCTATTGAAAAACACCATGTTGTACGTGTGTGTATTTAATTCATTTGCATTGTCACAGGCACAGCACAGTCTTCTTGTATTTAAGAACACTAGATAGCATTTTAGCACTATGCTGTGGGCTATTTTAAACAGCAAATATCACCAATAAAAAGCACAAAAAAATCTGAAAAACAGGCACTAAATAGACCTCAAAAGGAACCCTTGTTTGTACTATGAGAGCTGAAATAGGAAGGCACAGTGTCAGTTGGTGACATGTATCAGGAGACTCAAGATTTTCACTGCTCTGCCCATGTCTATCAATAACCATAAAAGCTATCAAAAACCATAAAAGAGTAATGATGATGGGGTTACAAATCAATTTTAACCAGTGGGTAAATCCACAAATATGAAATCTGTGACTAATAAGGATCAACTATTTGCATACATATATGCCGTCTACCTTTTTCATTAATTCCATGGCTAAGATTTGACATGGTCTCTAGACTATTAAACAAATTTCAGAACCTGGTTTAAGCTAGGATTTTTCATTCCCATACTGCTAAATTAACAAACAAAAAAGAGAGACCACACCAAGTGCCAAAACAAGAAATTATAAGCATGCACAAAACAAAACTGTTGAGTACAGTCATGCCATTACACAAGTGGCACAACTGGCCAAGGATGAACACAACATGCATTTACCTTCAGAAACATTAGGAAGAGCTGACCGGGCGTAAGAACTTCTTGATTCACTAAGCTATCAGGATTGTCCTCCATACATTCCCCTTTGGCTAAAGCAAAGAGCTTCCGAGTCATGAGACAAAGCATATAAAATTTTTCAGTATTGGATTTCAAGTGGATACAGATGCATTGACTGTCAAAACAGAAAGAAAAAGTTTAAAACAATTCCATTGCTACTAGCACTTAATGTCCTACTTATTAACCAAGGTCTTCAATCTATGTTTACTTAAAATAAAATTGGAACTTCAAAAACATTCCCTTTCACTGCAACATAAGCAAAATAACAGAATATAGTCCCAAGGTCTAGAGCTGTGCTTGTCAACATGGTAGCAAGCAGCCACATGTGGCTATTTAGAATCTAGTGTTTCAGCTGCACTGGCCACATCTGAAGTGCTCACCATGTGGTTATGTACTGGACAACACTAGCTTAGAGCTGGGCTGCTTTAATAATTATACTGTGAGGAGGCCAAGGTAAGAGGATTAGCTGAGTCCACGGGTTCAAGACCAGTCAGAGCAACTTGGCAAGACTGCATCTCTACAATAAATCAAAAAAATTAACTGGGTATGGTGGTGTGTGCCTGTACCTCCAGCTACTTGGAAGGCTGAGGTGGAAGGATCACCTGAGCCCAGTAGGTTGAGGTTGTAGTGGCTGTGAGCATGCCACTGTACTCCAGCCTGGGTGACAGAGTGAGACTACAACTCAAAAAAATAAATAAATGATTATACTGTGGTTATATGAGACAAAGTCCTAGCTTTGAGGAAATGGGGACATGATGCTTGCAACTTTCAAAGAGCACAGAAGGAAAAATGTGTATCTATGTACAGAGAAAGCAATAAAGTAAATGTAGTAAAATGTTAACAATTAGTGAAAATGTGTCCAATGTACTCTTTGGACACTATTCTGGAAGTTCAAAATTATTTCAAAATAAAAGGTAAGAAATATAATAAAATTAAACAAAACTTCCATAAAAATAGACAGGTAAAGATGGTTATAGAAACAAAAGTAGCCCCTACTGGCCAGGACCAGAATTCTATCCCCAGGGACAGTCTGGATTCCCAGATGATATACCAACCCAAACCACAATCAATACAATCCACTGATATCCTCCCCCACTCCAGAAACAGTTTAGGCAAAATATACGTAACTCGAACAGGAACAATGCAGCTTGTTCATTTGGGTACCAGTCAGGAAGATTGAGCTTCACTCTGAAGCTTTCACCTAGATAGTTAAGGACCTGTTTTTGTGTGAAACAGCCCTCTTCCATTACAATCCTTAACATCTGAGAAACAGAGTTCCTAAAGAAAGTGTCATCCTCTTTTCCTTTGATGAGCTCCTGAAAAATCTGATAATCAGAAAAGCTGACAAGTGCCTAAAATAGAAAATAAAGTTTTCCTTTTAATCGCTCTCCAATAACAACTAAAACATTGTATCCATTTAGTAACAATTCTCTATTTGTTTTAGTATCCAAGAAAAATTAGCACTCTACTATTGCTAAATTGAAGTGCTCAAACATAAAGCGTTCCTTGTATGCTAACCTGACACTGAGACAGCCCTCAGTGTCCTACCCTCCAGGTGTTCATAAACATGTATAGTCTCCTCCCATGCTGAATCAGGGCTGGCCTGCATGACCAAAAGACTATGATGAAAAAGATGATGGGAGACTCCCAAGGATATGTCACAAGGGGCACTTCGGCTTTGGCTTATTCTGCTGGCTAATTACGAGGCAGAAGACAGCTGCCTCAAGAAGCCTATGCAAAGGCCGATGTGGAGAGGAACATGGGACCTCCTGCCAGCAGCCCGCACTGACTCATCAGCCATGCAAGTGAGCCACCTTGAAAGTGTATCCTCCAGCTCCAGTCAAGTCTTCGAAATGACTGTAGCCCCTGACTGACACCTCACTGCAACCTCCTGAGACTCTGGGTCTCAAGTCCGCAGCCAAGGCCCTCTCAAATTCCTGACCCACAGAAAAACAAGGGGGGACCCCAAAAAAGGGGAATTTACTTATAAAAAATTGGGTATTTATTCTTACATGTTTACACTTAGTCACCTTTAAAGTACTCTCCACTTGATGCAATACACCTAACCAAGATGCTTTTTCCACTGCTCAAGAGAGTTTTTGAACTTGTCAGTTTGGATGCCTTTTAGTGCTTCTGCCATTTTTTGTTTCACTTCTTTCACATCAGCAAAACGTTTCTCTTTGAGAACTTTTTTCATTGAGGAAACAAAAAAAAGTTGCTTGGGGCAAGATCAAGCAAATAGGGAGGGTGGGGCATGGGGGGGTGATGACATTTTTGGTCAAAAAGTGCTGAACACTCCATAGTGTGGGTAGGTTGTTCATGTAAATCACCCATCATGAAATGGGCAACTGTGTTGAAAGACTCTCCAAAAAAAATAATGTCACTGAAGCTGAACACAGCTTCTCACAATGCTAGCTGGTACACTGATGTCGATGGGTTCCTAGAACATTTACCTAGCAGGGGAAGCCTGTATAGGAAATCTCATATAAATGAGTTCTATTCTGAGAGCATGTTTGTGAGTTTAATTTGTTTTAAGTCCAACAAAGTTAGCCTAGGCACCCAACTAACACAGTCGGCTATAAAGCACTGCATGTATTTAACAGACTACACTGAGACCTAGTGGAGAGAAATAATACATTTAAAAAACCACAGGTGTGCGTCTTTAAAGTTTATAACTTGAAGGTTCATATGTAGGAGACTTACTGTACTACAAGGGGCCTGCTCTCCAAAAAATAATTCCAGTGTTTTGGGGGTCCTCCCTCGTAGTCAGACAGAAATGCTTATTATGTTTTAAGCTACTGAATTTTGAGGTAATTTGTTTTGGAGCAGTAGATAACTAGCAGAGCAAGTACTATAACAAAGATTATCCATCTAATCTGCACAGGATACCACCTCCAATGAATCGCTTCACAACAAAAGAATACATTCATTAAGTCACACCTTAAGTGCAAATCCCAAAGGAAGAAAAAACAGTTCTTTCCGGTAAATAAAGTTCAACATAATTGTGCCATTTTCCAAGTAGTGAAGGTTCATGTTGACAGCAGAATGTTCTTCCCTCACACAGTGCATTGAAACTCCTATTGAAACAAACAGCAGAAAATCAGGGACTCAGTAATACTGTAACTGATTCATTGTTTTCTGAACTACCTGACCCTCTTAAACATAATTAGAGACAGACTACTAAGTTTAGCTAAGACTGGCAATCAAAAACATCTCAAGACCTTGCCAAGTGGCCGGTAGGGTAGGAACTCTCCCTCTCAGAATGGAGCAATCATACACGCACTCAGAAAGGAACTCATTCATATGTTGGGGACTTCCTATACAGGCTTCCCCCACTAGGTAAGTATTCTAGGAACCCATTGGCATCAGTGTACCAGCTAGCACTGTTGAGAAACACTAGTACAAAGTAACCGAACCTATGAAATTTTTTTTTTTTTTTTTTTTTGAATTGGAGTCTCACTCTGTCGCCCAGACTGGAGTGCGGTGACCGCTTCCGGCCACCGCAGCCTCGACCTGCTGGACTCCGGCGATCCTTCCGCCTCAGCCTTCCGAGTAGCCGGAATTACAGGCATGCGCTACCGTGCCCGGCTGGTCCGAACCTATGCATTTAATCAAACTTGAAAGTTTCCCTCCAGACCAGAGTCCACATCTTACAGCACTTTATACCTCAGCACTCCGCAGAGCCTCGTCATAAAGCCCTTTAAATCCCCCCTTGAACTGTGAAGTCTGGTCAAGAAATGAAACTTCATCTAACAGTTCAAATGAAGAAAAGTCAAATTTTAGATTGTAAGTTTATTTCAGCTTCAGGATTGCTAAGACATACTGCATTAACTGACGCAAAATAAATGACTAGATATTTTGGCATGCTGAGATGCTGTTTTCTAAGTATAGTATGTGTGGCTATAATTAAAGGCTGGTTTTCAGCTCAATTATTAAGAGTAAGTTATTTTATTGTAGGGGCTTTCCAAAAATACAACATACTATCTTATAAAACCAGGCACTGTCACAGAGTGCTCAAACAGAGGCCAGGTGGCTGTCAGACAGTGACCCTGAGGGGAGTGCCACGGTAGCCTGAACCAGAAAGACTTCTGAGCCCGATGTCCACCTGTGGCCAAGTCAGGCCAGCCTTCATCTTCATAAGCAGTCACATAAATAAAAACATGCGCTCTTTCAGTTTGAAAAAATAAAACACAATAGGACAGGAGTGGTGGCTCATACCTATAATCCCAGTGCTTTGGGAGACCACGGCCAGAGACCAGGAGTTCAAGACCAGCCTAGACAACATAGAGACCCTGTCTCTACAAAAAAATTTAAAAATTAGCTAGGTGAGATGGTACACATCTGTAATCCTAGCTACTCAGGAGGCTGAGGTGGGAGGGTTACTTGAGTCCCAGAGTTTGAGGTTATAGTGAGCTATAATTGGGCTGCTGCACTCCAGCCTGGGCAACAGAGAAAGACCTTGTCTCTAAAAAAATAGAAGGTAGGTTTCCCAAACTAATTTTTTTTCTAGTGTAGAGCAATTCCCAATCTAACTTTTAAAAATTTAAAAATAGTGGGATCACCGGGCTCGGTGGCTCAGCCTGTAATCCCGTGCCTTGGGAGGCTGAGGTGAGTGGATTGCCTGAGCCCGCGGGTTCGAGACCCGCCTGGGCAAGCGAGACCTCATCTCTACAATAAATAAAAAAATCAGCCGGGCATGGTAGTGCATGCCCGTAATTCCGGCTACTCGGAAGGCTGGGGCAGAAGGATCGCCGGAGCCCAGCAGGTCGAGGCTGCAGTGGCCGGGAGCAGCCACTGCACTCCAGTCTGGGCAACAGAGTGAGACTCCAACTCAAAAAATAAAAAAATTAAATTAAATTAAATTAAAATAGTGGGATTAACAGTAGTCAATATCTGTCTGAGGAAGGAGGGGCACACCTCATCAACAAGGGTACCTGCACAATGCATATTTGTATACCTAACCCTTAACTGTACCCCACAATTTTAAAATAAAAAATATATATTAAAAAATAAAAATTTTAAAATGCTTGATAAAAACTGTATATATTCAAAAAAGGAAACAATATAAATATTCAAGGTGTACGATACCTTGAATATATATACATACACATAGTATAATGATTACCACAATCAAATTGATGAAAACACCAATCACTACCCAGAGTTACCATTTGTGTGTGTGTGCATGCATGTGTGGTCAGGACACTTAAAATTTACTCTTACCAAATTTCAAATAAACAATACAGTATTGTCACCATGCCATACATTAGATCCCCAGAACTCACTCATCTTTAACTGAAAATCTGTACCCTTTGACCAACATCTCTCCATCTCTTCCCCCATTCCCATTATGAAAGCTTAACAAAGAAATGCTTAAAAGAAAAAAAAATGAGAAAAATATCAGTCTATCTACATGGGTCTTCTTAGTAAAAACTGTTTTAAACTCTTCTAAAAAAACATTCTAATAATCATTAGAACTTACCATAGTGAGTATAGCCAGGACCCCTGCTTTTCCATTTTGGTCTTATCATTGCAATGGGAAAATTTCTCCGAGGCATAATCAACATTCGGATGACTTTTTCAATGCCATTGATTATAAAATAGCCCCCCATCTCCTGCCAAAGAGATGAATTACAACTTGTTAAACAAAGACACATGACTAATTGCAAATTTGAGCCTTATTCCTAGTCAAGTGCAGTGTAACATGCAGAAAAGGCACACAGGCAAAGGGACCACTGATCCCTTGAATTCAGACACTGTGTGCGAATTAAGTCTTCTCAAATACATTACCAAAGTCCTAGAGACATGAAAGAAAAGTATGGAAGAAAACAGGATGCTTCTCTCTACTAGACAAATTCAGCCTCCTTGCCTTTCTGTCTCCTAAGATGACTTCAGTCTTCAAATACACTGAAGAAAACAAAACAAAACAAAAATCCACTCAGATGGGCAAGGAGGCTCATGCCTGTAATCCCAGCGCTTTGGGAGACCAAGGGAGGAGGATTGTTTGAGCCCAGGAGTTCAAGACAAGCCTGGGCATAGACCTCATCTCTACAGAAAAGTTAAAAAATTAGCTGGGTATGGTGATGTATGCCTATAGTCCCAGCTACTTGGGAGGCTGAAGCAAAAGGATCTCCTGAGCCCAGAAGGTCAAGGTCACGGTGAGCCGTGATTGTGCCGTTGCACTCTAGCCTGGGTGACAGAATAAGGCCCCAACACAAAAACAAAACAAACCAAAAAAACCCACCCCAAAGGAAGGTCTAAAGATTACAAACCATAATCATTTTGCTCCCATACTTGAGTATAGTTTCCCAAATTTAAACACTTTTGGCCATGTGAAAGCTCTGGAAACCAGAAACTTATATCAGTTAAATAGAAAAATATTTTTAGTAGCACTGTTCAAAGTCATATTTCTGTAATAAAGAGCTACTATTCACTAGTTACCTACTATGAAACAGGCATATTATGCTACATGCTCTATGTTATCATAACATTTCATTCTCATAACAATGAGTGGGATAGCTATTATGTTCATTTTCAGCAAAGGAAACTGAGGCTCAGGGAGATTAAACTTCCCCAAACCTGGGTGTCAAACCCAGATCCAACACCAAAACTCTCTTCCCAAGGCATAACACAGTCTACCTATTTAGTGGGCAGAGTCTGTACATCTTGATTACCTCAGCTCAATACCACAAAGCCAGCTAACACAGTTGAAAGAAATGGTGAAGGGAAGGAATATGAGTAATTTAATATGTTCACAGAATCTCACTGTCAGTAAAGCAGACATTTTTGATAAGAGCTTTGTGGGTTAAGACAGTCTGGGGAAAAAAAACTTCCTAGAAATTCATCTCTATATGCGTATCATTCAGAAATTTAGGAAAAATCTACCAGTTCTTCTCCCAAAACATACTCTAATTGTATAGCCACATTTTCATACTCTCAATTGACAGTCATTAAGGGCCACACATACGCAGACAAGATACTGATGCCCCCTTTACCCATCCAGAAATTGGAATAGAGGAAAAAAAGCTGACTCCCACCGACAAGCTCCTTGTTTTCTCACTCCCAACACAGGTCTTCTCTACTGTCTCACAGCCTAGATCCCCATGATTACCTCTGCCTCCTCATGGTGTTCAATGAGGGCTTGCGGAGGAAGGTTGTATAAGTTGCAAAGCTTGGACTTCACCATGATAGGAACATAGCCAAGAGACTGCTTAATGATTCCTTTTGGGATTCCATTCACTGCCCAGCTGATATCAGCCTAAATGAAAATGAGAAAAAAATTACTTAAATAACTGGATCTGCAAGGACAAATGAGTATTTTAAAAGAGTGAGGAAGATGATCAATTAAATAATTTTATGATTTAGATTTAGAAGATGAGATCTCTTAGCTGACAGCACTGAGAAAGCAAATTCTAGTATTAATTGCAATAGGCACCAGCCCTATTCTCAAAAAAAGTGCAGTGAAGCCGGGCTCAGTGGCTCAGCCTGTAATCCCCTGCCTTTGGGAGGCTGAGGTTGAGTGGATTGCCTGAGCCCGCAGGTTTGAGACCCGCCTGGGCAACTTGGTGAGACCTCATCTCCACAGTAAATCAAAAATGAGCCGGACGTGGTAGCGCGCGCCTGTAGTTCCAGCTACTTGGAAGGCTGAGCCAGAAGGATCCCTGGAGCCCAGCAGGTCGAGGTTGCGGTGGCTGGGAGTGGCTACTGCACTCCAGTCTGGGTGACAGAGTGAGACTCCAACTCAAAAAAAAAAAAAAATGTGCAGTGAGATTTAAACAGTGTCATTAGTACTCACTGTCAATTTCCCACGGTAGGTACTCTTTCGACCCCGGCATTCTGCTGGATAAACATTGAGCTCTTTGCAGATGGTTCCTTTCGGGACTGTGGGTGGACTGATAACAGCATCCACAATGGTAAGGGAGATTCTCTCATCTTTGAAAGCAAACTCAAAGGGAGGTATAGCCTGAAATACAATTCACACTAGTAAATTGCTTGCATTTCCAAGGTACTTGTTCTCTAAGACTCTTTCAAATCCCACACATTCTACAAGCATTGATGCCTATGATACAAACGTGACATATCTAAAAAAGACAGTTAAGATTACATCCAGCCTACTCATAACTTCACTAGCTATAATGTATCAGCTCAAGAATTTTTTGAGTGCCTACTATGTGTCAGTCTGTAGCAGGCTCTCTAAGGATACAGTTGTGAACAGAACAAAGCTCCTGTTCTCTGAATCAAGTGTGTCTACCTTTCTGACCTTGACTGTGTGTATAGCAAGACAAACAGGACTGCTGCTAATAGGGCAAGGATATGGAAATACCCTCCTGATTTAGGACTGGATACTCTAATGCCATTCTTTAGGTTGATAATTGTACATTTCATTTCAGAATAGTTGTTTCTCTGTACCACTCCTGAGGAAAGCTTTGCTGTTCTTCTGAGGAAGGGGTATCACTGAGCTCTCCTACATATTAACTACGAGCAACCTTGTAGCCTTAGTGTTCGAATAATCAAAATGGGCTGGGCTCGGTGGCTCAGCCAGTAATGCCAGCAATTTGGGAGGCTGAGGTGAGAGGATTGCCTGAGCCCGCGGGCTCAAGACCCGCCTGGGCAACTTGGCGAGCCCTCATTTCTACCATAAATCAAAAATTAGCCGGGCGTAGTAGCGCACGCCTGTAGTTCCAACTACTTGGAAGGCTGAGGCGGAAGGATCGCCAGAGCCCAACAGGTCGAGGCTGCAGTAGTCAGGAGCGGCCACTGCACTCCAGTCTAGGTGACAGAGGGAGACTCTAACTCAAAAAAAAAAAAAAAAGAATAAAATCAAAATGCCAGAAACAGTGCCAAGAAGAATACCAAGGAAGGTCTCCAATCTTATGCGTTCAACTGACCTTTTCTAAAATTTTTAAGTTTTATCTAAAGCTGGTATTATTTTTTAATCTTTTTTACTTAAAAATAAAATTTATACAATATTTCACATTTAAGAATGAAATATTAGGTTTTTTCTTATCTTTTTTTTTTTTTTTTTTTGAGTTGGAGTCTCACTCTGTCACCCAGACTGGAGTGCAGTGGCCGCTCCCGGCCACCGCAGCCTCGACCTGCTGGGCTCCAGCGATCTTTCTGCCTCAGCCTTCCAAGTAGCTGGAACTACAGGCGAGCGCTACCACACCCGGCTAATTTTTTGATTTATTGTAGAGATGAGGTCTCGCCTGTCCAGGCGGGAGACCCACGGGCTCAGGCAATTCACTCACCTCAGCTTCCCAAAGGCGCGGGATTACAGGCTGAGCCACCGAGCCCGGCTATTATTAGGTTTTTTTGTTGTTGTTTTTTCGAGTTGGAGTCTCACTCCATCACCCAGGCTGGAGTGCAGTAGCATGCTCATGGCTACCCCAACGTCAACCTGCTGGGCTCAGGTGATCCTTCCATCTCAGTCTTCCAAATAGCCAGAACTACAGGCATGTGCTACTGTGCCCACCTAATTTTTTTTTTATTGTAGAGAAGAGGTCTCACCAAATTGCCCGGTTTGGTCTCGAGCCCATGGGACCAGGCAATCCACTAGCCTCAGCCTCCCAAAGTGCTGGGATTATAGGCTGAGCCACCAAGACTGGCCCAAGTATTAGTTTTAAAAAAGGCTTTCAAGAGATGGCTGTAGTATTTATATCCATACAGTCAATTCTTGTTCTCAAGTTGTGTTATATAAAGTTGCCATATACACTGAATTAGCCAATACTGAACCACTGCTCCTAGAGGAAATACAAGGTTAAGTTCCTGAGAGCCTCTGGTCACAATATTTCATCAACTGATCAATATATAACTTTGCTTTGTGTGTGTTTCTGTTTAAGGACACCTTATTTAATATATGCTACTAGGTCACTAACATCAAACTCTCGGCCAACAGCACTAACACCTGAATAAAGCTTATCTGATACATGTATTTTCTCCATAAGGCAAAGCACAGCTTTCCTGTGCTTAGGCACACCACACAGCACTTTAATACTAAATGCTTGGGGGACATTTTAAACAGCAAAATTGGCCAGGCACGCTACCTCGCACCCGTAATCTCAGCACTTTAGGAGATCACAACAGTAGGACTGCTTGAGCCCAGGAGTTCAAGATCAGCCTAGACAACATAATGAGACCTTGTCTCTACAAAAAAATAAAAAAATAAGCCAGGCATGGAGGTACACACCTATACTTCTAGTTACTCAGGAGGCTGAGGCGGGAGGATCACTTGAGCCCAGAAGTTTGAGGTGGCAGTGATCTGTGATTGTGCCACTGCACTCCAGCCTTGGTGATAGGATGAGACTCTGACTCAAAAAATAAGAAAATTAAACAGCAAAATTACCAACAAAAAGCACAAAACGTGGCACTAAATACAGAGTGAAAACAACCCTTGTTAATACTCTTGAAACAAAAAGGCAGAGCATCATCTTAACTGAACTCAGCTGGGAACTCAGTTGCACATTGGGCAACTCAAATTTTTCGCCCCTCTGAGCATGTTGATGAGTACTGATTTGGGGGTTATAAATAAATTTTAGCAAGCAGGTGAATTTGCAAATATGAAATCCCCAAATAATAAAAATCAATTGTATTTTGAAAAAATTAACTTGACAGACACATAAACTGACTCACAAAAAGGAGGAACCTACTCCAAAGAAATCAGGCTATGTTTTGTAAACAAACAAAAAGATGGTAAAGACTTTCCCCTAGCCTTACAAATACTAATCTGGCCAGTAGGGTGGCTCATGCCTACAATCCCAACATTTAGGGAGGCTGAGGCAGAAGGATCACTTCAAGACCAGCCTGGGCAACACAGTGAGACCTCACCTCTATAAAACAATTAAAAATTAGCTGGGTGTGGTGGCATGCACAGGTAGTCCCAGCTACTCAGAAGCTGAGATGGGAGGATTACTTGAACCAGGAGTTAAAGGCTGCAGTGAACCATGATCACACCACCGCACTCTAGTCTGGGCAACAGAGAAAGACTTTGTCTAAAAAAAAAAAAAAAAACCCCAAAACACACACAACCCCCCCACCAAAAAGTACTGGCATTGACTGCTTTCATGTGTCCATCGCGTCTCCCCCCAAAACACAACAGGGTGCATTCAAAATAATTAACTGTCTCTTACAGGGGACTGTATCTTCTTCACATTCAGAACCT
This sequence comes from Cephalopachus bancanus, assembly GCA_027257055.1. NCBI lineage: Eukaryota > Metazoa > Chordata > Mammalia > Primates > Tarsiidae > Cephalopachus > Cephalopachus bancanus. Next base: position 642,338 of record JAPVLO010000380.1, on the reverse strand, counting down.
ACTCCCTGGAGACACTGGGGATGCTTACTAAAAAGGAGATCTTCCTCCACTATTCTCACCTGAACTCTGCTACTAATGCCCTATGCTACCTAATAATACTATTACACTTTTCTATCCAATCTTGTTTTTATGACTCCTTTATACCTTCCTCAACACTTGCCTAATTCAGAAAAGGTGCTAGTAGTTTTCTGAGACTGTGTTATAAATATCATAAGGTCTCTGTCCTCAGTTATGCTCAACGGCAGGTCAGATCTGAGAGTTTACCACTCCATGCCTCATGCTTTGGTCTAATCCAACAAACCTTTGCTCCGATATATGTGTCAGTGTTTGGCTTTTTGCACATCGGGTACTGGAACTTAACTTTTGGGTTCTACATCAGTTTCCCTCTACAGTCTACAATAAGTTCAGAACTTTCTGAGGCAGGTTTTGGAGAGGCAAGGCTTCAAGTGACATAAAGGAGTGTGCGTTGTGAATGATTGGGAAGAACACCCCAAACAGGCTACTTCCTCACTCACAGCACCCAGAAAACGGTCCAACAAAAAACTACGGTACACAATCACGTAGGAATCATGCAGAAACTACGACCACATCTTCCCCTAGACGACTGGACCTCCAGTCCCACAAGGCCAAGCCCCACGTCCTGACCGACATGTTCTCCCGCGTACCCGCCGATCCCAGCACGACCAAGTACTTGGGATTGCACTGTGGCCTTCCAGCCAACTCCTGGGGACTCGGTTCCTCCCGCCCGTGCCCCACACGGCCCAGGCCTCATCCCAGCCCGGTGCCGCTCCAGCCCCGCCGGGCCCCTCTCGTCAGCCCGCCTCGCGCGTGGCCTCGCCGGCTGCCGTACCGCTGACGGAAGCCCAGGAAGGCACCTCGCTCACCTGCACCGCGTGGCCGAGCCCTTCGCGCACAGCATAGTTGAAAGACTCCACATGCGCCCGCGTCAGCTCCTGCAACGCTGCCTTTTGCTGCTCCCGCGGGATCCCGTAAGACGGGTCGGTCAAGTGCTTCAGGCTAGGCCCACTGGGCAGGTTCCGCCACCTGCCGCCAGGATCCATGTGGCCGACTGCACACCGGACGCCAACCGCGGCTTTCCAGGCGCAGGGAGGAAAGACTGGAGCCCCGCGCCCACGGCTTGCTGGGAAATGTAGTTCCCACTTATTCGCCCCTTAGGTTTTTAAAGGGTCGACTGGAAACCGAGACCGCAGACTTGAATGGGCCGGTTAAAACTGTTCAGACGCCGGGCGCAGTGGTTCACGCCTGTAATCCCAGCAATTTGGGAGGCGGAGGTGAGAGGATTTCCTGAACCCAGAAGCTCGAGACCAGCCAGAGCAACTTGGCGAGACCTCGTCTCTACAATAAATCGAAAAACTTAACCGAGCGTGGTGGTGCGCGTCTGTAGTTCCAGCTTCTTGGAAGGGCGAGGCGGAAGGATCGCCTGAGCCCAGCGGTCTGAGGCTGCGGTGGCCGTGAGCGTGCTACTGCACCCCAGCCTGAGCGACAGAGTGAGACTCCGACTCAAACAAACAAACAACTAACAAAAAAACCTGTCCCGAGACAGAGAGTAGTGGGCCCGCCTCCGTCCTACCCACCTCCCTTCTCTGCGAATGACATTGAGGGTGGAAACCACTCCATGCCCTACTCAGCGAAAGAGGCCTTTGGCTCTACTTCGCTCAGTCAGTCAATTAGCATGGAGGAGAGCAGTCTTCACAGGTTCCCTTCTATTCCATTTGGCGGCTTTCCGATCCAGTGCTGATGCACCAGGCAAGACATCCAGCCCGAGTGGTGACTTTAGCGAAAAAGCAGATGTTGAGCACCAACCTGCCTGTTCTCTCTATCCAATTCTTAACTCTCAAAGGCTTGTTACTGGGACGGTCAAGCACTGGTCGGTCCACACTAAAGCCTCCCTTCACCCTCTGAACTGTAGTTCTGGCGAGCCTCGGGGGAGGTAAAAAAGGGGACAGAGGGTCTTGGATGGAAAGGATGGGGGAGGAGGGCAATCAAGTGTATTTATAGCCTTAAAATCCTTTGCGTCCCTGTGAATCACTTATCTCCCCAGAATACTGATTTTTTTTTTTTAATGAGATAGAGTCTTGCTATGTTGCCCAGGCTGGTTTCTCTCCCCTGGCCTCAAGCGATTCTCCGCTTTAGTCTCCCGAAGTGATGGGATTACAGCATGAGCCACCGCTCCCGGCCCAGAATACTGATTAATCAGGAAATGCCTGCTGATGTCTTTCAACTTAATGCTGTGTATGTATGTATATATGTATGTATGTATTTAATAACTGTATTGCGATATAATTAGCATACAGTCTACTGCGTTAAGTTTTGACCTATGTATATATACATCCATGAAGCCAGCACCACAATTAAAACAATGAACTAATCCACTACCCAAAGCATCCTCCTGCCCCTTTGGAAGCCCTCCTAGCTGTCAGCTTCACCTTTTCCTAGTTCAGCTGGCAATTTTCATTCCTATATCACTTTTTTCCCACTTTTTAAAAAAGTTATCTTCTATGTCTATTTTATTTTGACATCACTAAATTTATGTTCGCCTTTCCTCCCTTTACAGTGAGTGCCCCTGCCCCTTCTAATGAAAACTCTTCATTTCCTCTCCCATTGTGGAGAAATCCTACCAGACAGGAAAATAAAGGAATTATTGCAGATGCAATTGTTTTCTTTTTCTTTTTCTTTTTTTTCTTCTTTGAATTGGAGTGTCACTCTGTCATCCTTGCTGGAGTACAGTGGCACGCTTATGGTCACCACAGCCTCAACCTGCTGGGCTCAGACGATCCTTCCACCTCAGCCTTACAAGTAGCCAGAGCTACAGACATGCGCCACCACGCCCGGCTCATTTTTCTTGATTTATTGTAGAGATGAAGTCTCACGTTGCTCCCTGGGCTGGTCTGAATCCCTGGGCTCAGGCAATCTTCTCACTTCAGCCTGCAATCCTTTTCGTCTGCATACAAACCTGCTGAGAAAGCTCCTAAAACAAAAAAACACACTGATCCCTTGTCCCTTTTCAGCTACCACATTTCTGTGCTCCCCTCTAAAACAGAAGCCCTGAAAGAATTTACCATCCTCATTGTCTTTCCACCGTTTTCAAGGTTTGTTCCTGTTGTGGCATGTATCTTCAATACTTCCTTTCAAGGCTGAATAATCATCCATTGCATGGATATGAAATAGCTAATGAAATACATAAAATAATTGCAATAACTTGCTTGACATAAACAACTCCATTTTGTTGAAATCCTCCATCTTAGCTGCCTGCCTAACCTAAAAATGACCTCCCAATATATACATGTGATTACTGTAATGTTCCCATGACTACAGACCCACAGCTTTGTTCCGCTGAGTTGTTCATGCTGATCGTTCTTGCTGACCGTTTGAATACTCCCTAGCTGCAAGTTCCGTGTAATTGTATGCTTTGTTAACCGAAATCAGATGTTGCACCAAGAAATTCTTACAAAATTCTTACACCCCTGCCATGTCCCTATAGCTTGTTCTTATATTTTGTTCCTTTTGTTTTTAGTTCCTTGTACCCTCACTCCCTGTTATGTAGCCAACCTGAAGATTTTACCTATATAAACCTTTTGCTGATTATATACTGCGTCAGGAGCTTCATGGCAAGAGCCTACCCTTGACCGCGTGCTAATAAAGGACTCAATATTAATTTGGACCTGGCATGCTGGCATATCTCCCTCTCGCAATCCGGTCATAACAGATATGCCATGTTTTATTTATCTATTCACCAGCTGATGGACAATTGGGTTGTTTCCACCTTTGGATATTATGCATAATACTTCTAGGAATATTCATAGAATATTCAGTATTCATATGTTTTCAATTCTCTTAGGTATTATAGCTAGGAATGGACAATTGTGTGTCATATGACAACACTATGCTTAACTATTTGAGATACTGAGAAACTTTTTCAAGGGAGCTGCACAATTTTACATTCCTTCTAGCAATGTATAAGGATACCAATTTCTTCATATCCTTACAAGAACTTGTTATTGTCTGTCTTTTTTATTGTAGCTATCCTATTACATGTGCAGTAGTATCTAATTATGGTTTTGATTTGCATTTCCTGAATGACTAGTGATGTTAAGCATCTTTTCATGTATTTATTGGCTACGTGTATATTTTCTTTGGAGAAATGTCTGTTTAGATACCTTGCCCATTTTGAAATTGGGTTGTCTTTTTATTGTTGTTTTTGTTTTGTTTTGTTTTGATTTGGAGTCTGACTCCGTCGGCCAGGTTGGAGAGCAGTAGCACACTCCCAGCCACCACAGCCTTTACCTGCTGGGCTCAGGTGATCCTTCTACCTCCGCCTTTCAAGTAGCTGGAACTACAGGTTGCGCCATCACGCCCGGCTAGTTTTTTGATTTATTGTAGAGATGAAGGCCTGCCAAGTTGCCCAGGCTGGTCTCGAACCCGTGGGCTCAGGCAGTTCTCCCACTTCGGCCTCCCAAAGTGCTGGGATTATAGGCATGAGCCATCGTGCCTGGCCTTTTTGTTGAGTTGTTATAATTCTTTTCCTAGAGCCTATACTGGTCCTTGTCGGATATATGATTTGCGAATATTTTCTCCCATTCTGTGTGTTGTCTTTTTACTTTCTTGCAGATGTCCTTTGAAAGAAAAAAGTTTTGATTTTGATAAAGTGCAGATTTTATATTTTGTTGCCTGAACTCCTGATATCAGATCTAAGAAATCATCACCCAATTCAAGGTCATAAGAATTTACACCTATGTTTTCTACTAAACATTTTGTAGTTTTAACTCTTACGTTTAAGTCTTTGATCTATTTTGAGCTAATTTTTATATATGGTGTGAGAATGGCATACCACTTTACTCCTTTGCATGTAGATTTCCAGTTGAGTTGTCTTAGTCCCCTTGTCAAAAATCAATTGCCATCAATGCAAGGCCTTATTTTTGAACTTTCAATTCTATTCCCTTAATTTGTATGTCTGCTCACATGCCAATACTGTAGTCTTGGTTAATGTAGCTTTGTAATAAAATTTGAAATCAGGAAGTACACCTCTAACTTCATTCTTCTTTCTCCAGATTGCTTTGGCTATAATTGGCCCTTTATATTATATTAATTAATATATATAATAATTCAACATGAATTTTAGGGTCAGCTTGAACATTTCTGTAAAAAAGGCAGATGAGGCTTTAAAAATATATATATATATATATTTTTTTTTTTTTTAGAGACAGGGTTTCGCCGTTGCCCAGGCTGTGGTGCAGTGATGCAATCATGGCTCACTGCAGTCTTGAACTCTTGACCTCAAGCAATCCTCCAGCCTCAGCCTCTGAAGTAGCTAGAACTACAGGTGTGTGTCACCATGCCTAGCTAATTTCAGCTGGGACTTTTTTTTTTTTTTTTTTTGAGTCATGGTCTTATTCTGTCGCCCGGACTGGAGTACTGTGGCATACTCATGGCCACCACAGCCTCGACCTGTTGGACCCAGGCAATCTTTCTGCCTCAGCCTTCCAAGTAACTGGAACTATAGGAGCACATCACCATGCCTGGTTAAGTTTTTGATTTATTGTAGAGATGAGGTCTCACCAATTTGCCCAGACTGGTCTCAAACCCTTGGGCTCAGGCAATCCTCCCGCCTCTGCCTACCAACATGCTGGAATTATAGGCATGAGCCCCTGGACCCAGGTCAGCTGAGGTTTTTGGTAGGGGCTGTGTTTAATCTGTTTTTTTAAGATCAACTTGAGCTTATCTTTATCTTTTTTTTTCCTTGAGTCAGAGTCTTACTCTGTTGTCCAAGCTGGAGTATAGTAGCACGATCATGGCTACCGCAGCCTCTACCTGCTGGTTCTACCTCAGCCTCTCAAGTAGCTGGAACTACAGGCATATGCTACCATGCCCAGCTAATTTTTTTTATTTATTGTAGAGATGAGATCTCACCAAGTTGCCCAAGCTAGTCTTGAACCTCTGGGCTCAGGCAAACCTTGCCTCCACCTTCCAAATTCCTGGGATTACAGGTGTGAGTCATACCTGGCCTAATTTTATCTTGACAATAATTACCTCCCAGTCCAAGGACATGGCATGTCTTTCCATTTATTTAGATGCTCTTTATTTTTTTTAAACTTTTTTTCTTTAAGTTCATCATATTTAGCCCAATAGATGTTCTTTATTTCAAAGATGTTTTATAGTTTTGGATGTACAAAAAAACTTTTGTTAAATTTATTCCTAAGTATCTAATTCTTTTTGGTGCTGATATAAATAGACTTGTTTTCTTAATTTCAAATTGCTTGCTTGTAGTGTAATAGAAATCCAATTGAGTTTTGTATGTTGATTTTGTATCTGGAAGCCTTGCTAACGATTTGTTAGATCTAATTGTTTCTGAGATTCCTTAGGACTTTCTATATACACAATCTTGTCACCTGCAGAGAGTTATACTTCTTCCTTTCCAATCTGGATGCCCGCCCTTCATTTTCTACCTCCTTTATTTTGTCTAATTGCTCTAGAACATTTAGTACAACATTGAAGTGGCAAGAATAAATATCCCTGTTTTGTGCCTGATATTGGGGAGAAAGCTTTCAGTCTTTCACTATTAATATGATGTAGATTGTGAGTTTTCCCACAAACGCCCTTTATTAAGTCACAGAAGTATTTCGTTCCTAGTTTGTTGCGTGTTTTTTTCAAGAAGGAATGTTTTATATTTTCGGATTTTTTTCCATTGTATACTGATATGATCATGTAGTTTTTGTCCTTTTTTCCTACTAAAATGGCACATTCTTAGGACAAATCCTACATGGTCATAATGTATAATCCTTTTTATGTTGCTTGATTTGGTTTGCTAGTATTTTGTGGAAGATTTTTTTCCATCTACATTCCTAAGAGATATTGCTCTGTTGTTTGCTTTTCTTGTGATGTCTTTGGTTTTGGAATCAGAATATTAATAGTGGCCTCATACAATCAGCTAAGTGTTTCCTTCTCTTCAATTTTGGGAGTTTGTGAAAAATTGGTATTAATTCCTCACTAAACATTTGGCAGAACTCAGCAACTAAGCCATCTGGTCCTGAGCTTTTGTTGTGGGAAATTTTTAAAAAGTATTATTAATTCAATCTCTTTACTTGTATGTTTCTTTATTGACATGGAAATTAACTAAATATGTTACTGATTTCTAATTTTATTCCACTGTAGTCACAGAACACATGTAGTATTATGGCAATTTTTTTTTTTTTTTTTTTTTTTTTGGAGTTGGAGTCTCACTCCTTCGCCCAGGCTGGAGTGCAGTGGCACACACGCTCACGGCCACCCCAGCGTTGACCTTTGGGCTCCAATGATCCTTCCGCCTCAGCCTTCCGAGTTGCTGGAACTACAGGCACCCGCTACCACACACAGCTATTTTTTATTTTACTATAGAGACGAGGTCTCGCCAAGTTGCACAGGCTGGTCTCGAATCCGTGGGCTCAGGCAATCCACTCGCCTCGGCCTCCCAAAGTGCTGGGATTATAGACTGAACCACCGAGCCTGGGCTTTTTTTTTTTTTAAGCCAAGTCTCACTCTGGCACCCAAGCTGAGTGCAGTGGCATGATCACTGCTCACCACAGCCCACCTCCTGTGCTCAAGCGATCCTCCCGTCTCAGTCTTCCAAAGTGCTGGGATTACAGTTGTGAGCCACCATGCCCGGCCTCAGTTTTCAAAAATGTACTGAAACTTGTTTTATAACCATGATTTACCCTATAATATGTTCCATGTGCACTTGAATATGTTCTGCTGCTTTTGGGTAGAGTGTTCTATAGATATTTGTCAAGTCTAGTCAGTTTATACTGTTTTCTATTTCTTTGGTAATCTTCTGGCTAGTTGTTTTATTATTAAATGATTTGGAGTATTGGGGCCTTCAATTATTGTAATTAGATTATCTGTTTCTTCCTTCAATTCTGTCAGTTTTTGCTTAATGTATCTTGGGGGGCCATTGCCTTACTAGACTCTGGTGTGGCCATGTGCTCTTTGAGCTATTGCTGTTGCCATGTTTCCTAGCTTTGGCCCCCTTCCCTGCCTTGGGGAGGTGAATCTCCTCTTCTTTCTCTAATTTACTTTTTAAATAAACTGTATTTTTAAATCTAACTGCTGTGCAAAAAAAAGTATCTTGGGGCTGTATTACTAGGTGTTTATAATTATATCATCCTGATAAGATTGATCATTTCATCTTATAAAACATCTTTCTTTGTAGTTTTTTTCTTAAAGCCTAGTTTTCCAATATTAGTACAGCCACCTCAGCTGTATTTGAGTTACTGTTTACATGGATTATCTTTTACTATTATTGTACTTTCGCAACATAGTGAGACCCTGTCTCTTAAAAAAAAAAAAAATTAGCCAGGCATGGTGGTGGGTGCCTGTAGTTCCAGTTGGAACTTGGGAGGCTAAGGTGAGAGGATTGCTTGAGTCCAGGACCTTGAGGCTGCAGTAAGCTAGGATCACACCACTGTACTCCAGCCTGTGTAACAGAATGAGACCTAATCTATACAAAAAAAATTTTTTAAATGAAAGTGTATCTTTCATGGATAGCATATAGTTGGATTTTTTAAAAGAAAAAATTCATTTTGCTAATCTTTTGGAGTGTTTAATTCATTTACATTTGATAAAGGACTGATAAAGTAGGATTTACCTACCATTTTGCTATGTTTTCTATATCTCATGTCTTTTTTTCTTTCTTCTATTCCTTTATTACTGCCTTTTTTTTTTTTTTTTTTGAGTAGGAGTCTCATTCTGTTATCAGGCTGCTGGAGTGCAGTGGCACACTTATGGCCACTGCAGTCTCAACCTGCTGGGCTCAGGTGATCCTTTCGCCTCAGCCTTCCAAGTAGCTGGAACCGCAGGGGCGCATCACCACACCTAATTTTTAGCTTATTATAGAGACAAGGTCTCACCAAGTTCCCCAGGCTGGTCTCAAGCCCATGGGCTCAGGCAATCCTCTCACCTTAGCCTCCCAAAGTGCTGGGATTATAGGCATTAGCCACCACACCCGGCCTCTCTTTTCTGAAATTTTAGATATTTTCTAGCATAACATTTCTGTTAATTTTTTTTTTTTACTATATAGTCACTTTCTTAGTAGTTGATGTGTCTCAGTGTGGATCTCTTTGAGTCTTTCCTACTTATGAGTGGGTTGAACTTTTTGGATGCATTTTAATGTTTTGTTTTGTTTTTTTTTTGAGTTGGAGTCTCACTCTGTCGCCCAGAATGAAGTGCAGTGGCCGCTCCTGGCCACCGCAGCCTCCACCTGCTGGGCTCTGGTGATCCTTCCGCCTCAGCTTTCCAAGTAGCTGGAACTACAGGCGCGCGCTACCACGCCCAGCTAATTTTTTGATTTATTGTAGAGATGAGGCCTCGCCAAGTTGCCCAGGCAGGTCTCGAAACTGCAGGCTCAGGCAATCCACTCACCTCAGCCTCCCAAGGCGCAGGATTACAGGCTAAACCACCGAGCCTGGCGCATTTTAATGTTTTTAAACAGTAATTGAATTTTGGGGTGGAAATAGGGCAAATTAAAAAATCAGAAAATTTGCTGTCCTCACCCAGATGCAACCATTTTTCTTGAATAAATGTTTCCTGGATTGCTGCAAGCCTCTGGTTAATTTCCAGATAGTTTTGCCTGTAAGCGCATTGCCTTTAGGGAAGAGAGAATTTTCAGAGGTTTTCACTCTGTAATTTCCACTGATGTCCTCTCATGTGAATTTTTAAAAGGAAATTTGCTTGCACCAATCTTCAGGTTGTGTCATCAAGCACTGCATGGGACAGGGCTCATTTTCCTTTGCCTTTAGGGATTGCTATGGTTTGAATGTGTCCCCAGTGCAACTGTGTTGAAGTAGAATCTTTAAGAAGTGATTAGGTCATGACGGCTCTGCCACGATGAATAGTTTAATGACGTTACAGTGGCAGCAGTTTAGTTATCTCAGGAGTGGGTTCCTGATAAAAGGATGAGTTTGGATGAGTTCAGCCGGGCTCAGTTGCTCAGCCTGTAATCCCAGCACTTTGGGAGGCCGAGGCAAGTACTGCCTGAGCCTGTGGGTTCAAGACCAGCCTGGGCAACTTGATGAGACCTCGTCTCTACAAAACAAAACAAAAGACTAGCTGGGTGTGGTCGTTTCGGCTACTTGGAAGGCTAAGGCGGAAGGATCGCTGGAGCCCAGCAGGTCGACGCGGGGGTAGCCGTGAGCATGCCACTTCAATCCAGCCTGGGTGAAGGAGTGAAACTCCAACTCAAAAAAACAAGGATGAGTTCAGCCATATGATTCCCTTCCACCATGTTATAACACAGTAAGAAGGTTCTCACCAGATGTGGCCACTCAATCTTGAATTCCCAACCTCCAGAATCATGAGCCAAATAAATATTTTCTTTATAAATTACTCGCTCTGTTGTATTGTTACAATAGCACAACACAAAGACAGGGATACTTTGGGGAAACCATCTTTTAAAGTATGACTAGACCTCTGGGACCATGGGAGAATTTCAGGTTCTTATGAAGGGGCAGGCCTGGCGCAGTGGCTCACGCCTATAATTCCAGCACTTCTGGAGGCCAAGGTGAGAGGATTGCCTGAGCCCGCAGGTTTGAGACCAGCCTGGGCAACTTGGCGAGAACTCATCTCCACAAGAAATAAAAAATTAGCCGGGAGTGGTGGTGCGTGCCTGAGGTTCCAGCTACTTGGAAAGCTGAGGCTGAAGGATTGCCTGAGCCCAGCAGGTCAAGGCTGCAGTGGCCATGAGCATGCCACTGCACTCCAGCCTGGGCAACAGAGTGAGACTGACTCAAAAATAAAAAGAAGGGGCAGCTACTGACAGGAAATTGGACACGCTTCTAAGAGAAGTCCTCCAAAAGCTTTGAACCTGCCCACCCTCAGACTCCTACATAGTTGCCTGCCTGGGACCATGTCTGCCTGTCCCCTGTACATGCAACCTCTGCTGAGTCTGTTGGGAGTGTGCTGTGTCACATCTGAAACTTGTTTGGAGTGGGATGCCCCACCAGGGTTTCTGGCATGGAAGGACCCTCCCCTGTGCAAGAAATATATTTATGGAGTGGATGCAGCCATGAAAGACATGTCAACCAGCATGAGAAAGAAGTCTAAAGCATTTGGCCTCATTGCACAATAAGTTAATGACAATATTCATAAATGAGACCCTTTCTATCCATGAGATGAAGTGCCTGAGATGTATGAGGATTACGGGTATTTATAAACCTGGCCATAGTAAAATTCTTCATAAAGACTTCTTGGCCTGCCAGGCTCAGTGGCTCAGCCCGTAATCCTGCGCCTTTGGGAGGCTGAGGTGAGTGGATTGCCTGAGCCCGCGGGTTCAAGACCTGCCTGGGCAACTTGGTGAGACCTCATCTCTACAATAAATCAAAATGAGCCGTGCGTGGTAGCGTGTGCCTGTAGTTCAGCTACTTGGAAGGCTGAGGCTGAAGGATCGCCGGAGCCCAGCAGGTCGAGGCTGCGGTGGCTGGGAGCAGCCACTGCACTCCAGTTTGGGCAACAGAGTGAGACTCCAACTCAAAAAAAAAAGACTTCTTTGCCTTCTGTAATTACGGAAGTAGCCTCATTTTAGACGCCCCTCCAACCTCTGCCCCATGTTCAAAGCATACATAACTCTCCTTCACAACGTGCATCATGATGCAGACAACAAATAACACGTGTGAGAGAAATGATGGACTGGGTTTTAGCAGCTGAAACTGTTACAACGCTTTACCCTACAGCAGCTCATCAGTTCTGAAGGACAATCTGTTGGCACATATATGGGGTAACGTCCTGGGGTCAGCAATTTACAGCTACATCTGTATGGCCTATCAGCTTTGAATAGTTTTTGCATTTTTAAGAGGTGGGAAAAAGAAAAAATATATGCAACAAAGACCCTAAGTGACTTGCAAAGTCTAGCAGATTTACTCTCTGGTCCTTTACAGAGAACAGTCTGCCTATCCCTGGGAAACGGCATCATGGATTTAAATAATCGTGACCACCTAAGACAGGCAACCCCCATAAGATGACAGAACCAAAGGGAACAAAAACACTTGTAATATCATACTTTACTTTAATGCTCCAGGTATTTTGAACATTCATAACATTGCCATATTTCAGAAGTCATGTACTCTTCAGTACAGAGTCTGTGTCCAGGATCAGAGATATATACACCACCAAATTTTCTCTACAGCACCCACATGGTACATGGAACCCATTCTGGCACCTTGTCTTTGCTAGTAGAGCCCCCTCACCACACCCGCAAGAGGGCTAGGTACCCCTTGCTTGACACAATCTCAGCTGTTAATGAAAAACTTCATGACTCCCTACGATGCTGGTACATTTCCAGCACTCCCAGATACTCCATGCCTGTGATAACCATCCTGAAAAGCCAGTGAAACCTCATGTCAGCTGGCAAACATGCCAGCACTGCTTCACTGTAACATCCAAACACCGAGGCACTTAAATGTTCTTAGTAAAATGGAGTTCATAATTACTGTAGGAGTTAAGGTTAAGCAAGGAAAGGGGCTTTTCTCTCAATAATTAATAACCTTAATACATATTTAGCAGATTTATAATTTCATGTATTTACATGTATTGTCAGAGCCTCATAAACTGTTTACTTAGATGAAAGCATATTTGAGTTTCCAAATGCTGTGATGAGAAGCAGAGAACCTTAGACAACACTTGCTTGTACCATGAATATATCTGGCCAGATGAAATGCCTGTGTTTCCAAAAAGAACTTTTTAAAAGTCATAAGCCGTATGCACTTCTTTCAAGACAATAATGTGCTTGTCTTTCCTTCTCAAGCAGTGATTCAAGGCATATTGCTGTCTGAGGTTCTGATTTAACTGGCCAGGGGTCTGGGGAGGGAAGTATGGGCACCAACATATTTTTTTCTTTTAAAGCTTCACAAGTGATTCCAGCATGTAGTCAGTGTTGAGAACCTTGGTATGAATGGCTCTTGAGTCTTTCTACTCTCACTTGTCCTCACTAAAAGTCATTGAGGTAGTCTCCAAGGGGTCAAGCAGTGATCTCTTCCATGAGCTAAGAAACTAAGGCACAGAGAGGTTAACAGACTCCTCTGCTACTGTGCAAATAACAGAACCAAGACTGGAATCAGCATCTCCAAATAAATAATGTCTTCTCCCCCAGCAAGCGGAAGCTTTTACATGCACTACAAGTATGAAGCCTGACTGGGAGCCAGACATGACCATCCGTGCCAAGGACCTTATGGAAGGGGATGGAACAGTTTAAAACCAACTATTCCACCTAATCAGAAATAAATGCATAATGCTGGACATGGTGGCAAGCGCCTGTAGTCCTAGCTACTTGGGAGGTTGAGAGGAGAGAATTACTCAAGCCCAAGAGTTTAAGGCTGCAGTGAGCTATAATTCGCACCACTGCATTCCAGCCTGGATGACATAGCTAGAGCCTGTATCTAAAATAAAATAATAAAAATAAAAATAAACAAAAATATCTTTAAAAGAAATGTGCATAATTACTTATTTGAAACCACATGAATAATGAAGTATAACTTTTTCTTTAAAAAAAAAATCCTACTTCCCTCATATATAAGGTATTGATTCAGGTTTCTTAGAAAATCCATCAAAATTCACAGACATCCTAACACCTGAATTCTTAGCTCTGTCACTGTAAGGGATAGACAACTCTCCCATGTCCTTGCAATTTGGCTCCAAAAGGTAATTACAAACCTGTGTTAGCATGTGACACCATTACAAAAACCTCCATGCTGTCTCTGTCACCAGCCCACCTAGACTTGCCAAGGACCCAGCTCCTTACACTTTCTAAATGGGTATGTCTCTTCTCATGATCTGGTCAGATCTCATTCCCTTCTCAGAAGTTCCCAAACACTAACCGATCAGTTGTGCTGGACCTCCGGGACTGACTATTAACAATGACTGTTTTATTTTGCCCTAGAGGCAGAATTTTTTCTTCCATATTCTGGGTAACTCTCAGGACTTTTATTTTGTAATTCCAAATTCCAATGAGAGCCAACCCAGTTGGGCCCTTCTCCTCTTAACCCCAACAAAACACCCTCATATCCTATTACCTACTGCTGCACCTATTAAGTATTTTCTATCATTATCCCTTTTTTCACTGTGAGCTCTCACATCTCATCATGTTTGAAGAAGTATGACTCTTCCTTCTCCTTTGTAAAAGTTTCCCCTGACTGCAGAAATGTGTTCTTGTACCAAGCAAAAATAAACAATGAAGCACACATATGCATGAAGAAAGAACACACCGTTTTCTGGGGAGGAGTGCATTCCTCCAAGGGCCTGAACATAAATGACATCCTGTGTTTAAGATGCAGCCTCCTGAAAAACCTTGAAGTATTAATCGATGCAGTAGTGGGAACCACATATAAACATATACATTTGTGAGACTCAAAGACACTGTGTGGAGCTGAAACCACTTTTTTCCCATTTAGGCAGGATATACACTCTTCTGATGCCTACAGGTGCAGGGAGACACAGACTCATTCCTGGAACAAAACCTGAGCTTCCAGCTCCTGCAGAAGGTGCTTGGAGCACAAGAAGAACAAAAAGGGGGAAAGTTACCTGTGTCTGGAGGCCACCTGGGAGAGGGTGGGAAGTGGAATTCTACTCTCTCCAAACCCAGAGAGATCTTTACAAAGGTTTAAAAAAAAAAAAGAGTTAAGAAAAGGGATCTTTGCAAAACTGCATTTAGAATTCTGGTTAAAACAAAGTTAACTGAGAATCAACATGTTTTCAAAGATCTACCATACCCAACCTAGCTAAGTAAAGCAAGATATCATGTTTTTTTCTCTCTCATGCTTATTTGATGCTTACAGGTTCAGGGCAGACTTGCCACTTTGTTTCTAAAACATGCAGAGAGCAGACCTAGAGCAGCATATGCTGTTTGGGGGCCCAAGTCACACAAACCCTGACAGGTGATCGACCAAACGCCGTCAGAAAGGCGATGAGGAAAACCACTTTCACCGACAGGCCGGTGCACAGCACAAAACTAAGGACCGTTGGTGCATGCTTGTCCAGAATTTAGTGGGGCAGAGTATCATGGAGAGGATAAGCGGGGAACACATGGGCAACCCCAAAACGCTCTGACATCCAATCCATGTCCCAGAACAAGTGGGCTGCTGCTGGGCATGGAGCTAAGGCACTAGGGCTGCAGTAGGTGGGGGGCACTGACCAGAGGTCCCAGCGGCCTGCTGTCCCCAGGGAGGAGGGAGGGACCTCTGTTGACAAGGCTGCCTTCAGGTACCAAGGTTGTTTTAAAGGATGAGAACACAAAATAACCAAATCCCTGTTTTTCCCCATTAGAGGAATATTTTGCTTTTGCCTCAGAGACATCTGCTTCAGTTTTCAAAAGTCTCAGCAGCACTGTGGGGAACTCCACCTGGGAACTCCCTGAGCAACCCGCTCTTCCAGGATCGCCTCCTCTGCTCACATGCCTTCTTCTGCCCCGCTTTGCGAGTCACCTTTCTTTCTCCTGTTTCAGCTTGATAACAAGCAATCTGGTCATTTCTCCTTCCCCTGGCCCAGGAACTCGTGCTCTTTCCAAGGCAGCTCTGAGCACCCCTCCATCACAGCTTGATGAAGGCGGCTGGCTGGGTCTGTGGCTGCTCCACATCTGGGGGTGGGAAGACACTGGATATGGCTATGTCCACGATGCCCTGGCACAGTTCTGCATAAAGCTTCCTGAAATGCGTTTTCAAAAATATCATTGAGGATGTTCATCAAAGTGCAAGCAAAAAAATCAGTTTTGTAGTTTGTTAGTTTTTTTTTAACCAACATCTGCCCTAGAAATTCCATCTCATGACAACATTTATAAAACTGGTGGCCCCCTGTAACCAAAAACTATCTGTACCCCTAAACCTACTGTAATAAAATAAAACTAGTTGCCACTGTACATACAAATACTGCAGAAAGCATTGCACAAAGATAAAGCAAATATTTACGGAAGGCCTTGTAGATGAACTAAACAGACAACTGCTGTTCTGACTGACAGAGAAGACGGGCACTTTCAAGAGCATATAAGAGGCCATCTTGCCTGTCTGTGAGGGATACATGGGAAGCGGGCACTATCCAGTCAAAGGACCAAGTCAGGAAGACTACCCAAGAGTGACAGCTAAGCTCACACCCAGAGAAGAAATACAAGTCAGACATAAAAAGGATGATAAAGTAGAAAAGAAGGAGGAGAAGGGACACACACACACACACACACACAGAGAGAGAGAGAGAGAGAGAGAGAGAGAGAGAGAGAGAGAGAGAGAGAGAGAGATCCTTTGGATAGCAATTAGTGCAAGAAGGAAACTATTAAGGCACTGGCTAGAGAAGATAGGAGATGGGATTGCTCAGGGGAGCCTTCCTTGAAATGTCATTCTGGTAGAGAAGGAGCCAGCCATGGTAAGACTGTTGGGGATGGTGGTGGGGACTGCACACACAGGTATCAGCAAGCACAAAGGCCCCACAGTAGATAAGCGCAATCATGGGAAATGGTGGCTTAGGGTGAGGCTGGAGAGTCAGACAAGGTAATGGCCTTGCAGGTGGAGGAGAGTCTGGTTTCTATTCCAGTTACGACAGAAAGTCTGGAGAACGGCATGGTCTGGCTTCCATTTTATCACCCTGGCTGCTCTGGGGAGGATGGATTTTACCAGGCAAGAGCAAAAGTGGAGATCCCAGTGAGGAGGCTCTTGCAAAAGCTTCCACCATGATGGAAGCTGACCTGTGCAAGGATGGCGGCAGTGAAAATGGAGGGCATAGACCTAAAGAGGCTGGATGGACAAGACCTGAGGGGAAGGGAAGGGAAGGGAAGGGGGGGGCAGGGCCTCATTTACATTCCGGTTTAGGCTCTGGGGGGAGGCGGATGGTGGCTGCTCACCCAGATGACAAGTCTGGGAGCAGGGTGAGGGGGAAGCTATCAGACATCCAGATATCCTGGCAGGAAAGGCACGTGCAGATACTGGCCTGCAACTCTGGGCAGTGATGTAATCTGGTGGCTTAAAGATCATGAAGTTGCCAGGTGTAGTGGCTCACGCCTGTAATCCCAGCCCTTTGGGAGGCCAAGGTAGGAGAATTGTTTGTGCCCTGGAGTTTGAGACCAGCCTAGGCAACACAGTGAGACCTTGTCTCTAAAAATAAAAAAACAAGCTGAGCATGGGTGACATGTGCTTGTAGTCCCAGCTACTCGGGAGGCTGAGACAGAAGGCTCATCTGAGCCCAGGAGGTAAAGGCTGCAGTAAGCCATGATCATGCCATTGCCCTCCAGCCTGGGTGACAAAGATCCTGACTCAAAAAATAAAAATCGTGAAGTTGAATGAGATCACATACAGACAGAGAACATAACAAAGAGAAAAGGTGACTGCCCAGGGCTGAGACCTTTGGCCTCTGATGAGGAAGAGGGAAACCAGCTGGTCACCTCCCCAGGCAATCCCACCCAGCACTAAGTGTGCTTGAAGCCATAAGCTCTGCGAGGGGTAGTGAGCTGCCTTGAATGCTGCTGACAAGTCCAGGGAGGTGAGAACAGAAAGGGGCAGCTGCACTTGGCAGTATAGAACTGGTTAGGTCCTTCAAAGAACAGTTCTCTATGGGGCGATCAGATGGAACCCTGGAATGGACCAGATCAGGGACAGGAATAGAGAAAGAGGAGACAGCTTTGCAGATGCTGCTTGCCAGAAGCATGGCTGTGAAGGGAGCAGGAGAAGGTGTCATTATTGGATGTGCATCAAGAGAAGAGTTGCTTTTTTTTAATAGTCGGAAAAATCTGCTGGGAATGGATATGCTGAAAAATCTGATGGGAACTACACAGCAAAGATGGAGAAAGGTGACAATGTAAATGAGCAAATGAGCAGACAGAACTGCGGAAGCAGAGGGGTAAAGTCTAAAGTACCATGGACAGACAAACCAGTGACAGGAAGGACAGCGAGAGAGACTGGGGTGTTGATTAGGTAAGGGAGGAGGCAAAGCCCTACCCTCATCCGCCCTCAGTTTCCCTAACTCACAATCCCCCTTCAGATCTTAGTTCCAAACATCATTTCCCAATGGGAGTCTTTTGCTCAGGTTCAACATTCTTTGCTCTCTATTAAAGCATTTGTCCCAGTTTGTAACTGATAGTTGTTTGGTGCTCTATTTTGCCTACAGCATCTCTCCACTGAGCATAGGGCCTGTCTCTCTCTTTGCTCACCACTGTGAGCCCACAGACTGAGGCCTGGCTGGTTAACAAGGACTTGTCAGCTGCAGGGACTAACGAATGTGATGGAATCATACCTGCCACAGCCATCAAGCAAGCAACAAAGGCCCAGTTGATATTATCCCTTGTAGGTGTAGGTCTTCCTCCTAAGCCTTCAAAAAATTACCTCAATTTCTCCAAGGTAAAGACATGAGAACCACCAAAGGGTCTTAACGTGATGAAAGTGGCTCTTTAGAAGACCAACAGCATAAGAAGATTAAGTCCAAATGGCTTTCCCTTACATGTAAGGCCTTCTTCAGAAAGTCCAACCTACCTTCTCACCTCCATTACTCCATAACACTAACACTAGGCTTCTCCCCAGGAGTAACAGAAGCTCCTGAGAGCAGGTTCTGTTCCTCTGTGCATGTCCTAGATTTGCACAGAGCCCAGTGCAAGGCAAGGTCCGGCTGGACACTGCACCCCTTTCTGCAGGTTCTCCCCATTTCCTTTTGTGGCATCTGAACCCTCTTCCCTTGCATCCCAACTCCAGCTCCACTGTGTCTATGATGCCTTCTCAGACTCCTTCCTGCAAGAGGTGAACCTGAACTTCTGAGTCATCACTGTCTCTCTCAATCACAGAATTCTGCTCACTCAACTTGTCACACATAGGGGTCTCTCTGACACTTATTAGCTTTGTTTTAAACTCTCATGGCATCCGCCACCCACCTAAGCACGGGCCAACTGCTCAAAACATGTGGGGAAATGGGAAAGGAAATGACTCAGCAAAGCGTCCCCACCAGACAGGGTCTTCCCAGGGGACTCCTATCACTGTGGCATCCTCCCTGATAGCAGTCAGAAGGTCTTCACTTGCACCCTTCAGGAACGGGTGCTTACTACCTTGCCAAGACAGACCATTTCAACTGCAGAACCAGCTTCCCACTTGTTAAAAGACAGTGGTGGTCAGGCTTACTGAGCACAAGCAGGAGCGCCGTTGACCTCAATGAGCCAGACCTTCAGCTCCTCATCCACCATGAAGTCGAAGCCGAAGAGCTGGAAGCTCTGGTAAGGGAGGTGCTTGGTGCTGATGGCGGGCTCCACGCTCAGGAGGCAACTTCTGCAGGGTGGGAGGGGAAGAGCTCACTGAGAACAGGGTGGTGGTCAAGGAAGAAGGAACACATGAGGTGTGCTTGGAAGACTTTGCATCAAATGTGTATAATAATCAGCTTTGGCTTAATTCTCTCCTTTCAGTGTATCACCAATAGGTTGTTTAAGCGAATGCGACTTATCAAGCAACTTGTTTGAAAACCCTGCAGCCACTCATGTTCTCCCTGGCAAAGGCTGCTTTCCTGGCCTCAAGAGGCAGCACAGTGCTGGGTCACTGTGGCCTCTATACATGTTCATTTTTTATTTTTTTATAATAAATAAAACATTTACATGTACACTGTCGTGTAAAAAAAAATGAACTACCATTTGGCGGAGGTCAAAATTTGCAAAAATAATATTAGCCTCACAAAGAGTAGCAATGGACACTGGAGACCGGGGGGTGTGGCAGGAAGGGGTTGGAGAGATGAAAAATCACCTATCGGGTACAGTGTGCACAGGTGGGAGTGGTGGGTACATTTAAATTCCAGATTTCTTTGCCACTATACAATGCAACTATATAACCCAAAACTATTTAAACCTCCTAAAGCTATTGAAATAATTAATTTATTTCACTAGCTTCAGTTCTAATGCCAAATTATTACCAATTAAATGATTTAAGAAGAGCTATACATGTTGAAACTAAATATTTAAATAAAGAGTAGAATTACTATTAGCATTACTATTGTTGGAATTGTACAATGAGATAACTACAGAAGGAACTTGGTGTAACTCTTGGTACCTAAGAAGGACTTAATAAATGTTACTCTTATGGACAAGTATATTTCATTATTTATGAAACATATATTACTGAATAAAAAAATACTTGTTCTCTAGTTCAACTATCCCAGAAAAACTATGTCATTTATGTTTTATGAAGATTTTACCCCAACTGAATGTTGAGGGAAAAATTTATCTTAGTAAATAAAGTGTGTTGTGATGGCTCTAGGATTACCAGAGATAACCGTCCTTCTACATATTGTATCTTTAGAAGGAAAAAGATGCAGGGAACGGGCTTTCATGTAACTAACTCTAAGACATATGTCTATGGGAGATTTTTTTTTTTTTTGAGTTGGAGTCTCACTCTGTCACACAGGTTGGAGGGCAGTGGCCGCTCCCAGCCACCACAGCCTCAATCTGCTGGGCTCCAGCGATCCTTCAGCCTCAGCCTTACATGTAGGTGGAACTACAGGTGTGCGCTACCACGCTTGGCTAATTTTTTTTTTTTTTTTAATTTATTGTAGAGATCAGGTCTCGCCAAGTTGCTCAGGCAGGTCTTGAACCCGCAGGCTCAGGCAATCCACTCACCTTGGCCTCCCAAAGCACGGGATTACAGGCTGAGCCACTGAGCCCGGCCCCTATGGGAGATTTTGACTCATGGTTTTAAAAAAGAACTGAGGCCTCTGTGAACTTGGAGCCAGGTTCTTGTGCCCTCAGTTATCCTTCCCTTTCTGTCTGCTGTAAACGTCAATCTCCTTTTATTTCTCAAAAAAGAAAATCATTTTAGAGATATATTTATTTAAAAACAATTGTGGGCAGGTTTACCATTTAAGAACTAATTATAATAAAATTTCTTCTCTTATTCATCTCTAACCTATATCAGCAAACCACACATCAAATTAAAAACAAAAACAAAAAAAAAACTTTTCATTAAAATACTCTTGCTGGGCATGGTGGCTCACACCTCTAATCCTAGCATTTGGGGAGGACTGCTTGAGCCTAGGAGTTCAAGACCAGCCTAGGCAACATAGTGAGACCTCATCTTTTCAAAAAATAGAAAAATTCATCAGGCATAGTGGTACACACCTGTAGCCCCAACCTCGTGGGAGGCTGAGGATAGCCTGAGTCCAGCAGGTCGAGGCTGTGGTGAGCCATGTTCATGCCACTGCACTCCAGCCTTTGGCAACAGAGTGAGACTCAGACTCAAAAAAACAAAACTCAACTCTTTAAAATATCATAATTAAGAAAAGTTTGAAAGTTTAATAGATGCTCATGGCAAGAAGAAAAAAGAGAGAAATACTAAAGGCTAAAAAGTGAAAAAAAGCATTACACTCCAACACACGAAGAAAAAACTGAGAACCAGGACCAAATCAAAACTAAACTTTTTTTTACCTGCTGAAAGCTCAAGATTAATAATTCACTTTAAAGGATTTTTTCCGTCATCAGAGAGTATACCATGCATCTATTTTTGGCTGGAGTGGGAAGTTAGGGGGAGGCTAGCTGGAAAGAAAAGAAAACCTGGGAGCTGTGAAGAGCATCTACACCACCACAGTAGTAACACTCTCTGAACAACACAGAACAGGGGTGGGGTGGGGGATGGGGCACAGCTAATTTCCTATAAATCTTTTGTCCAAAATGGGAGTTCTTACTCCAGTATGTTTGGTTTGTCTGGTGCCAGAATTCTGACTACCTATAATCCCTGAAAAAATACGAGTTCAATCCCCGTACCGATTCTGCTAGGCTCTATGTAGGAATAAAGTTAGGAATAACCCTCAGTCATTGTGACAGGGTGGCAATGACACAGTGGACAAATAGACTAATGGGACAAAACAGAAATTTCAGG
The DNA here is from genome assembly GCA_027257055.1 of Cephalopachus bancanus. Classification (NCBI taxonomy): domain Eukaryota; kingdom Metazoa; phylum Chordata; class Mammalia; order Primates; family Tarsiidae; genus Cephalopachus; species Cephalopachus bancanus. Next base: position 620,487 of record JAPVLO010000380.1, on the reverse strand, counting down.
GACAGACCCTCACATAAATGGTGACCTGGTTTATAAAAAGGTGGGGAAAGGATAGTCTTATACACAAATGACCATGGGTCAGTGGGATAGCCTTGTGGAAAAACATGAAGTTTGACATATAACAATTCTAGATAAATGTCAGGTCTAAAACATAAAAGACAAATCACAGATGTCTATCAATTATAGAAAGGATAAACTGAAATACTGGCACACAGCAGTATTACACCACAAAAAACTACTGCTATGGGCAACAATATGGATAAATGCCACAGATACAACATTGAAAAAAGTTGAACACAAAATAGGAAATAAAGTATAATTATATTTACATAAAGCTCAAGAAAAAGCAAAAGGAATCCATGGTGATAAAAGTTGGAAGAGTGGCTGTCTTTGGCAGAGAATACAGATTTTAAGGGAGTTCAAGAGAGTCTTCTGGGGTGCTATACACATTTTATATCTTGATTCATATTATAGTTAGGTGAATATATGCATAAATTAAAACTCACTAAACGGTATACGTTATGCATATTATACCTTATTAAAAATCTCTACTGGATTTAGTAACTATAATAAATGAAAACTACAACAAAAAACTGTTTCCAGGCATATTAAGAAATAGGACCAAGAGAAAAACCAGAGATTAGAAACAGACCTAAAAGTCAAGTGTTGGTAAACCCTGTCTACAAAGGGCCAGATAGCAAATGTTTTAGGATTTATAGGATTTCAAGACCAGTCTGGGCAACATCTCTGCTGCATATTCTTTCTTTATGCTCTTTAAGAAATCTAAAAACCATTCTCAGCTCACAGACCTTACAAAAACAGGCTGTAGGCCAGATCTAGCCTATCAGGCATAATTTGCTGACCTCTGCTTTGGGTAATCCAGATTCTGGAATTATAAGATAAGAATGTTAAAGAATTGCCATTATGTATAAGAAAATATGAGATAACTGGAAAACTTAATAAGAGGACTACTGTAATCCAAACCAAAAAAAAAAGAGAAAATTTTAGAACTAAAAAAGAACAATAACGAAAATCAAGAACTCAATAGATGGGTTTAATAGCAGCTTTTAAAAGCTTTTAAAATTGTAAACTTTTAAAGGGGTTTGTTTGTTTGTTTATTTATTTAGCTGGAATCTCATTCTGTCAGCCAAGCTGGAGTGCAGTGGCACACTCATGGCTACCACAGCCTCGAGCTGCTGGGTTCAGGTGATCCTTCTGCCTCAGCCTTCCAAGTAGCTGGAACTACAGGCACACACCACCATGCCCGGCTAATTTTTTGATTTATTGTAGAGATGAGGTCTCGTCAAGTTGCCCAGGCTGGTCTCAAACCCGATGACTCAGGCAATCCTCTCACCTCGGCCTCCCAAAGTGCTGGGATTATAGGTGTGAGTCACCATGCCTAGCAAGAGGTTTTTAATATCTGAAGAAAGCACTAGCAAACTGAAAGATAAGTCAGGAAAAAAAATGAGTGAACTTTTAAAGAAATAAAGTGATACACGAAAGCCACAGAAGTGTGAGAAACAGTGAAAAGAACTGACATCCATGTAAACAGAGACCCAGAAGGAGAGGAGAATGGGACAAAAACCATAACTGAAAAGATAACAGCCATGAACATTGAAAAACTGGTAAAAGTTATCAAGTCATAGATGGGTAAGAAGCACTAGAACCCAATGAAGAAATAAGTACAAAGAAAACTACACATATTGTAAAATCTATAAAAATCAACAAAAAGAAATCTCAAAAACAGAGAAAAGATACATTAAGATCAATATTAAGATTTTAGATAACTCGTCAGCAGAAAAAATGGAAACCAAAATGCAATGTTATACAATCTTCCAAGTAATAAATTAACTGCTGATCTAGAAATCCATTTCCAGAGCAAATGTCCTTAAAAAACAGAGGCAAAATACATTATCATATAAATAATAACTAAGATAATTTATCACCAGCAGAACTTACTTAAAATATACTATAAATGTGTTTCTTATCAATAAGGAAAGTTATCCTAGAAAAAAGCAAAGACATGCAGTAAAGAAGGAGAAGCAACATAAAAGGTCAAAATACAAGGTGAACTCTAAATGAAGATGAACTATACATTATATAATACCTTGTGAGTTTAAAATATATTGCAATATTAACAATCACCCATGTACCCACCATCCAATATCTTTAAGCCTTGTCCCTCCTGCCTCCCCTCCAAAGATAACTACTATTTTGATTTTCAAGTTTATCATTTCTTTATTCTGCTTCATATTTTTACCATACATACATATTCTTCCAAATAATGCAATTTTTAGGCCAGACATGGTGGCCCATGCCTCCAATCCCAGCACTTTGGGAGGCCAAGATGGGAGGACTACTTGAGTCCAGGATTTCAAGACCAGCCTGGGCAACATAGTGATACTTCATCTCCACAAAAAAATAAAAAAATTTGCTGGATGTGGTAGCATGTGTCTGTAGCCCTAGCTACTCAGAAGGCTGAGATAGAAGGATCACTTTAGCCCAGGATGTTGAGGCTGCAATGAGCCGTGATCATGCCACTGCCCTCCAGCCTGGGTGACAAAGTGAAATTCTGCCTCAAAAAAAAATGTCTTATTTAGTTTTGCTTGTTTTTCAATATATATAAGTGGAATCAATGTGTATACATCTTATATACAGCTTGTAATTTTTCTTAGTGTTATGTTTTATGAATTTAGTAAAAATATCCTTCAGGAATAATGTGAAATAAACATATCTTCAGATGATAGAAAACTAAGAGGACTTATCACCAGCAAAACTGCTCAGAAAGAAATGCTGAAGAGAAATGATACCAGAGAGAAACTCAAAACTGAAGGAAGAACAACAGGAATGATAAGTATCTGGCTAAATATAAAAGAATATTTTTCTCCTTTTATATTTAAAGTGGGTTTCTTATAGACAGTATATAGTTTGGTCTTGTATTTTTAAAAAATACAATCCGATAATCTATCATACTTATGAAAATATTAACCGTTGTAGTAAAAATAGGATTATGTGGTGGAGACCTAAATGTATGTAGATGTGTATGAGGGGGACACACAAAAAAATCCAGAATTATCTTTAAGAGTTCAGGTTCCTTAGTAAAGGTTTCCCATGCTAGGTAAATGTTCTAGGAACCCACTGGCATCAGTGTAACAACTAGCATTGTAGTGAGGGGCTGCATTCAGCTTCAGTGAATTTTTTTTTTGGAGATTCTTCCAACCCATTTGCCCATTTCATGATGGTTGATTTATGGGTGCAACTGGCCATACTGTATTGAGTGTTTAGCAGTTTTTGACCAAAAATGACACAAACCCTATTCCCCACCCTTCTTATTCACCTGATCTCGTCCTGAGTGACTTTTTTTTGTTTCCCTGGATGAAAAAAGTCCTCAAAGGGAAACGTTTTGCTGATGTGAAAGAGGTGAAACAAAAAACTGCAAAAGCAATAAAAGGCATCAAAATTGAAGAGTTTAAAAACTGCTTTGAGCAGTGGAAAAAGCATCTCAACATGTATACTGCATCAAATGGAGAGTACTTTGAATGTAATGAAGTTTAAATATGTAAGAATACACAATTTTATATATAAATTCCATTTTGGGGGTTCTCCTCATATATGATAACTGCAATACAGAGGAAAAGAGTTAGCAGACTATAATGGTATAAGATTTTAACATTTCATTTGAAGTGGTAAATTATTAACTCCAAGGGGGCTGTGAAATAATTGGTATGTGTATTATGTATATTATAATACCTAGAGTGAGCATGAGAGAACACCAAGTACAACATAAAAATTAAAACTAAAATCTAAAATTTTTAAAAATAATTCAAAAGAAAGTAGAAAAGGGAGAAATAAATACAAAACCCAAAAATGCAAAGGAAAAAAAAAGCCAGATACAGTGATTCATGCCTGTAATTCCAGCATTTTGGGAGGCCAAGGCAAGAGAACTGCCTGAGCCCAGGAGTTCAAGACCATCCTGGGCAACACAGCAAGACTTTGTCACTATAAAAAAATTTTTTTAATTAGCCAGCCTTGGCAGTACATGCTTGTAGTCCCAGCTACTCAGGAGGCTGAGGCAGAAAGGCCTGAGCCCAGGAGGTCGAGACTGTGGTGAGCCATGATTGTGCCACTGCACTCTGGCCTGGGCAACAGATTAAGACCCCAACTCAAAAAACAACAAAAACAAACAACAAGAAGTTTCTATACAACAACAAAAAACAAAGAAAAAACGGAGGGGACAAACAGCCAACGAATAACAAAATGGTAGATGTGACTCAAGCCAAAACAATAATTATATTAAGTTTAAATGGTATAAACACACCAATTAAATGACAGAGATTATTATATTGGATTAAAATAAAAATACAAACCCAACAATATACTGTTAACAGATCATGACTTTAAATACATACTATAACAAATAGAACATAATATATAATAGAATAGAATGAAAATAAAAGGATGGAAACATACCCCAAACATACTCATACCATCGAAACACTAATCAAGAGAAAACTGGAATGTCTATATTAAAATCAGATAAAACAGACTAGAAAAGAAGAAATAAAGACAGTGATAAAAGACAAATTACATAATGATAAGACAGTCAATTCTCAAAGAAGAGATAATAATCCTAAATGTATATGCACCTAACAACAGATCTTCAAAATACATGAAGCCAAAACTGATAATACTGAAAGGAAATAGACAAATCCACAATGATACTTGGAGACTTCAATGCTTTTCCTCTCAATAATAAATAGAACAAGTAGAACAGAAAATAAGCAAGGATATAAAAGACTTTAACTGTCAACCACCTTGACCTAACTGACATTTACAGAACACTCCATCCAACTAGAGCAGAACACATGCTCTTTTAGTGCACATGGAACATTCACTAAGATAGACCACATCTGGGTCATGGAACAAATCTTAACAAGTTTCTAAGAAATGAAGTCATACAAAGTATGTTCTGACCATGACAGAATTGCTGAAAAATCCCCCAAATATTTGAACTTAAACAAAAATTTCTAAATCACATATGAGTCAAAGATAAAGGAAATTTTCAAAGAAAATAAAAAAATATTTTCATAAAATAAAAACATAACATAGCAAAATCTGTGGAATTCAGCTAATGTAGTATGTATGGAGATATGACAATATTAAATGTTTTTTTTTTAATCTTTCAAACCAAAGATAAAACTTTTCTCCTTAAGAAATTAGAAAAAGAAGAGCAAAATCAAAGTAGAGCATAAATCAAAGAAATTGAAAAGAGAAATAGAGAAAACCAATAAAGCCAAAAGCTTCCTTTTTGAAAATATTAATAAAATCGATAAACTTCTAGTTCATCTGTCCAAGTAAAACAGAGAGAAAATATAATTTGTCAATATCAGGAATAAAAGAGGTGACATCATTATAGATCCTACATTAAAAGGAAAATAAAGAAATATTACAAACAATGTTTGCACATAAATCAGACAACTTAAGTGAAATAATTATTTGAAAGGCATAGACACCCAAAGTTTGTTCAGGAAGAAACACACAAAAAAGATATCATTATTTACCTTATTATATGTTTGATTTGTAGTAAGATACTACTTTCCAGGGTAATGTTCAAAGCACTTGTTAGGTACTGATTGAATTCCTCAAAGAACATTTCATTCCCTTCTTCATACTTTCCATAGTTCTTTGAGTACTCTTTTTGAATGCAGTGATTGGTCAAATGGCAGGTTTTGTCTTGGAAATTATCAACATGATATGGTTCTGACGCAGTTCGAAGCACACCCTCTCTATAGAGGTAGATATTATACTGATGATCCACCAAGACCCAGCTTCTGCAATTCAATAAAAACACTATTTTACTTGAGTCATCCAAAGTTTCTAAACATTATATATATCAGTCCCCACATCTTGATTTATTTTGGAGTATGTGGGGGAGCATTAGGGAAGGAGGTAGTTTCCGAAATTATATGAGGCAAATCATGGTTTAGCTGAGATAGTGGGTTATCACTTCAGTAAGGCAAGCAAATGTTTCATCATTAAAAAGTAGATTTTGATCTATTCAAAAGATATAGGTTTTGGGGGTTTTTGTGAGTAGGAGTCTTACTCTGTCACCCAGGCTGAAGTGCAGTGGCATGCTCATGGCCACCGCAGCCTCAACCACATGGGTTCAGGAGATCCTTCCTCCTCAGCCTTCCAGGTGGCTGGAACCACAGGTGCACACTGCCATGCCTGGTTAATTTTTTGATTTATTGTAGAGATGAGGTCTCACCAAGTTGCCCAGGCTGGTCTTGAACCCGTGGGCTCAGACAATTCTCTTGCCTCAGCCTCCCAAAGTGCTGGGATTACAGGCATAAGCCACCATGCCCAGACGAAGATATAGCATTTTGAAAAGATTTAGATGGGCTTTTTTTTTTTTTTTTTTAGTTGGAATCTCACTCTGTCACCCAGGCTGGAGTGCAGTGGCATGCTTACGTCCACCACAGCCTTGACCTGCTGGGCTCAGGTGATCCTTCCACCTCAGCCTTCTAAGTAGCTGGAACCACAGACATGAACCACCATGCCTGGCTAATTTTATGATTTACTGTAGAGACAAGGTCTCACCATGTTGCTCTGGCTGGTCTCGAAACCCTGAGCTCAGGTAATCCTCTCACCTCTGCCTCCCAAAGTGCTGGGATTCAGGCGTGAGCCACCACGCCTGGCTTTGGGTTTGTTTTTAACCTAAGAAACCTCCATTTGCCCTGTTTTCTCTTTTAGTAATCTTAAGAGTATGAGTGTTCACCTTGAAGATGATCTGACATAGGAGTGATGTTCAAGAAGCAGCAAGTCATTATGAAGCAATCAAAGAGACAAAGAGTTTTCCATGAGATGACAGCAAGGCTATGGGCAAATTAAGGATACAGGGCTATTTAGCTTTAGAAAGCACCACACAGCCTCTTTCTCCATACCAAGTCCTTTGCTCAGAAATTAAAATCCAAAAACCTGAGGTGCGTTCATGAAATCCATAAAGAGTGAGACACAAATAAGTGGGGACAAAATATTTAGCAGGGTCACACAATCTGCTGTGTCTGAATTGTGTGTGTTCTATGGACATCTCTCTCTTATTGCATAAGCAAGACCCATATATTTATATTCTTCTCTTTAAATCCAAAAATCATTTTCATAAAAGAATTTTTTTAAAGAAAAATCCATAATCTTAGTGACATTTTGTAGACAGAAAAATGAAATATTGAAAGCAAAACAGAAAATTAGGTACAAAAGCTCAGTTCCATTCAGCTGCACTCAATTTTGGTAATATGCCAAACATGGCCATGTCCCATATCCCATGTCCCCCTCCTCACCATACACCATAATATTTTTTTTCAAGTGAATAAAAACAAAAGCTATGGACACCAACTCATTACCGAATGTCAAACTTGCGATGACCTGGCTCAAGAAGCAGAGGGTGCTCAAGATATTTCTGGATCACGTGTACCTGGCCCTGGTTGTCTATGAAATCAAGAAGCTCTGAAGCCTCCGAGGAGATGAGAATGCCTTCACCTAACAGGGCAAGAGGAAATAGAAATGAGTCCAGTTCAAACCATGAGGAAAAGCTCTCTGTAAGACCAGAAGGGAAATACTGACAGAAAAACAAGCAAACAAACAAACCCAGGAGGCGTTTATTGTCCTACTCACTGTTTTATTTCTCCCTCCTTTCCCTCCTCCGATCTCTTACACTTTCCCCTCTCCTCACAAGAGCACACAGAGTTATCCAACTAACGCGTTCTCTATATGGGACTGTCAATACTATTTTGGCAGGTTACCACCATAAAACTTCAATTTTACAGATATTCAAAGTGTTTGAGCACTCTAAAAAAACACCACTACCACTGGTCACTGGCTATCACGATAAAGACAGCCTATGACTAGCAAATTCATTCCCAACACTATGTCTCATAGAAACACCAGGAAGGTTAAGGCATAGAGACAAATGTGCAATTATGTTCCCTACAGCACTGTAATGGAAAAACTGGATACATTTAACATTAATTACATAAATGGTATCATCCTTTCATTAACAGCTTAATTGAGATGCAACTTATATACCATAAAATTCACCCTTTTAAAGCACATAATTCAGTAGCTTTTTTTAGTATATTCAGAAGTTTTGCAACCATCTCTACAGTCTAATTTTAGAATAGTTTCATCGCTGCCCCAAAAAACTCTGTACCATTAGCAGTCACTCCCAATTCCATCCTCATTCCAGCCCCTGACAACCACAAATCTACTTTCTGTCTCTATTTATAAAGTTGCCTCCAGGCATTTCATATCAATGGAGTCACACAGCACATGGCCTTTGGTGTCTGGCTAACTTCACATAGCACGAAGTTTTCAAGATTCATCCATTTTGTGGCATGTATCAGTACTTCATTCCTTTCTAAGGCAGAAGAGAATTCCATTGTATGGATATACCACATTTTGTTCATTCATTCATCATGATGGATTGTTTTCCATTTGGATTGTTTCCATTGTCATCTGACTCTTATGAATCATGCTGCTATAAGATTTGCATATACGTTTTTGTGGACAGGTATTTTCAATTCCCTTGGAGATACAAGAGGAGACCCAAGAAAACCCAGAATTTATTAAAATGTGTATTTATTCTTACATGTTTACACTTCAGTAACCTTCAAAGTACTCTCCGTTTAATGCAATACACCTATCAAGGGATCCTCCCACTTCAACTCCCTGAGTAGCTGGGACTAAAGGCACACATCACCACAGTCAACTAATTTTTTAATTTTTTTGTAGACATGAGATCTCGCTATGCTGACCAGGCTGGTCTCAAACTCCTGGGCTCAAGTTTTTGAATTTGTCAATTTTGATGCCCTTTACTGCTACTATTTTTTTGTTTTACCTCTTTCACATCAGCAAAACATTTTTCCCTTTGAGAACTTTTTTCATCCTGGGAAACAAAAAAAAAGTTGCTTGGGGCGAGATTGGGTGAATAGGGAAGGTGGAGCATGGGAGTCATGTTGTTTGGGGCCAAAAACTGCTGAACACTCAACATGGTGGGGGTAGGCACGTTGTCATGGTGGAAGAATCAGTCACCCGCTTGCTACACCTCTACAACTCAGGATGTTTCTTCTGCAAACCGTGATGCAACCTTCTTAAAACTTCTAGATGAAAAACTTTGGTTGACCATTTGATCCAGAGGAACAAATTCCAAGTGTACTACAAGGGATTTGCCCTTCAAAAGATAATTCCAGTTTTTGGGGATCCCCCTGGTATACCTAGGAGCAATAGCTAAATCATATGGTAACTCTATGTTTAACTTTTTAAGGAACTATCAAACTATTTTCTACTGGCTGCACCATTTTACATTCCCACCAGTAAAGCTCAAGAGTTCCAATTCCTTTTTAAATTTTTTTTGGTTTTGCTTTTTGTTTGTTTTTTGAGTCAGGGTCTCACTCTATCACCCAGGCTGGAGTGCGGCAGCATGAGCATAGCTTACTGCAGCCTGATCTGCTGGGCTCAAGAGATCCTCCCACTTCAACTCCCTGAGTAGCTGGGACTAAAGGCACACATCACCACAGTCAACTAATTTTTAAATTTTTTTGTAGACATGAGATCTCGCTATGTTGCCCAGGTTGGTCTCAAATTCCTGGGCTCAAGCAATCCTCCTGCCTCAGCCTCCTAAAGTGCTGAGATCACGGGGTGACCCATTGTGCCCATCAAGGGTTCCAATTTATCACATCCTCACAAACATTTCTCATCAGTCTTCTTGATTATAGCCATTCTTATGGGTATGAAGCAGTATGTGGTTTCAACTTGCATTAGCTAAATAATTAATAATGTTGAACATGTTTTCAAGTGCTTACTGGCTATTTGTATATCTTTTCTGAAGAAATGTCTGTAACTTCTTTCACAACCATTTTATAATGTTCAGCATACAGAGCCTGTACATGTCTTATTAATTTTATAACTAAGCATCTCATTTTCTCTGGGATGTTTGTGGTATTGTGTTTTCAATTTTGGTTTTCAAATGTTCATTGCTGGTATATAAAAATGTAACTGTCCAGGTACAGTATCTCACACTTATGATCCCAACAATTTAGGAAGCTAAGGTGGGAGGAATGCTTGAGGCCAGGAGTTTGGGACCAGCCTGGGCAACATAGGGAAACTATGTCTCTACAAAAAAATTTCTTAAAAAATAGCCCAGCTGGGAGTGGTGCATGCCTGTGGTCTTGGCTATATGAGAGGTTAGGGTGGGAGGACTGCTTGAGCCCAGGAGTTTGAGGTTGCAGTGAGCTACGATTAAGCCACTGCACTTCAGGGTGACAGAGTGAGGCTTTGTTTCTTAAAAAAAATGCAATTGCTTTTTGTGTGTGGAGCTCATATTCTGTAACACTGTTGACCTCAATTTTCACCTCCAGGACCTTCTCACCTATGCTTTAGATTTACAGTTTATCTCCACTTGGGTCTCAAACTTTCAGTATAAACGAATTCAACTTAGTTCATTAATTTAGTAATCCACCTTTCCTAAAAGTCAACCCTCTGCTCAAGTAACACGTTTCTGTCACTTTTTCCACCATCTGGTTAGCTTCCTGAGCAAGAAGCTGCGCGTCAACTTGGAAACGCCCCCTTCTCTTCTCATACACACATGACTCATCCCTTTTCATCTCTCTTAGGAACCACACTCAGATTTTCTGGTTCTTCTTCATCTCCACTTGCCAATTCTTAAGTTCAGACTGTAATCTCTCTTTCTCTATAGCACCTTGCATAGTACTTCTAGAATCATCATCCTAAAATACCACTTTCCTGCTCATGTCCTGACACCATCTCTATCACCTACTGATGCCTTGCTCTACACAGTCTGCCTCCTTCCCCCCCCACATGCTCCATCTCTATTTTCCTTATTCATTACCTTAGGTAAGTTACTTATTTAAAATTAATACACCTAATGTCAATTGGTTGGAAAAATAATGAAATAAATTTTGGTAATTTTTAAAAACTATCATCATTTTAAAAACATGACATTAAAGAGAAATGAAAAAGTCACTCATAGTCTCATTTCCTAACATAATTAATTTTTTTCATATTACCTTTCTTTCTTTTTTTTTTTTTTTTTGAGTTGGAGTCTCACTCTGTCGCCCAGACTGGAATGCAATGGCCGCTCCCGGCCACCGCAGCCTCGACCTGCTGTGCTCTGGCGATCCTTCTGCCTCAGTCTTCCAAGTAGCTGGAACTACAGGCATGTGCTACCACACCCGGCTAATTTTTTGATTTATTGTAGAGATGAGGTCTCACCAAGTTGCCCAGGTGGGTCACGAACCCCCGGGCTCAGGCAATTCACTCACCTCAGCCTCCCAAAGTGCTGGGATTACAGGCTGAGCCACAGAGCCCGGCCTACCTTTCTTCACATACGGGCAAAGCCTGGTTCAGTCACAGGAACTCATTTTTTATTCTTTTTTTAATTTCATATTCTCTCTCTCTATTTGTGTGTGTGTGTGTGTGTGTGTGTGTGTGTGTGTGTGTGTGTATTTTTTTGAGTTGGCGTCTCACTCACTCTGTGGCCCAGGCTGGAGTGTAGTGGTATGCTCATGGCCACTGCAGCCTCTACCTGCTGGGCTCAGGAGATCCTTCTGTTTCAGCCTTCGAAGAAGCTGGAACCACAAGCATGCACCACCATGCCCAGCTAATTTTTTTAATTTATTATAGAGACACAGTCTCACCAGGTTGCCCAGGCTGGTCTCAAACCCCTGGACTCAGGCAATCCTCTGGTCTCCACTTCCCAAAGTGCTGGGATTACAGGCATGAGCCAGCACACCCGGCCTTCTATTGTCAATATTTTTACTGTTCCTACATAACAGTAATATTCTTAAGTTAGTGGCTGAAAAAATTCCATTGTGTAGATGTTTTAAAAAATTACACATTTGTTTATTGATTGCCAGACAGTGAGGTTGTTTCTAGATAATATTTTGCTATTACAGATAACACAGTAGTAAATGTCTTTGCTGTAGACCACTCTTGTTTCTTTTTAAATATATCTTTGGAGTAAATTTTCAAAAATGAGATTACCGGGCCGAGTGATACAAACCCTTCATGGCTCTTGGTCTGTATCATACTATTGCTTTTTAAAAGGCTGTGAACTATCACTCACAGGGAGCAGTTCACCATTAACTTGTAGCAATGGTATCACCAAAAGTTTTTGTCTTTTTATTTTGTAGGCATAAAATCATACATAAAATTCAATTTTATTTTATAAGTTTTAGATATCGGTGTAGTAGGTTTCCATGTGTTTGTTAACTGTATTTCTTACATCACTTATTTGTTCATATCCTCACTAACTAAACATGAAAAAATATGAAGGCACTTCTGAGATCTTTAAGGAACTTCAAGGTCAGTCTTTATTTATTCTTTGTTCCCATCTCAATTTTCAGCTTGTCTGTAATAGATGCAACAGTAGCCTTCTTCCCCACTAGACTGTGAGTCCACGAAGGCAAGAGATCACATCTGTCGTACTTATTCTTGGATCTCCAAACACTCATTACTTCATTCATTACATACACGGAACCTCCGTTGGGGGCCAGGTGCTGTCCTGGCACAGGGACGACAGTGCTGAGCACAAATGCAACATGGCCCAACTTTGCTTTAGTAGACTCTCTGCTGTGTTATGCATAGACTCTGGAGAATGGCTAAGAACAGGACAGGGAACAATGCTCCAGGTGAAGGTAGCTAGGGTCAGAGATGGGCCTAGAGTCAGAGATGGACATGAGGAACAGTGGCTTCACTATGGATGTAGTTTGAAAGTTGAGTCATCCATACCAAGCATGTAGTAGGTACTAAATAAACACTTGTTTAACAAGCATAAAAGCCATTCATTCATCCTATTGGTTTCATTTTGTAGTTCCCAAACAAAACAAATATATACCACTTATTTCCTCAACTCCTAAAGCAAAAATTCTTTGTTTGACATTTTATTCTCTCTTTATTTCCCTCTGCTGCTTGGTGTCCCTCTAAGTCTTGTCTTGGTGAGGATCCAGGAACCACCCAGGTGTCCTCAAAATGGCCATTGTGACTCCAAGTCCAAAACCACAGGAGGAATCTGGAATATCATGCATGTCTATTTTCTCTTCCAATTCCCCCATCTACCATTAAAAGTAAACTAGGGGATAGGAATTGAGAAAAGCTAACAAGAGGAGAGAAAGAGTAGGTGGGGTACCTGGCTTCTGGCAAGAGTCCAACTCTTCCACTTTGAGGAGATTCCAGGTGATACCTTTCTGTCTTACGGTTGGTGGAAAAGAAGGTAAGGCCCACTGGACTCAGAATAGAAATGAGTACCAATGGGCTGGACAGGGTGTCTCACGCCTGTAATCCCAACCCTTTGGGAGGCTGAGGTGGGAGGATTGCTTGATCCGAGGAGTTTGAGATCAGCCTGGGCAACAAGACTTCATACCAAAAAAATAATGTTTAAAAAAAGAAATGAGGCCGGACTCGTGGCTCAGCCTGTAATCCCAGTGCTTTGGGAGGCTGAGGTGAGTGAACTGCCTGAGCCTGCAGGTTCGAGACCCGCCTGGGCAACTTGGCAAGACCTCATCTCAACAATAAATCAAAAAAATTAGCTGGGCGTGGTAGCGTGCGCCTGTAGTTCCAGTTACTTGGAAGGCTGAGGCGAAAGGATCGCCGGAGCCCAGCAGGTTGAGGCTGCGGTGGCCGGGAGCGTGCCACTGCACTCCAGTCTGGGCGACGGGGTGAGACTTCAACTCAAAAAAAAAAAAGGAATGAGTACCAATGGCCAGATGGCCTTCCAAGACAATAAAAGAACTAAGTTCAGAATGGAATGGCTTTAAAAAGAGCGTATGATGATAGTCATAGAGAGGCCGTTTATGTGCTCAATACATTAGGAACTGCCTCTATTTTAAGCCTGAGTTAATATTATAAACTTCAGTCCCTTTTAGGCATTCATTCCACACATATTTATTGAATGCCTATGAGAAAGGGGACAAGGATAAACAAGATAGAATGCCTGTGAGGACCTCACAGTATGATGGGGAAGATGGAAGGGTAAACAAGCATGAGTAACATAGTGCTAGGAAGGGGTTAATGCAAGGAGAAAATAAAGCAGGAGAAGGAAAAAGAAAGCAATGGGCATGGAGGCTATTTTAGATTAGAAAAGCCTTCTCTGAGGAGGCAACATCTGAGCTGAGAGAAACAGAAAATAATCCATGGAAGGTCATTCTAGGTACAGAGACAAATTTAGGGTATTTGAGAGACTAGGCAGTCTTTGTGGCTCCACTGCAGTGAGCAGAGCTGAGAACAGAAGGAGGTGAGATCAGAGACATGGCAAATGTCAAATGGTACAGGATACCATTAGGAAATCAGAGTTTATTCTAATTGCATTGGGAAGCCAGCTGGTAAGTCTTGAGCCGGGAGTAACATGATCAGATTAATGTTTTTAAAACATCACTGTCTGGGAGAAGGAGAACCAACTGTGAGCAGATGCTGCAATCACACAGACTGGAGATAACGGGGGCTTTGATTCAGAGGGGGAGCAGAAAAAATATTCTATTCAGAATATGTTTTGAAGGTAGAGCTAGCAAGACTGGCTTAAGCATTAGGTGCAGATTGTAAGAGCAGACAAGGATGAGCCCTAGGTTTTGGGCTTCAGGGTCTGAGTGAATGGTGGGATCACAAACTAAGTGACTGGCTTGAAAGAGGAGTGGGCTGGGGTGGGCCAAGTTGGGAAGCAAACGAAGAATTCTGTATCAGACACGTTCAGTCTGACAAGACTTTTAGAGATGGCAAGTGTGTAATTGGACCTTGAGCGTAAAGGGAAAGACCCACATTTGGAAGGCATCAGTGCATAGGTGGGTATTTAAGACTACGAAAATAGATGTGGTTTCTACCCTGGATAATTCAGATGAGAATAGTCATTTATCTACATACATCATTAAAATTAATTGTACCACTTAAAGCATGACAGGAACCTATAAGGAACAGAGACAACAATGCCAACTCGCCTTTAGCCCCAGCTGATGACTTTGCAATCCAAACGTTGCCCTCTCCATCGTCTTTCTTTCTGTTATAAGAAGCCAGGAAGAATTCTCGTTCATCTGTCCTGGTGTTATTGACTGGTGGCTGGATTCCATTCTGTGCTGGAGCAACTGGGGTCTTGAGATTAGTTGGATAAATCACATAGGACTCAGGGAACCACGTGTAGGACTCAGCCAGTTCTGGGCTTGTCTTGATTAGCCTGGCAGATGACAGAAGAGGGTCAGTCTCTTTTCTTAGCACACTCTGTCACTCCCTTCAGAGAGGCCACTGCTTTTCCCCAGAGTGTTTCAGGGAGGCAAGGCATGACCCAGTCTCCTTCTAACCCTTTTATTTGCTCTTGGCTTCCCTGGACAGACCTCTAATGCACTATGGGACAGCACATAGCTGTTAGATAAAACTTTAAAGGCACTCCCCATTAATTCAAAACCCAGAACTGCCATTGGTTCACAGACTGGGTTTTGTAGGTGAATCTTAACACAAGCTTGACACAAACAGTTCTGTTCTGGACAAAAGAGGGAGCACAGCTTGGGGGGCCTGCACATGTCTGGGGGTAGGTACCTCCCTGGCTCTGATCCCTGGGGATAAAGGGTAAATTTAGAATTAAGACTTGTTTGTTTGTTTTTTTAAGTGCATCTGTGAGGAAACTCAGCTTGACGTTATCCTGAGCCTATACCTTTCCAACAAATAAGCTGTGGTTGAGCCAGACCCACACTAAATAATGAACTGAGGAATGGAGGAAAAGTGAATTAGCAAAAATACTATCTTGGCCCAATTCTCTGAGAGAGAAAAGACTACTTAGGAAACTAAATTCTCCAAAGACTTTTTTTTTTTTAGTCCTTCATTCTTGCTTTTAGCTCAGCCTTGGCTTCAGTGACAGAAAAAAGAAGGAATCTTTCTTTTAATGGGACACAGAACAGTAGTGGACATAATGAAGCCTATCTCCCGCTCCCAAAATAACACAACACCACCAAAGATAAAGGCAGACCCTGGGCAAGGCACACAACAAACACAAAGGCTTCTCAAGGGCTTCTTACTGCATCTACTCTCCAGCTTCCCACCCCACCCTCCCAGCTAAGGACATTAACATCTCAAAAATGAGGAACTGGGTCACAGATAAGTAACCTCCCAAGAGCATAAAGATAGTAAGTACCAGGCAGGATGCAAACCCCAAACCCCAATTCTTAACTCTAAACTTACCCTTTATCCCCAGGGATCAGAACCAGGGAGGAACCTACCCACAGACATGTGCAGGCCCCCCAAGCTGTGCTCCCTCTTTTGTCCAGAACAGAACTGTTTGTGTCAAGCTTGTGTTAAGATTTACCTACAAAAACCAGTCTGTGAACCAATGGCAGAAATAATTAAAATAAATGTTAGACTGGGATGAAAAATAAAGCTATTTTAAAGTCAAAGGCAGCCTGGCATGGTGGTTCATGCCTGCAACCCTAGCAATTTGGGAAGCTGAAGTCGGAGGATTGCTTGAGCCCAGGAGTTTGAGACCAGCCTAGGCAACACAACTAGATCTAGTCTCTACCAAAAAAATCCAAAAATTAGCCAGGTGTGGTGGTGCCTGTAGTTCCAACTACTCAGAAGGCTGAGGCAGGAGGGCTGCCTGAGCCCAGGAGGTCAAGGCTGCAGTGAGCTGTAATTGTGCCACTGCACCTCAGCCTGGGCAACAGAGTGAGACCTTGCATCAAAAAAATAAAAAATAAATTAAATAAAACAAAAAAACCTCTAATGCACTGTAAAACATTTTTTTATTAAGCATGATTTTTTTTGGAGGGGAGAGGGTAGGATAACACTTCACTTCACTCTTGTACTGCAGTGTGCACATCAGGCCCATGTGTCATTTCTAGTATCACACACAAACACATCATTATTCTATTAAGGGACAATTGAGTGATTCAGTCCAAGTGGTTTCTTTCTGAGCACTGATGAAACATTATGATGTGCTTACTATGCAGAGACCATGAGTTACAATGCTAGCTAGCTATGTACATCAACGGAGGTGAAATATGATTATTTTTCTAGTTAAAAAAATAAGAATGGATAAATTTTAATGCAAAGAAAGACTACTGATGTAGAACTGAGTAGGGACACAGAAGTTAGAACTACAACCAGGACAGTAAGAAAACAAAAAAAAAAAAACTGGGACCGGGCACGGTGGCTCATGCCTATAATCCCAGTACTTTGGGAGGCTGAGGTGAGAGGACTGTCTGAGCCCACAGGTTCAAGACCAGCCTGGGCAACTTGGCGAGACCTCATCTCTACAATAAATCAAGAAAAATTAGCTGGGCATGATAGTGCATGCCTGTAGTTCCAGCTACTTGGAAGGCTGAGGTGGAAGGATCTCCTGAGCCCAGCGAGGCTGCAGTGACCATGAGTGTGCCACTGTACTCCAGCCTGGGTGACAGGTGAGACTCTGACTCAAAAAAAAGAACTGGAAGTAGGCATGTCACAGATTTACAAAGAAAGACAGCTGAAGTACGCTGTGGCAAAGGAAAGTGAAAAAGCAGTTTGTCTTTCAAAAAATTCCTCAAAAGGAGATATTTGCAGCAAATACAGCATAATTTTTTTTTTTTTGTCAGAGTCTCACTCTGGAACACAGGGGCATGAACATAGCTCACCGCAGCTTCCACCTCCTGGGGATTCGAGTGATTCTCCTGCCTCGGTCTCCTGAGTATCAACATGTTCAGCTAATTTTTGGACTTTTTGTGTAGAGACAAGATCTTGCTATGCTGCCCATGCTGGTCTTGAACTCCTAGGCTCACATAGTCCTCTTACCTTGGTTGCTCAAAATGCTGGCATTACAGGCATGAGTCACCACACCTGGCCCATAATAAATTTAATAAACATTTTCCTCTCAACGGTCAAAAGAGAATCATTGAATTAACTGTCTGAAATCAAAATTAAATATCCAACAAAAGATATTAAAGCAAATTTGTAACAGGATATGAGCTTATAACTTTGGTCAACTATAAAATGGTTTGTATTCCTACACAAAAAGAAAACCATTCCAGGTGCAAAAATAGTAAAAGAAACTATTTTAAGGAAAAGGCTTTAAAAGATATTTTACAAAAGTAAACAATCTTCAGTTATGTCTCAATTGCCCACAGACTATGAAACCTTTCTAACACTATCAAAGACTAACTCAAAATTTGGAAAAACATGAAGTATTTTTCTTTAGCTTCAGATGAATTGTGCAACATAAGAGATGTGCCCAATTCAGACTTTGGGGATGTTTTGTCTCAAAGAATTTCCAAATATATGAAAAAATGTCATCAAATTGCTGTTAAAAAAAAAAGAAATCAAACTCCTGGTGTTGATATTTTTGAGTCTCATATCTGTCGAAGAATTTCTCCTACATGTAAAAAATTACCTTCTATCATGACAAACAAGACTTTAGCTAAGTTATATTAAAATATGGATTTACTAAGACTTTAATGGTGTTTCCTTTATTACTTCATCCTACTGTATAATACATCTTAGAAACGTGCTTCACTGCACTGTATGATACTTATTGAAACAACCATTTGTGCTCAGTTTCTGAAGCAGACTATGAAAATGTCATGGATACAGTTGTTGAAATAGTTTTGTAGGTACATACTATTGCAAATGCTATAATGATTTGCCAGTTCATGGAACTGTTGAAAGAAACAGAAGACAATGAATTTAATGATACTGTGTTCTTTGCCAGCAGTCACTGATTGAGAGATGGGAGAGCATTATAAATATTTACTTTGTAACTCCGATTCCAATTTTCTTGAAAATAAAAGGAATGTCTGTCAAATTCATCATTTGACAATTTATTATTTCATTCAATAATCAAAGACAAAAAAAAAATGGCATTGCTAATTACATTTTCTCACCTATACCTAGGCTTCATGAGGACAAGCTAAATGTAAAGCTCCAAGGAAGGCAAAAGAAGACCTTATTTATTATCTAGCCAAACAGACATAAGAATTTATGTTCCAACTTAATAATATAAGTCTACAATAATGATTTCAAATATTTATATAACATGTCTCAGCATGCTGAAGATTTTAATTTTAATAGACAACATTAAGAAAACTGGCTACAAAAACTAAAAAAAATCGGAAGAACATTTTGTTGCTATTGATAGAGTTACCTATCAATATGTCCACTATCTCTTTCTTTGAATTTGATATTAATAACACTGAGTTGACACAAGAGTTGGTGAATTTATCTAATTGGACAGACACAGTTTAGAAAATGATATGCTTTTGCTTCATAGCCAAATCCATTCTTCTATAAAAGATGAACTAGATTGTCAATGAGTGTTTGAATGTCAAAGAAAATAGATTTTTTGGAGCGCTTAAAGTTACTGAAAAACTTTTATTCATATGGAAACAACTTGGGTATGAAAATCTACTTCTTCAACCACCCATTTCTATGAAATTTCAATTCAGATCAAGGGATTCCAATGGAAATTTAGTGTTTGAATTAGGATGTACTACAACTATAAAACTCACATCAGATTCTGAAGACTCAAAATGAAGAAAAAGTAAAATATCCTATTAATAGCTTTTTATATTAGTTACATATCAACATGACAACATTTAAAATTTATTTTGTTAAACGAAATAGATTATGATTTAATTGCACCTGTTTCTTTGCACATATTTTAATGTGGCTACTAGGAAGTTTCAAGTTGCACGTGTGATTAGCATTCTATTTCTTTTATTTATTTATTTTTTTTGAGTCAGAGTCTCACTCTGTTGCCCAGACTGGAGTGTGGTGGCATGCTCACTGTCACCGTTGCCCCGACCTGCTGGGCTCAGGTGATCCTTCTACCTCAGCCTTCCAAGCAGCTACAGGCATGCACCATCAGGCCTGGTTAATTTTTCTTGATTTGTTGTAGAGATGAGGTCTCGCCAAGTTGCCCAGGCTGGTCTCGAACCCGTAGGCTCAGGACGTCCTCTCACCTTGGCCTCCCAAAGTGCTAGAATTATAGGAGTAAGCCACCACGCCTGGCCTAGCATCCTATTTCTGTTGGACAGTGTTGATCTGTATGATAATCCTAGTTGGAAGCCCTAATTTCCTGTACAGAACCAAGGCCAGGCTCTGCAGGAAGTCCTCTACATTTGTTCCACCTCCTCGTCAGCCCATTTGGGCAGTAGCCACGGATGTAGATTTACTCACATCTATATGGGAGTAATGCTCAGGAGAGGAAAAGGAAGCTTCCTCTCTATATGTGCCCAGAGAAGAAAAGTTCCTCAGGCCTCTGAGACCAAGGCCTCGGGGCCTTGATGCACTTCTGAAACTCCCTGAAGCACAGGAAGAAGGACTCGGCTGTACATGGGCCAACATAAAACCTCACAGAGGCTGTGGGAAGCCTCCTGAGGGTGCCCAGTCATGATATCCAAGGGGCCCCTAGTTTGGACTTACTAGTTTAACTGTCCTGGTTCAGCAGGAACTACCGTGGCCATGGGCAACCTGGCTGTCCTCTCTGAACGGTCATTTTGTCCTATAAAATGAGGAAGATTACATTTCTAACTCTCTGGAGTCAAGTCATGCAAAACCACGGGAGAGAGACCAATGGACAAAAGGAACTACCATATCCTGGAATTACAACAGCTCCTCACAGGACACATGAGAGAAAGAAGGAAGCTGATGAGGACGATGACAACTTTCAGCCCTCATATGTCAGGTCACCAGTTACAAGGTGCCATCACAGATCACGTTGCACACCTCTGAGGAGCAAAGAGTAGGCACTGTCACCATCATCCATCCCCATCTTACAGATGGACACTGGAATTCAGAATGTCCAAGTCACAGACATCTACTGTGACCTGGTCATGACCTGTGGTCACTCTGCCTCACTATAACTGCTAAATATGCAAATATGGAGACCACTATTCTTTTTTTTTTTGAGTCTCATTCTGTCATCCAAACTGGAGGGCAGTGGCACACTCTTGGCCACTGCAATCTCAACCTGCTGGGCTCAGGCAATCCTTCCACCTCAGCCTTCCAAGTAGCTAGAATTACAGGCATGTACCACCATGCCTGGCTAATTTTTTTTTCTGATTTATTGTAGAGATGAGGTCGCGCCAAGTTTCCCCGGCTCGTCTCGAACCTGCAGGCTCAGGCAATCCTCTCACCTTGGCCTCCCAAAGTGCTGGGATTATAAGCGTCAGCCACCACACCCAGTCAAAGACCACTATTCTTTACAGCATCCTCTGCTTTCTATTTATAAAAGCAATCTTCTACCTTTATCCTTAAGGAGGAAAAATCATAGTAGAAAAGATTAAATACACATTTTATAAAAATTTTTAGATGAATAATCTGGATAAACATGTCCCACTTCTGATTCTATTGAAACAGTCATCTGCATTCTAAATATATACATATGTAACAAGAAGACTTCAGGAGTGGGTGAAGAGTCACGAAAATCCCTCACAGAGAGGAGTGGGTGCATAAGGTACCAGGGCCAGCGAGTGTGAACAAAAAGTGGAAATGTTCCTGTGAACACTCGATCTAGTAGTAGCTCTAGCCCAGAAAGAAAGGTTAATGGGAAAGAGAATTTTGCATTGAGTCCTATCTTCCAGTGCCTTCTTACCTTACTGATCTGACGGCTACATAGGCATGTTCACTAGTTATCATGGAAATAATACTGAAGACCTACTATAACCCTGACTGTAGAGGCCATACCCAGTGTCTTCCTACTGAAATGACGACAATAATAGCAATGCCAACCATAATACTAGTAATTATAATAAGGAGAGCTTTCACTTACAGAGTGCAAACCATAGACAGGTATTAATCGAAACCTTTACCTAAATGAATTCAATTAACCCTCATAACAACCCCGAGGTAGTTACAATTAGTATCCCCATCTTACAGAGCAGAAAATTAAGGCACAAATATTCATTATGTACCAGGCTACTGTGCTACAAACACTTTAATTTAATCCTTATAACAGCCTTCCGAGGGAGGTCCTGAGGCTTAGGGATAAGGAGATTTGCCCAGGCTAGTAAGAAGAGCTGGAGTTAAAACCCAAACTTTTGACCCTAGATTTTAATCACTGTATAATAGTGTCTCCTTCTACTTCATGACACTCTTGAGATACCTAGCTATAATCCAGCTGCTCACAGGCAGGCAATGGCATGGATGCTGTTATACCTGTCCAGATATCCTGAGGAACCCTTACGGCTGTGAGAGACAGTTGCTAAGGGTTTACACACATCGTTCTTCAGGGCCCAGCCAGAAATACCTTGGAAATGAAGGCCTCTACCACTCTCCACAGCCAATGGCTGACTGAGACTAGTCCCCTTGCCTCCAGATGCACAACTCTGAGGTGTCATTCACCCCAGGAGCTCCATGGGATCGGGCTGAGGCAAGACTTCAGCTGAAACCAACTCTTTGCTGGGTTCTACCCCATCCTGCCCTTGCTTCCTGATGGGTTTCCCTTGAGAGCAACTTCCCCAAGAAATCACTCACACAAGAAACCCTGAGTCAGTCTCTGTATCTGAGGAACCTCCCCTAAGAAACAGACAGGCTTTACCACACAGTATGTTCTGGAATGCAATCAAAGCAGCTTAGAAGGAGCTTCAGACTGATATTTATGGGCTTTTAAAATAATAGTACTTTTGCCCTTCAAATCGCCCCCACATTTCTGCTTAAGTGTTTCATTTATGTAAAATATGGAAAACGCAGGTCTTACAGAACACTTACTTCACTAAAGATGCTTTGCGACAGAGTTTGTCAGCCCCCCTGTAGTAATTCACCAACTGCACCAGCCCGGGCTCATGACCTAGGAAGGAAAGAGGAGGCTCAGAAGGGGAACATGACAGGTGGGGAACAGCAATGTCAGCACCAGCACGCGGGAGAGAGAACAGCTGTGTCACGCCCAGCTTTTCTTTCTCTCATTTCAGGACTGATCATAGAAAATGGAACCATTTGTTTCTCTGTTCCCTTTCCCCAAGGCCCCTCTTTCTCTCTGTCTCCCAATGGTAGCTCTTACTCTCCCCACAGTTTCATCAACAACGGGGGTTTACCAGAGACCACTGCTACCTTTGTCTTTTCTTGTTAGGGTAGAATGTATTCAGGGTATTTTCCATTTCACTTCTCTCTGATGCACATAATGGTCTCTCTTGGCTTCACACATACAAACTTGTAATATCCGTACCATAAGGCCACTTTAACAGCCCCACCCTGCCTTCCTGCAGCCACCAAGAAGGCAGTGGAACTATAATGCTGCTGGTCACAAGCATGTCCACCTCTGCAATCCTCTCGGAGAGCCACTAGAAGGTGAAGGAAGTGGTGGAGAAGCCAAGTCTATAAAATCAGAAGCCCTGAGAACTTTCTTCTGTACATCATCCCATAGGAATATTCATTTTCAGCAGTTCTTATGACATGCCCCTTTCACCATAAAATTAGAGCAGAAAGGATACAAGGAAAAACAAATTTTTATTTACAATAGAAAATGTTTTGTTTACAATCCCAATAAAAGGCACTGCATTTCCAGTAACAGAAATCTGGCTGGGCATGGTGGCTCATGACTGCAACCCTAGCACTTTGGGAGGATGAAGCAGGAGCATCACTTGAGCTTAGGAGTTCGAAACAAGCTTGGAAAACATAGTGAAAACCTGTCTCTATAAAAAATAAAAATAAAAGGATCGGCCAGTTGTGGTGGAGCACACATGGAGTCCCAACTACTCAGGAAGCTGAGGCAGGAGGATCACTTGAGCCCAGCAGTTCAAGGCTGCAATGAACTATGATCACACCATCGCACTCCCGCCTAGGTGACAGAGCAAGGCCCTGTCTCAAAAACAACAACAACAAAAAACACCAAAAACAAAGTAAGACCAAATAAAGGAGTTTTGAGTTGAAGATGACAGAGGTAAGAGTAATTCATCTGAGAATGGCATACAATCAAATGAAAAGTTTCAAGTAAGCATTAACTGGCTCTCACTGGCTCCCTGGGGCAGACAGACCTGACTGCCACCTGAACTGCCTACCTCCTTATCCCCAGGGCACCAGCATTCCTGAGCCTTTACCTGGCCCTATAGGCCTTCTCCTTGGGTTTCACACAGTGAACTTTAAGCCTCACGGTAATGGGATATAGCCATTTTTGGTTGTGAGATGTATTTTCTTGCTCATAAAGCCCAACTGTTGCCTGATAATCAGCTGAATGGGTGGCACCTGTCTAGGATTCACGCCCTGTAGGCTTCTGCTTCTCAAGCCTAGGCTTGAGCACCACAGCATTCCCAATCACCCCCGCCCCCACCTGGGTGGAGCCATTTCTGTCTGTTTTTAATGTTAGGATTCTAAGTCTTTAGAGTCAGGCGCTAAGAGGAGAGTAAGTAAGAAAGGAAAATGGACAGTGCAAGGAGGAAATAACTGTTCTTAACTCAAGCAGTTTTTCCTTTTCGTTCAGGAAAGGTTTTCTCTTTGCGGAGGGCTTCCTGAGATAGTTTAACAAAAGTAAATCTCCAGCCACATTCCTCATATTCTGAAATTTCTGAGACTAGAATCAGCCCTTCCATGGAGGCACCATTCTACATCATAAACTTGTATAACAGTGAAAAGTTGTTCCAGGTATTTTAAAGAATTCAGCAAGATTACCCAGCAAAAAACCCTTCATTCCTGAAACCATCACAGTGCTTTACACAGCCCCCACTCAAATGCTCTACTGAGCTCGCCAATGGCCAGTTGATTCCAAATAGCCTATTTTTGGTACTTGCCCATTCAACCTCTGACCACACCTATTTCTAAAGACTGTCTCTTCGCCTGGACATAAACATTGCTCTCCTTGGATTGTCTCCCAAGGCAGAGATGACTCTTCATATCAATTCTCCCCTTCTGTCCTTGGAATACAATTGGCCCCCATCCCTGGTGACTTTGGGCAAGGAACATGACTCCCAGGGTGAGGCTGCACTCCCAGCTGACTGAACAGTCAGGGGAGGCCCTGAGACCACGCTCATGTTCACGGGATGTGAGTTGAACGGATCCTGTCAACTTCTGGATGACATCATTTAAAAAGGGGCCGCTGGTCCTCTCCTTTCTCCTGACCCAGCCTAGCGGCGGGTGTGTGGTTTCGGTGGTGCCGAGCCAGCCTCAACCATATGAATGAAGGTTACTCCCTTGGGGAGAGTAGGGCAGAGACAGAGGGCGAACCCAGTCTTCCCTAAACCGTTATCCAAAGCACCATTGCGAAAACACGTTCTTTGGCGAAACTAAAGAAAGGTCTAAAAACGGACACCCCTTCGCCTTTCCCTGGACTAGGGTCCCTTCTGAAGGTCCTGCTTTTGGAATCCAGAGGCCCTTTCCAAATCCCCTGAACCTTCGGGTGACAATCCTCAGGGGCGTCCAGCCTCCCAGCTCCCCCTCCCGCGCCCACACCAAGCAGTGCAGAGAAGCTGCAAGATGACTCCAGCCGGATGTCAGTCGCGGGCTCTGCGGATCCGCCCGGCCCGCCCGAAGCGGGGACGTCGGGCCGGGGACACGCGCGGCTCAGGTCCCACCCCTGGCGGCCAAGGTTCCCTGGCCTGCAGAGACTGGGGCATTGTCAGGAGGCAGCTGCGACCCCGGGTGGCCGCACCGCGACTGCGGCTCCGAACCCGACTCAGGAGCCGGGAAGGCATGAAAAACGACAGGATGAGATCTTCAAGGAGCCGTTCTGGATCTGCCGGAGAAGCGACGGGGGAGAAGACTGATGACCTTAAACACAAAAGCGCTAGTTCTGGCGCGCCGTGGGAGGAGCGGAGGGCCGCTCCGGCGCGGGGAGGCGGGAAAGGGGAAGGGCTCACCCAGTCTCCCGAAGGGCAGCCGGTTCCTCTCCCCCAGCATCAGGTTGAACCTGGGGTTGTCTCGCCGCAGCCTCTTCCAGTGGCCGGTGGCGAGGAGCAGTCGGGAGACCTCGGCGTAGACGCTGCTGTTCTCGTCGCGCACCACGAAGGTGTACATGGTGCAGGGCCGCGCGCCCGGCCGCGCAGGCAGCCGCCGCAGGGACCGGCCGGCTAGGCGGCGGCTCGACGCGGACCCGCCAGGGCGCCCGCCGCGGCCCGGCCCCTGCGCCCCCGCTGCGCCCCGGCCGCGCCCCCGCGGCGCGCGAGGGAGGGCCCGCCCGCCGCGTCCCCGCCCACCCCGGCGAGGCCCCGCCTCCGCCCGAGATTCCGCGCGGCCCGCCCCGCCGCACGCTGGAGACGGAGCCGCGGGCGCGCGCCCGGGCCGGCTGGGCTGCGGGCGCTCGGGGCCCGCGCGGAGGGCGCGGCTCCGGCGCCGCACCTGCCGCGGGCGGCGGGGCGGGCCTCGGGCCCGCGGCCGCCGCCGGGGTCGGTGCGAGCGCTGGGTCCTTTCCGCGAGGCCCGCTCGGGGACTTCCCGCTGTTTCCCGAGGACGTTTTGTGGGCGGCGACCGAAAGTTCCAAGGCCCCATCCTGGGTCCGAGTGAACATGCGCGTCCCGTCCTCTCTGCTTAACGACTACGGGGAACTCGGAGCGTTCCGGCGGCTGCTGGTTCTGTTTGGGTCGAGGGCGCCTTTCATCTGCTGAGACCCGGGCGGCGCGCGGCCCGGGGGTGACCTCAGACTCCGCTGATGAAAGAGTCTCGAGCAGGCCCCCGGAGCCCTGGACTCCGCTCCCGGCCTCCCATCTACCGGCGCTGGGCCACTCGCTTTCCCCTCTCCGTACTCGACTTCCCCTTCTGAATGATGGGGAAGTGGTTCTTTAAGTCTCTTTGGTTCTGATGGCCCACTCTAACTCTAGTGCTTTATTGGCGCATTTGAGGAGCAGAGAGAGGACAGTGATCATCAGAGTCCCCGCAAACTTCCTACACTCCCTCATAAGGTGCCCGCTTCAGCCGCAGGCTTGCGTCTTTAGAGAAAAAATACCCTAGGGCCTCTCCCTAGTCTGTTCCCCCTGTGCTTGTGGTATTTACCGAGCGTATTGTAAGAGCGTCCTCCTTGCAGTGTGTGCCGGAGTCACGGGGGGGTGAAAGTATTCACCAAGATAGTTATGAATTAAGAAAGGTTAGATTTATTTAAGGGAGGATATGTTGTGACAGGTACAATGGGCAGGACAGCAGCAAGAGTGTCTGCTGTCTGCAAAGAGGCAGAGGCTAAATAGAAACTTTTGTACGATTGTATCGGCCTGCTGGACTCAGGTGATCCTCCCACCTCAGTCTTCCAAGTAGCTGGAACTACTTGGGCGTGCACACGCCTGGCTAATTTTTTTCATTTATTGTAGAGACAAGGTCTCATCAGCTTCCCCTGACTGGTCTCAAACCCCGGGGCTCAGACAATCCTCTCGCCTCTGCCTCCCAAAGTGTTGTGATTACAGGCGTGAGCCACCATTTTTGCTTTTTAACAAAACAACAAGGTTGTTTTTTTTTTTTTTAAACATCAGTTTTGAGGCCAGGCACCGTGGCTCCTGCCTATAATCCCAGCACTTTGGGAGGCCAAGGTGAGAGGATTTCCTGAGCCCACAGGTTCTAGGCCAGTCTGGGCAATTTGGCGAGATCACATCTCTACAATAAATCAAAAAAATCAACCAGATGTAGTGGCACACACACCTGTAGTTCCAGCTATTTGGAAGGCTGAGGTGGAAGGATCGCCTGAGCCCAGCAGGTCAAGGCTGCAGTGGCCACAAGCGTGCCACTGCACTACAGCCTGGGCAACAAAGTGAGACTCCAACTCAAAAAAAAACAAAACAAATAAATAAACACCGGTTTTGTTCTTTTCACAGCAATAGTTGACTGCCTTTTTTGTTTGTAGAGGAGCCAGGAACCAGCAAGTTGTTAACTACTTTCTTAGTTGGCTGCAGATCAAAAGCAAACGTTTTACAGCTGGCTATCAATTCAACCTTTACAATTCTTGTTATTATTGCATTCTGAGTTCCTTCCTTAATAGAGTGTACCCAATTTACTCAATTGATGCTGGCCTAATCAGGCCTCATGTTCCGTTGCATGCCTCCCTCCCATCTTTGCCCAAATTCTGTGGGGCAGGCAGACTCGCCCTTTTGGCATGGCGCACTGCCTCCAACTGTAGCACCCACTGGCTCTGGAGAGCTCACTCAGAGCAGAAATGGTGCAGTTCATCAGCGCTGGTGTTTCCGTTCCCTCCCAGCTGCTCTCCATCCATGATGGCTTAAGAGTTGACCACATAGCTGGGCTCGGTGGCTCAGCCTGTAATCCTGCTCTTCGGGAGGCTGAGGTGAGTAGATTGCCTGAGCCCGCGGGTTCGAGACCCGCCTGGGCAACTTGGCAAGACCTCATCTCTACAATAAATCAAAAAAAACTAGCTGGGCATGGTAGCACATGCCTGTAATTCCAGCTACTTGGAAGGCTGAGGCAGAAGGATCACCAGAGCCCAGCAGGTCGAGGCTGCGGTGGTCGGGAGCAGCCACTGCACTTCAGTCTGGGCGACAGAGTGAGACTCCAACTCAAAAAAAAAAAAAAAAAAAAAGAGTTGACCACAAATGGACTGACTCCCTCGCCCATCCAAAGAGTCTGCAGCGAGGCATGTGTCCTGACCCACCTTTCAGTGGTTCTCTGTGGCATGGGGAGCTCCAGTTGTCCACAGCTGTCGTTTGCTCACCAGTACACCACCATCTGTTGGCTTCCTGACTTTCCCTGTCTCATCACCCCTCTCCTCTACTGGTGTTTCTTGGGATCACCTCCCAAATAAACGACTGCACTTGCAAGCAAATCCTTGTTCCAAGCTCCTACTGCCCACTGCATGACAGCCAATAAGTCCAGAGACAAGGTGTTGGGGCAAGGAAGGCCATTTTTATTTAGAGAGCCAGCAAACCTAGAAGATGTCCAAGTCAACATGACCTTCAGGCTTCTTTTTATGTTAAGGGAAGAGGAAAGAGAATGGGGTTAGGATTGAGTGGTGACCAACGACTGCAGACATCTGGTTTCAGTGGGGGTCCAAAGAGCTCTTTTTTGGACTCCTGCTAGAACCCAGCTAGAGCTAAGGAGACAGGCTAATTTTTTTTTTCACCTGGAATTGCTTAGATGGAGCACTGTCTGTTTGGGACGGCTTGGTACTGTCTTGCTGTCTTACAGAGGGAGAACCCTGACTAAGAATCTAGCCTTCCGTCCCTCCTAGTATTAGGCCTGGCCATGTGGATATGTGAATATGTTTTTGCCAGTAGAATGTAAGTGGTATGTATCACTTCCTAGTCTGGACCTTAGAATTTGGGTGTGCCTTCTCCTCCTGAGACAGGACATACAACCAGTAGCAATATTGAATGAAAAGATGTAAGGAATTTACCAAAACGGGCTATGTGCTGAATCATAAAGAAAACCCTAACAAATTTCAAAAACTTGAAATAATTCTAAACAGTTTCTCTGACAACAATGAAATTAAGATGCTTGGAAATTAAGCAATATTCTATACTCCTAAATCACAACAGTATAAGAAAATGTTTTTGACTGAATGAGAAAGATATACCATATCAGGATGGGTAAGATACAGCTAAATCTATGTTTAAATGGAAGTTTGCAGCCTAAAGTACGTATATTTAAAAAAAGAAGAAAGAGTGAAAAATCAATTATCTAAGTTTCCCTCTTATGAAACTAGAAAAAGAACGATAAATCAAACCCAAAGTAAGTAGAAGGCAAGAAACCATAAGAAGAAACAAAGGAGTAAAAAATAAATGTACAATAAGTCAACAAAGCCAACAGGAGGTGTATTTTTTAAAAGATTATTTAAAATTGTTAAGCATTCGAGATCAACAAATGTTTATGTTGTTTTTGTTCTATTTTTATTTTATATTCAGGGGTGTACACATGCATATTCATTACATGGACATATTATGTAGTTGTGGGGATTGGGTCTCAGGTAGCCCATTCCCCAGATAGTGAACATTGTGTCTGTAGGTAATTTCTGAACCTTAACTTCCCACCCCCATCAGCATCCCCAGTGTCTGCTACTTCCATCTTTGTGGCTGTTTAGCTCCCTCATGACCAAGAACATGTGGTTTTGGTTTTCTGTTTCTGAGTCAGTTTACTTAGGATGATGATCTTTAGCTCTAACCTTGTTGCTGCAAAGGAATGAAAAGATTTCATTCCTTTTTATGGCTGTGTAGTAGTCCATGGTGTCTATACCACATTTTCATTATCCACTGATCAGTTGATGGGCATTTAGTTTAATTTCACATCTTTGCAATAGTGAATTGTGCTGTGATGAACATGCGGTACAGGTGTCTTTTTTATATAATGGCCTCTGTTCCTTAGGGTAGATACCTAGTAGTGGGATTGCTGGATCAAATGGTAAATCTACTTGTAGTCCTTTGAGTAACCTCCATACCACTTTCCAGAGAGGTTGTACTAATTTACACTCCCACGGTGTATAAGTGTTCTTTTTTATCCACATTTATGCCAGCATCTATTGTTTTTTATTTTTTTAATAATGGTCACTCCTGACTGATGTTGGAAAACTCTGTTTTTTCATATTGTCAGAATTCTTTTTATGGTTCCTTCTCATTTGGGTAGACAGTTTCTTTTTATTTGAGACTGGCAGGAGGCTGAAATAGGCACTGTAGGGTTCCCTAGGTTATATATAGCCTTCACGCGCTGTGTACCTGCACTGACTGACAGCATCCTGAGTGACTGGAGTGGCTTGGAGAGTGCTGGTAGCTGGTGCTTGGGATCTAGGCTTCCCTAAAGTTGAGGCATTGTATCCAATGTGATTGGCTGTATTGTTGACCTCTGGTCAGGAGGTGGATCTCGTGGGAGAAAGCTGGCTACAGTGGTGGTTGTGAGGTTTCTCCTTGACAAGTGTTGCTTCAAAGAAATGCCCAGGCAGCCTAGGCCAAAGGCGGGACTCTGGGGATTTCCCAAGTTCTCTGTCTGTTTTGAGCCTTCTGGGGTAATGCAGGGGAAAGGAGGTGAGGCACTCAGGAAGCCCTGTAGGTTTGCAACAGGAGCACAGAACTCTTAAATTCCCATCATCCAACTTCTCTACTGTGTCTGAAGGTTGTGGTGGTACAGGCAAGAGTCCAGCCAATTCCAGCCCAGGTCGGTGGATTTTTTTCTTCTTATCTGCTCTAAGTGGTTATTGTCACTCCTTTGGAGACTCATGGGTGCATGATCTGGATCTGTTCCTCTCTGGGTGCTGAGAAAATGCTCTATCTTGGTTTACTCTATAGGAGTAACTCACTGTAGCTGCCTCATGTCAGCCATCTTCATTCAGGATCCCAATAAATGAAAAGAAGGACAAATAATATTAAAATGAAAAAGGGAACATCACTAGAGATCCTAAATACATTAAAAAGTATAAGATACTACAAACAATTTTTTTGACTACGAATTTGACATTTGGACAAAATAGACAATATCCTTGAAAAATTCAGACAAAATCAGGTGAATTCAGGGTAGTATGGCCATAGACTGAAAAATTCAGTTTACCAGAAATGATACAGAAAAAAATGCACATTCTGAATAGTTTAATATCTATTAAAGAGATTGATTCTGTCCACCTATTTCATATCATATATGTAGAAAACCCTGCCAATTTATACATGCACACACCCCAAAAAGGTTAGACTAATAAATTCAGCAAAATTGCAGAATAGTCCAAAACAATCAAAAAGGTAATTAAGAAAATAGTCCCATATATAGTAGTATCAAATAGCCAGTTTAGTAAGACAAATTTGAAAAAAATAAAACTGTCATTTTCACATACAATGTGATTATACGCATAGTCAATCCTAAATAATCTATAAACAATTGAAATGAATAACCGAATATTCCAAGCAACTAGATACAAGGTAATCATACAGATATAAATTGTATTTCTTTTTTTTATTTTAAATATGTGGGGTACAATTCAGGGTTAGGTATACAAATATAAATTGTATTTCTATAGTGAACAACAAATAAATAGAAAATAAAATTTTTAAAGATACAATTTGCAATAGCATCAATAAGTATCAAAGAATTAGGACTAACTACTGAAAGCTGTGCAAAAATTTCTACCTGAAAACTACAAAACATAACTGACAGAAATTTTTTTTTTTTTTTGAGTTGGAGTCTCACTCTATCGCCCAGACTGGAGTGCAGTGGGCGCTCCCGGCCACCGCAGCCTCAACCCGCTGGGCTCCGGCGATCCTTCCGCCTCAGCCTTTCAAGTAACTGGAACTACAGGCGTGCACTACCACACCCGGCTAATTTTTGATTTATTGTAGAGATGAGGTCTCGTCAAGTTGCCCAGGCGGATCTCGAACCCACGGACTCAGGCAATCCATTCACCTTGGCCTCCCAAAGTGCTGGGATTACAGGCTGAGCCACCGAGCCCGGCCCTGACAGAAATTTTAAAAGCACAAAATAAATAAAAGAATATACAATGCTCATTATTGAAGGACCCAAAATTGTTAAGAGATCAAACTGATCTATAGATTCAGTACAATTTCAAACAAGTCTCTGCAAAGCTTTTCATGGAAATTGTCAAGGCAATTCTAAAATTTACACAGAAATGCAAAGGACCAAGAATAACAATAGTGATCTTGAAGAAGAAAATTGGAGGACTTTCACTGCCAGATATCAAGACCTAGCTATAAAAGTTATAGTATTTAAGTATAAAGCTATAGTAATCAAGGAAGTGTGGTTTTGATATAAGGAGAGACAAATTAACTAATGTAACAAATAGATCAATGTGACCCACAGTCACTTGGTTTAACAAAGGTGACATTGCAGATCAGTGGGGGAAAGGATAGATTTCCCAACAGATGGAGCTGGGTCAATCAATATCCATATAGAAAAAAAAAATTAATCTTGACCCCTGCCACATGCTATACACAAAATCAGTTGCAGATACTTTATGATCTAATGCATCTAAATGTGAAGATAAAGCAATAAAACTTTTAGAAGAAAACAGGAGCAAAATCTTTATCTTACACTAGATAAAAATTTCTTGGTCAGGCACCGTGGCTCATACCTATAATCCCAACACTTTGGGAGGCCAGAGCAGGAGAATTACTTGAGGGCAGGAGAATTGCTTGAACCCTGGAGTTCGAGACCTGTTGGGCAACATAGCAAGACCTTGTCTCTACAAAAAATAAAAAAAATTAGCCAGGTGTGGTGGTGTGTGCCTGTAGTCCCAGCTACTCAGGAGGCTGAGGCAGGAGGATCATCTTAGCCCAGCTGCTGAGATTGTGGTGACCCATGATCATGCCACTGCCCTCCAGCCTGGGTGACAGAAAAAAGAAAAAAAAAAGACACTATCAAGAAAATAAGAAGGAAAGCCACAGAATAGGACAAGATGTCTGATGTGTGTGTATGTGTATGTAACTACATATATGTGTGTAAACCCTGGAATTTATTTATTAAATAATGTGTATTTCTTCTTCTTCTTTTTTTTAAGTTTCAAAACAATTTATTGGAGAAAGGAATGAGGAAAGAAAGGGAGACATGCCAGAACTGGCATGAGTAAGAGAACCCGCACCTGTATTTATTCTTACATGTTTAAACTTCACTTACCTTCAAACTACTCTCCTTTTGATACAATACACCTATCAAGAGACTTTTCCACTGCTCAAAACCATTTTTTAGCTCATCAATTTTGATGCCTTTTAGTGCTTCTGCTGTTTTTTGTTTCACCTCTTCCATATCAGTAAAACATTTCCCTTTGAGCAGCGTCCCCAACCTTTTTTGCATCAGGGACCAGTTTTGTGGAAGACAACTTTTCCATGGATGGGGTAGGGGAAGAATCATGAAGCATTAGATTCTCATGAGGAATGCACAACCTAGATTCCTTGCATGTGCATTTCACAGTAGGATTTTCTATGACTATCGAATGCCTTTGCTGCTCTGACAGAAAGCAGGGCTCCGCTCGTCTACTTTCTGCTGTGCACCCGGTTTTTGACAGAGCATGGACCAGTACCAGTCCCCAGCCTGGGAGTTAAAGGGAGAGACTGGATGAACAGGGAGCCTGGGGCACCAGGGTCATGCTGTTTTTTGGTCAAAGATCGCTGAGCACTCAACGAGATGTGGATAGGTGTGCTCATAAATCAATCACCTATAGTGAAATGGGCAAACACTGAAATGATCTCCAAAAAACTTCACTGAAGCCCAACACAGCCTCTCACAACAACACTAGCTGGTACACTGATGCCGATGGGTTCCTAGAACACTCACCTAGTGGGAGAAGCATGTTCTACAAGGGGCCCACCCTCTAAAAGATTAATTCCAGTTTTTTTGGGTTCCCCCTTGTATCTATGTGTGTATGTATGTTTACACCTATATATATGCCTATATATCTGGTGAAAGACTCAATCTAGGATATAAATGAAATTTCAAATAAATAATGAAAAAACCTGGCAAGCTAATTAACAAAAGAACTGATTTGGATATTTATAAGAGACAACCCAGGAGGTAAGAAGAGTTGAGAAAATAAATGAGAGATACATTTGTCCAAAAAGCAGGCCCATATCTAATAGTTGTAGGGCAAGACTACACATAAGAGCCTTATGTTTAAATGTCTCTTATATGTCTAAATATTTAGCAATTATAAGCCAAGCCAATAAGCTGCTAAATAAAATGCCTCTCTTCCTACCTGACAAATATAATATACTTTTATAAGGATGACTTGGAAAGCCAGGATTTTTAGAATTTTCAGACTCATAGGAATTCCAAGCCAGAACTTGGTAATACTGAGAAAGAGGACCCTGGCCTGTTGCCCACCATCTTTTCCTTCCACCCCTGACTCCATCCTGCATTTCTGAGGATGTGTATGCAAGCACCAGAGACACTACAGCCAGAAAATTCAAGCTCCTCCTACAAACAGCTGCCTTTTGGCCACTTTCCAGTTACAGGGGTACACATGCCAGCAGTGCCATTGGCCCTTGGGAACATGGGCCCAGGGAAGAAGCCATTTGCAGGTCCGGGAGATAAGTTTGGCTCTTTGGACAGTGAGTTCTAGTTCCCAGGTACCTCACATAGTTTAGAAAGTGGGAGGGTGACTATCTCTGGATGACCATATCTCCTTGACCTCATGAAACCCTCATCCGTAGAAAGGAACATGACTGGAGCAAGGTTAGAGTGAATTTAGAGCCTCTAAATTCATGCCTAATTCATGGACTAAGGATGGTACTCCTAAGAAGCAAGACTCAGTATTGGGACACTGCTGGGTTGCGGGGGTGCATATAACATCAATAAGGGTACCCAATCTCAAACCAAGAGAAGTGGGGACCAAGGTGAGGTCCAAACTTTACCCGTCGATGACCACCTATTGTACCTAACCCTGAAATGCATCCCACATCTTTAAAATGAAAATTAAAAAATTTTTTTAAAAAGCAAGCCTCAAAGTCCTGGATCACTCCTCTCCTCTCTTCTTTGTGTCCTATACTTGGACACCAAAACAGCTTAAAGTGGATTTTCCCTTATTGTCCTTTGCACCATCACAATCGCTGTATGCCTTGATTAATGTGAGTACCTTGTAGCTGCTCCACTTGCTTTAGCACCTCTCCCAACTTCTTTGAACATCATTAACAAATTCATCTTTCTAAAATAGCGTTTATCCCTTCTACCCACACATTAGACACTGCAATGGCTCTTTGAAGCCAGAGTTCTATTTCAAATTCATGACCTTCCGTTAAGCCTTCTCACTGTATCTTTCCTGCTATATTTACCACATTCCCTAAACCAAAGTCTGTGAAGTACCCTGGTCATCATCAAGGTCAAATTACAGTATGTCAGATAGAGTTTTTATGTTGAGTGTACATTAACCCATCTAAAATGGATGAGCCATGTACTAGGTAAATCATAAAATCTCTATTCATTAAAACCCTTAATAAGCTGAATAAAATAAGACTTATTGTTCTTTAACTGGAGACCTTGGTTGCCTCATCCTTCAATGGAAGTTTTTGACCATTCAGTTTTAGGAAGAATGCCCACTCACACCCTTCTATCTCCAGGGAACCTGCCTATGCTAACCTCTCAGGGCTGAGTTAATATATTGCTGCATTCACTTGCTCCTAAGGTCAAGGACCATGTTGTTTCAGCTCTACATTTCAGCATCTCACATGGATTTTGTCCCATGGTAGCTAATTAATAAAAAATTTTTGAAGGAAAGAAAGAAAAGTTCTAATTGTAAACACGTGGTAAGATAAATTTTTACAATCAGGAAGTTAAATAAGGAAGGTTTAAATAAAAAGGTTCTGTCTAGCTTTCTTTGATGAACTGATTTCAGCAAACTCTCCTTGTATATCATGCTGTACAAATGTTTATTGACAACGGGTGTCTTTTAAGAAAATTTTGGATTCAAGGGATACATGTGTAGGATTGTTACATGGATATATTGTATGATGGTGAGGTTTGGGCTTCTACTGAGTCTGTTACCCAAATAATGAACATGGTACCCAATGCGTAGTTTTTTTCAGCCCTGCCTCCTTCCCATTCTCATTTAGGAGTCCTCAGTAGCTTATGCTGATATGTACCTAGTGTTTACTCCCACTATAAGTGAGAATATGCAATATTTGCTTTCCTGTTTCTGTGTGAGTTCACTCAGAATAACATCCTCCGTCAGCATCCACACTGATGAAAATGACATGATTTCATTCTTCTTTATGGCTGTTTAGTATTCCATGGTATATACATACCACATTTTCTTTATCCAGTCCACCACTGATGGGCACCTAGATTGGTTCTATGTTTTTGCTATTGTGAATAGTGCTGTGATAAACATACAAGTTTAGGTATCTTTTTGGTAGAACTATTTATGCTCCTTTGGGTATATACCCAGTAATGAGATTTCTGGGTCAAATAGTAAGCCTATTTTCGTTCTTTGAGAAATCTCCAAACTGTTTTCATTCCCACCAACAGTGTATGAGTGTTCCCTTTGCTCCACAACCCCACCAACATCTGTTGTTTTTTGACTTTTTAATAATAGCCATCTTGACTAGTATGAGATGATATCTCACTGTGGTTTTGATTTGCATTTCTCTGATAATTAGTGAGGTTGAACTTTTTTTTTTTTTTTTTGAGTTGGTGTCTCACTCTGTTGCCCAGACTGGAGAGCAGTGGCCGCTCCCGGCCACCGCAGCCTTGACCTGCTGGGCTCCAGCGATCCTTCTGCTTCAGCCTTCCAAGGAATTGGAACTACAGGTGTGCACTACCACGCCCGGCTAATTTTTGATTTATTGTAGAGATGAGGTCTCGCCTGCCCAGGCAGGTCTCGAACCCGCGGGCTCAGGCAATCCACTCACCTCAGCCTCCCAAAGCATGGGATTACAGGCTGAGCCACTGAGCCCGGCTAGGTTGAACATTTTTTATGTTTGTTGGCCATTTGTGTGTTTTCCTTTGAGAAGTGTTTGTACATGTTTTTTGCCCATTTTTAAATGGAGTTATTAGTTTGTTTGTTTGTTTTCCCTGTCAATTCATTTAAGTTCCTTATAGAGTCTGTATATTAGGCCTTTGTCAGATGGTTAGTTTGCAAACATTTTCAACAATAGGTATCTTTTTAACATGAGGTTTCTACATGAGCTCTCCCTGTCCAGTTTATGCCTCCCAGTCATGCTCATCTTCCAAAAAAGTGGTCTTGGGCACTTTGCAATGGCAACTTGAACTTGTCCAGCATGGAAAGGCCCTTGAGGGGAGGGTAGCTCTGTGTGTAGTTCCTGGAATATATTTTTTCCAGTAAAATGTCAGGGAATATACATAGGTTATCGATGGTGTGTTGAATGAATTACATGTGAATATGAGTATCCTGGAGGAAATGGGAGAGCTTCTCACCCCTCCATAAACACCCCACATTCACCTCTACTAAAGGTTTCACTCCCTCTGGAGACAATATCTTCAGCTCAAACAATCTGTCCCTTTCTTTGCTCTCTTACCATGTAAAATTCCCCAAAGAGGGTCTGGAATTCTTCAGAAGTGTGTTCCAGGCTACCCAGAGCTCTAGCTTTCAGCTCCAGAGGGGTTTTCAGCTCCAGAACTAGGCCCTGGTTTTTAGGAGAATGTTGTTTAGAAATCGTGAGGCCAGAGGTTTTCATGGGGGCAATGGAGCTTGGAGACACCTTCTTCCAGAGGCGTAAGCCCAGACACAGTAATCTATGTCTGAGTTTATGACTCTGCACAGGCTTTGTGACCAAGAGGTGAAGACTCTGGAGACAACAGTCCTAGACTAACATCCCAGATCTGCAGTTACTCTCTGTGTGACTCGAGACAAGTTACTCAACCCTTTGGGCCTCTAATTTTATCTTTGAAGAATAGAAAAGGAATGTGTTGATTGTGAGGATTAAGCAACATGTAAAACGCCTAGCACATGCCTGACATATGATAAACCCTTCATAAAAAAGAAGTTACCGAGTTTAGATGCTGCACTTAAATAAATA
Organism: Cephalopachus bancanus; assembly: GCA_027257055.1. NCBI lineage: Eukaryota > Metazoa > Chordata > Mammalia > Primates > Tarsiidae > Cephalopachus > Cephalopachus bancanus. Next base: position 582,157 of record JAPVLO010000380.1, on the reverse strand, counting down.
ACATTTCTGTTAGGAAAAAAGTAGAGTCTGTAGAATGGGAATATCCTTGCTGGTGAGCCTGAATATTTTCATTGTCTATTCAAGAGGAATCACTCTCAGGCAATAGTTACATTGGTAAAATTCAATTTTACAGACCTTTGAACACTTTCTCTCACCTACCCCACACCACACAGGACCCCACTTGCATGTCTCAGGTGCTGTCCTCTTAAGGCAGTGAGGCAAGCTCTGAACAGAGCAGCTTCCTCCCCATCAGATTGAACTCAACTGAGAGTGGGCTGAGTACACAGATTGTGGTCCATAACTACAGACAAGTGGACACTCACTCTGTGAGAGCAGTAGAGCTTGGGGTGGTGTGTCTCAATTACATTGATGGAACAGAAGGATTGGAAGAAGCTAAAACGTTTATCAATGATTGGTAAGGCAGGAATTGGGTTGTTTCATTGTGTTTTACGTTGAGACTCATGTGTAGATGTCTCTGCTGCTTTATATATTATATACAATATATTAAGTAACATAAATATTTACTGAACCAGTCTACTTATGTGCTGTCACAATTCTTCACTGTTCTCAGACAGCTCACTCAGGAGCCAATGAGCACCAGATAAATGTGCTAGGTTGTAAGATCTCTTGAGACAGGAGCCTTGACTTTATGTCCCTCCAAATATTTCTCCAAACTAGGACAAACAGATTTTCCATTTTAATGAGCTTATTAATGCTGAGGTTCCAATGACTAGTGTGTTTTTCCTAGCAGCATTGATCATTGACACAGAGACTTTTGAAATGACATACTCTTAATGTGAGGCAGGACAGCTAGCATAGCTTAGCTATAGATAATGAATTTCTTACAGGCAGGCTTAGATAATTAGGAAACCAGATGGTCAGGCATCTGGGCACTGTCTTAGCAGGACATATCTGTTTTAAATGACTACACACTGACTGGAACACAGGCCCTTGAAATATGGGGCAGTTGGCCACAAAGACCTAAAACAGGACTATAGGAAATTACCAGAGATACTGAGACATGGTGCTCTAAGAGACTTAATTAAAGAACAACTTTTCCTATTATCTCAAAAGTTCTTCTTGTCATTGAGGCACAGTGCTCTAAGAGAAAAATTAATTAAAGAACAACTTTTCCTATTATCTCAAAAGTTTCTCATGACACAGACAAACCCAGAAATAAAATGATAAAAATTGAAACTTGTGATCAAGCGTAGCTTAGAAATAGGTTGCTTAACCACATTTTGGTAATATATAAAGCACTCTGTTAACAGAAAGGGGGCATCATTTCCCTTAAGGACACCCATGTTCTTTCTTGAATAAGTCTTTTCTTCTTATTATTATTTTTTTATTTCTTTTTTTTGAGTTGGAATCTCACTCTGTCACCCAGAATGCAGAGCAGTGGCACACTCATGGCCACCCCAGTGTCGACCTATTGGGCTACGGCGATCCTTTCACCTCAGTCTTCCAAATAGCCAGAACTAAAGGTGCACGCTACCATGCCCAGTTAATTTTTTATTTCATTTTATTGTAGAGATGAGGCCTTACTAAGTTGCCCAGGCTGGTCTCAAACCAGCGGACTCAGGCAATCCACTCGCCTCGGCCTCCCAAAGGGCTGGATTTCAGGCTGAGCCACCGAGTCTGGCCTATTTTTTCTTTCTAATAAACTGTACTTTAAAACCGTCTTGTAACCTGTTTTGAAATTCCTTTCTTTGGCAGAGTTTAGGAACCCATGGAACAACTACACCCCATACCACCCATCATCAAAGGCATGAAACATTTCTTTGGCATTTAGTATGTACTTGTACCAGACCATGTTCTAGGCGTGGAAGATATAAGACAAACTCCTTGCCCTCACAGAGCTTATGTTTCTGGGGGAGTTTACATTTTAGTGGATGCTGGATTGAGGAATTTTAAATTGGAGGAGCACATATTTCCATAGTTTCAGCTGCTGGAATTCTGGGTTGGGGTGAAAGTTGTGGAAACAAGAATACCTCCTAGAAACCCTCACATCTCACCATGTGGAGAAAGCTGCTTATGTTCATGCATCACCTGAGTCATTTTATCCTTTTATTTGCTGTTCTTTCAAGGATGGATGCAGTGGTTCAAACATAAATATATAGGCAAGTAGCTCAGTGAATTCAAAGGATCATGCCAAAACCTTCTAGCCTTATAGCATGCCAATGACTGTGAAGTGAAACCTAAGTCCAGAGACCTCTGATAAAGCCCCACATTCTCCTTTTTCTCTGGTCATGTTTGTTACAATGTGATGCTGCTCAAAGTCTACACACAATCTAACAGGCCTATGAATAACCAAGTTAATTAGATGTTGGTGGCATCTTTTCAAACAAAGACTTCCAGGAAGGTAGCCACCTAGCATGCCAGGAAGGAATTAGGCTTGCAACCTTCAAGGGGAAAAGCCTAAACTGTAAGAGGGCATAGATGCAGAGTTTTAGGAAATAATATGCCAGAGTGTTCTATTTATTTATATTATTGCCTATTAGATATACATATTTTCATGATACATGTGTCAATTTTATATATTCATATAATCAAATCAGGGTAATGTGTATATCAGTCACTTTAAATATTTATCTTTTCTTTACACTAGGGGCATTAAAATTATTTTCCTCTAGCTATTTTGAAATGTACAATTGATTAATGTTAACTATAGTCACTCTACTAATCTATCACACACCAGGTCTTATTTCTTCTAAGTCTATATTTGTACCCATTAATCAACCTCTATTTATTTCTCCTCCCTGCTATCCTTCCCAGCCTCTGATAACCACAAGTCTACTCTCTATCTTTATAAGACCCACTGTTTTAGCTCCTAAAACTTGCAATATTTGACTTTCTGCACTTAGTTTGTTTCACTTAATATAATGACCTCTAGTTTCATTCCCTTTGCTGCAAATGACAAGATTTCATTCTTTTTTATGGCTAAATAATATTTTATCATGTTTAAATATCACGCTTAAAAAAATTCATTCCTCCACTGATAAACACTTAGGTTAATTACTACTGAGGTTTTGTAGTTTCAGCTATTGTGAATACTGCTGCAAAATGGGAGTATGGATAGTTCTTCAATACATTGATTTTCTTTCTTGAATATATACCCAGTAGTGGAATTGCTGGATCATGTAGTAGTTCTACTTTTAGTTTTTTTGATACACTTTCATACCCTTTTCATAGTGCCTATTCTAATTTACATTCCCACTAACAGTGTATGAGGGTTCACCTCTCTCTACAGCCTCATCAGGATCTGTTATTCTCTGTCTTTTTGATAGTCATTCTAACTGGGGTGAGATGATATCTCATTGTGGTTTTTTTGTTGTTTTTTTTTTAGTTGGAGTCTCACTCTGTCGCCCAGACTGGAGTGCAGTGGCCACTCCCGGCCACCGCAGCCTTGACCTGCTGGGCTCCAGCAATCCTTCCACCTCAGCCTTCCAAGTAGCTGGAACTACAGGTGCGTGCTACCATGCCTGGCTAATTTTTTGATTTACTGTAGAGGTGAGGTCTCGTCAAGCTGCCCAGGCAGGTCTCGAACCCGCGGGCTCAGGCAATTCACTCACCTCGGCCTCCCAAAGCGCGGGATTACAGGCTGAGCCACCGAGCCCGGCTTCATTGTGGTTTTGATTTGCAATTCTCTGATGATTAGTGTCATTGAACATTTTTTTCACATACCTGTGGACCATTTGTACGTCTTTTGAGAAATGTCTGTTCAGAGCTTTTGCCCATTTTAAAATTAGATTATTTAGTGTTTTGGCTATTAAATTGTTTGAGCTCCTTATATATTCTGGTTATTAATCCCTTGTCAGATGCAGAGTTTGCCCATATTTTCTCCCATGCTGTGGGTTGTCTGTCCACTTTGTTGATTGTTTCCTTTGCTATGCAGAATCTTTTTAGCTTGATGTAATCCTAATTGTCTATTTTTATTTTTGTTGCCTGTGCTTTTGAGGCTTACACACAAAAAAAATCTTTGCCCAGACTAATGTCCTGGAGAATTTCCCCAATATTTTCTTCTATGCTTACAGTTTCAAAGTTTCATAATTTCAGGTCTTATATTGAAGTCTTTAATACATTAGATTTAGTTTTAGTAAATGGTGAGAGAGATAAGGATCCAGTTTTATTCTTCTAAATATGATCCAGTTTTCCCTGGCACCCTGTAGTTACTAATCTTTGGGTAATCTCGTTCCTCGTTTCATCCTTCAGCACTTCCAACATTTTTTTAAAACAGCCTTACTAAAATATAATTACATATAATGAGATTTATCCCTTATAAGTGACTTTACAATAAGTTTGGCAAATGTATTTAATTACTGCTACAATTTAGTTTTAGAATAGTTCATCATCCCCCCCAAAATTTCTCAAGCTCGTTAGTTAATCCCCACTCTCACCTCCAGCCCTCTGGAACCACTATTCTGCTTTCTGTCGCTATAAACTTCCCTTAAAAAAATTTTTTTTTATGTATAAATGGAATTTACAAAATGTATTTTGTGTTTGGCTTCTATCATTTAGCATAATGTTTTTAAGTTCATTCATGTGTTAACATGTAGCAGTAGTTTGTGCCTTTTAATCACTAAACAGAATTCCATTGTATGAAGATGCTACATTTTGTTTATCTGTTCATCAGTTGATGGACATTTGTGTGTTTTCAGTTTTTGTTTTGGTATGGATATGTATTTTCATTTCTGTTGGGTATTCTAAGAATGAAATTGCTGTGTTATATGGTAAATCTATGATTAACTTTTAAAGACACTACTTTTCCAAAATGTCTTTTCCAAAGTGAATCTACCATCTTACGTTCCCACCAGTAATGCACAAGGGGTTTCTTTTCTCTGCATTCTTGACAAGACTTGGTATTGTCTGTCTTTTTTCTTATAGTCAGCAAGCATTTATGTAGTGGTGTCTAGTTTTTTTTTCTTCTTCTTCTTCTTCTTTTATTTGTAGACATGAGGTCTCACTATGTTGCCCAGGCTGGTCTCAAACTTCTGCCTTCAGATGATTATCCCACCTTGGCCTCCCAATGTGGTATTACAGGCATGAACCACTGTGTCCAGCATATTTGGTGGTTTTAATTTGCATTTCTCTGATGATTATGTTGAGAATCTTTTCATTTGCCTATTAGCCATCTGTGTTCTTTCTTTGGTGAAATGTCTGTTAAATCTTATGCTCATTTTTAATTGGGGTACCTTCTTCTTGTTATTGAGTTGTGTGAGTCTTTTAATATATTTCTGATACAAGCCCCTTATCAGATGCATGATTGGCAAATATTTCTTCCCATCTGTGGCTTATTTTTAAAAATCTTTAAGGTATCTTTTGTAGTGCAAAAGTTTTATATTTTGATGAATTTCAATTTAATTAATATATTTCTTTAGATCATTATTTTGGTGTCATATTTAAGTCCTTGCATAATCCAAGCCCATGAAGATGCTCTTTTTTTTTTTCTGGAGGTTTAACAATTTTAGTTTATACATTTTGGTATATAATCAATTTTAGTTAATTCTTGTGTGAGGATAGAGTCTAAGGTCATTTTTTTTAAAAAATGTTGATATCTAATTGTCCCAGCCTATTTGTTAAAAATATTATACTTTTCCTGTTAAATTTTCTTGGCAACTTTGATGGGAAATCAATTAATTATAAATATAGGGACTTATTTCTGGACTTTCAATTCTGTTTCATTGATGTATATGCCTATTCTTGTAGTAATTCCTCATTGTCTTGAGAAATTTGTCCTTATTCCTTTTTGTTGAGAGTTTTTATTATTACTTGGTGTTGGATTTTGTCAAATACTTTTTCCTGTATCTATTAAGATGTTCATGTAATATTTGTTCTTTTGGCTGTTAATATGGTATGTTATATTAATTGATTTTCTTTTTCTTTTTTTTTTTAGGTTCAGTTCATTTTATTAGCATTTCTGAAATATAAACACAATACACATATAATATCCTAAATATATAATTTGATTGATGAACTGCACAATATAATACTAACGCCCACACTTGAATACATTTATTCACTCTTTCAAAATTATATATTTTTATGTAGAAACAAGGCCTATGCTTTTGATTGAATAACAAGTAACTTAGTTTAGGCAAAACTGAGGTGAATTTATTATATTCATTACATAATGCTGGACAATGTTTCCCTCAAACATTTTGTGACAAACACCACTGCATTTTAATAATAATAATAATAATAATAATAATAATAATAATATTAAACCAACCTTGCATTCCAGGGATAAATCCCACTTGTTACTGAGACACAATAATCCTTTTAATATGTTTTTGTATTCAGTTTGCTAATTTTTTAAAGGATTTTGACACTTTTGTTCTGAAGGGGTATTGATCTGTGGCTTTCTCTTTCTGTAATATCCTTACCTGGCTTTGTTATTATAATACTACTGGCCTACAAAGTCATTTAGGAAGTTTTTTCTTTCTCCTCTATTTTACGGAAGAGTTTGCAAAGAATTGGAGTTATTTCTTCTTTAATAGTTTGATAGAATTCACTAGCCTAGACTTAGGTTTTTCTTTCTGGGAAGATCTTACATAATTCATTGGATTTATTTATTTGTTATAGATTTATTCATATTTTCTACTTCTTTTTGAGTCAGTTTGGTAATGTGTGTCTCTTTAGGAGTTTATGAAAATGGTCCAATTTGTTTACATAAATGTGTCCAAAATTTCCTTATAGTCCTTTTAATTTCTGCAGGCCAATAATGAGTCCATTTTTATGCTGAATCTCTCTCCTCTCTCTCTCCTCTCCCCCCACCCCCCACCTTGGCAAGTCTAGCTAAACGGTTAGTTTTTTTGGATCTTTGCAAATAAATACTTTTTTAAATTTTTCTACATGATTTTTCTTTTTTCTGACTCAATGATTTCTTGTCTACTATAGATTATTTCTTCTCCCTACTTGAATTAAATTTGCTTTTCTTTTTTGGCTTTTTAAAACGTGGAAGCTTAGATCATTGATTTGAAATCCATCTCCTTTTCTGATATAGACATTTAAAGCTATAAATTTCCCGCAAAATACTGCTTTAACTGCATCCAAAACATTTTTATGTGTTGTGTTTTCATGTTCATTCAATTAAAAAAATTTTCAAGTTCCCTTGTTAATTCTTATCTGATCATAGGCTATTTATTAATATTCTTTAGTTTCAGCCGGGCTCGGTGGCTCAGCCTGTAATCCTGCGCCTTTGGGAGGCTGAGGTGAGTGAATTGCCTGAGCCTGCGGGTTTGAGACCCGCCTGGGCAGCGAGACCTCATCTCTACAATAAATCAAAAAATCAGCCGGGCGTGGTAGCGCATGCCTGTAATTCTAGCTACTCGGAAGGCTGAGGCGGAAGGATCGCCGGAGCCCAGCAGGCGAGGCTGCAGTGGCCGGGAGCGGCCACTGCACTCCAGTCTAGGCGACAGAGTGAGACTCCAACTCAAAAAAAAAAAAAAAAAAATTCTTTAGTTTCAAATATTTAAGGATTTCAAATTTTGCTTTCTGTTGTTGATTTCTAACTTAAATTCATTGTGATCAGAGCAAATACTTTGCATGATTTCAATTTTTTAAATATTTATTGAAACTTGTTATAGGGCATAGTATGTGCTCTATCCTGGAAATGTTACATGTGTGCTTGAAAAGAATGTATATGTATATATAATATATATATATATATACACACACACATTTTTTTTGAGTTGAAGTCTCACTCTGTCGCCCAGACTGGAGTGCAGTGGCCGCTCCCGGCCGCTGCAGCCTCGACCTGCTGGGCTCCGGCGATCCTTCCGCTTCAGCCTTTCAAGTAGCTGGAACTATAGGTGCGCACTACCATGCCCCGCTAATTTTCTGATTTATTGTTAGAGATAAGGTCTTGCCAAGTTGCCCAGGCAGTCTTGAACCCGCGGGCTCAGGCAATTCACTCACCTCGGCCTCCCAAAAAGCGGAATTACAGGCTGAGCCACTGAGCCCGGCCAAGAATGTATATTATTTAGTCATTGGGTAGAGTGTTCTATATACACTCTCTGTAGTACATTGGTTGATAGTACTATTCAAATTTTGCTAATTTTGTGACTGTTGTTCTATAAGTTATTTTTTAAATGAGGCCTTAAAATCTGTAACTCTAATTGTTGAATTGTACAGTTCTCCTTTTAATACTATAATCTTTTGGCTTATGTATTTTGGAGCTCAATTGTAAGATGCATTTATTTATTTATTGGTTTTTTTTTTTAGATGGAGTCTCACTCAGTTGCCCAGACTGGAGTGCAATGGCACGCTCCTGGCCACTGCAGCCTCGACCTCCTGGGCTCCAGCGATCCTTCCGCCTCAGCCTTCCAAGTAGCTGGAACTACAGGCGTGCACTACCATGCCAGGCTAATTTTCAACTTATTGTAGAAACGAAGTCTTGCCAAGTTGCCCAGGCGGATCTCGAACCCGCGGGCTCAGGCAATCTACTCGCCTCGGCCTCCCAAAGTGCTGGGATTATAGGCTGAGCCACCGAGCCCCACTGCATTTATGTTTATAATTGTTATACTTTTCTGGTGTATTGGCTCTTTATATTATTATGAAATATCTTTTGTCTCTGCTAATATGTCTTGTCTTAAAGTTTATTTTGTCTTATAATAACATAGTCATTTGTGTTAGTTTTTAGGGCTGCCATAATAAAACACTACAAATTTGGTGGCCTAAACAACAGTAATTGATTCTCTCAGTTCTGGAAGCTTGAAGTCTGAAATCAACATATCAAGGCTATGCTTCCTCTCAAAGCTTTAGGGAAGAACCCTTCCTTACCTTTTCCTAACATCTGGTAGTTGCCAGCATTCTTGGTGTTCATTGGCATGTAAAAACATCAATCTGATCGCTGCCTTCTTTTTTGCTTGTTTGTTTATTGAGACAGGCTCTTGTTCTGTCACCCAGACTGGAGTGCTGTGGCCCTATCACAGCTCACTGCAGCCTCAACCTCCTAGGCTCAAGCAGTCCTTCCACTTCAGCCTCCCCAGTAGCTGGGACTACAGGTAAGTTACTACTATGCTCAGCTAATTTTTTTTTTTTTTTTTTTTTTTTCGAGTTGGAGTCTCACTCTGTCACCCAGACTGGAGTGCAGTGGCCGCTCCCGGCCACCGCAGCCTCCACTTGCTGGGCTCCAGTGATCCTTCCGCCTCAGCCTTCCAAGTGGCCAGAATTACAGGCAAGCGCTACCACGCCCGGCTGATTTTTTTATTTATTGTAGAGATGAGGTCTTGCTGCCCAGGCGGGTCTCGAACCCGCGGGCTCAGGCAATCCATTCACCTCAGCCTCCCAAAGGCACGGGATTACAGGCTGAGCCACCGAGCCCGGCTTAATTTTTTTTTTTTAAATGATGAAGTCTTTCTATGTTCCCAGGCTGGCCTCAGACTCTTGGCCTCAGGCAATCCTTCTGCCTTGGCCTCCCAAGGTGCTGGAATTACAGGCATGAGCTGCTGTGCCTGGCCCCTGATCTCAGCCTTCATTATCACATGATATTCTCCCTGTGGATCTCTGTGTACAAATTTCCCTCTTATAAGGACATCAGTCATTGGAGTAAGGGCCCACTCTAACCCAGTGTGATCTTATTTAACTTGATTATTTCTCCAAAAATACATAAATTGAGTATCTATTTCCAAGTAAGGACACATTCACAGGTTCCAGGTGGACATAAATTTGGGGTTGACACTATTCAACCCAGTATAACACTATAGCTCTCTTATGGTTACTGTTTGCCAGGAATACTGTATTTTTTCCCATCATTTTACTTTCCATCTCTGTGTGTTTTTGAATCAAAGTAGTGTCTCTTCTGGACAGGATTGGATCTTGCTTTTTTTATGCATTCTATCAATCTCTGTCTTTTTATTATGGTGCTTAGGTAATTCAGATTTAATGCAGTTATTGTTTTTTTTTTAGTATACATTTGCAATTTTGCTATTTGTTTTCTACTTTCTCTTTTTTTACTCTTATGTGCTCAAATATTTTTTGGTATTCAATTTTAAATCATTGTTGGTTACTTTTATATATTTTTTATTTTACTTTATTTTTTGAGTCGGAGTCTCACTCTGCCACCCAGGTTGGAGTGTAGTGACTTAATCACAGCCTACCACAGCCTTGACCTGTTTGGCTTAGAAGATCCTCCCACCTCAGTCTCCCAAGTAGCTGGGACTACAAGCATGCTCCACCAAACTCAGCTTATATTTTAATGTTTTGTAGAGACAAGGTCTGGCCATGTTACCCAGTCTGGTCTTATACTCCTGGGCTCAAGCAATCCTCCTGCTTCAGACTCCGAAAATGCTGGGATTACAGGCAGGAGCCACTGTACCCAGCCTTTATATATACATATATATATTTTTTTTTTAGGAGTTTTTTTTATTATTGTAAAGATGTGGGGTACAATTCAGGGTTAGATATACAAACATTGATTATGCAGATTATGCATTTATGTTGATGAGGTATGCCCTTCCCTCCCCTAGCAGTTTCCCTTAACTGCCAATCTCACCACGCCTCCCCTGACAGTTTCCCATTTTTGCCATACGCTTTCTTACAGTATTATAATTGTTCAAGGTCCACTTATGAGTGAGAACAGCCTTTTTATATTTTTTAAAGTTTTCTCAGTGATTGCTTTGGGGATTATAACGTTCATTCAAACTTTTAAAAGATCTGCTTCAGCTTAATACTTACTTAATTTTGGTAAAATAATAAAATTTTGCTTTAATGTAGTTCCATTCCCTCTCTTCTCTTTAATGCTTTTACTGTTATAAATCCAACAATAGTGTTATGACTATTACTTTAAATAATCTTATATATTTTATTTTTTTAAACTTATATATTTTAAATCAGTTAGGAAAAAATAGAAAAATATGTGTACTGTCTTTGATAATCACTTATGTGAGTACCTTTCAGGAATTCTTCATTTTTCATCTAGTGCCATTTCTCCTTGGACCACAGGACTATTTTTAGTATTTCTTGTAAGGTAAATCTGCTGGTAGTGAATCCTCTTTTTTTTTAATCTACACATGTCTTTATTTCATCTTTTTTTTTTTTTTTTTTTGGAGTTGGAGTCTCACTCTGTTCCCCAGGCTGGTGCAGTGGCACACTCATGGCTACCCCAGTGTCAACTTGATGGGCTCTGACAATCTTTCCGCCTCAGCCTTCCAAGTAGCTGGAACTACTGGCACGTGCTACCATGCCTGGCTAATTTTTTTTTTATTGTAGGGATGAAGTCTCACCACATTGCCCAGGCTGGTCTCTAGCCCACGGGCTCAGGCAATCCACTCTCCTTGACCTCCCAAAGGACTGGGATTACAGGCTGATCTTTTTTTAAATAGATGAGGTCTTACTGTGTTGCCCAGGCTGGAATATGGTGGCTGTTTATAGGTACAGTCATAGTGCACTACAGCCTCTAACTACTAAACTCAAGCAATTCTTCCACCTCAGACCTCAGGCATGCATAATGCATCTGGCTCTTGATCTTGAGGATACTTTTTCTGGATGTAAGATTATTGGTTAATTGTCAGCTTTCCCCCCTTCTCCAGCACTTTGAATATATCATACAACTACTTTCTGGCCTTCCTTATTTCTGAGAAGAAGTAGCTGTTAATTGTATTCATGTTCCCTGTACATTATTATTTAAATGATAAAATAGTCTTTGGTTTTCAACAGTTTGACTGTAATGTGTCTAGATGTGTTGGAGTTGGAGTTTGTTAATCATTTTGAATCTACAGATTAATATTTTTCATTTAATTTGGAAGCTTTTGGCCATTGTTTCTTCAAATATGTTTTTCTGCTCTTTCTTTCTCTCTCTTCTCCTGAAATGCCTGTTGAGTATATATTGATACACTTGATATACAACAGATCTTTGAGGCTCTGTTCATTTTTCTGCAGTCTTTTCCTCTCTTTGTTGTTTTGATTGGATAATTTCTCTTGATCAGTTTTCAAGTTCATTGATTCTTTCTTCTCCAATATTGAATCTTCTGTTGAACCCTGATATAGTTTGGATGTTTGTCTGCTCCAAATCTTATGTTGAAATGTGCTCCCCAGTGTTGGAGGTGGTAGAAGGTATTTGGGTCATGGGGGTAGATCCTTCATGAATAAGTTGGTGCTGTTTTTGAAGTAATGAGTGAGATCTCACTTTATTAGTTCACAGAGAGCAGGTTGTTTAAAAGACTTGGCACCTCCTTCTCTTTCTCTTGCTTCTGTTCTTGCTATGTGACATGCCTGCTTCCTCTCTGCCTTCAGCCATGATTGTAAGATTCCTAAGGCCTCACCAGATCCCAGCAGATGTTGGTGCTGTGAGGACCTTCAGCCAAAATAAACCTCTTTTCTTTATAAATTACTCCGTTTCAAGTATTTCTTTTTTTCTTTTTTTTTTTTTTTTTTTTGAGTTGGAGTCTCACTCTGTTGCCCAGACTGGAGTGCAGTGGCCGCTCCTGGCCACTGCAGCTTCGACCTGCTGGGCTCCGGCGATCCCTTCTGCCTCAGCCTTCCAAGTAGCTGGAACTATAGATGCGCGCTACCACGCCCGGTTAATTTTTCAATTTATTGTAGAGATGAGGTCTCGCCAAGTTGCCCAGGGTCTCAAACCCGCGGGCTCGCTCAGGCAATCCACTCACCTCAGCCTCCCAAAGCGCAGGATTATAGGGTGAGCCACTGAGTCCGGCAAGTATTTCTTTATAACAATGCAAAACAGACTAACACAAACACTTCTAGTGAATTCTTCAGTTATTGTACTCTTCAACACCAAATGTTTTATATTTAAATAATGTCTATGTCCTCATTGAGAATCACTGTTTGTTGATTCATTGTTGTCATAATTTTTTGTCTTTAAACATGATATTCTTTGTTTGAACATATTTACTATAACTCTTTAAAAATTTTTGTTTGATAACTTTGTAGTCATTCAGAGGAAGATTCTATTGACTGCTTTTTTTCCCTGAGTATGGGTCATACTTTTCTGTTTCTCTGCATGTCTTATAATTTTTTGTTAAAAATGGTCATTGTAGCAACTCTGGATTTTGATTTTTTTTTTCCTTCTAAAAGTTGTTTCTGTTGCTGGTTTTTATTTTTTGGTTTTTCTTAGTAGTTTACCTGGTTACATCTGTGAAATCTATCTCCCCTGTATTGTGCAGCCATTGATGTCTTTGCTCAACAATATATTCTTGGTTTTACTCTAGTTTCCTCTGATGCATGGTGTCTGCATAGCTTAGTGGTCAGCCAGTGATTAGACAGAGATTGTGCTCAAAATCCTCAAACCAGTCTTGCATTCTCTGCTGGTGCATCTGAATATAGATAGGGAAGCACATTTAAAAGTCGAGCTGTTCTGGGGTCTCCCCTGGGGTTTGCTTTCTGATGAAACATTTTGAGTCTTCTATGTTCATACACAAAGATTTAGTGTTTGCCAGAAGTGTGTGAACAACTTAGGGATCCTAAGACTTTGCTATGTATGTGGCAAATGTACACAGCGTCAGTCAGGAATATGCTTGCCTCAACCACAACTTCAGCCTCAAGCTAGTAGAAATGTTTTTGGCTCTTCCCAACTCTCCTGTCTCTGGGAAATCATTTTCATCGACTGATCCTGGCTGTGAGTTTCATCCATTACTCTTACTAGAGTGATTCCCCTACAATGACAGTAGAAAAGTTGCAGGTCCTTGTGGATTGCCTTCCGTGGCAGAACACCCATGCTGATCAAGCTGGTGGGGTGGGTAGATAAGGATGAAATAAGCCCCAGACTACAATGCCATAGATCTCCACAAAGACCAGTAGATACTCAAGTATAAACACTTCTCAGATTGTTATATGCCATTGGTCAATTTCCAAAGAGCTGATAGCACGTTTTTGGGCAATTTTGTCCATCTTTTTAGTTCCTTTTAGCAAGGATGATTTGATCTCCTTATTCTGTAGTGGCCGAAAGTTCAATCCGAGAGACCACCAAGAGCCAATTCCGATGAAAGTTCAAGAGGGTCTTTATTTACAAGCTCGAGCCTGGACCTCTGTCGACAACCGACGCAGCGGAGTACACCCAGAGGCCCTGACTCCCTTAAGCAGATGCCTTTTATGTTTTCACACAAAGGGAGGAGGAGTTTGGGGGGACTTTCCAGTCTTGTTACCATTTAATTGGGTAGTAACCTCTGGTGGTCAGCTTAATTGTGGAGGATTGGCTAGCTTGACTCGGGCTGACCTTGGCCCACTAGCTGGGGAAGTTGCAGAGACATTTGGAAACTTTAGGTGATTTTCCCCTGGCACCTGATTGGTTGTTGCTAAGGGGAAAGTGGGTCAAGGGAAGGGGTTGAAGCTTGAACTGGAGCTTTGCAGTTTTTCCCATAACTGAAACTTTAAACAGCTACAGGTTAATGTTTTAAAGCAGAAAACTAAAATGGCTGTGCTATTGTCCACAAGCCGATTACATATTTATTGGGTCATAGCATGCTCTTAACCTAAGTTTATGGTATACTCTATTACAGTTCTCTCAATTCAACCATAGCCAGAAGTTCCATCTGAATCATTATCCCTCCCAACACTTTTGTAATTAATTTCTTGAATCAAACTTCCCATTATAACTATCTAGAGTATTTTTGTTTTCCTGACCAGATACAACTCAAAATTTGTAGTCTTTTTTTTTTTTTGAGTTGGAGTCTCACTCTGTCGCCCAGACTGGAGTGCAGTGGCTGCTCCCGGCCACCGCAGCCTCGACCTGCTGGGCTCCGGCGATCCTTCCGCCTCAGCCTTCCAAGTAGCCGGAATTACAGGCATGCGCTACCACGCCTGGCTCATTTTTGATTTATTGTAGAGATGAGGTCTCACTGCCCAGGCGGGTCTCGAACCCGCGGGCTCAGGCAATCCACTCACCTCAGCCTCCCAAAGGCGCGGGATTACAGGCTGAGCCACTGAGCCCAGCTAAAATTTGTAGTCTTTAAGAACTTACTGGACCTGTTCAACGAGACGGCTGGGCTGATGCAGAGAGGCAGATCTTCGTGAAGACCCTCACGGGCAAGACAATCACCCTTGAAGTTGAGCCCAGTGACACCATCGAGAATGTCAAAGCTAAAATCCAAGACAAGGAGGGCATCCCACCTGACCAGCAGCGTCTGATATTTGCAGGCAAACAGCTGGAGGATGGCCGCACTCTTTCAGACTACAACATCCACAAAGAGTCCACCCTGCACCTGGTGCTGCGCCTGAGAGGTGGCATCATTGAACCTTTCCTCCGCCAGCTCGCCCAGAAGTACAACTGTGATAAGATGATCTGCCACAAGTGCTACAAACACCTGCACCCCCGTACCGTCAACTGCCACAAGAAGTGTGGACACAACAACAACCTGTGCCCCAAGAAGAAAGTCAAATAAGGCCCCCGCCAGCTCCTCCCGCAAGGCAGCCTCCTGCACTGGCCCGTGGCTCTGGGGCCTCAATAAAGTTTCCCTTTCATTGAAAAAAAAAAAGCACTTACTGGAAGTCAAGGAATGGATGGTAATTTGAATAGGAAATAATCCTCAAAGGTTTGGCACCATTCATATGCCCCAAACTTCCTCAGACATACACACAGAAAGATCAGACTTTTGCAGCCTGGCATGGTGGTTCACACATGTAATCCCTGCACAAAGTGAGGCCGAGATGGGTAGATTGCTTGGGTCCAGGAGTTCGAGACCATCCTAGGCAACAGAATGAGTCCTTATCTCTACAAAAAATCAAACAACTGCATTCCAGCCTGGGTGACAGAGTGAGACTCTGACTCAAACAAACAAACAAAAGACCAGATTTTGATATCACTCAGGTGTAGATTTGAACCCAGTCTCTACCTGCTAATTATCTTTGAAATTGTGGGCACGATGTTGAACCTCTGTGAGCTTTGGTTTCCTCATCTGTAATGGGAAATTAATAATACTTACCTAATAATACATGTGCTAAGCAACTTGACTTAGTCATTCCACAAAGAATACATACATCAAAACATCATGTTGCACACCATAAATAATACAATTTTTGCCTATCAATTTAAAAAAAGAATAAAAAATTTCTACCTAATGAAATTATTCTGGGGAATAAGTGAGATGATGTATGGAAAACATTGGGGCACAATACATACCTAACACATATTTAAATCTATTTTTCTCCAGCTTAAAACCCCATTCCTGTTATTTTTTTCTAAGAAAGAGCAGCCTGAATATTCACCCACCAACCAAATTCTCATTTGATTTTCTTTTTGTTTCCCCACAACAAAACTTTTTGAAGCTTATAGTGAAACCTTATTTTTATGCCTAAATTGATGAAAACTTTTAGCTTATTTCTCAGACACTAATTCAGGTTTTATTCCTGTGAATAAGCAGGACCTTCAATACAGCAGAGAAAGAGCAGAGCTCCCATAGCTCCATGCATAAATTATGATGTCTGCTTGTTAACAATACCGTCTGTGACATCAGTAGCAGAGTCAGGTAACAGCTGCTGGAGATGCCACAGCCTTGAACTCTAGTATAGATGGAGACGGATCTCTGTGGCTGGTAAACCAACTGGATTTCTTACATTTAGGGTGAACCCAGTTATCTGCTCTTTCATCTGGATCATGGAAAGTGTCTTCCCAACAAGGTAAGTAAAACTCAGTTTTTTCCCTTATCGGCTTTCTGTGGGTGGCTACCCTCTCATGATTGTCCATCAAAGATGGATCATAGGATTTTTATAATTTATGCTCTGAATATGATAGTGCTGGCTGATATCTAGATGTATTCAGAAGCAGAAATAATCTCATTTCCCTTTTCCCTATGTGTTAAACTCTGTTATCTGGAATAGTTTATTTTATAATGCATTTTTAATACATTTCATTAACAGAATTCATTCTGAAAACATTATGTGGGTTATTCATTTTAAAAAATGGGAATACAAGGCCTGGTGTGGTGGCTCACACCTATAATCCCAGCCCTCTGGGAGGCCAAGGTGTGAGGATTGCTTGAGTCAGGAGTTCAAGACCAGCCTAGGCAACATAGCAAGCTCTTGTCTCTACAGAAAAATTTTTTTAAATAACCAAGTGTGGTGGTGCACACTTGTAGTCACAGCTACTTGGGAGGCTGAGGTGGAAGGATCGATCATCTGAACTAAGAGGTTGAAGCTGTAGTGAGCCATGACCATGCCACTATACTCCAGCCTGGGTGACAGAATGGGACCCTGACTCAAATAAATAAATAAAAATAAATGCAAGACCTACTAAAATCAACCAAAACCAAAATCATCTCTTTTTTGAATAATTGTTTTATTTTTTTGAGTTGGAGTCTCACTCCATAGCCCAGGCTGAAGTGCAGTGGCTTGCTCACAGCCACCCAGCATCACCCTGCTGGGCTCCGGCAATCCTTCCACCTTAGCCTTCCAAGTAGCTGGAACTAAAGGTATGAGCCACCACGCCCAGCTAATTTGTTGATTTATTGTAGAGACGAGGTATCACCAAGTTCCCCGGGCTGGTCTCGAACCCATGGACTCAGGCAATCCACAAGCCTCGGCCTCTCAAAGTGCTGGGATTACAGGCTGAGCCACCAAGCCCAGCAATTTTTGGATAATTAAGAAAGTATGTCAGGACTCTGCATGTCCTCCCTTCATCTTGATGAGCATTACACATCAACCACCTGTAGCTGTGCAGTTAGAAAGGTCCCCAGAGAGATGGGGTACTCAGGCATGATGGGATTCCCAAACACAATCAAAATGATTTCAGCAAAACAAAAAGGTGTGTGCTGAAGACACGTGCTTGCCTGAATCTAAGGGCTTAAGCAATGTCCTCAGAACTTGATCTCACTCTATCCTTCGCTACACTTTCCTCTGTGTTGGCTCTACCCACAAGCGGATCCCCATCATGGGGGCAAAGTGGCTGCCAGCACCTCCAGGCACATAGCCTGGCTCTCAGCAGGCTCCTAATCAGACATACTGAGCTCATTGGCCCTCCCTGAAGCAATCCATGTAGCCAGGGAAAGGATCTTCGATTGGCTTCTGGAAGCAGAGCCTCAGACGGTGGTTTGGAGGCACATGATATGTTGAAGAAGTGCCTTTCAGGAAAAAAACTATAGAAGAAGGAGAGAAGCAGGAGCAGGGAGAGGAAGGAGCCAAGCAAGGATGTGGTCTCAGGTCAAGTCTAACCTGGTCTGATCCACAAAATATGGCCATGGAGCACAAATTACAGCATAGACTTTCCTCCCCTAGTGGCAAGGGAGCTGACCTTTATGCTCTATTTCATTCAGTCATTGGCCATAATCTCCTCTGGGGAAAGACTGCTCTCATCTCAGAGCAATCCCCTGGAGAGGGGCCAGCCTATACTGCAGCACTGGGTGCACTGGCTGGTGAAGGTATCTGAGTGGGTATCATGGCATCTCTGACCTTCCTGTGCCCCCCAATGGGGCACTCCTCCATGGCATGCCTCCTTTGGAGCCAGGGCTTCTAGTCCCACAAAATCGAAAGTTGGTGAGGAATAGAAACACAAATTCCTTAGGTAGGATGGTAAGAAAGGTAATTTCCATTTCCACCATTTAGCTCCCATATCAATGAATTCCATCTTTCAGGAACACTGCATATTCAAGGTCTGATAGTTAAGTTCACAAACTTGCCCCTGTGCGCTTACGTTGGCAGCACTGTACGATCAACTTGGTAAGGTTTCATAACCTTGGTATATCAGTGTCTCACAGCTGTGTTTGTGTCAACAAGTGGCGGTGTCTTGCCGAGTGGCATTCATTATTGTTGTTGCATGTTTTTGCGTGCCATCGCGAGAATGTCAGAGCTTGAATTGGGGAAACGAACCAGCATTAAATTTCTTGTTAAACTTGGTAAGAGTGGAGGTGAAATCAGGGACATGTTACTCCAAGTTTATGGAGATAATGCCATGAAGAAAACAATAGTGTATAAATGGATTTAAAGTTTTTTCTGAGGGGACAGAAAGTGTCACTGATGGAGAGAGATCAGGATGGCCAGCAATGAGCAGAACTGACAAAAAACATTGCAAAAATTAGAATTGTGCATCAAAATTGCCAACTGATTGTGAGAAGTATAGCAGACAAAATAAACATCAACAGAGAAACAGGAAAATCTTAACTGAAAAATTTGACACGAGAAAGTTGTGTGCAAAATGGTGCTGAAGAAGCTCTTGCATCACGACAATAAACCAGCTCTCACAGCACTGTCTGTGAGGGAGTTTTTAGTCAGTAAACAAATAAACACCCTCCCTACTCACCTGATCTGGCTCCCAATGACTTTTTTCTTTACCAGAAGATAAAGGAAATATTGACAGGAAGACATTTTAATGACATTCAGGATATCAACATGATGACAGCTCTGATGGCCATTCCAGAAAAAGAGTTCCAAAATTGCTTTTACAGGTAGGCTAGGTGCTGGCGTCAGTGCATAGCTTCCCAAGGGGAGTACTTCAAAAGTGACTGTAGTGTTATTCAGCAGTGAAGTATGTAGCTCTTTTTCTAGGATGAGTTCGTGAACTTAATTGTTACACCTCGTATAATAGCTGTTGGTTTAAGGAGAGTATTGCATCTTGAAGGATAGCATTCCATCCTCATAGTGTCACCTCCAGGTCAGGAGGGATACAAACAGCCAGATGAAGAGATACACACAACAAGATGGAAGGGTCAAGAGAGCAGGAGCTTCTATCCCTGTGGAACTGCAGTGTGCCACCCTCCCAGCACATGGATGAGTTCTTGCTTACTTTTTTGTTACCCTCCATGTGTTCAGCTCTCCAGCAGCCCCTGAACTCTGTCCTCTTGGTTCTTTTATATAGAAGTTTCATTATATAGACATGATTGATTAAACCATTGGCCATCAACGATGGACAATTCCAGTTATCATCTCTTGCCTGGACTTTTCTCCCGAAGCCCAAGTTCATATATCCAACTATTTACTCAATATCACCATTTGAATGTCTAAAAGTGTCTCAAATGTAGCAAGTCCAAAACCAGACTCTTGGATTTTTCCCTTCCAAACTTTTCCTCCCCCTTTGTTTTCCATCTCAAGGAGGAAAGTTTACCACAGCTATATCCTAACATGGCAGAGAGAATGATCTTATATCTCTTACTTTTGATAAGGGCATTAATCCTATTATGAGGGCTCCACCTCATGACCACATCTAGCCCTAATTAACTTCAATTTTAAGGAAGAAAATTAACCAAGTCCAAAAGCAGACTCTTGGATTTTCCCTTCCAAACTTCTCCTCCCTCTGTTTTCCATCTCAACCTTCAGCCCCTGCTCCATCTCCAGCAGTCAGGAAGTTAGGCTGAAAAGTCCCAACCCTCTAATCATACCTTGGCCTTTCTGGTGACCACCCCTTCCTGAAGTAGCCTAGGGTTTGCCAGCCATCAGTTAGTCATTAGCATACAATATGACATCACTATCGAGATTCTGAGGATTTTAGAAGATGTATGCCAGGAAACAGGTTGAAGACCAAATATACACTTTACAATTTCACAGCCACCCAGGCTATGGTATTTTGTTACAGCAGCTTGAACAAAGACATGGGGTAAAAAATGCTGATTTCTTGCCTTAAGGGGAATAATTCCACAGCATGATTTATACTCCAGAGCTCTCCCCCATAAATCAGGGCAAGACATTGCTTGTCTCTGACTGGGTATGGTAGCTCACACTTGCAATCTCAGCACTTTGGGAGACCAAGGTAAGAGCACTGCTTGAGCCCAGGAGTTCAAGACCAGCCTAAGCAACATAGCAAGATGTCGTCTCTACAAAAAAAAAAATTTTTTAATTGCCAGATGTGATTGCATGCATCTGTAGTCCCAGCAACTTAGGAGGCTGAGGCAGGAGGATCTCTTGGGCTCAAGAGGTCAAGGCGGCAGTGAGCCAGGAACATGTCACTGCACTCCAGACTGGACAACAGATTGAGACCTTGACCCCCCCACCCCCTAAAAGGCATTACTTATCTCTCTTCCGTTTTCTGTCCTGTTTTTCTCTCTAATATCTGGGAATCCCACCACCTGCATACCTTCCTACTAAACTGTCTCTATAATGTCTTACTGCTTAGAAGTCAGCAGCCAATGGTTGCAGGACTTGCTTTACAGATAGCCTCTCCATTATAAAACCTAAGGCTCAGCCAGGCTCTGTGGCTCAGTCTGTAATCCCGCACCTTTGGGAGGCTGAGGTCAGTGGATTGTCTGAGCCCACAGGTTCAAGACCCGCCTGGGCAACTTGACGAAACCTATACAATAAATCAAAAACTACAATAAATCAAAAACTAGCTGGGCATGGTAGCGCGTGCCTGTAGTTCCAGCTACTTGGAAGGCTGAGGTGAAAGGATCGCCGGAGCCCAGCAGGTCGAGGCTGCGGTGGTGGCAACTGCACTCCAGTCTGGGTGATGGAGTGAGACTCCAACTCAAAAAAAAAAAAAAAAAAAAACCTAAGGCTCATGTTTGAAATGTTTTTCAGACTTTGATGAAACCAATGACCCCATCTGGGACATATACCAAGGAGCTGACTCTACAGGTCTTGTGACTCCCTCCCAGAAACTGACTTCGTGCACAGACCTCCATGACTCATCCCTAACCAATCAGCAGCCCCATTACCTAGCCTCCTGCCCATCAAATTATTCCTTAAAAAGCACTATCCTAAAATTATTGGTGAGATAGATTTGAGAAATATCTCCCATTCTATTCACTCAGCTGCTTTGCAATTATTAAACTCTTTCTCTGCTGTAGCAGCTGCTATCATAGTCTCAGTTTTTCTAGACAGTGGGCATAAGAACCCAGTCAGGCTGTAACAAATTGGCTGGAAGGGATGCACTTCCTATGTAATATCACTGGTTTTTTAGAGATGCAGGAGAAATAGTAACTGTAAGGACAGTAGAATTGGTTGAATGTTACTGAAGTCACTGAAGAGAGAGAATAACGGTCTCATGGCAATCAAATATTAATCTAAATCAAAAC
The DNA here is from genome assembly GCA_027257055.1 of Cephalopachus bancanus. Taxonomy (NCBI): domain Eukaryota; kingdom Metazoa; phylum Chordata; class Mammalia; order Primates; family Tarsiidae; genus Cephalopachus; species Cephalopachus bancanus. The sequence goes on along the minus strand of JAPVLO010000380.1, from coordinate 560,267 downwards.
ATGAGAGGGAATTCACAAACCAGAATTTATTTATAAAAGACTGTGTATTTATTCTTACATGTTTAAACTTCAGTCACCTTCAAAATACTCTCAATTTGATGCAGTACACCTATTGAGATGCTTTCTCCACTGCTCAAAACAGTTTCTGAATGCACCGATTTTGATGCCTTTTAGTGCTTCTGCCATTTTTTTGTTTCACCTCTTCCATATTGGCAAACCTTTCCCTGTGAAGACCTTTTTCATCCAGACAAACGAAAAAAAAGTCACTCAGCAAGACTGGGTGGATAGGGAGGGTGAAGCATAAGAATCATGCCATTTTTGGCCAAAAACTGCTGAACACTCAGCACTATATGGGCAGCTGTGTTGTCATTTTAGAAGAATCAGTCACCTGTTTTGCCACAACTTAGGGACATTTCTTTGCAAATCATGACACACAGCAACACTGGCTGGAACACAGATGCTGATGGGTTCCTAGAACACTTACCTAGTGGGGGAAGCCTGTACTTTAAGGGATCAGTCTTAAAAAAAGATAATTCTGGGTTTTTTGCATCCCCCCTCAGATGAGCATTAGAGGGCATCATTGCATGATTTGAAGAGACTGTCTCCTATAGCTGGGGGCCACACAACTGATGAACAGGCATAGGACTTAACTGTAAGAGTGACAGACCCTGCGCCTTGGGAAGGTGAGTGGATTGCCTGAGCCCGCAGGTTCGAGACCCGCCTGGGCAACTTGGCGAGACCTCATCTCTACAATAAATCAAAAAATTAGCTGGGCGTGGTCGTGCACACCTGTAGTTCCAGCTACTTGGAAGGCTGAGGCGGAAGCATCGCCGGAGCCCAGCAGGTCGAGGCTGCGGTGGCTGGGAGCAGCCACTGCACTCCAGTGTGGGTGTCAGAGTGAGACTCCAACTCAAAAAAAAAAAAAAAGAGTGATAGACCTTCACAGAAAGCTAAATACTACCTAGTCAAGACAAGTGTCCTGTGTCAAAGTCGTGGACCTGATAGAGAAAGAATGGGACCATGTGAGTTGGGATAGGGATATCTGGATAGATGGATCTGACTACTTTGAATGTCCATATTTCCCCAAACTTCTGGAATGTGTCAAAATTAACACATTCTGTCTTGTTAGAAGACAGAGACTTCTCCATTTTCTTGAAGCCCGAAGTCTTACAAGAGAGCACTGGTCCTCCTAAGGCTCTGCCCTCATCTCAATCCCTGGCTACAAGATTATTAACTAGAGTGGAATCTCAGGTTACTCTGATCTACCTGAGGAAGCGCTCAGCCTGCTGAAGGCAGGAGAGATTACATGTGAAGGAGCTTTCGGACCTAAATAATAGGCATTAGGATAACTGGTAGAGTGTATCTAGGAGTGGATCCTGATAGCTAGGGGTTGAGATGGGGGTAGAATGTAAGGCTAAATCAGGAAGAGCTTCTCAATATGGGGGGGGAACTTTAATATAACACAGGAGTTAACACCTGCCATGAGCCCCACGATGAAGCTTTAATATACTGCTGGAAGGCTCTGGAAGCTTGGAAAAATCAATGGCCCACATTAAATGAAATAGATATGTCAAAACTTTGGACAACAAGTTCAAAAAGACATTCCATTTACCAAGAAGCTAAGAAGGTGCTGGTGAGAGGGCAGCAGTATCACTGAGAAGCATTGTAGTGACTGTCTTCTGAAGGTCAGGGAGAATAGCAGGGATGCTGTTACAGAACTGGACTCTCTGTTGGCAATGGGGCAATAGGATTCCAGCACAGTATGGGCCACATGACAGCTCTTAAATGTCAGAGGGAAGGTGAGCATAATTACTGTAATGGGCAGCAAGGTTGGCATCACAGTCGGAAAGAATGCCTCTTACTTTAAGTAACATTGTCTGGTAATATCAATAGGATAATTTATTAAACTGTCACTTCCTCATTAAGATGAATTATCATTCCTTTGTCTTACATTCTGAACTATTCTTGATTTATTTCTGGATTCTGTAGTCTGAATTTACCTGGGTCAGTTCTACAGTGGATTAATTGTAGTGTCTATTAGGATATTCAACTGCTTAAAAATAATCAAATATGGGCTTAAAAAAATAGAACATTTATGTCTCTCAAAATCCAAAACTGGAAGGAAGTTCACGTGATTTAGGCTGATTTAACACATGAAGTAATTCAAGGAACCAAGTTCCTTTTTGGCTCCTTTGCTATTCCTTGGGGTGTTAACTGCATAATCTCACTATGCCCATGTCCCAGCCTGTGGTATGGGAAAAAAGGAGAAAAAGCATGAACACAAAGTGATAGGATTTTATTCCATACATGTGTTTGGTCAGAATGTAGTCACAACCAAATCTAGCTGCAAAGGAGGCTGGAGAAAGTAGTCTTTGGCAGGTTGGCCGAGTCTTAGATAAAACTAATGGGAAGAAAATAAATTGATAGAGGAAGCATGGCAGTCAGCCTCCAAGATGGCCCCCAAAGATCCTTGCCATCTAGTATTTATATCCTTGTGTAGTACCCTCCAACATTGTAATTAAGTTTGATCTGTGATCTGTGTGACCAACTTCATAGGCAGAAGCAATAGTAAGTCACTTCTGAGAATAGACCATAAAAATAATTCTACAGTCTTGGGTCTCTCTCTCTCTCTCTCTCTCTCTCTCTCTCTCTCTCTCTCTCTCTCATATCACTTATTCTGGGGTGAAGCCAACTGCCATGTTGTGAGGCAGCCCTATGGAGAAACCTCTATGGAAAAAAACCTAAAGCGTCTGGCCTGCCAACAACCATATGAGTGAACTTGGAAGTGTATTCTCCAGGCCAGGTCAAACCTTGAGATGATACAGATGCAACCCAGGCAGGCAGCTTGACTACAGCTTTGTGAGACATCCTGAGCCAGAAACACCCAGCTAAGCTGCAACTGTGTTTCTGACTCTCCAAAGCTCTGAGATAATAAAAGTTTGTTGTTTCAAGCTGCTATTTTGGGGGTAATTTGTTACACACTATTGTCACATAACAAATTACTCCAAAACTCAATGACTTAAAACCCCAGCTTATATTAGCTCATAGATTCTTTGGGTCAGGAATCTGGACACAACCTGGCTGGGTCATCTGGCTCCAGTTCTCTCACAAGGCTGTAATCAAGGTGTCAGCAAGACTGCAGTTATCTTAAGGCTTGACCAGGTGTAGATCTGCTTCCATGTACTCTCATGTGGTTGTTGGCAAGATTCAACGTGGGTTACTGGACTAAAGTCTCAGTTTCTCAAAAGCTGTTGGCTGGAGGCTTCCCTCTGTTTCTTATCACATAGGCTTCTCCATTGGGCAGCTTACAACATGGCTTCATTAAAGTGAGCAAGCAAGAGGGCTTGTGTAAGACAAAAACCACAGTCTTTTCTAACTTAGTCTTGGAGGTGATATTTCAGAGCTGTATAGTTTCCCATATTCTATTCATTGGAAGCAAGTGAGTAAATCCAGACCACACCTAAATAGATGAGATTACACAAGGGGTTGAATATCAAGAAGTGGAGCTCATTGGGGACCATCTTAGAAAGCTGCCTACTACAATTCATCCTCTGATCCTCGGTGATTCATGTCCCTCCCACATGGAAAATGTATTCACACCTCTCTGGGAGTTCTGAAAGTCTCACCTCATAGCATCAGCTCAAAGTCCAGAATCTCATCATCTAAATCAGGTTCAGGTATGGTTGAGACACCTCAGTTGTAGTTTCTTACGTACATCTCCCTGAATACAGTTCCTCTTGATCTGTGGACTTCTGAAACTGAAGAAACAAGATATCTGCTTAGCTTCCACATCCAGCATACAGTAGGAGAACAGGCACAAGATAACTTCTATGCACACTCATGTCCAAAAAAGAGGCAAATAGGCACACAGGTGTTACTGGTCCATAGTGTTTCATAGTGTTGGAAGATCCTTGATTAGAACTCAGTCCTATTCCTGCCAAAAATAATTCTCTATGCTTTTTGGCTCCACCCTTTTGACTCTTGATTTTGCCCTCTGAATCATTTATCTTTTTTTTTTCAGGAAAGGGAGCATCAGATGCTCCCTTCCCTGAAATATGAAGCTTTACTTTTATGTTTCCAGCAGTCCCTTTTCTTTTTTTACTGGTTCTGTCTTTTCCGGTTCAAAGTGACACAAATTTCTCACCAAAAAAAAAAAACAATGTGTGGGTCTTTTTTCTCTCTCTGTGTGAATTTTATTGGAGTTAACTTTATTAAATGAAAGACACTATAAATCTCTCTGGATAAACCCTTCACTATCTTGAGCTCCTGCTGAGATCTGAACGACAATATTTTAAAACTTCCTAGAGGTTTTATTATTTGATTGAGAGAATATGAGAGAATAGCCTTAATCTTTTTTTAAGGGACCTTTGTGTGACTGAATATGACCCTGATCCTTTGGTCTTTCTAAGGTTTTAACATTAGATTATATATATACACAGGTATAGGATTCTCTATATATAGCATTCTCCACCATATAGTGACTTTAAAGGCAATTCTCTTATTCTTTTTCTTAGTGTCTTGGTTATTCTCAAACATTTATTTTTCAATATAAAGTTTGAAATCTTTTTAGCTAGCTTTCAACTCATTGTTAGAACTGCAGTAATAATCATATATTATTATTGTTAGGAGGATTTGTATTTCTATGATATGAAGTCTCTCATTCAGATATATCATCTATTCAATCTATTCAGTTTTTAGGTCCTCTGTAAGATTTTATTCAAGTTAAACTCATGTCTCATTTTAAATTTATTTCATGCTAAATTTAGCTCTATTTAAAGAGATGTTTTTCCATTTTCATTTCTGACTTTTATTAATAGAGAAAATATATGCAACTATTTAATCAAATTTACTCATTAATTTAAGGGTTTTTGTTTTCCTAACATATCTTGGATGGTTTTGCCAATTTTCCAATATTTAAATTGATTATTTCAATTTTGGTCTAATTGTGTTGAGTAGAATTTCCAAAAAAATGCTCAATAAGAGGTGATAGATGACACTTCTAATCTGAAACTGACTTTAAGAAAATTGGCTCTGTGTTTCACTTTAATATAAAGCTTTCTCTTGGAAAATAATTGCTATCATGTTTAAGCATTTTACTTGAACAAGTTTTAAAAGATTAGGAATACCTTTTTAGATATTTATTGATGTAATCATATTATTCTACTCTAGTTTATTGCGTAAATGTATTATGATAGCTGATTTTTTATTAATAAAAATACAATATTTTGAACAGTTTTGGATTTACAGAAAAATAAAGAAATTAGTACAAAGAGCTCCCATATAACCTGTGCCCAGGGTCTCCTATTATCAACATCTCACATTATTATGGTATATTTGTTACCATATTTGTTACAATATTGATTAATTGGTATTAGCTAAAGTCAATACTTTATTTAAATTTCCTCAGTTGTTGCCTAATGCCCTTTATCTGTTCCAGGATCCCATCCAGGATGCCACATTACATTTAGTAGTCATGTGTCCTTGGGCTCCTCTTGACTGTGATAGTTTCAAAGACTTTTCTTGTTTTTGATGACCTGGACAGTTTTGAGGAATATTGGTTCGATTAATCACTGTTGATGTTGACCTTGATTACCTCACTGTTTCTTTACTGCAAAGTTATACTTTTCTCTTTCTTTCCTTCCTCTTTACTGTAAAGTTACTCTTTTTTGGCCAGGCACGGTGGCTCACGCCTATAATCCCAGCCCTTTGGGAGGCTGAGGTAAGAGGATTGCCTGAACCCACGGGTTTGAGACTAGCCTGGGCAACTTGGTGAGATCTCATCTCTACAATAAACCAAAAAATTAGCCAGGTGTGGTGGCACGTGCCTGTAGTTCCAGCTCAGCAGTTAAAGTCTTCTGGGTTTGTGACTTTTTAGAAGAAGATAGTCCTTTAATTATTATTTTGCTCTTTCTAGCTAATCATTATTTATTTGTTTAACCTTTCTCTGCCTTCTTTTTTTGTTTTTTGGGGTTTTTTTTGGGCTGGGATTATAGGTGTGAGCCACCATGCCTGGCCGAAAAAGAGTAACTTTACAGTAAAGAGGAAGTAAAGAAAGAGAAAAGTGTAACTTTGCAGTTACTCTCCCAGGCTGGAGTGCAGTGGCATGATCCCAGCTCAGTGCAGCTTCAACCTCCTGGGCGCAGGCAGTCTTTCTGCCTCAGTCTCCTGAGTAGCTGGAACTACAGACACATGCCACCATGCCCAGCTAATTTTTTTATTATTATTTGTAGAAACAAGGTCTTGCTATGTTGTGTATGGTGGTCTTGAACTCCTGGGCTCAAGCAATCCTTCTGCCTTGGCTTTCCAAAGTGCTGGGATTACAGGGTTGAGTCATTACACCCAGCCTTCTCTAGATAATAATTCATTCAGGTTTTCTGTTTCTTCCGGATCACCTTTATTTGTTTATGTTTTGACAACAAATGTTTTTATTTCCACTTCATCCCTGAGGATATTTTAACGGGGTATAAAATTAGTGGTTAACAGTTCTTTCAGCACTTGAAAATGTTATTTGTTATTTATTGTACCACAAGTTTCTGAATCTCTGTCCATTTCTTTTTCAGCCCATTTTCTCCCCATTGTTCAATTTAAAAAACTTGTGATGATCTATCTTCAAATTCATTGACTCTTTCCTCTGTCATCTCCATTCTGCTGTTGAGCCCATCCAGAGAATGTATTTAAATTATTATATTTTTCAGTTCTAAATTTCCATTTGGTCCTTCTTTATATCTTTTTTCTCCCTGACATTTGTACATGTTTTTATTTGTTTAAAATGTGTTCAATTACTTGATAATGTATGTTCATGATGGCTGCTTTACAATCTTTGTTAGATAATGTCAGCATTTGTGTCATCTTGGTTTTTGTGTGATGAGTGTCTTTTCTCATTTCCTGGTTCTTGGTACGATCAGTGATCTTCTATTGTGTCATGGGCATTTTGAGTATATTATGAGACCCTGGATCTTATTTAAATCTTCTATTTTAGTGTAGTTTCAGTGATACTATGATAAGGGAATGAGAGCACTACCTCGTTATCCCTGGGTGGGACTGGAAATCCAGGCTCTCCATGTGGGTTCTGCTGATACTGCCCCAGTGGGAAGATGGAAGGATGCTTTAATACTGCTGGACAGATGTGAATATCCAGGCTCCTCCTTAGCATCTGTTTTGGAGAAGAGGAGTGCTTTGTTACCACTGAGTGGATATGGAAGTTCAGATTTTCCACTTGGCTTCCACTGACACCATGGAGTAGGAGTGAAGCGTCTCAGTATTGCTGAGCAGAAGTGAAAGATCAGGATTCCTGTTTGGCTTCCACTGACAGAAAAAGGGATCCATATTTTGTATGTGTGGTGTTTGGTAGGATTTAGGACAATTATTATCAATATGCTTTCTGTCCTTCTAGACCACTGTTTTCTTGGTGTTTTGACTAGAGAGATTTAACTCTGCTTGGAGCTAATTTGTCTGTATTATTGGTGTTTCTGGGTTATGCATTTCACAAATATCAACCTGGGAAATATAAGATGCAAAGAGAAAACCCAGGGAATTCACTGTTGTGTTCTTTCTTGAGTTTTAAGGTCTCTGACCAATTCACCTTCTTCTCTCCACCTTTTAAAATCTTATGTTTGTTTTATGTGTTATGTCTAGAGTTTTTTTTAAACTTGTATTAAAACTTGCAGAAGAAATACAAAGAAATGTGTCTATTCTGTCTTATCCTGAACCAAAATGCAGCATTTTAAAAAATACTTACTTGTCATTAGGATATCTTATTTATGGAAATGCTTGTCCAATAATTTGTCTCATTTGTCAATTCAGTTGTCTGTCATTTTTTATGTTGACTTGGAGTTTCTTATCTATAGGGGATTTGAATTCTTTTTTTTTTTTTTGAGTTGGAGTCGCCCAGACTGGAGTGCAGTGGCTGCTTCCGGCCACCGCAGCCTCGACCTGCTGGGCTCCAGCGATCCTTCCGCCTCAGCCTCCCAACTAGCTGGAACTACAGGCGCGCGCTACCACACCTGGCTAATTTTTTGATTTATTGTAGAAATGAGGTCTCACCTGCCCAGGTGGGTCTCGAACCCGCGGGCTCAGGCAATCCACTCACCTCAGCCTCCCAAAGGTGCGGGATTACAGGCTGAGCCACCAAGCCCAGCTGGGGATTTGAATTCTTTATCGGGCATATGTATTACAAATATTTTCTCCCACTCATCGTGTTGCCTTTTTGCTCCATTAATGGTGCTTTTTGATGAGCAAATTCTTAATTTTAATGTAGTCTAATTTATTAACTTTTTATAAGTACTTTTGTATTTAAGAAATATTTGCCTACTACAATATTCTCCTTTGGAAACATAGCATTTAAATTTGTAGTCAATCAGAAACCAATTTCTTGTACACAATGAGAGTTAGATGTTAAGATCAGGACATATAAATATTTTTTATGTGAATAGCAAACCAATCTAGTATCCAAAATGATCATAATTTCCCCACTGCATTACAACATCAGCTTTTCCATAAATCAGGGGATCATTTATTTTATGCAGAAGTCTGTTTCTTGACTTTGTACTCTGTTCCCCTTGGTTAATTCCTGTACAAATGCTATATTGTTTACTATAGCTCAGTAACAGAACTTGCTGTAAGTGTTCCAAAGCTCTAAGTTTTCCTGCTTTGTTTTTCATCTCAAGATTGTACAGTTACTTATCGTCCTTTATATTTCCATGTTAATTTGAAAATAAGTATGTCACAGGAGCCTGATAGTAGTTTGAATGGATTACATATAATTTATAAATCAATTTGGGGAGATTTTCTAGTTTTAAAATATGAAGTCTTCCAAATGAAGACTTATATCTTTAATTTTTGTGATAATGCTTTATGGTATTAAATGTAGTGACCTTGCAATTTTTTTTGTTACACTTACTTCTAGGTATTTGATAATTTTGATGGCACTGTAAATTGTATTTTTTAAATCACTTTAAATAAGTTTATTTCTAATTCTTGAAAATACAATTGATTTTTGCATATTGACCTTTATGTCCAGTGCCCTTGCCAAATCTACTTATTAAATGTAGTTGTCTGTAGGTGTCTTTGGATCTTTCCATATCTGCAACCATGCAGTCTGTGAAAAGTGATATTTTTGTTCAAACTTGCCTCATTCCTGGTCTCTGGGGGCACTTTCAATATTTCATTGCTAGGTATGATATTTGCTCTAAATTTTTTGGAAGGGGAATGTTCTCTAACAAATTAAAGAAATTATTTTCTATTTCTCATTTGGCAAGATTTTTTTTATTATGAATGAATGTTGGGTTTTATCATGTGCTTTTTAAAATATTTTTTGCATATATTTAGTTGGTCACAAGTGAATTTTTTACTTTTATCCTGTTAATGTAAAATGCTAAGCAAAACTTAGGTTCCTGGAATAATCTCATTTTGTTATAATGTATTATCCTTTTTATACATTACCAAATTCAATTTGCTTCATTTCATTTTGAATTTTTGCATCTATATTCATGTAGTAGTATGGCTTGTAGTTTTTCTTACATCTGCTTTTTGTATAAGAACTATGTTGGCCTCATGACATGAGTTGATATGTATTCTTTTTTCAAGTATTTGAAAGAGTTGGCATAAAATTTATGTTTTCTTCCTTAATGTTTGGAAAAATATATGTGAAGCCATACATTAAATATCTTTAGTAGATATGAAACTATTCAGTTTCACTATTTTTTTTCTGTCAGATGTAATGTATTTGGTAAGGATTTTGTCTATTTTATTTAAGTTTTCACGTTTATAAACATAAACATGCTCACAATATCCTTTTGATATATTTTTAACATCTGTGAAATCTATCATTATGATTTTTTCATTTCTTATATTAGTAATGGCTACAAATTTAATCTGTGTCATTGATCTGTAATAATATGAGCATATCAATTTTATGAGTATTTTTTAAAGTCCAGCTTTTAGTTTTACTAATTTTTCCTATTATACCTTTCCCTCCCCTTTTACATTGATTTCTGCTCCTTACTAATTCCTTGCTTCTACTTTTTTTTTTCCTCTCCCACTAAATAGCTAGACAAAACCTTACTTCTATCTTCTTAGGTTCGCTTTGTTTGACATTGATATAGCAATGCATTTTCTTTCAGTTAAGAGTTCCTGTGGTTTGCTTTATTTTATTTTCAACCTCTCTGTGCCCTTAACGGTGACTCTTGTAGGCAGAATATGTAGTTGGAATTTATTTGTTTCATTTAACTGACAGTTTTAGTCTTTTATTTGATGAATCCAGTTCATTTATATTTAATGTAAATGAACTACTTATATATTAGCCTTTATATACACAAACTTACCGGAATTTTTTTTTCTACTTGTGACACCTGTTTTATGCCCATTATCTCCTTTTCTTGCCCTTAAAAAAAGAATTAGAATTTTAATTTTGAGCTGGCTTCGGTGGCTCAGCCTGTAATCCCGTGCTTTGGGAGGCTGAGGTGAGTGGATTGCCTGAGCCTGCGGGTTCGAGACCCGCCTGGGCAATTTGGCGAGACCTCATCTCTACAATAAACCCCAAAAAATGAGCCGGGCATGGTAGTGCACACCTGAAGTTCCAGCTACTTGGAAGGCTGAGGCAGAAGGATCGCCAGAGCCCAGCAGGTCGAGGCTGCAGTGGCCGGGAGCAGCCACTGCACTCCAGTCTGGGTGACAGAGTGAGACTCCAACTCAAAAAAAAAAAGAATTTTAATTTTGTATTATGTCTGTGTGATAACTTTTTAGTTATTCTTTGTTTCACTTTTTTAGTGGTTACCCTAGAGATTCTATGTGTTCTTATTTTACTGTAATCTAAGACCAAGTTATTTTTAGCACTTCCTGATGATGTTCTAACTCTAGATCAGCTCAATATTAAGCCCTCTCCTTCCTCCGTGTTATGGTTGTATACCTTTTACATATATTTTTAACTCTACAAGTTTTGCTATTATTGTAAGCAACATTATTTTGTATTTGTACATGAGTATGTTACCCTTTCAGTTATCCTTCTTTTCTTTCTGCATTTGCTTCTCTCTTGGATCATCTTCCTCCTTTAAAATTAACTTATAGCTTGCATACACTAAAATGCCTACACTAAAATTTATCCTTTTTTTAGTATTCATTTCTGCAAGTTTTTCTTTTTTTAAACGTGAGTTGAAATCTCACTCTGTTGCCCAGGCTGGAGTGCAGTGGCAAACACAGTCACTGCAGCCTCGACCTGCTGAGCTCAGGCTAGTCTTCCGCCTCATCCTTCCAAATAGCTGCAACTGTAGGCACATGCCACCACTCCCAGCTATGCAAGTTTTGACAAAAGCATACAGACATATACAACAATCAGCATTTAAAACAGTTCCGTCACCCCAGCACAATTTTCTTAATAGCAATTATGGGTAATGTGCTTCCAACAAACCAGTAAGCTGAACATTTACATTCTTTGCATTTTTTATATGCATGTTATAGTTCATATATATAGAGGGTGCCCAAAAAATGTATACACAATTTTTTTCACAAGTTAAGAAAGGAAAAAACTGTATTAAAATTGTAATAATAAATACCAGTAACAAAAAATGAATACAAGTTACATTTGACTTCTGCAATTACAAGAGGTGCTCAGAGTGGTAGTCAGCGTCCAGACACTTCTGTTTAGGGCAAACTACTGCAGGACTTGTTGGTTTGTGAGGTCTTCCAGATCTTTCCTTGTGGACATCACACACAATACCATTCATCTCAAGCTTATTTAGAACGCATGCAATTGTGAGGTGTGTGGAGGTTCTGTTGCATACTCATGCCTCCATTGTTGTACATTTATGACATTCTCAAATTTCAAATACCACTTCAAAATTGTCTTCTGCTCCTCCAATGACAACCATGCTTCTGCCATTTTCTTTGACAGTTCTGCCTGTCGCATGGTGACACTAGCATTCATTTGATCAACACCATCTTTTGAGCAAACATCATACTACACATTGTTACTGTATTTGAGTTTAACTTCTAAAAGGAATACATAGATAACAGCTCTTAAAATGTATATATATATATTTTTGGCACCCCAGTATACACATAAGAAAGACTCCAAGCCTAGATGGCTTTATAGACAAGTTCTACAACACTTTCAAGGAACAGATTATTCTAACATTTTTCTTTTAATTTTAATTGACACAATAATTTTACATATTTATGGGATAAAGAGTGATAATGTGATACATACAATGTGTGGTAGCCAAATCAGGGTAATTAGTATATCAGTAGCCTCAAAAATTTATCATTTTTTGTGTTGGGAACACTTAAAATACTCTTTTCTAGGTATTTTGAAATATACAATAAGTTATATTAACTATAGTCACCCTATAGTGCTATGGAGCAAAAGAACCCATTCCTTCTACAATTCCTTCTAGCTGTAAGTTTTTATCCTCTAACCATCCTTTCTATAACTTCATCTTTCCCTCACTCCTCCTAGCTTCTAGTAATCACTACTCTACTCTTTACTTCTATAAGATCAAATTTTTTACCTTCCACATGTGAGTGAGAACACGGTACTTATCTTTCTGTTCCTGGCTTATTTCACTTAGTGTAATGTCCTCCAGGCTCATCCACCTTGCTGTGAATGACAAGATTCCTTTTGTTCTTTTTTATGGCTGAATAGTAGTATTGTATTATGTATACATATCACTTTTTTTTTCACCCATTCATCTATTGATGGACACAGGTTGATTCTATTTCTTGGTTATTGTGAATAAGTACATTAATTTTATTTTATTTATTTATTTTTGAGTGGAAATCTCACTCTGTTGTTCAGGCTGGAGTGCAGTGGCATGCTCCTGGCCACTGCAGTTTCGACCTACTGGGCTAGGTGATCCTCCCACCTTAGCCTTCCAAGTAGCTGGAACCACAGGCGTGCACCACCATGCCCTGCTAATTTTTTTATTTATTGTAGAGACGAGGTCTCATCAAGTTGCCCAAGTTGGTCTCGAACCCCAGGGGCTCAGGCACCCCTCTCACCTCAAGGCCTCCCAAAGTGCTGAGATTATAGGTATGAGCCACCATGCCCTGCCAGTACATCAACTTTCAAAAGATGTTTTCATTGGGTATACAATTCTAAGCTTAATTGTTTTCTTTTTGAACTTTAGAGTTGCCATCCCATTGTTTCTAGGATTCTTTTATTTCTGTAGATGTCATCTGTCAAATTTAATACTGCTTGTTTAAAGATAGGCTTTTTTTCTCCAGAGATACTTTAAGATTTTTCCCTCTGTATTTGATTTTCAACAGTTGTAATGTATCTAGGTGTAGAAATAAAGAAATTTTTACAAAAGAAGTGTTAAATTATAAATCTTTTAATTTTAATTATAAGATTAATTGTAAAATCTGAACTTCTGAATGGCTCAGGTCCTATTTCTCAGCCTATGCCTAGAATTGTCCAAAACACTGAATGAGCAAATGCCTCCACAAAAATTAACAATTATAGTCATCTACACTTCTCATCTCTGAAAAATTATCTCCTCCCCTCTCTGGGATTTTATAGTCCATCTCATGATCCTGCTTTTCATAGCTCTCTGATGTCTTGTGGAATATAATGTTTACAATTTACCTGACTGTTTCTAGATGTTATAGCAGGGACTTGACCTACTATAACCTATTCCATCTCAACCAGAAGACCAAGTCTTAGTCTTCCTCATTCCATCTCCATTTGGAAGGAGATTTTGAGTGAGAAAATAAAGTTGAACAAATCACACAATTTTGGCATTGAAATTTTGTTCATCTACTCACATAATACTTGAAATTTCTATGTAATATCTTCAAGTTGTCATCTAGCTTTACATCCTAACAAAGAGAGGAAGTTTATTACATCCTCAACAGTACTTTAGAATTTTTGAGAATCTTTCTTTCAAGTGCAAATCTAAAAGGAAAACTTCCTGTTACTACATGGTTTTCACCTTTTTTCTGAGGAGTTCCACAGAGTAAAAATAGGCAAAAATCTGTTCCTTCTGCTGTTCGTAGTGCTACAAATATTGAAGACATCAATCATGTCTTTATAATTAGATTAATCATTTCTTAAACTGTTTCTTTTTATGCAGTTTGTGAGTCCATTTGCTATTCTGTTTGAACCTCTGAACCTGTATCTTCCCCCACAATATATCCCATACTTATAAGGTCCTGAAAATACCCCTACAGATCCCTTTAATATTTTATAGATTTCTTTCTTTCCCATCATGGAAGTAAAAGTAGATGAACATCAAGTCAAAAAGTAGTTTTACAAGTCAGTTAGCATGGGCTAAGCCATGTCATAACTTCTGTTCATAGACTGGAAGAGATGGAGTCTTTCCTCTTGGATGACATCAGCTCTGTGATACAGAACAAGGGCATTGAGCGAATCGTCTCACCAATGATTGTTCAGCTTTGCCATCTGCTCATCTCAATGGAGAGGAAAGATGTGGAGAATGAAGTATTTGCCTCTTTGGAGAAGATGGCCCAGGAACTGGCTAAGGCTAGTGAAAATTTCATACAAGTTGCCAAAAGGTAATTCTTTCAAAGAACTCAAGCCCTTTACTCTGACAGATTTGCAGAAGGAAAGTATAACTAAAGCCTTATGTATAGTCTTCTTAAGTGTTTTTGGAAAGAATTCAGGTGAGAAAAAATGTGAAACACAAAGGAAATCTATTTAATTGTTGCTAATTAATTTCAGAATTAGTTGGATAAGCTTTCCACTCAGAAGTCTTTCCACTCAAAAAGTTTCTAGAGCATTTTAATTTCATTTCATACATTCATTATTTTTAATATAGAGATAAGCATTTCCAGAGTTGTCTGTACATAATTTTCATGTCTGTCATTCAATGCACTTGGGCCTGATTTTTTTTTTTTTTCCTGAGACAGAGTCTTACTCAGTTGCTCAGGCTGGAATGCATTAGTGTGTTCTTGGTTCACTGTAGCTCTCACCTTCTGAGCTCAAGCAATCCTCCTGCCTCAGTCTTCTGAGTATCTGGGACTGCAGGTATGTGCCACCACACCCAGCTATTTTTTTTTAATACAGCAGGATTTATTAAGAGGACAGAAAAGTTCCCACAGTGGGAGGGGACCCGAAGGGGTTGCCCTTTTATTATTTTTTTTTAATTTATTATATTTTTTTTTTGAGTCCCAGTCTTATTCTCTTGCCCAGGCTGGAGTGCAGTGGCATAATCACAGCCATGACAGCCTCAATGTACTGGGCTCTGGTGCGCCTTCCACCTCAGTCTCCAGAGTAGCTGGGACTATAGGTGTATACCACTACACCCTGATGATTTATTGGAGAGACAAGATCTCACCATGTTACCCAGGCTGGTCTCAAGCTCCTGGGCTCAGGCAATCCTCTTGCCTCAGCCTCCCAAAGTGCTGAGATTAAACATGAGCCACCATGCCTTGTTGGGCCTGATTCTTTATTAGCAAACTTTCATTCAAATTATTTCCATATTAAGTTTCAATTCCAGGGTTAACATAAAAGGGCTTAGTTATAATAACAAAACTCAACTCTATAAATTAAAATTGAGTACCACCACAAAAGTTTTACATTTTTACTGCCCAAAATATAATGTAGGTGCTGGAGCTAATCACCTGTTAGCCCCACCATCAATGTAATGCAATCCCATACAAATTCCACAAGCTTGTTTTTTTAAATGGCATTGGAAAAGTTGATACTAAAGTTCATATGGAAAAATTAAACATGAAAGAATAACTAAGAGAACACCAGGATAAAAAGCTATAAAGTAGGACTAACTCACCAGATAGTAAAACATATTCTGGCTGGGCACGGTGGCTCCCCTGTAATCCCAGTACTTTGGGAAAACAAGGAGGGGGAGGATTGCTTGAGCCTAGGAGTTTGAGCACACACAGCCTAGGCAACCTAGCAAGAACCTCGTCTCTACAAAAAATTTTAAAAAGTAGTTGAGCACGATGGCACATACCTGTAGTCCCAGCTACTTGAGAGGCTGAGGTGGAAGGATTGCCTGAGCCTAAGAGGCTGAGGCTGCAGTGAGCCATGGTCATGTCACTGTACTCCAACTTGGGAAACAGAATGAGGCTCTG
This sequence comes from Cephalopachus bancanus, assembly GCA_027257055.1. Taxonomy (NCBI): domain Eukaryota; kingdom Metazoa; phylum Chordata; class Mammalia; order Primates; family Tarsiidae; genus Cephalopachus; species Cephalopachus bancanus. The sequence continues at coordinate 544,220 of JAPVLO010000380.1, read as the reverse complement.
ACTTAAAAAAAAAAAAGTCTAATCCTCTATTATGACAATAATATTGTCATTATGAGAAGGCAGACTGACCAACGGAAGAATAGAAAGCCTAGAAAAACACAAGTTCATAAAGAGTGGATTTACTGTGTGTAAATTTTAAAAATGAATCTGCATGTTAGGAAATCCTATGGAGAAATGCAGACTGTGACGAGTGAATTGGACAGTATCACAAATGCATGATACAACCTCACTGAAAGGGTTAGGGGGAAAGGGAGCTGACCTAAGCCATTTTGGAAAAAAGTGTTTTGAGTGGATTCTGTAAAACTAAAGACAAAAAGACTGTATGTAAACATAGGATTCTAGCTGGTAAATTTGTTTTTCATAGAGAAATGGGTTAGAAGTTTTGAAACTGCAGGTATAATGAATAAATGTGCTGTAGATGATGAGAGCCAGGGACTCATCATCAGAGAAAAAAATTTCAAATAAGCAAGGAGGGAAGCCCGATGAATGAGCCCTGTGGAGTAGAATAAAAGGCATCAGTACAGATTCATGTATATGTGTGTTGTAGTATGTATGTATATGTATGTGTGTATGCGTGTATACAGGTTAGCTTAGATTTATGTCTTAGCTCTCTCTCCTGAGAAGCCTAGAAGAAGTGACACCTGAATATTTTTTTTTCTTTTTCTTTTTTTTTTTGTGTTGGAGTCTCACTCTGTCACCCAGACTGGAGTGCAGTGGCCGCTCCCAGTCACCACAGCCTGGACCTGCTGGGCTCCGGTGATCCTTCCTCCTCAGCCTTCCAAGTAGCTGGAACTACAGGCATATGCTACCACGTCTGGCTAATTTTTTTATTTAAATTAGAGATGAGGTCTCACCAAGTTGCCCAGGCAGGTCTCAAACCCGCGGGCTCAGGCGATCCCCTCACCTCAGCCTCCCAAGGCGCGGGATTACAGGCTGAGCCACCGAGCCCGGCTGACACCTGAATATTGATAAGCATACCTAACACATCTTCAGGTATCTCTGGAGAAATGGCTGAGAAATTCTACAGCCAGAAAAATACAAAATAAGGCTGTAGTGCCAGAAGAATTTTTTTAAAAGTATGGAGACATGCTAGAAGGACAATGATAGACTGAATGATGGTTCCTGAATATGTTCTTGTCTTAAGGAACCATGTAGATGTGATTTAGTTAAGGGTATTGAGATGGGGAGATTTACCACTCGAGTCACAGTGGTCCTTAAGGATGCAGGACAAGTCAGAGAGACGACAAAATAACTTGGTGATAGAAACAGAGATTGAAATGATGTGTTTGAAGATGGAGAAAAGGGTCAAACACCAAAGTACACAGCTGTCAGAAACCACACGATGTAAGGAAACAGAGTTTCCCCTCAGAGTCTCCAGAAGGAGCCAGTCTTGCCAACACCTTGATTTTGGTCCAGAGAATTACTTTAGATTTCTGACCTCCAGAACTGTGAGGGGATAAATTTGTGTTGTTTTATGCTAACTTTGCAAAATTAGTTATAGCAGCAATAGAAAACTAATATAAGACACGAGAACCAATCTGAAAAAGCCAATGGCCAAAGCTAGAACAATCCGAGCAGTGACATAAGTAAGGATGGCATTGCATTCCAAGCTAAAGAATAAAATTAAATATTCATAGCCCCTGCTACATTTTATACAATAGGGAGGGAATTCTACTCAGGCAGAAGCATTATATGAGAAAGACTTGGAAAGCCCAACAACCAGTCACAGATTGAAGAAAGGAAACATGGAAGCTAAATGCAGCATGATATCCTCGTTGGATCCTGGAACAGAAAAATGTCATTAGTGGAAAACTGGTGAAATTTAAATAAATTCTGTCATTTAGTAGTGGTGTACCGATGTTAATTGCTTAGTTTTGATAAAGGTACCATGATTACACAAGATAAGGGAAGATTAGAGTAAGGGGTATACAGAACACAGTCAAAGGCATTTATTTACCTTGAAGATAGACTTCCACCAATACGATAATCACATGTATAAGGTAATTCATTTAGCATCATTTTTTGTTGCAAAACATTTGGAGCAATTCAGATGCCCATAGGTAGGAGATTCATTGAACAATCGTATGTGCACACATGGGAATAATATCGTACAGCTGTTAAGAAAAGAACAAGGAAGATTTTTATAAGCTGATCTGGAGTGATTTCTAAGATATAATGCTATGTGAAAAAACAAAGTATAAACGAGAATATGGAATCGGTGTGGTAGATGCTGTGATGTACCGCCCAGCTCTCTCTTCCTGAAGGGGATCTTGGTGCTGCCGGCAGAAAGCCTTCAGATGTCAGCCCACAGTGGGGTTCACCTTGACTGAGGAGATCAGCCTCACCTAAGGTTTTACCCTCTTCCTAGAGTGGCCCATATTCAATGACTGATATCTGTAGGGGTGTAAAGAGTCCTAACTTTCCACCGGACATGGGACAACTCTGAAGGTTCACTCCAGTTTCAGAATTCCTTACAGGTCAACTGAGGCCACATTGCAGCTCAATTTCTCCCTAGGTCCAGTCCTGCTCTGTCCCTTCCCTTCACAAGGGCTGTTCTTAGGACACTTTCAAGTAAACCTCCTGTTCACTCATCTCCATCTCATGTCTGTGTTCCAGAGCTAGCCTGGGCCAGTGTGCTGCCTTTTGTGTAAGAAAGAAGAGAGGAAAAAGAAAATATACACAATCCTCTTATTGTTGCTAAAAGATAAAACCGACACTAATGGGATTAGTTACCTACAGTAGTCGGTAGGATGGGATGGAATGCAGGGGAAGAGAGAGGGACACTTCTCTGGCTATATCATCTGATATAATTTTGGCTTTTGGAGCCATATTAATTTTTTTGCATATGCAAAAACATTTAAATCTTCAAGGATAGGGAAGAAACTAAAATGGAAAACAAATGTAAACCAATGTATTTAACGACTATAAATCAATAACATAATCACACTGAGGAAAAATAAAAAGAAGCAATGCAAATAACTTTCAAACAAGGTACTTTAATATAAACTTTCCATCTAAAGTCAAAGAAACCTGTAAACGTATTTTGAACTCCACTTAGCGGGTTCGTTTTTCAAAATGGTGTGGGTTCGCAATTCTGAAACGACTTTCCCTATTCTATATTTATAGAGTAAGTACTCATTTACAAAATGAAAAACTGTATTGAGGATATTGAAAATCAGGTTTCTCATTAATGGAGAAGAGAGATAACAAATATGGAATGAGGGAAGGCTAGGGAGAATCCTGTGGTGTTGGAATAAAATTGGAAGAATCAGCATGAACTCATTAAATATATGTGTGTCTATATGTGTGTGTATGTATGTATGGGTGTATTTCCTTCTTCTGCCCACAGGAAAGACTTAAAAGCTGATAGCAATGAGTAAACCTATCACACAGATCTTAATTTCTACATACCATTTTCCACTAAAAAGAGCCTAAAGTCTTTGGAGAAATGATAGACTCCAGGACTGGAGTAATAAAAATAAAAGATGGCCCTGGAATATCATCTTTGCAAGAATGTGAGAAAATACATTTTTAAAAAACTATTGGTAGTCAGAGACTTTAATACCCTGCTAACAGCTCTAGGGGGGAAAAACTACTGGGGACAATTTTAAGAAGACACAGAAGTCAATTTGAAGGGACAAATTTGGGACAAATATAGCACAATATGGGATAATTTGAGCATCAGAATTAGCATGATGATTATGGATTAGAACCCATGGAATAAGAATAAATGAGCCTATTTCTAACAAATGAATAAATGATGGAGAAAGGAGCACTCTTTCTTATAGTAGAAGGACAACTAATGAGTTAGAAGGAATCATGGCAACAGATATCTAATTATTATTTGGCAACTATCATAATAATAACTGTTTCAAGCAAAAGTCATCAATGGATGCTGAAATTAGTGGGCAAAAGTTTGATGAGGAGCCAGATGTTTATGTTGTCTCAAGGTATCTTCCTGCAAAGTTTTTATTAATTACAAGTGAAAAATAATAGTTTTACAGGGGAGAGTCCTGGAAAGTATCATCTTACCCAAGTGATCTAACTGTTATTGGGACAAAAACAGCCATCACATGCCTGCTAATGTGATGCACTCAGAACACAGTGTCACTCCTGGAGAATTACTTCCCAAAACGTGTAACCTGAATCTATTAATAAAACATTGGACAGACCCAAATTGAAGGACTTTCCACAAATAACTGACTTGTACCCTTCCTAAAATATCAAAGGTCAAGAAAGTCAGAGGAAATCTCAGGGACTGTTCCAGAGATAATTAAGTACTGGGGGACACTGTGCATTTGCCTAGTTTCAGCTGATTGGTGCTCTTCCTTATGGAATTCCTCCAAGTGGGGTGAGGCTGGCTTTCTGATGTTTTAATGCTAGTTGCATGGGAATTAAGGAATCGCATTTGGAGACGTCCCTCGAATTGGAACCCACACATTCTGAAAGAAGAAGCAAAGCAAAGCAAAGCATTTTATATTGATCACAGTGTAACATTCTGAGAATGTAGCTCATTTTATTTTGTTAATTGACAAATCATAATTGCACATGTTCATGGGTATACATTGTGATGTTGCAATACACGTAATGTGATCAGATTCAGGTATCTAGCACATTTATAATCTTAAATATTTATCATTTTTTTGTGTTGGGAACATTCAATATCCTCTTTCTAGCTATTTGAAATTATGTACTATTGTTAACTATAGTCATCCCACAGTGCTATAGAAAACCAAAATTTAGTACTCCCACCCAGCTGTAATTTTGTATCTTTTAATAAATCTCTCCCTATGCCTCCCTTCCCTTTGCCCTTCTTAGCCTCTAGTGTACTCAGTTCAGTTAAATGTAGCTATGCTAATTGGAGACAATACATAGTTTGAATATTGGCTTTGGGTTAGATAATAGTAAACATGGTCTTCAATTAACCATGGGTCAACTTACGATTTTTCAACTTTGAAATGATGTGAAAGTGATATGCATTCAGTAGAAACTGTCCTTTGACTATCCATACAACTATTCTGTTTTTCACTTTCAGTACAGTGTTCAATAAATTACATCAGATACAAAGGATGGGAGGGAGGAGACCTAGGAGAGTGAGTTTTTAACGGGTACAGAGTTTCAGTTTGGGATGATGAAAAAAGTTCTGAAGATGGATAGTAGTGTCAATTGCATAACAATGCAAATATGCTTAATGCCACTGAACTCTACACTTAAAAATGGTTAAAATGATACATTTAATCTTATGGATATTTTACCACAAAAAACAAAAGATATGGAACTGGGGTGGGGACAGAGAGAACTGTACATAGTGTGACCCCAATTATGTAAAAAAAAAATGCATACGAAGTAATTTGCCAAATTATTTATAATAATGTATTTAGGCGTTTGGGAACAGGGAGTGATTTTGTACTATTTTGGACATTCTAAGTTTTCTAACATAATGCATTTTGTAACCACAAAAAAAAAGCACGCTAAATTCTGAGATAAGTTAAACATCATTTTTGTATGTTTCTGTTTAACCGCCTTTGTTGTATTGTCCATTCCTGGCAAGGTAAATTATTTATACAGGGAATTATCCATGCTCACGACCATAGGAAATGGCCCAGCCCATCTATTAGGGCAATACTGCAAATCATTCTTATTTGGATTGGGTTTGGCGCCTCTGCCTCTCAGAGCAGCTCCTCCAGCAGTTCTCAGGGAAGGCCAAATGGAGGCGATCAGCACAAAATGTGCTAAGTGCTTGGCTGGCAAGTTCCAGCCTTCCCTTGCTGGATAAACTCTCGGGAGGCCAGAAGGAACTTGCCACATCAGCAGCCCCGTGACCTGTGTTTGGCAGCAGGACAGGGCTTTAGGTAGACCCTGTGAGAAGAGGCCAAGAAGGTATATGTTTCCTTTTCTTAAAAATATACCAGATGACAAACGTCAAATCTATCATATGATAAATATGAATGAGCCGAAGGAAGAAAAGAATTACTCATAAGTCTATACCCTGGAGATTACCCTGTGAACATTTTGATATACTGGATATTTATTCCCAATATTTTCTTGTCTTGCTCTCCTTTCACTCCTTCTTCCCATCTTTTGCCCCACCTCTCTATTTTTCTTTTTAAAAACTCATATAAAGAAATAGCTGTGTAAGTGTATCTACCCATATACATATATACACATGCATATGTGGGCATGTGTGTATATATTAAACAGGTTATACTGACTGGTAAACAGGGAAGAGTCCCTGTGTTGCACATTCCCCATGGGGTCCCATTTGTTCCAGGCCTATGTGAACAGTTTTTTTGGAGTGGTACAGGGCACAGTCAGCATAAGTATCACAACAATCCTGGGAAAGATGGTGTTTCAACATATCTTTTCCCCCTGACTTCTAACTCCAGTCGCTCCTGAACACCCAGTTGGGGATTTTCTAGTTATCATTTTCTTCTTATTTCTAGCATAATTGTACTGCGGTCCAATAAATACATAATTTTTAGCATGTTTTGTGGCCCAGCATTTGGCCTACATTTGTAAATGTTCCAGGTACCCTAGAATAGACATGCTTTCTAAATTGCTAGGTACAGTGTTCTGTATACATGATTTAGGGAAAACGTATAAGTTCAAATCTTCTGTCTCTGTGGTTTTGCTGTTGTTGTTTGTAGTTTTATTTTTTTGGCTGGGAGACGTGTGCTAAAAATCTTTTATTATGATTGTGGATCCATTTCTCCTTTTAGTTTTGTTACTATTTGCTTTTTGAATACTGAGCTTATAAGATAATGTACCTACAAATTTAGAACTGTTTAATCTTCCTGTTGACTTGATCTTTTAATCATTATGAATTGTGCCTCTTTATATCTATAATTCTTCTTGCCTTAAAGTTTATTTTGTTTAAATACTACAGCTACCTAAGATTGTTGTTGTTGTTAGTGTTTGCATGGCATATCACTTCCCATCTTTTTGCTTTCAATTAGTCTTGACCTTGCATTTGTGTCTCTTTCCTCAGTCTGACAATCCCTCAGTCTGACAATTCACAATTGGAATATTTAATCACATTTCATGTAATTTCTAAAATATTTGTATATAAATCTATGATTGCTATTGATTTCCTAATTTTTATATCCATATCTGTAACTGTTTTCTTCTTTCTTGCCTTCTTTTGGATTATTCACGTATATTTATTATTCCATGTCTCTTCTAATAGTTTGGTAATTATGCATTCCTTTATTATTCTTTTAATGTACACTATACATTAATTAGTTCATTCCAATATGAATCTTTGGCTTCCTTAGGCTCTAAAATAAATTAGTACTTTTATCAACTTACAGAAAATGCAATGACTTCAGAATATTTTAACTTTTATTTATTTATTTATTTATTTTATTTTTTGAGCTGGAGTCTCACTCTGTCGCCCAGACTGGAGTGCAGTGGCCACTCCCAGCCACTGCAGCCTCGACCTGCTGGGCTCCAGTGATCCTTCTGCCTCAGCCTTCCAAATAGCTGGAACTAAGGCATGTGCTACCATGCCCAGCTAATTTTTGATTTATTGTAGAGATGAGGTCTTGCCAAGTTGCCCAGGTGGGTCTCGAACCCGCAGGCTCAGGCAATCCTAACTTTTTATTTTTGTCTCCCACTTTGTGTGCTTTTGTCATCTTGTATTTTATTTTCACATGAACTTTAAACCCCACAAAACATCATCCTTATTATTTTATCTGTTAATATTCATTTAACTTTACTGTTTTCAATGTTCTTCAGATTTCTATGATCGTCTCCCACCTATCTGAATAATTTCTTTCAATAATTCTTTTAATGCAGACCTACAGTTAAGAACTACCTCAGTTTTTGTTTGTCTGAAAAGTCTTAATTTTGCCCTTGCTTTTAAAAACAGTTTTATTAAAGTATAACTAAAAACAATAGCTGCATATATTTAAAGTGCACAACTTGGTATACTTTGACATATGTATGAAGGGTCTTCTTTTTGTTTTTGAGTCGGAGTCTCACTCTGTCGCCCAGACTGGAGTGCAGTGGCTGCTCCCGGCCACCGCAGCCTCAACCTGCTGGGCTCCGACGATCCTTCTGCCTCAGCCTTCCGAGTAGCCAGAATTACAGGTGTGCACTACCACACTCGGCTAAGTTTTTGATTTTATTGTAGAGATGAGGTTTCGCCTGCCCAGGCAGGTCTCGAACCCACGGCTCAGGCGATCCACTCACTTCAGCCTCCCAAAGGCGCAGGATTACAGGCTGAGCCAAGGGCCTTCTAAAAGTTCATGAGAAGTGTATATTATTTTTTAAAATGCAGGGATTTCAATTTTTTTGTACCAAAATAAACCCATACTCATTTATTGCATGTCTGAATAGGATAATTTGAGGTACTGAGAAAGACAAGGCATCAGTTGAAAAAGAGCTCCCAGTAGAGCAATATGAATTCTACTAAAATTGTAGGAAGAAGAAGCATCAAATGTATGGTGAAGCTTGGGTGGAAGAATGTTCATAATTTATTATTTCTTACTTTTTTCTCATTGTTGAATTTATTTTATGTATTTATTTTTATTTTTTTAATTTTATTTTAAAGGTGTGGGATACAATTCAGGGTTAAGTATACAACTATTCATTATGCAGGTACCCTTGTTGATGAAGCGTGCCCCCTCTCCCCTGACAGAATCCCACTATTGCCAATCCCGCCCCACTCCTCCAGCAAATTCCCACTACTGACAATCCTTTTCTTACAGTAATACAATAATTGTTCAAGGTCCACTTATGATTGAGAATATGTGATACTCAGTTCTCCATTTCTATGATAGATCACTCAGTATTATAGATTCTAAGTCCATCCAAGTTACTGTGAAGTTCATAATTTTGTCCTTCTTTATGGCTATATAATATTCCAATGTGTATATGTAGCACATTTTTTTTTTTTTTTATCCAGTCCTCTTTTGAGGGGAAGCATGGTTGGTTCCATGTTTCTGCTATGGTGAACAATGCTGCAATAAACATGCATGTGCAGGTTTCTTTTTCATAAAGTGATTTGTGTTCCTCCAGGTATATTCCCAGTAGGGGGATTGTGGGGTCATATGGAAGGTTAATTTTTAGACCTTATAGGAATCACCAAACTGTTTTCCACAGAGGTTGTACTAGTTTACACTCCCACCAACAGTGTAGAAGTGTTCCCTTTTCCCTGCATCCTCCCCAGCATCTATTGTTTCTTGAGTTATTGATGATGGCCATCCTGACAGGAGTTAGGTGGTATCTCAGTGTGGTTTTAATTTGCATTTCTTTGATGACTAGCAAGGCTGAGCATTTTTTCATGTATGTGTTGGATGCTCGTATGTCTCCTTTTGAGAAGTGTCTGTTCATATCTTTTGCCCACTTTGTAATGGTGCTATTTGTTTTTTTCTTTGGGGCACATTTGGGTTTCTTGTAGATCCTAGATGTTAGACCTTTGTCAGATATACAGTTGGCAAATATTTTTTCCCAGTCCATGGGCTGTCTCCCTGCTTTCTTGATGGTTTCTTTGACTTTGCAGAAGCTTTTCAATTTGATGAGATTCCACTTGTCTGTCTTATCTCTTATGGCATGGGTACTCAGGATTTTGATCAGGAATTGGTTGCCAGTTCCAATTTCCATAAGGATGTCCCTGCATTTTCTAAGGTTCTTATAGTTTGAGGTTTTATGTTTACGTCTTTGATCCATTTAGAGTTGGGTTTTGTGTATGGTGATAGGTAGGAGTCTTGTTTTAATCTTCTGCATGTGGTCAGCCAGTTTTCCCAGCACCATTTACTGAATAGGTCCTCCTCTCCCCAGTGGTTGTTAGTGGAGACTTTGTCAAAGATGAATTGGTTGAGAAACTGAGGTTTTGCTTCTGGGATTTCTATCCTGTTCATTGGTCTATATACCTGTTCTTGTACCAATACCAGGCTGTTTTGATTATTGTAGTTTTATAATAAAGCTTAAAGTCTGGGAGTGCGATACCTCCTGATTTGTTTTTTGTTTTGTTTTTGTTTTTTGCTAAGGATTGTTTTGGCTATTTATGGCCATTTATGTTTCCATATGAATTTCTGTATTGTTATTTCCAGGTCTGAGAAGAATGCTGCTGGTAATTTAATGGCTATTGCATTAAATCTGGTGATTGCCTTGGAATGGACACCTTAACAATGTTGTTTCTTCCAATCCATGAGCATGGAATGTTTTTTCCATTTGTTAGTGTCATTTTTTATTTCTTTGAGCAGTGTTTTGTAGTTTTTGTCGTAAAAGTCTTTCATGTCTCTGGTTAGGAAGATGCCAAGGTATTTCATTTTTTGTGTAACTATGGTGAATGGGATTGTGCTTTTTATTTGGGTTTCTATTTGTTTATTGCTGGTATATAGAAATGCAACTGTCTTTTGCATATGTATTTTATACCTTGAGACTTTGCCAAAGTCCTTTATCAGTGCAAGGAGGTTTTTGACACATTCTCTTAGATTTTCAAGGTATAGAATCATGTCATCTGCAAAGAGGGATGACTTCCTCTTTTCCTGTTTGGATACCCCTAACTTCCTTCTCTTGTCTGATTGCTCTAGCTAGGACTTCCAATACTATGTGGAACAGGAGGGGTGAAAGTGGACATCCTTGGCTTGTTCTGGTTTTCAAAAGAAATAATTCCAATTTCTGTCTGGTCTTGCGGATATTGAACCAGCCCTGCATACTGGGGATGAAGCCTACTTGGTCATGGCGGATGATTTTTGAGATATGTTGTTGGATCCAGTTTGCTAGAATCTTGTTGAGAATTTTAGCATCTATGTTCATCAAGGATACTGGACTGTAGTTCTCTTTCTTTGTTAGATCTTTACCTGGTGTGGGTATCAGTGTGATGTTAGCTTCATAAAATGATTTGAGGAGAGTTCCATCTTTCTTGATTGCCTGGAATAATGTACATAGTTTATTAAACCACTCTCCTACAAACGAGCATTTATGTTGTTTCCAATATTTGAAATTATGAACAATGCTTGTATAACCTTGTGCATAGGTACTGTCATATTGTTGGAAGTAGTAGATTCCTAGTAGTGTGATTGCTGGGTTGAAGTATATTATATAGACAATATTAAATATATTGAAATATATATTTGTTTTTTAGCCCCTTGTGATGCATTTTGGGTTAATACAGTAACAATATATTGTTAAGCAAGGTCCAGTGACTCATGCCTGTAATCCCAGCATTTTGGGAGGCCAGGATAGGAGGATTGCTTGAGCCCAGAAGTTCAAGACCAGCCTGGGCAACATAGTGAGACCTCGTCTCTACAAAAAAAAATACAAAAATAGCTGGGCATAGTGGTTTCTGCTTGAAGTCCAAGCCACTCAGGAGGCTGAGGTAGGAGGATGGCTTGAACCCAGGAAGCCAAGGCTGCAGTGAGCTGAAATTATGTCACACTACACTCCAGCCTAGGTGACAGAGTGAGACCCTAATATATACATATATACTTTTTAAAAAATCAGAGTTTTTATCACCTCTCTCTCTCTCTCTCTCTGTATATATATATATATATATACATAATCCTGCTTAATAAATCCTGCTTTCTCACACACAGAAAATAAAATAAAAATAAAATAAATAAGTAAATAAATAGAAGCAAAATGTTTAAAGTAAAAAAAGACATTTACTTGTGCCTTCTTCTAGTATTTGCATGGCTTTGAATTTCTCTTTAGATCATGAATTCATTTAGAGTTCATTCTTGTGTATGGTTTGAGATATGAATCCTTTTTCTATATTTGTCTAAATGACTACCCAGCTTTCCCAGCAGCACCATTTATTATAAGGTCTATCTTTGTCCCAGCTAGTTGAGATGCCACCTTTGTTATTAATTTTTAAAAACTGAATATAGCCGGGCTAGGTGGCTCAGCCTGTAATCCCGTGCCTTTGGGAGGCTGAGGTGAGTGGATTGCCTGAGCCCGCAGGTTCGAGACCCACCTGGGCAGCGAGACCTCATCTCTACAATAAATCAAAAAATCAGCTGGGAGTGGTAGCGCATGCCTGTAATTCCGGCTACTTGGAAGGCTGAGGCGGAAGGATCGCCGGAGCCCAGCAGGTCAAGGCTGCGGTCGCCGGGAGTGGCCACTGCGCTCCAGTCTGGGTGACAGAGTGAGACTCCAACTCAAAAAAAAAAACAAAAAAAAACCGAATATAATATATAGTGTGTGCCTCAGTTTATCTGGGCTGCTATAACAAAGTACCATAAACTGGGTAACTTATAAACAACAAAAATTTATTTCTCACAGTCCTGGAGTCTAGGAAGTCTAAGATTAAGGCACCAGTGGATTTGGTGTCTGCTTTCTGGTTCATAGATGGCAGTTTCTAGCTATGTTCTTATGTAGTGGAAAGAGGCAAAGGGTCTCTCCTGGGCTTCTATCATAAGGGTGCTAATTCCATTCATAAAGACTCTGCCCTCATGACCTATCACCTAAAGGCCCCACCTTCTAATATCATCACATGGGGGTTAAGGTTTCAACATATGAATTTTGGGGACACAGATATTCAGGCCATAGCAGTATGTATGCAAAGTTCTAGTGGTTCTAGATAATATCTCCTTCCCGAAAGAGCTGCTCTCTAGCACCTTAAAACAACCATAAACCAGCCGGGCTCGGTGGCTCAGCCTGTAATCCCGCGCCTTTGGGAGGCTGAGGTGAGTGGATTGCCTGAGCCTGTGGGTTCGAGACCCGCCTGGGCAGTGAGACCTCATCTCTACAATAAATCAAAAAATCAGCCGGGCGTGGTAGCGCATGCCTGTAATTCCGGCTACTCGGAAGGCGGAGGCGGAAGGATCGCCGGAGCTCAGCAGGTGAGGCTGCGGTGGCCGGAAGCGGCCACTGCACTCCAGTCTGGGTGACAGAGTGAGACTCCAACTCAAAAAAAAAAAAAAAAAAAAAACCATAAACCATACACACACACACACACACACACACACACACACTCACACACACACACACACACACACACAGTACCAAAAAATGTATACACAATTTAAGTATGACATTTGCTCAAAAGATGGCATTAATCAAATGAATGCTAGTGTACGATGTGACAGGCAGGACAAAGAAAACGGAGGAAGCATGGTTGAGCGAACATCATATTACACAATGCTATGTAATTGAATTCAACTTCAAAAAGTAATACATAGATAACATCTCTTCAAACGTGTATACATTTTTTTTGGCACCCCCTGAATATATATACATATATCCCCCTCTTCCACAAGTGTTCTTGGTGGAAGAGTTGGTCTAGTAGCCTCATAGCTTGAGGCAGAAGTTTGAAGAAATGTACTGTTGTGACTCAAAACAGTGGTCTAAAAGATCAAGCAAACAGTATAATTCAAACCAGAAGCAGAACTTGTGCATGAAAAAAATAATTGAATTGGAGGGTAGATCCAGAAGACACAACTTGCAAATAATGGAACTTCTAGAAGGAGAAAAATGAAGAGATTGAGGAGAGGCAGTAATAAAACAAATGGTAGAAGAAAGTTTCTCTGAGTCAATTTATGACCCAAATCTATGGGTTAAAAACTGCACCTAGGTTCTGGGTGAGATTTTGGGGGCAAATTATACATAACGCACACATTGGTAAGATTCCTCAACTCCTAGCGCTTTCAGGCAAAAGAAAAAAAAATTACTTATGGTGGAAGATCAGTTAGACTAGCCTCAGGTTTCTCATCTACAGCCCTGGAGGCCAGAAGATGTTGGAATTTAGGCTGCTGAGAGAAAGGGCCTGTGATTCATCTCTTCTACCCAGACATCATTCTACCCAGCTCATCATTAACCTGACAGTGGGAAGAATATAAATGCAGATTGGCAAGGGTGTAGTGAATGTATTCCCCCCCCGCACCCCGCTGAGAAAAATAAATCAGAGACCAGAGACCTCAAGATAAGAGACAATGAAGAAGAGAAGAACTTTGTAAAGGATAGTAGTATAGTGTCTTGGAAGGATTAAAAGTCAAAATTCTTGAAAGAGAAGATGCAAAGCTAAGGACATTTTTTTTTGAATTGGAGACTCACTCTGTCACCCAGGCTGGAAGATGGTGGCACACTCCCGGCCACCACAGCCTCGACCTGCTGGCCTCAGGCTATCCTTCTGCCTCAGCCTTCCAAGTAGCGGGAACTACAGGCATGCACTACCACGCCCAGCTATTTTTTTTTTTTTTTTTTTAATTGTAGAGCTGAGGTCTCGCCAAGTTGCCGGGACTGGTCTTGAACCTGCAGGCTCAGGCAATCCACTCGCCTCGGCCTCCAAAGTGCTAGGATTACAGGCTGAGCCACTGAGCCTGGTCACTAAGGGAAATTTTAATTGCAGCCTTAAATTAAGAACATTCAATGATCTCAGGCAAATCTAAAAGTAAGGATGAAACTGAAGAGAGAAAAGAGGACAAAAAATGTTTTGAAAGTCTTGAGGAAGCGGGGAAAGAGTGAGGAAGTTTAATTAAACTTTAAATTAAACTGTCAGCCGGCTCGGTGGCTCAGCTGTAATCCCGCACCTTGGGAGGCTGAGGTGAGTGAATTGCCTGAGCCCGTGCGTTTGAGACCCACCTGGGCAACTTGGCGAGACCTCATCTCTACAACAAATCAAAAATCAGCCGGGTGTGGTAGCGCACGCCTATAGTTCCAGCTACTTGGAGGGCTGAGGCGGAAGGATTGCCGGAGCCCAGCAGGTGGAGGCTGCGGTAGCCGGGAGCGGCCACCGCACTCCAGTCTGGGCAACAGAGTGAGACTCCAACTCAAAAAAATAATTAATTATTAATTCATTAATTAAACTGTCTCTATGTGGTGCACTGTGTACCCAGTGATGCCATATTAGAACATAGCCATTGAGTTGCTGTAGCGCAGGACTCCATATCTCATCTTACATATGCACACCAATCCCGTGAAACTTTGTTTCTCTCCCCTCCGTTTTAACATTAAGCAATGAGAAAACTCAGGAAGTTTGGCTGCCTGGGTGAGGGCTCCAGCTCTGCCACTGAACAGCTGTCAGGAAAGTCATGTTTATGGACTGAGGGACTCGAGTGTCAACTGCAGCTGATGGACATATTCTGGAGAAATCAAAAGTAAGAGAAGGAAGGAGATAGATAGCAGGCATTCTCTGCCCTTTTTCTCCTCCCCAGTGTTTCGGCATTTTGCCAGGCTGGTTGGTTTGGTGTTGATGGTGTGATTCTGTGTGCTAGGAACTCAGGGAACATTTCACATGAAGGTAGCTGGGATATTTGAGGCAGGAAGAGAGGTGAGGGGTGTTGAAATTGTGTCACTCTTTAAGGCACTCTTTAAGGGACCAAAAGCACTGGCACTCTTGTATCCTCCCAGCCTATAATTCCAACTGTTAAAAGTTTGACAGCTGAAGAGAGGGGTGCTTTTTATTTAGGGTTAGGGATTATTATTGAAAGAAAATTTGAGATCACATGATCAGAAGTTACTGTGAACATTTGTGTTCATTCATGGAAACTTATTTTTGTTACATAAAGCCCCTCCCCTTGATGACATAAACTGAAATGAGATCCTAGGTATTGTTTTCTTTCTTTAAAAAACAGATGTGTTAGCCGGGCTCGGTGGCTCAGCCTGTATTCCCGCGCCTTTGGGAGGCTGAGGTGAGTGGATTGCCTGAGCCCGCGGGTTCGAGACCTGCCTGGGCAGCGAGACCTCATCTCTACAATAAATCAAAAAAATCAGCTGGGCATGGTAGCGCACGACTGTAATTCCGGCTACTCGGAAGGCTGAGGCGGAAGGATCACTGGAGCCCAGCAGGTCGAGGCTGCGGTAGCCAGGAGTGGCCACTGCACTCCAGTCTGGACAACAGAGTGAGACTCCAACTCAAAAAGAAAAAAAAAAAAACAAAACAGATGTGTTGTTTTTGTAGTAATTACACATGTTCATTGCAGAGAAAATTAGAGTTCAAAAAGGAACAAAGTATGTTTTTAAATGCTGATATAACCACAGTTTGATGATTATCCTTCTAGAAGGATACTTCTCTGTGTAGATCTGTATACAATTGAAAACAAATGGGATCCTGCCATACATGTTATTCTGTAATTTATTGTTTTGTCGTTTTGTTTTCTCAACACTGTCTTAAGGAGGCTTTCACGACCGTACATACAGACCTACATCTCCATTTTAATGACTGTGTGGTGCTCTGTGAGTTCTGTGTCATAATTCCCTTGTGTTTCTTATTTGTAACATTGCTTGTTACAAATGCAGTGTGTCTTTTTAGGCTGGCAGGAGATTCTGAGGAGGAGTGGCTCAGGGAGGAAATGGGGCTTGCCGCCCAGGCTCTGATACTATCCGCAGGGAACATCACGCTGGTGGCTCAGAAGCTCCATTTTCAGCCAGAGTGTCAGCGCCACCGGGAGGAGCTAGTGACCACAGCTCAGCAGATCCTGGTGAACACCACAAAGGTGAGGCTAATGTCAGCCCGGCTGGCTGGTGGGCCTGGCCAGAGAGCTCATTGTTGGGAAGCAGGGATGGGGCTTGTTATTCCCACAGCAGATGCCTGCCTCAGAGAGAGGAACCTGCCCAAGTTTCTGCCATGATCTTGGCAGTTCATTACCAATTTAATAAATGCCAAATGTGAAAGCTGCTTTAGAAAGCTGGAGAGACACACTGTTAGGATTTTGATCTTAAACCCACATGAGGTCTCCTTACTTATATGTCAACTTACTTATATGTCAACTTCTAATTTAAAAAAAGTCACCATAGGGGGTCATTTCCCAGCCTGCCCTTGTCCAGGAGCTATGCGGAGAGGCTATTAAAACCTATTTAGCAAACCCGGCTCCAACATGGGGAGCTCTGTTGCATTGGCCTAAAGCTGGAAGGATCTCAGGAGGCCAAGATTATGTCTCAGCTTCCATATTCTCCCTCTTCTCCATCCTGACATTCCATCGTTAGGGCACAACGTTGCTCCCTATTATAATTTACATGCCTTAAATATTAGAAAATATTGTTCATCATTAAAACTTCAATAGTGTGGGTTATGGGAGGGGAAGCATTTGTAATTTGACAGGTCCTTATTAAAATAAGGTTGGAAATAGGGAGATACAGAGACTGTGGAAAGGCTTTAGACACTTATTGAGGAGGAAGTGTTTGGTATAAGCTTTGTTGGGGGGACAGCGCTGTCTGGCAATGCCAGGGTCAGGCTAGGAAGGGTTTCTCAGAGGCACTTCCTGAACAGGCCACCTCTTCAGCTCCCACCATCCTCATCCAAGCAGTAAGTCCTCCCTAAACATGCTTTCCTTCGGTGCAAGTTACCCTGTACACTGTTCCCTGCTTTCCCCTTAACCTGGACACCTGCTCTCCAAATCCAGATTGGACCTCACATTGAATGAAGCTCAAATTTAGGAGGCCTTACATTTTCAGTTAAACCAAACGTTTCCTTGTAAATACCACTCCAAAGCAACTTTTGGGGGGAGGGGGCTGAGATTCTAGACTCGTCTTTGGAGGTGGGGGGACGTTTATCTGCAAAACTGGGGGAGGAAGCAGCTGCCTTTGCTCTCGCCATCGCTCCAGAAAGGCAAACACCTTCACGTCTGTCTTCCCCTCGCTGCCCGAACAGGTCCTGCTCCTTGAAGACGCCGCAACGGCGAGGAAGACGGTGCGGGCGGCCGGTTGGTGCCTGACCTGCCTGGACGCGCTGGAGGCGGCGGACGACGCGGCCTCGCTGCGCGGCCCCTTCGCGGACCTGGCCGCGGCGCTGCTGAGCCTGGGGGGCCTGGCGGCGCGCGGGCCGGAGGAGCGCCTGGGCCGCGCGGGCCGCCTGCTGCGGGGCTGCGTCCCTGCGCTGCTCGCGGCCGCCCGCGGCCACCTCCGGCATCCCAGCGATCCGCAGCGGGCCGCCTCGCGGCGCCACGTGCTCGCTCTGACCAGGGAGACCCTCGGCGAGGTCCTGGCGCGCCTGGAGCCCGGCGCCACGGCCCCCGGCGTGGCGAACGGCGCCCTGGCCCGGAGCCTGCGGCGGCTGCGCGAGCTGCTGGCGGCCCCCGCGCCCGAGCGCCTGCGCGGCGGCCGGCTGGACGCGCCCCTGGCGGCCGTCGTCTGGCACTGCATGCGCCTGGCCGCCGGCTCCGCGCCGCCGCAAAGGGTGCGCCTGGTGGCCTGCTGCGGCCAGCTGCTGGAGCTGCGGCGCGCGGGCCTCCGGAGCCTGGGTGGACTCGGCGGGCCCTCGGGGACGGGCAGCGAGAGGGTGGAGCCTGCGGAGGAGTGTTCAGCCATGCAGGCCGCGACCGAGGCCCTCTCGCGGGGAGTCCACAGTGGCCTGCTGCAGCAGATCCTGGACACGTTCACGGACACGCAAAGTCCCCTTCAAAGGCTGGTCCAGGTCGCCTTGGCGACTCCCCCAGTCAGCTCCTCGTGCAATGGCGAGGCCTTGCCGAAGAACCTCCAGCGTTTCCTCGATGCCTTCCATGACCAGGCCAAGCGGATGCTCAAAGTGGCTCACTTGGCCTTGGTTTGCTGCCCCCGGCAACAAACTGGCAGAGACATGGAGGCTGCCATGGCAGGCCTTTGGGAGCTTGTGGTCAGAGTGCTACAGATTTTCTCACAAAGCACCCCAGGGTCTGGCATGGACTGGGGTCCTGCTACCCCGCAGACCCTGCTTCAGACCTGGGCCAGGGCATCTGAACGCCTATTGGCATGTTTTGATGATGTTCTTAATATTCCCGAGTTTCTGACTGTGTCCATTCAGGAAATGACCAAGCACTTAGACTTCTTTATGTGGGCTTTAGGGAGTGGAGATCCCAAAGAATTTTCCCGATATGTGGCTTATTTACAGGGACGAGCCACACACATAGTGCAGGTAATGAGCCGGTACGTGAGTCAAGGTCGAGATCCCATTTTCCGGAATGGCCTGAGAGTCTTGATCCAGCAGCTGGAGCAATCTTCTCTGGTCTTGCACACAGCTGCTGAGAGCTATTCAGATGGATATAACTCTGATGACACTGATGCATTTCTAACCATGGCAAAACATCTGATCTCTTCTGCTCAGATCGTCAAAGAAGGACTGGATGGGACTAACCACCCAGATATCCTCAGTCCCCTTCGAGACCAAGTTCACAGGGTCCACATTGCTACACGACAGCCTTATTTCCTTTTCCCCAGCCTTCAGAATGCCACAGCTCCTGAATGGAAATACCAGCAGGTGCCTGGGTTAGGGGAGAATGACCCAGGCATCTTCTATCCACCAATGGACCATTCTTCCTGCTCCTTGATTTCTGACACCCATCTACAGAGGAGAGGCTCTCCATTCCCTGCCGTCAGCAAACTCATCCTTGCTGTAGAAAGCCATGACCCCCAGGTAGTGACCTCAGCTTACACCAACTTGCTGGAGCAAGATACAGCTGTGGATGCAGTTCAAGAGGCCCCAGCTGGGGAGGGATCAGAGAGGATGATAGGACTCCAAGAAACCTCAGCACTGGCGCCTTCTGTTGTTGACCTAGCAAGGGAGTTAGCACATTGCACAACTGCTAGAGCTGATAGGGGTCTGGAAGTGGCTCTCCAACTGTCTGGGAGAACCAGGGAAACCAGGCAGGGTTTGGTAGCCTTGGCTGGTGACTGGTACCCTCTGTGTCAACAACTGTTTTGCCACAATCTAACAGCTGATCTGCCAGACAGCAGAGCAGTGTTCATGGAGCTGCAGCAGAATTTAGCCTCAATGGTTCAACTAGCAGGTAAAAGTGGGCCCATAGATTTGAATAAGAAGGGCTCTGACACAATTAGGTATCCAGAAGCACTTTTACAAATGCAAGGCAGGTTGGAGGAGGCAGAGACCCATGCTAAACAGCTGTTGGACAAGGTTCTGGCCTCTGATGGTCTCCAAGCCCCCAAATTGTGGGAGGAGAGCATTGAAGATAGGTGCCTTCTGTGGTCAGTGGCCGTACAAGACCTGCTGCAATACATGGAGAAGCTCATTGGGAGGCAAGGCCTGTTTCTACTGCCCCTGCGTCAGGCAATGAAAGACCAGCGGGGGCTGCAGGAAGGGTTGGATCAGGCAGCAAATGTTTCTCAGAGGTTACAAAAGGCTGCCAGACTGTCTAGCCTACTGTGTGAGGATGAGCAGGTAAAGGGTGAGGTGTCCTTTCTGTGCAGGGAAGTTCATGTGCTCACAGATGCTCTGCTGGATGTGGCACAGATCCTGGCCTCCTCCCCCAAACCAACTCCCAGCCTGTCCACACGCTTTGAACTTCTCTGCTTGGAGCTCACCCTTCGAGCCAAGGCCCTGACTGGCCACCTCAGCAACATCAATGCGGACTATGAACGTGCGCTCCACGATGCTGTCTGCCCAAGTCTCTCTGTCTGCAAGGACCCCCAGGCCAGGCCAGAAAGCTCCCTAGAAAGAATGGTGTCAAGTATCCAGACTGTACAGAGAATTGTGGCAGGAAGTCAAGATTCTGGACCCTGTCAGGAAGACCTTCTTGTGGCTTTGGAGAGCATTCTCATCCTCACCAAAGAGGTGGCCCAGAGGATCCCTGTGCTTCGAGAGCGCCCAGGGGAGTGGGGAACGCACATCCCAGACTGGCTTCAGTGGGAGTGGGCAGCCAAGGCCCACCATGCCGTGGCCCAGCTGCAGGTCTGGAGAGGTGGTCACACCAAGGCCTGGAGACTCCTGGCCCAGTGCTTGAAACCTGAGGAGGAGCCAACAGGGGCCCCAGAACAGCACCCTACCCAGCTCCAGTTCCACTGCGAGGAGGATGCAGCAGGAGCCACTGCAGTAGGCAGTGTGGATTCTCAGGGGGCTGCCCATAGAGGTCCCCCAGGGAGCTCAGTGGGGACCAGCACTGCCGAATCAGCCATTACAGGGACAAGCACAGCAGACCTGGGCATGGTAGGAAACTCAGCATCTTTTCTTCACCCCCACCCTAATCGTCTTTTTAGTAACCAAAGATGCTGCCGAGTTCCAGAAAAAGCTGTCTTGGTGTCCACGTGTGTAATTCACATCAGGCAGGCTGCACACGCAGCCTTCATAGGAGCCCAAGCACAGGAATCAGACTGGCTGGGCTGTCCCCTGCCTTTACCATTTCCTAGCTCGTTTTGACTTTCTAGCCATTTTGGACTTCAATATTTTAGTTTAGGAAATGGGAACTTTGATAATTTCCTGGTGGAGGGTTAATGAAAGTATCCATGCAAAACATTTGCCCTGGCATATAGTAAGTATCCTATAAATAGTGGCTGTAGTTATTATTGAGGTTTTTCCTGGTGACTCCTAGTGGAAGTGATTTCTCGGCTGTGACCGACAGCACTTGTCTTGTGGATCAGGCTGCGTCATACTACCCTCACCTCTGCAGATGCCACCGCCCTCCTCAACCAGGGTTCTTTGTTTGCCAGTGGTAGGAATCCAGCTTGAATCAGCATAGGCAGAGGGATTCTGGGTCAAATGAACAACATTCACACACTGATTTCATTCCAGGGCAACATACAAGATATGTAGGTATCGTGGACCCCACACATTTGTTTTACTTATACACTCATGACCAAAGTCGGGGGAGAGACAATAGGTCAGCAGAAACTTCCAAGCAGATATGCTCAGTCCAGGATTTGATGCACAGCCTGATGTGTCCTCGTTATGACCTTATGCTTGCTGCACAGATTCTGGCAAACAGTTCCCTGGGCCTTTTCACAAGATGAAACAAACCAGATGATGTGTTTCTCCACCCCATTGCTCTTTACTTCATTTGGCCCATTAAAATGTCATTACCACGAGAAGGAACCCTGTTGTCAAAGTAGCAGAGAGGAGAGAGTTCTCTTCTTCCCTGCAGCCTGAGACCTCTGTTTCATACACTCCTGCTGCCTTCTAGGCTCTCCTCATGCAGTATCTCCTGGTCTCATGAATTCAAGTATCCTGGAGGCTCCTCCTTATCTGTTTCTCCATAGGGCCTTTCTGATACATAATGCAATTGTCTAACTTAACACATTCTGTTTCCATCAATTCATCTGACCTGATACATTGCCTGGCATGTAGTAAGTGTCCTAGAAATAGTGGCTTTGTATTGGTTTCCATGAAGTTTTTCCTGATGACCCCAACTGGAAGTGATGCCCCTTCTCATCAGAAACTGTTGAGGGAACATGTGCCATACCTGTGGGCCAGGTTGATGCTGGCTGCCCAGGTCCACTCGTTATCCAGCTAGAGAAAACAGCAAACTTGTTCAGGCTCCATCACCACTGCTGTCCAGGAAGGGATGTCATCTCTTCTGTGGGAGGCTGGTTTCTCTGGGTGAAGAGCAAGGCCTCACTCACATCCCAAGGTTTCCACTCCAGGGAATCACTGTCCTTCCGCACACACAGTTCCAGTTTGAAAACACACAGGAAAGAAGGCTGTGCTTTGAGAGCCCACCCTTGGGTGAGTGGGCATTCGCAGACAGGAGAATTGCCATCTGTGGCATGCATCTGCCACTCTCACACTCCGAGGCTCCCATGGTACAGAAACACAGTCTCCATTCAGCCCAGAACAGCACTTCACACCCCCGTCAGAACCTGCCAGGGGAGGACAAGGGTTTGAGAAGGGGCTTGAACATCTTTGAGACACTTGAAAGTCACTATCTGGAGCTTCTTTAATTCCAGTTACAGGGAACTCGACAGTCCCAGGCCTCTCTCAAGAGCCTGGAGACATTTCTAGCTTTGAATGCTAAGGTCCCTGATAGTTAAATGTAGAACGTGAGTTGAGAAGAATATTTCCTAGTTTCCTAATCCTTGGCTCAAAACCCACCAAATCAGATTTGCCATTTTCTCCCTTCTTGGTCTTCTGTCACTAGTTGAGACTCAGTGCCCACCGAGTTTACTCTCTTCTTTTGACCTGCTTCTGGGTTCCCATCTGGGTGCCTCCTGGACCTCAGTGTTATTAGTCCCTCTCCAGAAAAGGCTTCAGCCCACCTCTCTCAACATTCAGGAGACACCTTGACCTTTCTAAAACAAGGCAAAGGAAGCCGTAGAAGATTTTACAAAGATAGGGACGATTTAATTAAAGAAGCTGACAGAAAAGCAATAGCAAAGCCAGGTGACTTCTCAATGTGCACTAACTCAGACAGGCTAAGCTATCAGCTCCTAGACTTCAGGAACTCTCTCTTCCTTGTCTTTGGATCCTTCTGGCCAAGCACAGTACCTGGTGCATTGCCAGCATGCAGTGAGCCATTTTGAGTGTGTGCTAGGTTGCTGAAGACAGCCTAGAAGTTCAGAAGAGGTCCAAATTTGGGGTAAAGTGATATGGGAGGGATGGGGCCAATGTTCTAGATGTTTCCTGAGAGGAGGGCAGTCTTGAGTTGAGCTTCAAAGGAAGCAAGGAATTTGCAATTGGCAAATGAGGATGGGAAGATCTTGCCAGGCAATGAGAGCTCTGAGGTAAACTTGGACCCAGAGGTTCTCCCAGTGCTTTTGCATCTTCAGTCTGGTCTGGTGCTGAAGTGAGTAGGAGGCAGCCTACAGTGAGGCCTCCTCTGTGGCTGGCCTTTATCACCTCTAACTATGCACCTGGGCTGGTTGTTCTCAGCATCTGGACAATATCAGAGTTCAGCGTGAGAGATCAGGATTCTTCCTGTGTACTTGGAAGTTTTTGCCTCTGCTTGCTCTTGGGCCAGGTTTAGTGCCAAATGCCCTGGTGTGGAGCACCCACACCCCAAGTTAGGAGACAGGACTCCTAGACCCTGACCTCCACAATCTCTTGGTCTCAGGAAAGTGGAGGGGAAGCAGTATGTACAAAGAGATCACTTGGTGAGAGAGAAGGGGGTCAGGGTGGGGAGGGGTGGGGGCAGGTGTTGGGCTTCTTTTAATAACTAGCTCTCTAGGGCAACCTCCTTGGGTCCCCTCCCACTGTGGGAACTTTTCTGTCCTCTTAATAAATCCTTCTTTCTAAAAAAAAAAAAAACTAGCTGTCAAGAGAACAAATAAGCCGGGCTCGGTGGCTCAGCCTGTAATCCCGCGCCTTTGGGAGGTTGAGGTGAGTGCATTGCCTGAGCCCGCGGGTTCGAGACCCGCCTGGGCAACTTGACAAGACCTCAACTCTACAATAAATAAAAATGAGCCTGGTATGGTAGCGTGCGCCTGTAGTTCCAGCTACTTGGAAGGCTGAGGCGGAAGGATCGTCGGAGCCCAGCAGGTCGAGGCTGCGGTGGCCGGGAGCGGCAACTGCACTCCAGTGTGGGCAACAGAGTGAGACTCCAACTCCAAAAAAAAAAAAGAGAGAGAGAGAGAACAAATAGAGCAGGAAATTGCTCACCTCTAAAGGAGAACATTAATCTACTCATGGGGTCTGCCCCCATGATCCAACACCTTCCATCAGGACCCACCTCTCAACATTGCCACACTGAGGATCAGATTTTTTTTTTTTTACAGTTAGAGAATCTTTATTGGTAGTAGTAATAACAATAACAAAGTCAGTGCCTATAGGATTTCCAAAGCCACAGCTAAAGCAAGATGGTAACATTGTGTTTTTATAACTCCCCACCCTTTTTTTAAATTTTAAAGATGTGGGGTATAATTCAGGACTACGTATATAAGTGGTCATCTTATGGGTAAAGTTGGGGCCTCCCTTTGAAATCAGGTACCCTTATTGATGTTATGTGTCCCTTCCCCTCCCACCCCCCACCACCTCACCTCATCCCCTGGCAGTTTCCGGCTACTACAAACCATAGCAAAATCATTGCACCGCATCTCTTTTTTGGATGACTAGACTTCTAATTCCTCATTGTTAGCTGCAGCATCCTTTCCATGTGCTCAACAGTGAGAGGAGGATGACAAAAACATGGCTTATTAACAGGTGGGGATGGAGGGACATGTGCACATGGCAGGTGTCTCCACAAGAGCTGGCATCCTTTGCTTTCCATCCCTCTCTTGGAAACATATTTGCTGCACTTACAGCTTCAGAATAAATAGAATCATGAACATGTATCTCTCAACTTAGGTAGATTTTACTATCATGTTCATGACCCCACACTTTACAACAGCTACAATTTCCCCATTTTTTTAACATATTCAGAAGTATCAGTATGCTACCTCGGGGCATTTGGAGAGAAGTAGGAATGGGGGTAGGTCCAGGGGCTCCTCCCTCCCATGTTCCCTGACTCGTCTTCAGCTAGGGCACAGTCCTTGCCCTTGAGGACCTCAGGATCCAGGGGCGAGGCAAAAAGACCACCAGAGATTTCTTGTTCCTTTGTCAATGAGATTTATCTCCAGGTGCTGAGAAGCTTGCCTTGATTCTAGGATCTGGAAAAGGCTCAGGGGAGATTCTGCTAAAGCTTCCACAGGAAAATAATATGGCTTGGCTGCGAGTGCCTGACCCACTGGGAATGTCAGAGCCTGTTCTTTTTCTCTTTCTCACCAGAAAGTAACAACAACCAAGTACACAAGAAAAAAAATTACAATTATTCACACCAAAGCTGTAAAGTCCATATAGAATCACTTATTTAAACATGTTTGGGCTCCCAAGATTTGGAACATTCAACAATTCCTGAATTTATTCAAAAGATTACAGATTCTCTCTTCCTCCATGTAAGGCCTGAAAATTCACAAAGGAAAAGACAATGTGATATTGTAACTATATTGGGATCTGAGTGTGCTGGTTTCCATTTATGAAAAGTCCGGTTGAATGGAGCATAAATTCATAGGGAATCATTCATCTCCTCACTGTTTTTCTACATATTTTGGAGAAGACTGCTGAGAGCTCCAGGGACGTGGAGGAATTGGGAATCCTCCTGATCCCACTTTCTTTTAAAAATGACAAAAAGGCAGTTAACATCCCCACTGTAGTTTCAAGGCCTGAGTGTCAGGAATTCATGAGTTCTAACCTGTCATCTTCTTACAGCAGCAGAGTGGCACTCGCTCCCCCTCTCCCAGCTGCCTGGCCATGCTGCCCACTGAGCTGGCCCAGCCCCTTCCAGGGGATGACTGCGCAGATGGTGAGAACAGAATCACCCGGATCACTCGAGAGATGGCCAAGGAGGTGTTCCTGATAACTCAGAGTTTGAGGAGGAGAGGACGTGTACTGGTACTTGGGCTCCAGCGGGCTGTGGTGGGGAGGGAACTGGGCGTGGCATGGGGAGGCGCAGCTCCCAACTCTGCCCTCCAGGAGCCAGGGAGCCCTGAGATGCTCCAGGGAGGAAGGGTCACCCTGGGGGGTCATCAGGCACTCAGCTTTTTTACATGCTGTCTCCATTCTCTATCTGAGTATTTCCTAAAGTCCACCTTGCCTCTCTTTTCTCTCCTCTTTCAGGTTCAGTTATTAAGCCTTTGTCTTGTTCTAGCAGGGAAGATAATTTCCCAAAAGCTCTAACTTGGTAAAATCAGGGACTCATTCATATGCAAGAAGAATGATCTAAAGGGTGTCTTTTACATCTTTGTAAATTCCCCAAAACAGAGGTAACAAGGACTGCAACCCCCTGAAGGATAACCATTCAGGACCAACACAGCCTGGAGGGGAAAGGGGCTGCCCACTGGCTTTTGGGGGCCAACTTCAATCACATGTGACCTGTCCTAACTCTCTGTATCCTTCTTCTTGATTACATTTAGTGTTAAGTATTGTTTAACATCAGCACACCGACACTGAGAAAATGAAAGAGGTTCATCTACTGTGTGGACCAAAAGAAAGAGAGAGAATGGTATCAGGGGCCACTTAGAAAACTCCCTCCATTGCAGGTCTGCTGGGGATTAAAAACTCTAAAACCCACAGTTGGGTCACAAAGGACCCCACTTTCTCATTCTGGCAGGGAGAAAAGGGTAGGTGTCAGGGCGTCCTCTGACTGGGTGCCTGCAAAGCCAAACCCAGCAGCCCCGGCCACAACCAGGACTCAGACCTTTCCTTGTCCTCTCCTCCTCCCAACCTCATCCCACCACAACCAGCCTGCTTCTCACCGCAGCATTACACCAGAGTCATTAGATCAGAAGTAAGAGAGGGTACCCCTTCTTGCCAACCCCTTGTTTCTTTCCAAACATCTCAGATATTCTAATTTATACGGGACTTGGGTGCTGGCAGTGATGTGTGACTGAGGAATGTGCAAACCTTACACCCCTTTGAGTTCCCTGGGAGAAATGTACACATGAAGGGAAATGACAAAGGGACTGTTTTCATAGTGAGCTAGGGCCTGGTAAGATGGAGTGGCTATGCACAGTTCTCCCCCAAACTCCCCAAATCCTGATCTTTTTTTTTTTTTTCTTTTGAGTCAGAGTCCCACTGTGTCGCCCAGGCTGGAGGGCAGTGGCACAATCACAGCTACTGCAACCTCTACCTATGCGTTTAGGCAATCCTTCCACCTCAGCCTTCCAAGTAGCTGAGACTACAGGCATGCACCACCATTCCCAGCTTTTTACTTATTGTAGAAACAAGGTCTTACTAAATTGCCCAGGCTGGTTTCAAGTGTCTAGGTTCAGGTAATCCTCTTGCTTTGGCCTCCCAAAGTGCTGGGATTACAGGCATTAGTCACCACGCCCGGCCCAAATCCTGATCTTGTATCAATGAGGTTTTTTTTCAAAGATGTGGGGTACAATTCAGGATTAGGTATACAAATGGTCATTGTACAGGTGAAGTTTGGGCCTGACTTTGGTTCCCATTTTGCCTGGTTTGAGATCAGGTACCCTTATTGATAAAGTTTGCTGTCCCCTCCTTCCCCTGGCAGTGTCCCACTACTGCCGATCCTTTTCTTAAAGTATTATGATAATTGTTCAGGGTCCACTTATGAGTGAGAACATGTGATACTCAGTTCTTTGTTTCTGTGATAGATCCCTGAGAATTATAGACTCTAAATCTGTCCAAGTTGCTGTGAAGTTCATAATTCTGCCCTTCTTTATGGCTGTGTAAGATTCCATCGTGTATATGTACCACATTTTAAAAATCCAGTCTACTTTCGATGGGCGGCATGGTTGGTTCCATGTTTTTGCTATTGTGAATAGTGTTGCAATAAACATGTGTGCGCAGGTGTCTTTTGTAGAATGATTTGAGTTCCTTTGGATATATTGCCAGAAGGGGGATTGCTGGGTCATATGGAAGGTCAATTTTTAGATCTTTTAGGAGCCGCCACTCTGTTTTCCACAGAGGTTGTACTAGTTTACACTCCCACCAACAGTGTAGAAGTGTTCCTTTTTCTCCACATCCTCTCCAGCATCTGTTGTGTTTTGAGTTATTGATGATGGTCATCCTGACTGGATGGTATGGTTTTAAATTGCATTTCTTTAATGATTAATGAAGTGAACATTTTTAATATATCTGTTGGCTGCTCTTATGTCTTCTTTTGAGAAGTGTTTATTCATATCTTTTGCTCACTTTTTAATAGGGCTGTTTGTTTTTTCTTTTGAGCACGTTTAAGTTTCTTGTAGATTCTAGAAGTTAGGCCTTCATCAGGTATACAGTTGGCAAAAATACAGTGGCTGTATCCCCAATATCTTGATGGTTTCTTTTGCTTTGTAGAAGCTTTTCAGTTTGATGAGGTCCCACTTGTCTATCTTACCTCTTATGGCATGGACGTTTGAGATTTTGATCAGGAATTGGTTGCCGATTCCAATTTCCATAAAGGTGTCTCCTGAATTTCATAAGGTTCTTATGGTTTGAGGTTTTATGTTTAGGTCTTTGATCCATTTAGAGTTGGTTTTTGTGTATGGTGATAGGTAGGGGTCTTGTTTTAATCTTCTGCATGTGGTCAGCCAGTTTTCCCAGCACTATTTACTAAATAAGTTCTCCTCTCACCAGCGGTTGGTGATGGAGGGTTTGTCGAAGATTAGTTGGTTGAGAAATTGAGGATTTGCTTCTGGAATCTCTGTCCTGTTCCATTGATCTATATGCCTGATGTTGTACCAATACCAGGATATTTCGATTATTGTAGCCTTATAATAAAGTTTAAAGTCTAAAAGTATGATGCATCCTGCTTTGTTTCTTTTGCTGAGGATTGTTTTGGCAATTTGTGGTTGTTTATGTTTCCATATGAATTTCTGTATTGTCATTTCCAGGTCTGAGAAGAATGATACCAACCAGGTTTTTACAGCCAAAGTAACCAGTGTCCTTGAATAAAACAGAAAAGAGTTTAAAAGCAGGTGGTTAGGGGTAACTGGCAGCAGGGAAATGGGGGCCCTGGGTTTTCCTGAAGCAGAGCCGTCAGATTTTATGACACTGATTGAGAGTCAGTCCTGTCTTAGGACACCTCGGCCCTGAGGCTGGGGCAGAGTTTGAGAAATCTAGGAGGATGGTGAGAAGACTGCTGTAGGAAGGTTTCCATGAAGAGGCTGAAGAGACAAGTGCCTCCTTCCTTGGCAGAGGTCTGCACAAAACTGTTCTCACGTGGTTTGAGTTTTCACTGGCACCCTTGAAACCCAGGTTATGAGTTCTGGAATATTCCAGCTTGTTTCTTTCAGCTGAGCCCTTCCCCTTCACACATGGAGATGACCTTGCCGAAGACTTTCCACAACATCATATCTTAATATTCATTTATTCAACAACTGCTTGTTGATCACCGGCTTCTTGTCCCATGCATGGAAACCTTCACCCTGACTGCACCCCCAATCACCATAAAAGCCAACCAGTCTCCTTTCCCTGTTCTCTCAAGCCATTTGCAGACCTGGTTGGAGCCTACCCCGATCCCCTCAGAAAGCCTCATTATGTGAGTAATAAATTTTGTTAGACCTTCTGGGTTCACATATGGCATCATCAGTCTTGACATCTGAACCAGATTTTGGGAGGGGAAGTTCATCCTGTCTGCAGGGTGGCTGCAACAGCAGGTCTTGCATTTCCTGAGGTTTCCTCTTCTTTTTTTACATCCACTCTCACAGTTAGAGAGTTTTGCCTCTTCCGACCTGTGTCTACTTTCCTGTTGCCTGTTGAAGGCCCACTTACCTGCTCATCCCAGACAACCAAGTGAGGTTTGATTTGGAATATATTTGCTGGGGCAGACCAGCTTTTATTTATGTTAGTTTCCTCAACACTCCTCAACATTTAAGGTTTTATTTAAATACAGTTGTCTGCTACTTAAAAAAAAGAAAGGAAAGTAACAGAAAACAGTTGATGTAGTCCAAATCTCTTTTTTCTTTCCTTTTTTCTTTTCTGCTACCCAGTCGGGAGTGAAGTGGCACAATCATAGCTCACTGCAGCCTCAAACTCTTGTGCTCAAGAGATCCTCTACCTCACTCTCCCAGGTAGCTGGGACTGCATGCCACCATGCCTGTCTAATTTTTCTTTATTTTTTGTAGAGACAGTGTCTTGCTAGGTTGCCCAGGATGGTCTTGGACTCCTGGCCGCAACTGATCCTCCTGCTTTGGCCTCCCAAAGTAGTGGAATATAGACATAAGCCAACCATGCCTAGCTTTCTCTTTTCTTTTTCTTTTTTTTTTTTGAGTTGGAGTCTCACTCTGTGGCCCAGACTAGAGTGCAGTGGCTGTACCCTCCACCTGCCGGGCTCCTGCGATCCTTCCGCCTCAGCCCTCCAAGTAGCTGGAATTACAGGCGTGCGCTATCACGCCCGGCTAATTTTTGATTTTATTGTAGAGATGAGGTCTCGCCAAGTTGCCCAGGCGGGTCTCAAACCCGCAGGCTCAGGCAATCCACTCACCTCAGCCTCCCAAAGCGCGGGATTACAGGCTGAGCCACCCAGCCTGGCTGCTTTCTCTTTTCAAACAAAGAAAAGTGAGACCCAGAAAGGTCAAACTAGCTAAACAATAGGTGGCTTCTGTGACTGGTCTATTTAATCATCAGTTCCCAGCTGGGAGACTCCACATGTAACTATAGTCCTTTGTACCTTGCTTCCAGCTAAGATTCCCTTCACCCTGTATGTTTCCACATCTGGCCCTGCTTAGGGGCCTCACACCTGCTCTGGGCCTGCTGAAGACTCAGAGTCCTGTGCAGGCCACAGCTTCTGTAGAGAATGGACTAGGTCCTGACCGGCAGACTGGGCTGCCTTCCCTTCAGCAGCCCCGCACAGATGGCTGGGTCCTGGTTACCTCCTCCTGCTGGCTCTCAAAAGAGTATACTTCTCTGTAATTCCGCACCTTGGGAGGCTGAGGTGAGTGGATTGTCTGAGCTCGCGGGTTCGAGACCCACCTGGGCAACTTGGCGAGACCTCATCTCTACAATAAATAAAAAATTAGCCAGACGTGGTAGCGCGTGCCTGTAGTTCCGGCTACTTGGAAGGCTGAGGTGGAAGGATCGCCGGAGCCCAGCAGGTGAGGCTGCGGTGGCCGAGAGCGGCCACTGGACTCCAGTCTGGGCGACGGAGTGAGACTCCAACTCAGAAAAAAAAAAAAGAGTATACTTCTTACCAACCCAGGAAGTCCTGAAGCCTTTGGAGGAGATTCAGGAGATCACGGTTTAAGCTAAAACAAGCTCATTTTGGAGGCTGAAGTAAGTGGTGTCAAGGAAGTTTTGGACACTTGATAGTTTGTCACCAGTTTCTTGATAGTCTAACTCTAATTTCTTTGACGTAGACCAAAGATCAGCTCATTAACTCTGCTAGGAAAATTGCGACTTCTGGGCAAAACTTCGCGAAACTGATCTGCATCATTGCTAAGAACTGCATAGATCAAAGATGTTCCCAGGAGCTTTTGTGCGTGGTGGAGCAGATTCAAACAAGGAGCAGCCAGCTCCGCATCATCTCCAGGTAGGAGGAAGCAGCTTGGCGGAAAACTGCTCAGCTTTGTCAAGACCCAGGGGTAGGGGTGAGGGTCATTCCTATTTTTATGTTTGTTTGTTTGTTTTTTGAGTTGGAGTCTCACTCTTTCGCCCAGACTGGAGTGCAGTGAGTGGCACACTCCTGGCCACCGCAGTCTCACTCTGCTGGGCTCTGCCGATCCTTCTGCCTCAGCCATCCACGTAGCCAGAACTACAGGCATGCGTTACCACACCCGGCTAATTTTTTTTATTTATTGTAGAGACAAGGTCTGCCAAGTTGCCCAGGCGGGTCTCGAATCCATGGGCTCAGGCAATCTACTCGCGTCAGCCTCCCAAAGTGCTGGGATTACAGGCTGAGCCACCGAGCCCGGCCATTTTTTAAAAAATCCTCCAGATGTTTACACTTATTAGGGGAATAGTAAACAAATGCCAAAAATACAGAAAAACATTGCCAAGGACAAAAAGCACACCTAAGCTACAGTCATTTCTCGTTTTATCTCAACTGTGTTGTATTTGATAACACACATGAAAGAAAGAAAAGATTCAACATGGAAAGTTAGTTCCTGAGTAGGTATAAACATAGAGTCACCTTAAGCAATTTTTTAGAATTAATATGTTAGAACTTATGTTGTCCTTCGACATGGGTTCCTCCATTCTTCAAAACACAGGGCACTTACTCTAATGACACTGCTGTGCTCACAACACTTCAGAAATACTGGACAAAGGTCCAATCTTCTCACTTTGAAACAGTGTCTACATTTTGACTACTAACGCTGTTTGTTTTTATACTAATCATATCTAACCAAAAAACCAGTTATCTCTAAAATACATGAACTGCAAAGTTGAATGCATTACCAAAATACCATCTGCCTAAAGAAAACTATACCAGCACTGAGTTTATGTTAAGATTAATCTATTTAATTTAAGATAGCCTATTTACTTTAAAATCTGTCTATATCTTAAAATAATCTATTAAAGTTTTAGCTTAAAATAATCTATTTAAGCCCGAGTGCGGTGGCTTACCCAACACTTTGGAAGACCAAGGTGAGAGGATTGCCTGAGCCCACGGGTTCGAGATCAGCCTGAGCAACTTGGCAAGACCTCGTCTCTACAATAAATTAAAAAATTAGCCAGGTCTGAAGTTCCAGCTACTTGGAAGGCTGAGATGGCAGGATAACCTGAGCCCCAGCAGATTGAGGCTATGGTGGCCGTGAGCATGTCCCTGCACTCTAGTCTGGGCAACAGTGAGACTCCAACTCAAAAAAAAAAAAATCTATTTAGCTTAAAGATCACTCTATGCTCAAACTCTAAAATAAATCAGTTTTTATTAATTGCGTCCTTATAGCAGCCTCCCTGTTGGGAATAAAGAGCATCATAATATAATTATGGATTCAGGCTTCATTTCAATCTGAGGCCCTTAGTACCTGAAGTGGCACATTCGCCAATAACAAGTTTTGTGTAGTAATATTCTTATATTGGAGAAAAGCTTGATAGTTAAAACTACTGTAACCAATTGTGGTGAGGTATAAAGATAGCATTGCCAAAAACAAAATATACAAATTATTTTTAAATTAAAAGCAAAACCTGATATTCTCTGGGAAATAATATTTCAGGGATATCATTGTCTCAAGATTAGCTACCAGCCGGGCTCGGTGGCTTAGCCTGTAATCTCGCGCTTTGGGAGGCTGAGGTGAGTGGATTGCCTGAGCCCGCGGGGTTCAAGACCCACCTGGGCAACTTGGCAAGACCTCATCTCTACAATAAATCAAAAAATCAGCCGGGCGTGGTAGCGCATGCCTGTAATTTCGGCTACTCAGAAGGCTGAGGCGGAAGGATCGCCGGAGCCCAGCAGGTCAAGGCTGCGGGGGTCAGGAGCGGCCGCTGCACTCCAGTCTGGGCGACAGAGTGAGACCAACTCAAAAAAAAAAAAAAAAGATTAGCTACCAAAGCTTTTTTATCTGAAATACAGGAACTGCAATTAATTTCAGCATTGTCAACACGGGTTTTGTTGTAAGGATACCTGGAATTTGCTTTAGTTAGGTGAAGATGGAAATGACTATCATGAAGGAAAAAGTTTTTATGCTCACAGATCCCTAGAAACAGGAGGCACGGCATGCCCCGCAGGGCCATGTAAGGAAGCACCTGGGTCAGTCAAAAGGCAGGAATTGGGGGAAACCATGGGCAAGAGCATTTATTGTGGTTTTTACAGGAAGAATGGGTGAGGCAGGGAAATCAGGCTAACCGCTTAGGATTGTTTAGTTTGAATCACTTCAGTGGGCTCTGGGGTGTAGGAGTTGTTTCCAGCTGTCTGGAACCTGGCCTTGGGATGGTTAGGGCAGGTGATTACCAGTCTGGAGAGTAAGAACTCAAGAAAGATGATTGAGGGGTGTGGGCTCTGGATTACTAGAAGAAATGCTGGCATGTGAGTCATTTGCTTTTTCTTTCTTTCCTTTTTTTTTTTTTTTTTTTGATTTGGGGTCTCATTCTGTCACCAAGTCTGGAGTGCAGTGGCATGATCATGGCTTGCCACAGCCTCGATCTCCATGGCTCAAGCAATCTTTCCGTCTCAGTCTCCCAGAACTATAGGCATGCACCACCACGTCTGGTTAATTTTTCTAATTTTTTGTAGAGATGAGGTCTCGCTTTGCCCAGGCTGGTCTTGAACTCCTGGGCTCAGGTGATTCTCCTGCCTCGGCCTACCAAAGTGCTGGGATTACAGGTATGAGTCATCATACCCAATCAAATAATTTACTATTTCTAGGTATTCGCAAGCCCTAGGAGGGCAAACCCTTCAGAGTCAGCAAGGCCTCAAGATGTCAAAGCATTGGAAATACAGAAGATTAAAAGGCATGATTAAGCAGTTGCATTGATTAAGCTCCCAGTTTTCCAAAGGATCTGGAAATCCTGACATTTTGCCAAAGTTAAAATTATTTAAGTTTCACAGGGATAGAAGACAACGTGTCTAGCTAGATTCAGTTACATTCAGTTTAAAGCAAATACTATTGAGGTGTACAACTCAATTAGGAAGTACTCATCTGATCTCTTATCAGAACTTCTAGCCGGGCTCGGTGGCTCAGCCTGTAATCCCAGCGCTTTGGGAGGCCGAGGTGAGTGTATTGCCTGAGCCAGCGGGTTCGAGACCCGCCCAGGCAACGTGGCAAGACCTCATCTCTATAATAAATCAAAAATTAGCCAGGCATGGTAGCGTGTGCCTGTAGTTCCAGCTACTTGGAAGGCTGAGGCGGAAGGGTCGCCGGAGCCCAGCAGGTAGAGGCTGTGGTGGCCGGAAGCATCCCACTGCACTCCAGTGTGGGCGACAGAGTGAGACTCCAACTCAAAAAAGAAAAAAAATTCTAACTTTGCCAAGCATGGTGGCTCACACCTGTAATTCCAGAACTTTGAGAGTTTTTGGCAGGAGGATTGCTTGAGGCCAGGGATTTGAGACTAGCCTGGGCAACATAGTGAGATCCCTGACTCTACCAAAAGAAAAAAAAAATTACCCTGGCATGGTGTCACGTACCTGCAGTCCCAGCTACTGGAGAAACTAGACAGGAGGATTGCTTGAGCCCAGGAGTTGGAGATTATAATGAGCTGTGATCCGCCTGGCTCGGTGGCTAAGCCTGTAATCCCATGTTTTGGAAGGCTGAGAGGTGAGTGGATTGCCTGAGCCTGCGGGTTCGAGACCCGCCTGGGCAACTTGGCGAGACCTCATCTCTACAATAAATGAAAAATCAGCCAGGCATGGTAGCACGTGCCTGTAGTTCCAGCTACTTGAAAGGCTGAGGTGGAAGAATAGCCAGAGCCCAGCAGGTCGAGGCTCCAATGGCCGGGAGCATGCCACTGCACTCCAGTCTGGGTGACAGAGTGAGACTCCAACTCAAAAAAAACCAAAAACAAATAATGAGCTATGATCACACCACTGTACTCCAGCCTGCATGACAGAGCAAGACCCTGTCTCAAGAAGAAAAAATGTAAGTCCCCAAAACAATTCCATACAAAATTCCTGTTCCTTTCATTATATATGGCAGTTGGCATTTGTTCTGTTGCTGCTTGTCAGTTTTCAATGAAAAAATACTTATTATTAATTTATAGGTACTGTGAGTCATATTTTCTCCATATTAAAATAAAAATTTTATTTTATTTATTTTTTATTTATTTATTTTTTGAGTTGAAGTCTCACTCTGTCACCCAGACTGGAGTGCAGTGGCCGCTCCCAGCCACTGCAACCTTGACCTGCTGGGCTCTAATGATCCTTCCACCTCAGCCTTCCAAGTAGCCAGAACTACAGGCCCGTGCTACCACGCCCAGCTAATTTTTGATTTATTGTAGCAATGAGGTCTCACCAAGTTGCCCGGGTGGGTCTCGAACCCATGGGCTCAGGCAATCCACTCGCCTCGGTCTCCCAAAGTGCTGGGATTACAGACTGAGCCACCAAGCCTGGCCAATAATTTTACTTTTAAATGTTAAATTTGGCCTTTAGACCATTCTTTCTCTGACTAGTCCCCACAAAGACACCCCAGCTTTCTGGAAGAGGTTCACATTGTAAAAGCTCTCAGTATTGATTTGAGATTGCATTTCTTACCTGGTATAAGATCTGCTTTTCTCTTGTTAATTTCCAAGTGTAAAGGCCTCCCTGGCGAGGACCAAGTCCTCTGAAGAGCTCCTTGTGGAAAATGCACAGCAGCTCCTCCAAGTTGTCTTCAAGACTGTGAGGGTTGCAGAAGCTGCAAGTCTCCGGGTAAGTGCTGGCTCCAAGAGGGGGTGCTGGCATAGAATATACATGCACGGTACCATGACTCAGGGCCACAGGCCCACAGTAATGTAGAAACCAAGACAGTCACAGGATACTCTGCCTTCTTCTTAGCGATTATATTCAACTTCATTTTTTTCCTAAACCTATCACCTGATTTCTTGTTTGGCTAATTTCTATCAACCTACCTTCAGTTTCATCATTCTTTTCTTCAGTTGTATCCAGTTGGCTGATGAGCCCATCAAAACATTCTCCATCTCTGTTAGCATGTTTTTTCTTATTTGTGGCATTTCTGTGTGATTCTCTTTAATAGCCTTTACCTCTCACTAAAATTCTCCGTTTCATGCATTTTTGTCTTTTTTTCACTAAAGTCATTAATATATTATTTATAGTTATTTTTTAACTATAATAATAATGTCTAATACTTTCCACACATGGCTTATATCTGAGTATGAACTTTTAAAATTATTTTGTTTCTTGACAGTGAGCTGCCTTTTTATTATTATTTTTTGCATGTCTCATAATTTCCTGTTGAAAATTTGACATTATGTGTAGACTGGTAGAGATGAAATAAATAGTTTGTATGTCTGAAAATGGGCATCTCTTTTCCAGGGCTTTAGTGTGGTGGATGAGTCAATATAATCAGGAGTTGAGGTGAGTGGATTGCCTGAGCCCGCGGGTTCGAGACCCGCCTGGGCAACTTGGCAAGACCTCATCTCTACAATAAATCAAAAATTAGCCGGGCATGGTAGTGCACGCCTGTAGTTCCAGCTACTTGGAAGGCTGAGGCAGAAGGATCGCCGGAGCCCAGCAGGCGAGGCTGCGGTGGCCGGGAGCAGCCACTGCACTCCAGTCTGGGCAACAGATTGAGACTCCAACTCAAAAAAACAAAAAACAAAAAACAAAAAAAATATATAATCAGGAGTTGATTTGAGTTTGGGAATTTATTTTTGTTATAGTCACCATCATTATACCACCAGTGTCAAATATGCTAGTATTATCTTGTACTTGGTTTGTTTTCCTTCCCTTGGTGGCTTAGGGCTTTTGTCCACTAAAGGAGACAGATTTGGGGCAGGGATTCATGCCTTTGTGGAATGTTGACTGCTCCCTTCCCCAAAACCTGCACCACAGGGAGCATCCCAGGCTCCTATCCTGGTCCAGGTCTTTCTCATGAACATCAGGTGAGGTCCTAGACAGAAACCTATGAATGGATGTGGGTTTTTCTTGTGTTGTGGCTCCTGTAGGTTCTACATCCTCACCCTCACCTATACTTGGCCATTAGCAGTTTCTTAAAGATTGTGACTAAAGTATTCTCATCAGATTGTTTGGTAGCCCCATCCTTCTCCTAGGATCTGTTCTACAAAAGCTAGTGCTTATCCTTGTCTCTCCTTGGAGGTGTCTGCCTTTTCTTAGATTTTAGTCTAGTTAGTTGCCCTTTGACCTTAGTTCTCTAACGGGTTCAGAAAAAGTTATAACTTTGTGGATTATCTGACTTTTTCTTGAGGTCAGGGTGGGAGCAACATTCTTTCCATATTTCTATGTGCTAAATGGAAGTTGGAAATGGAAAATATTTGAGTGCCTAAAAGAACACCTTGCTAAGGGCCTCTTTGTGTGCCATTCCACCTGTGTGGGACCCCTCCCTGCCCCCTGCACTTTCACCAAATTCTTCTGAACTGCCTGGTTCCTTTTTATCCTTTAGACCTGAACTGAAATTTCACCTTCTCAGATAGAAGAAACACCTCTTCTGTATCTAAACGAAATCACACCCAATTTTCTCTTAAAATTCTGGTACCTTGTATGATTCCTTCATAGCACTCGTTGTAATTATAAATTTGTGTTCCTTCCTTGCATTCGTTTGTCTGCTCCTTTTCTCAGAATGTAAACTCCATGAGGCTAGCATGTGGAGATAAAAATGGGATGAAAAATTTCACTTTGAGTTTAAATAAACTTTGTGCTAGTTAAGTTCAGGGTACATAAATGAGACATGCCTGGTGAAAAGAATTTGGAAAATGTACATATTTTGGCTACCCTGGAATATAAAGAAAGCTGAGAGAAAAGCTCAGGCCTGGCCCCTGTAGAGCAGCCCTATGGCTCTCCCTACAAGCTGGGGCTGTAGCCCTTAGCTGTCTTCTCATCCTACAGCATCAACAGAGGCAGGACCACCACCTTCCCCTCAATCGCTAAACCTTTGAGTGCAGGAGAACCTGAGAGCCAGGCTGAGCATCCTCAGGGTATACCTATATCCTGGCTCTGTTTGGGCCACTGGCCTAAAGATGCATGGATATTTTGCATAAAGCAAACCAAATAAAGCAATATCCAAAGGAAGAGAGAATATTTTAAAAACTGGCTACATTCTCAGAATGTTCCACACAAAAACTCTTTATTCCAGTTAGCTTCTCCTTTCAGAATGAGTGAGCTCCAATTCAGAGGACATCTCCAAACATAGTTCCTTGATCTCTATACATTTGGGACCAGCACATCAGCAGGCCAGCCTCATCCCACTGTGAGGAGAGCTCCAATCAGCTGACGCTGTGCAAGTGCACAGCGGCCCTCGGTACTTAATTATCTTTCTCTCCTCCAGGGTTTGAGAGAACCTTCCCCAGATCCTGAGGAAATGGAAGTTGCTACCTTCTGCATGCAGTGGAGGAGGAAATTACTAAAGCACAGGCTTCAAGAAACTGCAAACATGGACTGTGATGAGCTGGGCCTGCGAAAAACAAGCACTAAAACCCCCCCAACACTCGCTACTCTGGTTCAGGAAGCGTCATAGAGGATAGTCTCTGAATCAAACTTTCTCTTGACCTATACTCTGGCCCTGAGATCTGGCAGCCTGTGGGAAGTGCCTCTTAGGCTGAATTAGCCTATGGGGTCACAGGGAGACACGGCGGGTTGGGTGGGTGTAGTGTGACTAGGGTCTATCCTCCTACAAGGCTACCCTGAAATGTTACTTTTTTTTTAATTTTAAAGATGTGGGGTACAATTCAGGGTTAGGGATACAAATGTTCATTATGCATGTACCCTTGTTGATGAGGTGTGCCCCGCTCCATCTCGAGCAGATTCTCAATACTGCCAATCCCTCCCCGGCCCTCCCCGGCAGTTTCCCACTACTGCCAATCCTTTTCTTATGATATTACGATAATTGTTCAAGGTTCACTTATAAGTGAGAACATGTGATACTCAGTTTTTTGTTTCTGTGATAGGTCACTCAGTATTATAAATTCTAAGTCCATCCAGGTTGCTGTGAAGTTCAGAATTTTTTCCTTCTTTGTGGCTGCGTAAGATTCCGTTGTGTATATGTACTACTTTTTAAAAACCCAGTCCTCTTTCAATGGGCAGCACAGTTGGTTCCATATTTTTGCTATTGTGAACAATGCTGCGATAAACATACGTGTGCAGGTATCTTTTTCATAGTGATTTGAGTTCCTCCAGGTATATTCCCAGTAGGGGGATTGTGGGGTTGTATGGAAGGCTGATTTTTAGATCTTTTAGGAATCACCAAACTGTTTTCCACAGAGGTTGTACTAGTTTACACTCCCACCAGCAGTGTAGAAGTGTTCCCTTTTCCCCGCATCCTCTCCAGCATCTGTTATTTTTTAATTTATTGATGATGGCCATTCTGACTGGAGTTAGGACGTATCTCAGTGTGGTTTTAATTTGCATTTCTTTGATGACTGGTGAGGCTGAGCATTTTTTCATGTATCTTTTGAGAAGACACCCTTACTTGTTAGGGGATGTCCTTGGGTCCCTAGTGAGACTGATTTCCTCATGGGAAGAACACTTATGTTTCCGAGCTTAGAAGGAATATCACCTATAAATTGTGGAAGAAGGAGGAAAAACATTCAAACACCATTAGCTTAAGTTTTTTTGGTTTTTTTTAAGAATTTTTTATTTTATGTACAAGGAACTAGCATGCTTCCGCTGTGTAGATGGCTTGGATAATCCATTCAAGAAGATCACTCAATCCAACTTAATGAAGCCTATGTCCTTCCCGGCACTGGCGGAAACACTGGCGGCACATATTCAGGCCGTATTTCCGGATCAGACCGTGCCGGTTTGAACAGACGCGGCAAGAGCGAGAACCCTGGCCGAATTTCCATGGATGGCTCCAGTTGAGCTGCTGGTGGCCCATCTTGCTCTCAAGAGCGCAACGAGGCGAAAGGAAGGAACTTCTCCGGGCGTGAGCTTTTCAGATTTCGTGGGGCGTGGGAAGGAACGGGGACCAGCTAAAGTTTTTATTAAGATGTTGCAATGGGCAAATATTTCCAGAATGTTCTGTAGGGATCCAGGAGCTGAAAGATTTATAGGTTAGATTGGGGTGGTCAGACAGAGTTCACCTTGTGCAGGTATTTTAGGCACTGATCAGATTCTGACGCTGTGGGGAAACGAGTGTGTTAGGGAACAGGATTTAAGGACTGCAAGTCTGGAGCCACTGAGCTCTAGCTTTATTTTAGATGCATCTGGGATAGAGAGGAACAGCTGGGAGATAAGACCTTGCTAGAGTCAGGAGGAATTTTTCAGTTCTTCAGCATCTTTTATGAAACCTGTTTGGTAAAAGGAGACCAGTGATTCACTTCAGAGGCCAAATCTCATGGCTGGAAGCTGAGGACTGAATTCTGAATTAGGGACTTGGGAAGGAGATCAGGGTGCAGGTTGGGAGTGCAGCTGCCCCAGAGGCAGGGGTAGGGTCTTGCTTGTTTGGGGGACACTGTGTAAGTCTCCTAGATTCCAGTGCAGCCCTCAGGGAAGAGGGGCCAACCAGAACTGGATAATATTGAATTTCCCACAGTCTGGTGGGATGGTGGCTTGGATTAATACTAAATAAAGACAAGAATATTTTCCACCAAAAAAAAAAAGCAGGGCACAATTTGATGAGTTTTGGCACACATACCTATGTGAAACCACCATAATTGAGATAATGAACATACACATTATCCCCCAAAGTATCATCATGTCCCTCTGTAATCACTCCTTCCTACCCCTCCTTGCTTCTGATCTTCTGGTTCTTCACATTTCTGTCTTAGCATAATGTTTTCAAAGTGCAACCATCTTGTAACCTGGAGCTACAATAAAAAGGAATGAAATGCACTCCTTTTTATTGCCGAATGTTGCCATTGTATGTGTATATCACATTTTATTTATCCATTCATCAGCTGGTGAACATTTGGTTGTTTCCACTTTTTGGTTGTTCTGAATGACTGCTATGTTCATTCATTTAAGTTGTCAGATTTATTGGTATAATGTTGTTCATCGTATCTCTGCATTATTCTTGTACTACCTGTAGAATCTTAGGTAATGTTACAGCTCTCATTTCTTACCTTGCTAATTTGTACCCTCTCTCTTTTTTTCTTCTTTGTCTGGCTATTGGCTTATCAATTTTATTGAACTTCTCAAGCAATCATATTTTTGCTTATTTGATTTTTCTCTGTTTTCTATTTCACTGATTTCTGCTCGCTTCTTATTTCCTCTCTTACTTTGAATTTATTTTGCTACTCTTTTTCTAGTCTCTTAAATTGAAAATTGAGGTGATTGAGTAAAGACTTTTCTTTAATTCTAATATAGGATTGTACTATATAAATTACCTCCTAACTCCTGCTTTAGCACAAATTCTGATGTGTTGTGTTTTTATTTTCATTCAGCTCAGAACATTTCCTGATTTATTTTTTCATTTCTTCTTTGATTTATGAGTTACTTAAAATTGAGATATTTAGTTTACAAATGTGTATTTTCCAGAGTTTATTCTGCTATTGGTTCTTAATTTAATTCTGTTGTCACAACCTAATAGTTTTGTTTAAACTGTCCATTTTCCTTTTTTTTTCATTTTAAAGATATTTAATTAATGAGAAAAAATACACTTATAGTTATCAAAATGTGCTCTTCATTCTACATGTTCATCCTAATTGCCGTCTGATATCATTTTCCTTCTCACTGAGGGACTTCCTATGACATTCTCTAGTAGTGTGAGTCAGCTTGTGATGAATTCTCTCAGTTCTTTCTTGTATGTCTGAAAAAGTGTTCATTTCACCTTTGGTTTTGGGAATATGTTTTCACTGGGTATGCTTTTTTAGATTGACAGTGCTATAGCAGGAAAAATAGAGAGATCGTGACACAGAGACTATTATAGGAAGTAGCACTTTATTACGCTGGCTAGCACAGTGGGCCCCAGAATTTAATGTGTCCAACTTGAGCGCCCCAGAACAGGAGACCTGGGATCTTATACCCTTGTTTAGGTAAGGGAGGGGGGTCGTGTTGAGTGATTACATATTTCCTTTGGAATCTTACAAGGTTGTACTCAGCAAAATCAGATTTTTCAAAGAACAAATGGTTTCCAGGAACTCCAGGCTTGTAAACTGTCAACTTCAGAAGGGGGGTTTTTGGATAAGTCTGTGAATTAGTCACTCTTTTTGCATATCCATTAAATGGCTAGTCTTTGGGTCATTTGGCCTTTCCCAAACAAAACCTGCCTGGCGCCAGGGCGGATCTTTAAAGTTGCAACTTGCCTTTCAAAAGGAAATACCTTTAACTGCTATCAACTCCTTTCCTGCCATGGGCTAGTGATTGCCATGAGGCCAAATACTGATCCTGAACCAGCTACATGTTTCTGTGTTTATTCACTCAATCATACAAGAAATATATTTGACCATTTGCCACATCCTGCCACAGTGCTTTTTTCCCCCAGAATTTAAAAATGTCCCACTCTAGCTGGGCTCGGTGACTCAGCCTGTAATCCCGCGCGTTTGGGAGGCTGAGGTGAGTGGATTGCCTGAGCCCGCGGGTTCAAAACCTGCCTGGGCAGTGAGACCTCATCTCTACAATAAAATCAAAAAATCAGCCAGGCATGGTAGCGCATGACTGTAATTCCAGCTACTTGGAAGGCTGAGGCAGAAGGATTGCCGGAGCCCAGCAGGTCGAGGCTGCGGTGGCCGGGAGCAGCCACTGCACTCCAGTCTGGGCGACAGAGTGAGACTCCAACACAAACACAAAAAAAAGTCCCACTCTTCTGTTTTACATAATTTCCTATAAGAAATACACTTTTTTCTTATTTTTGTTCTTTGTAATAGTATGCCTATTTTCTCTGTTTGATTTTAAGACTTTATCACCGACTTTGAAGAGTTGAATAAGATGTGAGTTGGATCTGAAGTTCATTGAACTTCTTGGATATGTGGATTTATGGCTTTCCTCGAATTTCAAACATTTTTTTATTTTATTTTAAAAGGGATACAATTCAGGGTTAGGTAGACAAATGATCATTGTGTAGCTAAAATTGAAAGGTACCTATTGAAAGGGTTTAGTCTTTTTGCCTCAGCATAACCATTAGAAAAAACATTCTACTGCAGGACAAGCAACAGTCTATCCCATCCTCCTCCCCCCAGGCAAATCTCCTTTAGATGCAAGACCAGGACAGCTCAACCTTTCAATTCATAGTTTAGCATAATAATCTCTAGTAAACTTTTAGGTTACTTATCAAGGTCAAAGATCAAAGATCACCCTTTGGCTGGCCAAAGTCATAAAAGTGATAATAGCCAGGCTCGGTGGCTCAGCCTGTAATCCCATACCTTTGGGAGGCTGAGGTGAGTGGATTGCCTGAGCCCGCGGGTTCGAAACCTGCCTGGGCAAAGAGACCTCATCTCTACAATAAATCAAAAAATCAAGCCGGGCTCGGTGGCTCAGCCTGTAATCCCGCGCCTTTGGGAGGCTGAGGTGAGTGGATTGCCTGAGCCCGCGGGTTCGAGACCCGCCTGGGCAGTGAGACCTCATCTCTACAATAAATCAAAAAATCAGCTGGGCAT
Source organism: Cephalopachus bancanus (assembly GCA_027257055.1). Lineage (NCBI taxonomy): Eukaryota > Metazoa > Chordata > Mammalia > Primates > Tarsiidae > Cephalopachus > Cephalopachus bancanus. Next base: position 500,140 of record JAPVLO010000380.1, on the reverse strand, counting down.
GGTAGCACATGTCTGTAATTCCGGCTACTCGGAAGGCTGAGGCGGAAGGATCGCCGGAGCCCAGCAGGTCGAGGCTGCGGTGGCCGGGAGCGGCCACTGCACTCCAGTCTGGGTGACAGAGTGAGACTCCAACTCAAAAAAAAAAAAAAAATCAGCTGGGTGTGGTAGCGCATGCCTGTAATTCCGGCTACTTGGAAGGCTGAGGCGGAAAGATCACCGGAGCCCAGCAGGGTGGCCGGGAACGGCCACTGTACTCCAGTCTGGGCGACAGAGTGAGACTCCAACTCAAAAAAAAAAAAAAAAAGTGATAATAGACTACCTTTGGTCAAGGAATTTGTGAATTGCAAATGTCTAACAAGTTTCTTGCAGGAAAAAACCCCTCTGGGCCCAAACTCCCCAAGTTAACCTAATCAACCCTTTGTGACCTACCTGACCCAAATAAACCCCACCATGGCAACAGTCATGTGACTAACCCACCCATCTGCCTGCTGTCCATCACCTGATCTCAGTACCGGCACTTGCCTGCCCCTTCATGATGATGTGGAAGCAGACCACCGCCCAATCTCCTTAATGATCTTTCCCCATCTAGGGGAATGGTTAAAAGGTTCAACAAGAAGCAACCAGCAGCCATTGCCTTACAGGACTGGTGTGGCCATGTGCTCTTTGAGCTATAGCTGTCGGCTGCTTCTTGGCTTTGGCCCCCTCCCCCACCTTGGGGAGGTGAATCTTCTCTCTCCTTTCTCTTTGTCTCTCTAATTTACTTTTAAATAAACTTTTCTTTTTTGTCTCACAATTCTTTACATTACTCGGATCCCTGGGTTACCAATGCGGCACCTCCCCTTACCCCTCCAGCACACTGCCCTCACCCTCCCATCCGGACCCTAACATAAATGATCTCCAATTTATTGGTCCCCACTTCACCTGGTTTGAGATTGGGTACGCTTATTGATGAGGTGTGTCTCCCTCCCTCCCCTGGCAGTTTCTCATGACTCCCAATCCCTTCCTTATAGTATGATGACTGTTCAGGGTCCACTTATGAGTGAGAATTTTAAATTTTCTACCATTATTTCCTCAAATGTTTTTTCTGTACTCACAGAAAATGTAATTGGCATTCTCTCTTTCAGAAATGCCAATTATGTGTTATTGGTCTGCTTGAGATTTTCCCACAACTCTCTGATGCCCTTTTCATTTAAAAAATATTTTCTGTTACTCTTTCATTTTGTATATCTTTAATTGCTGTATCTTCAAGTTCATTACTATTTTCTTCTGCAATATCTAATTTTCTAGTCATCCAATCACTGCTTAGTTCATTTTTAGCACTGTAGTCTTCAACTCTAAAAGATCATCGTTTATCTTTTTTTTTGGGGGTTGTTGGTGTCTCACTCTGTTACCTAGGCTAGAGTGTGCAGTGGCACACTCACGGCCACCCCAGCTTTGACCTGCTAGGCTCTGGCGATCCTTCCACCTCAGCCTTCCAAGTAGCCAAAACTACAGGCACGCACTACCACACCCAGCTAATTTTTAAAAATTTATTGTAGAAATGAGGTCTCACCAAATTGCCGGGGCTGGTCTTGAGCCTGCAATCCACTAGCCTCGGCCTCCCAAAGTGCTGGGATTACAGGCTCAGCCACCGAGCCCAGCCCAATTTTTATCTTTAAAAAATATTCCCAGCGGGCTCGGGCTCAGCCTGAATCCCGGCTTTTGGGAGTGAGGTGAGTGATTGCCTGAGCCCGGGTTGAGACCCGCCTGGCAGCGAGCCCTCATCTCTACAATAATCAAAAAAAGCCGGGCTGGTAGCGCATGCCTGAAATTTCCTACTAAGGCTGGCAGGATCGCCGGACCCAAGGTCGAGGTTGCGGTGGCCGGGTAGCGCACTGCATCCAGTCTGGGCGACAGAGTGAGACTCCAACTCGAAAAAAATAAATAAATAAATATAAAAAATATTCCCAGCCTGGGAAACATAGCAAGACCTCATCTCTACAAAAAAAAAAATCAAAAAAATTAGCCAGACATAGTGATGCGCACCTGTAGTCCTAACTACTAAGGAGGCTGAGGCAGAAGAATCGCCTGAACCCAGAAGGTCAAGGCTGCAGTAGCTATGATCATGCCACTGCATTCCTACCTGGGTGACTGAGTGAAACTCCAACTCGAAGGAAAAAAAGAAAAAGAAAAGAAAATCCCCAAGTTTGGACTTAACTTTTTGTGGCATATAGTTTTAATAACTTTTTGAATGTCTTTGTCTGACAGCCTACATCTGTGTCAGTTCTGAGTTGCTTTCAGTTAACTCATTTTTTCCCCATATTATGGGCCTATTTTCCCTCATGCCTGGTAATTTCTTATTGAATACCAGATATTGTAAATTTTAATTTGTTGAATGTTAAATAGCTCTGTACACCTAGATTCTTGAGCTTGTTCTGGGAGGCAGTTAAATTACTTGAAAACAATTACTTCTGTCTTATTAAGATTTGCTAAGTGGGATCAAGATAGAGCTTAGTCTAGAGTGAAACATTCCCCATGACTGAGGCAAGACCTTCCTGTGTATTTTACCCAATATCTTTGGACCATGAGGCTTTCCATTTTGTCTGGTGGGACTTGGCACTGTGTGAGCACTGGGCACTATTCTTTCTTCTTTCAAAATTTATTTTATGGCCACTGCCAGGCCATGGCGGCCATTGCCTTGCTAAGCTATGGTATGGTCATGTGTTCTTTGAGCTATGAACAGGCCATGTTTCCTGGTTTGGGGCCCCTCCCCTACCTTGGGAAGTTGAAGTTCCTCTTTCTCTCTCTCAAATTTACTTTTAATTAAACTAAATTTTCCAATCTAAAAAATATTTTATTTTATTTTTAGATTTTTTTTTTCTGAGTTGGAGTCTCACTCTGTCGCCCAGGCTGGAGTGCAGTGGCACGCTCCCAGCCGCCGCAGCCTAAACTTGCTGGGCTCAGGTGATCCTCCCGCCTCAGCCTTCCAAGTAGCCAGAACTACAGGCATGCGCTACCATGCCCGGCTAATTTTTTTTTATTTATTGTAGAGGCGAGGTCTCACCAAGTTGCCTGGGCAGGTCTCGAACCCTCAGGCTCAGGCAATCCACTCACCTTGGCCTCCCAAAGTGCTGGGATTACAGGCTGAGCCACCGAGCCCGGCCTATTTTTAGATTTTTAAACAGAGGAGAGTCTCACTATATTGCTCAAGCTGGTCTTGATTCCTAGGTCCAAGTGATCCTCCTGGCTCCACCTCCTTAGTAGTCCTTTCAGATGGTTCTTTTTCTGGCCTCCGGTAGTTTTCTCACATGCATGTGTGTTCATCGGTACTTCCTTGAAACTTCTGCAGATCCCCAGTTTTCTTTCTGTGCAGCTCTCTCCTCTCCAGTATTCTGTCTTGTAAACTTTAGCTGCCTAGGTTTTCCTCATCTTTCAGCTCTGTCTCCTCACCTAGAGAAACTTCCAGACTCCTCCTCAGTTTCATCTCCCTGCTTGGTTTTCTTAGGTTTTTTTTGCATAGTAATCTTTAATTGGAGGGCAGTGATTATGAATTGTAACTTGATATGTGCTGGAAATTTTTGTAAACATTCCTGAATGCAGCTAGTTTATCTAGAAATAGTTTGATCCTTCCAAGTCTTCTCTTTTTTTACATTGTCTTATTTATTATCAGTATTCCAGAAGGTCTGTTTCTTTTCTTCCTTTTTTTTTTTTTTTTTTTAAATCAGAGTCTCATTCTGTCACCCAGGCTGGAGTGCAGTGGAATGATCACAGCTCACTGCAGTCTCAGCCTCCGGGGCTCAGGTGATCTTTCTGTCTCAGCCTCCTGAGTAGCTGGGACTACAAGGTGCATGCCATCATGCCAGGCTTTTTTTTTTTTTAATTTCTTGTAGAGACAAAGTCTTATTATGTTGCCCAGGCTGGTCTCAAACTCCTGGACTCAAGCAATCCTCCTGCCTCAGCCTCCCAAAGTGCTGGGATTACCGGTATGAGCCACCATGCCTGGCTCCCAAGTCTTGCTGTTAAGTCTTTTATTCAGATGGAATAAAAACAGCATTTATTGTAGAATTCAATTTGTTCCACTACTGAAGCAATATCTTTTTGAGCACCTGTCCTGTCTCATTACTTACAGGGTTTATCCACTCTAGGTGGTAGAAACTACAGCACCATTTGAGCTCTAGAGAATGTATATCCTTTCATTCTTTTCCCAACTTAGGTAGTTTGATCACCCACATGTGATCAGTACTTAGCTGCAGACTTGAGGGGACCCTTTGTGGCTCTCCAGAATTTTTTCTGTGAATCTCTCATACTCTGCCCTGCAAACTCTATCTACCGCGTGGTCCCTGGACTCTCAACTCTGCCTTCTCGGCCCTGGAGACTGCTGGCTTCTGCCTGGATTCCCTTTCTTTGAACTATAACTTGGAAACTCCAGAAAGTAGAGCTTGGCTAGTCTAAGTACTTGCCTTTTAAGTCTTCTTTCAATTAAGGATCACTGTCCCATGCTACCTGAAGTCCAATATCTGAAGACCATTGTTTCAAGCAGGTGTTAACAGCTTCAGATATGGGGTGGAGGGCAGAGGGAAGGATCTGGTCTTTGCAGCTCCATCTTGCCAGTAGTGGAAGCACTCACTCTCTTTGTTACTGCCTCTCTTCTGTCCACAGACATATTTCAGTCTCCCCCATGCTAAATAGTGTGCTCTCAAAGTACTATTTTTTTGTCAGCACTTGTCAAAATTTGAAGATTATGTTGGTGTGATCTTGTGATGTCCTCTCTTACCTGTGAGAACCACAAGGATGGAGTCTGTATCTGTTTTTGTGGTTTTGGTTTTGGCTGTGTCTTATTTTACCTCTAGAAGCTGGCACAGAGCCCGAAGGATTTTAGTGTATGTTTGCGAAGATGGATGCTAGTACTCCATTTGTGAGTTTTACTCAACATGACCTCCAGGAGGTGAGCAAGCTCAGCTGTTCTGCTTGCAGAGATAGGCCACGTGCCTCCCTGGAAGAGAGGGAGGAAGAGGGAGGGTTCCCGTGGTCCTGTAGCACGGAGAAGTGGCACCTGGCACTTCTTAACATGTGTCAGGCTCCTCCACTCAACTGCAAACTCAAAGTCATCTGTCCTGTTTGCTGTTGAATCCCCATAACATACTCTCTTGTGTAATTTTGCACACAGAGCAGAAAACTGTTTGTAAACTCCCGTTTTTCTTGTGCATATTGTCAATAAATAGAAATAAAATTAGCACTCAATAGCAAAGCTCCAACATACCAAATCAAGGAGTCCTGTTTGCTCAATTTCAGAGTATTTCCTGGGTGTAAACTGAATTGGAAGCTGGGCCATGTGATGACCTCCATAGCCCATAGAAACTCTCACTAATGAAGACTCTACTCTGTCATAAATCATAGTAAGGTCCACCCATGCTCTGCGTTGTGTGTACACACATATACATAATTTTTTTTTTTGAGTTGGAGTCTTACTCTGTTGCCCAGGCTGAAGTGCAGTGACACACTCGCAACCATCCCAGTGTCAACCTGCTGGGCTCTGGCGATCCTTCCACCTCAGCCTTCCAAATAGCTGGAACTGCAGGTGTGCAGTACCATGCCCAGCTAATTTTTTTTTAGTTATTGCAGAGACAAGGCTCGCCAAGTTGCCGGGCTTGTATCGAACCCGCGGGCTCAGGCAATCCACTCGCCTCGGTCTCCCAAAGTGCCGAGATGACAGGCTGAGCCACCGAGCCTGGACATAATTTTAATTCTATAACAATATGAAATCTTTGACAACTTTGCTTTTGAAGGCATACATCTACCTTTATAATTTTTTATAACATTTTGAAACCAAAGTGCTTTTTGAAGTCTCACTTTTGCAGAGTTTTTGAAAAAGTCGAGGGACCTGGGAGTGTGCCCACATGCAAGGATAAAGGCCCTGATTTGAAATCTCAGGCTGTTGTGTTGTCATGAGTACTAACTGAGCTCCTGCTGAGAAGCAGACACTAATGTGAGATCCTGGGAGCTCACGGTGCAATGAGGACACAAGTAGACAGTTAACGGGGAATGTGATCAGTGCCATGGGCGCTGCCAGTCCTTCCATGGGAAACAGGGGTGTGATAGAGTGGAGCAGGAGCCTTGACTGCCAAGCCAGAGAGTCTGGACTTCTCACACAGATGGAAGAAGTCACAGGGGGCTTTTAAACCAGCGAGTGGTGAAATAATAGCTGCATTTTATGACAAACTGGTTGCTGCATAGAGGACTTCGAATAGTGTGTTCTTGCTGTGTTCCTTGCTTGGAGGTGATTCAGGAGTGGGATCCAGCACCCCCATCCCAGCTTCAGCAGGAATGTCTCTGCTTGTATCCATTTTTTACACAGGGGTTTCAGATACATGTTTCATTTGGAAAATGTAGAACATAAATTCCTTGAGAACAGAGTCTTTTTGTCTACTAAGGAACCCAGAATTCACTCTGAGTAGGTGCTCAATAAATATTTGCTGAATTAATATGAACATGTGTTACAGGAAATTGATTTGAGAGTTGTGATAGTTTGGATTATTATTCAGCAATTATTCACCCCACTGCCCTTGCCACTGTAGGCAGAGTATATTTCCCTGGATCAAGATGTTAGTCTGGGCCATGTAGCTTGCCTTGGCAATGGAATGTTAGTGAATATGATGTGTGCAGAGGGTTGAAATGTGCTCGTATGGTTGAGTTTACCCTTTTGAGCTCTTGTTTTGTGAGCAAAATATGTCTTTTTCAGCTGCTGGCCAAGGACGGTAAGATCTGGACCTTAACGGCAGCTTGACAAATGTATACACTTGTATAACCACCCACAGTCAAGTTATATATAGGCCACTTTCCACATCCTCAAAAGTTCCGTGTGCCCTTTACAGTAAAATTTCCCCCGTTCCTGGCCCCAGGCAACCTCTGATCTGTAACTACAGATTAGTTTTGACTGCTCTAAAACTTCATACAACAGGAATCATACTGTTTTGTATGATTCTTTCATTCACATTTTTGAGATACATCTATTTGCTTTTTTATCAGCAGTTTGCTCCTTTTATCATTGAACAGAATTTCACTTGTGGATATAGCATATCTTCATCCATTTGCATGTTATAAATATTTTGGTTCTTTGCAGGTTTTTGCTATTTTGAATAAAGTGTGAATATATAAGATTTTGTGAGGACATATTTTTTGTTTTTATTGAGTAAATACGGTACCCTTTTAACCATGGGGTATATACTTCCCAAGAGACTCGGTGGATGCCTGAAACCACCATAATTGAGATAATGAACATGCACAGCATGGAGTCTGGACAAAGGAATGATTCGCTTCCTGGAAGGGATGGAGTAGAAGGGCAGGAGGCTTTCTCATGCTACTCAAAACATAAAATCTAAAACTTATGAATTGTTTATTTCTGGAATTTTCCATTGAATATTTTCAGACTGTTGATGGTGGATAACTGGAACCAAGGAAAGCAAAACTGCTACTGTATATGGGAGGGAATTAAGGAATCCAATGGTAATTTTATTCTTACTTGTATAGGAAATGACTACAGTATCTTCAAAAGTGGTTGCACCATGTTACATTCCCACCACTTGATACCGCCAGTCTATCAACATATTCATTTACAAGGGTGTACAATGGTATCTCATTGTGGTTTTAATTTGCATTTCATTAATGAGTAGTAACACTGGGCATCTTTTCTTGTTTTTTGGTCATTTGTATCTTTTTGTCTTTGCCCATATATATATTTTTTGGTTCCTTATTTTCTTAATGATGAGTTACAAAATTTTTGTATAAATATCCTGTATTCAAATCCTTTGTATTGCAAATCTTTTTTTTTTGAGTTGGAGTCTCACTCAGTTGCCCAGACTGGAGTGCAGTGGCCGCTCCCGGCCACCGCAGCCTCAACCTGCTGGGCACCGGCAATCCTTCTGCCTCAGCCTTCTGAGTAGCTGGAACTACAGGCGCGTGCTACCACGCCCAGCTAGTTTTTGATTTATTGTAGAGATGAGGTCTCGCCAAGTTGCCCAGGCGGGTCTCGAACCAAGCCTGGGGCTTGTCTATTTGTTTTCATACAGGTGACTTATGAAGAGCAGTAGTTAAAATTTTTGGTGAAATCAAATTTATGTTTTTTCCTGTACAATTTATGCTTTTGTGTAATATCTAAAAAATCTCTGCCTACCTCAAGATTGCAAACATTTTTTTCCTATTTTTTTTCAAGATTGTGTGTGTGTAATTTTAGCTTTTACATTTAGGTCCAAATACATTTCAAATTACTTTTTGTGTGTGGGTTGAGATTTATTTATTATTTATTCCAATGGAATATCCAGTTGTTCCAGCACCATTTGTTGTGTGACTGTGCTTTCTCTATTGAATTACTTTGGCATCTCTGTGAGGATCAATTGACACGTCTATGCCAATTTCTGATTTCTCTTTCTGTTCCATGGACTGATATGTTCAGTCTTATACCATCCCATACTCTCTTAATTACTATGACTTTGCAGCGAGTCTGACAACCTCTGCAGTTTAATTGGAGTGCTTAAACCATTACATTCACTAAAATTATAGACATAGTTTGTTCTGCTTTTTTTAAAATCACTTTTTCTACCTTCATTGGAATTACCTGATCATTTAAAAAATAATTTCATTTTACCTCCATATTGTCTCCTAAGCTATAATTCTCTGGTTTGTTTTTATAATAATTGCTCTGGGGTTTACAAGAAACACCATTAATTTATCACAGTCTACCTTCAAATGATATCATCTTACTTCATACATTGAATCCACTTTAATTTTCAAGAATCCACTTTAATTTTCCTCTCCTCTCCTATGTGCGATAGTTGTCATATACATTTTACAAGCCCCATAATACGCTGCTATTACATTTGCTTGACTGATTAATTGAGTCAGAGTCTCACTCTGTCGCCCAGACTGGAGTGCAGTGGCACGCTCACTGCCACTGCAGCCTCGGCCTGCTGGGCTGGCTCAGACAGTCCTTCTGCCTCAGCCTTCCAAGTAGCTGGAACTACAGGCATGCACCACCACGCCCAAGTGTTGTTGTTTGTTTTTTTTTTTACATTTATTGTACAGATGAGGTCTCACCAAGTTGCCCAGCCTGGTTTTAGACCCCAAGACTCAGGTAGTCCTCTCACCTCTGCCTCCTAAAGTGCTGAGATTACAGATATGAGCAACCACGGCTGGCGCTATATTTGCTTTAAAGCTGCCATAATGCTGCCTCTGCCCTACTTCCGTCTCTGCCTCCGTTTAGTGAGATTGCTGTGCTCTGTCTGAGATCATTCACCCTGCTGTGTGGTCCAGAAGGCAACTATAGGCAAAAAGCTGGGGGTGATTGTAGGGATTACCTGCTTGATTTCCTTTTTTTTATAGATCAATGTTTTTCATGGCCTATTGTCCAATGCCTAACAGAGTAATTTCAAATCTTTTATTCAGTTCTATGTTTGTTTTATGGAAGAGGATAAATCCAGTCCTTAATACTCCATCACAACCAGAAGCAGAAGTCCTGTTCGGTGGTTTCAATCAGAGGACATAGACATGTGTATAGGTATAGTCAGCCCAGCACAGAGACAATGGAAAAGGATGTTGGGAAAAGCAAATTCTTAGGGGAAGAAGAAGCCAAATCAAGATGAGAAAGTGGGAGGTAGGAAGTTAACCTTTCCTGAAATAAAAAAAAAGAAAGGTAAAAATTAGTAAAAACCTAGGTAAGTCTGAAGATCAGAGAAGAGGGCTGGGAGAGGAGCCTTTGAAGGAACAGACAGGCAAATAGGCAAGGCTTCCTTTCCTCTCGCTCCTGATTATTTTAAGGGTCAGATAAAATAGGACTCTGAAACTACAATACTCAGAAAACTTGTATATATAAAAGAGAAGGAAAACATTTTTCTTCCCCATTAACATTGTTATGAGAATTAGAAGCCTCCTGAGATGGTTTACACTTAATTTGCAAATTGAGTGAACACCCTGAGGTATTTCTTTTAACTTCGTACAAAGAACTCTGAACTAAAATGATACTTTTTTTTTGAGTTGGAGTCTCACTCCATCGCCCAGGTTGGAGTGCAGTGACATGCTCATGGCCACCCCAGCGTCGACCTGCTGGACTCCAGCGATCCTTCCGCCTCAGTCTTCCAAGAAGGTGGAACTACAGGCATGCGTTGCCATGCCCAGCCGATTATTTATTTATTGTAGAGATAAGGTCTCACCAAGTTGCCTGGGCTGGTCTCGAACCCGTGGGCTCAGGCAATCCACTCACCTCGGCCTCCCAAAGTGCTGGGATTACAGGCAGAGTCACCAAGCCTGGCCTAAACTGATACTTTTATCCTAACTAGCTGAACCCAAAAAGTAACTGGCCCCAATTCCAAAACCAAACTAAATCCTAGTACATATGGTACCAGGTGCACTTGGTACATCAGTACAACACACTCATGATGCTTCCACAATAAATACATACATAGATCCAGAAACATACATATTTATAATTTTGGTAAAATTATTTATTATTTATGAATCTAGTAAAAAAAATTTATCCTTCAAACTGAGTTATTTGATTGAGAAGACAACCAAATCCCATAGGTGGAGCCTTGATATAATGTTAATAATTTAAAAATTTCAAACTAGTCTTAGAGCAATTATGAAACTGAATGCCTCCTAGGTCAATGATGTCAGTTTCAGTTGTAACTTACACCGTTTGTCAACAGTATAAGGTATCAAGGTGTAAGTAGAAAACCCTAAAGACTCCCCCAAGAATCTTCTAGACCTGATAAAATGACTTATGTAAAGTCTCAGGATACAAAATCAACATACAAAAATCAGTAGTGTTCCTATACACCAACAACACTCAACCCCAAAACCAAATCAACAGCTCAATCCCATTTACAATAGCCACAAAAATAAAATAAAATAAAATAAAATGAATACACCTAACCAAGAAGGTGAACGATCTCTACAAGGAGTACTATAAAACACTGATGAAAGAAACCATAGATGACACAAACAAATGGAAGAACATCTTATGTTCATGGGTCAGGAGAATCAATATTGTTAAAACAACCAGATTGCCCAAAGCAACCTATAGATTCAGTGCAATCCCTATCAACATACTGACTTCATTCTTCACAGAACTAGAAAAAACAATCTTAAAGTTTACATGGAACCTAAAAATCGACAATAGCCAAAGCAATCCTCAGCAAAAAGAATAATTGTGGAGTCATTAAACTGCCCAGGTAAAGTAATTAAAACAGCACAGTACTGATATAAGAATAGATAGATAAATAAATGGAATAGAATAGAGAACCCAGAAGTAAAACAGCATTCCTACAACCAACTGATCTTCGACAAACCTGACAAAAATAAGCAATGGGGAAAGGACATCCTAACACCCTATTCAATACATGGTGCTGAGGAAATTGTCTAGCCATATGCAGAAGAATGAAATTGGACCCCTACTTCTCATCATACAAAAGTTAACTCAAAATGGATCAAAGACTTTAAATGTAAGACCTGAAACTATAAAAATCCTAGAAGAAAACCTAGGAAACACTCTTCTGGACATTGGTACAGGCAAAGAATTTATGGCAAAGATCTCAAAAACAATTGCAACAAAACCACCAATAGACAAACGGGACTTAATTAAACTTAATTAAAAGTTTTTGTACAACAAAATAAATAATCAAAAGAGTGAACAGAAAAGCTATAGAATGGGAGAAGATGTTTGCAAATTACGCTTTAGACAAAAGGCTAATTATCCAGAATCTACAAGGAACTCAAACAAGTTAACATTAAAAAAAAAAATCAAAACGTGGGCAAAGGACATGAATAGATACTTCTCAAAAGAAGACACACAAATGGTTAACAAACATATGAAAAAATACTCAACCTCACTAATCATTAGAGAAATGCAAATTAAAACTGCAATGAGATATCACCCCACACCAATCAGAATGGTTATTAAAAAGCCAAAGAACAAGTCAAGTGTGGTGGCTCGTATCTGTAATCCCAGCACTTTGGGAGATGTGGTGGGTGGATTGCTTGAGCCTTGGAGTCTGAAGACCAGACTGGGCAATATAGTAAGATCTTGTTTCTGCAAAAAAATATAAAAAAATAAAAAATAACTGGGTGTGGTGGCACACATCTGTAGTCCCAAGATACTCAAGAAGTTAAGGTAGAAGGATCACTTGAGTCCAGGAGGTCGAGGTTGCAGTGAGGCATGATTGTGCCACTGTACTCCAGCCTGAGCAACAGAGTGGGACCCTGACTTTAAAAAAAAAAAAAAATCAAAGAACAACAGATGTTGGTGCAGTTGTGGAGGGACACTCATTTATTGTTGGTGGGATTGTAAACTAGTTCAACTTCTAAGGAAAACAGTATGAAGATTTCTCAAACAACTAAAAATTGAATTACCATTCAGCTCAACAATCCCACTACTTAGGGATCTAGCCAACGGAAAATAAATCATCATGTAAAAAAGATCCTGGTGTTTTTATGTTCACTGAAGCACTAGTCACAATAGCAAAACCATGGAATCAACCTAAGTGCCCACCAACAATTGACTGGATAAAGAAAATGTGGTATATATACACCATAGAATACTGTGCAACTATAAAAAAGAATGAAATCATGTTCTTTGCAGCAACATGGATGGAGCTGGAGATCATTCTAAGTGAACTCATGCAGAAACAGAGAACCAAACACCACATGTTCTCACTCATATGGGGGAGCTAAATGACCACAAAGAAGGAAATAACAGAGACTGGAGACCCCCATAAGAGTCCAGGCTGGGAGGGAGGCCAGTGTTCAGAAATTACCTATTGGGTACTATGTTCACTATTTGGGAAATGGGCCACTTGAAACCCAATCCCCACTGCTATACAATATGTCCATGTAACAAACATGCATGTGTACCCCTTGAATCTAAAATAAAAATGGAAAAAAAATAAAATTTTAAAAAAATAAACATCCAACTAATTTTGAATTAAGTAATAAATATAAACACTTGCTGAAAGGACTTGCAGACAATGGAATGAGGTTTTGAAAGTTGCAAAGAAAGTTGAGAATCACTAATCTAAGAGTCTTTGATGTCTTCTGAGAATCAGAAAGTAGTTATGTTATTGTTGTCAAGAAGACTGGTTTGGGCCCAGGCAGTGTGTGGTGCCCTCGACATGAAGGCCTTTAAAAATCTGCACTGGCCTTTCCAACTATTCTGTTAATTAAAATACTAATTCCCTCTGAGCTGGGAAGTCTGCCTAAGCAAGGAGACTAAAAAAAGGAATAAAAACTGTCAACACTGAATGCAATAAAATAAAATAAATTTTAAAAAATCCCAGTTGCTAGGTCAGAGGTGTGACCTTGGGCAAGCTACCTACAATGTGCTCGTCTCTGAAAGGGGAATGAGAGCTTACCTTACGGACTGTCTTGGGGAGTTGTAAGTATGCCCTGAATACTAGCTATGGGTTTGATGAGATAATACATATAACCCCCCAAGCACACTATCGCCCAGTTAGCGTATATTGAGGTTTCACTGTAATTATCATGAACATTTTGGGGCTCAAGATGCTGGGTATAGTAATGTGCTATTGTAGAAGATTAAGTCCAGGGGAGGACCAACACCAGTGTGAAGATGTTAGAGATGGGCATGGTTTGATTGAAAAAAATTACATAACACTACATCCACCATATTTTTTTATGTCTCGTATAGTTTCTAAAATGTATCCTTGTGTACTTGATCATGTGATGTTCAACACAAACCAGTATGACTTCACTTATTTTGCCTGGGACCAGCTCCAGCCAGGTTCAGGGTACCCTAAAGGTGGAAACGGCGTCGGCGATTGGGGGAAGAAGAAAGAGAGAAGAGAGAGAGAGAGAGAGAGAGAGAGAGAGAGAAAGAGACTGGACTTCAGTCTAGTGCAGAAGAGATGTGTGTTATTGGGAATTACAACGGGTCTTTTATACACAAAGTCAGATGTGGGAGGGGCGTCCCCCACCCACCAGAAACCTTAATCCATGAAAACTTAATCAATGATTGCCTTTAAACCCTTTTCATATGATAATCTTAAAATCCCATAACAAAGGATAACCTAATCCGCGACTGACATATTCTATAAACCTTTTTCATCCTAAACTGATTGATTTATGCCAAGTTAAACAATTCTATAGAAGCTTATGTATTTACTTTACAAACGAAAGTGGCCCATCCCAGAATGTTTGGAATGTGGCCCAGTCCAAAGTTCACAGTGGGCTACCTGCAAGTAACCTAACCGCATTCTTTCAACAAAATGGCTGTCTTCTAAAACTATATTCTACAATTTACACCTTCAATAAATCCTAAGATCATGACCCAGAAGCCTATGACCAATACTAAGGCTCTTAGATGTGACCCGAGTTTGAATTATAAGTTGTGTGAAAGCCAAAACTGCAGTTTGCGGAAGAATGGGAGCAATGAGCTTCTAAAGTTAGCTTGTGTTCGTCCGGTCTCAGAGTTTTTATGTTTTGAGCTCACAGGAGCTTAATCTGGTTAGTGCTGAGTAGAAAGGGGGAGGAAATGGGGTCAATAGCTCCCGAACGCATCCTAGTGGTCTCGGGGTCAACGGCCCTTCCTGATCCCTAACACTCAGTGGGCCACCGTAGCCGGCTCCCATCATTATTTTGCAGTAAGATATATTCCATCTTATTACTCTGTAACTCAACACTTAATAGCATATGCTAAGTGCTTGATCTTTCTTTAAGTGAATCTGGACTGGGCTCAGTGGCTCAGCCTGTAATCCCAGCACTTTGGGAGGCCAAGGCGAGTGGATTGCCTGAACTTGAGGGTTCAAGACCAGCCCAGGCAAGACTTTGTCTATACGATAAATAAAAAATTACCCAGGCCTGGTAGTGTGGGCCAGTAGTTCTGGCTACTTGGAAGGCTGAGGCAGAAGGATTACCAGAGTTCAGCAGGTCAATCTGGGGTGGTTATGAGCGTGCCACTGCACTCCAGCCTGGGTTTTACTTAAAAAAAAAAAAAAGTAAATGAATCTGTATTTTGTACATGAGGAAAACAACTCTCAAAGAAGTCCTAATTTGTCCAGTATGACATTGTTCGGAAGAGAGGGCATCAGGCCTAGACTGTGTTCACTTAAGGAAGAAGCATCTGACAGAACTGCTCAGTAATCAAATCCAGTAATCTACTAGTCTCCTTATTTAAGACAGTGTGCTTTTTTTTTTTTTTTTAGTTGTAGTCTCACTGTGTCGCCCAGCCTGGAGTGCAATGGCCGCTCCCGGCCACCGCAGCCTCGACCTGCTGGGCTCTGGTGATCCTTCCGCCTCAGCCTTCGGAGTAGCCGGAATTACAGGCATGCGCCACCACGCCCGGCTGATTTTTTGATTTATTGTAGAGATGAGGTCTCGCTGCCCAGGCGGGTCTCGAGCCCGCGGGCTCAGGCAATCCACTCACCTCAGCCTCCCAAAGGCGCGGGATTACAGGCTGAGCCACCGAGCCCGGCTGACAGTGTGCTCTTGACTGCTGAACATAATAGAACAAAAGCCAGAAAACATCTTTTAATGGCTTTCCTGACTTTCGAGGGAAGCGTTATCAGCTCTCTGAAAGCCTTTCCTGCAGTGAGATTTCATTTTGATCCTACAGAGTTCCTGTTCTACTCAAAGCAGTACATTTGCTAACAACTTCTTGGGTTCAGGTCTTTTAATAGAAAATTAACTTAAACTAATGTAAGAGGCACTTCCTGGAATGAAGGCAATATCAGAAAACAGGGCTTTAAATGCTGATAATCTGTGTGGTTAAGTGAAGCACAATCTGTGTACTAAAGATGAACTGAAGGACAAACAGTCTAAACTATCCCTTTCAAGAAGGTCTGGGATGGGTTCCATTGACAAGCTCTTACATGTGAGCGTGGCTCCCCTATGTGCTGTCTTTAAATGCTGAAGATTTATTAAAGTCAAACATCACACTGCCAGACAGATATTAATAGAAACATTTTTATTTAAATTCAGACAATAGAAAGGTATCACAGAAAAAAATACAGAAACTTGCAACAACAGAATGCAACTTGAAAACAGTTATTCGTAAATAAGAAGAGAAAAAAGATATTTCTGATTTGACCAGGTAATTTTTTTATTCCTTAATAGAATAATTTATGAATTCAGCAGAGTATATCCCTTGCTGGTATCTTTTGAATGGACAGATTAACAATGTAGTCAATCTACTAAACTGATATCTACTAAAACTTTTCAAAGTGAAATAGTCAAGGCAGCATTTCCCCAACATTTGAGATACAACTTGGGGAATTGAAACAGTAACACTAAAAAGTTCAAAATGAAACAAAGCAAAACCACATCATATTGAATGGGTATAATCTGGATTCCAGCCCACAGATGATAGTGCTTATGGATCTGAAGGAAAACAGGGGATCACAAATCAGGACAACCCCTCCCACGCCCCACCTATACACACACTGCATCCTGGGGCACAAGTGCCATCCATGCCCTGCCTGGACTGTGCAGGCACAGACACACTAGACTAAGAACAAAATGACCTGGGCTCTGGAGCCCTGGATCCATGCTGAGCCCTTTCTGAATCCTGGCAGGATGGGGTGTGGGTTTAGGGTAAGGAATGTAAAACGTATTAAACTTTGGCAAGTAAGTATACAAATGACTGTCTTGATTGTCACTTCTATAAGAAAATATTCTACCTCTTGAAAAGATATTCTCCTATCTTATTTGACTTTCCTCTCCAACATTTGAAGGACAAATTTCTGTAAAATAGAGGTGGACTAAAACCTCTTACCTCTAATAATAGTTTATCACTTTTCAGCATCTCTAAAAAGCATACAGAATGTATCATCTATCACTGACAACCCCACGGTGTTGGTGGTAATAGAGGCTTGAGAACAACAGCTTGAAAACAAAAATTGGTCCTTTATATATTTAATGGCTTTACAATAAATTGTATATCAGACCTCTGATAAAACATTACCTAATGCAAATTTCACCAACCTTAATACCCTTGTAAAAGTATTAAAATCAGTAATGAGTCAAGAAGTATGGGGCCTGATCATTTGCACAGTTGATTTTTTTTCTAAAATGCTATAATTAGCTGTATGTTCACTTTTTTTCTTATAAACTCTAAACTTAAGAGACTCATTTGGGTACAGTGGCTCATGCCTTATAATCCCAGCACTTTGGGGACAGACGCAGAAGGACTGCTTGAGACCAGGAGTTTGAGACCAGCCTGGGCAATATAGTGTGACCTTATCACTATTAAAAAAAAATTAAAACTAGCCAGGCATGGTGGTGCACATCTGTAGCCCCAGCAACTCAGGAGGCTGAGGTGGAAAGATTGCCTGAGCCCAGGAGGTCGAGGCTGTGGTGAGCCATGATTTGCGCCACTGCACTCCAGCCTGGGCAACAGAGTGAGACTCTTAACAAAAAAAAACCAAACAAACAAATGAACAAATGATGCTATAAAATACTATTCCAAGAACTCACAATCTTCTTTGAAGTTATGAAGCATATTTTCTTTATGTCTACAACAATTTTGCTAACCATGAGGAAGGATAAAGAATGTTTAAAGAAAAGTCACAATATCCAGAATTAGAGTCAAATAATAACTTGAAAGGGTAAATTACTGTTTATGGTGTCAGGATAAAAGGAATTTTAAATACTATTGATAATTCACTAGACCAGGCATATTGTGTAATTTTCATTGATATTTTCAGGGGAACAGGAAGGAAGAAATTAGAGAAACATTTTAAACAAAGATGTAAGTCTGGCTATGCACTTCCTTTTCTGGTTACAGAAAGTATCCTTCAGCAATATACAGGAGTAAGTTATTCATCTATTCAAACTTTCATCAAGGAATAAGTAATCTTGTCAGTCTCAAGGACTCTTAGAGTTATGAATTATTATAGAAACATTTAGCTCCAAGTAAGTTCACCATAACCCTGTCTTCACATTGCTTGGGGTGGGTAGGGACAAAAAAAGAGTAGGAGGGCTCTCTGTGTCTACCGAAAGAGGTATAATCGATAAGTTGCACGTTTCCTAATACAGTCATGCAATGCTTCAGTCACATCTGTCTAACAGGTGACAGCAACTGTAAGATACACACTTGGAGGGATGTCAAGAAACAACAAGCAGTTGACAAAGCACCCACTGTGTGCCCTAGAACTAGGCTTGTTTCTATGGTGAGATATAAAAATAGACACATATGGGTCTTGCCTCCAAGAGCATCAAATATGGTTTAAAATGTGCTTTTTATTTCTTATTTAAAAATTAGAGGCCAGGCATGGTAGCTTATACTTGTAATCCCAGCACTTTGAAAGGTCAAGGAGGGAGGACTGCTTGAGCCCAGGAGTTCAAGAGCAACCTGGACAATTTAGCGAGACCTCATCTACACAAAATAAAAAATAAAAAATTAGCCAGGAGTGGTGGCACAAACCTGTATCCCCAGCTACTTGGGAGGCTGAGGCGGAAGGATTGCCTGAGCCCAGGTTGAGACTGGTGAGCCGTGATCGTGTCACCACACTGTTGTTTGGGCAACAGAGTAAGACTCCGACTCAAAAATAAAAAGCTTTTAAAAAATAAAAATGAAAAATTCTAAATACTGTGTTGATGTTAATCTAAAGTTCCATCTTAGGTCTGTATCCTTTCCAAGACTAAGAAAGGCAGGTTAATTTGGGCTTTAATACAACTGGCAGATACTGCTAATGAATAACATACTCGAACTCCAACAGCACAGTGACTGGAGCCACTGAAACTGGTTCTGCAAATCACATTAAACTGTGTGAGGAAAAGGTATTTATAAATGCTAAGTCATAACACCTAAATGAAGAAAAAGCTTTAGACATTCAGACCTTGTTTTACTACATTTATCAAAACTTCAATTTCCTAAACTAAATCTTATTTCATTTACAAATTCTTATATATTCCACTGGACTTAATTTTGAACATAATATTACCAAGTACTGCCAAAGCATTTCTGAAAAGGTAAGTACAACTCTTAATTTTAGAAATTCACAGAAAGCCCAATTATTGAAGGTTATAAGCCCTATTAGTGGACTGTGTGACTCGGCACAGACCAGCCCTCTGAGGTGTACCCCTTAGCACAGAAGGAGAACTAAGGGAACACATTTCCACCACAGATTCTGTGTCATGCAAATGAAAGGATTTTGATAACCCCTATAAGATCTCGCACCTTGGTCCCTAGGAACTTCCTAATTTCCGGTTGACATTAATGAAAGGAAAATGATACCTTTGTCAAGCAAGTAGTCACTCTGAAAGATCTCAATGTCACATGCCTGCAGAAATACATACTAAGAGGTGGGCGTAAATCTACCTGTTGTTTCTAAGAGCCACTGACTCTTAGATTGAGCGAATTGGCCACTTTGCTCATGCATGCTATGATTTAAACAAACACATAATGCATCACGGACTGTCATAGAATTTTTAGCCCTCCATCAATATCCAACCTGCATTAAATGGGCAGAGAAGTTAGATCTTAAAGAGACACTACAAGTCTGTACCTAAGGTAGGAAAGCCTGATGTCTTTCTGATAAACAAATATGTAAGGAAATTACTAACTTGGTGGGTTAATATTCACAACTTCTCAGGCAATTCTACTGTTATGTCTTCACAGCATGTCATCTGAAACTTCATAAAATTGCTAAACCACAAACTGTATCATGATATTTTGGAATTTATACAACTTAATGCACCTTAATGGGAGCATAATTATGTTCATGAAAGTTACAAAGCAATTTTATATTTACAAATACTATACAAAAATAATAGATTCATTCTTATATCAAGTTTTGATCAGTCAAAATTATCCGTTTCACAGGTAACGAACTAGATATTGACATAAACTGCCTAGAAATCAATTCAGAGTAAAAATGTGAATTTGTATTTAAACTTCCAGCCCTTGTAAGTTCTCCCTACCTCTCTTTCTAATTAATTCAGCAAAGTGCCTTAGCCAAACGTTCATACAGAGTTTCTTTACTACTCAACTATTCTTCCATTCTTAAAAGGAGTGGGACTAACAAGGAACACTATTTCAGGTCTCATGACTAACAGAAACCTAAGCACACATCATTTCACAATTAGGCTGTTTGGACTGCAGGCTAACTTTGGAGTTTAGAACATTCAGCGGGAAAACATGAGGGTTCATACAGAAGCAGACCCAACTGTTGAAACACAGTTTGAAATCACTCCATTTTGTTTTCAAGGTTCAAAATGAAGTTCTAACTAAGATATGAAAAAGTAGTGGTTTATTCTAAATTATTATGATCTTCTTGGTTATCCAACACCCTGATATATCCTACTCTATTCATCACCAAAGTAAACAGGTATAAAACTTCTGTTACAAACCAGTATGAATAGTCAAGTTACATCTCAATTGATGAGCCTATCCAGGCTCTTTTAAGACAAAAGTAGGTCAGGCACGGTGGCTCAAGCCTGTAATCCCAGCACTTTGGGAGTATGAGGTGGGACAATCACTTGAGCCCAGGAGTTCGAGACCAGCCTAGACAATATAGTAAGACCTTATCAAGGAAGGAAAGAGGAAGGAAGGAAGGAAGGAAGGAAGGAAGGAAGGAAGGAAGGAAGGAAGGAAGGAAGGAAGGAAGGAAGGAAGGAAGAAAGGAAAGAAAGAAAGAAAAATTATCAGGCCATGGTGGCACGCACCTGTAGTCCCAAGCTATTTAGGAGGCTAAGGTGAAAGTATCACCTGAGCCCTAGAGGTCGAGGTTGTGGCGGGCCATGATTGTGCCACTGTAGTCCAGCCTGGGTGACAGAATGAGACATTTAAAATAGCTTCTCAGACACTAGTTCATGTAATAGAGACTTAAGGATATTGAGCAAATGAACATTACATAACTTGTATTATGTTTTGTTTTGTTTTTTATTTTTTAGGTCAGGGTCTCCCTCTGTCACCCAAGCTAGAGTGCAGCGGCATGATCATGGCGAACAGCAGGCTCAAACTATGCCTGGCCTGTAATAACTTTTAAATCTTACTTTTTAAATGAATCTTTTAATATCTCTTTAGCAGTAAAAAAAGATCTGTTAAGGGTTTGAATTCCATTTTGATCTTTAACAAGCCAAATTATCTTTTTTGAATGATGTTTAAAATAAAAACAGTATTACTTGACATGATAATTATAAAGTACATGGATGAATTAGATATTTGCTAAAATTTACAATTATTAAAATACAGCAATTATACTGATCTTATTCTAACAAAAGAGTAAATTACACCTTAGAATACATATATATATATTTTTTTCTGTCAGTTTTATCCATTTTATTGACTTTTCATTAACAACAAAATTCATTTGGACAGTAAGTCAGAAAATACTTTCTATGGTGGCTTTAAATTACATTTTTAATCCAAATATGTTATCCAGAACCATTTTAGACAACAAATGTAACCAAAGTATAAACAGTAAGAATTCACATTCCCTTGAGTAACTGCCTTTCCACTTGGAACACAATTTAACTTCATAGGTAGGTAGAGTTCTTGTTCACTTAACTGCAACCCTGTTTTAGCACAGAATTGAAGAAAAAAAAAGTAAATAAGTGGATATGAATTATTAATAAACCATATGATATCTGAGTGCTAGGGTCCCACAGAAATATTGTGCTGTATATTTTTTTTAAAATCGCTTCTCAAGATTAGTTGTTTTCATCCAAGGACTGATTTCAGTATTTACTTTCATTATCTTTTATAATGAAGTGCACCTTTTCAAGTTACTTGTTGAGTTGTTACCAGCAAACAATGTCCTATACCTCCGTTCAAGATATATGTATCAGTGTAATATTTAGTTTCTGTTATAAATTATGTATGTATAAAACAAACTGAGTTACCATCATTTATACAGTGCAATAAATACACAAGAATGAGTACAAGTTATTTTCCATAAAATACAATTTCTAATCAATTTAGGAGATTTCCAAACTATGAGGACATTAAATACTTAAAATTACACACTAGGGAATTCCCTCTGTTATAGAAAGCCAGTCAGGTGGGATCTAAAAAAGGTTCTTTATTGGTGGCCAAATACTGTTTACTATACCTGCAATCTCTGTGTTTTCTTGCTACTTAAGAAAAATATAGAACCTGGACATTTAAAACATTATTAATGTAATAATCACCACAGACTCTCACTGGATCTTTTAAAATTTTGTTAAAAATCATCAAAGTCATGATGAATACAATTATGGCAGCTACATCATTTGAGAAAGCAATATAAGCTACAGACATAAACACTGAAATACATAAATATCACAATGTAACACAGCAGTAATTCATAACTATTTCATATGAAAAATTAAATTTAAAAAGATGAGAACTTGGAAATTTTTCACTTTAGCAAAACATTCTATTTATATACTTCCAACTTCTATGATACAGTATACAATAATACTTTAAAAAGATATGACATTCAAATGCTTCATTTACACAAATAATATTGCCAATACTACTAAAAAGTGATGTCCTTAAACATGAACTGCTCTGCTAATTGTGATTTTAAAATGTTTTCTTTACTTCATTTTATATTTTAGTTAGCAATTAGCACTATTAATCAGTTCTGTGCTGACAAATAGGGTCCTAGTCAAAATACTGTTTTCTCAAAAGTAATGTACATCATATTGCTTGAAACTAAACACCATATAAAAGTGGCAATAATTTATCTAAACATTGATTAGGAAAGACAACTGGCATATGTTCAGGCAGAGTATTGGGTTCATGATGGTTTATTTACAATAAAAGTACTTTTACTGAAGCTCACATGATTAAGTTTTTATGTCAATTACTACAGTCTCTTAAAGTTATAAAAATATTATATAAAATACCACAGGCTTTAGAGGCTATAACTTCATGTGGTCTGATACTAGCAGCTGAAAAGTGTTTATAATTTAAAAATAAATAAACTATAGAGGTAAACCAGTTACAAAACAGCAGAAGGCTGCAATAGTCACAAGAGTGAAAAGAATTGCTCAATTAACACAACAGCTAACAAAATGGTGAAGCAGTTGGATCAAAAGTTTTAAAAACCTCTTTTAGAGATTTGTCATCTGTTTCTCTACTAGGATCATTATCTGGGGTCGGGCTCCCCTGTTCTGGCTGCCTTGACTGCCTCGGATCACTGTACTGGGGTCTAATTAAGCCTGTTAATGCCTGAATAGGAAGACTGTGGACTGCTGGGATCTGAACTTTACCAGAACTCCTGAGAACATCTGCCTGTGGGTCAGCTGGCCCATCAACAGTGACTTCCACGTTTGGAGTGGTTTTCTGAGGCAGGATTGCTTCTCCAGGAGAGGGCTCGTTTTTGTCACAACTTTTTAAATCACCACTTTTTTTCTGGTTCTCTGAGTTTTCTCCTAAAGAAACTGTTGCTAGCTCTGATGTAGATGATGAACCATGATCCCTAGGGTCATACAAACTAATACTACTAAGAACTGAATTTGGAGTTCCCAGTGGAAGGCCAGCTGAAGATGACAGTTTAGGGGCGTATGGAGGCAGAGCCCCAGGCCCAGAATTGCTAGGTACTGCCCCTGAGGGCTGTGATGAACCAGGGTGTGATCTGGCTAAATGAGGGATAATCTTTGATGTATGTGAATCCTTCATAACCACTTGATGAGACTCTGTATTGGACAGTCTGTGAAGCCTAGGATCAAAATTTTTTTGCAGCCTAGGATCTCCTAATTTACTTCCTGAACTATGTGAGTCTCCAAATTGTTCTAGGTAGCCTTCTCTGTTTGTTGTGCTAATTTTAGCTTTGGCTGCTAATTTTGGATCACTGGACACTGTGTTTTGATGAAGATCACTTTTTGTATTCCATAACCTATTTAGCCTCTGGTCAGCTATAAGTGGGGGCAGAGGCAAATTGATTGAAGATACCGGATCAGGTTTAGGTAAAGGTACCGGAAGTAAGTCTTCTGGAGCCCACACAATGTGTTTTGCAAAGTTGGGTTTGGTTAGGATAATATCCATTTTAATATGACTGAATTGTCTCAATTGTGACCTTGGATCCTGGAGCATTATACCAGGTGAAGCATCCAAAGGTATTAAGAAAGCTTTTTCTCTCAGTTCTCTTTCTTTATCTTCATCATCATCATCATCTCCTCTTTTGTGCTTAACATCAGCGCTGGCATTTGCATGATGTGAATCAAACTTTGCTCCACCGACAGAAGAGCCTACGTGACCACTTCCATTCCCTCTTAATTTCCTGGGATCCCATGCAAGTCTAAGGTCCAGTGGGGCAGACTCAGAAGGCTTTCTAATATCTTGCCTTGGGATAGTCCTAAGTCTAGGGTCAACCACTTGGTTTCCTTTACTTTTCTCTTTAGCAAGTCTTGGATCAGTAGGAGTGCTGAGTTCTGTGGAAGGTTGTTGCTGATTCCTTAAAGTTTCTGTTTGCTTCTGTAATGTTTTCAGTATTGACTTGACACTGCTTCCTTCTTCCTCTTCACTACTGGAATACCAGTTAACAGTCTCATCTAAATGCAGACAAAAACTTATTGTAAAGAATGAAGCATTTACATTTGACCTTAATCAAGATAAAAAAAGCAGATACTAATTTCTGAAATAAGTGTAGTCTAACTTTGAAAACATGTCATGACAGAAATGCTAGGTTGCAGTACTGGAAAGAGAGAACATGTGATAAGAAAACTATCAGTTCAGTCATTATAAGAGTATAAGAGTCATTATAAAGAGTATAAAAGAAGAGGTATGATATTAGAATACGTGTAAACATCCTTCCAGTCAGAGAAAAGTCAGGATCTATCATTCTTACCGGCCAAAGTGAACTCAGATATGTGTGTTGTATGCATAGCACGGTTGGGGAAGAAGGAAAAATACTCTTAGAAAAGCATTTTAAGATGTTTTGGGTCTCCTCAAATGAAGTATTCCTTGGGCAGGAACTCAATGTAATAAAAATATATATATATTAAATTAAAAACTTCAAAATAATAACAAAAATTAAGTATTCCTTAAGCTTCATAGCTCTAAGTTTATTAAGGTAACAATGGACTAGAAAGAACACACTAAAAATGATGATGGTTAAGGGAGCAATGGAAACTGAGCAAATGAGGGATGGGGTGGAGACTTTTTATTTACACTTGATTCTATGTTTAGATGCTTGACCTACCTGAGCATATTGGCTACCCAAATATTACATCAAAAAATAAAACTAACATCCTAAAATTTATATACTTTAACATTATGAGAACACTTTGAGCCTTACTCCTAAAGCCTATTCAGCTATAGTGTGTTAGACACAATTTTTTAAAACCTGCCATTCAGATGCCTTCTCTCTGATAGAAGGAATTACAAACTGATGCTTCAGGAGGGTGTTTCTACCTTGTCTCCATTAAATTATACCTAAGTTAGCTTTGAATTGGCCATAAATTACCTACTGTTCACATTCCTGCCAGAACATGGACTACAGACATACAGATATACTGTATGTTTGTGTATGTATGTATGTGTATTTCTCTATCCTAGAATATCCTGAATCAGTAGAATATCCTAAATATTCTCATTTTTATTTCATCTCACTTTACAGAAAGATTACTATTAAAATGGCTGTTTTTAAAAATTAAGTCTTAGCACTTAAAGAACACATTTAAATTGTACAGGAAATTCTACTTATTAGGAATCCCTCATTTTCTAATAATTTTCTTATTAGATAAATGAAGAGTTAATACTACCTTCTTGGAAAATGTAATAAAAATGTTCGTGTAATAATTTAAAACACCTAGTGTTAGTTTTACATAGTTATTCATAAATTTCATATTTAAGAGTGGCCAAACATAAATTTCGTAATCCATAAAAAGAACTACTTGGAACTTTTCTCATCCTTAACGTAATTAACAAGTTGCAGTATACTTATCAATATCAAAAATACTAAGGTAAACTTAGTTTCCAAATAGTCTTTTTATATTTAAAAATTGTATTTATTAATCATATAACAGAGTCTTGGGGAACCCTCTTTCAGATCCCCTCCCACTTGGGAGCTTTTTTATCTTCTTAAAAAATTTCTGCTTTCTCAAAAAAAAAAAAAAAATATGTATATATATATATATAGCAGAACCTTAAGTATAGAGCCTATGCCCATAAAAATTTCTGTAATAACTTAATCATTCAGTTGGGCCAGAATTGAAAATCCCTGAACTAGTATGTGGCCTTTTCCTGTTCTATTTTCTTTTCTTCCAAAAAAAAAAGCTCTATTCACTGCTACAAATCAAACATTTTGCGATTTATTATTAATGCATCAATGGTACTGGAGCCACAATCAATCCCAAGAAGATAGTGGATATGAGGTAAGTTGGGAATAGAATAGTTCATTTTCAAATGTGAACCCATTCAAATAGGTAAGATGATACAAATAACACCTGACACACCTTCTTCCTTGCTTGGTGCCCTATGAGGCTGGATGCTGGTTGGTTCTTCATCTTCTTGGTATCTTTGAGTAAGTCTGACAAAAAGAGCTCTCTGTACTGCAGGGAGGAGCCCTGGTGCAGGCAGAGGGCCATGGCCTGTCCTGTTGCTGCTGCCATCAGACCCACTCCCACAGTTAGGAGAGTCTGGAATAACGGGAGGCTGCTGCTGGGCAAATTCACCATGCCACATCCCATCTACACGCATCACACGGGGAGAGATAAGACACTTAGCACAAAACTCCACTAGAGTCATAAGAAACGGAAGCTTACATAATAAACACATTGGATTATCAAATTATTGTGTAATTTAGTTCTATTGTTTCAAAAGTTTGGCTAAATTGAAAACATATTTTAAGATTTCAGTTTTATCAGTGTTACTTAGCTTTATTTAAAATATACATTCCTATAATGCTTTTAATAAAAAATAGAACCTCAAATATTTTAAATTAGGAACAAGTTATTTCAAAAGGTAAACTTACCACCAGAGTTATTGGCTGGCTGAAAATTATGTACAGCATGTTGTGAATAGTAATTATCATAAAACTCAGCTGGGTTTTGTAGGGACTCATAACTGGTGTTGAGCTGCATTTCACCAGGACTTTGCTGGTATGACGAACCTGGAGAACAGTGATTGTCTCTGGGTACTTTCATCACGTGTCCTGGAAAGCCTGGGGAGTGGTAAGCTCCACTCATGCTCGGTGGTGTCAAAGATGTATCCGGCTGAACAAGGACTCCAGCTTGATTGTGAGGGCCTACAATTTCAGGTGGACCAGGTGGCAAAGGTGGGCTCTGTGGCATTGGTAGACCAGGAGGTCCTGCACATGGGTGATGTCCAGGAGAGCCTGGGTGCATCACAGGACTACTGTGTCCCTGAGACAAATTAGGTCCAGGACCTGGGCTTGACCCAGAACTATAGATATGTTGAGGGTGTGGGCTGCTTCCCTGAAACTGTGGTCCTGGAGGTGAGGCACTGTTATAATATGCTGGTGGCCTGTAGACAGAAATAATATTTTTTAGCTCAAAAAAAAGAGACAAACAAGAATGTTAGCACTTCCAAATAGATATTGGTTAAGTATGTTTTTCTATATCAGAACAGAATACTATGTGTTTAAGAAGCAATTTATTCCCTATCGCCTATAATCTTTTACTTTTATTTTAGCCGACTTGCTGCTATCAGCTATTCTAAAAACGTACTCATTACAGATATTTTGAAAAATACAAAAAATAAGTAAGAATTATCTCTAATCCCACCCACCACTGAGATAGAAATTTTTTTATTGGTTCTCACCTAGTCCTTCTAGACATAAACAGACTTTTTTTAAAAAAAACTAAATTAGTATCATACATGTAAACAAACAATTTCTTATTACAATTTGTAATTGGTTATCATTGGCATATAAAAAGACTTTTAGTTTTTAAATGTTCTTTCTGGACACCTTAATTATTATTTCTATTAGTTTTGCCAGTTCATTCCTTTGGGTTTATCAAGGGAAACTGCCTAAATAATGAGTCTGTCACTCTACTTCTAATCTTTTATATCTTTCTCTTATTTCATTGTCTGGAATACGATATACAACATTAGCAAATAGTGGGTCTATTTGTCATCTTGACATTAACAGAAATACTTTTAATGGTTCACATTAAATGTGATATTTGCTATAGACTTCTTGTTCCTCATTTGCTGAGACCTCCTTGCTTCTCTGAGTGGTCAGGGTTAAAAGATAATCAGCAATTGGGGCCCAGGTGCACAGACTCTGAGAGATAGGCAGTAGAGCTGGAACGGAATGGTTAGAAAGTGAACATTTGGATCCAGTTTACCTAGAAATTTTCTTCTAATTGCCTAAGGAAATATTTTTCAAAAAGAACCAAATATGCAGGAGACCTATCACTCACGATTTGAAGGCATTATCAATGACAGTGCAACTTCATAGTCAGGTGGGAGAAACACTAAATACATCCACCCAGCAGGGTCCTTCAGGATAACTGTGTTGGGAGGTTTTAGAAGCTGTGTGAGGATTCTATAGAGAAAAGCACTGATGGCAGGCAGCAGAAGGTAGGAACAATGAGAAAGAGAGAAGCAGGCTCTGAGTGCAGGCCAGACCTGCTCTCTCTACCTAAGTTTAACTACATGATTAACTTGGAATATGAAGTAGTTTCCTAATACAATTTTTTTTTTTTTTTTGAGTTGGAGCCTCACTCTGTCACCCAGACTTGAGTGCAGTGGCCGCTCCCAGCCACCGCAGCCTCGACCTGCTGGGCTCTGGCGATCCTTCCGCCTCAGCCTTCCAAGTAGCTGGAACTACAGGTTGTGACCACACCCAGCTAATTTTTTTGATTTATTGTAGAGGTGAAGTCTCGCCAACTTGCCCAGGCGGGTTTTGAACCCGCAGGCTCAGGCAATTCACTCACCTCAGCCTCCCAAAGCGCGGGATTACAGGCTGAGCCACCGAGCTCAGCTACCTAATACAAATTTTTAGGAAAAAAATTTGATGTCACTTTGAAAATTTTCACTTACTTCTTCCCAATTTTATGTGCTAAATCCACAGTAGGTTTTACAACTATTTCAAAAAGAGATGGAATTTTCTTAAAATCATCAGAGAGATCTGTTTGAAAATCATCTTCAGGATCAGAAAAGGGAAAATGCTCTGGAGGGGTTGGCAGAAGCCCAACCCCTGGAGGCGGTTTGGGAAGAGGAGTTATGCCACGCTTTCTAAGTTCTTCTAATTCTCTTTCATCTTCATTTATAAGCTCTTCTTCAGTATTCAACACCTAAAAATAAGCAAAGATTACTGTTTCCAAACAAGTTCTCTCTCACACATTTAAAACTACGAAGATGTCAGTAAACTTGTCTTGTTACTAGAAAAATAACATTAAAGTTGGAATGAATCAGAGATGGCTAACTCCATTTTTGATAAATAGAATGAGGTTCAATGAGGTAAGAAATATGGTTCAAAGTAAACAGAATAAAGCATAAAGTAACAAATTTTCAATTTCACAACGGGGTTTTATAAAACATTATTTATAAAATATGATTCAAGTCAATGAATTTGTGTAATAAATAATCAAGGCACAAAAATATTACTAAAAAAAAATTACTCACTTTGTCCAAAAGTTTCTTTGTTTCCTTAGTCAGATCATCATGGGAGAATTTGCAGTTGTCTCCTTGGTAACATTTTGCTCCACTATGATAGAACTTGCATGGAAATTCACGTAAATAAAAATATTAAGGAACAGACCAAGTAAAATCAGGCCTAATCTTTTTAAAACAAAAAATGAAAAAGAAGATGATTAAGTTCTAGGGATCTGCTGTACAACACTGTACCTATAGTCAACAATGCTGTATTATATACTTAAAAACTGTGAGGACAGAACTATGTTCAGTGTTCTTAACACACTAAGAAAAACATAGTTACGCTGAGTCAATAAGACTATATTATACTAAATTTACTATAATCACATAATTTTTTATTTTCTTAAGATTAAATATTTTAATTATACAGAAACATCCAAACAGGCTTTTTCCTTATTTTTGAAACCCTTTTTTTTAGAAACAGGGTCTTGTTCTGTCACCTAGACTGGAATGCAGTGGCGTGCTCATAGCTCACCTCACTATAACCTAAAACTCCTGGGTTTAAAGTGATCCTCCCGCCTCAGTCTCCTGAGAAACTGGAAATACAGGCACGTGCCACCACGCCCAGGTAATTTTCAAATTTTTGGTAGAGACGAGGTTTCGCTATGTTGCCAAGCTTGTCTCAAACTGCTGGTCTCAAACTCCTGGCCTCAAGTGATCTTCCCACCTTGACCTCCCAAAGTCCTGGGATTACCTGAGACACTGCACCTGGCCTAGAAAACCATTATTTAAAGACAAAAACATTAACAATTTTAAAACTACAGTAATTATGGAATCTGTTGCTTTCCACAATAAAATACTATACAGACACATTTCGTAGCAAGAACATATTTATGAAGAAAACAGAGGGACTCAATATGTCATTTTAAAGGCAAATATCTCAACCATGAAAACTACAGACTAATTTTACTTAAGATTTTGAAGACAAACTTCTAAAGAAAATATTAAATCTAGAAATACAGTAAAAAATATACCATTTTTAAGTAGTGTGTGTTCAGAAAATTGCTGGATGGTTTTAGAAAATTTATTACTGTTATATTAATAAAGTAAAAAAATCATATCGGCAGATGTAACTGATAAAATTCAAAATTTTATTTTAAAAAACCTTGGTAAAATAAGAATATATTTTCTTTTTCTTTTTCTTTTTTTTTTTTTGAGTTGGAGTCTCTGTCGCCCAGACTGGAGTGCAGTGGCCGCTCCCGGCCACCGCAGCCTTGACCTGCTGGGCTCCGGCGATCCTTCTGCCTCAGCCTTCCGAGTAGCCGGAATTATAGGCATGCGCTACCATGCCCGGCTGATTTTTTTGATTTATTGTAGAGATGAGGTCTTGCTGCCCAGGCGGGTATCCAATCCGCTGGCTCAGGCAATCCACTCACCTCAGCCCCCAAAGGCATGGGATTACAGGCTGAGCCACCGAGCCCAGCTAGGAATATATTTTCTTATCTGGATTTTTAAACATTTATTTTAGAACTACAACCACAAGCCAAAATAAAATGATATTATTATTAAAACATGATATGTCTGCCACAATCACTATTATTTAACATTATTCTGGAAGCACAGACAATATAATTAAAATTAAGTAAGAGATACAAATATTGTAAATGAAATAAAATTATCATTATTTATGGATGACATGACTATGGGAAAAACAAAATCATAAGAACAGACTGAAGGCTTTTAGATACTGAGTTCAATAAGATGTTTGGTTTCTAAAAAAAAATATGTAAAATCTGAAAAAAAATATTCATTTTTCTTGAACAAATTTATTACAACATTTTCATAAAGGAGGGAGTAGTTGTCCTACCAAATATCAAACATTCTCTTACAGAGGGAAATAATCAATGAGCACAACGGATAAGAATAGTATAGAAGCAGAATTGTGTACAAAGGAAAATTTAGGGTCTGATAAAGATGCCATTTTAATCAGTGAAGATGAGCAATGAGTTAACCATTTGGGAAAAAATAAGGTCCTTACTACACATCCTATATTAAAATAGATTCACATGAATTAATATCGTAAATATTAAAATTAAAAAATACAATCTTCACAATCATTATAGATCTCATTTCTGGTATACGTATAAGATATACATATATGCATTCATTCATACCTTAGCACAGAAAAGAGTCTGAAAGGTTGTGTGCCATATTGTAAGCACAGTTATCCCTGTATGATAATATTACTTAGGATTTTTTTAAAAACTAGTTTCAAGGCTATCAAATATACACCAAAGTAGAAGGAATAATAAAATGAACTCCCTCTCATGCTGACCATGTAGATTCAACAATATTCATCATTTAGAAGCTTTGCGAGATCTATATCACCCTATACTCTCTTCATGACTCTCACTCCAAATACTAAAGTATTTAAAAGCATATTTCAGGCCAGGCTCGGTGGCTCAGCCAGCACTTTGGGAGGTCAAGGCTAGTGGATTGCCTGAGTCCACGGATCAAGACCAGCCCCGGCAACTTGGCAAGACCTCATCTCTACAATAAATCAAAAATTAGTCAGGCACAGTAGTGCATTCCTGCAGTTCCGCCTACTTGGAAGGCTGAGACAGCAGAATCGCCAGAGCCCAGCAGGTCGACACTGGGGTGGCTGAGTGTTCCCCTGCACTCCAGCCTGGGCGATGGAGTGAGACACTAACTCAAAAGCAAATATAAATAAATAAAAAAATAAAAGCATATTTCAAATATATGTCATCTGTAAATATTTCCATACTTAGAAAACATATTCTTACTAAATATGACATCATTATCAATGTGACAAAAGTAATGTGTTAATTTCAACCAGTACCCTGTCAATATACAAATTTTAGGACTATTTTTAAAAAGTTTTTTTTTTTTTTTTACAATTCCTGTATTCAGATCAGGATCTAAACATGATCCATGAGTTATATCTAGTTAATATTTCTCTCAAGTTTATTTTAATGATCCTTCCCCTTTTATGTCTGTATCATTTATTTGTTAATATTGGTCACAGATTGTGTTTAAATACTTCCTACTGTATCACATCGGGAGGCATTTAATATCTGGTAGTTTCTTTTCAGTGATGTTAAAACTGATCGTTCTTTCAGGTATTGTCAGCCTCATCTATCAATTATAAAGTTCCTCATCAATTTTTTACCTAATGATTTTAGCAGCCATTAGTAATCTCTGCCCAGTCTATTGATTAGAATTTGCAAAAGGTGGGATTGCCAGGTCAAAGGGTAAATGCATGTGTAATTTAGCCAGACACTGCCAAACTCCCCTCCACAAGGATGTACCATTTTGACATTCTACCAACACATATAAATGTATCTATTTTCTCACAGCCTTGCTAACAAACTTTGCTGTCACATTTTTTTCATATTTTTGTAAATCTGATACCTGCAGATGTTATCTCAATGTAGCTTAAATTACATTCCTCTTACCACCCAGTGTTTATCACTGGGTGGTAAGACATGACAAGACTGATTTATAATTTTCAACAATGATAATTCATTACTTGCTTAAGTAAAATAATTATGTAATAAAATAAATATTCTGCCAACTACTCCTTCAGGAAGCACAGTCTCTTGAAATATTTTAAGCTGATTACATTAAATATTACACAAAGTATCTTTGCTTCATAGAATTTTTCCCAAAGGAAAGTTATTTCTCTAAAAAATAAAAGTCAGGTTTTTGTTTTGTTTTGTTTTTTTTTTTGAGTTGGAGTCTCACTCTGTCACCCAGACTGGAGTGCAGTGGCCGCTCCCGGCCACCGCAGCCTCGACCTGCTGGGCTCCGGCGATCCTTCCGCCTCAGCCTTCCAAGTAGCCGGAATTACAGGCACGTGCTACCATGCCCGGTGATTTTTTGATTTATTGTAAAGATGAGGTCTCACTGCCCAGGCGGGTCTCAAACCTGCGGGCTCAGGCAATCCACTCACCTCAGCCTCCCAAAGGCGCGGGATTACAGGCTGAGCCACCGAGCCCGGCAGTCAGGTTTTTTTTAAAGACAAAGTCTGAATAAACTGGGTTTATGTAATGTGTTGTTTAAATTTGAAACCAAACTAGGTTTTCTATACTGTATTTATGATTTTTTTTTTAAAAAAACTCAATGTGCTTTAAAACCTCAATATTTTGTTTAACATACATTTTATTTAAATAAAGGATATTATGCATGTAAATGCAGTTCTCTCCTTTGGTACAATATCCTTGTAAATAAAATTTGCAGATCTCTTTTCTCTTCTCCAACTCTGCATCATGATCAAATTTGCACTGATCTCCCTGTTCACACACACACCAAAAAAAAAAAAAGAGAGAGAGAAAGAGGGAGAAAGAAAAAAAGGTAAGAGAGAAAAAAAATAAATGATTGAACTGAACTTTCTCCATGGTGTTTCACAGTAGAATTATAGTATTATGCTTCAGTCTTTAAATAATGAACTAATAATAACTCAAACAACTTGTTGCCCAAGAGAGTGGATGTGGCTATATGCATTAAGGCAGCATGGTGAGAAAGGCGTCAGAGGCTTCGCCTTCATGCCACCAGAACTCACCATTTCTTGTAGTGCTACCACGGGAAATTATTTAACTTCTTGGTGCCATGTATTAAATGGGAATAAAAATAATAAGTACTTTGTAGGGTCAGTGTAGGATTAAATCATTTAATGTTAGTTTTACTCCAAACAGTATTAGCCACACAATATTATATGATTGTTAAATAAAATCTGTGATCACCAAATTGTTACTGTCCCAGAATATAATTAAATTACCTCTAATATGCATTATTTTCATACAAGATACATATTTAAAGAACTGCTTTTATTACAATTACATGAGAAATAAAAAATTAACCATTCCCCAAAAGACTTTAAACTTTAAAAAGTATTTAAATCAATTTTTTATTTAAAAAATAAATTTACCTTAATACATCTCCCTTCTAGGAAGTATTTACAGATTTGTTTTCCTTTGTGTTCCACTGTGTGCTGATTAATAAACTCCTGGGTCATAACCTTCCATTTTTTCCCTGGTTTACTATACTGCAAGAAAAAAATTTCAACTGAATGCAACACAAGAAATATTAGTAGATATTAAAATGTATATTTAAATGGCCCTGGAAAGACGTTCAAACTGACTATAAAAAGGATCAAGATTAGACATTCTGATACTATTCATTTATTGATATGCTTCTAGTAATCTGATTATGCCATCAGTGGTTGCAAAGAAGTCTCCTTCTAGTTTAATGAAGATGCATAACTGCATTTTAAAAATGACATTATAAAAAGCTTAAAAATTCACAATAATACTCAGTTTGGGCAAAGGTGCAATAAAATATGCATTCTCATGTACAGTTGATAGGTATGTTATAACACAATTTAAAATATCCATATTGTTTGAGACATAATTTGTACTTTTCAGGATTATCAGGGAGACAAAAATATTTATTCACAAAATCAATTACTACAAAATTATTGACATAGTAAAACAAATAAAACTAGAAACACTCCACATCTTAAACAAGGAGATTGGACAAATACATTATAATAAATTTAGGTAGTGGAATGTTATGTAGTCATTTAAAAAAACCAAAGACAACTTGGAGACATAAAAATGTTTACAGTACTTCATGAAGTAAAAAACTGATCCCAATTCTACAATAATATAAAAAGGAAAAGAAAAAAATCTGAGCCGGGCTCGGTGGCTCAGCCTGTAATCCCAAGCTTTTGGGAGGCCGAGGTAAGTGGATTGCCTGAGCTCACGGGTTCGAGACCTCATTGCTACAATAAATCAAAAAACCAGCCGGGCATAGTAGCGCATGCCTGTAATTCTGGCTACTCAGAAGACTGAGGCGGAAGGATCGCCGGAGCCCAGCAGGTCAAGGCTGCAGTGGCCGGGAGCGGCCACTGCACTCCAGTCTGGGCGATGGAGTGAGACTCCAACTCAAAAAAAAAGAAAAAAGAAAAATATCTGGAAGAATATACCCTCATATTTTACAGTATATGTCTCTGGATGGAGATTCTCTCTGGTGGAATTGGAGATTTTATATGTGTGTGGTTACTTTGTACTTTCTTTAGGAAAAAAAGGCAAACAAACAGGGAGTATGTATTATCTTTAGCTTTCAAATTTAAAAAAATTAAGAAAAATTCTATTAAAATAAGTAATCTCACAGCCCTACTTGTTTTCCTTAGTTCTCTTGAGTTTCCTATTCAACTTTTGCTGTAAGTACAAGACTGAGTAACAAGACAGTGCAATGCTTAGCCACGCTAAATGTAATGAGTTACATTCATTAACTCTTAAAAGCCAACATTGGATTTCAAGCGCCTGGCATGCACTATACCTTGCACATCATGGAAGCTCAATGACTATTTACTCTTCTGATTTGATTTCAGTATTCCTTTTTCCCTTAATTTGCTAGTAGAGGGAACATAACAATCTACTGAAAACAGGAAATTACCTTAGAGCAAACACTTGAGGCAATAGATATCTAAACTGAAATCTGATCCTCAGTGTTTACAAATAAAATTACATTTTAATATAAGAATTCTGAAAAAGGTACAAGAATACCAAACAAACAAATAATCCTAGAGGGTCTTTTAAAAACTATAAGTATACCCAACATGCCCCAGAAAACAAAATTACATTGTTTATTATATTCTCTAATTGAATTATTTAAAATGTCTTAAATCTACATAAATTTAATTCACAATTGTGTATTTATAGACTCATTTAGAATAAGTAGATATAAATGACCAGCTTACATATGCCTCTTGTACAAAAAATCACGACTGTAA
This sequence comes from Cephalopachus bancanus, assembly GCA_027257055.1. NCBI lineage: Eukaryota > Metazoa > Chordata > Mammalia > Primates > Tarsiidae > Cephalopachus > Cephalopachus bancanus. Next base: position 463,847 of record JAPVLO010000380.1, on the reverse strand, counting down.
TAATATAAGCAGCCAAAGAGAGTGCATTATATAAACCAAATGGTTCAATTTGATGAATAGAACTGAAATTTTAAAGTAAAATAATTAAGTAATAACACACATACAAATCCTGAAAAATACAAGTTGTGCCTACGTTTCATTAACAATTCACTTTTTCTGTCTACATTGCTTTGTAATAATGTTTCACCGTTGTTGTAGAGGATTGTGGGGAGAGGTGTTTTTTTAAAGTATAGTTTAGTTTAAATTAGTAGAAACTATGTCAGTATTCATAACAATAGGAAACTTGACTATAATGAAAGTACTCTAGAAAATCTAAAGCAACTTTAACAAATTAACTTTCAGAATAAGATTAAGTGCCTAGAAGATATGACCTTTCAAGTTTAAGCCTAAGGGAGGACCACAAATGTTTTCTACCCTAAGAGCCCTTGTAATTTAAGAGACAGATGAACAACAGAAGTAATCTAGTTCATTGCCCTCATTGGACAAATATGACAACTAATGATTAGAGAAGTGCATGACCTGCCAAAGGTTGAGTGGCGAGTTCACAGATTAAAAACCGAATTTAGGAATTGCACCTTCCAGCTCCATGTTCTTTGTATTATATAACACCATGCTGATTAAAAAAAATACCAGAAAAAAGAAGAGGAAAGAAAAACTAAGCTACCTGCTGTACTTGATCATTTTAAAATTTTTTTACTTTATAAGATATTGATGTACGGGATAAGATCATAACATATTAAAATATATATCAGGAAGCAGAAATGAAAAGATCTACCAGGAAAAGAATAGTTATTACAGAAAATATAATAGCTACTGTAAACACTAAAAAAACCTTAAGGGTATAATTTAAACCAAACAGAATGAAAAAGTCTTTAAAATAGAGCAGGAGTTTGCTTCTTCTATGACTACCCCTGAGTTAAAAAACAAAACAAATTATGGTAGATCCAAAAGTTCCCCTGAATTTTCTGGTCTTTGGGAAATCTGATAGTCTCTGAAAGGTCTAGGATAGAGATGGATCTATTTTGGCCACTCTGATGTGGTCTACGTGTTTACTCTACTCTGGATAAACCTTAAGACCACTCAACATGAGCTGCTTCCTTGGGCTCTGGCACACTCCTAGCTGTTACTAGAATCATAAGAAATGTCTGTCATGATAGCCAATAAACTGACATAATTAATAATGTGTTTTTATCTTGATTTTTCTATTACATGATTATCTTTTAGATCTATAGACATCTAAAATCTGTGCTTGAAAGGGATCTCAGAGTTAATGCTATACCCACATTTTACAGATTAAGCGAATTAAAGCCCAGAGACAGGTAGTAAGTAACCTGCTCAAAGTCACACTTTACTGGAAGCTAATTTATTTTTAGGTATAGGGGATAAGAACCGGGTATTAGAGCATGCTTACTTACAGAGTATTCATATTAGTTTGGGTTAGGGAAAGCAGCACTTTCTAGAGGTCTACTGGTGTCTAAGAAGACGAACAGACAGGTTTTAGATACCCCAAAATTCTAAGCTAATCTCTGTAATAATTCCAAAGCTGCTGTTCCATGGAACAGTGAGTGGCTTGGTGAATGCTAATAGGTATGTGGAAAAAAACAGTCCTTGGTCAAGTAAATTTTAAAAGTGATGGTTTGAACAAAGTAAAATATGCTTCTTTATGCCTAACCTTTTAATATATTAATGATGATTGAGAATCTCCAAAAGTAGAGTGGCATGAACTGGGTTTCACAAATTTATTTGGGCCTGAACTTTTTTTTTTAGGTCACACTGTTAGCAGCTCCTTTAAGTGTACTAAGGAGTACATATTAAGAAATCTCTGCCCATTAACCTTAAACTGAGAGATTAGAAAACTAAACATTTTCAAATTACAGTATGTAATTATTCCTTAGCGTACACAAAATTGCAGCTTTTAATAACCTAGTCTTGCCTCTGTAAAATTCAATCAATTCTTACTGGAAGTGATAGAATACAAGAAGTGGACAACTGTAATTCAGAGTCACTACAAGGATGAAATGTATATGTTCAGAGTTCAATTTAATTTGACATACATTTATTGAATATCTACTACATACAACCTATATGAGTTCATCTTTCCAACCACTTAGTCTCTTTTCTTCTCTTTCAACACTTTCAACTCTAATAAGTTAATTTACCACTGCCTCCCTTCTTGGGCACTGCTACATATAAGAGCATAAAATATTAAAGTATTTATCAGGAAGAGGAAATGAAAGCTTCTACCAGGAAAATAATATAATAGCTATTGTAAACACTAAAAAAATTAAGAGTATTATGGCTGACAGAATGAAGAAGTCTTTAAAATCCAGCAAAATGTACTTCTCATGTACATTATATATACGTCAATGTACATCACTGAGCTATTTTAGTGCCATTTGCATCGAGGAAAGATGACTCCTAAGAAAGAAAAGCACAACAGAAGACTAATAGAGGATATATTTTTTGCTTTTAAACATATAAATTTTATTTTGAGGTTCTTGCAAACATATACATTTCATATTAAGGTCACCTAAATTTGCACCTCTATACTAGTACCATGACTAATTAAAATAACAGTTGTTTTGGAGTTTGTACTCATTTGATCTGAGCTAGAAATTTTTCATTTATTAGGAAAGTAGCATTGAAATTGCAATGCTTTCTTTGCAACCAAATAGATTAAAGATGGAAAAGCTCCTCTCCTTCCTTACATATAAATTCTCAGTACCTCCTGAAAGTCATCCGATACTGAAAAAACATTAGGCCCCTTGTTGGCTCTTCCCCCACGATCTTTTCGTTTGATTTTCTTCGGCAAACCACGTCCACGACCAACATTAAAACTTTTAACCCTCTGTTCAATACCTAAAAAAGTTAAAATGTACTTCAAATATTGTCAAAAAGAAAAGCATACCTGTCAATCTCTTAGTTTATAAGAAACAGCATATTTTTAATAGTCTATAAGGTACAGTGCATTTTTTCACTCTAGATTAAATGAAAAAAATTAATTAAATCATTACATCATACCTCCTGGGTACTTCTTGTCTATTCCCCCCCTTTTTTTAGAGATGGAGTTCTCTCATTGTTGCTCAGGCTGGTCTAGAACTCCTGACTTCAAAGGATACTTCTGCCTCAGTCCCCCAAAGTACTGTGATTACAGACGTGAGCTACTATGCCCAGTCCCTCTGTTTCTTAAGAGATGTTAACAACACAAGAAGGCAAAGAACAAGGATACACAATGGCTAGCGAAGCCAAATCAAGTTTTATTCTTTTTCTTAGAATAATATAATTAACAAGCTTTTCTGTTTTTAAGAAAATTAATTATTATATTCCTACTTAAGGAAGACATTATAGGTATCAGTGGTTAATCTGTAGCAAATTGAATTTCTACTGATAATTTTGAGTAGAGATATTATATCCAAGCAAAAAATTAAACTTGTTTTTTGCTCTTGGAAAACTTGGTTTTTAAAAGTATCTAAAAAGATACTCATATTACAAAACTTATATGTTAGAGCAGTAAGTTACAATACAAAGTAATTTCTCATTTTACTAAAGTCATACTAAACTACTAAGTTTTCTAATAACCTTAAAACCTACAAAATGTCCAATATATGAAAAAATATTTTACCTAATTAAAAGCAAATAAATTAAAATTTTAAAAATAACATATCAATTTTCATCTCAAAGAATAAAGCTCATTGCTGATAGAGACAGTATTTTCACACACTGGCAGGGAAATTATAAATCTTTTTTTTTTTCTGAGTCGGAGTCTCACTCTGTTGCCCAGGCTGATAGTGGCCCGCGCAAGGCTACCACAGCCTTGACCTGCTGAGCTCAGGAGATCCTTCCGCCTCAGTCTTCCAAGTAGCTGGAACTACAGGCACCCCACCAAGTCCAGCTGATTTTTTAATTTACTGTAGAGATGAGGTCTTGCCAAGTTGTCCAGGCTGGTCTTGAATCCTTGGGCTTAAGCAATCCTCTCGCCTCCACAAAGTGCTGGGAAACAGGCATAAGCCACCGTGCCTGGCCTGGTGTATCATCTTTTTAAATATCAACTTGGTATATGTATCAAAAACCTTCAAATGTGTGCCTAATGACTTTCAACTTGGCAATTCTACTTTTCAGAATTTATTCTTTAGGAAAAACGTTTGCCAAGACATTTTCTGAGATATGTACAGATATGTTTATTGCAGAGCTAATCACAAAATTAGGGGAAAAAATGGGTGCAACTTAAATCTCAAATCATTATCAACAAATAAACCTAATAATTTGTTAGGGCAAATTATAGTATATTTATTTAATTGAACAGAATGTAGTTATTAGAAGTTATTCATTAATATAAGAGTGACTGAAATACAATTCATAGTTAAGGGAGGGGAAAAAAACAAGTTACAACAGTACATATAGTTTTTGGTTTAAAATAATGGTCAGAAAAATTTTAGAATACACACCAGAAAAATTAATGATTAACTCTGGGTGGTAGGGATTAACATTATCTTTGTTTTGTCTTTGGTCATTGCTGAATTACCTTTTCTATACACAGGAAAAGTTTTCTGCATTTGACCAAATATTGCTTTCATAACTCAGGAGAAAATGAATGTCAAAAATAAAATGCAATACACAGCTCTTTAAAAAACAAACAAGGAAGAGCTTGAAAAGAAAAACCCTAGATACTACTACATTTAGACCCCAGGAACAAATTTGTTCAGTACAATAGCATAGGTGTAGAAAAATTATTTTTCCTTTATTTCAGCTAAGCTTATGTGCATATTTTTCCTTTTTATGAAATAAAAAAAGATAAAGCTATAGAAATAACCAAGTTTACTCATAACTGACTTCTGTATGCAAAGATAATGAAAGGGCAGTTATACAGAATGTGGCTGTTCACTGTTTCACCTCAGCCTCATCTTGCTCAATTTTTCTTAAAGAAGACACATACACTTGCCAATAGTTAAGGTGATTTGAGCCCTCTGTGACCCATAGTTTCTTCACTTATTGTCAACAGCCAGCAATTTGCCCTGGTCTCTCTAGGGACCATGTACTTCAAAATAGCAGATAGGTAGGTGATGATCACTCCAGAAATTTCTTTAGATTATATTCTTATTTCCAATCTTAAAGGATGCTCATAGTACTAAATACATTTGGTTAGCAAAAATATTTGTCATGTTTTAATAACAAAAGAAAAGCTTCCTAGACTGCTGTTCTTATTGATCTAAAATATAAAGCAATAACAGTAACACAGATAGCTGTATAACTGGCATCATATAGGAGGAAGGGGAAAAACATTAAAAAGTTGTATTACATTTTCATATACTTTTGAGATTTAGCATATCTTTCTAACTGAAATATTAAGATATATAGAGTGAAATATTTATAGATTTTTGTTCTCAAGGTCTACAAAATTTCTAAAGGAAAATTAATTTAAGTACCATAAGAATAAGCAGATCTTAAGAAGGGGACAGAAAATTTCTAAGTTTTTACTCCACTGCTACCAATTTTAACAAAGTTCTCATATTCTAAAACAGACTGTAATTTCAGACTTACCTTGCTGAACTCCTTTTATTCTCTGTTTTTTCCCTGGTTCTTTAGAAAATGATGACCCTAAAGCAGTATTTGAAGTTTCTTTAGCTTGTCTGTATTGTTTCAGTTGATTGGCAAAATCTTCCTCTGTCTCCTGACTGTAGTTACCAAAGTTGTCATCACTGTAGTTAGCGAAGTTGTCATCACTATAGGTACTGTACTCATCATATTCTTTACTTTTAAACTTTTTGTTATGGTGACCCTTCTTTGATGTCATGTAGCTTCCTGATATATGACCATGCTAAGTGAAAATGGACAATCATTATTAGGATTTTTCAATTACATATGGCAAATGATAGTAACACAGGACATCTTTTATTTTCCTCCCAGAAAGTTGGGAGAAAGAAGAATAGATTGTTATTAATTGAACTCTTGATTAGTACTTATTTATGACACTATTTAACACTAAGTTCAAAAGCCTAAATGCTACTCTGATATTATTAAACATTATAATCTTTATGCTTTAGCTTTTGTTTTACATGCTCTATGTCTCAATATCTATACATATAGGAATACATAAATACATTAAAATCCATATCATCATATATACATTCCTTCTCCAAAAAAATGAAAAGACCTTTTGAAATAAGGAAAAGGCCCGAGTTCGGTGGCTCAACCTGTAATCCCAGCACTTTGGGAGGCCAAAGCAAATGAACTGTCTGAGCCTGCAGGTTCAAGACCAGCCCAGGCAACCTGGCAAGACCTTGTCTCTACAGTAAATCAAAAATTAGTCGGGCATGGTAGTATGCGCTATAGTTCCGGCTACTTGGAAGGCTGAGGTGGAAGGATTGCCAGAGCCCAGCAGGTTGATGCTGGGGTGGCTGTGAGCAGGCCACTGCACTCTAGCCTGGGCAACAGAGTGAGACTCCAACTCAAAAAAAAAAAAGAAAGAAAGAAAAGGAAAAGATAGTAAAATAGATTGGGGAGGGAGAATGTGAAAACACTCCATCCCAGGGCTCCTTCTGTGCTGAAAGACTTCTAATGAGGACTGCTGAAAATTCCAATTTCAACATTTGGATCAGAGTACCACCCATGTGGTGTAAGCTTTCCAGGAAGCATTAAATGGATAAAAGAGTTACAGAGCAGCTCCACTTTTCTAGAAGAATACCTCCTTATGTTTCACATGTTCATCACTGGAGTGAACAAAATACTCTTACCAACAAAAGTCTAGCAAGCATTTTTTCAAGCCCTCCTGAGACAAGATAAATGAAGAAGACCATAAATTCTACCAAAAGATATAGCTTTTCTGATAACTTTGCTGACTGATTATTAGAATATACAAACTGCTAGAAAGTCTACAGGAACAGATTTAGTTTCTGTAAAACCAAAACAGATCCCACGGCAATCACTGGAAACATGAAATAAGGGAATAGGAGGCCCTAAATAAAGGATGAGGAAAAGAGAAGCTATACTAAGCCCTCTAATTTAACTGCTAGATGTTGATAGTATATTTTATTTTTGTCCCATAAGTGTAGAAGCAAGAACCAGCTTAAGGCTCAACAACACTTTGGGCTATTCCTTTAGTCTATGGGAACAAAAGGTAGAGTTGAGAGTCTGGAAAAGGTGGAAGCTTAGTAATGTCCACCTCCCATTTATGAGAGGGAATCTCAAAATGTAAATCACAGGCTGCAGCCCAGTCTTCAGTTATCTGTGTGGTCCAAAAGTCTCAAATTCTGAAACTGGAATAAGGTTTGTAAGAGTCACCAAAAATCTGGCAGAAGCAAGTGCAAATCTTCTTGATAAAAAGAGAATCCTAGGCCCAAAAGTATTTCTAAAAAATGCATTGTATTTTGAAAATACAATGCTCAGCATATCATAGAAAAAAACAAAACAAAACAAAAACAGGCGTATGAGGAAACAAGACGACATGAAAAAAAACGAGCAAAAAAACAGGCAATAGAAATAAAGACTCCAGATATTCCAATTTATCAATTTAAAAAAACCCGTGTTTGCTATTTTCAAGTAAAAGACAATATGAGAATTTCAGCACGTAACTGAAAATTATAAAAATGACTTAGAAGATTTGAAAATAATCTGGCCAGGTTCAGCCTGTAATCCCAGAAATTTGGGAGGCTAAGGCTAGTGGATTGCCTGAGTCCACCGTTCAAGACCAGTCCCAGCAACTTGGCGAGACCTCATCTCTACAATAAATCAAAAATTAGCTGAGTGCAGTAAAGCACGCCTGCAGTTCCAGCTTCTTGGAAGGCTGAGGCAGAAGGATCGCCAGAGCCCAGCAGGTTGACGCTGAGGTGACCATGAGCATGCCGCTACACTCCAACCTGGGCAAGCCACTGCACTCCAGCCTAGGCGATGGAGTGAGACTCCAACTCAAAAAAAAAAAAAAAGATTTGAAAAGAATCAAGTAACTTTCTAGATATGAAAAATACTAATTCTGAAATTAAGAAATTAATAGATTTAAAGGCAAATTAGGATTAAGCATATGTGGTAAATATTAACAATTGGGAAATCTAGGTGAAAGAGATACAGGAGTTCTTTGTACATTCTTGCAACCTTTCTATAAGTTCGAAATCATGACAGAATAATTAGTTATAAAAAATTATGGTAAAAAAACACATTGTCCAATAAATAAAAACAGAGAATTTATTGATAGCAAACCTGCACTAAAAGAAATGCTAACAAAAGCTAAATGACGAAGTACATCAGACTGAAAAAAAAGGTATCACATTGCAACTCAGATCTACACAAAGAAATGAAAGGCACTGGGAATGAAATGTGTATAAATACAAAAGACAATAAATTTTCTTAATTTCTTTAACAGATTTTTTGAAGCAATAATAATAAATCTACAGAGATATATAATAGTCAACATAATAATACATATTTATTAACAACAAATAACTGCATAATGTTTAAAAATATAAGACACTTAAAACAAATGTACTATTTTTGATACATACAAACTGTCCCTCGCACTGGCCTCATAGAAGGCTATGTATCCCATTACAATAATGCTGCCACTATTTTAAATATTTTGAATCTCCTCTTTTGGAGTTACTTTCAGTGACAACTTATGAATCCAGAATTTATAAATCTCACTACTTAATATTTTCAAATCCCTTGTTATATGAAATAGTAATGCCCATTCTGAGCATCTTTCCATTCATTTTAGGAGTCTCCAAATGACTTTTGACTATTTCTAAAGAATAAATCCAACCACAAGTGATGAAATACAGGTACCACATCAGTATTGCTGAATTAAAAACTTAGTCATTAGAGGTAAAAGCAATTCTAATTAATAGCATAAAAATGTTCTGAGAAATGGCAACACCACTGACACTAAAACCACTAGATACACTGAATATATATACATTCCAACAATTACCTAACTAAATAAACTTAACATACATACATTTTAATATTTACCTAACTACATAAAATTTTTAACTAGAGTACAATTCTTTTTAAATTTTAAAAGAAGATATTGTAATAAACTACATTTATTTAATGGTCACTTAGCAACCTCAACTATATAGGTGTCAACAGAGAGTCAGACTATAGAATTAACTAACAACAACTGTAATTTGGTTTCTAAACTCACAAAAATTTAGGAAAACCAAATTGGGAGAAAGAATAGCACTCTTGTAGATAAGAACAGTGACAGACTGGCAAAAAACAGAACTCAGAAACTCTGGGACCTTGCAGATAGGTACATACTGACCTAAATACTCCCCAGTACTTCTGAGAGCATCATTACCTTCCTGGCACAAAATACTGTATATTTGGAGATAGGACCTTTAAAGAGGGGATTAACTTGAAATTAGGGGGGGCTCTAATCCAATTTGACTGGTATCCTTATAATAAGAGGAAATTTGGACACACAGCGAGATACCAGGGGTTCATGTCCACCAAGGGATGACCATGTAAGGACAAAGCAGTGAGAAGGAGGCTATCTACAAACTAAGGAGAGAGACCTAGTGCAGATCCTTTCCGTACAGCCCTCATAGGAAACCAACCCTGCTGGAACCCTGGTCTTTGAATTCTAGCCTCCAGACTGTGAGAAAGTGAATTTCTATTGTTTACGCCACCTAGTCTTGGAATTTTGTTATGTTAGCACTAGCAAACAAATACAACATGTATTCTTTATTTTTGAAGATTTGAAATTTGTAGCATAAGTATGGTGAAACATTTTTTCAAAATACCAGAGTAAAGAATAAAATAGAAAGTTTCATTTTTCTCTTTAAAAGGCACTACAAGGGGAGGCTCAAACTTTACCTGTACGATATCCACTTGTATATCGAATCCTAAATTGTACCCCTAATCTTTAAAATAAAATAAATATTAAATAAAAGGCATTACTCAAAACCACACTGAGATGCCACTTCTCACCTATTTTCCATTTCCAAGAATAAAACAAACAAACAAAACAGAAAATGAGCGTTGGCAAGGATGTGGAGAAATTGGAAGGATGTAGAGAAATTGGAACCCTCATACATTACTAGTGTGTGAATGTGAATACAGCCACCATGGAAAACAGTTTGGTGGTTCCTCAGAAAGTTGAACAATGAATCACTATATAATCTAGCAATTCCACCCCAACAAATGGAAAGAAGAGTTTCAAATAGATTATTGTACACTCATGTTCATAAGCAGCATAATTTACAACAGCCAAAAGGTAGAAGCTTCCCAGGTGTCATCAATAGATTAAGGGATAAACAAAATGTGATACATACATACAATGAAATATTAATCAGCCTTATAAAGAAATGAAACTGACTCATGCTACAACTTGGAAGAACTTTGAAAATATCATGCAAAATGAAATAAGCCAGATACAAAAAGATAAATATTGCATGATTCCATGTATATGAGTTACCAGAATAGGCAAATTCATAGAGACAGAAAGCAGAATACTGGTTACCAGGGGCTGGAGTCAGGGGAAAAAAGAGGTGTTATTGCATAATGGGTACAAAGTATCTGTTTGGTATGATAAAAAATTTCTGGAAATGGATATGTGGTGATGTTTGCACAACACTGTGAATATACTTATTACCAGTGAATTGTACACCTAAAAGGGGTTAAAATGATACATTTTATGCTATATGTGTTATCACAATAAAAAAAGCAATACCTGAGGAAATGGAATGTCATAATCCCTGTAGAAACCAGTTCTTTTTTTATGGGAACTTTCTGTATGTTCAACATCTGAATCAAGACTGTAGTCTGAGCTATCATCGCTAGATGGAGAATTATGCTGAAGGGAGGGAAAAGACAAATACGTTACATTTGTAAAAGGAAGAAAATGTAACTAGTAACTAGATAAGCTTATTTCAGCCAGAGGTGCCAGTCAGTAGATTATATTATTCCAGTAGACTATGAATGAAGTATTACTGAAAAAATCTTTTTTTTTAAATAATTAATCAGTATTTTTTATTATGGTTTTGTGGGGTACAGTTAAGGGTTAGGTGTACAATTACGTTTCATACAGGCACCCTGTTGATAAGAGGTGTTTTCCCAGCCCCAGACAGATATTTGCTACTGTTAATCCCATCCCCCTCCCCCCCATAGTTTCCCAGTACCGTCAATCATTTTCTTATAGTATTACATTGGATGTTCAAGGTCCATTATATGAGTGAGAACATGTGATATTCTGATCTTTGTTTCTGTGAGAGGTCACTCAGTATTATAGACTCGAGTTCCATCCAGGTTGCTGCGAAATTCATGATTTTGTTCTTTTTTATGGCTGCGTAGTATTCCATCGTATATATGTACCACATTTTTTTAATCCAGTCCTCTTTTGATGGGCAGCACGGTTGTTTCCAGGTTCTTGCTATTGTGAGCAATGCTGCGATAAACATACATGTGCAGGTATCTTTTTTATAGAGTGATTTGTGTTCTTCAGGGTATATTCCCAGTAGGGGGATTGCAGGTTCATATGGAAGGTCAATTTTTAGAGCTTTTAGGAATCGCCACACTGCTTTCCACAGAGGTTGCACTAGTTTACACTCCCACCAACAGTGTAGAAGTGTTCCCTTTTCACCACACCCTCTCCAGCAGCTGTTATTTTTTGAGTTGTTGATAATTGCCATTCTGACTGGAGTTAGGTGGTATCTCAGTGTGGTTTTGATTTGCATCTCCCTGATGATTAGTGAGGTTGAGCATTTCTTCATGAGTTTGTTGGCTTCTCGAATGTCTTCTTTTGTGAAGTGTCTGTTCATATCTTTTGCCCATTTTATAATGGGGTTGTTTGTTTTCTTCTTTTCAGTACTTCCCTAGAAACCTTCAGGGAAGTTGTAGTGATAGCTGTTCAAATAAGAATTTTTCACCACATGATCATATCATTAGATGAAAAATTCTTATTTGAACAGCTATCACTACAACTTCCCTGAAGGTTTCTAGGGAAGTATAGCTTACCCTGCTCAGGGACTATACGACAACATTTTCCTTATCATCCTTTGACCCAAACAGAAATACTGCACACCTGTGTTCTAAAATGATCATATGGACTTACAGTCTATAATACTGAGTGATGTATTACAGAACCAAAGAACTGAGTCCCACATATTCTCACTCATAAATGGAACATGAACAATTATTGTAATACTATAAGAAAGATTGGCAGTAGTGGGAAACTGCAGGGGTGGGGGGAGGGATGCGGGATTGGCAGTAGTGGGAATCTGCCAGGGGAGAGGGGGCACACCTCATCAGCAAGGGTACCTGTATAATGAACATTTGTATATCTAACCCTGAATTGTACCCCACATATTTAAAATAAAAAAATTAAAAGTAAAAAAAAAAATCCACCTGTTTGACTCTCCCAAAACTTAGCTATTAATAGCCTCCTGTTGACTGGAAGCCTTACTATAATGCATATTTTGTGTGTTATATGTATTGTACACTATATTATTTTAATAAAGCTAGAAAAAATAAAATGATCATATGTTTAAGGTAATCCTAAAAAGGTAAAATTGGCTACTCATCATCAAAAATGGTCATAGAACATAAGTAGAGCATGTAGTGATTTATTTTTACCTACAATGGCTTTGGGATCCTTATTCTATTACACGAGTATCCTGAAACTAAAAGATACCAAACATTCTAAATTTCAAATGCAAAATAAATCCAGCACACAAAACTGAACAAAAGTAAAATGAAAACCACAAAGTAATAATAATGCCAAATATCAAGATTATGCTTTTTCAAGTATGAGCACAACTTCAAAAAAACCCAAATGTGACCAAATCTCCTCCATCTGGTCAACATCATTACCTTCCCAGAATGAGCACTCTCTTTAAAGAATTCTGAAATTTCTTAGCAATGAAGATACTGGCTCATTATTTTATCATTCCTGCATTCCCAGTATCTAGGTCTAGAACAAACTCAGTAAAAATTTGCTAATCTAATTGAACTCTGGTACTCTTAAAAGCATCTACTCCACTCTTAAATCTTCTTTTATGGAACTTTTGTCTCTAAATGCTCTGGAATTTGGTTTTATGGTGTTATTGGTTTCTGTTGATTTGATAGGTGATATGAAGAAAATTTTTTATAATTATGCTGCCAAATGCTTTAACATTATGTACTAAATCATTGTTGATTAGGGTTTAAAATAAATACTGTACATTACAGAAACCCAAACTTCACCATCGTACAATATACTTGTGTAACAAACCTGCATATGCACCCCTTGAACCTAAACAAAATATTTTTTTAAAGTCAAGTTTGCTCAGTCATTAAGCTGACTGAGCTAAAGTCACTCCAGATCTAAGAAAAACTTTTCACTTGAAAAACACTAGAGGGATAGGATTTGCTTTAAGGAAGACACTGCTTCAGGAAGAACAATTTGCAGAGAAAGTTCTGCTTTATGGGAAGGGTCTTCAGGCTATTCCAAAAAAATGAGGCTAGAACATATAGACTGTGGCTCATATACAGTAATAAGAAGTCGAGAATTTTTTACCTGAAATTAGCTACTGAACTATATTTAAAATAGTCAGAAACAGGATGGGGGTGGTAGCTTATGCTTGTAATCCCAGCACTTTGGGAGGCTGAGGTGGGAGGACTGCTTGAGCCCAGGAGTTAAAGATTAGCCTAGGCAACACAGTGAGACTTCACCTCTACAAAAATCCAAAACATTAGCTAGTCATGGTGGCACATGCCTGCAGTCCCAGCTACTCAGGTGGCTGAGACAGAATGATCACCTGAGCCAGAAGTTGAGGCTGCAGTGAGCCGTGATGGTGCCAGCGCACTCCAACCTGGGCGATAGAGTGAGACCCTGACTCAAAAAAATTAAAATAAAATAATAAAACGGGCAGAAATAGTAAGGAGTAAGTAAAAGTTATCATAACATTGGCCAGGCACAGTGGTTCACACCTATAACCTTAATACTTTAGGAGGCCAAGGTTAGAGGATTGCTTGGGCAATATATGCCAAAGTGGAAGGACCAGCTTGGGCAACAAAGTGAGACTCCACCTCCAAAAAAAATGTAGACTCGTGTGATGGTGTGCTCCTATAGTCCTAGCTACTTGAGAGGCTGAGGCAAAAAGATCGCTTGAGCTCAAAGGTCAAGCTTACAGTAATCTATGGTCATGCCACCGTACTCCAGTCCATGTGACACAGTGATACTCCTGTCTCTAAAAACAATAAATAATTAAAAAATAAAACGTGGTCAAAAATTAAGTGAAATTTAAATGAGCAGAGACAAGGTCTCACTATGTTGCCCATGCTGGTGTCGAGCTCCTGGGGTCAAGCAATCCTCTCAACTTAGCCTCCCAAAGTGCTAGGATTACAGGCCACAGTTCCCAGCCGAGATGGTTTTTTACTATTAATATTTTCACTCTGCTGAATTAACTGCAGTTTTCTTTGTGGCCTATAAACGGTCAGTTTTTATAAATACTCCAAGTGTACTAAACAGGAAGATGTATTCTCATGAATCTGAACTTAGTATGTATTTATAGAATCTCTGCAATATCCTTACCACCTCTTCATCTACTTTATGATCTCTTTGCATAAGAGAGTATATTAGTTTATCTCTTATTATTAGTATGTTCTATTTCTTCTTGCAATTCCTAGAGTTCCTGCATTATAAAAGTTGCTGTTTTAGGGGGATGCAAAATACTTAATACTTATATCTTCATAGTGAATTATAATCCTTAGTGTTAGAAAATACCTTCTTTCTGTCTTTCAGAACCTTTTTGAGTTAAAATTGACTTTTACAGATATGAACACTGTGACTTCTGCCTTCCCTTTTTTTGTATTTTTCTGGTATAGCTTGACCATTTTTAAAATGTATTTCTCTTATACACAGACAAATCCAACTTAGAGCTGGATTTTGCATTGAGGGGCAGTGTATCTTTTGGTCCTTAGAAAGGCTTATATTTTTGTTTCAATGATTGCTGTCATACTGCCTTTATCCAAAAACTTTAGTCCCTATTTTTGCATGCTATTTATTTACTTACAAGAACAGTACTGAAATTAGGCAGTAACCTCTTCTTCCTTCTCTTTTTAATACTCAGGATAACAATCTGAAGTAATATCCTTTTACACTCAGTTAATAACAATAAGGCAAGCCAGGCTCGGTGGCTCAGCCTGTAATCCTGTGCTTTGGGAGGCTGAGGTGAGTGGATTGCCTGAGCCTGCGGGTTCGAGACCCGTCCGGGCAACTTGGTGAGATCTCATCTCTACAATAAATCAAAAATGAGCCGGGTGTGGTAACTCGCGCCTGTAGTTCCAGCTACTTGGAGGGCTGAGGTGGAAGAATCGCAGGAGCCCAGCGGGGCAAGGCTGCAGTGGCCGGGAGCGGCCACTGCACGCCAGTCTGGGCTACAGAGTGAGACTCCAACTCAAAAAAAAAAAAAAAAAAATTAGGTGGGTGTGGTAGCCTGCAGTTCCAGTTACTTAGAAGGTGGAGGCGGAAGGATTGCCGGAGCCCAGCAGGTCGAGGCTGCATTGGCCGAGAGCAGCCACTGCACTCCAGTCTGGGCAACAAAGTGAGACTCCAACTCAAAAAAACAAACAAACAAAAAAAAACCAATAAGGCAAATCAGCAAGTTTATTCTGCTTACCAGTTATACTCTCCTGCTTTTCCTGACACTTTTTACAGTTGCAATCTTCCAATACATAATATAGTGCCCCTCTTATGTCCATCGTTTACTCTTAGTTTTATAAGTAAATATGTTTGTACATGTGGATGGATATCTCTCTCTCTCTCTCTCTCTTTCCCCGCTCCCCAACCCCCAATAATTTTGGCTATTTATTATTATTTATTTATTTATTATTGGTAGATTCCACAGAAAGACTCATGGTCACAATATTTCTTGAGTTCTTGCATATTTAGTTTGTCTAAAGAGTTTATGTTTGAAGGTTAGTATTTAACTGGATATAAAATCCTTGGCTCACATTTTATTTCCCTGAGTATCTTATTTAAATTTGTCACTCCATTA
The DNA here is from genome assembly GCA_027257055.1 of Cephalopachus bancanus. Classification (NCBI taxonomy): domain Eukaryota; kingdom Metazoa; phylum Chordata; class Mammalia; order Primates; family Tarsiidae; genus Cephalopachus; species Cephalopachus bancanus. Next base: position 447,879 of record JAPVLO010000380.1, on the reverse strand, counting down.
TCTTTGGGCATAAAATTGTTGATGCCAAAAATTTTTATATAAATCTGATTTTTTCTTAGTAAGGTATGAGGTCTTTTTGCCTGGATGGCCAAAAATTTTTGATTCCAAAGTCTAGTTATGCTGTTTTATTACAGCTTGCATTGTTTTCTTGATTTTTAAATCAATTAAAAATGTTAGGATAAAATTTTCATATGCTTTATGGGCAGTCTTTCCCTTCTAGTAGATTATTATTTTCTCCATTATTCTCTTTTTTCTTATTAATAACATCTATGGAATGAGATCATAGTCCCATCTTGCTGTTCATGTGAAAAAATGGATGGAACGGCCAAGAAAGTTTTCCTAGTTTCACAGTTCTAGGATCAGCTCTTCTGTAGTTAGTATGAATTATTCAAAAATATGCCTATTTTCTGAAACATGCCTCTTCTTCCTCTTTCCCCCATTTATTTTTTTATTTTTATTTTTTTTTGAGTTGAGTCTCACTCGGTCACCCAGACTGGAGTGCAGTCACCCAGACTGGCCGCTCCCGGCCACCGCAGCCTCGCTTGCTGGGCTCCAGCGATCCTTCCGCCTCAGCCTTCCGAGTAACCGTAATTACAGGCATGCGCTACCACGCCCAGCTGATTTTTTTAATTTTTATTGTAGAGATGAGGTCTCACTGTCCAGGCGGGTCTCGAACCCGCGGGCCCAGGCAATCCACTCACCTCAGCCTCCCAAAGGCGCGGGATTACAGGCTGAGCCACCGAGCCCGGCTTCCCCCATTTGTTATTTGACCACTTCTTTCCTTGGCCCTAGAGTACCTGTCTCTCAATTTAGATTCTATTCCCAACAGTTACCGTCTCAGTGTGGGACTCGTGTCATACAAAAAGGATTTGGTTGATTAGCTTTAGGAATTCATCAGGCCCAGACCTTTCCAGTACCATCCAATTTGCTATGGTCATCTTCCACTCATGTGTGAACTGGAGCTAGTAAAGTCTGTTTTTGTTGCTGTTCTCAGGCCCATGAGGTTTCTATGTTGACTCTAGATTCCTCCATTTGAGATAAATACTTGTTAGCAATTGGTTTTCTGGAAGTCTCTTTACTTTCCCTCTGCTTCATTTGCACAGCAGCTGATACTACACAGGTCCTGTTGCAATGATTTGACCCCAACCATTTGTATTTTTAAGATTTATTAGGGATAACTTGTTTCTTTATTTTTTTTTAATAGATGTATCAATGAGTTTTTGGTTTTTTTGTCCTAATTACTCTGTTTTTATGGAGAAAATTCAAGGAGTTTAAAAAGCTACTCATCCACTGTTGTCAACTTTTCCCTGATTTCTCTGAGCATAGGTTCCCCCTTTTCCCCCACCGTAAATCCATTTCATTCTCCATCCAGCACCCTGTTATTTTCTTGATAGCACTTTTTTTTCATTTGTTTGTTGCCTCTCTCCTTCCCATTTCAGTGTAATCTCTATAAGAACCAACTCACTACTATAATCCCCAGCATTCAGAAGTGTCCAAGGTAAGCACCTGATAATACACATGAAAGAATAAACAAATGAATGATATATTGGACAATGCTAACATTGCTAATCTATATCTGTAGAGAAAGAAATTTTCTTTCCTTACCTTTCCAATATTCTTAACACAATCCTCCATCAATTAAAAGATTGTTTTAATCTGTATTAAGATTTAACTTGATTACATTTTAAATCTTTAAGATAATTCATATGATCTTTGTTTAGAAAATTCATTAATCACATAAATGAAAATATCTACTTCTAATCCATACATTTTAGAAGAAAACAGTTACTCTCCAATTTTCAGTATTTTATATTTCATAAAAATTTGCCAGAAGTATAAAAAGCAGATTCTAACTAACCTTATGTTTCTCACGTTTTCTTCTTTTGGATTTTTTTTTCTCCCTTTCTTTCTTGTGTTTTTTTCTTGATTTTCTGTAGGCTTTCTCATTTTTCTGCTTTTCATCCTCTTTTGCTTCCTGTTCTTGTGTTTCTTCAAATCCTGCATCATCTATTTCACCATCTTCTAATTCACCATCTTCTCTGTAAAAGATAATGAAAATTTTAATTTTCAGTATCAATTTGTTTTCAAAGTTTACTAGAGAAAGAAGGGAGAAAAGAAAAGACTTGCCAGAGCTAGCATAGGTGAAAGAAACTGACTCAAATATCAATTCTAAAACAAACCTTATAGAAACATTTTTCAAAAGGAAAAAGTATATGCCAAGAATTTATGTTATGTTCTTTTTTTTTTTTTTGAGCCTGAGTTTCACTCTGTCTCCCAGGTTGCAGATTGCTGCCAACTGCAACCTCGATCCCCTGAGCTCAGGATGATCTTTCTGCCTCAGCTTTCCGAGTAGCTGGGAATACAGGCATGCACCACCACATCTGGCTAATTTTTTTACTTTTTGTTGAGAAAATATCTTGCTATACCGCCCAGGCTGGTATCGGCCTCCTGGGCTCAAGCAATCCTTCTGCCTCAGCCTTTCAAAGTGCTGGAATTACAGGTGTGAGCTACTGCACCAGGCACAGTCATTTAAATAAGGGATTAAAAACTTTTTCTATAAAGGCCCACACAGTAAATATTTTTTGCAGGACATACATGGTTTCTGTTGTGAGTTCCCTTTTTTTTTTTTTAACAAGCCTTTAAAACTATAAGAATCACTGTCAGCGCCAAAGTTTGCAAACATCTGATTTAGATTAAGAGCACTGATTCTCACAAAATGAATGAATGGATGAATACAATACTATCCCAAAGTATTGTAACAGTTACCATCTACCACACTGCCTTCAAAAAAAGAAAGTTAGCCGGGCTCGGTGGCTCAGCCTGTAATCCCGCACCTTTGGGAGGCTGAGATGAGTGGATTGCCTGAGTCCGCGGGTTCGAGACCCGCCTGGGCAGGCGAGACCTCATCTCTACAATAAAATAAAAAAATCAGCCGGGCGTGGTCGCGCACGCCTGTAATTCCGGCTACTCGGAAGGCTGAGGCGGAAGGATCGCCGGAGCCCGGCAGGTCGAGGCTGCGGTGGCTGGGAGCGGCCACTGCACTCCAGTCTGGGCGACCGATAGAGATTCCAACTCAAAAAAAAAAGAAGAAAGTTAAACTAAAATGCTATAGGAAACACTCTACTTAATAGCCCATAGACAGCCATAAATAGTTTTAAAACAAAGCAATCTATATTAATTTTTGCAACTTCGAGACCCGCCTGGGCAACTTGGCGAGACCTCATCTCTACAATAAATCAAAACGAGCCGGGCTGTGGTAACGCGCGCCTGTAGTTCCAGCTACTTGGAAGGCTGAGGCGGAAAGCTCGCCGGAGCCCAGCAGGCCGAGGCTGCAGTGGCCAGAAGCGGCCACTGCACTCCAGTCTGGGCGACAGAGTGAAACTCCAACTCAAAAAAAAAAAAAAAAAAAAATTTTTGCAACAAAGTAAACTTCAATAAGTAAACAAATTTCAAAACGTAGATAAATAACAAAAACTGAACCACAAAAGAACTGTATATTTCTCAACTTGAATCTATAAAAGATTTTCATAGTAAAACTATGAATTGAATTCCACTAGCAATTCCAATACTAGTATATTTGCTATTACGGAGGCTAAATTCTAGAAATAAACTTATATTCTGATTATGATATCTTATAGTTAAAGAAGCCAAAGTATTCATTACTAGTATTTTTAATGCAAAAAACAAATATATATAGGAATATGAATACATAAAATAATTTATTTTAAAGGCATTTAGAATTACCAGGAATATGTAATTTCTAAAACGCAAAACAGATCATGTTAGTCTCCTACTATAAATCTTCAATGACATGACATGATACCTGAACTTTGTTTCAAAATAATCCACTAGAGATAAAGGAAGTGGTCTCAACAAAATTGGCCTTGAGTTGGTAACCATTGCCACTGTGGGTTGGGTATACAAGTATTCATTCTGCTACACATTCTTTATATGTTTAAAATTTTCTATAATAAAAAGATAATCTTCAATGATTCCTTCTGCTTACCCTGCTACTTTAAATTTCTCAAGTCTCCAAGTCTTAAACATTGCCTAAAAACTCCATTGCCTTGTTCACTTCACAAACCCCTCTTCACTTGGCTAATTCCAATTCAATACTTAGGACCCAGTTTAGATGTCATTTCCTCTGCGATGACTCTAAGGTTACCACTAAGGTTTAGGTGAGATACTCCATCCTAAGAACTCCCCTAATAACTCTAATTTCTTTCATTACTGCACTCTGCATATTATATTCAAATGACTCATTTACTGGTTGCTGAAAGCAGGATATATGACTGTCTTTCAGAGATGTACATCTAGCACCTAAATGGTACCCTGCTGTTTACTGAATAATTGCATATATGATACCCATAACTCTTGCACTATAGAACAGACATATGATACCACCCAATATTGGCTATAAAGTCACTGGTATTTTTCCCCAGCTTGTATTATAAAATCAGATATATACAGAAATATTCTGTATATATATGTGGTGTTTACTACTATACATTATACGTATTTGTAAAACTTATCAAGTTAAAAGTATTGTACACATTACTGTCTATATTTACACAACAATAAAATTCAAAATACACATGACCAAAAAAAGATGAGTGTTTATCCTTTCTTTTACCATCTCTCTCTCTCAACTTTTGCTCCTTAAAGCATAACACATTTTATATTTAGAAACCACTAATTCATATTTAGTATTTTGATGAGAGCTGTTTAACAACTAAGTACACCTGCTAAAAATGCCTACACATTTACATCCTACTTTATACAAATTCTTAAAGTGTGAATATGGGCCATTTATATTTGTTATGTGACACAAAACACTGCAAGCTTTTTTAAGAAGTTGTCTTTCTCCTCTCTTAGCCTATTTATCATTTCAACATTCAAATAATAGCAGATTTAAACTTGCAAATTTCTGCATGGTTACAAAAAATGGAAGAGAGAGGAAATAAAGAAAATGATTCAGACTTCTATGAACTGTTTCCAAATGCATTAAATAGCTTTGGGGACATATTAAAAGCATGTGCTGCATAATAGAAAGAGAAGATGTCATGGGAGGAAAGCTGGAGTTTAATTCCAGCTTTGTCACCAAAATAAAGTAACAGCACAGTAATGGTTATGGATAACACCACCTAGTAATGTATCAGATACTGATCTAGTGGTCTTGAGAAAAAACCAGCAACAGAAAATACAATTAATTAAAAGTGCTTAACATTTTCTAGATTTTGAACTAGCACAACACTATTCTAAGAGCTGTTTTGTTTACTATACTCAAGTTGTTTTTAAAAAATAAAAAAGTTCCCAAGTCAATTAAATATAGGTGACATTTTATTGACATAAAGTTAATACAGTAATTATGTCCTTTTCAAGCAAGCAGCATGTTCATGTTTTTACCAAAGACTTGTAAATAGCTGTCCAGTTAATAAATAAAATTATTTTTTAAAGATTTTTATCTCTATGGCAGATTCATTTCTTTTCATTTTTCAGAGAGTAGCTTATGAATTACTAGGTAAATTAGAGGGGAAAAAACTGGGAGTGATTGACAGTGGATATGGAGTTTCTTTCTGGAGTGATGAAATATTCTAAAACTAGATAGCAGTAATGATTGTCCTATGCTGAATATACTAAAAAACAGTGAAATGAGCACTTTAGAAGTGTGGAATGTATCTCAATAAAGCTGTTCTTAAAAAAATAAAGTTAAAAAATATTTTTTCTCTAGATTTAAATATCTTGATCAGAGGCAACTGGGGAAAATTATATTACACTATGGTATAAATTAGACCCTAAAATTAGTCAGTACTCTCATTGCCCATGATGTTCTTCTGAGGTAATTATTCATTAAATCTTTATAAATTGATAACATACCTCAACAGAAAATTCTACTTTTCTCCATTCCAATATTGTTAGCTATTAAAATAAATAAACCTGAGCTAATCAGTCTTACCTCCACAGGTAGTTTCTGCTTTTTCTTTATTTGCCTAAAGCCTCCTGTTACAAGCTACAAATTAAAAACTTCTAGAAGAAAACAAGTACTCCTGATGGATGAGCATGTGAAAAGCATGTGTTGCATAATAGAAAGAGAAGAAGATGTCATGGGAGGAAAGCTGGAGTTTAATTCCAGCTTTGTCACCAAAATAAAGTAACAGCACAGTAATGGATGATAGTACAATGACATTACTATAGAACACAAACTTCCCGGAATTAGCTAATATGATCGCCACAAAAAAGACATTTTCCAGAATGTACCAAGTAAGTGACTGCATCATGATTTCCAGGATTTTTTCACAGTCCAGAAGCAGACAATTTATTTATTTTATTTTTTTAAATTTTTTAATTTTTTTGAGTTGGAGTCTCAATCAGTCACCCAGACTGGAGTGTAGTGGCTGCTCCCGGCCACCACAGCCTCACCTGCTGGGCTCCAGTGATCCTTCCGCCTCAGCCTTCCGAGTAGCCAGAATTATAGGCATGCGCTACCATGCCCGGCTGATTTTTTGGTTTATTGTAGAGATGAGGTCTCGCTGCCCAGGCGGGTCTCGAACCCGCGGGCTCAGGCAATCCACTCACCTCAGCCTCCCAAAGGCATGGGATTACAGGCTGAGCCACCGAGCCCGGCTTGGGAGCAGACAATTTAATAGAAGTAGACTGCATATCCTAAGACCAAGAGAACACAAATTTTCTAGATGCTTGAAACTATTACTTGTAACATTTTTCTTTTCATGCTTTGGTACTAATTCACAGCCATTTCTCCCTTACCATAGATAATAAGGTAGGGGAACTGCTCTGTTCAGGTGCCCTGGAAACCTTGCATGTCTCCACATAGGCTACATGGGTACGGCTCAATATAGGCTGACCTAAGCATTTGCAGAATGCCCTGTGATCCTCTAGAATATGAGAAGACAGGTAGTATTATTAAGTGCTGCTACTTCTCCCCCACCTCCCTATTTTGTTGGAGGCTGTTATAAGGCAGTTTTTTTACCTTTCCTGGTTCCAATGAGGTCTGAGATTTACAATTTTACTCACTTCTTAGGATATAGCTGCAGGCAAAGAAAAAAATTGCTTAGCTATAGTATGAAAACTGTTCCTCAGTAACAGAGTGCCCACTACTCATGCTACCTATCATCTGGCCCCTTTGGTTTCAGTGTTTTCTTGTGGGGTAAAGGCATAAGGAGCTGACACTATGATCATGCATTTGTTGTCTATGTGCATAACAAATTGTCAGAACCCTGCTGACTTACTCTGTCAGCATGCTTGACAGATAACTTGCTTGGGTCTAGGGTTTGGGGGGTTGTCCATGCCTAATCTCTTCCCTCAATAGCATATGTATATGGTCCTTTTGATTAAGCCTTGAACTAACTCCCTACCTTACCCGCCCCCCAAACTAGGTATTTCCCCTTAAGGAAAAATACTGTCTGTAATACTAGAGTCATGGAAGAGCAACTTGACATGAGTTTTTGTGATTTTACATTTATCCCTAAACTGGACCCTGGAGATTTACATACTGGTGGCTTATCTTATTTCACTTTGTTACAGTTTCAGAAACAGTTCTGCTCTAAAATTATCAGTGATATAATCTGATGAAGACCAACAGCCTTCAAAGCACTTTTATGCTTATTCTTTATCCAATACATTTTGTTTTGTTTTTGAGTCAGTCTCACTCTGTCGCCCAGACTGGAGTGCAGTGGCACTGCAGCCTCAACGTGCTGGGCTCCGGCAGTCCTTCCACCTAAGCCTTCCAAGTAGCTGGAACTATAGGCGCACGCTACCACGCCCAGCTAATTTTTGATTTATTGTAGAGATGAGGTCTCGCCAAGTCACCCAGGCGGGTCTCGAACCCGCGGGTTCAGGCAATCCACTCACATTGGCCTCCCAAAGCGCGGGATTACAGGCAGAGCCACCAAGCCCGGCCCCAATACATTCTTAAATCTTCTGGAATATATTTAGCTTGTAGAAACTCAGATTACTCTTTTTGACTATCCACAGCCACAGAAACTTTTACTTTGTTTTACTCTTTAAGCCAATCTTAAAATTTGTCAAAGCCTCAACCCGAATACAAATTCCTACAGAAACAGGACTTAGTACAAATATATGGGCAATATTGCACATTTTAGTTAGCTTGACACTCTGAATAATCCTATGAGAACTTTTGCAAACTTTGTTTAACTCTATGTAAGGTATTTTTACCAGATAACTGAGAAATCCTTTCTTATTCATTTTTGCTATAAGTAATTCCTCTTTTTTTTTTTTTAGTTGGGGTCTCACTCTTGTCACCCAGGCTGGAGTGCAGTGGTATGCTCACGGCTTCCGCAGCCTCGACCTGCTGGGCTTAGGCGATCCTTCTGCCTCAGCCTTCCAAGTAGCTGGAACTACAGATGCATGTCACCACATCCAGCCAGTTTTTGTGATTTATTGTAGAGATGAGGTCTCACCAAGTTGTTTTTGAGTTGGAGTCTCACTCTGTCTCCCAGGCTGGCGTGCAGTGGCACTCTCACAGCCAACCCAGCGTCGACCTGCTGGGCTCCCGTGATTCTTCCGCCTCAGCCTTCCAAATAGCCGGAACTACAGGTACACCCTACCATGCCCGGCTAATTTTTGATTTATTGTAGAGACTAGGTCTCACCAAGCTGCCAGGTCTGGTCTAGAACCCACGGGCTTGGGCAATCCACTACCCTCGGCCTTCCAAAGTGCTAGTATTACAGGCTGGGCCACCGAGCCCAGACTCTTTTTTTGTTTTTAAAACTATATGTGGCCCTCCTAACTTTTATTTCCTGAATCAATAACATATTTATTCATATCTGTCTCATCAGAACCTAATTTGCATATACACATAACTCTATGTAATAATTAGACCATTTTAGATATTTCCTTCCCATGACTTTCAGAAAACCATGAATCTCTGGGAATGTCTGAAGGAATACATTTCCCAGAATGGGGGTTACTTAGCTTGAAAAGCTATCAAAACTTGTTTAGTAACATTGACTGAAAAGACAAACAGAACCATAAAGCCCTATAAGTACAACAGACTAATCTAAAATCATTGTGGTTATAGACAATAGCATAGTTCTAGATTTCTTGCTGACCAATCTATACTCAAACTGAAAGTAAAGGTAACTTGGTACTCAAAAGTGGACTCAGAAAAACAGATGTGATCTCTGGTTAAAGTGAGGTAATCTTTGGCTAGCAATCTAAAGTGATTTCCAGTCTCTCCTTATACTCTTAATGGTCGTGGGTTATTCTTGTCTCAGTCTTCCAATGCCTAGTTTCCAGAGTTGTATATGCTATGGCAGAACTGTTATTTCATTGATGGTATAAAAGTTTACTTTGCAACAGAAAAACACTAAAAGAACTCTAATATTCAGTAGGCTAAATGCCAAGGCTTCAGTCAGAACTCCTAAAAACATTATAATACATATAGTGAATATGTAACTTTCCATTCTATTTCCACAAGACTAACGGGAGTCAAAATGGTCAAGGAGGATTGTGGAAAGTTCCCAGTATGTGCATACTCAAGTGCTGACTATATAATCCTGAGTCTAATAGACACTTATATTCCAACTCAGACTTCTTTGTTAAGCAAAGAGGTTTTCTGTGCTTTTGTGACTTAAGCAGAAAAAAATGTGGAAGACAGAATATCCAGTCTCCAAGAGGAACCAATTAGAACTTAATTCCTCCCAATATGTAACCAACTTATTTTCTATAGTTCTCTCTTTCATTTTCAGTGTCGAGAGACATCCTGAACTCATTTGTTACTCAGCAAGTAGATTAATATAGTTTTATTTACTAGCTAAATCTACTTATTGGTTATGATGGTGTTTATGCTGTTGCTTGAAAGGTATTTATAAAATTTTTTTTTGAGTGAGGGTCGCATTCTGTCACCCAGACTGAAATGCAGCAGGACTATCACAGCTCACCACAGCCTGGACCTCCTAGGCTCAGGTGATCCTTCTGCCTTAGCCTCCTGAGTAGCACAGCCACTATGCCCAGTTAATTTATTTTTTGTAAAGGTGATGTCTCACTATGTGGCTTGAGCTGGTCTTGAACTCCTGGGTTCAAGCACGCCTCCCACCTTGGCCTTAGTTTCCAAAGGGCTGGAATTACAGGTGTGAGCCACTGCTCCTGGCCAACCAAACTGTAAAATGTGTAAATAAACCACAGTTAAAATTCTAGAGATTAAGATGAAGCTAAAATGAGATTGGTTTACACAGGGCTATGCCAGAAACCCCTAATTTTTAGATGTGAACGGCAAACCTGGCTTTGAGCTTCAGGAAACATAAATTAGGCATAAGGTAACAGTGCTTCCAAGACAAAACAGACCAGTTGCTCAAGAGAAACACATTTTTTTTTCTCAGTTCTCATAAAGACAATATTATCCGACACAATGGACAGTACTTGCTATGACAGATACTGTCCTCAAAAGGATTCATATAACCAGTATAAAAGTGTACTGCTTACAGCACCCTACCCAAGTTCAATTAAGGAAAAGCAATTAAATAAAGGAATAAGGTAAAACTATGCAAGTACACAATTGTCTCAAGTTTTGACTTAATCCAGGGATGAAACCCATATCTAGACTAGCAATTCTTAAAAACTATATGTATATAAGAATTTTATGTCCCTCCAGCTTAAAAAAAAGGCCATGCATTCATTTAACACATATTTATTTACCACCTCATCAGTAGAGATACAATGGTAAGCAATAATAAGAAAAGACATGGTTTCTTCTCTCATTCAGTTTTTAATCTAGTGGTAGGAGTGACAGACACCAAAGAATCACATAAATAAACATAAAATATCTGTACAAGTATATGAAGGAGGTAAATAGTGCTACGAGAGCACACAATAGGGGAAAGTTATCTGTCAGGGAAGCCTGGAAGGTCTTGCCCAAGGAAGCTGTGAATAAACTGAGATGCTAAACTGAGACAGTATACGAGGAACCTCTGCAGATAGAGGAGACAGGATGAGCAAATTTTCTGTGTAGAAGAGAGCATGACATACTATATGAACTGAGACAAAGTCAATGTCACTGGATCATAAAATAAATATGATTTACTTCAAATCCTCAGGAGTTGTTTTAATGTTTTTCAGGAAATGGTGGCCACCAGGGCAGTCCAACTGAGTTGATAATATGAGATTTGGAGTTATTAGATGCTATAGGGTTTTCTTGCTCTTAAACAGTAATTTTTTAAGTGCTTAAAGAACATTAGTCCAAACTTTTTATTGTACAGACTTAAAAAAAAAAAAGAGGTAAAAAGACTTTAACCAAATCACACAAAGCTAGAAAACGAGTCACCCTATTTCATTTCAGGGTCCAATACAAGTTGATAAAGGGTGGTTCAGTTTAGTATCAGTCCACTAGATAAAAGCCTCCATACCAAAGTCAAAAGATGGAAAGAAAAGAGAGGAATGCTAGAAGAAATGAAAACTACTATTGTCCAAGTCTGCAGTTCAAAAAAGGCCTAAACAGAAAAAAGGGCTAAACAAAAAGAGAGTGGAATACAGTGAGGTAGGTGACTGCGAGGAGGGCAATTTCCACCTAAAGTTAAAGGAGGGCCCAAACTAAAAACAAAACAAAACAAAGCAAAAAAAAAAAAAAATCCTCGTATTTATGAAGACACAGGGTTCTGGCAAGGTGAGCTCACTTGAACCTAGAAATTAAAACACGAGTGTTAAACAAGAACAAGAACCAGTAACAACAGAGTCAGAGTCTCATTCTGTCACCCACGCTGGAGGGCAGTGGCACGCTCACAGCCTCTGCAGCCTTGACCTGGGTAGTCCTTCTGCCTCAGTCTTCCAAGTAGCTGGAGCTATAGGCATGCACCACCATGCCTGGTTAATTTTTTGATTTATTGTAGAGACGAGATCTCGCCATGTTGCCCAGACTGGTCTCGAACCCATGGGCTCAGGCAATCCTCTCGCCTTCACCTTCCAAGTGCTGGGATTACAGGCGTGGACCACCGCACCTGGCTAACAGATTTCTTAAAAGGACATTTAATGCTTTAAACTTGTGATATGCTAAGACTGATTACTTATAAATATAGCATAGTAGCATAGAACAAAAAGCTCTAGAACCAGACAGATTTGTGTTCAAATTCTGCTTCCCAATTACACACTACCTGTATGAACATGAACAAATTATCCCACCCTTCCAACATTCAGTTTTCTTATCTGCCAAATGGGATGAATCAATCACCTTTGCCACCATAAACTTATGTAATTACCTAGCACTGTATCTACTAGAAAGCCCTTAAGTAAAGTTTCCTTCCCCCATGTGATTTACCTGGAATATACGTATTTAAATAGAATGAGTATGCTAGACTAAAGGTATTTCTACTTTATGCCATCATTTTTGCAAGGCTTGCAGTAGTCTGCATGAATACCTCCAATAGTCCCAAAGTCTCCCCAAAGTAACAATAAAACATAAGATGGAGAATGGTATCTAGTATCCACAGTGATCATGGTTACAACAGATGTCTACGATGATCCAAAGTAACTAAGTAAAGGATAAATCAGTAACTATCTGTTTAGTAAGATGGAAAGGCATACCATATATTTTATTTAGACTTCCTTCATAAATGTTTCCACAAAATTTTCTAGTAATAAAATATCTGTTAGTGCCTAATTATCTGCCCTTATCCAATGCCAGATGCAAGAAGTACTGCTGTACATTAATCCAGGAAATTAAGAAGTATAAAATATGTTCTTAAGCTTGTATGCTTGACATCATGAAAACCACACCATTCTTTAGATATCCTTTATGTCGTAAGCAGAGTATTATGCAGATAAACCAAAATTATGAATTAGCTTGCCATAGTTTTCTTTTGGGGGACTACATTTTAAAAATTATTCTTTTTCATATTTCATTTACTCTCTTGGATATATAAGTAAGCTAGAATTGATGTACTTTTATTACATTTTGATTTATCCTCTTGATTTAGGATCTCTGCTGCAGACTGGAAAAGCTATAAATTCCACAGAAACAAATCTCAGCAGATAAAACTCCTGTTGAGTATGAGTGTCAGAAAATGAGTGTCAGAAAATAGTCTTCTGGTGAAAAAGTTTGTTTTCCATACTATTTTCACATAGCAGTTATTTAGAAATGCTTATTGGATGAACCTATAATGAACCAGGGTGAAATTGCCTGTTACGTAGTAATATCCCAAAAGGGCACCTGGTCTACAAGTGTCTGTGAAAAACTATCTGGAACAGGTAAAATATGTATATTCCAGGTAAATCACAAGGGGAAAAGAAAACTATCCTCATCCAGCATCGGATACCATATTAACTGTAATTATGAGGTACTGTGCTCCAGGATTTGGGGAGTGTGGTGGAGTACATTTTTTTGTAGGAAACGGTCCAAATTAGACTTTGGCCTAAGTATCCAGTTAAAGTATGCTTCTCCAATTCCGCCTTGGCCCACCTCAAGTCATTTCTGGTATCCCTGAATGTCACATGATCAGAGACTGCATGATCATTTGGTTACCATTATATCTGATAAGTGTAATAAAAAGGTACGAGTATTTTTTCAAGTATGCAAAAGCCAAATCATTTAGATTTACTGGTAGTATCTAAATATTCACTTTCCAATTTAAAAAGGTATTTTAAGCCTAGGCAACACAGTGAGACTTGCTTCTACAAAAAAATCTTTAAAAATTAGCCAGGCATGGTGGTGTGCCTGTAGTCCCAGCTACTTGGGAGACTGAGGCAGAATGACCACCTGAGCCCAGGAGGTCAAGGCTGTGGTGATCTGTGATCATACCACTGCACCCCAGCCTGGGCAACAGAGTGAGACTGATTCAAAAACAAAAAAGGGTACCTTAGGTATAACTTGGAATGAAAATCTCTTTGTGTACTTTATATGTTGAAATTTTATCAATTAGCTGAAGTATAAATGTACATTATTAATGCAAGAGGAACATGCCGCAACTGATTATGAAAGCTGACTTACGTATAAAAGAAATTAACAATTTTCAAATATTGAGTTAGCTAATGACTTTAAGAAGAATATTATATCATTTTTCAGGTGACAATTATAAAATGTTAATGAAAAATACAGAGCAGAATAATGAAGATTATATATCAAATTTCAACTCTGATAAATTGTTTGGCATACTAGTATTTATAACATTAAACAAAATCATTTTTAAAGACTATAACTTTTATTCTATAAATCTTTTAAGAAAAATCTTATTTGTGGATTGTTCAGTTTTTGTAGATGAATTAAAACCAGAATATTAACTTTCTCATTTCAACATTTTATGAGGAGAGAAACCTCCCAAACTTATGTACAACATACCCATTTGTGCTCCAGATGTTATATATGTGTGTTGTGTATGTGTGTATACGACTCAACACCCCTGGCCAATAATACTGACTTCAGTCCCACCTTTGACAAATATTGATTTTCACAGTCAGTTATTTGGCGCGCGCGCACACACACACACACACACACACACACACACACACACACATTTATATAACAGGTTAGAGGAAAAAAAGTTCCTCCAACTATCTTGTATTCCACTAACCTCAGTTGAAGGTTTAGTCCCTTTATTTAGTATCTGTACATGCGTTACAGTAATCACAGGAATAAACTACAATAGGAAATGCTGAGAAATTATCAGTATTACACTAAGATGTCCTACTCTTAAAATAAGATTACTCAAATTTCTAACAATAAATAATAACATTTGTTATTCAGGGATAACATTTCATATTTCCTCACATATGCCGGAGTTTATTCTCTGATAATTTTTAATTTATTTTCTGTGAGGCAGGGTCTTACTCTGTCGCCCAGTCTGGAGTCCAGGGGTGCTATTATGGCTCACTGCAGCCTCAACACCCTGGGTTCAAGCGATCCTTCTGCCTCAGCCTCCCGAGTAGCTGAGACTATAGACATGCACCACCAGACCCGGCTAATTTTTGTATTTTTTGTAGAGACGAGGTATCACAATGTTGCCCAAACTGGTCTCAAACTCCTGGGATCAAAAGTGATTCTCCCGCCTTGGCCTTCCAAAGTGCTGGGATTATAGGCATGACCCACCACCCCTGGCCAATGATATTGACTTCAGTCCCACCTTTGACAAATATTGATTTTCACAGTCAGCCATTTGGCATTTATAAAAAAGTATTTGGGCCAGGCTCAGTGGCTCAGCCTGTAATCCCACACCTTGGGAGGCTAAGATGAGTGGATTGCCTGAGCCCGCGGGTTCGAGACCCGCCTGGGCAACTTGGCGAGACCTCATCTCTACAATAAATCAGAAAATCAGCCAGGCGTGGTAGCGCATGCCTGTAATTCCGGCTACTCAGAAGGCTGAGGCGGAAGGATCGCCTGAGCCCAGCAGGTCGACAGAGTGAGATTCCAACTCAAAAAAAAAAAAAAAGTATTTGGTTCACTATATGTACAGTCAAACTATGTAGGTACTTCTTATGTCAAGGCATTGTTTACTTCCATTTCCATTTGTTTACACAAAATACAACTTTCAAACAGAATCTTATATATTCAGAGGATGTAAAAATCAACTCACAATCTCCCTTACGGTTATAACAGCAGAGATTATAAAACAACCCCACACATAAGCACTAGTGATCTAACACCATTTTATTGTCCAACTGCCAATCATCAAGAAAAATCCAAGCAAGAGAGGTGTTGGTTCTTCTGCTCTCTATGCATTTTCAATGAATTCCCTTATAGTTTGAAACTTGTACACAGTGGTAGAATGCCTACTTTCTATAGCTAAAAACTTACAGATCTCAATTGGCTAAGTTAGCTAGATTTAACTGATTTCATATTCTCTTAAAACATAAATAAAGATTATATTCTTTTTAAGTTTAACTTTTAACACTTTAAGATTTAGAAAAAAGGCATCATATTTTAGCATTTACACAAAGGTGTCAAGATGAATTTATAGTTAATTAAGATGAAGTTGTCTGTGATTCAGTAATATTCAAAAGAAAGACCTTTGTAGGTGTCCAATATCCCAAACCAGCATCTGGTACCAGAGCAACCTATCATTATGAAGCAACGTAAAGAGTAGTGAAACCGAATACCACAGACAGGATGCAGTTCTCATTCAGCTGCTTAGTCACCTTGGACAAGTTATTTACCCTCTGAATCTGTTTCCTAAACTATAAAACGAAGATATTAGTATCTGCTCTTTCTGTAAGTCCAAATGAAGTAAAGTATGGGAATTATAAACTATGATATATGTAAAATATTGAATATCATGAGAGTTCCAAATTTAGGTTATTTTGTACCAACTTTTTTAACATATTGTGATTGATTTTTATATAGTTTTATATTATACTTTTAATAATAATGAATTTATGACTCTCTTTAAAAACAACTTGGGACTTGCTCTGGTTATTTATTTGCCACTCAAGAATGTGGGTCTGATTTATGATAGTATTAAAACATTTATTTGAAGTATTAATGTTAAGCTAGAGCTCACATTAAAAATAAAGCAAAGCAGAAAACAAATATGAAATCATTTATAATACAAAAAGCTTGCCCTTTATCAAGAATAAAAAAATCTGCTGAAACTGTTCTTGTTAAGGTCATTTAATGACCACCATGTTGGCTGATACATAGCATCAGCAGTCAGACAACACCTCCAGAACCCAAGCACCCCAAAAAACATACTGGTAATAAGAATGATCTCAGAGAGCTCAATCAGAAAACCAAACGATTTACCAGAACAGTGTTTAGGAAGTCAGGCACACAGAACCAAGTAAAAGATGATTAACTGGATTTATGATATTAACATGAAGTGAAAAGAAATTTACTGCTATAAGCTAAAAACCAAGAGTTGTTCATTTACGAAAAAAAGCCCCCATTAAAATAATAGAAACTAGTCTTCTCTTTATTTCACAAAGATTAATCAGGCTGAAGGTAAAGCACACACAGATTTAAAAGTGCACATTCTTCTACCTTTCCCTGCACTGTCCTTACAGTTGGAATGTAATTTCCCTTTCCTTCTGTATGGCCTTTCTAAAGAAAACTGTCACCCAGCACCAGACCCTCTGATATCCACAGAATGTGGAGAAGCTGCAGGCGCCTTAAAGAAGCAGCTGAAGTTCTAGATAAGAACCTCCTGGACTCCTTTGGAAGTCTTAAATCTCTTAAGACTGTTAATAAACCTTTTGGGTATAACCCTTTTCCCCCATGTAGTTTAAATTTGCTTTACTTTAATCATTAGCTAAGATAGATGAAAGCTTGTATGTTTAGGCTGTAAATATTTACAAAAAAGTCTGTTTCTCTGAACAGGCTCTAATAACAATATGGAACCTGTTCCCTGTTGCCTGGTTACAGAATAAACCCATTTTCTCTCAGCCCTCAGCTTCTTGCCTCTGACCACGAGAGAAAGCAGCCGGTCTAGTTTACCGAAACACTACCAGAAAGGGGGAAGGGGCTGGCAATAGAAGCGAAGAGAAAGGAACAAAGACAAATATGGGCAGTGCCCATGTAAGCACTACTCAGGAGAAAGATCCCCTTAAGGCAGGAGTTCCCAACCCCCAGATCATGGACTGATACCAGTCCCTGACCTGTTAGGAACCAGGTTGCACAGCAGGAGGTGAGTGGTGGGCAGGCAGAGCTCCACCTTCCATCAGATGGGTGGGGGGAATTAGATTCTTACAGAAGAACAAATCCTGTTGTGAACTGCTCATGCAAGGGATCTAGGTAGTGTGCTCTTTGAGAATCTAATGCCCAATGCTCATCTCATCCCCTTCCACAGAAAAAATTGTCTTCCACAAAACTGGTCCTTCATGTCAAAAAGGTTGGGGAACACTGCAGTAAGCCACCAATGTAAGTAACTGCTTGACAGTTACATTGTGGAGATGATAGTATTACTTTATCAGAGCTGGATGTCATTTAAACTTCTAGTCATTTATAACCAACTCCCTTGTTGTGATCCCATTGTCTTGTTCAGTAGACAACTTTTGATAGTTTGGTTTTCCATATAGCATTTTATGTAGCCCTCATATTACATGGATAAATTGGCATTTTCATGGATATACATTCTCTAGTGATGGGGATATATAGGCTCAGATAGAAGTGTGGGACCTGGAGCCAGATTATTTTGAGTTCCTATTGATTTACTCTGTGACCTTGGCAAATTTACCAATCTCTTAGTGTCTTCTTCCTTATTTGTAAAAAGGGGGACTAAAAATAGGCTCTACTTCCTAGTGTGGTTGTAAGGATTAAATAATTCATCTAAAGCACATACATAGCAAACACCAAATAAAGGTTAGCTGTTGTTGTTGTTGTTATTATTATTATTTTGAGTTGGAGTCTCACTCAGCCACTCAGACTGGAGTACAGTGGCTCGACCTGCTGGGCTCCAGCAATCCTTCCACCTCAGCCTTCCAAATAGCCAGAACTACAGGCGCGTGCTACCACACCCAGCTGTTATTATAATCATTTGAGTTGGAGTCTCATTCCATTGCCCAGGCTGGAGTGCAGTGGACCGCTTGTGGCCACCCGAGAGGCGACCTGCTGGACTCTGGCAATCCTTCTGCCTCAGCCTTCCAAGTAGCTGGAACCACAGATGCACGCCACTATGCCCAGCTAATTTTTTGATTTATTGTAGAGAAGAGGTCTTGCCAAGTTGCCCAGGGTTTTCTCGAACCCATGGGCTAAGGCAATTCCCTCACCTCTGCCTCCCAAAATGCTGGGATTACAGGCTTGAGCCACTGCACTCGGTCTATTGTTATTTATTTTTTTTTTTAGCATGAATTAACATTCCTGAGTCTGATCAGCTCTGAGACAATCAGTTTCTGAACCTGAAAAACAAGCAGGCGACTGTGTTGCACAACTCTGGGGATCATCATGGCACAAAAGAATACAGTACTCTGATGACTCAAGGTCACCCACTTCTGTGAGGGCTTTTTTGATAGCCAGTCTGTCCAGGTAAGAACTCTACTTAATATGTAAGAAAGGGTCACAAACTCTACAGTAAGTAGTCAGGCATCTGAATAAAAGAAGCACACCTTGAGTGAGGAGTTTGCAAAGAGTATGAGTGATAAGACTGTGGAGGGTGGAGAACACAAGTCAAGGCTTAACGGTTTTCAAAACACAAATATGTTAAACCATCCTGTCAGGAAAATACAACAATGTGGGCAGATTTTTAGCCTGAAGGCAACTAGTTTGCAAACCCTGCTGTACCTTTTCATTCAAATATTAAAATGTTTTAATTGAGAATGCTGTGTATCCTGTGACCTATTTTTAACCTTTATTTTCCTTTACTGCACTGTGACTGTCCCTTCTTTTCTCCTCCCTCAGCTTTCAAAAATTTCTGTGCTCTTCCTCTTAACACACATAGCTGGGTGATGTCATTCTTTTCAACTACCATCTCAGCTAAAAATTCTGAGATATTTTATCCAATTCTATCAATGCTAAGAAATACCTCATAAATTTGGCCCATCTGCTTCCTCATTGCCAGTGCCTTTGGTCAAGTCTTAATCATCTGGTTTCTAGACTTTTATAGTAGTTTTGGCTCATTCTTTTCTCTCATAGTCCACATCCAGCCACCAGCAAATCTTATTGGTTCTACAACTAATCAAACCATATCCAAATCCAATCATTTTCACCCCCAATGCAAACCATCATCATCTGTCACCTAGATTACCACAGTAGTTTTCTTTTACTACCCTTTTACCATAGTAGAATCCTGTCCCTCCTCTGTTCAAATCCCTCAGAGGCTTTGTAAAATCCAAGGTCTTTACAATGGTTTACGAGGCCCTATACCATCACCAGTTACCCCTCTAACTTCATCTCTTATGATCCTCCCCCTTGCTCACTCTTTTCTCTGGCCAAGCAGCTCCCTTGTTTTTTTTCTTAATCATACCAGACACATTCCTGGCTCCAAGCTTTTTCCACCTCCCATTCCCTTTACCTGGAATGCTCTTTCCTCAAATGTCTCAGGTCTAGCTTCCTCTCTTATTTCAGGGCTTTGCTCAAATGTTATTCTTTCAGTAAGTGCTTTCCTAAACACCCTATCTATAACAGAAATATCCTCCCTATATCCACTGGACTCATCTTCCTTTCTGCTTTATCACCATTTAACACATTTGTTTTCCCATGTGTTTTATTTTCTCTCTCTCCCAAGAAAATGTAAGCTTCATTACTACAAGTATTTTTTTCTCTATTGCTGCATTCTCCATGCCTAGAATATATATTAAATATCAGGTGCTTAATGTTTAATGAAAATGATTGAAAAGCTTTCTAACTTGTCTTCCTTCTGATCTCCTTTCCGTAGTTCACTTCCTCCACCTTCTCCCAACACACACACACATACCCTGCAACATATCATAAAATGCATCTGACCATTCTCCCACTAAAAACACTTTGAGGAGATTCCCACATCCTTCAAGGTCTGGCCCCCAATTTTTTAAGCCTTTTCCCTATCCCCCAAAATAGCTGTACACTCACCCACATACTAACGCTTTCATCATCCCTGAACCTACTGTGCTATTTCATTTCTCCATGCTTTTAGCAAATCTCTCCCTCTACTAGGCCAAACTGTTATTCATCCTCCGGGTCTAGGTATTCCACTATGTCTCCAGGAACCCTCATCTATACCCCCACTGCACACTCAATTCATACCTTCACTATAGTATTTGTACTATTTATCTGTTTCTCCAACTAGATTATAAGATCCTAGAGAGCAAGTTCACGATGTATCCAGATTTGTTTTGCCAGTGCTTAACATTATACTTAACAGAGAAGAAAACAATATAAGTCTGTTGAAGAATGAACATTTAATTCATGAAATGTAAAAGTGGATGAAATAATTTGTTCATGAAAGTCGGGAAAAAAAAGTCTTCCTAATAGAGTGTTTTCCAACATCAAACCTGAATCTGATATAGAGTAATTTTTATATTTGCTAAAGAAGAACTCACTTTGATAATTCCAACAGTAGCTAAGCTAGTGGATTCAGGAATCAATAAGTTAACAGCTAGATAGGAAAGGCATTTATTCACTAAACATGGTAATTTATAAACCAGACATTGTGTGAAACATAGTGTAGTCTGATCTGAGAAAAAGTATCTTCAATTTTTAAAATTAAAATAGACTTTTTAAAGTGGGAAGTGACATCAGAGAAAATCTAGTTCAACTACTTTACTTCACAAATGAGAAAAATCACTAACAATGGAATACTATTAAGCAAGTGAGAAGAAAGACAAGGATCAGAACCAAGGTTTTATTCAAAATGAAGGGCTCTCTCAAATGTACCACAAAACAATTCCAAACTACTTAATAATTAAAGGCCAGAATGTCATTCCATTACTTCCCTGTGCAAACTTAGGTTAAGAGTGAAAATAATATTGCAAGTAAGAGATTGCATATATGGGTTCTTATCTAGGCTGTACCTGTGGGATCTCAGCCCACTGAACCTTGTAATACTACCTTGATTACCTATCACATGAAAATAAAAGGAAAGCCCTGTTGCAAATGGAAAGAATAATCATCTTCTCTATCCTTATTCCTTCAGATTGCTCCAGTGTAGTCTCTAGGCAAGATTTCAATCGACATGGGAAGCCATACTCACTACAATCCTGACTAGTTATAGTTTTGTTGTTCTTGTTTTACAGAAGGAAGGAAAGCAAGGAGAGAAGGGTAAGAAGGTGGGGGAAGTTGTTTACAATGGGCAAAGAATGACCAAAGGAAAGTACTGATAGCATCCTATCAGAGACTCTTTGAGAATTATAAGCTCTTATACTGTTCATATTAAATTATCTTTTTTCACAGTACAGGATCTGTAAAATTTTTTTTTGAGTCTCACTCTGTCGCCCAGACTGGAGTGCAGTGGCCACTCCCGGCCACCGCAGCCTCGACCTGCCAGGCTCCGGCGATCCTTCCGCCTCAGCCTTCCGAGTCGCCGGAATTACAGGCATGCGCTACCACGCCCGGCTGATTTTTTAATTTATTGTAGAGATGAGGTCTCGCCAAGTTGCCCAGGCGGGTCTCGAACCCGCGGGCTCAGGCAATCCACTCACCTCAGCCTCCCAAAGGCGCGGGATTACAGGCTGAGCCACCGAGCCCAGCTTGGATCTGTAAAATTTTTTACTATTAGCAAGTTAAAGGAAATTCTATAACATTTATTTGGGTCATATTTATCTTTTCCTACTCTATAGTAGATGTGTCTTCAAAGCAGGAACTCATAGTATTTCTTTAGCCTTCAAGAGTTGTTTGTGAATTGTTTTAATTGGGTCAACATCAGCTGAAATATAAAGTTAGATAGTTGAAGCTATTGTGCCTAAGAAAAATGAATAAAGAGAAGAATTAAATGAAGACAGACAAGGATTATACCTCCCTCTGATTTCCCTCAACTCCTTCTCCATCTTAGTATTTATTTTGAAAGAGCTTTAGAAACTAGGCTTCAGGCTTATGCAGACATCTTGTATTACAGTCCACATAGCCACAAGTTTATTTACAGATATTTTTATATTAATAACACTATATAAAAATACATTTTAGCTCCAGGTGTGAAAATATTTAAAGTACACCAAATGAGTATTTTTTTTTTAAGTTATTCATTTGGCAAACAAATCTTACGCAAAAATGTTCATCATATAAAACATGTACAAAAAAATAATTTCTTAAAGGAAAAAAGTATGCATTCTATAAATTCCATTTACATTTAGAATCTCATTCTCACATAAATTATAATGGTAATATTTTAATTTGATAAAAATCAAAGCAGTTGTAAAGACAAATTGTAGATTTCACCTATTTCCTACACACACACTATATCTTAATTTTCAAAAATGCCAGAAAAAGAATATCCTTGAGACAATGCCTAGCTCCATATACCAAGTTATCTCATAAACCTTTCTCCCACTTAATTCACAGAAACTTTTATTACAATATAAAATAGCTACAATATGGAAGCAGAATATTTGGGTAGCTCACAAATTAATTAGTTCATTTTCTTCCAAGCTTAAGAATTATCCAGGGAGCCTATGAAAAATACAGATTGCCACAACCCTCCCCAACAGATTCTGATTCAGTTGCTCTGAGCAGGACAAAAGTCTTTATTCCCCAAAGTGATTCTGATGATTAGCCAAAATTGAGAAACACAGACCTAGTACTGCATAGTGGTTCTCAATTTGGCACATATTAGAATTACCTGGGGAACTTTTACAAATCTTTAAACCCAGGCTGAGGTTCAGACCAATGGAAACAGCATCAATGTTTTTAAAAAAGCTCCCCAGGGAAGATTTGAGAACCACTGACCTTGCAGAACTTGAAAATTTCTTAGAAACCTCGTATCAATCAAGAAACTAGACTTGCTCAAGTTCACAAAGCAGTAGCAAGGCAGGGGTTAGAACCACTTCCTCAGGTTCCTAGTTCCCTGTTTTTTTGAGGTAGGTCTGTTTTTCATGTACGTTGACAATAAGTGTGAAAAAGATAAACCATCTCTTTTTGCCTCAGAACAATACTGCCACTAAACAACTGGATAAGTTAAAACAGAGCTAACCTTTTCTTTCAGAAATTACTAGAAAAGATTCTCTTGGTCCTATTTTAAACAGCAATAGACTAAATAACATACTACTTAATCTTTAGCTGTTAACACATTTTACAACAAATTATTTTTAACCTCTAGATCAAAATTTTTAAATTTCAAATTATTTTGGAAATCTGCCACCACAGTTCCTTACTAGCAAAATTATTTCAATACTTGAATTTGGTGACATGGGTTTTTCATGATGTAGAATACATAATTCTATATATTGAAGTTGCTCTGTGCACTAACAGATGAGAAAAATATCTCCTTCCATATAAAAGAATTTTAGGCTGCATTAGCAAAACCCCATCACTGGTTTATCCACAAATAATCACAGTGGGAAACTTCTCAAGATAATAGTCAACCCATTTCAAAAAAAGTTTAAGAGGAAAGATAATGTAAAAAAAAAAAAGTCAAGAGCTAACTTACACACCTATAATTTTTAAAAGTGCATCTTACTTTCTAAAAATTACTACATGTTTGATTTGCCTTCTGAGGACCTACTTTTATTATTACAGTACCGAAGTTGTTGAAATATCACTTTTATCCCTCTCAAGATTGCCAGATATTTTGATATTTCTAATTTCAGCAATGTTTGTGATTTTTGCTTCTGGATTTTTAAAAAAAAGTATTTGCATGCTTTATCGAAAGCAAATCACATTGCTCCACAGATAAAACTTCAGCAATCTGTATACAGCCTAGAGTACAATGTGTACTTTGGATTACTTCTATTCACCAAGAAATAACTGCGAGGTTCTAGATTTTCAAATTAACATTCTGAATAGGAATCAGATGCAGTATTTTTCTCAGAAAGTTTAATGAATGAAAACCCCCTTTTTAATGATTACGACCGATCATGAACTTTAAGTTTAAAATCTATCCCAAATCTACGTATGCTAAAGAACACTTTGTCAATGCCCCCCAAAAGCCGAATGGAACAAGAACGTGCCCCCTAAGGTACAGAGCAAAAATTAAAAATCAGAATCTCAACTAAATGTTCAAGCGATACACAGTATCGAGAAAGTTGGGCTAGACCGAATAATCCACCGAGTT
Organism: Cephalopachus bancanus; assembly: GCA_027257055.1. NCBI lineage: Eukaryota > Metazoa > Chordata > Mammalia > Primates > Tarsiidae > Cephalopachus > Cephalopachus bancanus. The sequence continues at coordinate 423,310 of JAPVLO010000380.1, read as the reverse complement.
TTTACTTCTGGAGAAAACTGTGCTACGCTAAGTTCTGCAAAGCCTAAGTATTTTGTGTTAACATACTGAACTTGAAACTTGCCACGTCAAGTTCTGAGGGTTAGGGTAAGCCTGCACATAACACATGGCCTCGGGGGCTGCCTGACGCCCCCCCCCCCAAAAGCCAAACACGCTAGTGTTTGCAGAGGATCCTCGGGGCGTAGTCAGACATCCAGACATCCGCCACCGGAAATCCCTGGCCGGGCGGCCCCATGTGGGCCGCGCGCACCGGCCCCGGCTCGGGGGCACGTGGGGCCGCAGCCCCGAGCCGGGGCGCCCGGGGCCACGCGGCGCACTCGGAGCCCGCCCGGGGGCGGGGGCTCGCACGTGCCCGGCCGGGGGCGGGGCCGGCGCCGGCGAGCGGCGACCCCGGCTCGGGGAGGCGGGCGCGGCCGGGCCGGCCTCCCCCGCGGCCTGAGGCTTCCACGAGGGTGCGCGTCACGGAACCGATGGAGCCACACAGAGACGTCTAAGTCATGCAGGAGGCGCCCGGCCCCGGCCCGCTCCCGCCGCCCCAGACCCCTCCTCTCATCCGACAGAAAGACAGACAAGAAGGGTTCCCGACCTGTCGTGCCCTGCATGTTCAGAGTCTGTCATGTTTGGTCAAGAACGGGGCGGGGCTGGAGGGCAGGTCTGCGAGGCCGGCGGCGGCGGCGGGGCGCGGGGAGGACCCCTGCGCCGCCTGCGGGTACCTGCTCCCGGCCGCCGCCGACGGGTGACGAAGTGGTAAAAACTCACGGTTACTAGTGAGCGACACAGACACAGACTTTCCAGTCTATTAACAACCACGCCAGAGAGATGGGGCTCTAACTGCAAACACTGGGCCACGGCCCCGCGCTGCCGGCGCTGCCGCTCTAGTCTCTATTCGCCGCCGGCGGCTGTGGCGTGGGAGCGGGCGGGCGGGCGGCGTGCGGCGACGCGGGGATTTGGACAGTGGCCGTAACGGTGATTTCTCCTCACCAACATGGCGGCACCCGAAACAGGCGGCTCGAGAAAATGGCGCCGGCCGCAACACCTTGCCCGGGACTAAAGGGCAAGAGAGATTCCTCCGCGAGCCTCGGCCCTTGCCCGGCCCGCCGGGGCCGAGCGCGTTGACCATTGGAGGAGACTGCCCGTCAATCACCTCCAGGGGCGGGTCTCCACCCTTTCCGGCGCGGCGGCGGAGGCGGCAGCCTGGTGGCGGGGCCGGGCGGCGAGAGACGCGGCCGGATGGCGCCTCGAGTGGCTCCAGGAGGGGGAGGCAGCCCCCGGGACCCGCTAGGTCCTCCGGGGCCTCCGAGCCCGGTCCGCGGTCTTCCCTGCGGGACGCCCCCCGCCCAAGAGCCGCGGAGCCCCACGCGCACTAAGCGAAGGGCCCCCGGAACCCGTTAGCCGACGTGGGCGGGGGTGGGATAATGCAGAACCCGCGGCTGTCAAATCGTCTTAAAAAATAAATAAATAATCTTTGTTCTTGAGATAACGGGGGTCAATGCAGCTTCTCCTTCACAACCTAGGAGTATCTGTTTTGTGATGTTGAGTGCTCACGGTCGCGTTTTAAGAAGACTAGCTTGCCGTGCAGTTTTTCCTGATATTTAGTACTAAATTTATCTGCCCAATTACGATCTGATAATAGAATAAAAATAGCTACTAATATATGTAAACGTTACGTTATTTTGTAATGTTGACGTGTGCAAAGTGTATACGAGTGTTTTATACATAAAAAACTATTAGGCATTACACTTCTTTATACATATATGAACATGTCCTTTAGAAATAATCTTTAAGTGGCATTGTCAGTGTTTTGGCCTATTTAACATAACTCGTTTTATGTTAAATAGGCCAGTTCCTTGGTTATTATTAAAATGATGAACCTGTAAACCAAAAATAAAATTCTGAGCTCTCCAGCCAACCCCTCTGGACCAAGGGAAACCTGAAAAACAAATTCCCGGCCATGATGGGAAGTGAGGTTGGGCACTCCTCTGGATGCCCCCTCCCTGCTGGAGTTTAGGCGCAGCTGACTAGCACAACATTAAAATAGGCAAGATGGACTCTTTAGCAATAAGACACCACATTCTAGTTTGACTGGCCTAGCACCATGTGACAGATAGCAAGCCCTAACGAAATAAAAAATGTTTTACCACAAAATATATTTCTTTGACATATTTTGAAGTGGCCCTGATGAGCAATCCCTTAGGGAAATTGCATCTGTACAGAATTTTTTTCCTTCCTTAAGTCTTTCCCTGATCCAGGCCAAAAGGAGATATTTACCATCTCTTTTCTCTGATGCCTGCTACTCAGAGGCTTCATCTACATAACAAGTACCTTAGTTTCCACAGCATCCCTTAACTCAAGCATTTCTTCCATTGACTTTAAATTATTTAGACAAAGATTAACTGTTTCAACCAGTTACCCTCAGAAAATCTTTGACTCCTCCTATGTACTGGAAGTCTCCTCCCAACACCCTCAGCTTCAAGGCCAAACCAATGTATACCTTACGTGTATTGGTTTATGTCTTTGCCTGTAACGTCTAGTCCCCTAAAATGCTAAAATGTATAAAACCAAGCTATAACTGACCACCTTGTGCACATGTTCTCGGGACCCAAGCCAAGGTCACTCCTATGTGGCTCAGAATAAACCTTTTTATTTTATGAGTATGGCTTTTTAGGTCAACAACAATTAATCCAAATATCTGCATCTGCTTAATAATATCCTTTTCTAACCGGGCTCGGTGGCTCAGCCTGTAATCCCACGCCTTTGAGAGGCTGAGGTGAGTGGATTGCCTGAGCCCGTGGGTTCGAGACCCGCCTGGGTAGCGAGACCTCATCTCTACAATAAATCAAAAAATCATCCGGGCGTGGTAGCGCATGCCTGTAATTCTGGCTACTCGGAAGGCTGAGGCGGAAGGATCACTGGAGCCCAGCAGGCGAGGCTGCGGTGGCCGGGAGCGGCCACTGCACTCCAGTCTGGGCGACAGAGTGAGACTCCAACTCAAAAATAAAATAAAATAAATAAAATAATATGCTTTGCTAATGCATAAATGAGATGCATTCAGAAACACTTGCAATGAGTAGATTAAATTTGAAATTTACAGTTTTAGATATCTACATTGAAAAGAAGAAAATAAGTCACACTTTTTAAAAAGTTAAGTGCAGCCATTGACAAGACCTGTACTTGTCTCACCACATTTTACCATAATATATTTCTAGGAAAACTTTAAAAAAATTTATCTATTTTGTCTGGAGGAACTATATTAACATTTGGAGTTACATTAGAACCTTAGGACTTTGTCTTTATTATAACTTTTACTTAGTTTAGACCTTACCGTAGCTTATTGGGATAGCTGATTTCTTTTAAGTTTTCCAAAGGCCTTTGAGGTAAACAGTTGCTGTTCTCTTTTCTTGCACTTCTGTTTTCTCTGTCCTCTATTTCTGGAAGCCTCTGGACCCTTTCAAACTGTTGCAGATCACAAGCTCTGCTACTTGTTGCTTGCAGGCCAAAATAAACAAGCACAAGATGTAGTACAAGGAAGGAGACTTGATTCCAAAAGCCAGCAGATGGAGAAATGGCCAGGCTCATGCCTCAAAGAAACCATTTCAAAATTTTAAACTAAGGACAAGTGACTTTAGGGGGAAAGACAGGAAAGGAATATCTGAGAGTGGTGCAGGAAGTTGATCTTGCTTTAATGGTTATTTCAAATTTTTGTCCATCTAGGGGGCTCTGATACAGTCCTAATTGTCAGCGATGGTGAATTATGCCATGGAGTCTCCAGACTCTTCTATTACAAGATTAGCCTCTGGAATCTCTCAAGCAGGCATACAATTAGATTAGAAAGGAGAAATAAATCTTTAAAGTGTAGGCCAAGAGAGGAAAGGCTTAAAATTGTTTCTCAAAAGCTGAAATGGAAATTTTCAGTTACAAAACCTTTTTTAAGGTCTTTGGTTTGTTACAATGTAAACCAGTTCTTTCTGGATGAAAATTCTCCTTTCCTAACCCTTGGCATGGACCACTTAGGAAGTTTGATGCTAAAATACATCATCAGACCTGGTCTTTTCCTTTAGGTAACAGAAGGAAAGATGTGTGTGGATGAACACTATGGGACAGTGCTCCTTTGAAGCTATAGGTTTTTTTAGAATCAGGGATCTGCTACACAGAATGCTTTTTTTTTTTTAAAGTTAAAGATGAAACCCAACGTTTCTCTTCTTGTGATTAATTGGCTCAGTTAAGAAGGATTGCATGTGTCACAGAGATTAAACTATATCAGTAGTTTTCTTTCTTTTTTTTTTTTTTTTTGAGTTGGAGTCTCACTCTGTCGCCCAGACTGGAGTGCAGTGGCCGCTCCCGGTCACCGCAGCCTCGACCTGCTGGGCTCCGGCGATCCTTCCGCCTCAGCCTTCCAAGCAGCTGGAATTACAGGCATGCACTACCACACCCGGCTGATTTTTTAATTTATTGTAGAGGTGAGGTCTTGCTGCCCAGGGGGGGTCTCGAACCCGTGGGCTCAGGCAATCCACTCACACAGCCTCCCAAAGGTGCGGAATTACAGTTGAGCCACCGAGCCCGGTTAGTAGTTTTCAATCTAACAGCTTTTACCTAACAATGACATATGGACCATGAGAACTGTAGAATGATCATATAATGATCCCATCCAAACCTCTGCACTAAGAAATCACCAAATTCTGGCAGGGCTCATAGAAGCATAAGACTGTGTCCCTAGGATGACCTCAGCCCCCCCACCAACATCCCCTATTAAAGGCCTGCGTGAGAAAGTATAACACTGTCAGCCAACACCTGGCCATAGGCCCTTGACCTCCCTTGCTTAGGTTATTTACAGAAAAGGGCTTACAATTGTGAATTATTCCTCTATCCCTTTGAGACGTATATGCATCTCCTACAATTCAGGAGTGTCTTTCTGAAGGACCTGAAAGTCATTCCTTCGCAATGTAATAGGATAAGGTCTCCACTTCCCAGATTGGTGGGAGGATTGGAGCCTAACTTAGATGATAACGGCCAGCTTAGCCCATACAGTCTAATACATTTATACTGACCAACCCTTTGTAATTTTGCACTTGAGTTCCTCTCTCTCTCCCTTCCTCATTCTCTCTTTAAAATGCTGTTACCTCTGCATAAATTGAAATGGAATGCAGCTCTTTCCCCTGTGGTCAGTAATTACTGAATAAAATTGGTTTACACTGCTTTAGCTAATGCCCATTTTTGTTTCTTTGGCAGTCACTTCCATGCCCAATGCACACAAAAATTGTAAAAGGTACCAACACTTAATTTTGCCAGATGAGGACATTTTAAAAAAACCTTAGCATGGTTATTGCATAAAAGAAGGGGTATTTTAACACCAAAAAAGTGGAAAAGATATACTTATTAAAAAGCCAATTCCCTTACATTGAATCTGTTTAGCTTTAAGAAAAATTTGTTTCGTTGCCTTTGTTTTTGCCCCAGATGGTAATAAGCCCTGGAATACCAGCTCTGGCGAGCAGGATGTTGCATTTCCGGGGCTGTACTATCAGGCTGGTATCCACGCGGTGGCCAGGAAGTGATGGCCAGGAAGTGATGGGGAATGTGACAACACCCGAGAGCGAGGGGATGCCTAGCAGCTGGGTCCCCCTGAGAGTGTTGCACCTCCATCACGGGCTGGTAAACCAGGCACCGAGAAGTGTTGGCTTGATTGAGCTGGCAAGCCAAGCCCCAAGAAGTGTTACAGCGCCGTCTGCTCCACTGTCGGTTTTGCTTCATAGTCGGTTTCACTTTCAGCGCCACACCTCCAGCTGCTCTGTCGTCAGCTTCACTTTCAGCTCTGTCCGCTTTGCCAATTCCACCAGCCTCCATCGTGTGCAGCTCTTCAAGTCCAGCAGTCTTCAAGTCTAATGATCTTCAGCAGCTCTTCCAGCCCATTCTTCTTTCCAAGAAGGAGGGTTGCAGACAACCTGAGGGGGAGAAAGCAGGAGCTTACGAAGAAGACAGAAAAGCCCGCCTGCCTGCGGAAGGGAACCTGAAAGATGGCTGCTGGCATGGAGCTGAAACCAGGACTTTATATAGGAGCAAGCTGATTGACTAGCATTAGCAGTGAGCTGATTGGCTGGCACTAACTGAGCTGATTGGCTAGTACTAAACACCGGTCATCTAGAGGTAGATGATCAGTAGTGAGTTGATTGGTTGGCACTTAGCACCAATCAGCTGAAGGTATTGTGGAGTGTTTTTGAATTCCTGAGAATGTTTTTTGCTCCAGTCCAAGGGGCTTGCAGGAAACTTATTACTGGAATTGTCCTGTATGCCTATTAGGTTTTCTGTTTCCTCTCTCACTTGGACATAAAGAATGGTGCAGGTAATCATCCTAGACGGAGGATTGGGGGGCCTCTCCTCTATCCTTGCTAGCAGTTTGTAAACTTCCTAATGTATATGGATTCCTAGATAGGGGGAGGGAGCCCCAGTTACAGCTGGATTTTCTCTTTCTTCTGCTTTTCTGCCATGTGAGGACATGGCGTTCTTCCTTCTCTTGCTCTTCCACCTTCCACCATATAAGGACAGCACAACTAAACTAGATGCTAGCACCTTGAGATGGACTTTCCAGCCTCCAGAACTGTGAGGAACAAATTTTTGTTGTTGCCAAGTCTCCCAATCTCAGGTATCCTATTATAGCAGCATGAAACATACTAAGACACAACCCATAGACACCAATTCAAAATAGCACCTTGTCTCACAAACTCTACCATCATCCTTGATTTTCAGAAGCTTCTGATAATTTTTTTCTGTTAATTTTTACTTTATTAACATTTTGCCATATTTACTCTATTACATTGTTGACTATCGAATAGAATACTTTATCATCTATCAATTCATCTTTTTTTTTTATTTTGAGTTTAGATTCAGGGGCACACATGCATGTTCATTATGTGGACATACTGTGTAGTGGTAGACATTGGATCTCAGGTGGCCCATTCCCCAGAGAGTGAACACTGTACCCAATATGTAATTCCTGACCACCCCTCCTTACTCCCCCCTTATTGGTGTCTATTGTTTCCATCTTTGTGACTATTTAGCTCCTGCATATGAGTTAAAATATATGGTGTTTGATTTTCTGTTTTTTTAGTTACTTAGGATGATGATCTCCAGCTCCACACATGTTGCTGCAAAGGACATGATGTCATTGCTTTTTATGGCTGTGTAGTATTCCATGGTACATATATACCACATTTTCTTTATCCAGTCAATTGTTGGTGGGCACTTAGGTTCATTCCATGATTTTGTTATTGTAAATAGTGCTGCAGTGAACATACAAGCACAGGTTTGTTTTTTTTTTTTAATATAATGATTTCTTTTCCTTTGGCTAGATTCTTTGAGGCTGGAAAGTCTGAACTCAAGGTGCCAGAAGATTTGATTTAGTAGTGGGATTGATGGGTTGAATGGTAATTCGAATTTTAGTTCTTTGAAAAATCTTCATACTGTTTTCCATAGAGGTTGAACTAGTTTACAGTCCCACCAACAGTGGATGATGATTGAATTTCTGCTTGAGTTTATTTAAGGTATCTTTTTGCTTAGTTAATCTAGCTAGCAGTCTGGTGATTTTGTGATCCTTTCAAAGAACCAACTTTTTTATTTATTTATTTTACTCCCCCCCCCCCAATCTCATTTAGTTCTTCTCTGATGTTTATTTCTTTTCTTCTTCTGGCTTTAGGTTTAGATTGTTCTTGTTTTTCTAGCTCCTTGAGGTGTAAGGTTAAGCTATTGATTTCTGATCTCTTTGATGCAGCTTTCATGCTATAAATTTTCCTCTCAGCTAATTTATATGTGTCCCAGAGGTTTTGATATATTGTGTCATGATTTTCATTTGTTTCAACACACTTTTTGATTTCTGCCTTAATTTCATTTTTTACTCAGGAGTTATTCAAGAGCAAGTTTTTAAGTTTCCATATAATGGTATAGTTTTGGAAGCTCACCTTAGTGCTGATCTCTAATTTTATTCCACTGTGATTTGAGAAGATACTTGATATGATTTTGATGTTTTAAAATTTATTGAGACTTGCTTTATGGCCAAGCATATGGTCTATTTTGGAGAATGTTCCATGTAGAGATGAGAAAAATGCATATCTGCAGTTGTGTGGAAAGATCTGTAGATGTCCGTTAGGTCTATTTGGTGTATAGTCCAGTGTCTCTTTGTTTATTTTGTGCCTCATGATCTGTCTAGTGACAATCCATCTTATTTTTCACAGATTTCAGAGTAAGTTGCAAACTTCACTAGACTTTACTCCTGTTTTAGTCTGTTTGGGCTGCCATAACAAATTATCATAGACTGGGTAGTTTTATAAACAATAGAAATTCATTTCTCACAGTTCTTGAGGCTAGAACACAGTTCTTGAGGCTAGAACACAGTTCTTGAGGCTAGAAAGTTCAAGAACAAGGTGCCAGGAGATTCAGCATACAGGGAGAGCCGGCTTCCTGATTCATAGACAGTGTCTTCTTGTGTTCTCACATGGCGGAAGGACCAAAGGAGCCCTCTAGGGCACGAATTCCACTCATTAACTAATCACCTCCCAGATGCCCCATCTCCGAGTGCCATCACATGGGGAATTAGGTTTCAACATCAAAATTCTGGAGGGACCCAAACATTCAGTCTAGAACAACTTCTAAACACTTTAACATGCATATCATTAACTAGAATAATTATCTTGCAGTACTTTTTTAGGGTAAATTTTGCATACAATGAGGCACAGTCTTGAGAAAACTATCTGATGAATTATGACAAATGCATAAAATACATGCAACTGTGTCACTCAAATTCTTACAAAAATGCAGAATATGACTACAACATAGATGATTTGCCTGTCCTTCTCATCAATCCTTATCACCATCCCAGAGGCAACCACTCTTCTATTTTCACTACAAAATAGTTTTGCCTGCTTAATTTTTTTTTTTTTTTTTGAGTTGGAGTCTCACTCTGTCGCCCAGACTGGAGTGCAGTGGCACGCTCCCGGTCACCGCAGCCTCCACCTGCTGGGCTCCAGCCATCCTCCCGCCTCAGCCTTCCAAGTAGCTGGAACTACAGGCGCACGCTACCACACCCGGCTAATTTTTTGATTTATTGTAGAGATGAGGTCTCACCAAGTTGCCCAGGCGGGTCTCGAACCCACGGGCTCAGGCAATCCACTCACCTCAGCCTCCCAAGGCACAGGATTACAGGCTGAGCCACCGAGCCAAGCTTTAATTTTTTGTAATAAAAAAAAGTATTTATAAATAGTTACAGAGTCTCACTCTGTCACCCAGGCTGAAGTGTAGTGACACAATCATAGCTCACTGTAACCTTGAACTCCTAAGCTCAAGTGATCCTCCCATCTAAGCCTCCCTAATAGCTGGGACTACAGACATATGCTACCATGCCTGGCTAATTTTTATTTTTTTGTAGAGAAAAAGTCTCTACAGGCTAGTCTCAAACTTCTGTCCTCAAGCAATCCTCCTGTCTTGGCCTCCCAAAGTGCTGAAATTACAGGCATAAGCTACTGAGCCCAGCCAGTTTTGCCTGTTTTAGAACATAGTATGACTCATACATTGAAAAATGCTGTTTGCATAAGGCTTTTTTCACTTAGAAGGATGACTTGATTGATTGATGATTGGTTGAGTCAGAGTCTCACTCTTGCCCAGGTTGGAGTGCAGCAGCATGACAGTGTCTCACTGCAGCTTCAAGTCCTTGGGCTCAAGTAATCCTCCCGCCTCAGTCTCCCAAGTAACTGGGACTACAGGCATGGCTCACCGTGCCTAACTAATTTTTGTATTTCTTGTAGAGACGACGTCTTGCTATGTTGCTCTCACTGGTCTCAAATTTCTGGGTTCAAGTGATTTTCCTACTCTGCCTTCCCAAAGTGCTGGGATTACAGGCGTGAATCACCACACCCGGCCTATTTTTTATTTTAAAAACTGTCTCATTTTCAGAATGTATATCTCTTGCCTTGTTTAAAATCTTAGAGGGGAAGTGTTCAAGTATATCAAGTATTATATTAGCTGTAGTTTTTGAATCCATTTTATCAGATTGAGGCAGTTATCATCTATTCCTAATTTGCTGAAAGTTGTTATCCTGGATTGATGCTGAATATTGTCAAACAATTTTCTGTCATTGATGAGATCAAATGGTTTTCCTTCTTTTGAAGGATCACATTGATTTTACTTAACCACCTTATATTTCTGATATGAACCCTGCTTGGTTATTGCATATTATTCTTTTTATATTGCTGGATTTGTTTTTTAATATTTTGTTGAGAATTTAAAAACCTATGTTTAGAAGAGATATTGTTCTGCAGTTTTCTTTCTTTGTCTTTGACTGTTTTTGGAATTGGGTTAATGCATGCCACGTAACATAATTTGGGAAATGTTCTTTCCTTTTCTATTTTCTATATGAGATCATATAAAATTGGTATTTATTTCTTAAATGTTTGGTAGGATTCTGCAGAAAAACCATCTGAGCCTTGAGATTTCTTCTTTTGGAAGGTTTTAAGCTATGAATTTTATTTTTTCAATAGTTACTGTTCTATTAGATTATGTATTTTACTTTAGATGAGTTTCCATGTTTTGTGGTTTGTGAAGAGTTTGACCACTTAATCTAAGTGGTCAGATTTGTATATGTGGAGTTTTTCATAATATTAACTTACTGTCCTTTTTATTTTTTGTGGAGTCTGTAGTGAAATGCCTTCTTCTGTTTCTGTTGGTAATTTGTATTTTCTCTCCTTTTTCTTTTCAGTTTTGCTGAAGATTTATCAATTTAATCTTTTGAAAGAATTAAATTTTGATTTAATTTTCTCTATTGTTTTTCTTCTCATATTTTTCATTGATTTCTACCTTTATGTTTAATATATACTTCTTTCTGCTTTTTTCCCCCTAATTTCTTACAGTGTAAGCTTGGGTTATTTGGGATCTTCTTTTCTAATATAATTATTTAGAATTCTAAAATTCCCATAAACACTGCTGTAACAATATTCCACAAATTTGCTATGCTTTTCTTTTTTAATTAGGAAGGGGAGGTTTAGATAAAGAAAGATATGTTGTGAAGGGCACAATGGGCAGGACAACAGCAAGAGTGTCTGCTGTCTGCTGCTGCATTTTCATTTTCATCAGTCCAAAATATTTTCTAATTTACTGTATGAGTTTTCCTTTGACCTATAGATCTGTTTAGAAATATGTTGTTTAATTTCCAAGTGTTTGGAGATTTTTGTTGTCTGTTATTGGTTTCTTGCTTAATTCCATTATGGTTAGAGAACATACTTTATATATTTTAATTCTATTACATTTTTAAGGTCTATTTTATAGCCCAGTATATTGTTTATCTTGGTGAATGTTCCATATGCTTTCTATATTTTGTTCATAGATGTTTAGAATTATTATAACTTTGTGGTGAATTTATCTTTTTATAATTATTTAACATTCATATTTATTTCTGCTAGTGTTTCATTCTGAGGTTCCCTTTTTTTGCTATTAATATAGTCACTCTAGCTTTATTTGGTTTAATGTTTTTGGAGCATATCTTTTTCCAGCCTTTACTTTTAACCTCCCCATATAATTATTATTATTTTATTTATTTGTTTATTTTTTTGAGTTGGAGTCTCACTCTGTCGCCCAGACTGGAGTGCAGTGACCACTCCCGGCCACTGCAGCCTCTACCCGCTGGGCTCCGGTAATCCTTCCACCTCAACCTTCCGAGTAGCCGGAATTATAGGCATGCGCTACCACGCCCGGCTAATTTTTTGATTTATCCTAGAGATGAGGTCTCGCCTGCCCAGGCGGGTCTCAAACCTGTGGGCTCAGGCAATTCACTCACCTCAGCCTCCCAAAGGCGCGGGATTACAGGCTGAGCCACCGAGCCCGGCTCATATAATTATTTATTTATTTATTTATTTATTTAAGTTGGAGTCTCACTCTGTCACCCAGACTGGAATGCAGTGTCCGCTCCCCGCCACCGCAGCCTCGACCTGCTGGGCTCCGACGATCCTTCCGCCTCAGCCTTTCAAGTTGCCGGAATTACAGGCATGCCCTACAAGCCCGGCTGATTTTTTGATTTATTGTAGAGATGAGGTCTCGCTGCCCAGGCAGGTCTCAAACCCGCGGGCTCAGGCAAACCACTCACCTCAGCCTCCCAAAGGCACGGCATTACAGGCTGAGCCACCGAGCCGGGCCCCATATAATTATTTTTAAAGTGACTTTCTAGTGGACAGTATATATCTGGACTGTAGTTATCCATCTGACTATCTGTTATATTTGGTAAGCTTAGCCATTTACATACAACGTAACTATGAATATGTTTGATTTCAAGTCTACCTTTAAATTTTTTTCTAATTATTTTCTTTTTGTTTTTCTATTTCTCCTTTTCAGCTTTAACATTTTGGGAGTATTTCAATTTAATTTACTTATTGTGTCTTTGGATATTTATTGAGTTTTTAATTTTAAAATTTATATGTTTCAGTTCTAAAATTATATTTGGTTTTTCCTTTTGTCCTCTCTTTTTTGAGATGTTCTATTTTTTCCATTTGTTTCAAATGTTTAGAATAGCATCTTTATAATAGCTGTTTCAGAGTCTATCAGAAAATTTCAACATTTAAGTTATCACAGCTCTGGCATCCATTGATTGCCTTTTCCCATGCAATTTGAGATTTTCTTGATTCTTTGTATATCAAATAAGTTTGAATTGTATTCTGGGAAGATTATCAGAAGAATATCTTATTATGAGATTCTGGATCTTACCTATTTAAGTCTTATGTTTATATTTTTCATTTTGCAGGTTAAGTTCTGGCCTCGATTTATAACCCACTTTTCTACACTGTAGTTCCAGTGCTCATTAGTTGAAAGCCTATGTAATTCTATTTGAATCTGTCTTGGATGTGCATTACCCAGTCTAGGACCTGGATAAGCTATATTTATTCAGCTCTTAAAAGCCTTTGATATCCTAATTAGGATCAGATCCACGCAGGCACAACTCAATGGGAAGCCCAGGTGTTCAGATTTGTATGGTGTCACTTTTCTATGCTCCTTTCTCAGTGTAATCTCCTAGAAATTTTTCAGTTCCTTGAAGTTTTATCTTTGATTGTGTAGCCAGAAATCTGGAGCTTTAGTTACCCCCATTTCTGCACACATTTGCAATTATACTTGTTTCTTAGGTCAAATGGCAGGAGGACCAATGGAAAAAGAAAATAGCAAACTTACATCAGCACAGTGGTACCTTGAATTCTCATCTTCATAACCAATTTGCCTGCTTTAATGACTTTCCAGATTCTTCAAACAATTTCATGCATTGTATTTAGGTATGCCTATATTCAGGGGATATAATGTGCTTACTCTGTCTTACCCAGACCCAGAAATTTCATTATATATTTAAAAATTCCAATATACATTAGTAATATTGTTTATTCAGTAAACATCATTTAGAATTACCACTCTTTTCATTCTCTCTTTTTTTTCTTGTTACTCAAACCTTTCATCTGAGATTTTTTTTTGCTCTCAGATTCATTCTTTCTAATTTCTAAATTTATTATTTGGAATTTCCTAAATAATTATTTTAGAGTGATTTCTGGTTTTGTTTTCCTAAAAATGTCTTATGGTTTTGAATAATACTATTTCAAGATACAGAATTCTAGTTTGGAAGTTTTATTTTCTTTCAGTTCATGGAAGATACAATTTCATTGTCTTCTGAATTCCCTTATTGCTGTTATGAAGATAGGTGGCAGTCTAATTGTCACTATTTTGAAGGTAATCTTTTACAGTTTCTGTGACCATTTTAACATTTTTCTCTGTTTTTCTGCAGTTTCAGTATGATGTATCTTGGTATGGATTTCTTTTAATTATCCTGCTTGGTATTTGTTTAATGTCTTGATTTGTAAATTGGTGTGTTTCATTAGTTTAGGAAAAGTCTTAGTCTTCTCTTTGCAAACATTTTATCTTTCTTATTCTCTTTTTGTGATTATTATAATTGTATGTTAGACATTTTAATCTATTATTTCTGTTTCTAATAATCTCTTTTACAGCTTTCCTTTTGGGGGCAGTGAGTTTCTCTGTGATGTACTCTGGATAACTTCTTTTGAATTATCTTCTAGTTCACTGATTTTCTTTAAAATTAGTTAAGTCTAGTTTACTATTAAAACCATCTTATTATTCTAAGTCTAATAAGAGCATCAGAGTCACTAGAAGATAGATAGATAGATAGATAGATAGATAGATAGATAGATAGATAGATTTTACAGCAATTTGATCTTCTGCAGTTGTGCAAGCTGTTTAAAAGTCTGTAAAGCTTTTGTCTGGTGCTAGACCTTAAGATCTGCAAGGCACTGGGCACGGTGGCTCAAGCCTGTGATCCCGGCACTTTGGGAGGCCGAGGTGAGAGGATTCCCTGAGCCTATGGGTTTGAGAACAGCCTAGGCAAGTTGGCAAGACCTCATCTCTGCAATAAACCAAGAAAAATGAGCCGAGTATGGTGGCGCATGCCTATAGTTCTGGTTAACTTTGAAGAATGCTGAGGCAGAAGGATCACCAGAGCCCAGCAAGTCGACACTGGGGTGGCTGTGAGTTTGTGCACTGTACTCCAACCTGGACAATGGAGTGAGACTCCAATTAAAAAAAAAAAAAGACCTGCAAGGCATGTATTCAAGAAGGGAAGGTGAATGTAGAGTGTGGAAGAGTGAGGACAAACTGCAATCTCTGGGAACTAATCACATTTGCCTTGCAGCCTGTTCAACTTTTATGACATAGATGTTGTTCAGGAGAATCTTGTGCCCTGGAGCTAAACACATACCTGGTCCAGAATTCAGAAAATCTGAAGGAGGATCTGGGGTGAATTAGCTGCAAGTCTCATTGTTGTCTCATATCAAGATAAACCAGCAAATGACAATGTGTGTGAGTTGCAATAGCATCTGCTGCTCCTTCACTGCCTTACTGAATGTGAAAAACAATATGACTGCTGTTTCGTTTCTTCCTTCCAAATGTATGCAAAATCTTTCTAATGGTCCACCCTAACAAGAAACGTGCAGTGTGAGAATCCTGGAAAACATAGTTCGGCCTAGCCAAGATGACATTACAAAATCACCAAGGATATACTTTTCTTTTCTTTTCTTTTTTTTTTGAGTTGGAGTCTCACTCCGTCGCCCAGACTGGAGTGCAGTGGCTGCTCCCGGCCACCACAGCCTCGACCTGCTGGGCTCCGGCTGTCTTTCCGCCTAAACCTTCCAAGTAGCCGGAACTACAGGTGCGCAGTACCACGCTCAGCTAATTTTTTGATTTATTGTAGAGATGGGGTCTCGTCAAGTTGCCCAGGCGGGTCTCAAACCCATGGGCTCAGGCAATCCACTCACCTCAGCCTCCCAAAGCGCTGGGATTACAGGCTGAGCCAGGATATGCTTTTCAACTTTTTATTTTTTTTTTAAATTTTGAGTCAGGGTCAGGGTCTCACTCTGTCACCACAGAAATAATCATAAACACCTGTTTAACCCATACTTAGATTTGAGATAAAGGCAATAGCAAAGTCATGCTTCTGCCTAACATGATGCAACTATCCTACATTCAACCAAAACCATGCTAACCCTTTTCCCTAAAAAGGTTTAAAAGTCCCATTTACACCCTTGGGTGATGTTAATTCTTATTTCAGTCGCATGCCTCCTTTTATATTCTATAACTTAATGAGATAAAGTTAACGACTTTTTTGTTGTTGGAGTCTCACTCTGTCGCCCAGACTGGAGTGCAGTGGCACGCTCCTGGCCACCACAGCCTCGACCTATTGGGCTCTGGCGATCTTTCCGCCTCAGCCTTCCAAGAAGTTAACTACTATTAACATATCTTGTGTTAGATGTGTTAGGGGAATGGGAGAGGAGAAGATTTTAAATATATATACATATATAAACATACATATATACCTGTTAATTCACTAGTCTGAGGAACCCTAATGAGCCAAATGCTGGCCTCAGCTTCAAATTTCAAGCTTCAAGCTTCATGGACCATTGTTATGTCCTTTGATGGAAGCATTTCTACTTTTGGAACTAATAACTCTTGACCCGTGGTTCTCAGTTGGGGATTATTCTGCCTCTCAGAGGACATTTGGCAATCTGGAAGACATTTTTGGTTACCACAACTGGAGAGCAGGTGGCACTGACATCTAGTGGTAGAGGCCAGGGATGCTGCTAAGCATTTTACAATCCACAGATTATCCCCATAACAGAATTATCCATGCCCAAATGACAGTAATGCTGAGGTTGAAAAACCCAGCTCTAAATCATCAGAGTACAATGTTGTGAGGATAGGAAGCAAAAAATTTTCTAGGGCATCACTAAACTACAGATACGGAGAGGATCTGCTCCCATTTCTACCCCTTGATTGCCAGACTCCATGTATCCTGGCAATGGTAGAAACAGCACCATTTACGATGATTACTGACTTACAGCAAATGCTTATATGGTATTGCACCTAACTAGTACTGGAACTGAGTCCTCAAGAGACCATTTCACCATCTTATCATGCCAGCTGCTTTCCACATTTTTTACTGGAAATTACCATTTTAGTCTTTTTTTTTTTTAAATTTTGAGTCAGGGTCTCATTCTGTCACTCAGGCTGGAATGCGGTGGCAAGATCACAGCTCACTACAGCCTCAACCTCCTGGACCCAGAGAGCCTTCTGCCTCTGCTTTCCCAGTACCTGGGACTACAAGTGTGCACCACCACATCCGGCTAATTTGATTTTTTTTTTTTTTTTTTTTGATTTTTTTTTTTTTTTTGAGTTGGAGTCTCACTCTGTCGCCCAGACTGGAGTGCAGTGGCCGCTCCCGGCCACCGCAGCCTCGGCCTGCTGGGCTCCGGCGATCCTTCCGCCTCAGCCTTCCAAGTAGCCAGAATTACAGGCATGCGCCACCACGCCCAGCTGATTTTTTGATTTATTGTAGAGATGAGGTCTCGCTGCCCAGGCGGGTCTCGAACCCGCGGGCTCAGGCAATTCACTCACCTCAGCCTCCCAAAGGCGCGGGATTACAGGCTGAGCCACCGAGCCCGGCTTGATTTTTTTTTTTAAGAGGTGAGATCTTGCTGTGTTGCATAGACTGATCTCCAACTCCTGGGCTCAGGCGATCTCACCACAGCCTCTCAAACTACTAGGATTACAGGTGTGAGCCACCACGCCCAGCCCATTTCAACCATTTTTAAGTGTACAATTCTGTAAGCATTCGTTATAGTCACACTGTTGTGCAACCATCACCATTATCTATTTCCAAACTTTTCCATCACCCCAAATAGAAATTCTCTGTAACCATTAAGCAATAACTCCTTGTTTCCCCTTCCCTCAGGCCCTGGTAACCTCTAATCTAGTATGTCTCTATAAAATTGCCTATTCTAGGTATTTCATATAAGTGGAATCATACAATATTTGTCCTTTTGAGTCTAGCAGGGGAAAGTAGAATTTCCCTGTGGAAGATGTCTGGCTTCAAGTAATTCTCTTTGTGGAGTGGACCTGATTTATGCCAGGAACACGAAACAGTCCCTTCACTTATAGAAGCAAGTCAGGTTGTCTGTTCTTGGTCCAGTCTACAATTTGAGCTTTCCTTTCTCCTATTCCCTTATATAGCATTATATTAAGCAAAAATGAGCAATTTTGTTCGCTCAACCTGTGCTCTGTTTTCCTGTCAATACAATTCTCTCCACTTGGGGTGCCCATTTATCTCTTCCTATAGAACTATCTTAAGACGAAGCCCAGATCCAGCTCTCTCAGGAACCCTTCCCAATCAAATGTACTTTTTTCCCTCTTCGGAATCCTTTTAGCATTTGGTAATATCTGATGGACTTTCCTGGCTTGAAGTTACTCGTGTATTTATTTTAATCACTTTCACCTCTAGAGAACCAACAAGTTATAGTACATAGCTACGGTTTTGTTCATTCATCTCAAAAAGGAGGATGATACTAGTAATACAGCTTACAGGACTGTTGTAAGGATTAAGTCAGCTAAAAATCGAAACATTTCTAAGGAATGGTTGCAGAGTGCTCAAATAAATGCTAGCTATTGCTACCATTCCTTAGAAGCATCGTAATTTCGATCGAAGAGCTTTCGCCAAAGTGAAAGAAAGCAGACTCCTAAGGACTCAGCAAAAAAAAAAAAAAAAAAAAAAAATCTACTATCTGAGACAACGTATGAAAAAAAGGCATCAAAAGGTATGCAATTAGGAAGGCGCCTGCGCAGAGCGGAGGAGGCGGGGCGGAGTTGCTGGGGGCGGGGCGGCGCGTGCGCCGGGCGGAGCCTTCGGCCCCGTGAGCGAGGCCGGTTGTCTCTTCTCTCCTCACGCTGTGGTTGTTACTCAGTAGCTCTCCGGCCTGTGACAGGGCGGCACCCGTCTAGGAATGGATTTTGAGAACCTTTTCTCAAAACCCCCCAACCCGGCCCTCGGCAAAAAACCGGCCACGGACTCTAACGAAAGGTGATCCTGCATCTTCTCGTCCTTTGAGCGCAGGGGCCCCAGAAGGGCTCCGCCTCCTCATTCCCCCGGATTGGAGGCCGTCCGGGGCCACGTCCGGGCGCCGTCAGGGCGCGAGGGCAGCGACTGTCGGCCCGGCCGGGTGCGACAGTCGGATGGGGAGCCGTCGCGCGGGGGCCGGGGGCATACCAGTCGGAGATGGGGCCCGGTTGGTAGGCCGCCACGGCAGGCGTGCGAGAGCCGGGCGAGGGGCACGGCCGGGGTGGGGGCGAGGAGGCGCGGACGCCCCTTCCTCTGGGCTCCTGCGCCTCTGGGACGGCCAGGAGCCCTCTGACCCTGTCGTCTGTCACCGCCTGGCCGGAAGCTCCCAGAGGACGGGTCATTTGTAGTTTTCCACTGACCACGTGCTAGGCGCTTTTTTGTAGGATGAAGTCGCAAGTTGAAAGACTAATAAAACAGCAAATGCCATTGGGACTTAATATTTCCACTGGGTGGAAAAAGCAACTGAGATTGTTGGCCAGATGGCATGAATATATTTTCATTCTTGGCGGCGTGTGTATTGTTACACCTAGATATTAATTCACTTTTTTTAGTGGGATCTCACTCCTGCCCGGGTTGGAGTGCGGTGGCAGGATCATGACACATCACAGCCTCGACCTCCTGGCCTCAGGTGAGGGCTCCCACCTCAGCCTTCCCAGTGGCTGGGACTGCAGACGTGGCACCACGCCTAGCTTATTTTTTGATTTTTTTGTAGAGATGGGGTCTCGCTATGTTGCCCAGGATGGCTGTTCACCTTTATGGTTTAAGGGTTTTTTTTTGTTTTTGTTTTGTGCTTGGGAGGCTGAGGTGGGAGGATCGCCTGAGCCTGTGGTTTGAGTTTTAAGTGCTAAAAATCATCTTCTCTCTTGTGTCTTGTGTGTTTCCCAATTTCCCTAAGTCGAATCGTTGATACACATCCTTTATTCCTTAAGCCCACATAAATCTCAGATTTTGGTGATACCTCTTGGTATCACTCATCTGTACATTTCTCTCCATCTCAAAAATCTCACTTGACACTATTACCTAAATTGATTATCAAGAGCTTTACTACGTGCTTTATGTGAAATGTATCATTTAGTCCTCACAACAACCTTAAAGACATTAGGTTATTCTCATTTTACAGATGGGAAAATGAGGCACAGAAAGGTTAAATAACCTGCCAAGATTGCAATGTAAGTGACAAAGCAAGGATTCAATTGCCCAGTCTGCCTCTAGGACCCATGATTTCATCATTGAGCTGCTTTTTTTTCTTTAAAGAACACTTTATGTTAAAGATGTGGGGTATAAATTAGGATTAGGTACATAAGTAATCTATGTGCAGGCGAAGTTTGGGCCTCCATCTGGTCTTAACTTCCTCTGGTTTAGGATCAGATACCCTTTATGTTGTTACCATGCCCCCCCCACACACACCCTTTCTCCCTGCCCTGACAGTGTCACAACTGCTGATCCCTTCCTTGTGCTATTGTGAGCAATGTTCAGGTCCTACTTATGAATGAGAACATGTGGTATTCAGTTTTTTATTTCTGTAAAAGATCACTAGGATTGATTGTCCTGAATTCCATCCAATTTGCCAAGAAGTCCATGATTTTGTCCTTCTTTATGGCTGTGTAGTATTCCTTCATGTATATTTACCACATTTTCTTTATCCAGTCTACTTTCAATGGGCAGTAGGGTTGGTTCCATGTTTTTGCTATTGTGAATAGTGTGGCAGTAAACATGTGTGTAGGTACCTTTTTTCCTAGAATGATTTGGGCTTCTCTGGGTATATTCCCAGGAGGGGGATTACTGGATGTATGGGAGGTCTATTTCTAGTTCCCTTTGGAATCGATTTTCCATATAGGTTGGACTAGCTTGCACCAACAGTGTAGAAATCCCCCCTTTCTCCACACCTGCACCAGAATCTATTGTGTGTTTGTTTGTTTTATTAATGATGGCCATCCTTACTGGGTAAAGTGGTATCTCTGTGTTTTTGAGCATTTCTCTGATGATTAGTGAGGCTGAGCATTTTTTCATATATCTGTTAGCTGCCCGTATATCTTCTTTTGAGAGGTGTCATTTCATGTCCTCTGCCCATTTTTTAATAGGTCATCACCAAGCTTCTAATGCAAAATGACTAAAATAAAATAAGGCCTATAAATATTGGAAAGAGACAAAGACATTAATTACTTGCAGATGATATGACCATTTACTAAGAAAAATAAACCAATTGATATAACATAACATACATATGAAGTCAACAAAAAAAGATAATAGCAACATATACAAAACTCAATAGTAGCTAACCACTTGAAAATGTATTGGACAAAAGATCTATTCCCAGAATAGAATTTGACCAGAATGATATGTGAAGGGTGGTATGGAAATAAGGTGAACTGTCCATATAATTTTCCTGTTTTTCTCTTTGCTGGTCTTCTTCAAGTTTTAGGATCTCTTTCTTGGAACTGTTTTACTCTCAGTTGTTATTTGTCGTTTGTATTTGCTGTGGCATTATTTTTCAGTGCATAAAGATGTGGGTGTTTGGGTTTGGTTTTGTTTATGCAGTCAGAATCGATCTTTTATGGTTTCTGAGTTTTTCCTACTAATATTGTGATGGGAATAATCCTCATCCATTCATTCAAAAAAAAAAGTTGATCGAGCACCTGCTACATAGGAGACATTCTAGGCCTTAGGGACACAGCAATGAATAAACAAGAAATAAAAATTTCTGTACTAATGAATTTACATTATGAGGGGAGTGGAAGACAGACGATACATAAATATATAGTATTTAGGTGATGTTAAATGCCCTGGAGAAAATGAAAGAAGGGTAAGGGGGAAAGAATTGCTGATGGAATGGTGAGGAAGGTGTAGATACCCTAGAGAAGATAGTTGAGGAAAGCCTCACAGATAACGTTGGTAAGTAACATTTGAATAGGAAAGTGAAGGAGGTGAGGAGTTTGATACCTAGAGGAGTAGAGAGTGCTCTGTGAGTGAGCTTGGTGTGATTGAGTTAGAGGAGCAACATGGTCAACATGACCACTGGAGAGGAGTAAGGCTAATAGGACTTGAATGAAGTCTGAGAGGTAATGGGGTAGGGTTGGGAGAGGCTGGTCATGTAGTAGGGACTTGTAGATACCATAAAAAGGACTTTGGCTTTTACTCTGAACAAAATGAGAGGCCATTGGAGGGTTTTCAGCTGAGAGTGACATTTGGCATGCTTTAGCAGGGTCATTCTGAATGTGTAAGAATTAAGGGCCAGAGCAGTTTGTATTGTTGTATTCGTGGCAAAAAAAAAAAAAAAGTAGTCAAATACGGGTATATTTTGAAGGTGGAACAAATTGGATTTCCTCACAGATTGGATTGGGGATGTAAGAGGGATGTCAAGATTTTAAGATTTTGATCAGTATCATGAGAGGGATGGAGTTGCTGTTTAATATAGATTTCAGAGAAAAGCAAGAGTTCAGTGTTGGATGTGTTAAGATTACATATGTCTAGCAGGTATCTAAGTGGATACGGGGATATCCAGGGGTCTAAATTGGAGACTTGAATATTGAAATCAACTACATATAGATAATAGTCAAAGCCACAAGAAAGGAGATCACGTAACATGTAGACAAATAAGAAAGGAAATGTGAGAACTGACTTTTTAAGTTGTAAAGATGAGAAACCAACAAAGGAAACTGAGAAGTAGAAGTGAGGGAAGAAGAAACTGGGAAAGCTCAGTGTATCTTTTCTTAAATTTTGAGTCAGGGTCTCACTCTGTTCCCCACGCTGCAGTGCAGTGTCACAATCACTGCTCACCGCAGCCTCAGCCTCCTGGGCTTAGCTGATCCTTCTGCCTTAGCCACCTGTAGTAGCTAGGACTACAGGTGCGCCACCATGCCTGGCTAATTTTTGATTTTTTTAATAGAGACTAGGTCTCTCTGTGTTCCTCAGTCTGATCCCTGATCTCAAATTCCTGGGCTCAAGCAATCCTCCTGCCTTGCCTTTCCAAAGTGCTGGGATTACGGGAGTCAGCCACCATGCCAGCCAAGAAGAGCTCAATGTCTCTGAAGCAAAGTAAAAAACATGTTTTACATTGAGGAGGTGGCCAACTCTGTCCCATCATGCTAACTGGTCAGGTAATATGGGCGCTGAGAATTGTAAACCTTAACAGTGAAAAGAGAAAGTACATTTATTTGGAATAGGCAGTGTAGAATAATGTGTGGTTTTAGGTAGGGCACATACTTGGAAGCCTACCTGCACTCAAATCTCAGCTCCACCATTTATTAGATCTGTGACAAGTTACATAACCTTTCTGTAATTCAGTTTTCTTATCTGTGAAATGGGCTTTTTAAACAATAGTATGTATGCCAAGGCATTGTTGTGATCAGTGTTAGGTGCATGGAGCAGCACTTGGCACAGAGTAAGCATTATGCAAGTATTGGCTATTGCTATTATTGCTATTTTAGTCATTATTGTCATTATTTCTTTGCCTAGGGAGAGGTTTTCTCCTACTCCATGAGATGATTCATTACTGAAAACCAGAGCAATAAAGGTTCACGGAAATTTGGGCTTTTGGCTCTTGTAATGGTGGGTTCTGTAGAAGGCTCACAGCTTGGCATCTTATCTAATGGATGTAGCTCTGAGGTCAGTGTAAACTGTTGAATTGGATGGAGCTGTGAAGCCTAAATTCCTGTAACTTTGAAAGCACAAAACCTCTATTCCTATTCTCCTTGTGCTAGCAGTGTTTTCCATTTGTGACATGTTCTCTTGAGAATGGACACATTGCCTGTTCCTTGTCTTTGTCTGGCATATAACTCGTATTTTAAAGCTTTTTCCTATCTTGTTCAGTAGTCACTACTTATAAGACACTGTTTTCTTTAGCACCCTACATCTCTAGCATCAACCTTTATCTAGATTCATCTATACATTTTATTAGCTTCTTCACCAGTTTCTTGTATTTTCCATTTTTATCTTTCTTGGATTTATTTTTAGTTTTGCTAGAAAATGAATCTTCAAGTAGTCTCAGATGATGTCTATAATACGGTCAACGTCTCAGTCCTATGAGTCTGAAAACAATTTTTCTTTTTCATTTTTACACTTGATATGTTTGTCTCTCTCCTAGCCTCAGAAGTCACCCTGCTTTCTGCCTGAAACATCCTTCTGTACATTTCTCTTTGCTAACTTTGATGTATCTTTTGGGTTCAGGAAAGCCTCAGGCCCTCAAGTCTAGGTTGAATGTTTCACGAAAATGCATCTATATTTATCACACCGTATTGAAATAGCTTTATTTTTTTTCTCTCCCAAGCAGATTGAAAGGTCTCAGAAGGCAGGGGCAAGGTCTGTCTTTTTCATTGTTTTAGCCCAGGAGATAAAGCCCAGAGCCTGGTGTGTGGTGGATACTCAGTATTTGATGACTGAATGAAATGATGGTTGAATGAATGATTTATGTAAGTGCTAATACTTGGACATTAAGGTTGTGTATCTAAAATTTCAGTTTTACAGGTTATTCATAAACATACTGACATTTATTGCTCATCAAAATTTTGTACTTATTTATCTGGAGTATTTGGCATAGAATTTGAATTTGGAATTTTTTTAGAGCAAATTGAAGACAAACCAAAGTAGTGAGTTTTAATGCTGTGGTGTGAACACTTTTCAGGTTGAAAAAACCCTTTTGTGTTATTTGATATTTTTGCTACAGAATCGGTGATGAACTAGATGATACAGAAGTTGAAGAAACACAAGAAGAGAAAATAAAATGGAAAGTTAAACTGGAGTGTGAGCAAATTCCCAAAAAAGTAAGACTAAGTTGGCGTATTGAAAAGCAGATAGGAATGGATGTGAGAAATTAATGAGGGATTCTATTTGTCTTACTTTAGTCAGCATTTGGGAACAGTTAAGGAAACTTTGTTATGCTTTTAAAAAGTATATTATTCAATAAGTTTGCTATCATTTAGCATGAACTGTGAAAGCAGTAGCTTTTATTTTTATTTTTCCTGTTTCTGAGATGGGTTGTAAACTATTTCAAATTAGATTTAAAATTGTAAGGGTTTTAATTTGCTAACTTAACCAACCTTAGTGATTTATAGCTTAAAGCCTGTGCTAATTTGCTACAGCTGCCATAACAAAGTACCACAAACTAGGTGGCTTAAACAACAGAAGTCTATTGTTTCATGGGTCTGAAGACTAGACTTCCCAGCACAGGGTATCAGCAGGATTGGTTCCTCCTGAGGGCTGTGAAGAAGAATCATTCTTTCCTAGCTTCTGATGGTAGATGGCAATCTTTGGTGTTGGCTTACAAAGGTATCACCCTGATCTCTGCCTTCCTGTTTATATGGCATTCTCCCTATGCACGTATGTCTGAATTTCCCCTTTTATAAGGACATCAGTTGTATCAGACTAGTACCCACCCTAATGATCTCTGTAATTAATCACAATATGAGATATTATGGCCCTATTTCCAAATATGGTCATATTTTGAGGTACTGGGGGCTGGATCTTCAACATAAGAGTTTTAGGAGGGGGCAGTTCAACTCATAACAGGCAATATCTGCTCCTCTTCTTGCCTTCCCTTTTCTCCTTTTGAACTTTTTTTTTTAATTGTGAATTTTAACACTATAGAAGAATGGGTTCAAGTTGGCAGTAAGACTCATAAAACACAAATAGACTTTAATAGTATACTCTTTTACTTAGCTTTATAAAAGAATAAAAAACAGAAGATACAGCTAGTGTTGTATCTTCATCTCCTTGGGGAGCCTCTCAGTTACCCAGGTAAGCAACATCTTTTTGCCATTTGGGGCATGTATGACTGCCATGGATGAGAGCCGAGCTTGACAACAACAAACTGCCACTTCAATTTTCCACAAATTTTTATACCACTTTATAGGCACTTAGGCTCCAGGCCTTCATGCCCACTTCAAGCTCCCCCAGTTTTTGTATAACCCCTGCAGCAGACAGGCAGAAACAACATTCTACAGTTATCTTAAGAAGTTTCCAAGAAACAGTACCGTGAGAACACTGCAAGTCAAGAAAAAGCATTGCTGCCTCCTTTGTCAGTCATACCCCTTTTTTCCTTCTAGCGATAGCCATGATCCTAGTTTGTTTACTGATCACTTCCTATCTCTTTACAGCTTTGTTACATATATAGTCATTCCCAAGAGAATAGTTTTTCTTACCTGTTTTTGCACTTTATAGATATAGAATAGTATTGTGTGTGTTTACTTAACATTTTTAAGATTCATAAATGCTGTAGTATATACTTGTTCATTTTCATAGTGGCATAGTATTCCATCATTTGAATTCAACAAATTCTGTTGGTAGACATTTGGGCTGGCTGCTTTTTTTGGTGGTTATGAGCAGTGCTGCTACATTCTTTCACTTGTATCCTGCCATAAGTACTCTATTTACCTAGGAGAGGAATTGCTGGGTCTTAGAATATGAGCATATTTACCATAACACCAAACTGTATTACAGAGTTTGTATTCCCAGACGAGAGACTGTATTTCTGTTGCTCAACAGACTTGTCCATACATGGTATTGTTACCCTGCTCATCTTTTGCCATGTAGTGAGGGCACAGTGGTATCTCACTCTAGTTTAGTTGCATTTTCTTGGTTACTATTGAGATGGGGCATCTTGTGGCAAGTTTGTCCATTTGGGCTTTCTTTTTTTGTGCCTGTTCAAGTCCTTTTTTCCTTTTTTTGGAGTGTCTGTTTTTCTAAATTTGTAGTTCTCTATTCTGGATGTGAACTGTTTTTAGTCTTCATTGTTGTGGGTTATGTGTTGCAAATACCTGCTTATTTTGTAACTTTCTTAATAGTGGCATTTTTTGATTAAAAAAACTTTGTAATTTTAATGTAGTCTAATAATATTTTCCTTTATATTTAGTGTTCTATGTGTTTATTTACATATCCTAAGATCATGAAACTATTTTCCTACATTGTCTTCTAAAAGTTTTATTTTTTTGCCTTTCAGGTTGAAGTTTATAATCACCTAGAACTGATTTTTGTATATACTGTGAGGTTGGGGGGAACTGATTTTGCTTTACTTTTTTGGTTGTTATCGTACCGAATTGTTCAAGCATTATTCATTAGGGAGGAAAGGACTTCCTTTGTCCCATGGGTCTGCAGTGTCTTCTTTGTCAAAAATCAAATGTTCATTTGGGTCTGTTTCTGGACAATCTGTTTCCTTTGTCTATTCCTTCTCTAAGCCTTCACTGTGTTAATAACTACAGCTTTTTCATAAGTTTGGATATTAGTTAAGCAAGTCCTCCCATCTTATTTTTAGTGTCTTGGCTATTCTTAGCCCTTTGCAATTTCATATAAATTTTAGAATCTGTTTGTTAGGTTCCACAGAAAGTCCTGCTAGAATTTTCACTGGAAATACATTAAAATCTATAGTACATTTGGGGAACAATTGTAATCTTTAAAATAAAAATAGAGACATCTTTCCCTCAACCTCTGCTAACTTTTTATTTTTTTTTTTTGAGTTGGAGTCTCACTTGGTCGCCCAGACTGGAGTGCAGTGGCCACTCCCGGCCACCGCAGCCTCGACCTGCTGGGCTCCGGCGATCCTTCCGCCTCAGCCTTCCAAGTAGCTGGAACTGCAGGCGTGCGCTACCATGCCCGGCTAGTTTTTGATTTATTGTAGAGATGAGATCTTGCCAAGTTGCCCAGGCGGGTCTCGAACCCGCGGGCTCAGGCAATTCACTCACCTCAGCCTCCCAAGGCACGGGATTACAGCCTGAGGCACCACGCCCGGCTTGCCTCTGCTAACTTTATACTTTTCTTCTGTAGCTTCCTCACCTCTCTCAGTCTTCATAGAATTGAAGAGAGGGCCTTGCCCTGCATTGAGCTTTGTCTTAAGGGAATGTTGTGGCTGGTTTGATCTATCCAGACCACTCAAACTTTTTCCATATTAGCAATAAGGCTGTTTCAGTTTTTTACATTCATGTGTTCACTGAAGTAGCACTTTTAATTTCCTTCAAGAACTATTCTTTTGCATTCACAACTTGGCTATTTGGAGCAAGAGGCCCAGTTCTCAGCTTATCTTAGCGTTAGATGTACTTTCCTCACTAACCTTGAACATTTCTAGCTTTTGATTTAAAATGAGAGGCATGTGATTCTTTCACTTGAAATTTAGAGGCCATTGTAGGTTTATTTTTTGTCTTGTTTTGTTTTAATTTTTTATTTTAAATATGTGGGGTACAACTCAGTGTTAGATATACAAATGTTCATTATGCAGGTACCCTTGTTGATGAGGTATGCCCCCCACGCTCCTGGCAGTTTCCCACTACTGCCAATCCTGCTCCCACCCACCCCTGGCAGTTTCCCACTACTGCCAATCCTTTTCTTATACTATTATAGTTGTTCAAGCTCTGCTTATGAGTGAGAACCTGTTGGTTCTTTGTTTCTGTGATAGATCACTCAGTATTATAGCCTATAAGACCATCAGAGTTGCTGCGAAGTTCATAATTTTGTCTTTCTTTATGGCTACGTAATATTCCATTGTGTGTATGTACCGCATTTTTTAAGTTCAGTCTTCTTTTGATGGGCAGCATGGTTAGTTCCATGTTTTTGCTATTGTAAATAATACTGCAATAGACATGCATGTGCAGGTATCTTTTTCATAGAGTGATTTGACTTCCTCCAGTTATATTCCCAGTAGGAGGGCTGCAGGGTCATATGGGTGGTAGATTTTTAGATTTTTTTAGGAATCGCCACACTGTTTTCCACAGCGGCTGTACTAGTTTACACTCCCACCAAAGTGCAGAAGTATTCCCTTTTCTCTGCATTCTCTCCAGCATCTGTTGTTTTTTGAGTTATTGATGATGGCTATCCTGACTGGAGTTAGGTGGTATCTCAGTGTGGTTTTAATTTGCATTTCTTTGCTGACTAGTAAGGCTGAGCATATTTTCATGTATCTGTTGGATGCTTGTATGTCTTCTTTTGAGAAGTGTCTGTTCATATCTTTTGCCCACTTTGTAATGGGGCTGTTTGTTTTTTTCTTTTCGGCACATTTGAGTTTCTTGTAGTCAGATATACAGTTGGCACATATTTTTCCCAGTCTGTGGGCTCTCTCCCTGCTCTCTTGATGGTTTCTTTGGCTTTGCAGAAGCTTTCCAGTTTGATGAGGTCCCACTTGTCTATCTTATCTCTTATGGCATGGGCACTTGGGGTTTTGACCAGGAATTGGTTGCCAGTTCCAATTTCCATAAGGGTGTCTCCTGCATTTTCTTTTTTTTGTTTGTTTTTGTTTTTGAGTTGGAGTCTCACTCTGTCACCCAGACTGGAGTGCAATGGCACGCTCCTGGCCACCACAGCCTTGGGCTCTGACTAGCCTTCCGCCTCAGCCTTCTAAGTAGCTGGAACTACAGGCACGCGCTACCACACCTGGCTAATTTTTTATTTATTGTAGAGATGGGGTCTTGCCAAGTTGCCCGGGTGGGTCTCGAACCTGCGGACTCAGGCAGTCCACTTGCCTCGGCCTCCCAAAGGGCTGGGATTACGGCTGAGCCACCGAGACTGGCCTCCTGCATTTTCTAAGGTTCTTATAGTTAGAGGTTTTACATTTAGGTCTTTGATCCATTTAGAGTTGATTTTTTTTGTGTATGGTGATAAGTAGGGGTCTTGTTTTAATCTTTGGCATGTGGTCAGCCAGTTTTCCCAGCACCATTTACTGAATAGGTTCACCTCTCCCCAGGGGCTGCTGGTGGAGGCTTTTGTCAAAAATGAGTTGGTTGAGAAATTGAGATTTTGCTTCTGGAATCTCTAATCTGTTCCATTGGTCTGTATGCCTGTTCTTGTACCAATACCAGGCTGTTTTGATTATTGTAGCTTTATAGTAAAGCTTAAAGTCTTGGAGCATGATGCCTCCCACTTTTTTTTTTCTTTTGCTGAGAATTGTTTTGGCTATTCGTGGTCGTTTATGTTTCCGTATGAATTCTTGTATTGTTGTTTCCAGGTCTAAGAATGCTGCTGGTAATTTAATGGGGATTGCATTAAATCTATAGATTGCCTTGAGTAGGATGGACATCTTAACAATGTTGATTCTTCCAGTCCATGAGCATGGAATATTTTTCCATTTGTTTGTGTCATCTTTGATTTTTTTTGAGCAGTGTTTTGTAGTTTTCATTGTAACCCTTTGACTTCTCTAGTTAGAAAGATGCCAAGGTATTTCATTTTTTGTGAATGGGATTATGCTATTGTGAATGGGATTATACTTTTTATTTTGGTTTCTGTTTGTTTATTGTTGGTATATAGGAATGCAACAGACTTTTGCACTTTTTTTTTTTTTTTTGAGTTGGAGTCTCACTCAGTTGCCCAGACTGGAGTGCAGTGGCCGCTCCCGGCCACCACAACCTCGACCTGCTGGGCTCCACGATCCTTCCACCTCAGCCTTCCGAGTAGCCGGAATTACAGGCGCGCACTACCACGCCCGGCTAATTTTTTGATTTATTGTAGAGATGAGGTCTCGCTGCCCAGGCGGGTCTCGAATCCGCAGGCTCAGGCAATCCACTCATCTCAGCCTCCCAAAGGCACGGGATTACAGGCTGAGCCACCGAGCCCGGCTTGCACATTTATTTTATACCCTGAGACTTTGCCAAAGTCCTTTATCAGTGCAAGGAGGTTTTTGACTGATTCTCTTGGGTTTTCAAGGTGTAGAATCATGTCATCTGCAAAGAGGGATAGCTTAACTTCTTTTCCTATTTGGATGCCCCTGATTTCTTTCTCTTGTCTAATTCCTCTAGTTAGGACTTCCAATACTATGTGGAACAGGAGAGATGAGAGTGGGTATCCTTGTCTTGTTCCGGTTTTCAGGGAAAATGGTTCCAATTTCTGTCTGTTTAGCAGTATGTTGACTGTGGGTTTCTTGTAGGTGGCTCTTACTATTTTGAGGTATGTTCCATCTATGCCTAGATGTTTAACGGTTTTTATCAAGAAGGGGTGCTGGATTTTATCAAATGCTTTTTCTGCATCTAATGATGTAATCATGTGTTTTTTTATTTGTATCTGTTGATGTATTTAATTATGTATCTGGTCTTGTGGATGTTGAAACAGCCCTGCATTCCAGGGATGAAGCCTACTTGGTCATGGTGGATGATTTTTGAGATGTGTTGTTGGATCCAGTTTGCTAGAATCTTGTTGAGAATTTTAGTATCTATGCTCATCAAGGATATTGGCCTACAGGTTTGGGTAACAATGTGATGTTAGCTTCATAAAATGATTTGGGTAATTTCCGTCTTTCTCGATTGCCTGGAATACTTTCAATAGGATTGGTATCAGCTCCTCCTTGTATGTTTTTTAGAATTTTACTAAAAGCCATCTGGTCCAGGGCTTTTTTTTGTAGGTAGTTTTCTTATGGCATAGTCAATTTCCTTGGTTGTTTTTGGTCTATTTAGGGTCTCGATTTCTTCTTGTTTCAACCTGGGGAGGTTGTGTGATGACAGAAAATCCTCCATTTCATTTAGGTTTTTAGGTTTTTGAGTTTGTTTCTATACAGGTGGTACACAGTAATTTCTGATAATCTTTTGTATTTCTTTGGGGTCAGTTGTGACTTCATCTTTTGCATTTCTGATTGTGTTTATTTGGGCTTTTTCTTTTTTTTTCTTCATCAGTCTAGCTAAGGATTCATCAATCTTATTTATCCTTTCAAAAAACCAGCTTTTGGTTTCATTGGGATTTTTTTGTATTGTATTTTTGACTTTTGTCTCCCGAATTTGGGCTTTTATTTTGGTGATCTGGTTTCTTCTGCTGAAGTTAGAGTTTTGGTGGTCTTGCTTTTCCAGCTTCCTTAGGTGATTTGCTAGGCTATTAACTTGTGATTTTTTTCATTTTCTTCATGTGTGTTTGTAGAGCTATGAATTCCCCTCTTAGTACTGTTTTCATGGTATCCTAGAGATTTTGGTAAGATGTTTCTTCGTTTTCATTTGTTTCAGGTAACTTTTCATCTGTTTTGATTTCTGTGTTGACCCGGGAGTTGTTTAGAATGGTGCTGTTTAGGGTTCATGTCTTTGTGGGTTTGGGGAGAACTTTGTTGGTGCTGATATTTATTTTTATTCCACTGTGGTCTGAGAAGGTGCATAGCAGAATTTCAATCTTATGGAATTTGTTCATGTTTGATTTATGACTGAGGATGTGGTGGATCTTAGAGTAAGTTCCATGTGGTGATGAGTAGAGTATATATTCCATGGTTGTTGGGTGGAGTTTTCTATAGGTATCAATTAAGTCCATTTGGTCAAGCGTCACATTGAGGTTCCAGATCTTCTTGTTGACTTTTTGTCTTGATGATCTGTCTTGGGTTGTGAGTTGGAGTGGGGTATTTTAAGTTCCCAGTTCTGATAGTGTTAGAGTCAGTATCTTTTTTAAGTTTACCTAGAAGCTGCTTTATGAAAGTTGGTGCTCCTATGTTGGGTGCATCTATGCTTAGGATGGATATTTTTTGTTGATGGATTGAACCTTTTATCATTATGTAGTGACCTCCCATATTCTTTTAAAAGATAGCTTAAGGGGTATTTGTCTGATATTAAGATCATGACTCCTGCTTTTTTGTGTGTTATGTTTGCCTGAAATTTTGTTTCCCATCCTCTTACTTTGAGTCTGTGAGTGTCCTTTCTGGTGAGCTGAGTCTCTTGGAGACAATATACTGTAGCCTCATGATATTTTATCCAATTTGCCATTCTATTTCTTTGCAGTGGTACATTTAGTTCATTCAAATTTCAACTAATTATTGAGATGTGAGAGTTTATCCCTATCATGAGATTCTTATAGAGTTTGTTGTTGTTGCTGCTGTTTGTTTATTTGTTTGTTGTCTTTCTTTTGATTTTTGGGTTGATCCATGTATTGTATTTTCAATCTTTTTCCTGCATTCTTGGGAAGGGCATTGTCGTTCTTTTTTTCCTTTCTTCTGTGTTTAATACTTTCTTAAGTGATTTTATAGACCTGGTCTAGAGGCAGTGTAAACTCTTAGGGACTGAATGTCTGGGAAGGATTTTAGTTCTCCATCACTGATGATGTAGGTAATTTTTGGTTGAAATAGTTTATCTTTGAGAACTTTGAAGATTGGGCTCCAAGCTCTCCTAGACTGAAGTGTTTCTGTTGGTAAGTCTGCTGCTACTCTAATTGGTCTTCCCTGGTAGGTAGTCTAACCTTTCTCTCTTGCTGCCTTTAGGATTTTTTCTTTTATACCTGCTTTGTGTAGGAGAATTACTATGTGTCTAGGAGTTGGTTTTCTCATTTGTTGTCTTGCAGGGGTTCTCTGAATCTCTTGTGTTTGAATGGTCATGTCACTGATGAGATGAGGGAAGTGTTACTGGATAATTTCATGGAATGTTTGTTCCAGGATGGTCTCTGTCTCAGAGATTACAATTAATCTTAGGTTCAACCTCTTGAAATAATTGCTCATCTCTTAGAGGTTTTTTTCTGTCTTTTTAAGATTATTTTCTTTGTTTTTAACAGTTTGAGTTAGTTCCATATTTTGGTTCTCAAACTTTGAGATTATTTCTTCTGCTTGGTTAATTCTACTTTCCATGCTTATCAGTTTTTTATTTATTTCATTCACTTTATTATTTATTGCTGTTATCTCAGTTATCAACTCCTTCGTTCTTTCGTCTTGTCTCTCCTCATTTCTGTTTATTCTCTCTATCAATATCTTGATATCTGGGTTTATGGTTTGAGACCAGTCATTCTGGAGGCTCTTCGTTGTTTGAGCTCTGAAGTCTGTATTCTCAATGACTGGCATCCAAGGGGGTCTGTGTGAGACTCATATTCTTCCTTTGGTTTTTCTTCATTTGGGTAGGTTTTCCTCACCCCCTCCCCTTTTTAAAAAATTTACCACTTCTTTCATTCTATTGTTCAGTGATGAGGGGGGTAGCTTTTATTTCTGTTTGCTTAATCTCCTATTCTTCCTTATGTAGATTTTCTGGTTTTGTTCAATTCTGAAGCTGGACTGGGGATGGGGGCCTGTGCTTTTTGTAGTTTTGAGATTTAATTAAGCAGGTAGCTGTGATTCAGAAGCTATCTGGAGATCCCAGCATCTGCTGACAGGTGTGTGGGCCCCCTATAACCCACTTCCCACTGCCTTATAATCTGTCTATGCAGTAGGGGTGTCTGTTTGCTTGCTGGAAGCAGAATGAGATAAGAAAAGGGGAAAGAATGGAGAAAGGAAGGATGAAGACGAAAGGAAGGCAGAGAGAGAGAGAAGAGAGAAAATAGGCACGTCAGCTAACAAACAGATTAACAATGACAGAAAAAAACAAAAAAGACAAAAACATACAGAGAATCATACAAACAAAGATCCCCCTGTTGGTGTACTCTCTCTCAAAAATACCCATACATAAACAAACATCTTAAAAAAAAATTAAAATTACAGAAACTAGCAAGAACTAAAACAAACAAAAACAGAAAGGAAGAGAGAAGAAAGAAATCAAAAACTAAACAAAAAACAAACAAGATGAAGAAGAAAAAAAAACTTGCTCTGTGACTGTTTCTGTAACTCCAAGTTCCTGCTACCTCCTCTACCTTAGGGAGCGCTCTGGTCTCCAGCCCTTTCCCTCGGCACTCAGCGCAGGCTGATAGGATTGTTCTCAGTGTGGGTCAGATACCCCACAGACTACTGTGGAAAGAGGATGGGTCAGATCCAATTCACACTACTTGCTGCTGCTGCTGTCAAGTCTCCCACTCAGATCTGACCTGTCTGTGCCTGTTCCAGCGTGGGGGAGGGGCGTGTGTCTCTCTGAGTCAGATGAGAGGATAGCCTGTGGGTCCCAAGATGGAGGCTGGGGAACTGGGTAGGGCAATACAGGTCTCTGCCCAGTACTGGGACTGAGAAGATGGTGCCCACTGGCATCTCATCACCAGTGTTGGAGCCTTATTCCAGATTTCCACAATCTTCCTTCTCCACGATTCCTCCTGCTCATGCCTGGTCTGCTGCTGCAAGTGATGGCGTGGGCCAGGTGCCAGGTGGTGAGGGATGGCTGTTCTTTGCTGCCTTTTCTCAAGAGAGCCCTGAGAATGGCAGATGATCCTGCGTGCCTGGGTCTCCAGTCTCAAGGCGGTAGTGGGTTGCAGTCATCTCTGGAGGAGAGCCCCAGGTGCATGAACCCAAGTCTCTCCTCAGAGGGACTTTCACTCACCCACTGGCACACATCAGCTCATGTAGGGAATCTTTATGGACACTCACTTTTGCAGAAACTCTCACAGTACAACCTTTTCTGTTACCTTCTTGTCCAGAAGTCAGTCCATTGTAGGTATATTAATTGGCCTAATTTCAATATAATTGTGTCTCAGGGAACAGGGAGGCCCAGGGACAGAGAGAGAGATGGGGAATGGCCTTTTACCAAAAGTGCAAACACATTGTATACCAACACTTGAGCCCTCTTAATCACACTTATTACTACCTCCCAAACTTAACTGCTGTCTTGAATCTTTGCACTCTCAGGTCAACCTTGCTGTTTTACAACCTTAGTTGTTAGGAACAGTCAGAACATACACAACATTTATCGATTAAGTTTGTCTTATATGGGCACAGCTCATGGCACACCAAAACTATGTAGCATGTTGTTACATTGCAGACTAATCACAAAAAGATCACTGATCAGATTACCATGACAGGTTATCACAATAAAAATTTGAAAAAATTTTGAAATATTTTGAGAATTACCAAAATGTGCTATAAACACAAGGAGAGTAAATACTGTTGGAATAATAGTGCCAGTAGACTTGCTTATTGTAATGTTGCTGCAAACCTTCAATTTGTAAAAATAAAAATGCAGTATTGGCTAGGTGTGGTGGTTTATGCCTGTAACCCCAGCACTTTGGAAGACAGAAGGATTGCTTCAGCCTAGGAGTTCAAAACCAACCTGGACAACAAAGTGAAATCTCATCTCTACAAAAAAAATTTAAAAATTAGCCTAGTGTGGTGGCAGGTGTCTAGTCCCAGCTGCTTGGAATGCTGAGGTGGAAGGATCTCCTGGGCTGCAGTGAACTGTGATTCTGCCACTGCACTCCACCCCAAGTGACAGAACAAGATCCTGACTCAAAAAAACAAAACATAACAAAAAAGTCTCTGAAGCTTAATAAATCAAAGGGCAATAAAACAAGGTATGCCTATAATTTTCTTTGTAGATATTGCACATCTTATATACCTTTTGTTATGTTTATTGTTAAGTATTTAATGAAGCTATGGATTATAAATTATGCTTTTTAAAGTATCATTTTCTCATTGTTTCTTTCTCATTTAGTTGACATATATCCTTATGTAGAAATGCATGGAAGATAAATTTTTGAATTCTTGTTAACATTTCTGAAAATGTTTTGAATTTATCCTCATAGTTGATAGCTTGGCTGAAATAGAATTAAGTTTGTGGTTATTGCTACATTGTCTTCCAGTATCCATTGTAAAGGTGAATTCTTAGCATTTTGATTCTAGTTCCTTTGTAAGTTTGCTATTTTCTTGGGAAACTTTTAGGTTCTTCTCTTTATTCTTAATTATATGAGATTGTGGATCTTCATTTATTTTGCTTAGTGCTGTTGTAGAGACTGTTTACTCATATCTTCCATAGATGAGACATGTCATCTCTTATTTTTATGTCTTTTTATATGTATATTCTAAGAAATTTTTTCTATTTTTGTTTAACTTTTTCATAAATTAAAATTTAACTAAGAGTTCACTTTTGTTTAATAGCTGTCTAACTTTTTAAAAAAATATAGCATCTTGACTTTCTTTGTGTATTTATTTTTCTAATTTTGAGTTCTTTCCTTTTCTTTGAATTGTATTTGCTACTTGTGGATCAGTTTTTTAGTTATTTTCTGATTTTTTTTTCTCTAGATCCATAAGCATCATCTGACAAGACAGTAAATATTTTATGTTTTCAAACCCAGAAGCAAAATTGAGAATGCTATTTAGGTACTTATGTAATGAAAAAGAGAAAACTTAATTTCCACAACTTGTTATTGACAGAAATTCAGTATATAATGATTGTTTTTGTTATACAGGTCTACTAATGAGAAGAATGGGATTCTTCTTTATGGGATGACTGTTTGCTTAATTTTTTTTTTTTTTTGAGTTGGAGTCTCACTCTGTCACCCAGACTGGAGTGCAGTGGCCACTCCCACTCCTAGCCACCACAGCCTCAACCTGCTGGGCTCCGGCGATCCTTCCACCTCAGCCTTCCAAGTAGCTGGAACTACAGGCGCGCACTACCACGCCCGGCTAATTGTTTATTTATTGTAGAGATGAGGTCTCGCCAAGTTGCCCAGGCAGGTCTCGAACCCATGGGCTCAGGCAGTCTACTCACCTCAGCCTCCCAAAGTGCTGGGATTACAGGCTGAGCCACCGAGCCCGGCCTATTTGCTTAATTGATGTTCAAAGTTACTGTTCCCTACCAGCAAAATGATTGCGGAGATTCATCCGTTTAGCTGATAATGTAATAAGACTTTATCTCTGAAAATGTCTTTTCACTAAAGAATATCAGTTCACTAGCATATGATTTTAATTAAGTGTATTCATTGCCTGGAAAGCATGGAACTTCATTAGATTCTTCTCTTGAGATTTGTCTTTTAGCATGTTGTTACATTGCAGACTAATCACTTCCAATTGAAGGTTTGGTGAAAGCTCAGTTGCACAATTAAATGGATTTGGAAATGGCAGTTTCCTTTGCACTTGCATTAAAGTCTGAACAAACACTGCTGGAACAATAACTTGAGTGTGGAAGATATATTTCCTGCCAATTAGTGTGGATATAGAGATCTTGCTCCTATCTTAATTTTGAACAACCCAATGACACTGAATAGCATCAGTAACATCTGTCAACTCTTTAAGAACCAAGGAAAACCACTTGAAATCTTCTGCCTCATTTTTTTAATCGTTTGTTGAAGTTTCTCCTAGTTTCCTCACATCTTTGAGCAGCTGTTCTTACCAAAGGCCAATTATCTTAAACAACTTAATTTTTTTTGGACATATTTCTTCAACTGCTGTAAACAAGCATTATTTAATTAACTCACCATCAGCTTTCTTTGATTGGCTAACAAATTAGCCGCTTGGAAACTTACTTTGGTTGTAGCCTGGCTTTTGTTTTTTATTTCTGTGAAGAAACAACTATGTGATAATATAATAAGTCTTAAATTTTTTAATTTTTCTGACATTCTTGTGAGTTGGGAGTATTGTGATGAATGCTTAATATTGTAACATTAACATATATTGTATTCTTTTAGCATTACTGTGTTATCACTGCATAACAACTACAATGCTTTGCCATCTAATTTGACAGAAAAATAACTCACACTTCACTGTGCCTTTAAATGCATGATATTTGAAGTTTACTTTTCATGTTTTGACATGATGAGTATGCACCAGTAATGAAAAAATAAAATGGCATGAGATACTCAATGCACTCAAGATGCTGTCACGTTATAATTGTCACTGCAATTTGTAGTGCACTAAGCATCTTTGTGACATGATAAGAGTGACATAAAGGTCTCCTTTGCAACTACTCAACTTTGCTGTTGTAGCTAGAAAACAGCGAGTATAATATATAAATGAATGAGCACGACTGTGTTCCAATAGAACTTTATTTATAGACACTAACATTTGAATTTTATGTAATTTTCAGTGTCATTAAATTTATTCTTTTGATTTTTTGTTTCAATGATTTAAAAAAACTTAAAGATCATTTTTAGCTAGTAGGTTTTTACAAAAACAAGTGGCAGATTGGATTTGGCTCTTGGGTTGTAGTTTGCTGACCCCTGCTCTAGATTTTCATCCCATGTTTTTGTGTTCCTTTGTTGACTCTTCATTTAAGAAAGGCCTGGGGAATTGATGGATGTTCTCTGCTAATTTATTGGTAGGTCTGTGTCTCTATAGCCCTTTTCTCTAAATGGAAGCCTGACTGGACATTCAGTAGGTCGGTGGGCTGTGTGGATAGGTAGGTTTCTCAGCAGCATAAGAGTACTTAATCTCCTTTGTGCCATGCACCCCTTTTAGCAACCTGGTAAAACTGTGTTTACCCTGGTAAACATATTCTTCTCAGAGTAATGGTTTTTTTGTTTGTTTGTTTTTGGTTTTTTTATTTTGAGTTGGAGTCTCACTCTGTCGCCCAGACTGGAGTGCAGTGGCTGCCCCCGGCCACCGCAGCCTCGACCTGCTGGGCTCCGGCGTTCCTTCCGCCTCAGCCTTCCAAGTAGCCGGAATTACAGG
The DNA here is from genome assembly GCA_027257055.1 of Cephalopachus bancanus. Taxonomy (NCBI): domain Eukaryota; kingdom Metazoa; phylum Chordata; class Mammalia; order Primates; family Tarsiidae; genus Cephalopachus; species Cephalopachus bancanus. The sequence continues at coordinate 384,680 of JAPVLO010000380.1, read as the reverse complement.
CGTGCGCTACCACGCCCGGCTGATTTTTGATTTATTGTAGAGATGAGGTCTCGCTGCCCAGGTGGGTCTCAAACCCGCGGGCTCAGGCAGTCCACTCACCTCAGCCTCCCAAAGGCGCGGGATTACAGGCTGAGCCACCGAGCCCGGCTCAGAGTAATGTTTTTAAATGTAAAAAATAAAATAGTATGTTGGATTGCAAAGGAAATTGATTTGATTGAAATAGTTTATCAAAATATTACAAACAAATGTGGTAAGAGTAATATGTTCTTCATTAATGCACTAAGTATTAAGACCAAGCAGAGGGTCTAATTCTAATTTTGAAGTAATGATGAACATAAAATATATTTTGAGGTCTGCAACAACTATAATGTGATCTTTGAAAATACCTGTGATTTGTATTAGTGACACTGACATTGCTGATGCTACTGTAGTTTCTTCCTGGGTTCAAAACAGAAGGAAATAATAAATGTCAATTTACAGGTTAGTTAATGTGTGATTTTCTTCTTATCCAAATTCACTGAATTCAATCCATAGATCCTTGAGTGTGCAGTTTCTGGACAGCAGGATAAGAATCCCTGCTTCAGGGTGAGAGGGATGGAGTATTTTTTTCTGGAGGAGGTTACTCTGAAATGCCAGCATGTGGTGAACTTCGTACTTGCACGTGGGTGATCTCAGGTTCTAAGTACTCACATTCAAAGTCTTGGCTTTTACCAGATGCTTTCTTCAATTTCTTTGGATAACAGCCCTCTCTTTTTTGCCAGGGAAAGTTCTTTGTGTTCTGGAGAGGGGTAGGGCAGAGATAATCTGTTATCATTGCTTTGTCAGTTTTTATGTAGAATTTTAATTCATCTTCATTTATAGACACATTTCTCACACTCCAACCTAAGCCCAACCTCTAGAGCATAGCTTTCTTTTTTTTGTTAGGAATTTTTTGAAGTGTCTCAATTCCTGATTAATGCACTTTATGCCCCCCCCATACACACAAACACATATGCACACACATATACACCTGCTATTTGTACTTTTATTTCTGTGGGGTATCAGGAGTCCATACTAGTTCAGTAAACCATCCCGAATCAAAAGCAAGAAAACCTTTTATTTGGACAAAGTGCTACTTTATTTAGACTTCTTTATAAAAGGAGAAAGTGTTTGTCATCACGTTTGTATACTTTCTAAATTATACAAAGAGCAATAAACTGAAGCAGTGAGTTTATAGATAGCTAGTGAAGAAAAGTATTGAGTTATTTGTATTTTGCATATTTAGTGCCCTCTGAAAAGTATCATTGGTAGTTTTCATCTCTACTGTATAATAAAACAATATAATTGATGTTTGTTTTGGTTTTACTAGTGTTGCCCACTCATCTCATATTTTCATTTAATACAAATCAGACATGTTACTACTTGTGGTAAGAGGAGTCTGCTTCAGTATGGTAGACCCATGTGTTTTGTGCAAGTGGAGGGTACTAAATCATTCATTTGAATCATTTTAATATTTTGATTCAGATACACTGAGAGAATCTCATTTCTGTGTTTCATTAAGCTAAAATTCATGGAAGCTGCTGATTATTGAATAATCTTTTTGGTTCTCCCTGTGCCCACTAAATAACATTAAAGGCCCAAACCAGGATAAACGTAATAATCTGTACAAGAGTCAGGCAACTTTTTCATAAAGGATCAGATAGTGAATCTTTTTAACTTTATAGGCCATAGTCTTGCCTCTCACAACTAAGACAATATGTAGATGAATGGATATGACTACATTCCAGTAAAGTTTTATTTATAAAAACAGGTGGCCAGGCTGAAAGTTTGCCAACCCCTGATCTGTCAGTGCAGAAGTTCTGTGTAGTTTGTTCTATTGTGTTAGTTGGAAAAGGCACTCTTCCTTGAAAATTCAGAGATAAGAACTTGGTGGCCTGAAGGTTGTTAAATTGGTTGGTAGTCTTATCTGATGTAATGAAGATAAGGTATACATTAAAGCCATTATCAGATCAAGAAACTTCCTCAGCTTGTTTGGATTCTTTAAGCAGGGAGCAAGTTCATTTTTTAGACTTATAATTAATCATCTGGTGGAACAACTCCTAGCTTTGAAGTTAATCATCAAAGATAAACCATTATATTGGGCCACCTAGTATATTTTACAATAGTGAATCTTCTGTTTTGGTTTGTGTTTGTTTTGAGTTTGCTTCCTTATACAGTTGTCATGTGAAAGTAAATAAGGAACCAGGCCCCAAAGTATGCTTTGGAGCAGAATCATTGGCCACCATAATGATAGGCATATGTCTCTTCCTGATATGAGTCTAGGAGCCATTTGGCCCTTGGTCATTTTTGTTTTAAATAAATTTTATGACTAGAAGATATTATACATACTAATTGTAATTATACAGTTTTGGATACACTGAGCGTAGACACTAGTAATTGATACTTGAAGTTTTATACACAAAAATTGCTTTAAATTACCTGGTATGATCAGCTTGGGCTCCTCTGGGATCAACTTCCATACCTGGGTTCGTGTTCTGGGGTGCTTGGGTTCTCTGCTGTTGCCTTGGGGTACCTTCATCAACAGAGTTAGAAAGTTTATTTCTAAAAGTAAACTTGAATACAAAGAACAGGCCAGTTCTTTTTTTCTTGTCATCATTGCAGATACCTCTGCTGTGAGTCATAGGAGAAAGCAGGCTTTGGTAGTAGAGACGTATCCTAATTGTGAAGTGGATTTTCAGTTGGACCATTATAGTTTACTTGGTGTTTTATGAAATGATGAATTATTGAGTCAAGATATTTGAAAGTATTGTCAATCCAAAGGCAGAAATGTACTATGAGAAATGTAATGCTACAGTTCCCTCATATCAAATAGTTAAGATTTGGGAATTTAGACTTTTGATTCTGTAAAGTGCATGCAGTGTACAAATTCAGAATCTTCCCTCAAATTATCTTTAAGGATGGATATGTCATGCTGGCTTGCTAGTTTGTTTTTAATTCTGGGAAATTTCAAATATGTAAATGGAAAACCTTGTATACCCATATGAACCACATGTACCCATCACCCAACTTCAGCAATGATCAATTCATGGCCAATTTTGTTTCTTATATATAACCAGATTTTTAAAAAATCATGATAGGTTTTTAAAATGGAAATTTGAGTGTTTTTTATTTATTATTTTTTATTTTAGAGTTGTGGGGTGCAAATTGGGACTTACTACGTAAGTATGTTGCATACAGTTGAAGTTTAGGCTTCTAAGTGGCCCTCTCTTCCCCTGTTAGTGGACCAGGTACCCAGTGTGTTGCCTCGTGCTTCCCTTCCTCCTCCCTCCCTCCCTCCCTCTCCTAGCAATGTCCAGCATCTGCTGATCCCACCCTTGTGCTAGTGTGACCAGTGTTCAGGGCCTACTTATGAATGAGAACATGCCCTATTCAGTTTTTGTTTCTGATACTTCTGATACTTTGTTTCTGATAGTTCACTTAGTATGATGGTCTCCAGCTTATGATTTTGTTCTTTTTTATGTATATGTACCACATTTTCTTTATCCATTCCACTTTTGGTTCCATGTTTTTGCTATTATGAATAGTGCTGAAGTAAACATGCATGTGCAGGTGTCTTTTTGAGAGAGTGACTTATGTTCCTCTGGGTATATTCTCAGGAGAGGAATTGCTGGATCATACAGAAGCTCAATTTTTAGTTTTTTGAGAAATCACCACACTGCTTTCCATAGAGGTTGAACTAGCTTACATCTCTACCAACAGTGTAGAAGTGTCCTGTTTTCTCTGCAGCCGTACCAGCACCTGTTGTTTTTTGATTTATTAATGTTAACTATCCTTACTGGTGTTAAGTGGTATCTCATTATAGTTTGATTTGCATTTCTTTGATGATTAGTGAGGTTGAGCATTTTTTTTCATGTGTTTGTTGGCTGCTTGTATGCCATCCTTTGAGAAATGTCTGTTCATGTCCTTTACCCACTTTTTAATTGGGTGGTTTGGTTTTTTTCTTTCAATTCGTTTTAGTAGAAGGATGTTAGGCCTTTGTCAGATGGATAGCTTGCAAATATTTTTTCCCATTCTGTGGGTTGTCTCTTTACTTTCTTGATGGTTTCTTTTGCTGTGCAAAAACTTCTGTTTGATAAGGTCCTACCTGTCAATCTTAGCTTTTGTTCCATTTGCTTTTGAGGACTTGGCCATGAATTCATTGCCTATTCCTATGTCTAGGAGGGTGTTCCCTACATTTTCTTCTAAAGTTCTTACAGTTTTACATTGAAGTCCTGATCCATTTTGAGTTAATTTCTGTATAGGTAAGGGTACAGTTTCCTTCTTCCGCATGTGGCTAGCCAGTTTTCCCAGTACCATTTGCTAAATATGGTTTCTTTCCCCCCATGTTTGTTATTGATGGCTTTGTTGAAGATGAGTTGGTTGAGGGACTAAAATTGAAATTTTAATTTTTACTTAGTTTAGGCACTTTGGAAACACTAAAATGTCACCGAAAAGTTTGCTACATAGAAAATCAAGAAGTAAGGACTATGATATATATAGTGATAATGATGTCTGCAGCCAGGAATCAGAAGACAGTTTTGCCAAAGCGCTTCAACAGTACATAAAAGCTAAAGAAATGGCAAATGCTGCTCAATGTTTACCTGACGAATCTGTGAAGAAAGAGGAAACAAAAGATACCCAACAGGGTAAGGGTCAAACTATTTTATCACTTAATCTAAAGAAGCAGTCACAGTTGTCCACATTTAAACAGAGGATTTTTCTTGGCACTTTATCTCGTGTTAAGATCATGGTTTTCATGGATCTTTATACAGACTTGGGCTTCTGTGGCCTGAGATCCCACCTGAGACCTGGCCAATCTGTGTAAATGCTCACTGTTTGCAAGTGGAGCTGGGGGGCACAGGTGGGTTATCAAAAGTTAAGACTGTTTCTAAACTGAGAGTGCTAAATCCTTGACCTCTGAATGTATGAAGAATAGGATATATGCCTGTAGTGCTGTCATTTAAAGAGGAATTGACTGAAATGGTTATATGTCAGGCTGTAACCTAGAAATAACATTCTTTTAGAAAATGAGATTTAGTCATAAATATGAGAGCAAATGGCAATTATCAATGAAATTCTTAATGTTCTCATTTTATTTTTTTCTCTTTTCTATTTAAAATGGGTCAATAGATAAACTTGGTATAAAATGTTTTCAGTGAAAAGTCTGGCAGTAGTATATGAGGTCATTTTAAACATTTAAGGTTTTTACTGTTACAGTGTCATCACAATTCCTAATTAGATCCATCATACTCTGAACAATTTATTCAGAAGGATCTACCTTGTGGCTTGTAAGATTGATTTTTTTATTTTTTCATTTTTAATTTTTGAGTTGGAGTCCCACTCTCTTGCCCAGGATGGAGTGTAGTGGCACACTCAAAACCACTGCAGCCTCGACCTGCTGGGCTCTGGCAATCCTTCCTTCAGCCTTCCAAGTAGCTGGAACTACAGGCACACACCACCACGCCTGACTAATTTTTGTATTTATTGTAGAGATAAGGTCTCGCCAAGTTACCCGGGCTGGTCTCGAACCTGTAGGCTCAGGCAGTCCTCTCACCTTGGCCTCCCAAAGTTCTGGGATTATAGGTGTGAGCCACCGCACCCGGCCGATTGATTTTTATTAATTATCTTTCTTTTTCCCTGACAGTACTTTATATATTTTCAAAACCAATGAATTGGGAACCCAGAATGCATTATCATAATTCTCCTTTTGATCCCTTAATCCCAGAACTTCTAGAAAAGCGGGTCCGTGTCATGCCAGTTTTTGCTCATTGAACTGTAGAGAACCTTCCTAGATTATTATAAAACATACTTCTGAAAAAATAAACTGTTAGTATAATTTTGTCATCTTTTAAATTAACTTATTTGTTTTTAGCTGCTAAACAAAAAAATAAAAAACTTAAAGCTGGTCACAAGAATGGTAAACAGAAGAAAATGAAGCGAAAATGGCCTGGCACTGGAAACAAAGAACCAAATGCTTTGCTGAAGAACAACAGCTCACAGGAAGAGGTATAAGAATATTTGTTTGTAGGAGGACCTCTACATGCTTTTGGAGTTTATCTTTACATGTCAGTGACAAGAAGTGCTATGCGATATTGGGAGGTGGGAGTATCCCACGAAATCAGGGTTTTCCAGTTGTGAAGGTCTCCTTTTACTAACAGTGGGCTCTCTGTTTTTCCTTCTTATCATTGCAGCTTCCTTCTCTCTCACTCATTAGCTTCCAGCACCTATTTTCAGCCTTTTAGTATTCTCCCTATTGTCCCTGAATCCGTGGACACAAGCCCCTTGATTTTTGAGTGTTGTATTGTCAATGACTATGGAAAAATAAGAAGCCCAGAGAAGATCAAATAGCCATGAGGCAATTCAAAGGCTACAGAGTCTTACAGAGTTTTTACTAATTATAGTCCCTGTCTATTGGTTCCTGATTCCCTCTGGAAATTACAAATGAATATTTCTGAGCATTGGCCTTCTTACCAAATCTCTCCACCTCCTATCCTCCTGGTATTTTGAGATGACTTTGTAAAGTTCCTTTTTCTTGGACTGCAGATATAATCAGGGTAGCCAATAAGTGACTCTTGTACTGTACTTTTCTTAAGACTTTTAAACTAGATGGCAGCCTTTTTATTAGGTTTGGTCACGGGACAAGAATAAGGGGTGGTAAAAATATTAGAAATACCAAATATTATGAAACACATTTACATAAAATCTATCTCTGCCTCGATATTTTACAAATGAGAACTCTGAAGCTCTAGTGTTCAGGTGGGCCTGTGGTCACACAGGGCCCAATTCAGACCTACAACTTTGTGGTTTCCATACCCCCAGTCAGTAGTCCCTTTCGTTTGGTTTACGTTAACTCAAATAGCTATTCAGCCAGGCTGGTAGCCCTTCTACATGAGGAACGAATTTAAACCAGTATGGTAAAATTTAATAACATAATCAAATAAGACCAGAGATTAAAACTGATACACATATGCATATGTATAAGACATAATTTTGATAGTGCTAAGTAGAAGTTTGCCACTAATGCAAAGCAGATTACATAATGACTGTATAGACTGCTCTCTTGTTTGCACAACTATATTCCTAAAACTATATTAAAAAATTTGGTATGCAGAAGCTGTAAGCTGTACTACAAGTAAACATATTAAAAGTAGTTTATGTTTTTGAAGAGCTAAAGTGTATTTTAAAATTCTCCTTCTGGGTTGTTTTTTTTTTTTTTGAATTGGAGTTCCATTCTGTCACCCAGGCTGGAGTGCCGTGGAGAGGCTCATGGACACCACAGCCTCGACCTGCTGGGCTCAGGTGATCCTTCCACCTCAGGCTTCCAAGTAGCCGGAACCACAGGCCCACACCACCATGCCTGACTAATTTTTTGATTTATTGTAGAGACAAGGTTTTGCCAAGTTGCCCAGGTTGGTCTTAAACCCCTGGGATCAGGTAATCCTCTCACCTCAGGCCCCCAAAGTACTGGGATTACAGGTATGAGCCAGTGTATCTGGCCCCATTCTGTTTTTTATATAAAATTCCCCTTTGATTTTTATACCTTTATCACTGTCTTCGAGGATGTATTTCTTGTTATGTGTATTAATTTGAGCTGGTTAGTATACTCAACTCATACCCAGTAAGTGTCGCATTTCATGCTTTTGATTTACCCTATGATTTCTAGCTTTGTCTTCATTGTTCTAAAGATCTTTGTTTTTAGATTTTATTTTTTACCACAAGTACTAGCACTTTCATTTTTAATTTTTTTTCATTTGTACAAAATAATGGCAATATATGGTAAAACATTTAAATTGCACAAACATATATTCAGTGACAGAATGCTGTTGAAACTGACAGAACATTCATTTTTAAACTGATGTACAAAAGTACAAATTTTACATATGAAAGCCAACTTAGAAAAGTCACTTACTAATGTTTTAAAGGTGGTTTAATATAATTTTGCAACAGACTAAAATGTTTAATTTTGTTTCTCACATTTAGTTTTTGTTTTTAAAGGACGGTAAACCTAAAGAGAAGCAGCAGCATGTGAGAATGAGTCAGGGATTCATCAACCACCATACAGTGGAACGCAAGGGAAAACAAATTTGCAAATATTTTCTCGAGAGGAAATGTATTAAGGTATAAAAATGTGTAAGCAAAAATATACTAAAATGTACGTTATAGCAAAAATGTGCTAATACAAACTGCTGTTTCTATTTAACACTCTTTTAAATCATCTAGGTTTTTAAGCATTTTAGTGAAATACTATTTTATGTTTAAAAAAGTTAAAAAAAAAAGTAGATCATCTGTTAAACGCTTTATGTTAAAAAATGTTTAGGACTTAAGAAAATCTGAAGCAGATATATGTGATGTGTTTATAAGATAATACATTATGAATTAGACCATACTATCTCCTAAGACTTTGGTTCTTTCTGGACTCATTTATTTATTTAAAGTTTACTAGGAATTAAATTGTAATGACTTAACTATGAGAAATAATGACTTTTCCTTGTTTCTTCTTTTGGTACAGGGGGACCAGTGTAAATTTGATCATGATGCAGAGATAGAGAAGAAAAAGGAAATGTGTAAGTTTTATGTACAGGGATATTGTACCAGAGGCGAAAACTGTTTATATTTGCATAATATCCTTTATCACAAAATATGGTAACTTTACTCTTCATAAATATTTACATAGGCATTTTAAATATACAAAATTTTTAATGAAACCAGTGTTTTAGCTATAACATTATACTATCCAAGCCCAGCTTAACATCAAAGTGATTAAATTGTACATAGTTTTTTTTTCCTAAGAAAGAAAAGAGGAATTCCTTAGAAAATCTCTCAAATGATGATCCTTTCTGCTCAATTTGGGTGGTACAGAGGGTTTGTGAGACCTATTCAAGTCTAGAAAAGCTGTCAGAATTTCTGCTGTGACATTGAATAATTGAATCTATATTCAAATAAGCTACTTACTAAAAAAAGGCAGAGGCTGGATAATTTGGTAGTACTTATCTTCCATATATTTTGTACTGTACAGAGGTTAGTTGTCCCTTAATCTGAGGAATAACCTTAATTCTCCCATGTAAATTGTACAGGAGTGTAAAAACATGAAATAACATTTTAAAATAATAGCACTTTTGGTCAAAAACAACAAAAGTTGTTTTTCTTCGGTTATTCAATATAAAGAGTCTCAAATTCTAACAAGATTTTTTTCCTAGAAAGCAAGTATACATTTATTCCATTTTAAACAAGCCTAATATATGAAGGATTCAGATACGTAAGACATACCAATGTCATCATTCACTTTGATTCCTCCACCCCAGAAGGATTATTTAAAAATAATCACATTTCTCAAGGTATTTAAAAAATATATATCACGTTCATATATCAATGAAACATGCCTGTAGTCTATTATAAGATTAGATATGAAGGGAAAAAATGTCCTGTGATAGTCAATAAGTTTGATTTATGTAATCTTTCTAAAATTAGATTTTTTTTTCTCGTAATCCAGTTAGTAATTTATTATCTCACATTTTAAATAGAGAATTCAGTGTTTCTAGGTACAAAAGGACTTTAGGGAAAATAAAGTCATTAAGTTAATAACAAATTATTTCAGTTGGATTAAAATTATTCTCTTCCTTAACATTTGGGTTACATGAATATCCTTGCAAGTTTTATCACACAGGAACAAAATGTTATCAGGGAGAATATTGCAAGTTTTCACATGCTCCACTAACTGCTGAAACACAAGAACTGTTGGCTAAAGTAAGTAAAATTTTAATAATCTTTTGTTTTTCTTTTTAAATAATGTGTGTGAACTAAGGATAAAAATTTGAAGATACTGTTTTTTTTTAAGAATAGTACCTCATAGGTTAGCATATGGGACATATTAGAACTGATAATTTATAATTTAAGAATTTACTTTAATTTCTAATCTGAAAATTTAAAATAATTTTTAGGAAATTATTTTTCATTGCTATATTTTATCCCTATAGCTGAAAGGAAGACTTATACTAGTTGCTGATATAAGTTGGAATACTCTTAAAACCTTCAATGTAGTTAGCAACTATAATAACTAAGCTAAACAAAGAAAAGCAAAGCAAGGAAGGGAAATAGTACTCCTGTTATAGAGGCTCTTAGAAGGAAAGTTAAGAGACATGGGTTGGGAGGTGGGACCAGGTTCTCAGATGCCCAAACCTTGCCTTCAGTGAGTATACCTGTGTAATCCTCACATGTATCCCATGAGTTTAACATTAAGAAAAAAAACATCATGGGTTGATAAACATTTTAGAGTTACATCAAAGAATAATCAAGTAGTAATTTCAAAGTGTTTTCTTCAAATATTCTTTTAGTCTGTGAGAAAAGATCATTGAAAAATGACAGTCATTTATATTCTTTTATTTCCCATGTTAGAACTAGTCTCTTCAAAATTAAATCAAAATATATGTGAAAATAGCCAAGTGTGGTGGCTCAAGTCTGTAATCCCACCACTTTGGGAGACCAAGGTGAGAGGATTGCCTGAACTCAGGGTTCGAGACCAACCTGGGCAAGTTGGTGAGATCTCATCTCTACAATAAATTTTTTTAAAAAAAGAAAATTAGCCGGGCATGGTAGCACACGCCTGTAGTTCCAGCTACTTAGAAGTCTGAGGCAGAACGATCGCCTGAGCCTAGCATGTCGAGGCTGTGGTGGCCATGAGCGTGCCACTGCGCTCCAGCCTGGGCGACAGAGTAAGACTCCGACTCAAAAAAAAAAAAAGAAAAGAAAAAAGAAATATATATATATGGCATTTCTTTCTATGTATACACACACACACACACATATGTTTATATACCTAAAAATAAGAGATTATTTTAAAACCAGCTATACCATCTTATGGTGAAATGTTCCCTTGAGCATATACAAATTCTGGAAAGCCAAAGGTGCTTATTTCTAGATGGTTTTAGATTGTAAAATATGAAAGATTATTGTGAAATTAGAAGTTATACCAAGTATTTAGTTGTTTATATTTATATGAAATATATGTGGAAGAAATGATATATATAAAATTAGTTTTTCATTTCCTCTTACAGTAGTAAATAATATTAAATGATTATTAGGATGGAATGTTAGTATCATTTGAAAATTATGAGAGTATGACTGTATACCTAAATTAGACATGAATGCATAAAAAAGATTATTAACATAATATTGACTTTTTTTCAATATTAGGTTTTGGATACCGAAAAGAAGTCATATAACTGAAATAGACATACAAAGGTAAAATTAAAATTTACCACATTTCTTTTTTCCTCTGAAACATTTCCAGTAATTGGCCTCAATAGGGCTTTTTCCATTTTCTCAAATGGAAGTATTTTTCTCCTTTCTCTCCCACTAAAAAAATTATAGAATATTTGATAAATACACGTGGCTGTGTGGATATCCATCAGCCTGCTTCCCTATGTGAGTTTATCTACCATTTCTATTTTTAATCTTCTCTTGTGTTTCTTTGTAGATTTACCAAATGTATAAATTCACTAAGCAGTATATTTAGTTTTGCTTCTGTTTGGATGTAATTTAGACAGTATCATGCTCTTTGTTAATTGGTGACTTGCTATTTTCATTTAACATTGTGCTTCTGAGATTCATTCATGTACATGTGTGCAGCTGTCATTCATTCATTTTTACTCCTATATAGCATTTCTTTCTATGTGTATGTTATTTATTCAGTCATTCTACTATTGATGGATATTTAGGTTATTTTTAATTTTTTAAAATGCAAGTTATTATAAATATTCATATACATGTCTCTTGGTATAAATGTGCATGAGTTATCTAGGGTGTATATATCAAGAAGTAGAATTGGGTTTTTTTTGTTTTTTGTTTTTGAGTTGGAGTCTCACTCTGTCGTCCAGACTGGAGTGTAGTGGCCGCTCCCCGCCACCGCAGCCTCGACCAGCTGGGCTCCGGCAATCCTTCCACCTCAGCCTTCCAAGTAGCTGGAACTACAGGCGCGCGCTACCACGCCCGGCTAATTTTTTGATTTATTGTAGAGATGAGGTCTCGCCAAGTTGCCCAGGTGGGTCTCGAACCCGCGGGCTCAGGCAATACACTCACCTCAGCCTCCCAAAGGCACGGGATTGTCCCAAAGGCTGAAGTAGAATTGTTTTGTCATCTCAAAATTTAAGATGATGCCAATTTTTTCTAAAGCAATTATAACATTTTGTATGCCTACAAACTATAGAACTTCTGTTGTCTTATACTTGCCAGTACTTTATATTGTCAGCACTTAAAATTGATGAGTGTGGTGGCTCGCCTATAATCCCAGCACTTTGGGAGGCTGAGGCGGGAGAATTGCTTGAACCCAGGAGTTCAAGACCAACCTAGGCAACATAGTGAGATTTTTGTCTCTACAAAAAATCAGAAAAATAAGCTGGACATGGTGGCATGTGCCTGTAGCTCCACCTACTCAGGAGGCTGAGGCAGAAGGATTGCCTGAGCCCAGAAGGTCGAGGCTGCAGTAAGCCATTATTATGCCACTGCACTCTTGCCTTGGTAACAGAATAAGACCCTGACTCAAAAAAAAAAAAAATTAACAAATTTAGTGGGTGTAAAAATAGAATTTCATTGCTTCATTTGCATGAACTACAGTGTCTTATGCTTACTAGCTTTTGAGTTTCTTCATAGGCAAAATGTTTGTTAATATCTTTTGCTTGTGTTTTTTTTGGTCTGATTTTTTTATATGTTGATTTTATATATTCCTGATTTAATCTTTTGTGAAATATATGTGGCAGATTTTCTCCCATTTTGTGGGCAGTCTTTTCACTTTTTTGAAGGATTTCAAAAGCAGAATTACTTAAAGTTAAGGAGTAGGGAAGTACATTTCACTTTTGTACTTTACTTGTGGAAGGAACTGCTAGGTTACATGAAAGAGTACGACTGAGACTGTAGGGAGAAAAGAAGTAAGACCAATTTATTTATTTATTTTTTTAATTGTATGAAATGGGGATCTCATACTGTTTTTCCCCCCACTCTACCCCCCACAATATGGATAACCAATCTCCCAAGCACCATTTAATTAAAAGACTGCTTTTTCCCTACTGATCTGTAGTGTCCCTGCTGGTATATGTCAAGTTTCCCTCATTCTTCATTTGTCTTTTTCTCTGATGCCTTAATTACTATAGCAATACTTGTTATTAATCAGACATTTTAATAATAGGTTTTTTAGTTAAGGCGAAGTGGTATCTCATTGTAGTTGTAATTTTTATCTTATTTTTAGTTAGGTTTTCACTGTATCACCTAGACTGAAGTGTAGTGGCAGAGTCACAACGCAACACAGCCTCAGTCTCCTGGCTCCCATGATCCTCCTGCCTCAGCCTCCTGAGTAGCTAGAACCACAGGCATGTGCCACCACACTCAGCTAATTTTTTTATCTTTTGCAGAGACGAGGTCTTACTGTATTTCCCAGGCTGGTCTCAGACTCCTGGGCTCAACAATTCTCTAGCCTTGGCCTCCCAAAGTACTGGGATCACAGGTATGAGCCATCATGCCCAGCCACATTTTCTTAATGACTAAAGATGTTGAGCGTCTTCTCATGTGCTTATTGGTCAATTCAGATTTTTTTGTTGTTCTAAAAATTGTCTAGCCAAGTGCAGTGGCTTACACCTATAATCTAAGCACTTTGCGAGATCGAGGCAGGAGGATTACTTGAGCCCAGGAGTTTGGGCAGCACACTGAGACCTCATCTCCATAGAAAATAAAAATATTAGCTATTCAGGAGGCTGAGGTGGGAGGGTTGCCTGTTTAGTTTTGTTCTTTTTAAAGATTGTTTTGACTACTCTGGGTCTTTTGCTTTTCCTCATAAATTTTAGCATCAGCTTGTAAATTTTTGCAAAAAAACCCATGCTGAGATTTTGATACGGATGGCATTTAATCTATGGAGAATTGCCATGTTATTGTTGAGGATTCCAATCTATGAACATGGACTGTCTCCATTTATTTAGATCTTTAGTTTCTCTCAGAATTTTGTAATTTTCAGTGTACTTGTGAGCAGTGGACACTTTTTGTTAAATTGACTCCTGTATATTTTATTCTGATACTATTGTTGAATGGGATTGTCTTTTAAACCTCGTTTTTACATTGTTTATTGATATTACATAGAAATAGAATTCATTTTTGTATATTGATCTTGTTTCTGTGACTTCAATAAATTCATTTATTAGCAGGTTTTGTTTTGTTTGCGTGTGTGTGAATGCCTTAGGAATTTGTATGTATAGAATTATGTTATCTGAGAATAAAGACAGTTTTACTTATTCCTTTCTAATCTGGATCCTTTTTTTTCTCTTGTCTTATTTCATTGGCTAGAACTTCCTATAAAAGCTCAAATAGAAGTGAGAACAGATAATGTTGTCTTTGTCCCGATATTGGACAGAAGCATTCAGTCTTTCACCATCTTAAATGATTTCAGCTGTAGGTTTCCATAGACACTCTAGTTTAGTGAGGTTCCCTTCTATTTTTTTTTTTTGAGTTGGAGTCTCACTCTGTCGCCCAGACTGGAGTGCAGTGGCTGCTCCCGGCCACCTCAGCCTCAACCGGCTGGGCTCTAGCGATCCTTCCACTTCAGCCTTCCAAGTATCTGGAACTACAGGCGCGCACTACCACGCCCGGCTAATTTTTTGATTTATTGTAGAGATGAGGTCTTGCCAAGTTGCCCAGGCAGGTCTCGAACCCGTGGGCTCAGGCCTCTTCTATTTTTAATTTATTGAGTGCTTTATCATGGATGGGCACTAGATTTTATCAAATGCTTTTTCTGCATCTATTGAGATGTTCATATAATTTTTTCCCTTTATTCTATTAATATAATAATTTGGTTGTAAAACCAATCTTGTGTTTTTGAGATAAATTCTACTTGGTCATGGTGTATGTAATCTATTATCTATATTACTGGATTTTGTCTGCTAATATTTTATTATTTGAATCTTTGTTCATGTTCATAAGGGGTATTTGTGTGTAACTTTCTTTTCTTGTAATATCTTTTTCTGACTTTGGTGTCACGGTAATACTGACCTCCCAGAGTAAGTTAAAAGGTGTTCTGTTTTCTCTTTTCTGGAAGAGTTCATGAAAAATTGGTATTCTTTCTCCTTGAACTATTTGGTAGAACTTGCTAGTAAGACAAGTGGACCTGAGTTTGTTTTTGTTTTTTTGGTTTTTTAATCAGAAGATTTTACTACAGATTCAATTTCTTTCCTTGTTAGAAATTTACTCAGATGTTTTTAAGTCCGTTTTGGTAATTTTTATTTATGAATTTTGCCATATCATCTTTCATTTCAGGTTTTTTTTTTTTGGTTTTTTTTTTTGAGTTGTTGGTTCACTTTATCGCCCAGGCTGGAGTGCAGTGGCACACTCATAGCCACCACAGCGTCGACCTGCTGGGCTCCAGTGAGCCTTCTGCCTCAGCCTTCCAGGTAGCTGGAACTACAGGCGTGTGCTACCTCACCTGGCTAATTTTTTGATTTATTGTGGAGATGTAGTCTCACCATGTTGCCCAGGCTGGCTTCGAACTGCGGGCTCAGGCAATCCTCCTGCCTCGACCTCCCAAAGAGCTGGGATTACAGGCTTGAGCCCATAGCCCCTGGCCAGGTTTTGGTAATTTTGAGCCTTCTCTCTTTTTTTCTTGGTCAGTGTAGCTAAATGTTTGTCAAGTTTATTGATTTTTCAAAGAACTAATTTAGTTTTTAAATTTTTGTTTGAGCCGGGCTGGGTGGCTCAGCCTGTAATCCCGCACCTTTGGGAGGCTGAGGTGAGTGGATTGCCTGAGCCCGCGGGTTCGAGACCCGACTGGGCAGTGAGACCTCATCTCTACAATAAGTCAAAAAGTAGCCGGGCGTGGTAGTGCACGTCTGTAGTTCCAGCTACTCGGAAGGCTGAGGCGGAAGGATCGCCGGAGCCCAGCAGGTCGAGGCTGCGGTGGCCGGGAGCGGCCACTGCACTCCAGTCTGGGCGACAGAGTGAGACTCTGACTCAAAAAAAAAAAATTTTTTTTGTTTGCTTGTTATTATATTGATTTCCGCTTCCTTTTTTTTTTTCTTTTCTTTTTTTCTTTTTTTTTTTTTTTTTTTTGAGTCAGGGTCTAACTCTGTTGCCCTGTCTGAAGGAGTGCAGTGGCACAATCACGGCTCATCACAGCCTGTATATCCTGGGTTCAAGCAATCCTCCCTTTTCAACCTCCCAAGTAGCTGGGACTATAGGAGTACACCACCATGCCTGGCAAATTTGGGTTCTGTAAAGCAAAACAAAAACTAAATGCTTTGGGATTTTTTTTTTTTTTAATTAATTAATTTATTTTTTGAGTTGGAGTCTCACTCTGTCGCCCAGACGGGAGTGCAGTGGCCGCTCCCGTCCACCGCAGCCTCGATCTGCTGGGCTCCGGCGATCCATCCACCTCAGCCTTCCTAGTAGCTGGAACTACAGGCGCGCGCTACCACGCCCAGCTAATTTTTTTGATTTATTGTAGAGATGAGGTCTCGCCGAGTTGCCCAGGCCGGTCACGAACCCGCGGGCTCAGGCAGTCCACTCACCTCAGCCTCCCAAAGGTGCGGGATTACAGGCTGAGCCATCGAGCCTGGCTGCTTTGGGAATTTTTATTGGAATCTTTTTTTTTTCTCCTTTTTCTCTTATGTCATGTCACCACATCAATCTGGAATTCCTTTAGATGTACGTATCAGTTTGGGAAACATTGACAACTTTGTGATAATTGAATCTTCAAATCCGTGACTGTGATGTCTGTGGTCTTTTAAAATGTCTTTTTGTAACACTTTATCATTTTCCCAAATGGATTGCATATTTTTGTTAGATTTTTTTTTCTTAAATATTTTATAATTTTGAATGCTACCCGTTAACTGGTATTTTTAAGTTGATTTTTGTGAATTTAATTAGCAACTTTGCTAATCTCTATTAAATTTAATAATTTGAATGTAAATTTTTTCTGGCTTTTTTTCTTTAGACAGCTATATCATCTGCACATATATATTTCTTCTTTTGCAATTCTTATTTCTTTATCCTGTCTTACACTGCTTACTAGAGCTTATACTACAAATTTTTTAACAATAAACCATTTTGAGGCATACATTATAGGCACTAAATTGTGCCCATTTCAAGTACAGTTCAGTGAGTTATGACATGTCTATACACGTATGTAGCTACCACCACAGTAAATAAATAAAACATTTCCATCACCCCAGAAGGTTTCCTTGTGATGCTTTACAATTCATCCTTTCCCCTCTTAGGCCCCAGATGTCCACTGGTATTTTTTCAGTAAGTATTGATTAGTTTTGCCAGTTCTAGAATTTCATATAAGTAGAATTCTATAGCATGAACTCTTGTGTTTTATGTCTTTTGCTCAGTATGCTGTTTTTAAGCTTCCTCTGTAACAATATTAGCAGCATATTTCTTTTTATTACCAAATTTGTATTTTTGTGTAGATATACTTAAATTTGTTTATCCATTCTTCTTTTGAAGAGCATTTGACTATTACAGATAAAGCTTCAGTGAACATTTATGTCAAGTCTTTGGCAATACAATTTGAAATAAAAATAGTGTTAGTGTACTTTCATCCTAGACTTTAAAGGGACTGCTATTCATATTTCCTGTACTGGATACAATGTGTACTGTCATTTTCTGATAGAAACACTTTATCATGTTGAGGAAATTCTCTTCAAAGTGGAGTTTGATAAGAGTTGTTGGACTTTTTGTTTGTTTTCTTTGTTTTATAATCATGAATAGGTACTGAACTTTTTGGAATTCTTTTAGACATGATCATAGGGTTTTTCTGTTGACTCTGCTAATGTGATTATTATCTGTATTTTAAAATGTTTATCTCATACTTATATTCCTGAGATAAACTGAATTTTCTGATATATAATAATATATTATATATGCAGTAAAATATATGTGTGTGTGTGTGTGTGTGTGTGTGTGTGTGTGTGTGTATATACGTATTATATATATGTGTGTGTGTGTGTATATATATATATATTGGAGTTGGGATCTTACTCTACCACCCAGGCTGGAGTGCCATGGCACAATCACAGCTCACCACAACCTTGACCTCCTGGGCTCAGGTGAGCCTTCTATTTCAGCTTCCTGAGTAACTGGGACTATAGTTGTACACCACCACACCTGGCAATTTTTTTTTTTTTTTTTGGTAAAGACGCAGTATCGCTGTGTTGCCCAGGCTTATCTCGAACTTTTGGGCTTAAGCAATCCTTTTGCCTCAGCCTCCCAAAGTGCTGGGATTACAGGTGTGAGCCACTACACCCAACCTAAATTTTCTAATGTAAATGCAGAGCTTTCAAATACTTTGGCATAATATTCATGATACTATCTTTTCTTCTTAATGTGTGTAGAATCTGTAGTTATGTCTACCTCTTTATTTTATATCGATGACTTATGTCTTCTGTTTTTCTTAATTTGTCTGGAGATTTAATCGTTTTATTATCCTATATAAAGAGCCAACTTTGCTTTTGTTAGTTCTATTTTATATTTATTTTCTATTTCATCAGTTTCTGTATTACAATATTCCTTTTACATTCTTTAGCCTTATTTTGCCCAAAAATTGATTGTTAGCATTTCTTGTTTCCTAATACATTTATTTAAACTCACAAATTTCTCAATATTTTTATAAAGGTAATATATGCAGGTAGTTTAAAAAGTTAAGGGATTATACAAGGATTATCATGGAAAAACAGGAGTTTTTCTTATTATTACATGTAGATGCTAAAAAAACTTCCTACTACATTCAACACTTATTCTTTATTTTTAAAAAACTATAGAAAATAGAAATGGGTGGTTACTTTTTAAAAGTTTCAAAATTGTGTTAAAATACATATAATGATATTTACATTTTTTTTGTTTTTTGTTTTTTGAGTTGGAGTCTTACTCTGTCACCCAGACTGGAGTGCATTGGCCACTCTTGGCCACTGCAGCCTAGACCTGCTAGGCTCTGGTGATCCTTCTGCCTCAGCCTTCCAAGTAGCTGGAACTACAGGTGTGCGCTACCACGCCCAGCTAATTTTTGATTTATTGTAGAGATGAGGTCTTGCCAAGTTGCCCAGGTAGGTCTCGAACCCGTGGGCTCAGGCAATCCACTCACCTTGGCCTCCCAAAGCACTGGGATTGCAGGCTGAGCCACCAAGCCCAGCCAATATTTACCATCTTAACCATTTTTATGTGTACAGTTCAGTAGTGTTAACTACATTCATATTGTGCAGCCATTACCACAATCTATCTCTAGAATTCTTTTTTAAAATATTAAAACAGAAATTCTGTACTCATTGAAAAATAACTCACCAGTCCCTCTTGTCCTCAAGACCCTGGCAGTCACCATTCTAACTCTCTGTCTCTATGATTTTGACTGTTCTAGCTACCTCACATAAGGAGAATCATACAATATTTGCCCTTTTTGATTGACTTAATTCACTTAACATAATGTTCTTAAGATTCACTCATAGCATGTTGGAATTTCTTTCCTTTTTAAGACTGAATAATATTCCATTGTGTGTATATACGACATTTTGCTCATCCATTCCTCTGGCAACAGATACTTGGTTGCTTCCGTATTTTAGTTATCGTAAATAGCGCTGCTATAAACATGGATGTACAAATAACTCTGAAACCGCGCTTTCAGTTCCTTTGGGTATATAGCCTGAAATGGAATTGCTGGATCATACAGTAATTCTATTTTTAATTTTTTGAGGAACCACTATACCGTATTCCACAGTGACTGTACCATTTTACATTCCCATCAATAGTGTGCAAAGCTCCAATTTCTCCACATCCTTGCTAACACTTGTTATTCAGTCTTTTTTTTTTTAATTTTATAACAGTCATTTTAGTGGGTCTGATGTAGTGTCTCATTGTGGTTTTTATTTGTATTGAGTGATATTGAGCATCTTTTTGTGTTTATTGGCCATTCATATATTATTTTGAGAAATGTCTATTCAAGTCCTTTATCCTTTTTTGAATCAGGTTGTTTTTTTGTTGTTGAGTTTTAGGAGTTCTCTATATATTCTGGATATTAATCACTTATGAGATATAAGATTTGCAAGTATTTTCTACTATGCTGTAGGCTGACCCTTCACTCCATTGATAGTGTTCTTTGATGTACCAAAGTTTTAAATTTTCTTGAAGTCCAATTTTTATGTTTTTTGTTGTTGTTGTCTGTACCTTTGGTGTCATTTTCAAGAAATTATTGCCAAATCCAGTGTTGTAATGACTTTCCCTTATGTTTTCTTCTAGAAGCTTTTATAGCTTTAGCTCCTATGTTTAGGTATTTGATCCATTTTGTGTTAATTTGTGTATATTGTCTAAGGCAAGGGTCCAACTTAATTCTTCTGCATGAGTATATCCAGTTTTCCCAGCACTATTTGTTGAAAGACTTCCCCATTGAATGGACTTGGCACCCTTGTCCAAAATTATTTAACCATATATATGAAAGTTTATTTCTAGCCCCTCTATTCAGTTGGTCTATATGATCTATATGCTGTAGCTTCATAGTAACTTTTGAAACCAAGAAGTATGTCTCCCAACTTTGTTCTTTTTCAAGGTTATTTTGGCTATTTAGGATCCCCTGTGATTCCATATGAATTTTAGGATAGATTTTTCTATTTCTGTAAAAATGTCACTTCAATTTTGATAGAGATTGTATTGAATAGATTTATTACTTTGGGTAATGACGTCCTAACAATAGTGTCTTTTAAACCCATGAACGTGGGATGTCTTTCAGTTTGTCTTTGATTTCTTTCAGCAATGTTCTGTAGTTTTTATTGTCTCACCTTCTTGGTTAAACTAATTCCTAAGTATAGTTGACCCTTGAATGAGGTGAGGTTGAGTACCATCCCTCATGCAGTCAAAAATCTGCATGTAACTTTTGACTCCTCAGAAACTTAGCTACTAATAGCCGACTGCTGAAAGGAAGCCTTACCAATAACATAGTTGATTAACACATAATAGAATAGTATCTACATATATTTTATGCATTCATGACATGCTTAACTTTTTCACTATTTCTAGGTTATGCAGTTTCTCTACAAGTTGTTTCAGATTGTTATGAATCTCCAAAGAATTTTGCAATATATTTATTGGAAAACATCTGTGTATAAGTGGATCCATGCAGTTCAAAATTGTATTGTTCAGGGGTCAACTGTATTTTATTCTTTTTAATGACATTGTAAATGGAATTGTTTTTTAAATTTCCTTTCTATATTGTTCATCGTGTCTAGGAATGCAACTGATTTTTGTGTGTTGAGATGCTCTACACAGAAGAGCATTGGATGGATACTTTCTTAAGATGATAAGAATATGTTATACCTTAGTAAGAAAATCGGCATTATAACTTAATGGGGAAACAGCAGAAGCGTTTCTACTAGTAGAGTTCATGTTCCAAAGAGACTGCCTGGTTTCTAAACCTTGCCCAGAGTTTCCCTCTAAAAACACCTGCATCTGGAGCCTGTTTCATTTAAGAATGTCCTTGATGAGGCAGTAACAATTATTAATGTTATTAAACCTTAATGCATACAGTCTTTTTGATAGCCTGTCTAGCAAAATGGGAAGATATATAAAATGTTTACGCATACTGCATTCTTAAGCACCTGTTATCTGAGTTACAAGCTAAATTAAGTGTTTAGCATCAATACTATTTTTACTTGAAAGAACAACCGAGAGCTGGACATGGTGATGCAAGCCTGTAGTCCCAGCTACTTGGGAGGCTGAGGCAGGAGGATCACATGAGCCCAGAAGTTCGAGTTTGAGTCCAACCTGGGCAATATAGCAAGACTCTGTCTCTAAAAAATAAAAACAAAAAAACTAAGGGACAAACTTTTTTTTTTTTTTAGATGTAAATGTTTGGCAGAAACAGAATAGCCCTATCACTTAAAACAGGACAACTGAAAATATTTATTATCAGTGATAAAATTCAAGCTTTTAAGCAAAAATTAAAATTTGAGAACATTTGATCTGTCTATGAGCTTGAAAGCTTTCCTGTACCTAAAGACTTTTTGATAAGATTGGTTGGTGATATTAAAGAATGTGCTTTTTAAAACATTGTACAGTATAATTAAACATTTGGAAGATCTGCATAAATTAGTAAACTAATTTTTCTAAGTAAACAATGCATGATGTTACAAAATTACACATAAGTAAACTATCTATCCAACCTATGAAAACCAGTGGATTTAATGTACAAAGTTCATTGTTGCAGTTCTAGATTCTACACTGAAGCTTGAATATTTGTTTCCATTTGCTTTTATTGTTAATTTGCCCATCAATATATTTTTAGCTCTTCTGATAATTTTTAGGTTTGTTTCTTGTATGGAACATATATCATTGGGTTTTGTTCTGTAAGCAAAACCAGAAATCTTTTTATTTTGATAAGTGAATTAAACCTATTCATATTTATTGAAATGACCGAACATTTCATTTATTCTGTAATTTTATAGTTACTGTGTTACACTTTTCTCTACGTTTTCTTTCTACATATGTTTTTCTCTCTATAATGTGTTTTATTTGTTCTTTATTACTTTTTTCTGCTTCACATTTTTTCTCTTTCTGCTGTCTAATGACTTCTTACATTTTCATTCAAATCTTTTAATATAGTCTTCATCTTTAATATGATTTTTTTTCTTACATCATTTCTGAGATCAGTCAACTCTTGTTTTATTACTTCCATTTTTTATTCAGTTCTAATCTTAGTTTTTGAACTTCAGTTCATAGTGTTCTTTAATTTTTCTCAAAGAGGGGTATTTGATTCAGTTTGGATTTTTATGTTATAGTTTTTTTCTGCTGTGTGTGTGTGTGTGTGTTTTTTTTTTTTCCTTCTTCTGCTTCAGGAGAGGACAGAGAGTAAGGGCAGCTACATTAGTAATTTTCATGAGCTGATGTGTTTTTGTTCTGTTTCCTTCTGTAGCATTATACAGATGAAGAGTGCTTATACTTACACCTATTCAAGACTGTTCAAGACTGGTGATTTGGAGTAATTTATAAGATTCCTCATTCAAAGCGCCCTCTTGTGTCATTGGGATGAGGTGCAGCTTCCTTATGGATGGGGCAGTGGGCAGGGATGTAGTGCACAATTGCAGGGCTTGGTCTTCACTGAAATGTTCCACCATTGGAAAGGGAGGGGGGCATATGTGGCAGAGATGCTGGCTAGTGGGTATATGTTGTGGTAGTAAAGTGCAGAAATATCTTCTGATTGAGTCTTCTCCATAAAATAGGAAGCAAGGGTAGGCTGAGTGCGAATGGGTGAAGAGGTATAAGAGGTATAAGAATGAGGAACGGACACTGGTGTAAATAGATGGACCATAAAATAGAATTAGTTCTCTTCATTTCATTACATAATGCCACATCATATTTTTAATGGTTGTTCACAATTTTAAGACTCAAAATAAATTACGGCTCTGTGATTTTTTTTTTAAACCAGTTTTCTATTGGACATTTATTTCCAGTTTCTTACATTATAAATACAGTAGAATGAAATCTCTTGTTATACCTTTCCTAAACTGGGAGTTCTTAACTTTTCTGTTGTTAAGACATAAGAATATTTATCTTTCTCATTGATTTATAAACTATAGCCAGATTATACACTTGGTATAAACTGTAGAAATATTATGGAGTCTTTAACACAATATTCAAATACAAAATTTTCCAGCACAAATAATAATGAAATTCTAAATATGCACTTTTATATAGTAGTATTGATTATTATTAGATAAATACCATGGAACTGAGACTAGTCATCATTATATTGTTATATTGCTGGAAAATAATCGCATCACCAACTTGCTGGACATGTATAGTATACAAAAGCTAGTGACATTTCTTAATAAAGTCCGGTCTGAAAATATAAGTCAAAGTTATGTTGGTTGTAACTAATCCCACTCAAGCAAGAAGTAGCGTTACACATACTCCAAGCCAGGGTTTATTAGCCAAGACATAAGAATAAGAAAAGAGGAAATAACATTAGATCCTGGACCCTTAGAAGCAGGAGACTGTAAGAGCTGAGAGTGAGTCATCTCACAATGCCCGACTGCTATCTGCCGGGTTGATTGGTCCATCCCCTGGCTGTGACTGGGGAAGAGAGCAAGGCAGTGTGTTAGAATCTGCTAGAGGAGAGAGGCTGAGTTGGCAGTTTTAAAAGGGTCCATTATAAAAACCTTTGATAGGCTGGGCACAGTGGCTCACGCCTGTAATCCCAGCATTTTGGGAGACTAAGGCAAGAGGATTGACTGAGCCCAGGGGTTCGAGACAAGCCAGGGCAACATGGTGAGATCTTGTCTCTACAATAAATCAAAAACTTAGCCAGGCGTGGTGGCACGTGCCTATGGTTCCAGCTGCTTGGAAGCCTGAGGTGGAAGGATTGCCTGAACGCAGCAGGTTAAGGCTGCAGTGACCATGAGTGTGCCACCGCACCCCAGCCTGGGTGACAGACTCGAACTAAAAAAAAAAAAAAAAACTTGAAAATTTAAAGAAATTGTGCAAGGTCTAATTATATTACCAATAGAACAAATACTTTGTATCTTCCTTAAAGATAATATATAACCTAATCAATTCAAGATCTTGCCATATAGTTCACACTTGTAGAAGGTAAATTTTATGGCAAACCCATATGTAAACTAACATTGGTCCACGTGAACAGTAAGCCAGCCTTATTGCACACTTACCATGTACCTGGTATCTATGCTCTTTTGTACTGTTTGATTGTCTTACTGAAGCCTCATAACCACCTTATGACGCGGATAATGCAGTCCTTTGCATAGAATGGAATAAATACGAACATGCTTTTTTTTAATTTTATGAGCCCCATAAGTACTTGTAATTATTCTTATTTTACAATCTAACACTTTATTTCCTGTTATTACTTCATGTATAGTTTGACAGTTATGAAGTATAAATGATTATATATATAAAGATTATGGGGCAACCCCATCTGGTCCCTTCCTACTCTGGGAGCTTTTCTGTCCTCTCAATAAGTCCTACTTTCCAAAAAAAAAAAAAATAGATTATGTGTAAGATTAAAAGCAAATATTATATTCCTGAGGCAGTACCCATTTCACTTGTAAACTTAAAAGACCAAGCAGGCTGGGCTCAGTGACTCAACCTGTAATCCCAGCACTTTGGGAGGCCAGGGCAAGTGGATTGCCTGAGCCCGCGGGTTTGAGACCAGTCCTGGCAACTTGGAGACACCTGATCTCTACAATAAATCAACAGTTAGCCGGGCATGGTAGCGCACACCTGTTGTTCCAGCTACTTGGAAGGCTAAGGCGGAAGGGTCACCAGAGCCAGGCAGGGGTGGCCATGAGCATGCCACTGTACTCCCGCCTGAGCGACAGAGAGACTCCAACTCAAAAAAAAAAAAAAAAAGACCAAGCAGAGGTTTGAAGGTCTTGCACGTCAAATAGAGAAGTTTGAAAATCTCTTGTTTTACAGTGGATTATTTTGAACAGGCAAGCATATCTGTGCCTGTCAACTCACTTAACTTGTGTCAGATCAAGTTGGGGAAGAGACATACTCCCTTAAATGTGCTCTGTGTGCCCAAAGTAGCTGTTGGGCTATGGGCCACTCTTGCCTGACTTATTGTAGAACCTTCTTCCAATCACCTGCCTCCTTTCTCCACTTTCTTCCCAGCAGTTCATGCTGGTTTTTCTCACAGTGATTCCCCAGTGCACAGCTTCAGCCATGTCTCTGCTATGTAGCTCCCTGAATCAGATTCATCAGTCTGCCAGGTTTTCAAAGTGCTCTGTAGTCTGACCATCTTAGCCATGCTCAGCAGTAGTTCCTACTTCCCTCTGCTCCCCTGTCTCCTCTTGGTTTCTTCTTGGGAGATAAGTCTCACCCTTGATGCAGTGCCAAGCAAGTATGTGTGTAACAAAACCATAGCTAAAAAATTCAGACAAGGAGAAATATAGGTAAGAAAGTTGTATGGGAAAAATCTGCACAGATTTACTTGTCATTCGGCCAGCATAGTTATCATGACTGTATTAAATTTACCTCTGATCTTTTTTGAAGCCAAAGGAAAAAGGATAAAGTGATCAGCTACTTACTTCTTAATATCAGAAAGGAAGTAGGAGACAAAACCTATAATAATTTCATAAAAATAATTCTCATGTGGGTCATCATTATGGAAGTCACTAAGTAGAATAGACAAAAATTTCATTTCTAAAATGCTGTGTAACAGGTTTGATATGGCTGCTTTTTGTGGTTGGTTGCTAAAAGCCACGCAACAGTACAACTCAATTTCTGTTGATTAGGTGATATAGTTCAAGTATGTAGCCTTTGGTGTTTTGACTTGATTCAGTTGTAAAAAAGAATTCAGACTCGTTGATGTTAAATGACTATCCCCTGCCTTAAATTTCCTGACTTTTAGCACAATTGTCTCAGTTCACTGTCTAGTTTCTGATAAGCATCACCATTAAAAGGTTACAGTCAAGAATTTCTTCTGTGCTGTTCTTGTTGAGGTCAAAATACTAGGTGATTTGGTCCAAAGACTGTGGGGCTCCCACTGCCAATTAGAAGCACAAATGCCACACCAGAATATCTCAGATTAAGCACCTGCTGAATGTTAAGATCATATATATGGAACTGCTTTTTAATCTATTGCAGTTTTAACTATAGAGAATATTATAGTAAGAATAGTTGTTATTACCATTTATAGATGCAGAAACCATGGTTATAAGAAGCCATTATCTGCCCTTGGTCTTTGTAGCTTATATTGTTAGTTATGCACCATTGCATATATTTGCTTCTTTTCCTAAGAGAATTCCAATTTTGGTCAGGTCTCTCCCATCCCACCTATCCATGGAGTTATCTGTGCTTTATGGATGGTGAACCCTGGACCCAACCCTAAAAGTTGTATCAACAGGAGTCTAAGGTTATAGTTGTCAATCTTGGCTTCTCAATGAAATTATCTGGGAAGCTTTTTAAAAGATACAGATGCCTGGGGCCCACTTTCAGTAGCTCCGGTTTTGTTTGTTTCCACCTTCCCCATCCCCACACAGCTTGGAGTATAGACATGAGATTTTTCCATAGCTCCTAAGTAATTCTAAAGCACAGCCAAGATTGAAAACCACTGGTCTCGACAAATAATGGAAGTCCCATTCTTCTTGCCAATTGTTGATATAAGTTTGAAATAAGAATACATGTCCTCTGATGTAATTTTGGAAAAGTTACCTTTCCTTTTGAGATACATGAGAAAGGTGTTGGACATTGTCCTGTCTAAATATGACACCCAGAACTGAAGTAGCTGGCTTAAGACCTGAAGGGGAGGGGAGCTAGCTAACCGGCTGAAGATGACAGAGAAGAAAGTTGGGATGAAGCTGGGTCCCTGATAACAACCGGGCCATGAAATTACCCAGCGTTAGAGAAGAGATGCCCAACTTTCAGATTTCATGTCATGCCACCTGAAGTAATATATTTTCCTTACTGTTTAAGTGATTTTGATTTGGGTTCTCTGCTGCCCGCAGCCAAAGGCAAACTAAAATATGTGAACCAAGAATCAAACCGACATTCTTCTTTCCAAAATTCATGTTTTTTCCCCCTACCAGCATTCTTTACCGAAGACTGGGGGTGGGGAAGGGCCAAAAAAAACCCCAGAATTATCTTTTTGGAAGGTAGGCCCCATGTAGTACAGGCTTCCCCCACTAGGCAAGTGTTGTAGGAACTCATCGGCATCAGTGCACCACCTAGCGATGTGAGAGGCTGTGTTTGGCTAAAGTGAATTTTTTTTTTTTGGAGATTATTTCACCACACCTGCCCACACCACACTGAGTGTTCAGCAACCTTTGACTGAAAACAGCATGACCACCATGCACCACTCTCCCTATTCACCCAATCTCGGCCCGAGTGACTTTTTTTTGTTTTCCTAGATTTAAAAAAAAAGCTCTCAAAGGGAAACGTTTTGAAGATGTGAAACAAAAAACAGCAGAAACACTAAAAGGCATCAAAATTGATGAGTTCAGTAACTGTTTTGAGCAGTAGAAAAGCATCTCAATAGGCATACGGCATCAAATGGCATCAAATACTTTGAAGGTGACTGAAGTCGAAACATGTAAGAATAAGTACACAATTTTTGTAAATACATTGTTTTTGGAGTGTCCCCTTGTGCATTCATGTACTCCTGCAAAGAACACACATTAGGAAGCAGGTGTAAGAAGGTGTTATACCCTGAATGTGTCCCCTCAGATTTATATGTTGAAATCCTGACATTCAATCGAATGTAATTTTTAACCAAAGTTATATTAATATATAAATAAAAGTTACTGTGAAATGGAATTTATTATGGATTAATGAATTTCAAAAGCATAACAAAGGGGTTTTCTTAATGAAAAAGAGTGGTTTCCTCCCCCTACCCTGCTTTGTAGTAGGCAGAATTCTGAAATTCCTGTCTACGGGCATACATAACCCCTTCCCTTGGGTGTGGGAGTTTTACCTTTGATGTAATTAAGGTCTCAGGTAGTTGGTTTTTAGTTAATAAAAAGAGTAATTATCTTGATTGGGACTCAACTAATCAGGTGAGCCCATAAAAGAGACTGGGCTTTTTCTTCAGTTCAAGATATGAAGCATCGGAGAGATTTGGCTACTAGCCTTGAGGAAGTAAACTGCCATCGCTCTAGGACTTGCAGAGCGCCTCTAGTAGCTGGGAGCAACCCCCAGATGACATACAAGAAATGGGGCCTTCAGTCTTATAAGTCCCTGGATTCTGCTAACAACCTGAATGAGCTTGGAAGAAGCTCTAGGCTCTTTTGTATCTTGCCACCTAGCCCTCAAGTCAGCCATTTCTCCAAGGAGCCCAATTCCTTTTAGTTGAAAATAGTATTGGCATACCAAGATCTGGATGCTAGATGTGCTTTTTGCTGCTGGGTATCACTGCAACTAGGGCCTTCAGAACGCAGCTAGGGATTATGTATGTGTGTGTATACACACATATTTACATCTATATATCTATGTTGAAAACCGTGATTTCATCCCATCTCTGATTTTAGTCTAATTTTCTATCTTTCCATATTTTTTAACGATCCACTTCAATAGAATACTGGATTCAAATGTGTGTAATATGTGTATTCATTTAATTGATTCTGATCTCCATTGTCACTGCAGCCACCCACTCCTACCCTATCTCTGAGTGAATGCTTAGGTTCTGATACTCTTCTGGGGTCCAGGCACACCAGGCCATACCCCTGCCACCACATTCTTCACCCCACCTAAAGACCTCTCCCTGCGTGGGCTTTAGCCCCTCATGCCAGATTGCTGTCACCACCTTCCCCACCTGAATCCCTTCCCTCTTGGAATTCAATGCCCTATATCTTACACAAATGCCCTCCTCACTCTGCCCAGGCTCAGGCACCCCATGTCAGACTGCCACCATAACCCCTCCCCACATCAACTATTCTCATTCCACTTGGTGTTCCAGCATCCCCGGTACAGAGGCAGTCTTCAGCCTGCTTCACCTTCATCCTCCAACATTCCCAGTAAGGCTGGTCTCCTATGCAGATGTCGTCTTCACCCTCTTTTGGCTCTGACACCCTCTTCTGGGCCACTTCTAAGCAGATGCCCTCCTCACTCTGCTGGTGGGCTCTACCACCATCAAGCTGCCTTCTTATAGGGGACACCCTCTCCCATCATCTGGGTCAGATTGCTACCTTTCTTCTGTGACTTGATTTTTAGTCTAACTCCATTGTCCTTGCCCTGCTCAGACTCTGATGATACTCTATGCTTGCTAACCTGTCAGGATGATTTTTTTTTTTTTTTTAAGTAGGAATCTCAATCTGTTGCCCAGGCTGGAGTATCGTGACATGCTCATGGCCACCACAGCCTCGACCTGCTGGGCTTAGGTGATCCTTCTGCCTCAGCCTTCCAATTAGCTAGAACCACAGATGTGCACCATCACACCTGGCTAATTTTTTGATTTATTGTAGGCACAAGGTCTTGCCATGTGGTTCAGGCTGGCCTTGAACCCCTGAGCTCAGGCAATCCTCTCATTGCTGTCTCCCAAAGTGCTGGGATTACAGGCATGAGTCACTGTACCTGACTAGGTTGATATTCTTAATGCAGTCAGATTTTGACACCCTGCTAGGACCACTGTGTCTCTGTCTCCCCTTTCTCACTCTGTAGACACCAAGCTTCCCGGGTGCATTACATTTTTTCTTCATTTCTTAAAACTATGGTATATTTCTTTATATGTATTATTCCCAATTGTCAAAGTAAGCCTATGAGGTAGATGATGTTGTTGTTTCACACCAGAAAACTACAATTATTTAGGAGCTTCTCTCAGGGTAATTTAGGAAATAAATGACTGAGCTGGGATTTGAACCCAAATCTGCCAGAAGTTCCAAAGCATTCTTTATACCAAGTACCCCAAGGGAAGCAGCTAGAGATGCAGGTAAAGCAAGGAAGGTAAACTTCATCAGAAAGAGCATTGTATTTCAATTATTATCTTGGGTTTCAATCCATCTCCATAACTTATAAGCTGTGTGACATTTGACAGAACCTCCCTGAAACTTAGTTTCTTTATCAGAAAAATGGAACTAAAAACAAAATCTGCCATGCCTATATTACAATTTTGATGTGAGATAATAATGGATGTTAATATGCTCTGAAAAATTTTAAGAAACTATAAAATTTGAGTTTTTAAAAGAACCAAAAGGAATCTTAAGGAGTGGCCAGATTGTCCAAAAACTGACAGAACAGGAAATATAAATAGACACTAACTCACAATTACATTTGATAACTTCAACACTTCTTTCTCAGTAATTTATAGAACCAGTAGACAAAACAAGGATATAGAAGAATAACATTATTAATTAACTTGGTCTAATTGACATTTATTGAACACTCGGCAAATAAGAATAGAATATACATTCTTTTCAAGTGCTCATGGAACATTCACTAAGATAAAGCATATCCTGGGTCATAAAACAAAACTTAACAAATTTAAAAAGTTGAAATCAAATATGTTCTCTAACTATAATGTAGTTAGATTAAAAAGCGAGTCTCCTAAAAAGAAAGGCAACGAGAAAGATAATAGGAAAATCTCAAACATTGGAAATTTTAAAAACACTTCGGCTATTCAATGGGTCAAGTAAGTATCAAGGGAATTAGAAGATATTTGAAAACAAATGAAAATACAAATACAACTTATCAAAATTTGCAGGATGCCGCTAAAGGTTTTTAAAACAAAATATATTACACTAAATGTTTATATTAGAAAGAAAGGTATCAAATCAATAATTTAAAATGGATTAGAAGCTAGGAAAAGCATAGCAGAATGAAAGCAAGATGAAAGAAGGAAACAAAGATAAGAGTAGAAATCAATACAATTGAAAACAGAAAAATAAGAGAAAATCAATGAAACCAGAAAAATAAGAGAGAATCAATTAAACCAAAAGCTGGTTCCTTTTAAAGTTCAATAAAATTGATAAACTTCTAGAAAACTGAAAAAACTAAAGAGAGAAGACACAAAATGCCAGTACAAGATTGAAAAAGGGAACATTACCAGAAATCTTGCAAGAAATTAAAGGGATAATAAGATAATACTACAAACAGCTATATATACACAAATTTGATACTGTAGATGAAATACACCAGTTCCTCTAAAATCACAAATGACCACATCTCCTGTGATAGGAAATAGATGACCTGAATTAGTCCTTATAACTATTGAAGACATTGAATTCATAGTTAGAAATTTGTTTACAATAGAAATCTCCAGGTTTAGATAGTTTCACTGACAAATTCTACCAAAATCCAAAAAAGAAACGGTATCAGTTTGACACAGTCTCAATACTGGGGAAATCTCAGTTCTCTCAAAATTGATTTAGATTTAACACAACTCTAATTTAAAATCCCAACAGGATATGTTATGTGGATATAGATAAGCTCATTCTAAAATTTATATGGAAAGGTAAGGTAACTAGAAAGACCAAAACAATTTTTTAAAAATAATAAGATTGGAAGACTTGCTCTACCTGAATTTAAGAATTACTGTAAGCTACAGGAACCAAGATAGTGAAATACTGGTGAAGAAACAGACACACACATCAATTTAACTGAATAAAGATTCTAGAAATAGGTCCACACAAATGTGGGCACTTGATTTTTTAAATTGATGTATTTAGATCATTTATATTTAATGTAATTATTGATATGTCAGAACTTAAATTTACCATTTTATTATTTGTTTTCTGTTTAGTCCCTCTGTTTTTAGTTCTTTTTTTTTCCTGCCTTCCTGTGGGTTACTTGAACTTTTTTTTTTTTTTTTGAGTTGGAGTCTCACTCTGTTGCCCAGACTGGAGTGCAGTGGCTGCTCCCGGCCACCGCAGCCTCGACCTGCTGGGCTCTGGCGATCCTTCCGCCTCAGCCTTCCGAGGAGC
Organism: Cephalopachus bancanus; assembly: GCA_027257055.1. Lineage (NCBI taxonomy): Eukaryota > Metazoa > Chordata > Mammalia > Primates > Tarsiidae > Cephalopachus > Cephalopachus bancanus. Next base: position 352,287 of record JAPVLO010000380.1, on the reverse strand, counting down.
CGGAATTACAGGCACGCGCTACCACGCCTGGCTGTTTTTTTTGATTTATTGTAGAGATGAGGTCTCGCTGCCCAGGCGGGTCTCAAACCCGCGGGCTCAGGCAATCCACTCACCTCCGCCTCCCAAAGGCACGGGATTGCAGGCTGAGCCACCGAGCCCGGCCCTACTTGAACATTTTTTAGAATTACATTTTGATTTATCTTTAGTGTTTTTGAGTGTATCTTTTTGTATAGTTTACTTTTAGTGGTTGCTCTATACAGATATAAAATCTATACATATCTAACAGTCCAAATACATTTAATGTAATTACTCATAAGGTAGAATTTTATGCCTGACATTTTATTTGTTACCTCCCCCTTCCTCCCTTGATGCCTTATTTTGTATTAAATAAATATTTTCTAGTCTTTTATTTTAATTTTTTTAACGTTTCTTTTACTATATGCGTTTGAGTTATTTTGTTAATGTTTGCCATGGGCATTACAATCCATAAAATAAGCTTATGACTTGGGTATGATGGCTCATGCCTACAATTCCAGCACTTTGGGAGGCTGAGGCCTTGGATCACTTAAGTCCAGGAGTACAAGACCAGCCTAAGCAGCATAGTGAGACCTCATTTCTTAAAAAAAAAAAAAAAAATTAGTCACATATTGTGGAACATTCTGACAGTCCCAGCTACTCAGGAGGCTCAGGTGGAAGGATTGCTTAAGCCTAGGAGGTTGAGGCCATGGTGAGCCAGGATTGTGCTGGTGTACTCCAGTCTAGGTGACAGAATGAGACCCTGACTCAAAAATAAATAAGTAAATAAAACTATCTAGTTCAAAGCAATGCAAACTTAATTTATTTATTTATTTATTTATTTATTTTGAGTTGGAGTTTCACTCTGTCACCCAGGCAGGAGTGCAGTGGCATGCTCACGGCCACTGCAGGCTTGACCTGCTGGGCTCAGGCATTCCTGCCTCAGCCTTCAAAGTAGCTGGAACCACAGGCATGTGCCACCATACCTGGCTGATTTTTTTATTTATTGTAGAGACAATGTCTCACCATGAGGCTCAGGCTGGTCTTGAACCCCTGAGCTCAGGTAATTCTCTTGCTCTACCTCCCAAAATGCTGGGATTACAGGCATGAGTCACTGCGCCCAGCAACTTAATTTCAATAATAGACAAAAAACTTGTTCTGATATAGCTTTGTTTCCTCTTGCCTCTTTTGTACTACTAATCACAATTAAATTTGTATATAATATTAACACACTTTTATAATCATTTCCTTATGTAGTTGTCATTTAAATCAAGTACGATTTTAAAGTGTTACAAACAAAAAGTATATTTGTACTGTTTTTTATATTTATGTAGTTACCTTTACTGTTTGTTCTTTATTTTTTTTTTATAGATTCAAGTTACTATTCAGTGTCCTTTCATGTTAGTCTGAAGGAGTCCTTTTCATATTTCTTATAGGGTAGATGTGCTAGGAATAAATTTTCTCAATTTTTCTGTATGTGAGAATGCCTAAATTTCTCTTTTCTTGAAGAACAGTTTTGCTGGTATAGAATTCTTGGCTGATAGTTTTTTTCCTTTGATCCATTTGAATATGTGTCTTCTGTGGTTTCTGATGAGAAGTGATGCATTACTCTTATTGAAGCTCCCTTGTATTTGAGAGCTTTTCTCTTACTGGTTTAAACACTTTTTTGTTTTTGGCATTCAGCAATTTGATCACGTGTCCTGGTGTGAATCTCTTTGACTTTATCCTGCTTGGAATGTGTTGGGCCTTTTGGATGCACACATTAGTACTTTTCATTACATTTGGAGAGTTTTCTGCATTATATCTTCAAATATTCTTTCTGCCCTTTCTCTCTTTCCTCGCCTTCTGAGACTCTCATTATTCTTATGTTTATAGGCTTGATGGTGACCTCACAAATATCTGAGACTGTGTTCATTTAATTTTTTTTCTATTTTGTTCCTTAAACTGGATAATATCAATTGACCTGTGTTCAAGTTCACTGATTACTTCTTCTGCCTGCTTAAATCTACTCTTGGGCGTGCTTGTGAATTTTTTATTTCAGTTGTACTTTTCAACCTCAGTATTTCTATTTGGGTTTCTTTAAAGATAATTTCTGTCTTTTTACTGATATTCTCTATTTGATGAAACAACATTCTCATACTTTTCTTTAACTCTTTATTGTTTCTTTTAGTGTTTTGAAAATACTTATAATAGCTGATTTAAAGTCTTTCTCCAGTAAGTTCAATATCTGGACTTCCTCAGCGATAGTTTATATTGACATTTGTGTGTGTGTATGAACCATACTTTTCTAGATCTTTTTGCATGTTCTTTTTGTTGAAAATTGGACATTTTAAACAATGTAATTTGTCAACTCCATAAATCAGAATATCCCATCCAGGGTTTGTTTGTTGTTGCTGCTATTGTCATTTTTGTTTGTTTAGTGATTTTCCTGGACTAATTCTGTAAAGTCTGTATTTTTTTTTTGTCATGTGTGGCTATCGAAGTCAATGATCAGTTACCTTAATAGTCAGCTAATGACTGGACAGAGATTTTCTTCAATACCTTCAACACAGAAGTCTTCAGTACTTATAGAGAAACTGTGTGAGTTAGAATATACCTTTAATATTCCAGTCAGTAGTTTATAACTCTGCCTTGGGCTTTACTTCCTGCATGAGCAGAGCCTCAAGGCTGGCCAGAGATGAGAACTTAGGACTCTTTCGTGTCTTTCCTGGGCATGTTCTAAGCCCTGCACATGCCTGATCTTTTAGACTCCCAGGGATGTGTCAGAGCTTTTCAAAGATCCCCATGGTTTTTTCTGCTAAGTTTTCCTGTTAGCCTTGTGTTGACTCTGTTAATACCACCTCTAGTCTCGATGTTAAACAATTACTGCTTATTATTTTTGACAAATGATAGGGCTGTTCACAGAGTGAGTTCTTAATCTGGTCAGATTAACACAGGTCCTGAGAAGGTAGCTTTTCAGTGAGCTGTCAGATAGATCCAACAGCGACAGTATTGCAGGTATGGGGCACTTGAGGAGCTCCAAAGCTGTTCTACCCACTCCAGTGTCTAGTAGGTACTGGGGTTTACAGCTGTTAAGGTTGCAGGGCTTTTGGTCTTCAGGGCTCGTACTTTGGCACTGGAGAGAGGAGAATGAGATTAGGGAAGTTAAAATGCCACAGGTATTTCACTAAGATTCAGCTTTTTTGCTTGAATAAATTATCTTCAAAGACTTTAGTTAATTTCCAGATTCTGAAAAAGTTGATTTTGACCGCTTTTGCCAGTGTTCTCATGCCTTCTGTGGTGGAGTGGATTTTTGGAGATTCTTACTCTGCCATTCCAGAAGTAGAAATCCTGGCTCACTTGCAAGCATTGTTTGACATCACTGTACTTTCTTTTTTTTACCCCCCCATACCTGCACTTTATACAAATACATATTGCTAAATATATTTCATATGTGTGCGTAAATAAAAACATTTATTTATTAATGACTAGCATAAAGACTGAACATATGTCATCTTATAGTACTTTTGTTTCAAAATCTCCCTTCCCTGCCTGGCATGTCCAGGGACTCATTTTTTCAGGGAATGCGATTGCATCCAGAGGAATGAGACAGTAAACATAAATAGATATGAAGTTCACGTTTCTGTTGGCATGAAGCTCCTATTTCATAAGTATTTGGGACCTTTACTCTTTGCTCCAAGTTTTTAAACTACTTTTTTAAGGTATTCCACAGAAGCGGTCTTATTTACCATTCCCATAAGCCTTAAATAAATACAAGCTTTGTATCCCAGCTGTATCCTTCTCAAAAATATTTCAAATTTATTTGCCGGGATGTGTTGCTTGGCAGGTATATTTGTTACATAATAATATAAACTGGACTTTAATCTTGGACTTGCTGAACGAATTTATGATTCGGCCCCATATCTGCTGACACACCAGCTCTTTCAGTCTTCCTTATGTCCACGGACTGCAAGCCAACTTAAACTTCCTTATGTAGCTGAACTCAGTTAGGTAAACCCGGAATCAACAGAAATGCTCCTTATTTCAGCCAAATTCACATAAAAACAGTCATTTCAGCCCATGAAAGAGGAAAGCCTGGTTGCTGTGAATTCCGTATTGTCTCAGAGACTGAAAGCCTGTCCTTGTGTAGCTATGAAGGATTTTATGTTCTCCTCAAGTTGAGGAGATGATGTGAGTGGCCCCTCAGGAAATAGAAACCAACCCAACCTCCCCTGGATCCTGCCATCCTGGTCTGCCAGGAGTTCTGGAAGACTGTGTTCCTTGAGATGCATCCTACACATAAATTTGAACCAGGAAAAAGAAAGAAGGAAAAAAAATGCTCTTGACTTTTTAAATGGGACGTGCAGAACTTCTGTCCAGGGGCCGGGACACCAAAGCAGGGAAGGAGGTTCCCTGGAACAAATAGGGAGGCCTCAGGGATATTTGACTGGGAAGACACTGCTGGTGCCATGGCTTTGTTCTGTTAAAAATCTTGCTAAGCATACTGTGATGAAGCTGTGGTATAGATGCTGCGTGACAGTCCATGAAACAGGCATCCTAAGATGGCCTACCCTCGAATAAGCAAGGGTCTGTTATTCAGAACTCCCCAGGTCAAATCACAGGATTTGTAGTGAGGGTTTGGAACAGCAGCCACTGGCCTCCACCTCCTGCCTCTGAGGCGGCACCCACCTTTCCTCTGTTGTTGGGGGAAAACTTCGTGAACCAGGCAAGAGCACCCCTCACCTTTCACTCTCCCATGATATCAGTAGCCCACACATTCCTTGTCTTAAATTGTCCTTCCTGACATTCTGGGAGCAGCACAAGGGCATTCAATGTGTCTGCCTTGTTCAAGCCTATATTCCTGCAAGGATCAGGCACATAAAAGGCACTCACTTAAAATGCATTAAATCATTAACATTTAAAACATTCAAATGGGCACTGACTGCTGGGTGTGGTGGCTCACTCCTGTAATCCCAGTGCTTTGGAAGGAGAATCACTTGAGGTTAGGAGTTCAAGACTAGTCTGGGCAACATAGTGAGATCTCATCTCTACAAAAATAAAAAAGTAAAAAATTAGCCAGCCTGTAGTCCCAGCTACTCAGGAGGCTGAGGCAGGAAGATCACTTGAACCCAAGGAGTTCAAGGTTACATGGTCATGCCATTGCACTCCAGTCTGGGTGATAGAGTGAGACTCTGTCACAAATTAATTAATCAAGGCACACTGTCTTTTTTTTTTTTCCCCATCCAACCATATGAAAAATAGTGGATCTTTAGATGAAAGACAGAATGAAAAGATTTTTAAAAATATTTAAGACTTAGCCGGGCTCGGTGGCTCAGCCTGTAATCCCGTGCCTTTGGGAGGCTGAGGTGAGTGGATTGCCTGAGCCTGCGGATTCAAGACCCGCCTGGGCAGCGAGACCTCATCTCTACAATAAATCAAAAAATCAGCCGGGCGTGGTAGCGCATGCCTGTAATTCTGGCTACTTGGAAGGCTGAGGCGGAAGGATCGCCGGAGCCCAGCAGGTCGAGGCTGCAGTGGCCGGGAGTGACAGAGTAAGCCTGTCACTCTAGGCTGGGCGACAGAGTAAGACTCCAACTCAAAAAATATATATATATATTTAAGACCTGAAGTGGTGGAGGCCAATTAGGGGTAATGTAACTTCTTCTGCTAATGTAATTCAATTCCCAAAGGCAGAAATGAAGGAGGGTGGTCAAGAATGCAGCCAGTAGTTCTCTATGCACAAGTCAGGCACACACATATCACCCTGTATGTCACATTCCCATGCACTTGTGTTCTTCACAGCTTTTCACAGTTCTTCCTGAGCAAGACATATTCCTTCGCTACTTCTAAACTTGGGAATCTTTTTTTTTTTTTGAGTCAAAATCTCACTCTGTGTCACCTAGGCTGGAGTGCAGTGGCACGCTCACAGCCACCTCAGTGTCAACCTGCTGGGCTCAGGCGATCCTTCCGCCTCAGCTTTCCAAGTAGCTGGAACTACAGGTGCATACTACCATGCTCGGCTAACATTTTGGTTTATTGTGGAGACGAGGTCTTGCCAAGTTGCCCAGGCTGGTCTTGAATCCCTGGGTTCAGGCAATCCTCTCACCTTGGCCTCCCAAAATTAGTACTGGCCACCAACTACCTAATATATACCTCAAAGCTGGTCACCACACTCCGGTGGATCCAGGGACCATGGTTGAGACCACTGGTTGCAAGTTGCGAGTTGATGTCCATTAGAGACTGCCAGAAACCCATATAGTTAACAGCATCAGGTTTACTATTTATGGCAGCAAAAGAGGTTGCATGGATGATGTCTTAGTCTGTTTTCTGTTGCTATAGCATAGTACCATGCACTGAGTAATTTATAAAGAAAATAAGTTTGTTTAGCTCACGGTTCTGGAGGCTGAACAGTCCAAGAACACGTGAGACCTTTTTGCTGCATCATTTCATGATGCAGGGCATCACATGGTGAGAGGGCAAGAGCAAGAGAGCCAGAGAGAACTTGGTTGTATAGCAAAGCGACTCCCTCAACAAACAACCCAGTCCTGTGATAGAAACATTAATCCATTCATGAGGACAGAGCCACCATTATTCATTACTGGGGGCAGAGGGATTAAGTTTCCAACACATGAACATTTGGGGGACACATTCAAACCATAGCAGGGAAGAAATAAGGGACATCTCAACAGGAGGGAGCTAGAGAAAGATAGTAACAGGGAATATCTGTCATGGGATGATCGTGGGAGGGATGGGTCAGACTTTGTAAATCAGAGAGTTGCTGGAAGAGTCCGTGGTCTTGTCTGGCCATGTGAGTGAGCAGATGTTAGGAGAGTTTATGCTTAGATGGTTTGTGACATTCATGTTATGAACGGATGCCATTTATGGGTTTAGTGAGTCCTAGAACAGCCATGTTAAAAAGTTGTGATTTCTGTTTCAATTCTCAGTTCTCCCGAAAGCCTTCCTGCCAGAAGAGCAATCTTCTACTCTGTCACAAGGAAAGAGTGGCAAATGAGAGATGGAAGGACACCAGGAAATGACCTTATCCACCTGACAGCTATCTCCTGCCAGTGTCAAGAGGGAGAGCTGCATAAAGGCATGCCAACAGAAACAAGACAGCCTGCACTATTTCTCAGATACGGGAAAGGCCATCTGGGAGGAATTTCTGTGAAATTCCTGCCCGTTTTTCTTTTGACTCACTTTTGATCTAGATTATAAATTGTTTTTCCCTTCTGTTTGTCTAGGAGGAAAAGAAAATGTGGCCTGTGCATTCTGTTTCTTAGGGCAGAACTGACTTTAATCAGCATGCAGATGGCCACACAGTCCTTCGCTGGCTCTGTTATGCCACCTGAAATTAATAAAAGCAGAGCTTCCAATGGGAGTTAGCCTGACTGGTTCACTGGTAGACCAGGGAGGAGGGAAACTTCCATGGCTTTACTGAGGGATGTGTCTTAGTCTGTTCAGCCTGCTGTAACAAACGATCTTAAGCTGGTGACTTATAAACAGCAAACATTTATTTCTCACAGTTCTAGAGGTGGGGAAGTCCAAGATCACAGTACCAGAAAGTTTGATGTCTGGTGAGGGCCCATTTTGTGGTTCATAGATGGCACCTTCTTGTTATGTCTTCAACATGGCAGGAGGGGGACAGACAAGATCTCTAGGTGCCTTTTATCAGGGCGCTAATCTCACTCATGAGAGCTCCACCTTCATGACCTAATCATCACCCAAAGATGTCACCTCCTAATACCTTAGGGATGAGATTTCAACGTATGAATTTGAGGGATAGGTAAGAGCCGCATCATTTCTGCTGCAGGAACATAGCTGGAGAAGTGGGAGGTTGGGTTTTGGAAAAGGAGAGATGGAAGAGGGGTGTTTTTAAGATTCTGAGGAGACAATGGCTTTGATTTTGTTTGCAGTCCTCTAGGTTAATCCAGTGTTGGAATTAAGGGTCCAAAGACCTTCCTATCATTGGAGTCAGTGAATCTCTTTATGAAATATGCTGATTGAACTCCTTGTTTTATCTTTTACTGCTGAAGTAAGAATCATGTCATTACTAGATACATAATTAGTTAATATCTCTTTCAGAAAAAGAAAAAGGAAAAAAGACCACAATGTTTGAAAATCAGACTACTGAATGTCCCAGTGTGACTCCGCACTCATTGCAAAATGCCTTTTCTCTCTGGCTCTAAATTTAGCTGCAGTGACACTAATAAAGTCATCTTCTTGCTCCAAGATTATTGGCAAAGAAAGGGATGGCTGAGCTGGGGACTTTTGAAGAGAAATTAGTGTCTAGTTGGCAGTTGGTAGTTGTCCATGTTCCCTAGATGGGAATGACCCTTCCTCAGTGAGGCGAGGCAATTGACCCTCAGCTGACATTTGGAGGGGAGGTTGGGCTCCTAGGTTTGTTAGTTTCCTAGGACTGCTGAAACAAAGTACCACAAACTCGGTGATGTTCCCTCACAGTTCTGCAGGCTATCTACAAGGTGTCTACAAGGGCCACGCTTTCTCTGAAAGCTGTAAGGGATGATCCTTCCTTACCTATCCCTGTATCTGGTGGTTGCTAGCAATCCTCAGCATACCTCTGGCTGTGAAAGCATGACTCTAATCTCTGCTTCTGTCTTCTCTCCCTGTGTGTGTCTATGTCTGTGTTTTCTCTTATGGACACCAGTCATTGTAAGATGACCTCAACTTAACTAATTACATCTGCAAAAACCCCGTTTCCAAATAAGGTCACAATCATAGATATCAGGTATTATGACTTTGACCTATCTTTTCGGGGGACACAATTCAACCCACAGTGTAAAGTTTATTAGGCTCCCAAGGCAAGAAGTTGGGATAGAGCTGAGGCGTGGCCTTGAGGACCTTCTCAGACTCTTCTATGATGCTGGGACGGTTACTCTAATCTTTGAGACAGACAATTCTAGCCCCAGTTTTGCAATTTAAAAAATAAGTTTTGTTTTTTTTTTTTTTGGTAAAGCAGGTAAAAGGAGTTGAATGAGTTCTACTCCTCAGCCCATAACATCATCTTCTCATCAATGACGGAGAGATTCTCTCATTTTATTTTATTTTTCTTTCTGCCCTTTCTTTTTTTCAGTTAGGAATTTATGCTGGAGTAACAAATCACCTGAAAATTCCTGTGGCTTAAAACAACAAAAGACCATTTTTTCACTTATGCTTCTGTGTAGCACTGGTCAGTGTGATCACTCAAGCACCCAAGCTAACAGGGCAGCCTCCACACTCAGTGGGCCCAGTTGTCATATGAGAGGAGAGAGAATCTCAAGGGTCTCAACATCTGCCATAAGGTCCTTGGCTTGGAAGGCACCGGCACCACTTCTGAGACGGCACTAGTCTCAGCACCACTTCCAACCACAAGGGGCCAGAAGTGCCAGTCTATCATTGGCCCAGAGGCGGGAGAAAAGTATTTGGCCAAAATTGTGAATATTTGCCACAAACACCAACTACTTCATGGCTTGTTCAGTGCCTTGCCCAAGGGGCAGGCTGGTGCCGGAGCTACATCAGAGAGCATGTAGACAGGCTGCCTGCTCTTGTGGAGCTGGGATTCCAGCAGCCTAGGTCTGTAAGGGTGTTTTTGGATGCAAACAACAAGAACTCCATCAGAAACCCACTTAAACCATAACCACATCATTGCACATAGCAAACAAGAAGTCTGGAGGCAGGAAAGACCCAGGTATATTTCACCTGGGAGCCCAGTTTCATTTCCCTGGGTTCTGCTTTTCATTAGGAGGCTTTTTCCTTATACTAGCTTCTCTCATTGTCAAAAATTGGCTTTCAGCAGCAACTGTGATGGCATATTTTCTCTCATTCAGTAGAAAAGAAAGACCATTCCGATCATGCAATAAGAAAGCCCTTCCCTTAATGCTGCCTAGGAAAATGCCTGGGCACATAGCAGTCACCCCAGGAATGCCATTCATGGATGGCTCTAGTCTGGGTCTCTACTACTTGCTGGTCAAGGATGATTCACTATGGTTGCCTTTGGAGCCTGGATGGGAGGGTATGGGGCGTCACTTTCTCTTAAGACACAGGCTGGAATGACTATTGTTATTAGTTATTAGTTAACTAAGGCTGCTGTAACGTAGGACCACCGGTCTGCCGGTGTCAACAACAGAGATGTATTTTCTCACAACTCTAGAGGCTGGAAGTCTGAAGTCAATGTGTGGGCAGAGTTGGTTTCCTCTGAGGCCTCCCTTGTTGGCTTGTAGATGGCTGTCTTCTCCTTCCTGCGCCTTTACATGATCTTGCTTGTGTGTGTGTGTCTGTATTTTACTCTCTTCTTATACAGCACCAGACATATTGGATTAGGGCCCACCCTGGTGACCTCATTTTAACTTAATTACCTCTTTAAAGACCCTGTCTCCACATACAGTCTTCTTTTGAAGTACTGAAGGCTAAAACTTCAATGTCTCCATTTTTTTAGAGAGAGGGGAACACAATTCATCTCATAATAAGGAGGAAAGGGGTCTGAGCAAAACAGTCTTATTTTCAGAAAGTAGAAATGGATACTGATGGCTAGGTAACCAAGAGGGTCCATGCTATAGGGAGAGAGAAAAATCCAGGCAAACACATACACTCATTTTGGATATTAAAAAGCACTTTCAAAGAAAATTAAACAGGGTAAGGTAATCAAGAAGGATGGAGAGAAGAGGGCAGCGTTGGCCTAGGGTGTTTGGGGAGACTCCTCTGAGGAGGGCACATTTGAGTCCCCACCAAGTGGAGAGCTGAGGGAAGAGGCAGAAAATACCAAATACCTGGTGTGGGAATGAGCTTGGCAGAACCAAGAGCAGAAGGAAGGTTGGTTCATTTGGGAGCATCATAAACAATGAGGACAAGCTAAAGAAGACCAGGAGGCCAGCAGTGGCTATATCGCTCAAGGCTCTGGGGATTTGGGATTGCACTCAAAGATCCAGCAAGTCTGACTGAACATGGAGTATGCAGAACTACCACATAACCTGCGTAAATAACTCTGCAGAGATACAGCTGTCCCATGGACACAGACTGCCCAAGCCACCATAAAAGAACACCAGCATTCTTGTCGCCATTAGCTTCCAAGACCCAGTCCCTAACCAAACATTCTGCTCCCTAGAAGCTGAAAGCAGGAATGAATGAATGGGGATAGCATTTGCCTTATCCCTCAGGACCGCAGGAGGGGATGAGGAGCAAAATCATCCTATGAAAAAGCTTGGCCTGGGGGCTGGGAGTCTAAGCAGAGATCTTTTTTTGTTTTTTGGGTTTTTTTGAGTCAGAATCTCACTCTGTCACCCAGGCTGGAGTGCAGTGGCACGCTCACAGCCACCTCAGCCTCCACCTGCTGTACTCAGGTGATCCTTCCACGTCAGCCTTCCAAGTAGCTGGAACTACAGGCACGCACCATGCCCAGCTAATTTTTTGATTTATTGTAGAGATGAGGTCTTGCCAAGTTGCCGAAGGTGGTCTTGAACCCTTGCACTCAGGCAGTCCTCTCATCTTGGCCTCCCATAGTGCTGGGATTATAGGCATGAACCACTGCGCCTGGCCTAAGCAGAGATCTTTAACTACAGAAACATGACCACTCAGCCAACTACTATAAGAAAGGAAAGCAAGCTAGTGTATGAGTGCCACCACGTGACTGTTACAAGTTCTGGCATAAGTAAGCTTACTTGCCCTCTAAAGAGTTTATCTAAAGAGCTACCTGGAGATGAGGAACTAGATTGCTAAAATCTGATTTTTCATTAGAAGGTAATCAGATAACAAAATCCAGTCAGCCCAAATCTCATTTTCATCAAGTCATACTCTCATTTGTCCATCAGCTAGCATTTCCATGACTGTGCCAATGCTGGATTTTGCTGGAAATCCTCTTTGCGATGGGGATTTAGATTTCCTCTAATAAGAACTACTCAAGTGCTGACTTCAGGGCATGAATTGGCCCTGACCCTTCCAGTCGTCCCTTTTTCCCAGTCTCTGACTTTGATGAGTTTATAGCATCATGCACATTGGATTTAAATTCTGTTTCTACATTGTTCTTGTGACATATATGAAGATCTTGCTTCCTAACTAGAGTGTAACTCTCATCTTAGGCAGGGATCATTTGTTTGAAAAGAACCCCCAAAAGGGCTTATGAGGAGGAGGACTGAAAGGACACAGGGCTGTCTGATAAAACCCACAGCCTGGAAGTCAGGTTTCACGAGGCACTGGAACCCTAAACAAGAAACAGGAATGGCAGTTTGAAAAGATGGCCCTAACATCCTGTGAGACCTTTCAGTTCTACTCAGTGAGGACTCACTGGTCCATGCCCACTTCTCTTGACTTAGTGGCTGCTTGTGACTACTTTGACTAACAGAGGATGGTGGAGGTGACTCTATGTGACTTTAAAGCTGGGTCATAAATGGCCATGCCACTTCCCTGTTGTTCTCTAGAACATTCTGCTAGGAACCGGAGCCACCATGTCAGAAATCTGACTGCTCTGAGGCCACCGTGTCATGTCTGAGAAGGCTATGTCACATGGAGAGAGCCCAAGGATAGATGTTCTGGTTGTCAGTCCTAGTCTTTGAGTCCTCCCAGCCCAGGCCAGCCATGGAAGTGAATGAATGACCCTTATGTAACCCCAGGCATGGAGTCTTCCCAGCTGAGGGAAGCAAAGACATCATGGAGCAAATGGCAGCCACCTCCTGTGTTCTATCTGAACTCTTGGCCCACCAAATCCATGATAATCCATAATAAAATAGTTACTTTAAGTCAGAAGTGTTTGGGTATTTTATGCAGCAATAATAATCAGAACACAAATTAGGCTCTGTCCACCCAGGTCCCCATGGCCTACTGTGTCCTTTCTCCCCACATCAGCAGCATTGTTCTCACTCTGTAGACAAGATGCCCTTCCTTTGTGCACATAAGCCCAGTACGGTCCTCCAAGGCTTTCCATCACGATCTCATTCAGACACTCGAGAGATTCCAACTCATAATTCCAATCACACAGGAAATGGGATCTAACTGTCACCACACACAACAGTGTGGAAACATCTAAATTATATGGATGGTATACAGTAGATCCGCAGGCTCTACATCTGCAGATTCAACCAACCACAGATCAAAAATATTCAAAAAAATACAAATTTTAAATGTAGTATATAACACTATTTACATAGCATTTACATTGTATGAGGTATTATAAGTAATCTTATAAGATGATTTAAACTACACAGGAGGATGTGTGAATGTTATCTGCAAATACTACATCATTTTTTTAAAATCAGAGACTTGAGCATCCAGAGATTTGGTATCTTATCTTCTGGGAGGTCCTAGAACCAATCCCCTGCAAATACTGTACCAAGCGACAACTGTTCCTTCGTATGTTATGCATACATTTATTATGTACCGACAACCCTCTTTTGATGCTTTTATTTTTATAGCATTCATCCCCATTTGACGTTGCACACTTTTCTTGTTTATAGATCTGTTGTCTGTCTCCTTGTTAAAATGTAAGCTTTGTGAGGTCAGTATCTCTGACAATCTTGTTGCCCATTGTATCTGCAGCAATTAGAATGGTGCCCAAAACACAGGAGGCATTCAGGAATATTTAAGCAGCTTATAAACACAGAGGTTTTCATAAGTACAAGCTAAGAGTCACTGAAGCTCATCTCTTCCATCCCTGTGGTGAGAATTTGGTAAAACTAAGGCAGTGGTTGGTGGAGAGTGACCCGTTTGAATCTTGAACTTCCTCAAGTCCTTCCTTGGCCATATGCTCAGATTCCCAATAAATCCACCAGTTTACTGTGACTCTGCTGTGGTAGCTTTCTTTTGGAGTGTTTTTCTTTTTGCTTGCTAGTGTTGGAGGTATAACACTTTAAAAATAAAGTGATTTTTAAAAGTAATCCAAAATCTTAGTACCTTTCTATTGCTCAAGAGCCCACACTCTGCTTGGCTTGCCTTGCACGCCTCTCCTCCTGGTGACTGATGACTGCTCCTCAGAAACCCAAGGCAGGCAGGCAGGCCCTCTGTAGAACAGTCCTCTACTTCAAGCCTCTCTGACTTTCCAAAGGAGGGCTTGCTGGGTGGGGAGGGCCAGATGTGAGAACCACTGGGGACTGCTTTGATTCAGGAACACTCATACATTGCTGTTGGGGATGGAAGGGAACATAACTCTTATGGAGAAAAAATTGGGCCCAGAGACACCAAGGTAAAAATCCAAAAAGACGTATACATATCACTGCAATATTTTTAATAGCAGAGGGCTGGAAATAACTCAAATGTTAATCAAGAGTGACTGGATGAATAAGCAATGTTATGTTCTCATAATGGAGCATTCTATAATAGAAAATAGACCATATGGGTCTATGGAGTGATATCCAATATATTAAGCAAAAAATTAAAAAACATATAAAATGCAGGATTAAGAAAAGTATGAAATGGTACACTATCATTTATCATTTGTTTATATTTTTAAAATGAGAGAGTAAAAGGGAAAAAATTGTCTATAGCAGAAGGAGAAAATGGGATGGAGGGGACTGGGTTAGAAGACAAATGTCTCTGAATACACTTTATCTTATGGATTTGACTTTGGAACAATATAGTTTATATTATTATTTGTAAAAATAAAATTAAAAGCCGGGCTTGGTGGCTCAGCCTGTAATCCCACGCCTTTGGGAGGCTGAGGTGAGTGGATTGCCTGAACCCGCGGGTTCGAGACCCGCCTGGGCAGCAAGACCTCATCTCTACAATAAATCAAAAAATCAGCCGGGCGTGGTAGCTCATGCCTGTAATTCCGGCTACTTGGAAGGCTGAGGCGGAAGGATCGCCGGAGCCCAGCAGGTCGAGGCTGCGGTGGCCGGGAGCAGCCACTGCACTCCAGTCTGGGTGACAGAGTGAGACTCCAACTCAAAATAAAATAAAATAAAATAAAATAAAGCCGGGCTCGGTGGCTCAGCCTGTAATCCCGCACTTTGGGAGGCTGAGGTGAGTGGTTTGCCTGAGCCCACGGGTTTGAGACCTGCCTGGGCAACTTGGCAAGACCTTATCTCTACAATAAATCAAAAAATTAGCCGGGCGTGGTAGCATGCACCTGTAGTTCTAGCTACTTGGAAGGCTGAGCGGAAGGATTGCCAGCGGAAGAGCCCAGCAAGTCGAGGCTGCGGTGGCTGGGAGCGGCCACTGCACTCCAGTCTGGGCGACAGAGTGAGACTCCAACTCAAAAAAAAAATTAAAAAACAATCTCTAAAAGTTTCAGCAAAATAAACCAAATAAACATAATCCTGATTCTAGTTTGGAGCATATCACAGAGAGGAACTATTCCAAGTGATTTTAATTTTATTTTTTTAGAGACAGGGCCTCACTCTGTCACCCATGCTGGAGTGTGCAGTGGTATGATCCTAGTTCACTACAGCCTCAAACTCCTGGACTCAAGAAATCCTCCCTCCTCAGCCTCCCAAGCAGCTGGAATTACAGGTGTGTGTCACCATGCTTGGCTAATTTTTTAATTATTTTGTAAAGACAGGATCTCGCTATATTGCCCAGCCTGGTCTCAAACTCCTGGCCTCGAGGGATCCTTCCACCTTGGCCTCCCAAAGAGTGTGAGCCACCGCACCTGGCCCCAAGTGATTTTAAAACAGCAAGTTTTAAGTATATCCCTAATGGCATAAACCTTGAGGACCAACAGAATTGCAAAAGAAACATTTTAACTTCTTCCAGTAATCATATTTTTGTAGCAGTGTTGGCATTGTTATTCTAAGATTTTGTTAAAAATGTGCAATTATTTTGATGATGTTAAACAGGAGGTTTTCAGAATAAGGGAAAGGAGAACAGATATAGGATCAATGAGGTTATGCTATAAAAAAGGGGGAAAAACCCCCACCAAAACAAATAAGCAAACAAAAAAAACCCTGTAGTCCTGAACTGAATTGAAAATATGAGCATAGACTCATGTAGTGTGTTTTATCTTTTAAAAAATACTAGCAATACATATTTCTAGCTCTAGCCACTAAAGAAACAACCTAACCACTACCAATGAACACTCCTGGCACCCAGATCTTGGTTTCTAATTATCATTTCCCACTAGAAGGAACCAGGGATTCCTGGGGGAAAAGCACTTGATTTCAGGACTTGGGCAGAAAATATCCAAGATGCACTTGAAACATCTTGTCATCAAAATAACCAGGAATCTATAAGTGACTACTAGGATCATTGTCAAAAGAAATCAGCCACCTTGAAGCAGCTCCCAAAGACCAAAGATAGAACAATTTGAGCAACAATAAGGATCATAACTGTATCTATTTTTTTTTTTTCTTTTGAGGTGGAGTCTCACTCTGTCGCCCAGACTGGAGTGCAGCGGCCGCTCCCGGCCACCACAGCCTCCACCTGCTGGGCTCCGGCGATCCTTCCACCTCAGCCTTCCAAGTAGCTGCAACTACAGGTGCATGCTACCATGCCCAGCTAATTTTTTTGATTTATTGTAGAGATGAGGGCTCACCAAGTTGCCCAGGCGGGTCTCAAACCCGCGAGCTCAGGCAATCCACTCACCTCAGCCTCCCAAGCCTCAGGATTACAGGCTGAGCCACCGAGCCCAGCTGCAACTATTATTAATAAAGATAATAACACACACCAGATATGTTTCAGCCATGAACCATAAAGTTCTCAAAGAAGAAAAGAGATTTCACTGGACATCTTGAAAGATGCCAGGGAACCAACTCATTTTGAAAATAGGAAAGTAAAGGGGAGAAAGTCAAGAATTTGTTCTGCTTTAGCTTATACGGACCAAATTGCAGGGTAACCAACTAACTAATGAGAGGAAGCTTCTCTTTATAAAGTATGTCAGCTAATAAATAAAGAAAAAAATAGTGCTAGAATATTACTTGCAACCCTAAGGAGGTAATAAATCTAATCAATGGCTGAGAGGCAACCAGATATTATGACCTCCTATTGGAAGGACATGTCACCACCAGTGCAGTAGACTTGCCAACATAAATCTAACGGGAACCACACTTAATCTCTAGATTTCTTAGAAATAGAGAGGAAGGAGGAACATGTTAAAAGATACCACAGAGATGTACCCAGGAACACCCAGACTGTGAGAAATTCTACAGCAAAAACTGCCCAATAGTCTGTCTTCTAACAAACCTCCAGATTACTCCAATATGTGCTGAAGTATGAGACCCACTGCTACAGATCTGAAAAGTCTTAAGAGGCATATCAATAAATTACAGTCCTTAGACCTAATTCAAGCCAACAACAAAAAAAAGAAATTCAGCAGCTCCTCAATGGCTGAATATTAAAAGGTACTGAGGAATTATTGTTAATTTTTTTACACACAGACTCAACCTGCTGGGTTCAAGTGAGGCTTCCGCTTCAGCCTTCCAAGTAGCTGGAACTGCAGGCATGCGCCACCATGCCTGGCTAATTTTTTGATTTACGTAGAGACGAGGTCTTGCCATATTGCCCAGGCTGGTCTCGAACCCCTGGGTTTAGGCAATCCTCTCGCCTCAGCCTCCCAAAATGCTGGGATTAAAGGCGCGAGCTACTGCACCTGGTTGGCAAGCAGCTTTGAAATGGCAGATCTTGGTGATGAAAATGGTTGCTTTAGATTGGGCCTGTTTGGCATTAAAGTCATCATCACATGCCAGCTTAGGTGGGGCACCTGCTGCATAGACTCCCAAATCACTCCTCACTGCTGGGAAGGGAGAGGTTTGTCCCTCTGAACCACCTCCATCCCCAGCAGGCAGGAACAGACCAGGGCTGTGACATCTCTTGTCTAGGAACCTGGCCAGGCCTTTGGACTCCCCTACCTGGTGGCTGCACAGGAGGTCTGGTGGCCTGCAGGCTTCTGATTCAGCATAGCTACGTTGGAAGCATGAGACTGCAGATGATGTTTTAATAAAGCCTTGTAACAATCCAGAAAAGCAAGTTTGCAGGCCCTTGTTGTGTTGTTAAAAGGAGATTGCAGCAGAGGCCATGGGAGGAAAAGAAAAATTTCAAAAGCAGTTCTTGACTGTGTCTCAGTCTTTGTCCAACAAAATAGAACAAGGATTAATCATCCCAGAAATCATCTTCATCATTAAACTAGCAACACATTTCCTCTGGCTCTGTCTCATACCAGAGCAAATACAAAGAACTTTTAAATAAGTGTGATGTGATCTCACCAGTAGTTTATGGCCATACCACCCTGAATATGCCCGATCTCATCTGATCTTGGAAGCTAAGCAGGGTCTGACCCGGTGAGTACTTGAATGGGAGATCTTACTGTATTTAGATATTGAAACTTCCCCACAGCTCAGCTATAAGTTTTAACTTAAACAGTCTCCCCCACCCCATCCCACCCTGCCCCGCCCCACTCTCAGCCAGTGTTTTCTTTCTTTGGTCACCTGAAGGCCATCACCCGTGGTTCTTCCATCAGAAGTAGAAGGCCCTGGGACCAACAACAACTCAAGCATTTTCCTAAACTCTCCATGGCCTGATGTCGTCCTCACCAAACTTCCATATAGCCAAGACAAATTTGTATCGGTGGAGCAACCCCAAACATCACCTCTAAGTTCTCTCTCTCATTCATTTATTCCAGTGTATCCACCCCAGACAGGAAGAAAGCCAGCTACCTGCTCCTAGAAGGAACAGTACTATCTCATGCTCAGGGAGAAGTCAGATGGGCCGGAAGTGATAGACTTTATTTCTTCAGTTATAATACCAGATTATGTATTTGAGATATGATTTCTCAAAGGGGAAGTAACTCAGGCAGAATCCATGCTCTTGTGATGGTTCCTTGGTTTAGAAGGATCTGTACGGGGTTTACAGGCCCTCCCATGGCTCTCTGATGAGAAGGCCAGCAGGTGTCACAGAGGGAAAGGCAGACAAGAATAATCTGCCAGGTCATGGGAGGAGACTCCAAGCCCTGCACCATGTGTGCAGAGGCATGACTGGACCCTTAGCATAACCAGAACCACTTCCTTCAGAACAGGTTTGGCTATAACAAGCAGAAGGGCTGACAGTCATCTGATACACACCACAAGCTTTCCTTTTGTTTTGTTTTTCTTTTTTGAGTTGGAGTCTCACTGTTGCCCAGACTGGAGTGCAGTGGCACACTCATGGCCACCGCAGCCTCGACCTGCTGGACTCAGGCGATCCTTCCACCTCAGCCTTCCAAGCAACTGGAACTATAGGAGTGCGCCACCACACCCGGCTAATTTTGTGATCTATTGTAGACGAGGATGCACCAAGTTGCCCGGGCTGATCTTGAACTCATGGGCTCAGGCGATTCTCTCATCTCAGCCTCCCAAAGTGCTGGGATTATAGGCGTGCATCACTGTGCCGAGCCTGAGCTTTCATTTTGAAAAGCTGCCTGTCCCCTTTAAAATAAAATAAAAAAAAGGTTTTGAGAAAGTGTATAATCTAACAGAAAGACTTTAAGGAAAAAAAGTGATAAGCGACGGCAGCAATTTGGGTTTTATGGCTGCCCTTCTGTGCCATTCCATGGGACAGCATGGGGCACTGTCCTAGAAGCCCTGGTGAACAGGCAAGTGGGCAGTGACAGCAGGGTGGGGGTGGGGGGTGGCGGGGAGACATCTGCTGCAGTCAGTGCCCACAGTTGAGTCTTCTGGGAAGAGAGATGAGCCCAGATCTCCACATCCTGGTGCCCTCATGGCACCCTTAGAAATCATAGGGGGACACAAAGATGGTGACCTTGGACACGTGGTTGGCCTGGAAGGAGCGGTCCAGGTATTCTGACATGTCAACGTCCACCTCCAGCGTCTGAGGCCCCTCCAGGGTCTGGACAAGGATCAGTTCCCCTGTCTGTCGGTCTGAGCGCTGCATCACAAAGTGGCCCCGGCTGTTCCCACCCGCGATCCCAAACCGCAGACTGTTGGGCCCAGGCCGGCCGGGGGCTGAGGCCGTGGCCATGCGGAAGAGCGTGATGGGTGTCTTCAGGTTGGAAGGCAGAGAGAGGTAATGGAAAGAGATGGTCTTGGGCAGATGGCGGCAGGGTCTGCTGTCCATGGGGCAGGGGTTTCGCTCACACTGGCTGGAGTAGGGAGGCAAAACGAAAGCAGTCAGGCTTGGGGAGACTCAGAAGGGGCTGTTCTGATCTGGCTGCCCACCTGCCCTCTTGCCAATGCTGCCTGGGTGAGTTTTCCTCACCCACGAGCTACAGAGCTGCAGGGAAAATGAATGTGGCTGGTGTCAGCCATGGACAGGGAAGCACTGCCATTTCTGTTCCTGTTCTGGTGTGCCCCTGACCACTTCAGCATGTGTGTATATGTGTGCATGTATATGTATCTACACTATTACTATGCTTTTTTTTTTTTTTTGAGTCGGAGTCTCACTCTGTTGCCCAGGCTGGAGGGCAGTGGCACAATCATGGCTCACTGTAGCCTCAAACTCCTGGGCTCAAGCGATTCTTCTGCCTCAGCCTCCCGAGCAGCTGAGACTACAGGCACATGCTGCCATGCCCGGCTAATTTTTTGATTTTTGGAGAGATGAAGTCTTGCCATGTTGCCTAGGTGAGTCTCAAACAACTGGGCTCAAATCCTCTTACCTTGGCCTCTTAAATTGCTGGGATTATAGGCATGAGCCACCACACCTGGAATATTACTATAGTTTTCACAGAAAAAATAAAACCTGAGAATATTAAATCACTATCACAATGCTGGTATTCAAACCGGGTGCCCTGTCTCTATGTGTTGAGATCACACCCAATAATCGTGGGACCCCAGCAGGCAATGTCCTGCAATGCAGTATTCCTCATGTGGTGAACTCTCCAAATATAGCAATGTTTGCTCTTATAGCAGAAAATTCGGTTTGCTTTATCCATTTAGAGTCAGTGTCTTGTGGAAATGCTTTCGATATTTATCTTACCACACACAAAAGACAAATGCAATTTAGCATATTTGGTAATTCGGTAGCATCATGATTATACAGGTAAGATATCACATCCAACTGTTAATCAAATGTCCCACAGGCTATGATAGACAGACACCACCACACTGGGTGGTGTCTTACTCTCTCTAATAACTGCCACTCTTCAGTGACGCTGGCTTCCTTGCTGCTTCTGCGCTTCTTTCATCCAAAAAGCATTCAATTAATTATGTTTATGAAGTAAATTCTCTTCATTTTAAAGGCAATGCTAGGGCTCTGGAGGTAGCTTTTTGAGAAGAAAACGCATGTGCTTTGTGATAGTTGTAGTGTTCCCCCGAAAGGCCCATCTTCCAACTTAAAAAAAAAGCCTATTTACTGTTTAAGTGCTGCAGTTTCTAGACAGTGACCCTTCTAGTACCATTGGAAAAGCAGAGTGATGAACTACAATATGTGTGGGATATGCAGTGCAGTGTCACTGGAGTCTGTGGTTACCAGAATTCGAACACAAGAAAATGATTCCACCTGTCCCCTGGGCTGCTGTGGGATTTATCAAGATGACATCACCAACAGCTTCTTCCCTCCAGTGCCCCATCCTGACTGTGCCACCCTGTGCGTCTGCACTGCCATCATCCTGCATGTAGCCAGGAAGCACACGGTACATTATTCCCATATGGAATATGGGGTAAACTGGGTTCTTAATGCACCAGAGCAGCACTGTGTTAAATACAATCACTAAAGGTAAACAGAAGCTCAGAAAAGCCAGACCCCTAATCCCTGCCTTTCAACTCTCTGTGACATAACTGCACCTTCTCCCAGGAGCCTCTAAGAAGAATCTGGCCGAGCCACACTTGGAGGCCCTGGTGACACTCACAAGGGCGATGTCTTCACATAGCTCACATTGCCGCTACCCTCGGGACACTCGGGGCTGACGCACTGGAAGCCTCCGCCGGTGTTGATGCATGTGGTCCCCCGGGGGCACACGTGCTGAGGGCCCACACACTCATCGACATCTGAAATACAGGACATGTGACAGGGTGTGAATCTCTGTGACTTTCCCTCCAAAACAGAACCATAGAAAAGGCTTTCCAGGCACTGGAATGCAGTGCTTCCTGCATGGTGAACTTTCTGAACTTTCTAAACACCCAAGACTTATTCTTAAAGCAGGAAGCCTGTCTTCCTTAACCATGTGGAATGAGAGTTCTGCAAAAGCGCCGGAGAGCATGCCTCCCTGGGATCCCGTCCTCCTTCCCTGGGTTATGACAGGTGGCAGGGGTGCCAGAGAGCATGAGTGTTACCAGTCACAATGCTTCTCTCAGAACTGCCTCCATCTCAGCTCAAGTGCCCAAGTCTCCCCTCCATGACTGCTGTCCATAACAATTTTTAAAAAGATTTAACTCTTCTTCAAAGCCTTCCTCCCCAGCCTCACCCCATGCCAAATGCAGACACCCCACTCTGTCATCCGTGCAGTTCTCTACTCCCTTTGCAGAGATCCCGTGAGTCTCCCCAGCTGGAGGCTCTCTTCTCAACCCCCAGCAATCCCGGCTAGGCCTTCCTGAACACTGTGGGAGGGATGGGTAGATGGAGGACGATGAGGCAGCCATCTGGACGATGTCTCCTGCTCCAGCCCCAGCAGACCCCCAAGAGGATACCACTGGGGAGCCACTTCCTCCTCACATTCCCACGTCAGCCCATGGAGGAGCCCTCTCTCCTTCCCTTCTCCCTGAGTGGCTCAA
Source organism: Cephalopachus bancanus (assembly GCA_027257055.1). NCBI lineage: Eukaryota > Metazoa > Chordata > Mammalia > Primates > Tarsiidae > Cephalopachus > Cephalopachus bancanus. Next base: position 329,740 of record JAPVLO010000380.1, on the reverse strand, counting down.
AGTTACTGTCTTGGGCCACCTGGGCTCCCCTTCTGTGTCCTATCCTGTGTCCATGGGGGAAGTCCAGCTGGGGGAGGTGGGCCTGTGCACCCTCTTGGTGTGAGATGGACCTGCCTTAGCTGACCCCGTTCTCTCCCAAGGCCCACTGCAGCAGAGGGGCTCCAGGGCCAAGAATCAGGCTGACCTCACTTGCACTTCAGGCAGAAATGTGTTTTCTGACTCTGAGCTAATGTGGAGATTCAAGTATCTATATCTATTAATATCCATATTTGCCCTAAGTGGAAGTGGGGTGGGTACAGGGAGGTCTCCTGTGCTCAGTGCCCCCTGGGGCTTGTCTGGTAGGGATACTGGTGCCTGCTGTGAGGGTCCTCACCCTCTCCATTCTACCAGCCAGCCCCCTTTGCCACATCCTTTCCTGCCCCCTTGGGTGCCTCCCACACCCACTCCAGACATTCCTTGCTGATTAAGACATTCTTTCCCACTGTGCCTGGAATCGGCCTCAGAAACCTCAACCCAGTCCTCCAGGAGGCCACTACAGATGGACAGGATTCAGTTCTGGGGTGAAACCCGAGCCACTTCTTTCACCCATACCACCCCACTCATCCCTGTCCACACATGCACCACTCCCTGTTCCTGGGAGGCTGATTGGTGTGGACTATATCTCCTGGCTCCCGGGCCCTCCAGCTTCCAGTCAGGTTCAGCAGATGACAGTGACTCAGCCTGAGGGGCCCTGAACTGTCTGGATACCACTCTGGTGGTGGCTGTGTCCTCCATGGCCATGATCTGTCAGGCTGTGACAACCCTCCTCACTCCCCTCACCCCTCAAGCCCAGGTGTAGTAACAGCCCTCCCTGCCAGCCAGTCCCTGGTGCCCCATCTCCCCCGTTGCCCTCTGCTAGCCATCAAGCAGAGCCCAACTACACTAAGGCATAAGTGCCTGCAAGGTGCTCTCCCTTTGAGGTGGACTTGCAGATGGTTCACATGAGGTCATGGAGCCTTGTGGGTTCCTCCAAATTGCAGGACATGGGTGACCGCCTGGCAAATCTGCCTTTGGGTTCAGCCCCAGTTGAAGGCATTTTTGAGTGAATGGAAGTGACCTGACTTTGAAAAAAACAGTTGCTTGCATAAGGTTGGAAAAGACTGTCAGGATGGCCAAGCAACGGTGTTTCCTAATATTGTAGGTGCTGATGTAACCTGATCTTTTGAGAGGTCCTTTGGTTGGTGGTTTTTAAAAGATCGGCTATATCTGAAACTTTGACTCCCATAACCACCCCATTCTTAATCGTGAGGCCCGGGTGGTGAGCATCAGCAGCAGGTGACCAGGTGCAGAGGACACTCTCCAGTCTGAGGTCACCTGCCTTTGCTGCAGTCTCACTCACCCTCACAGCTCTTCCCGTCAGCCAGGGTCCGGTATCCGCTGGGGCAGGTGCAGCGGTAGGAGCCTGGGGTGTTCACGCAGGCATGCATGCAGAGCCGGGGGCGCCCCTCCTGCCCATAGAGCTCGCACTCATTCACATCTGGAAACAGAAGTGTCCACTTCAGGCGTCACACAGTGGGTGTCACCAGCTGTGACCCAGGACAGCCATGCCTCGATTCCCAGAGGCACAGCTGCCGAGCCCTGTCCCCAGCAGAGCACCTGGAAGAGAAGCAGGTATGCTCCCCCTTCCTCTGAGCCAAGGGCCCAGAGAGCTGAAAGGAGGCGTGACAGAGAGCTCATGGGTAGACCCTAGAGGGACAGACCACCTGGAGGGCCAGCCCTAGAGGGGTGCCTCTATCTAAGACTGAAGACCAGCTGGGGAGACCCTAGAGGCTGGCAAATCAGGCCAGTGCCCAGAGAGTAGGGCTGGGTTCACAACCCGGTGTTAACTCATCTCATCTTTGGAATGGAACAAGAGGGTCTCCTTTCTGCTGCTGTAAAATGAGGCTATTAGCATACTGACCAAACCTCAGGTTGGAAATCTGGTTTGAGTTGTTTTTGGAAGATACTCTGATACTTGGGAGAGGTTAGCACAAGTGAGTTGATCAGTAAGCACAGCTGAGACTAGGGAACGAGTCCCCGGCCTCCGCACAGCTTGGGGGCCTGTCCACCAGCACAATGTTTTAAGTTCCTCCTTGGCACCTGGTCAGGACTCAGGGCTCCCCTGGACCACGCTACGCGGCTTAGGCCTAGGGGGCCCAGGTTCTGAAATGGGATGAGCTTGGGACCTCCCGGTTGCTTTCTCTAAGTCTTGCTTTCTTACGCCCACCTTGATGTCTATGCATTCGCTACATCCTAGCAACCGTAGGACAACACTTACCTATAACGCAAAGCGGCCAGGCTGAGACCAAGCCCAGGAAGCAGCCTCTGGCCCCTGCACCCTGGGCGCAGGCTGGGTGCGCCCGTGCAGGCAGGAGTGCGGCAGTAAGAGCCCCTTCCCCGGCCCCGATGTCCCCCCTTGCTGTCCCCAGCGCCCCAGCAGAGCCCGCGCCTACCCTGGCAGACGCTGTCGCCAGCGGCGGCGGCGCTCAGGTGGAATCCCGCCTCGCAGCTGCAGTGCTGGGCCCGCTCCACCTGCGCGCAGCGCGGCGCGCGGCTGAAGGCGGGGTCGCCGGCCACGCTGCTGTCGGGGGCGGCTGCGGGGAGAAGACACCCTCAGTGGGGGCCCTAGCGCACCTGCAGTGGGCCCAACCCCGAGTAGGAGCCGGGAGGAGAACCAAGACGGGGGTGGGGGTGGGCACGGCCCCTTCTCAAGAGCTTACGCTGGAGCAGGGAAAGACAAGTGATTAACCATAAATCGGGCAGGCTGGTCCAGGGCCCACCCAAAGGCGGCGGAGGACAGGGGTGCTCCAGAATAGAAGGTGCATGGAGATGCAGGCAACGAAAATACTCACTGAGGAGGGCTGCCAGGGGTAAGTCCACGTTTTCATTTTAAAAGGCTTAAACAATCCCACATCTTTAAAATAAAAAGTTTATAAATGAATAAAGTCTTAATCCCAAAATGCCAACAGCGATCATGAACTATGGGCCACTGTTTTTTTTTTTTCTTTCTTTCTTTTCTTATTTTTTGCACTTTTCTAAAGTGTGAAAAAAGTTCTAAAGTGCACGTTTTTCTTTTTCTTTAACCTAAACTATAAATTACTTTTCTACTCAGGAAAAAAAATGTTATTTTTTGAAAGTTTTCCAAGGATTTAGAGCTTTCATGTGGGAAGACTGAAGAGGAATCGGTGGAAAAAACCAGTCAGAGGCACAGGAGGACAAATCCTGCATGACTCCACTTGGATGAGGTGCCGAGGGTAGTGGGATCCATAGAGACAGAAAGTGGAGTGGTGGCTGCCAGGGACTGGTGGGTGGGGGGCAAGGGGGAGCTGTTGTGTCATGGGTACAGTTTCAGTTTTGCAAGATGTAGAAAGTTCTGGAGAAGGATGATGGTGTTGACACAAGAATGCGAATGCTTAATGCCACTGAACCGTACACTGAAAGTGGTTAAAATGGTACATTTTATGTTATGTATATTTTAGCACAATAACAAAGAAAGACAAATGGATTTTTTTTTTTAAATAATTGGAAGGAGGCCTCCCAGGAAGACACAGACCAGCTGATGGGAAGGAGGGTGCCAGGCTGAGGGACCAGGTAAGCAAGAGCCCAGGTGTTTGCTGGGCTGTTCATGAATGTTATGATAAGTACACGAGTTGGCTTCAGATCTGCCTGCTCACTCCATCCTTCCCCTTCCTGGTGAAAATTCTGGTCCTGGGATGCTCTCTGAAGTGCCCCCTGGACTTGATCAACAGTTGCCTGAAAATACTACAGCAAGAGAAACCCTGACAAGTGGGGCTCAGAATGCTCAGGACTAGCATAGTTGTGATGAAAGGGAGCCCACTTCTTTTTCTCTCTTGTCTGGAAACAGAGGCAGAGCTTCCAAAAAGGCCCTGCCTTTGGCCTCTGTTTCCACAGAAAGCAGCCCCAGGGACAGGAGCTGGGCTCCCTGGGAGGGCAGCCTAATTCTGAGAAAGCACCCAGTTGCTGATTCAGATGAACTGAATTGAGACACATTAACCAGTAAATCTCTTGGGGGCGCTGTGTAAACTTGACCTTGGACTGGTCCAATGCAACGATATCAAGTATTGATAAAGCTCCTATTCTCTGGACACTATACTAACCACCAATGTCCCTCCCCCTACAGAGACTCCACACAGCCAGACAGAACACGCCAGGCTTTTTGGCAAAGTAGTAGGACATTTTAGGGGTTGGACTTTTTAACAGACAAAATATTGGTTGCAACCCTGTCCATCTTCCATAGATTCCTTATCACTGGATTTTCTTGCCACACACAAAACCAGCCCCCGTGTGACCTTATAGACCTTCTGGCTGGGGAGATGTTGGGACTCAAAATGTGGATAATAACCCCATCAGTAACTAGACAAATGTCTCATTATCCAGCTCTCAAAATACCTTGCCCTGCATCAATAACTGCTAATTTTGCAGGATGTGATGGGAACATTTGAAAGGAAATGCTGATCAGGCAAAGGTAGCAACAGTGAAACTTCTCAGGCCAAATTCCCGGCCTGGGGAGTTTTTAGGTTGGGAATCAGTTTTGTTTAAGTTTTTTTAATTTTTAATTTTAAAGATGTGGGATATAAGGGAATCAGTTTTACCACTTGTGTTTTCTCCCACGAAAAGGATCAAAACTCTGGTTGTACAAAAGAGCTAAGCTCCATTACGGAACAACCTTGGAACCCAGAGGAATCAAAGAATGTGAAAGAGGGGGAAAGCCCACATCTCTGAGGGGGACACTGAGCTCCTGCATGTCTGCATTGGTGACCTATGACTGGGGTCCTCCTCTCCCTGCAGTGGGACATCCCCACCCAGCCCCATGGCAGCTATGTACCAGTCTGGGCCTGATGCTGACAGCGGCTCCCAATCCTTCCTGGAGGACAAATGCATCTGTACTGATTGATGCCTTCTACACAGGTTCCGCCATTTTGACAAGGCTGGCTGGAGCATTCACTGATATCTGGGAAAATACACAATTTTCAGATACAAGTACATGAGTTCTAGTTATAAAAAACAACAACAACAATGCAACAATCATGGGTTAACTTTCTTCACACTGTAAGCTGACTCCCACTTTCTGCCTCCCACAACTCCCACCCATACTACCCTCTCCACTCACAAAGGCTGCAAGGGGCTGATGGGGATGAGATGCAGCCCTATTGCACTTACATTCAGCAGGCCTGGTACCCCGGCACATACCTTGTCCACCTGGGACTCTGAGTGCTGGAGCTGGCTGACCACCCGGCCATGCTTCACCTAGAGGCATTATCTACTAATTTGTAAAGGTTCAGGGTAGACAGCTGTAGCCAGGTAGAGGCAGCTACCTGTGGGCATCTGCCTACATGGCCTTTGAGTCAAGTCCTCTGCCTGCCATCTCTGCCTCCATCAGCCAGCACCTGGGAGGAACACTTTTTAAAGAGGAATGAAATTCAGGGGAACTATTAAAGTATTAAAGGGGAAGGATGGCACGCTGAAAAGTCCAAAGGTGGGAAAAATGAATTCTTCAAATTCCCACCAAAACCTATGCTCAACCAGGTAGGAATTTCTTGTTTTTGGGGGGAGGACATTTCCTTAATATTAGTAAAGAAGGATGTTCCTTGTTCATATACTCAGCGGTTCTGTGGAAAAATTTTACATAGACATAGGTTTTTGAGAAATCAGTAGATTTGTGTCTGAGTGGTAGGCTTAGAGGTGATTTTTCTTTGCTTGTTTATATTTTGTATTCGTCCATTTTCCCACAACAATCATTTATACATGTTTTAATGAGAAAAAATTATTTTTTAAAATTTCGAGGCCATGTGTGCTTATTATGAATTCCCTAAGCCCAGTTTTAGCACACAGGCACTAGTCATTTCCACCAGAGAGGTTTGTCAATTCAGAGACTTGACCACAGTATGCTGGGAAAAAAAAGTGAAATCAACTCCTTGTTGGCATAAGAGCACCCTTGCCTGCTGTGTCTACCAAAAAGAAGAAGCAAGTGTTTTGCTCCTAATGAGAACGACAGCTTTGTTTTGGGTGGACTGGAAGGCACTTTGGCTTTCCTTAAGCCTCCTCGTGACTGGGATGTTACGTAGACTGTTACATGGTTTCTATTCATCATGAAAGGACCAGACAGTCCAAATGCCGCTTATCCCTGGAGAGGGAGCCGTTTCTCTTTCTCGGTAACCTCAGCCTGGTTGTGCTCTCCCTCATACATTCTGTTTTCAGATGACTGGTTTCAAGGAATGTGTCTGAAACAACACTGCACACAAATGCCACGGAGCTTGGTATTCTCACTTCTACCCGTTGTCCAGCCCCATCATTGCTCACCAGCATAGTCTGAAGGTGGGCAGCGAGCCAAAAAATGTGAACATCAATGTCCTTCAGGTGGCCCCGTGTCTCTCCTTTACTGGGTCTTCATCAGAGAGCACTGAGCCCAGTCTGCACCTGGACTGTGTAGGTAGGGATTGGGAGGTAGAGGGTCATCAGCTCGACAGAGAAAGGTCCAAGTTTCCCAGAACTGTGTGCTCTGTCTCCTCTCTAGATATGCCCAGAATATTCATTTCTAGACAGGATCTAGACTCTCCCTATTGCTAATCTTGATATGCAGTCAGAGGCATCCAATGACTTGAGGTCCAGCCTGGCGCCCCATCTGCGTCCTGAGTGGAGTACAGTTGTCATCACATCCACATGTGTCTCAGGCTATGGCATTTTGTTAAATGCATGGCAGAGGCTGCAGAAGAGGCTGGCGAGCCAAAGCCTGCTCTGCTTTTATCTCTTAGTGAGCATTTACTATTTTTATGACATAACAGTAAGTGTTTTATATGCGTAATCTGACACTTTAAAAAATTTTCTGATTCTTTCCTGAGTTCTGTCATCTCATTTCAAATCTTCCATGTTTCCAGTCGCCTTACTTCTGAGGTTTTTCTTCATTTTTATTTACACTGTTCTTTCATAGTTTGTATCTTTAAAAAATTTCTTTCAGCTTGTTTTAAAATATTGGATTACAGTTTTCATCTGTTTCACGGGCATGTCTCTCTGGCATTTCTTCATTGTCTGCAGAGACTTTATTGTCTTTTTTCTTGTAGTAGTTTGTATGGGATTATACAAGAGTCCTTTTCTATCACTCATAATTAAGCAAACTAAGTGTGCCTGTATACTTTGCTGACTTTGTGACCCTGAAGTTCCCACTTCTGTTGTTTTCTCAATGCGATCCAACACCAGGCCTGATACTTTCTCAGCTCTGCCTCTTTCGCACATCTACCTTTCATTTGCATCCATTTTCCTCGCTGGGCTCACTTTGGATTCTCCTTTTATTAGAGTTTCTTCACTACTATGACTTTGACCTGGAACGTATTGAAGATTCCTATGGGCCAGACTGCTTCAGCAATCAAAACTTCCTGTTGAAAATTGATGGACCCCACACTTGAGAAAACTGACCCAGAAAGGCTGGCACTGAGACAGATCCTAGTCAAAAGACTGGATTTTTTTTTCTTTTTTTTTAAGAAAAGGAAAAAATCCTTAAGGCGTCCAGACAAAAAGACCAAGATACTCATGATGGAAACAACAGCATCAGTTTAAAATAGAAGATGTAAAGTAACATATTTAAGATACTCAACAAAAGGAAATATGAGATAGGTATTTTCTATCCAATCAAAACATTTTTGGAGGGCAAGGCAGGGGCATCACTTGAGGCCTGGAGTTCCAGACTACTCTGGGCAACATAGTGAGAACTCCATCTCTACAAAAAAATTTAAAAAATAAAAACTAGCCAGGTATGGTGGTACACACCTGTAGTCCTGGCTACCCAGGAGGCTGTGGAGGGAGAATTGTTCCAGCCTGGGCAATAGAGCAAGATCATCTCTCTAAAAAATAAATAAATGGCTGAGTACAGTGGTTTATGACTACAATCCCAGCACTGTGGGAGACTGAGGTAGGATTGCTTGAGCCTGGGAGTTTGAGACCAGCCTGAGCAACATAGTGAGAACTCGCTTCAAAATAAAAAATAAGCCAGGTGTGGTGGCCCATGCCTATATCCCAGCTACTTGGGAGGCTAAGGTGGGAGAATCGTTTGAGCCCAGAAGGTCGAAGCGGTGGTGAGCTATGATCGTGCCGCTGCACTCCAGTCTGAGTGAGACCCTGACTCAAATAACTTAGTAATTAATCAATTAATTAATTAAAGTGCGATAATGGGTGGAAATTTACCCTAATTAGATATTTGTATTAAATAATTTGTTGTGTAGATAGTTACTGGGTTCTATGTACATACGGCCATTCTACTATTCTCTACTTTTGTGTGTTTGAAATTTTCCATAACGAAATGATCTTGGCATTATTTATGACTGTGGAAGCCTGGAAACAATAGAGGGATAGTTCAATAAAGCACAGAATAGCCCCTCGTGAGAAAGTGCTTCACAATCATGAAGAGCTTTGTTTAGAAAGAAGAGGTCATGGAGAATTGCTCATGTTAGTATCTGCACACAGATGACATTGACTGTGTAAAATTTGCATATATGTGCTTAGATGAAGGACTGGGAGAAGATTCATAGTTTTTTTGTTTTGTTTTGTTTTTTTGAGTTGGAGTCGCACTCTGTTGCCCAGACTGAAGTGCAGTGGCACACACCCGGCCACTGCAGCCTTGCCCTGCTGGGCTCTGGTAATCCTTCCACCTCAGCCTTCCAAGTAGCGGGGACTACAGACGTGCGCTACCAAGCTCGGCTAATTTTTGATTTACTGTAGAGATGAGGTCTCGCCAAGTTGCCCAGGCGGGTCTCGAACCCGCAGACTCAGGCAATCCACTCGCCTCAGCCTCCCAAAGTGCTGGGATTACAGGCTGAGCCACTGAGCCCAGCCAATTTATAGTTCTTAAACATAGTCCCTCATTCAGTCATTTGGTAAATCAGTCAGTCAGTCACTTAGTAACTATTTACTGAGTGACCACTTCACAAAAGGCAGCTCTTTCTACTCAGATCCTTATTTAAAGGTCTCTGAGGAAAAGCCTCCCGGTACAGGAGGTGAGAGGGACCGAAGCTCTGCTCCATCCTCACTGCAAAAGAGTCTTCCAGACACTCCAGACACATGCAAACCAGCATGCTGACTCTGCTTCCTGCAGCTTCCCCAAGGTCTGCCTCTGTCTCCTTCTGCCTTCTCCTTTCCCTTTTGACTTCCCTCTGCATGGATTTAAATACCCTTATGCTAATAACCCCAAACTTGGGATCTCTGGCCTTCCTGCTCCCTTGATCTGCAGACAATATCCAGCTGTGCCCTTGATGTGCCCAGGGGCTGAATCAGTATTATCTCCACCAGGGCATGGTACAGCCATTTTACCTAGACGTGTCCCAAATGGAATTTTGATCAATGGCCCACACACTGGTCATTTTAAAACAAACCTACATCTGTTACTCAGTCTTCACTATCTCTGTAAATGACACCCTGCACACCATCACCCAAGTCTTGTCCAGGAGCCTTGACTTCTGGCTCACAGTCCCCACAGATGGCAGACATCAAGTTCCATCAACACCGTCTCTAAATATACCTGGAATCTCTCCTGCTATAATCTCTCCCCTCAGCTTCTCTAACAGCCACCTATGTGGTTTCCTGGCTTCTGTTCTTGTCACCTTCAAGGCATGTTATGTGGCAGTGACATAAATCTAATCACAATGCTCACCTTAAACCTGTTGATTGTGGTTAGAACTAAGCCCCACCGCCCACACAGTCCACAGATGCAATAGCCAGCCCTGTTCACTCTCCGCTCACACACTCTCCAGCAACAAGATTCCATAGTTTATTTTTTGACTTCCTCAAATGTGCCCAATTCCTCCCTCCCTCAGGGCCCTAGCTTATGTTACTCCCTCTTGCTGGAGTGGTATCTTCCCTGTGCCACCAACCACCTGCTCTTGGCATGATGAGCTCCCAGTCATCCTTTCATCTCAGCATCACTATCACCTGCTCAGTTGCCCTTGACTGTTCTCCACCCCCAGGAAGCAAAAAATGTTTACCACAAATGCCAGCTTGTTTCCCTCTGTGTTTGGCCACTCGCTTTGCCTTGTCTCCTCCTCTGACCATGAGCCCCAGGAGGCTGGAGTGTGTTTGTGGGATTTGGTGTTGAATCCCTAGCATGTAGCACGATTCTTTGTGCATAGCTGGTGCTCAGCGAAAATTGGTTGAATAAAAGAATAAAGATTAAAAATAAAGGGCACAGATGACTGACAAAGATTCTTTTTCATCAGCATAATGGTAAGTGACAAAGGTATTTATGTCTTTTGTCTGTATTTGGCTACTCATGCTGTCAAAGGGACAGCAGACCTTTAATTAGAGTTCTTCCAATTCAGAAAGCTTTTTTTTTTTTCTTTTTTGAGTTAGACTCTTTCTGTTGCCCAGGCTGGCGTGCAGTGGCATGATTACAGCTCCCTGCAGCTTCAACCTCCTCCCACCTAGGCCTCCTGATTACCTGGGGCCACAGGTGTATACCACCATGCCTGGCTAATTTTTAAAAAAATTTTGCGGAAACAGGGTCTCGCTTTGTTGCTCAGGCTGATCTCAAACCCCTGGGCTCAAGCAATCCTCCCATCTCGGCCTCCCAAAGTGCTGGGATTATAGGTGTGAGCCACTGTGCCAGACCCAATTCAGAAAGCTTTAAATCTCGAAAACATGCCCCTCCGAGAAAGGGGGAGGAAAGAAGGAAAATAATTTAGAAAGCCAAACGGCTAGTTTCCATTCTGGAGTTTTGGAGCCCACCTCTGCCCGCTGTTTTTTAATGAAATAATTATGTGCCATTTCCTTCTTTGCCAAGTTGGGCTCATCATCCTCTTTCCAAGTAGCTGACTGGGGCTGAGGTGGGGGACAGTTATGACAGTGCTGCTAAATTTTCCACTGTCAGTGGCATTTTGGATCTTGAAATGAATCCCATATAATTAAGACGATTATTACCCCCTGTGGTCGCAGCGCACAGGGACGAACATGAAGTGATGTGGTGATGTGATACATAAAGTGGATGGTCTCAGTGGCTGCTGGTGAAATTCTAGGGTTGGTCACTAGACTTGTCCACACCGTTAACACTATCACAGTTGGTCATCAAACAGCAGACAGCACAATTTCTCCCCCTTAATGGGTTTGGCTGGCATGCTTTGAAGCTCTTACTGGAGACAACATCCATTAATCATATAAGTTCCTGCTGATAACAGAAGTGTCAATGTGGGCACAGTCCACCAACGTGGATGGAGCCATGTCCAGCCGCTGCTTGAGCAGCTTGCTTGGGACATATTGAGCTCCCATGCCCAGTCTACACTTAAAGACATGAAAAATCTCCATCAAAGATCTCGTCATGGGCTGGCTACCACCTTGCTCCCTGAGTCAGTCCTTCCCAAGCTTTAGAGAGCACACGTGGCCTAGTAGAAATCCGTGTGGGTTGCACCATGTAGTCCTCTGGAGGTCAGGGAAGAAGGACAAATGACCAAGAGGGAGGCTTTTGGAAAACGGGAGACAAAGAGGTACATCTGGAATGAGCCAGTAAGTTCAATGGCAAGAGTCAGGTCCACTTCATCGAACTGTGGGAAAAGTCGGCAGCTTGCTGGCTGCTTGGCAGGTGGGACTGGTCACGATCCACAGTGGAAAAGTCTGACCTCCATGTCTCAGAAAAGGGAAGCCTGCCCAGTGGTACTGGGGCTCCGATTTTTGAAAGGGTTGGGTTGGCCTTCCCAAAACATCAGGGCAAGTGGCAGCAAACATGCACAGGTGCATCTCTGGCCAATGCTGACCCAGAATCAGTCTACTATTTGCCCGTGGCTGACAGTCATTCTGACTGGTTAGGGACCAAGATACATTAGTGCTTCAAAATTGTCAATATACTTTCTGCTTCTGGTGATTGCAAGAATGACTAAAGTGGTGTTTCTAAAATTCAGTTAGCATCAGCATTACTTAGGAAATATATTTAAAATGCAGGCCAGGCACAGTGGCTCACGCCAATAATCCTAGTGCTTTGGGAGGCCGAGGCAAGAGGATTGCTTGAGGCCAAATGTTCATGTCTAACCTGGGTAACACAGCAAGACCCCCATCTCTACAAAAAATTTAAAAATTAGCCAGGCATAGTGGCGCATGCCTGTAATCCCGGTACATGAGAGGTAGAGACAGGAGGATTGCTTGAGCCCAGGAGTTCAAGCTGCAGTGAGCTATGATCTCACCACTGCACACCAGTCTGGGTGACAGAGCAAGACCCTTTCTCAAGAAAAAAAATAATGCAGATTTCTGTGGTCTCATAAATAAACATCATTACTTGGTAGGTCTTTTGAGACCACAGAGTCTACCTTTTAAAGCCTTCTGGGTGACTCTAGAGCACCCGGACATCTGAAAACCACAGCACACAAGTCATGACACAGTGGGGGCCTCCTTTCCTTTGAGGGGGTCCTGCTGCAGTGAGGCAGGTGCTGCTGCATGACTAAAGCACCCAATGTGTCAAGAAGGAAACTGGTAGACACTCCCGGGATCCTCTGGGAAGGCCTCCTCTTCATCTAGCCGCTAAGATGGCGCTGGGTTGTGGGAAGCACTTTGGGTCCTCACCGTTGTCAAACATCTTCATGTTCCTTTGCTTGAGCCACTTTTTAAGACTGTGTTCCTGGGCCTCTGAAGTTTTGTTATCTATCTGTCTAAAAAAGGTATTCTTTCAGTTACCTTCTGTGATAGACTTGTATTTTCATTTTAATTACGTCATGCTCACTGTAAATGTATGTATTGTTGAGGACCAAGTATTTGGATAATATCTAAGCAAGAAAGAAAAAAATAGCGCATGGACAAAATATGCTTCTGCCTAGAGCACCACTAGGGGGCGCGTGAGCTGCTGCAGTCCTTCTGGAGAGCAAAAAGGTGGTACTCAGTTTCAAGGGAGTGAGCTTGCAGCCAGCAGCATCCCATTCCCCAGCCACAGATACACAGCCCAGAAACAAAGTCAAGGGATAAGAAGACCTTGTCAGCACTGTTTGAGGTGACCATAGCACATGTGGCCCTAGCAGACTAGATTAAGTTGACTGTGATCAGATGGCCATGACAAGGGTGGACAGATAAAATGTGGAGAGTGCACTCCAGAGAGGACAAGGCAGCCATCAGAGGCGCTGGAGCAGATTGAACATGGCAACATAGATGGGTCCTGAAAGTGCCTGAGTGGAGTGATCAAGAAACCAACTGGAGTCAGTACCTCAATCTATAAGTTAAAAATACAGACACTCAGCCGGGTTCGGTGGCTCAGCCTGTAATCCCAGCACTTTGGGAGGCTGAGAGGAGTGGATTGCCTGAGTCCACAGGTTTGAGACCAGCCCTAGCAACTTGGCGAGACCTCCTCTCTACAATGAATAAAAAATTAGCCAGGTGTGGTAGCACTCGCCTGTAATTCCAGCTACTTGGATGGTTGAGGCGGAAGGATCACCGGAGCCCAGCAGGTCAAGGCTGGGGTGGCCGTGAGTGTGCCAATGCCCTCCAGCCTGGGCAAAAGAGTGAGAGGCCAGCTCAAAAACAAATAAATAAAAAATACAGACAACCAAACAACAAGAATAAAATATCTTTGTGCATCCACCTCTGTGGCCACAGTTTATCACCAGGAGGTGCTTAACCTGGGTTGAGCTCTTTCAGGGTCAAGAGTAAGTGCGGACACTGGCATTTCCCCTGGTGTGTTAGCACTTTATGTGACTTGTATTTCCTTCTCGGTTCCTAGCTGAGTATGAGAGCTGGTACCTGCAATCAGCCTTCAAACCATCATCTTCCCCAAGACAGGCAAGGAAAGCCTAGATCTGCAAATGTGACTCTGGTTGCCCTGAGCCTTTCGTGGCAATCCCTACTCACCATTAGAGATGGCACACTTTCTGAGATTCCTCCACGGTTTCAAGCTATGTATGCATCCAAAGTCTTCTCTCTACACTGCTCTTGGCAACCTGTGTATTTGTGTAATATTTGTGTTTCTCCTTCAACTCTTTGGATAAGCAGACATCCCATGAACCTTGTTCTGAAAATGCCTGATATCCATGGTTGTTTTTGTTTGTTTTTACCACAGACTTTTGAAAAGCCTACAGATTATGTGTGCCAAGTCTGATTTTCCTCTACATACAAAAAGTACTGTTTTCAAACCTAGTTTGGAGAGAAGAGAAACCATTTCATGTGTCTCCCTTACCCCAATGGACTCTCCTGGAGCCTGTCGATGCAAAGGCTCAATGCAGACAGAAAGGACCCCTGAGGAGAGGACACCAACAACCTCCACAGTCCCAGAAAGAAGTGGTCACAAGAAGCAGCTTCCCTGCGGTACCTTCCTCTTCCCAACCCACAGGCGGCCTCTTGCCCTTGCATTGACAAGAACCAGTCACCGGCATCCAGAACAGAGAGCATTGTTGAGAAGCACAGACTCTGGGTCAATGTGTCCAAGAGTGAATCAGCTTAGCCCTCCCCAGCTGTGCAACCTTGGGCAAGTACTTCGACCTATGTGTGCCTCAACTTCCCCATACACAAAACAAGACAAAGTTGCTGTGAGGATTTAGCGAACTCATGGAGATAGAGACCACACCAGACCTGCCGTGAAGTGAGTGGTCAGATACACTGGCCGCTGTTCTGCCATTGAGGAATGCTTAATGAATCAGGCAGAAAGTATTCCAAGGAGAGACACTTCCTATCCAGCAGATCCCTGTGATAGGTCCAGCCCAGTAGGATGAGAAGGAAGGACGATACCTCTACAGTGGGGCTGCTCCCCTGTCCAGTTACCATTGGGAAGACACACCACACTGCTGGGCCCAACCAGCCGGAACCCAGGGTTGCAGGTAAAATGGACTTCGTGATCTACTAAGTATTTGCTTCCAAACTTTCTGCCATCTGCAGGGGCACTCAGAGCCGGGCAGGAAACTGTAAGGAGAAATGGAAGAATTAGGAACCCCTCCTCCTGGACCGCAGCCCTCGAGACATGACTCTGGATTATAGGATTTCCCATCTTGAAGTGCCTGTCCGCTGCGTGCCTGCTGCAACCCTGACATTCTGGACATTCTGATTGCTGCATCTCATTCTCAAAGCACTCTTGGGAATGGTTAGCACGATGCCACTTAGTGAGAGGTGACGAAACTGGGCTCAGAGATGCTGAGTGTTGTGTGCAGGGCCTCACAGCACAGGAGGGTCAGATGCTTGGCCCGTGTGACTGGCCCACCCATCACAGCCACCCACTCACTCTGCTTTCTCAGAGCTCCAAGCCCACTGAGTTTCTTCAGGTCCCCTGACTAGGCCGGGCTCAGCCCCAACTCCAGGCCTGGGTTGTGCTCTTCTCTTTGCCTAGAATGTTCTTTTCCCAGAACTTCCACAGCTGGCTTCTTCTCATGCTTCAAATCCCCACTCAAATGCCATCACCTGCCAGGTATTCTCTGATCATTGTGCCCAGCCAAGACCTCCCCAGACTCTCTCTATCCCATGACCTCACTTTGCTTTCTTCTTGGCATTTGTAACCATTGGCATTTTCTCACTGCCTTGTTTGTTTCCATGTCTGCTGTCTGCCCTCTCCCTCAGAATGTATCTGGCTGGGCGTGGTGGCTTACACCTGTAATCCCAACACTCTGGGAAGCTGAGGCAGGAAAATCACTTAAGCCTAGGAGTTTGAGACCAGCCTAGGTAACATAGCAAGAACTCATCTCTACAAAAATAAACAAATGAGCTGGGTGCAGTGGTATGCACCTGTAGTCCCAAACTCTGGAGCTGAGGTAGAAGGACCATCTGAGCCCAGGAGGTCAAGGCTGCAGTGAGCTGTGATCATGCCACTGCACTCCAGCCTGGTTAACAGAGTGAGACCCCGCCTCAAATAAAAAAAGAATGCATCTGACCTGTTTCCCTGCTATATTCCAGCACCAGCCCAGTGCCTAGCCAAGGTGGGAGGATCACTTGAGACCGGGAGTTTGAGACCAGTCTGGGCAACATAGGGAGACCTCACCTCTGTAAGAAAATTAGCTGGGCAAAGTGGTGCATGCCACTTGGGAGGCTGAAACAGGAAGATCAACTAAGCCCAGGAGGTAGAGGTTGCGGTAAGCCATGATAGTGCCATTGCACTCCAGCCAGGGCAACAGAGTGAGATCCCAACTCCAAAAAATTATATCAAATTAAATTTCAAATTAAAATAAAAAACAAAACTGGATCTAACTGTTGTCTCTCTGGGTGGGAGAGGGGAAGGGAAAGGTGATGGATGCTCTAAACAGGTGCCATTCAACAGTTATGTCACTATGACACTATGAAGACATGATTGTTGTTAAGCCTAGATTAAGAAGGTATAAGAGGAAACAGGATGCCATTCAGACTAGGGGAGAAGAGAGAAGGCCTTGGGAGGCTGAGGTGGAAGGATCCCCTGAGCCCAGGAGCTTGAGGCCGCGGTGAACTGTGATAGTGCCACTGTACTCCAGTCTGGTCAACAGAGAGTCCCCGACATAAAAAAAAAAAAACAACAAAAAACAAAAAACTACCTGTTGGAACAACTAATGAGTAACCTACACCTGAGTAGATTGAACAGTCTCTGGCACTTAGTAGGTGCTCAATAAATGTGAGTAAAATGAATGAATAAAAATTAATTAAAAATCAATTTATAGCTGCATCTCCAGTGTGAGCTTAATGCAAGACTCCTGCACCTGTGAAAGGAAAACGAGTTCCTTTATGGATTCCTTTCACCAGGAGCACATCCTGGTGAGTCTGCAGAGTCACCGGAAAGCTCTCTGCTCCTTCTGGAATGAGATGAATGTGTACAGAATGAGACCAGCAGCCAGGCAATCTTGGAGACATGGGGACGTGAGTGGAACAAGAGAGTTCTGGATGGGTCCTGGAGCTGACTGGCTGTGATGCTCAGGAGAAAGAAGGGTCAGAAAAATAAGAGGGTGCTGTTAGCATGGAAGCCAGAAGGGAGAGGATCAAGAGTTCTCCAGAACTAGAAATTATTCTTCCTGACTCCCAGAAAATGTCCTTTAAAAAAAAAAAGCAAAAGATAGTTTTCCCACCCCTTGCCATTTGATCTGGGCAAGTCTCCGACCTTCCCCCAGGTGCAGGCCCTTGCCCCACCCTGTAATGGGATCCTGACAGCTGCCTGCCCTTGGAAGGGTTGTCACAGGATCAACCTCCACACACGTGAAGTATCCCCCCACCCGGTGTCCAACACACTCTGTGAGAGATACATGGTTCCAATTTTTTAAAAAGAACATCTGTCACTTTTAAAAATCTAGTATGTTTCAGAGATGAAATCCCTCAAATCTGGGGAAAGAGGATTATTCGTGTAATAACAGCTCCCCTTCTGTCTGTCTAGTGGACAGGGGCCTCTAACATGGGCGAGGCAGTTGTATAAATTATTACATGTGGGTTCTTCTCTGAAACTCCCAGAGACCACAGCCCACTCTGGTCCCATGAAAACAGGAAGACTTTGTGGAGTCGAGCCTTTAAGCAGAGAAAAAAAAAATGCAGATCAGGGACCTTTGACTGCTAACTCATTCGCTTGTCTTGGCCTCTGTTTCCCCATCTGTACCAGGAAGGAAAGACACCCTTCCTGCCCCATGCAGTGTGCTGAGCCCCACCGAGGGCTCGAGCCTCAAAGAGCCTTGGAAAGTGTGAGATTTGGCTGGTAGGTTAGCTCTGCACCTGTGAAGCCAAGGAAAACAGGAGCAGACTCCGAGCTGCTGAGATCCGGATTTGTTGTCGTAATCTCTGACAAGGTAGGAAATCCAGCACCATCCCCAGGAAACTTCAACTCACACAACAAAGAAGGCCCTTGACGAATGTGTCTGCAGTGAGTAAATGGTGTCAGATATTCCATAGGCTCATGTCTTAGAATGAACATGATGACTGCTCTGCTCCCTCTCCCCCTCAGTACCCTGAGAGAGGCCAGAGGAAAGCCAGCCACCCATTTCTGGGCCTTGGTGGTATGAAATCCACCATGGGGACAACCAGGAAAAAAATGCCATGTCGGTCAGAGCCCTTCTCTCAGGGAAGTGTGTCTGGGCTGCCCACTGTAATCTCACCAGACAAATGGAACTTGTTCTCGGCAGCCCTTCCCTCCCACCCACGCCTGTACTACCGGGGACTCACTGGAGGACATATTTTCATGCCAGAAAACTGGGACCAATGTTGGTTCATGGACTGTAACAAGTGTACTGCACTGGCGGATGGTGAGGATGTTGTGTGTGTATCAGGGGGGCAGTGCTGAGGGGTGGAACTCTGTGCATGCCACTCAGTTTTGCCATGAACTTGAACCTGCTCAAAAAATTGTCTATTAAATTAAAATCAGACTGGGCATGATGGCTCACGCCTGTAATTCCAGCAGTTTAGGAGGCCGAGGTGGGAGGCTCGCTTGAGACCTGGTGTTCAAGACCAGTCTGGGCAACATAGCAAGACCTCATCGCTACAAAAAAATGTTACAAAAATTTAGCCGGGCATAGTGGTGCACACCTGTAGTCCTAGCAATGGGGAGGCTGAGACGGGAAGACCACCAGGAGGTAGAGGCTGCAGTGAGCCATGATAACGCCACTGCACTCCAACCTGGGCAACAGAGTGAGATTCCCAACTCCAAACAAATTAAAAATTAAATTAAATTAAAAAATTAAAATAAAAAACAAAACTGGATCCAACTGTTGTCTTCCTGGGTGGGAATGGGGACGGGAAAGGGAATGGATACTCTAAACAGGGTGCCTTCAACAATTCAGTCACGACACTATGAAGACGTAATCATTGTTAAGCCTGGAATGAGAAGGTATAAGAGGAAATGGAATGCCATTCAGACTGGGGGTAAGAAAGAAGGCCTTTTTAACATACTCACCCCATCCCACGACCACCAACGGGGGTTAAAAATGAGTGGCAGAGGGAAGCAGAGGCAGGAAGGATGAGGAGTGGCCCAGGGGCCTCGGGCAGGGGCAGGTTGGGTGGGGAGAGCATCTCTCGGGCACTGCTTGAGCACTGCCTTGGGCCCAGTGGTGCTGACGTGAGGACCCACCTGGGGGGGCGTCTGGGGCCACCCTGCTCACAGAATTCTGTAGCACAGCCAGCCGGCTCTTCATGTGGCGGATGCCCTCGGCGAAGCGTGTCTCCTGGCCCTTCAGCAGCTGCTGCAGCTGGCGGATGGCGGAGAGGAGCTGCTGTTTGCTGAGACAGTTCTGGGGAGAGAGGAGACCGCCACTGCCACCCATGGAGACCAGCTCAGTCCCACACACTCGGTGTGGGCTTCCAGAAGTCACCGGAACCACGGGGTCCACACTGCCCTCATGGCTCCCTAAGCAGGACACGAAAGTGACTTCCAGCTGGACAGTCCCGAGTGCATGGATTGTGGCCCGAGTTCACTCCTCAACAGAAGCAAAACATGGGCAGGATTGATGATTCTAAATGAATGGGTGGGTCAACAATGATTCAAACCCAAAGTGGCTTGTAATCAGTAGGTCTGTTACTCCAAAAGACACTCTAATTCTGCACTGAGTTAATGCCCTGGAATCTGGGTCTTGGGGAACTTTTTCTTTCTTTTGCTTTTAAGCATTTTTAAAAGCAAATAGATGATAATATATATAAAACAGGCAAAACAGGAGTGCCCAATGGTTCCTATGCTTTTAAGCATATAACAGGGCAAATAAAAAATTCAATAGAGTTAAAAAGGCATTCAATAAACGTAAATGTCTAGTTATGATTTTTTTTAAAGCCATAAGAAAAACAGAAATCAGAAGTATCATGTGTATCGTGATAAAGACGACCCAACTTAAAACAACACCCAGCAACATCCAGCATCATAAGCATCATTTGTAAGGATACAAATTTCAAACTTTCCAATTTCAATTGCCTTTAAGAGCAAGGACACAACGGGTGTGGTGGCTCACACCTGCAATCCCAGCACTTTGGGAGGCCAAGACGGGAGGACTGCTTGAGTCCGGGAGTTCTAGACCAGCCTGGGCAACACAGCAAGACCTCTTCTCTACAAAAAAAAAAAAATTTTTAAAATGATCCGGGCATGGTGGCATGTGCCTGTAGTTCCAACTACTCAGGAGGCTGAGGCAGAAGGATCACCTGAGCCCAGGAGGTGGAGGCTGTGGTGAGCTGTGATCACGCCACTGTACTCCAGTCCGGGGGACACAGTGAGACATTGACTCAAAAAAAAAAAAAAAAAAAAAGCCAGGACACGAAAAAGAGCAAAGAGGAGTGAATCCCGTAGGGGAATGACAGGACCCTGTGAGGTGAGCATGTCTCTGCTGAGGTGGTTCACATTCAACTGGGAACTGCATGTGACAATAACGTGGCTTGGACTCATGTCACCACAGGAGAAAGGAGGTTCATCAAGGTCATGATGATGGTTATCTTTAGGGACAGGCTTATGGATCATTTTTTAAATTTTATTTTTTATGCAAGATTTTTTCTAGGTATTAGTTTTACAATTTAAAAAAAAATTTCTCTAAAAGCCAGCTGTGCAGCTAGGAGGGGAGGCTGTGGCTTCTGCACAGCGTGGGTGGCTTCCAGCCTCCGCCGTGGAGCGTGCCACCGCCACCAACACCACTGCAGTGGAAACGGAGCTGCTGTTGCTCTCCCAGGGAGGCTGCCAGCCCGCTGCACCTTGGAGAGTTCACCAGACACATGACTCACTGGCCAGATTCAATGGATGCTTTTAACAAAGTTGAATCCTCAGTTGCCCCTGGAACTCGTTAACCCATGGGGTTCCTTGGCCTCCCCATATCTGAGGCCTGATGAGACATGGCCCCAATCACAACTGCTAGGAATAGAAGTTTCATTTGTTTTCCTTCCTCCTCCCCCACTGTGGTCCTTCCTACGCAGGACCTGGGGCATCCGGGAGCGACCTGCAATCCCCTACTTGCCTGGCACCATATGGCCATTACACCCAGATCTAATTTCCCACACCCACAACCCCTCCCTTTCTCTTAAAATAAAATAAAAAAAATTTTTAAATAGCTACTTTTATAGATGACCTCATGGCTTATATGTCAATTGCATTTGTAAAGTACTTCACAGTCTATGAAGAGCTTCTTTGGTAGAGCGAAGCAGACTTTAGCTACTGGCTGACAGCAACCCTGTCATGGTAGAGCTGGTCTGAGAACCCTGTGATTTCAGCCCTCCAGCTACTCCAATGGACTGTCTCCTCTGTTCTCAGACGCTCTTGTGTGGTGAATGATATTAGGGATGGATTTGCACTAGGGATTGACAGGACTGGAATATCCAAAACACCCCACAGTTGATTTCTAACTCCTGTGCAAATTTCAGGCTGGACAGCCGGGGCTGTGGGGGCCCGGAAGTGAGGAGGGAACATGGAGGAAACATCCTTGACCACATGGAGCTAGGAGAGCAGATGCCTTCCTGTGCTATGAGCCAGCCAGGGCTGTGACAGCTGGGAGAAGGCTGGCTGCACCACAGCTGCCCCAGGAGACACGGAGGACTCAGTTTTGAAGCCGGGAGAGATCTGTGCCAAGGGCTCTGCTGGGTAGGGCAAACACATGGCTAGGAACCTGAGGGTGGTGGCGTGGGGTTCCAGGAAATAAAGGGGCGCGTGTGGAGGGAAAGGGGCCCTCCTTCCATTTGGCCTCCAGGCAGCCAGATATCTCGGTCTAACTTCAGTGCTGCTAGCTGCAGGCACAGCTGCCTTCTGCTTCCAGTGACACTTCCTGTATCATGGACAACAGCACTAGCTGCCTTCACCCAGGTGTTCATTGGGGGTGAGATGTGCTCAACTTGCCAGCTGCCACTGAAAAACCCTGAAAACCTTCAAGACCAAGCAAACTAAGGCTACATCCCCGCTGGGGCGGGGAGGGAGGTGGCGAGGTAGCCAGCCGGCTTGCTGAGGGAAGATGGGATGGCTCTAATCCATCCCTGCATCTGACCTCTCGAGGGTGATGTGAACAAAATAAAGCATGGTGCAAGGAGAGTCCTTGGTGCTCTTGGCAGGCCAGCGTGCCAGTGTCAGGGCCAGGGTGCCAGGGAGGCAGAGACGAATAGTATCTTGAGATTTTAAGGTCTGTGATGCACCTGCTCCTACCAGGGCAGGTCCTTGATAGTAAAGTGCTGCAAATGGATGCCCTGGGTGCCATGCTCAGTCTGTCGCCTGAGTCAACACAGGCACAGGCATAGCTGAGCTCCACTGCAGCCCTGGGTGATGGGGCCAGAGTCCCTACAGGCCAAGACAAGAGATCAAGGGACTAGCATTATGGGGACAAATGAGGTCATGCAAGGGGGAGTAAGAGCCAAATGTCTGCCATTTTCTTTCTTTCTTTTTTCTTTTTTTGAGTCAGAGTCTCACTCTGTTACCCAGGCTGGACTGCAGTGGCACACTCATGGCCACGGCAGCCTCGGCCTGCTGGGCTCAGGCGATCCTTCCACCTCAGCCTTCCAAGTAGCCGGAACTACAAATGCACACCACCATGCCCGGCTAATTTTTTTGATTTATGGTAGAGATGAGGTCTTGCCAAGTTGCCCAGTGAGCTCAGGCAATCCTCTCACCATGGTCTCCCAAAGTGCTGGGATTATAGGCATGAACCACCACGCCCAGCCTGTATCTGCCATTTCTAACTAAGAAAGTTTTCTCATTTTGCTTAACCATAAAAAGAAAGCACACTCCCTGCAAAACAATTCAAAATATAAAGACACATCAAAACGAACAAGTCCCATGACCAGAGACAACCACCGTTAGCTTCTTGCTTGATTTTAACCTTTGCGTTAGACACAGGAGTACACATGCACGAGTATCATCGTTCGGGAGTGTAGGACACAGATTCTGTCTCAGCTCTTTCTCCCCAGTGGTGGCTGTGGCATTATTTTCAAGTCAAGGAGCAGAGCAACCCACCTGATCCCTGGGTCTCAATTCTACTTCTATTCCTCAGTGTGCTCTTTTCAGTCTAGGAAGGGGGCTCCTTGCCTGCCCCCCAGTGTCTGCCCACTTCCCCCTATGCCCACTACCATCTCCTGCTCTACAGAGTCAAGAGATGTCATGCAGGGAACTAATCATGTCCTTCTTTGGCTAAGGAGGTTGTGAGAGACTGTGGGTCAGGAAGTAGGTCAGACCTCAGGGCTTGTCCGCCTGCATTTCAGGAAAGGGCTAGCTTTGGGCAGTTCTTTCCTATCTCAGGGTCCCAGATCCCAACTTTATAAAGCAACCCAGGTTCCACACTCCTTTCCGGAGCTGACTTCCTCCTTGGGTGGGAAAACTCACCTAGACTGTGATTGAGCAAAGGTCAGATCCAAGCAGGGTGGGTGAGGGAAGGACTCCACACCCCAGGAAGGGAAGGGTCACCAGAGGCCGCCACCTCAAAGCTGAGGACACTGCCAAGTCAGGGCACTCAGTTTCACAGGCCTCTTCTAGGGCTCTTAAGAGGCCCTCATTTTAAATCTTTTTCTTGTAGAGATCCCCTCAAATGGGATAAAAATTCATCCCTTCAAAAACCAGGCTCCATGCCCAGTTTATGCCATTGACAATAAACAATGAGAAATAGTTTCCATTTCTTTGAGTTAATAACTTATTTGAAACGGAACCAAGGAAACACATTCAGGGAAACTCTTCCATCTTTGAGGAGAAAAAGATCAAGATTTACCGTTTCTGTTATGAAACTCTTTAAAGGGGTGAGCACTTGATCTAACTCAACGCCAATGGCAGTGTTTGCAGAAAAGATGTAAACCAGTTAGAGAAGTGACAACAGATGTCACTCCAACCAGGTCCTCCTAAGCTGGGGAGGAGGAGGCGAGGATGGTTCTGGAACATGCCGGCAAGTGCTGAGAGCTAGGAGGGTGGGGAAGGCTGGCCAAAGGCTCTTGGGAGCAAGAAGGTCCACAGAGCACACCGTTCACCCTTGTTCATTTTCCCTCCAATCCATTCTCCCATAATACTTATGCTGATGGATCTACCAGAGACACCTCAGAGCTTAAAATGCTACCCTTTCTTTGAGAACCAGTTAGTGCTCCAGGAGAGCTAGGCCTCCAGAGACATTTTATACTCCCAGACCCCACCTGCTGACCCAGAGTTGGACACAGCCAAAGATGAGCGTGTGTCCCCCAAGCTCACCCTGTCCCGGTGCCCGAATTTAGTAGGCCTGAACCCACACATCCCATCCAGTCCTCCTTGCTATCTGAGCTCAATTTATACATGAAGTTCAGGACCCAGGGCCTGCTCTCAAGGCAAAGAAGGACACGGGAGAAGCTTCAGGAGTCTCTAGGATATCATGGGGCTGGTCCTTGAAGCTTTTGTTCTGTGATCTGGCTCGATGGCCTTCCTCACAGGGATAGTCTTGGTATGGTGACAACTTCTGAGAGCCACTTTGGTGACAGGAGAGCCCTGAGATCTCCGGCGGCCGCGGATGACCCCTCAAACTTGGAGGGGCCGCCTCTCACGCTGGTTTCTCCTAAGCCACAGCTATGCATCATGTCAGCATTTTGTTAATGGGAACACAGATGTTTTGATGCCTTAGGTCTATGAAAGGACGGAGCAATTTGCCAAATGTGTGCCTGCTGGCCAAGGCTCGAAGCCCTCAGCCTCTGAGTCATGTCGAATTCGTGCATTTGCTTTCTCCAGAACTTGTTTTTATTTTAGACCAAGCCAGCGGTGGGTTATAAATCCTTGACTTCTCTTCATCTCAAGAACCTCAACTCTGCACACACATATCAGAGGAGAGAAAGCAGACGCTTCTCAGGGAAGTGAGAGAATTTCCACTGGGGCGTTGCCCAAGGCCCTTTTGTTAAGGTTCTCCAAAGAAACAGAAGCAACAGGAGAAGATGCATTCATACGTAGATATATATGTATGTATGTACATATTATATGAGGGGGACCCAAAAAACACAATTTATTGATAAAAAATTGTGTTTTTATCGTCATATGTTTAAACTTCAGTCACCTTCAAAGTACTCTCCATTTGATGCAATACACCTATAAAGAGGCTTTTTCCGCTGCTCAAAACAGTTTTTGAACTTGTCCATTTTGATGTTTGTTAGTGCTTCTGCCATTTTTTGCTTCACCTCTTCCATATCAGCAAGACATTTCCCTTTGGGGACTTTGTTTTATCCAGGGAAAACAAACAAAAGACACTCGGGGCCATATTGGGTGAATAGAGAGGGTGGGGCACAGGGGTCATGCCGTTTTTGGGTCAAAAACTGCTAAACACTCATGCAGTGTGAGTAGGTGCACTGGTAAATCACCCATCATGAAATGGGCAAATGTGTTGAAAAGATCTAAAAAAGAAAATTTACTGACGCCAAATGCAGCCTCTCACAATAACACAAGCTGGTACACGGGTGCTAATGGGTGCCTAGAACACTTACCTAGCGAGAGAAGCCTGTACTACAAGGGGCCCACTCTTCAAAAAGAAATTCCGATTTTTGGGGACCACCTCTCGTATGTATGTATATGTGCATAATACAATATATATATTATGTATAACACACATATCAATAAGCATGACATATACATATTATATATATATGGAGAGAGACGGAGATTTTAAGGAATTGGCTCATGCAGTTATGGGGGCTAGCAAGTCCAAAGGCTGTAGGGCAGGCAGCAGGCTGGGAACATTGTGTTGTTTTGGGGTTAATGTTACAGCCCAAGACCAAGGACAGAAGGTAATCTGGAGGCAGAAGAACTACTTCTTTCTCAACGGATTTCAGTCTTTTGCAGGAGGCTCACCCACATTATGGAGGTGAACTGCTGATTTAATGCTAACTATGTCCAAACAACTCCTTCCCAGCAACATCTAGACTAGTGTTCAACCAAATATCTGGAAACCATGGCACAGCTAAGTTGACACATAAAAGGAACCTCCGGATGGAAGCTCCCTTTGGGAATCTGAGCCCTAAAGTGCTCAGGGCATTTTGGGTTACACCACGCTGGTTGCCCATAAGTCTATATTTACTCTCCAACCCATCCCTTGAATGTTTTTTAAGAGGATCATGGGAGTGATGACAACAGCAGAAGCCAAGAGCCAGCACTGAGGCCACACTTCACACAGGAGCTCATGAGATGCTCTTGGCAGCCCAAGATGTGGGCACTGTTAGCACAACCACTTTAGGGGGTGAGGAAGCCAAGTCTCCTAGCCACAGTGACACACCCAGGATTTAAACTCCAGGGTGCCTTCTCCAGGGCCCGATGTGACGGGATGGCTGGACCCGCCTTAGACAAGGGTCCCCAGAGAGCCGCCATGAGTCCTTCCTCACCGGTCTCCTGCCTCCTCTCACTTTACAGCATGCCCTTGGGAGCCTGGTGTCGGCCTTGGTCACCCTCCCAGCCACCCTTCCCCTGGCCCCTTTGCATCCTTGAGGGCAGAAACAAGTTTTAGACAACTTGGAATCTTCATCAATGAGTATAGGATCTGATTAGGTGCTAGATGCTTGTGTGAGCAAAAAATGAATGAATGAATGAATGGGGAGTAAAGGAATGAAGCAAGTGTGAACCCAAGACAATCTCTTACCACCCAAACCTACCTTCCCCTGGCCCCTGCTTGCTGCCCACTAACCTTTATCCAGGTGCCCATTCACCTGCAGACTTGGCTGTGCTTTTAACAGCATCAGTGTTACTTTCAGCAACACTTCAGCAACTGATTACCCCGGTGCCCAGGTCGGACAGGGAGCTGTTTCCACACACAGGACATCCCGCAGCGCAAGGCCCTACTGGGCACACAAGCCCGGTACATGAGCCTTCCCCTCGTATCTCACAACTTAAGGACCTTAAGTATTTAAGTGGCAGTGTGTAGTGCTCATTTCCTTTTGGAATTTCACCCAGTATAAATAAAGAAGGAGAAAGAAAGTTGGGAAGTAAAAAGGAATCGCAGGAGGCAGCAGTAAGAAAAGGAATGTGTTCTGTCTGCTCCCTGATGGGGATATTGGTGAGGTTGAAGCAGGGACGTGGCATACCTGGCTTCTGACTTCTGTCTCGGGGAAACACAGATCGCAGGAAAGAAAGTGAGGATGCAGGGAGAAGAGATGGGATGGGAGTGCTGTGATCTCAGGACAGGTTAACCTCAGTCACACCATCACCAATCCACACAGCACCCTTGGAATTTTCCCCTAAAGAGTGAAGAATCTGAAAACCCACCTCACTTTTTATTTAGCTTTTACCACCATCCAGGTTGGTCAGTCCAAGAAAAAGGACTCCAAGGATTCAGAATCCTCACGCCATGCCCAAGCATCTGGCAATCATGTTATCCCTCCCCTTCCTGCTTGCCCATGCTGCCTGCAAGATCCAAGCCCTCTCTCCGCACACCTCTACAAGCTTGTTTCTACCTCAGGGCTTTTGCACTTGCTGGTTCCTCTGCCCACAGAATCTGTGCGTGGTCCTCTAGAGTCAGGCACCTGTCTTTCCGTTTTTACTGTGATGTCTCCTCCTCAGAGAGCCCTTACCTGCTCCCTTAACACAGAGTAGCCTCTTGGCCACCCTCCAACACACCACACCATTTCAGCCCTTGGCCCCCTGATACTTTTCTGGTTTAACTGGTTTTTCTCTCCCTGCTTGGTGAGCTCCTGGGCAGTGGAGACTGTGTTGGCCCTATCTTGCTCTCCCCTAATACATACCAAGCATTTGTTATGGGCCTGTTATTTGAATGTTATTCATTTGCTCCTGCTACAACCCCATGAAATGGGAACGTCTATTATCTCCACTGTTCAGAGGAGGAAACTGATTCTCAAGGGGCAGAAACTTGCCCCAGATTGCTCACCCTGAGTCAGGATGTGGAGCAGGATCTGACAAGAATCTTCACCAACTTCTACGCTGCCCCAGGCCCTGCTGCCTCCCCTCTCAGAACAGCACCTGTCCTGACAGCATGCTAGGCTCTCAGGACATAGTTGTGGGATGAATACATCCTCTTACTTGTTAGACTCCCATTGTCATGCAATCAGAAAAAAGACCTAAATTGCAGGAGCCCCCAGGTGATACTGACCACTTCAGGTGATACCAACATATTTGTATGTTTTCACACTACAGTGTGAATGACTGATCTGATGCTTCTCTGGAAGGGATTTCTTTTTTCTTCCGCTACTGCAGACTGCCCTGTCCTGGGAGCTCAGGGGCCCTTTCCCCTTCCTCAAGTCAGCCTGAGAATCATATGATGCTCTCTGCTCCCAGAGGGCAGGTGAGGCTCCTTGGGCAACTGCCCAGTTGCCAGTCTTGCTCTCTGACCCTAACCCTTCCTTCAGAGATGGGAAAACTCAGGGCTCACAGTGCCTCCCCTTCTGGCTAAGGTCTGGAAGCAACTGAATCTCCGGCAGAGGGGGAAATATCTGAGCCAGTGGCCAATCAAATGGCAAGAGTGGGGCTAAGGATGGCTTGGGTCTTTCCAGTTCCCTCCCAGTCTTTGATGTGACCAACTGTCATGTCTCAATCTTAATGCTGGAAACCCAGCCCCAGGCTGAGTTCCTCAGGCCTCCCTTTCCACCAAGCCTGCCTCCCTTGGGTGATCCTGGTGCCCACACCACCAGAAAGGCACACATTTTCCTACTGGGGGGCGGGGGATTATTCTGTCCTTGAGATACAAATGTTTATTTATTATGGGTTTGAGTCCTGCCAAATACTGGGCGTTTATTTTTTCTTTAACAAAAATATATGCCATGTCCTTATTTTAGGTTCCTGGAAGTTACTGAGAAGCATAAAATGCCCTGAAAGGAGGCTTGAAAGGATGTAGAAAGTTCTACCTGCCCAGGGAGTCTGTCCCATTGTCCCTGGGGCTCAGGGGCTGCACAAGTCTTGGGAAGGTTGGCAGACGCTGGACACCCCTATGGATCAGGAGAGTGGCCAGTACATCCAGGCCTCTGTCAATAGTCATGCCTGAACAATGGGCATTCCTCCTGGGGCAGCTGGCTGGGACGCAGGTCTGGGTGGGCATGTGGAAGGAGAGCTGGTGCCCAAAAGGCGAGCGGCAACTTCATAAGCAACAGGCTTGAGCTGCCCTGAATCAGGTTGGGTGTCAATTGGAACCATCCAGGGCTAAGCAGACCCTGAAAGGACACCAGTTCCTGGTTGAAAGACTCCAGGTCAAGAAACCACTGAGCTGGCAGGCCACGTCCCCTTCCTCACCGGTCCACGGTGCAGTTCACACCTTCGACACTCACTGCCCAATGCCTCCAGGACCAGCAATGCCCCAGTGGAGGCCTCCATTCTTCTCTGCAATCAGGGCTGCCCTTGACAGGATGTGGGTCCCATTCCTGAATGTGCCAAGGAGAAGTGGAGGCTGCTAATGAAGGCCGAAGATGCTAGGAGGGCCTCCCTGTCACTGCCCTGCCTGACTCCACCCATTGGTCTAAACACAGATGCCTGAGGGAAGCAAGTCTCTGGGTCATTAAGATGGAGGGTTTGCAAGACTGGCCACAGTCCTTCCTCCTCTCCATGCCAACACCATTTGCAAGGAGACTCTGCCACTCTTCCCATCAAGAGGGAAGTCTGTTTTCCCACCTGTGTACCTGGGGCGGGGGGTGGCTTATGACTTGCTTTGGCCAACAGGAGGCAGTGGAAACCATGTACCAGTTCCAAGGCTGGGTCTCGAGAATCCTGTGCACTTGTGCTCAGGCTTGGCACCCTACCACATGACTACCATGTGCAAAGCTCTGGCTAGCCTCCTGGAGGATGTGATGCCTCGTGGAGCAGAGCTGAGATGCACCACATGAGCCATCCTAGACCAGCTAGCCCCAGTGAACTTGGCAGCTGACCACAGGCAAATGAGCAAGCCAAGCCCTGTCTGGATGAGCTTAGTCTGGTCCTGACTAGCAGAACAGGCCAGCTGAGCCCAGCTCAAATTGCTACCCCAGTCTGCCAACTCCAGATCCAGAGCTGATCTTTCAAAACCAAAAGCAAGGGTCCATGTCTGCTTTGTTCCAAGTGCCTGGGTCATTGTAGGCAACAAATGTCTGCTTTGTGAAATCCCTTTTCTAGATCTGGATGGTTTGCAAACCCCTGTTGTTTCAGCTCATCTCCATGTATTGATATAAAAATTCCCACTGCAGGGTTGACAAACACTCCTGGTGCCATGACTGAGGCAGGTATCCCTGGATCAGTCATGGTCTCCTTTCATGCTGAGCTCTAACGTGACCCACGATCCCTCTCAACATGGACTCTAACAGTCCCAGGCCACGGGTCCGAGTCGGCAGCTAAACTGACACTCATGAGCTGATCTCCCAGGCCACACCGTGCTAGGAAGGAACGTGTTTTTGTTTTCCGTCTTCCGCTCTTCCTCATCTCATTCGTTCTCAGACCAAGGAACACATCTCGAATCCTGCCCCCGCAAGAGGCATTGGTGTTCTCTGGGAAGTCAGTGGGAAGGAGAGTTGGCGTTCAGTCAGCAGGCGAGAGCACGCGGGTCAACCTCCTCCCTTACTTCCTGCTCTGGCCTTTCTCCCAACACTAGGATTCAGCAGCCACTTTCTTGGTTGCCTCAGACACCCCCCCACCACCCCCACCACCCCTTCACCACCCCCCCACCCCCGCCTACAACATGGGATGATGATGCTACCATTGGCTGCTTTAACACTTCAGTAAAGAAAAGGAGTAATACCTCCAGGAAGGAAGTGTTTTGACAAGCTGAACAATAATGAGTTAAAAATCATTTTCCTAGGGATGTGTTAAAAAAAAAAAAAAAAAAAAAAAAAAACAAGGGAGTAGGCCCAAGAAAGAGAAAGACTTGTGATCTAGAAAACACAGACTCCTGCTCAGGAGAGCGGAGGGCTGTCTTCCAAAGTCCCTGGGTAGCCACAGGGCCACGAGCCCAGAGAAGGTCAGCAAGACGGGAGCAGAAGGCAGAGGACTGGGGAGTCTGGGCTGCAGGGAAAAGAGCCCTGGCAGATCATCAACTAGGAAGGAGATTTTGGAAACAGTTGTGCTGTGTGGACGGCAGACTGGGGCCAGACTGGGGCAAAAAACTCTAGGAAAATTTTAAAAATTACACAAGAAAGGGAGTTAATCATAAGGGACTATTGGCTCTGCAGTGAAATGTGGGACAAAGCACTCATCTGTCCTTACAGGAGATGGACTGTTTAGAAATGCAGAGCTGGGCTCGGTGGCTCAGCCTGTAATCCCGCGCCTTTGGGAGGCTGAGGGGAGTGGATTGCCTGAGCCCGCGGATTCGAGACCCGCCTGGGCACCTTGGCGAGACCTCATCTCTACAATAAATAAAAAATTAGCCGGGCATGGTAGCGTGCGACTGTAGTTCCAGCTACTTGGAAGGCTGAGGCGAAAGGATCGCCGGAGCCCAGCAGGTGAGGCTGCGGTGGCCGGGAACGGCCACTGCACTCCAGTCTGGGCGACAGAGTGAGACTCCAACTCAAAAAAAAAAAAAAGAAATGCAAAGTGGTCTCTGGGGTATTTGAAAGTAGCTGCCTCCAGAGAGAGACTATGGACCCATTTTGTGAAAGATACAAACTATCAGAACTCACCCAAGGGAAGAAAAAAATGCTAACCTAAATAGCTCTGTATCGAAGAAATTGAAGTATATACTTAAAACTTGTCAGAAGTCTCTAGGCCCACATGGTTTCACTGGTAAATTCTACCAAACCATTCAAGAACTAGCCCCAATTCTATATAATCCTTTCAGAAAAACAGAAAATTCTTATTAACACACTAAATAAACACCATAGGACCATATGAAGCAGAAAAAAGCAGGTGAAAAATTCAACACGTATTTATAATAAACACTCGTCAAACTAGAACCATAAGGAAATATTAACCAGACAAATGACACCTATAAAAAGCCTACTGGCATCATCCTTAACGTCAAAAAGCTGAATCTTTTTTTCCTAAGTTGCAGGACAAGGCAAGGATGTCTACTTTCCTACTAAACATAATACTGGAAGTTTTAGTCAGTGTAATGAGAAGACACAAATAAATGACACATAGATTAGAAAGGAAGAAATAAAACTGCCCCTATACACAAATGACGTGATTTTCTATGTACAAAATCTGAAGAAATCTATTTTTTAAATTTCCTATAACTAACAGTTGAGTTCCACAGGGTAACAAGATACAAGGTCAACACAGAAAAGTCCACTGGATTTCCATATACTAGAAACATCCAACTGGAAATGAAAAAATTGAAATACCATTTAAAATAACTCCAAAAGGGAAACAGAGAATAAACAGGTATAAACTTAACAAACCATGCTTATGTTAAAACTGAAAAATACTCATGAAAGAAATCAAAGAAGATCTCAATAAATGAAAAGAAATATTGTGTTCAGAGATTGGAAAACTCGATACCTAGAAGAGCCAAGTCTCCCCTAATAGATCTATATATTTAATGTAATCCCATTCAAAATTCCAGCAGGATTTTTTTTGTAGATATAGACAGACTCTAAAATTTTAATGGAAAGGCAAAGAAACTAGAATAGCCAACATAATTTTGAGAAGGAGTAATAAAGTTGGAGCACTCACTTTACTCAATTTTAAAACTTACTATAAAATTACAGCAATCTAGGTAAGATATTACTGGCAGAAATAGTCCCATACATGTACGATGAAGTGATTTTTAACAAACTTGCTAAGACAGTTCAATGGCAAATCAACAGGCTCTCAACAAATGGTGTCAGAACAACTGGATATCCATATGCAAAAAAAGTGATCCTCAACATAAACCTCACACCTTATTTTTAAAAGCAACTCAAAATGGATCATAGTAAAGTGCAAAACTATAAAAATTTTATGGGAACTGACAGGGGAAGGGTGGGGGCAGGATTGGCAGTGGTGGGAAACTGCCAGGAAGTGGGGGGGAATACCTCAACAACAGGGATATATGCACAATGAACACTTGTATACCTAACCCTGAATTGTACCCCACATATTTAAAATAAAAAAGAGAAAAAGAATTTTTATGACCTGGAGCTAGCCTAAGCATTCTTAGATTTAATACCAAAACCATGATCCATTAAAGTAAAAAATTGATAATTTCATTTAATTTGACTTCATTTAAATTGAAAACTTTTGCTGTGCAAAAGACACTGTTAAGACAAGGTACAAACTGAGAAAAAATACTGCAATTCACATAACCAAATAAGGACTTGTATTTAAACATATAAAGAACACTCAAAAGTCAACAATAAGAAAACAAACAATCAGTGCCTGCCTATAGTCCCAGCTACTCAGAAGGCTGATGTGGGGGAACTGCTTGAGTCCAAGAGTTCCAGACCAACCTGGGTAACATAGTGAGACCTTAACTCAAAAAATAAAGAAATAAAGAAATAAAATCTATTTTTTAAATGGGCAGAATGCTTAAAGAGACACTTTGCCTAATAGACCACTCATGGGGCAAATAAACATGAAAAGATGCCCAATGTTATTAGTCATTAGGGAAACAGAAATTACAATCACAGAGCTATCACTACATACTTTTTAGAATGGCTTAGAAAGAAAAAACCAACCAACCTGATAATTCTAAGTGTGACAAGGATGCAGAGGAACTGGGTCTTTCATATGTGGCTGATGGGATGTTAAATGTTACAACTAACATCGAATAGTTTGGCAGCTTCTTACAAAGCTAAACAGACATTTAGCACAGAACCTAGCAATGTCACTCATAGGGAGTGCTACAAAATCATTTCAGAAGAAATAAAATTTTACATTCCAAAGAAATGGAAAATTATATTCACACAGAAAGCTGTGTGTGAATGTTTATAGCAGTGCTATTTGTGATTGCCAAAAACTGGAAATGACCCCATGGATGCTGTTCAGTGAGTGGACTGACCAACTGTAGTTCAGTCGTACAGTGGAACACTACTCAGCAATAAAAAGAAACCTTGGACATGGGTGAATCTTAGATGCATTATGCTAAGTTGAAGCCAGCTAGGCACAGTGGCTCACGCCTGTTATCCTAGCACTTTGGGAGGCTGAAGCGAGAGGATTGCCTGAGTCCAGGCATTCGAGACCAGCCTGGGCAACTTGGCAAGACCTCATCTCTACAATACTTCAAAAAATTACCTGGGTGTGGTGGCACACCTGTAGTTCCAGCTACTTGGAAGACTGAGGTGGAAGGAACGCCTGAGCCCAGCAGGTCAAGGTTGTGGTAGCCTGAACGTGCCAGTGCACTCCGGCCTGGGCAACAGAGTGAGACTCTGACTCGGGGGAAAAAAAAAAAAAAAGCCAAACTCAGAAGGCTACATACTCCTTGATTCCATTTATACAACACTGTGGAGAGGACAAAATTACCGTGATGAAGAATAGATAAACACTGTTTGGGCTGAGGCGGGTAGAGGGTGCGGCTTCAAAAAGCAGCAGGATGTCGTTTTGAAGGAGGTGGAACTGTGCTGTACAGCCTGACTGTGGTAGTGGCTACCGCATACCAAATAATAAGTTGTGTAGTTAAAGTTATGGAACTGTACACCAAAAACATTTATTTTTATTTGACTGTGTAAAGCAACAGGTCAAATGGGAGGAGGTAACTAAAAGAATGAACTTTTTTTCTTCCTTTTGAGTCAGAGTCTCACTCTGTCACCCAAGCTGGAGTGCAGTGGCACTCTCATGGCCACTGCAGCCTCGACCTGCTGGGCTCAGGCAATCTTTCTGCCTCAGCCTTCCAATTAGCTGGAACTAGGTGTGCGCCACCACGCCCAGCTAATTTTTTGATTTATTGTAGACATGAGGTCTCACCAAGTTGCCCAGGCTGGTCTCAAACCTGTGGGTTCAGGCAATCTTTTTACCTTGGCCTCCCAAAGTGCTAGGATTATAGGCATGAGCCACTGCGCCTGGCCAGAATGAACTTCTTATGGTGGCATGTGGAGCCCCTATGAGGTCTGATCACGGAAACGGTTAGGGGAGGAGAGGCCTGGTGAAACGTCATAACAACTGCCCCCCCACACACACCCAGGCAAAGAGAAGGCTGGGAACTGTGCTGTGGGCAGAAGGGGGTGAGGTGTGAGGAGGCTATTGGATGCTCTTCTGGCTTCCCCAGCAAGGCTGTTTCTCAGACAGTGGGAAGGCTACTGAGTGGGCACTGTTGGGAAATGGCTCCCTATCATGGGACCCTCACACTGTGTGGCCTTCCTCTTCCCCACGACCCCCTGCTCTTTTTCAGCTGGTCACACACACAAAAAAACCCTGCAAAATGACTCAGAACAGATGTGCTGACAAGAGGGACACAGAGGAAAGCCATGGGGACAACAGGATCGAGGGACATGAGTGTCCATTCCTACAGGATCACTCCTCTGAGCCCTGCAGCATACAGCCTTGCCTACCCTGTAACACACCAACACACACACGCCATCACACACACATACACACAGGCACTGATACACAAAGACATCACACAAAGTCACAATCACTCACACACTCCACAGATAGGCACACGCATATACACCCATCATACACACAATAGTGCATTCACACAGACACGTGCGCACATAATCACAGGCACCAACACACAGACATGTGCCCATACAATCACACACAGATACACAGATGTACCCACACACAGACACAGATACACACCGGTCATGTTACTCTTGGGCTGTCACCTAATACACAAAGGGGACATATTTACCAGCAAACTGAGGAACCCAGGACAGGACTGTGGACTGCCCCCACCAGGAGCGTCCACTGCCTCTACCTTAGTGGTCCTTGGTGTTGCTGTGTCACCGGGCCTTTGCTGGGGAAGCCCCTTCTCCACACCTCTCGCCTGACCCACCGCATCTCCTCCACGGCAAGAGAGGCTCCTGCGGGTACAGTTCATTCTTTAAACTCTTGCTGAATCTCCACCAGTCAACAGCCATTACTGCTAAGTTCAAAAGTCCCAGAGCTCACACCATTTTCAGATCAGGTAAACTTCGGACACACCAAGTCGCCTCAGGCCCTCATGAATCCAGTCCCGTGTCCACTGTGAATTTCCCTGCCCTCTGCCCTCTCCTAGGTCCACAACTTCTAACTCTCAAAGCTGGGTCTCCCCCGGGCCTCAGACACTCACTCTATTAGAATTACTAGAAGCAATTTTTAAAATACTGATGCCCGGGTCTCACCCCAAACTAATTGAATCAGAATCTCTATCTGGGGTGAAGCCAGCATCAAGATTTCTAGAAGCTCCGAGTGCTCTGATGTGCAGCCAAGTTCTGCCCAGAGAATGTCCCTGGCTCTGCCCAGATCAGCACCAGTTCCTTTCGCTCCTCTGAGCTCCCACTGTGTGATGATCCCTAGGCAAATATCCCCACATGGGGTCCTTGCCCCTGGGGCCCTACAGCAGGGAAGATAGACAATTGACCTGAAACACACCAAAATATATCATTACAAATTGCAATCAGTCCCATGCCAGAGCCATTCAGGGGACCTGGATAGAGAACACAGGGGTAGGGAGGGTACCTGTTAGGAGTGGGGATCTGGAAGGCCTCTGGCAAGAAGCACTGATCTGAGCAGAAACCCAAAAGATGGAAGGAGTCAGGTGAAGCTTGTTCCAGCATGCACAGAGGCCCTGAGGCCTCCTTTATGGTTCACCCCTCAAACTTGCCCAGACAGGCGGTGGAAGGGGAGGAGGAGCCCCCAACCACCTAGGACTTTGGGTGAAAGATAGTTTCACTAGAATTTTTAAGTGAGCATCTATGGACCACCCCTTTTGATCCTTTTCCCCCTCACAAAGCACCTGAGCCAGGTGTTTTGCGGGTAGAGACAGAAAAGTTTAGAGGACAAGGAATTCAAAAACGTCTGTATGAGGCAGAGCAGGGATTGGGCCCAGATGTCCCAGATCGAGTCCGATTGAGCTCACCTCTGCCTCTGCAGCAGCTGCAAACGTGACAACCACTGTGGTCTCACCTGTCTTGGGTAACCGGGGGGAAGACAGGTGTTTGCCTCATCCGGAGGATTTGAGCAGCTATGATCATGTGATAGCAGAGCCAGACTCCCAAGCATCTCATGGCTCATCCTGCCCTCCCTGGGAAGCTGGCTTGGGGATGCACCACCTACGCTTCTGGTGTCACGCTCCAGGTCTGAGGTGAAGTTTTGTTTTGTTATCTGCAAAGTTGGTGGGAGATCCCACTGCTCTGTTGGGTGGGACCAGAGTGGCCCCAGAGTGGACCTCTGCTGCCTGATCACTGAGTAGCTTCCTCTGGCGCCCCCTCACCACCTTCGGCACTAACATCCCCACCTCTGGTCTGAACCAAATTCTCCCTGCCTGCCATCCCTTCCTGCACAAGATGGGCTTCAAGGTGGCTATGGCATGCCTGGCCCAGGAATTTAGTCTCAGGGTTGGAAGTACGGACAAGTGTCCGCAGGCAAAAGGAAAGGCTTGGAGTCCCCAAAGAGAGACCGGATTTACCCATTCCTTCCTGGGTGTGTGACCGTGAATAAGTTACAACCTCCCTGGGCCTCAGTTCTGTGGTCAGCAAAATGGGGATGGCCGCAGTCGCCACCTCACAGAGTTGCTCTGAAAATGAAGTGCCTAGAAGGCGCCCAGCAAGGAGCTGGACAGCATCAGGCTCTCCGTGAGCTAGCGGGGCTTCCTCCGGCCTCCTGCCGTGGTTACTGCTGCCGCTGGCACTGCGGGGTAGTCGGTGGAGCCGTCCACAGGCCAGGCCCCTCACCGAGGGCGGCTGTCACTGCCGGAGCCCGTCTGCGGGACGCTGGCTCTGAACTTGGCGATGCCAGTTCTTCCCTCAATTTTAAAAAGCAACTCCTAGCGGTTAACCTGAAGCGGAACCTGGTCAAGTAAATGAATCCGGTGGGATTCGAACAAGCACAGCCGGCAAGAAGAGAAAAACGAAACAGCAAGCTGCCCGTGTGTGCGCGCAACAAAATGCAGTCCCGAGTCCGAGGCCCGGAGGCACAGGATGAGCCGGCTTCAGGAGCCCCCCGGGCCACCTCTGCCGCCGGGGAACCGCCACGGGCAGCCAAGAGGGTCCTGCGACGGGTGAAGGGGCAGGGGCGGCGGTGGTGGTGGGAAGCAGACTTCGACGGAAGTGAGAAGTCAGAGAAGAAGTTGGAGTCTGGGTGGCAGGGACACTCTGGAACCCGCCCGCGTGACCCGGAGCCCTCCTGGAGACGCGGGGGGACGCGCGTCTCGGCCCTCGGGGCGTCTTCCCTCCGCCAGCGGGGACCCGCCCGCGCGCTCACCCCAGCGGCGCGGCCGGACCAGCCGCGTCCTCCCGGCCGCCGGCCCGCGACGCCGCCCGACGACAGGCGGCGACCCGCGCCTCCCTCCCAACCCCGAGCCCCCGCCCGGGAAGCGCGCCCGCGGGGAGCGGGGCCGGCGGCGGCGCGCGGGCACCGACCTGGGAAGCCCGCGGCCCGGGCCAGGCCAGGAGCAGCAGCAGGAGCAGGAGCGCGCGCGGGGCGCCGGGCACCATCTTGCCGGTCCGCGTCCTCCGGCGGGGCAGGGAGACGACTCCGCCCGGCTCCCCCGCCGAGTCCGTGCCGCGGCGCGCGGCCGCCGGCGGGAGCGGCTCGGGCGGGGGGCGGAGGCCCCGAGCGCCGCGCCGCCCGCGGGATGGCGCCCCGCCTCGGCCGCGGCCAGGTGCGCCGCGCGCCGAGCCCGCCGCCCGCACGAGACGGCCGCGGCGCGGCGGGGAGGCGCCAGCCCCTCGGCCGGGCCGGGGGGAGGGGCTGCCCGGCCAGGAATGCGCCCGGGCGCGCGCCCGGCCCGCGGCTCCCCGAGGAGGCCGGGCGGACGCCGAGGACGAGCCGGGCATCCTCGGGGCCTCGCGGAAGCGCGCCGGCCGGGGCCCCCACGTGCGGGCGGCGCGGCCCTCGCTGGCCGGGCCCGCTGCCGAGCAGCCCGGGTCCCCGCCCGAGGGCTGCGACCGGCGGCAGGGCGGAGAGCAGCGCTGCCCTGCCCGCGCGCCCACGCACGGATGCCTGCCCGCGCCGAGTTCGGAGCGGCCACTTCGGCCGGGAGACGGGCTTCATGAGCTTGTCGTGAGACGGGCTAAGCCCTCGGTCCGAGTAGGCCGGTGTCCCTCTTCTTTTTTGCTGGAGTTGGGGTCTCACTCTGTCGCCCAGGCTGGAGGGCAGTGGCACGATCTCGGCTCACTGCAGCCTCGACTTCCTGGGCTCAGCCATCTTCCTGCCTCAGCCCCTGAGTAGCTGGGACTGCAGTTAATCGCCATCACCCCAACTATTATTATTATTATTACTATTACTATTTTGTAGAGACGAGGTCTGACTATGTTGCCCAGGCTGGCCTTGAACTCCTGGGTTCAAGCAATCCTCTCGCCTCAGCCTCCCAAAGTACTGAGATTACAGACGTGAGCCGCCATGCCCACCACTAGTGTCCTTTTAAAGAATACCATTGGTAGAACTTGGGGTAGGTGGTGAGAAAAAAAGAAAAACATAAAATAAACGAATGCGATCAGGGTACAAGAACACACATGCAGGGTGACTAAGAATCTACAGTCCTCGTCCTCACTTACTGTCCTCCACTTCCCAAAGTGAAGGAAAAACTCAAAGTGGAGGCCAGGTTATAGGACCTTGGATGTTTTGCCAAAGTCCAGGTAGGCAATGCCACTGGGAGAGGCAGGTGTGAGCAGGCTGAAGTTCCTGCACCTGGGGCCTGTGGGAGACCCAGAGGCCTCAGACCTAGGACCCTGGAAAAGGTGATTTGTGTTCTCTCTGGAAGGTTTTCTGAGAGCAGCGCTGCAGATGTCTTGGTACACACCAAGCCTGGTCAAACCCCAAGTCTGTTTTTGCTTTTCCGTATCTCACTTAGTCGAGCCCACTCAGAGCTCAAGGAATGGAGCCCGGAAGACTGTGGTCACAGAGCAGGAGCTGTGTTCCAGTGGAGGTCAGGAAGGAATTTTGGAGTCCTGTCTCAGCTCCTTCAGGCTGCTACAGCAAAATACCATAAACCGGGTGGCTTACACACAACAAAAACTTATTTCTCCATGAGGAATATGAAGTTCATAGATGGTGCCTGCTGGGGGATTGGACATCCAAGATCAAGGTGCTGACAGATGTGGTGTCTGGCGAGGGCACGTTTCCTGGTTCATAGATGGCACCCTCTTCTTGCTATGTCCTCACATGGTGGAAGGGACAAAGGCAGCTCTCTGGGGCCTCTTTTATCAGGGCACTAATCCCATTCGTGAGGGTTCCACCCTCATGGCCTATTCACCTCCCAAAGGCACCACCTCCTAGCATCATCGCATTGGGGATTTGGTTTCAACATAGGAATGTGGGGGTGACAATTGCTAGACCTCTACACAGGGCATGGCGCAGGCTGGCCATCTTAACATTCGTTGCCCGGGAAATCCTGCCATGCTTCTCCCTCCACCTTCCTGTCTGAGGAGGCAAAGCAGGGTCCATGTGGCCTTATTTTGCATTCCTGGGTGGACGTCTTGAAGAGAAACCTGGCCAGAACTCCCACCAGGTAGAGAAGATGGGACAGCATAGCCCAATCCAGGGCAGTTCCTGGAGACTGGTTTTCTGCCTCGATCTCTCATGTGTTTGCTCTCTGTGCCAAAGCCAGCATGGCCCTCCTCTGTGTCTCTGTACTCTCCTCCTGTTAATGAAAGGCTTCCTTCTGGTCAGTGTGGCCGTGTTTATTTTGTGTTGTATCCCACCTTGTGTTTACATGACGACCCTCTGGAAGGCCAGATGTTCTGGCCTTGTTCTGGTTGTGCGCTGGGAACCAGACATTGGGCAGATGTAAGCAAACGTCTTTTTTCTTCTCCTGCCCTGTTGATGGAGTCACGAAGCTGGAAGAGATTTTGGATTTCATAGATGAAGAAACTGGAGCAGGTTGTGGTTGAGTGACTTGCCCGAGGAAGGCAAACTCTGGCCTCAGGGTCTCCCTCCCAGAGCAGTGCTGTGTCCAGGACAGATGACCTTTGACTTTATCCCGCCTTTCACTTGTGGAGAATAGTATGCTATTTATATTAAATACACAATCTCAAGATTTTAGAAATTTTATTTATAGGAATAGAGGTCTTTCAGGATTTTTTTCCCTTGGTTTCTTATGTTTGGGGTTTTGTTTTTATTTTTCAAGTGTTTCTAAGATTTAACAGGATTTTTTTTTCCTGTTTACTAATTTCTATTTGTTACTGCTGCCCTACGGCTGCCTCCTTTCTAGTGCTCCAGAGTCTGTTCTGAATGAACCTTTTTTGAGTCAGAGTCTCACTCTGTCGTCCAGGCTGGAGTGCAGTGGCATATTCATGGCCACCCTCACGTCGGCCTGCCGGGCTCTGGCGATCCTTCCACCTCAGCCTTCCAAGTAGCTGGAACTACAGGTGCACGCTATCACGCCTAGCTACTTTTTTAGTTATCGTAGAGACGAGGTCTCACCAAGTTGCCCGGGCTGATCTCAAATCTGCTGGCTCAGGCAATCCACTAGCCTTGACCTCCCAAAGTGCTGGGATGACAGGCCAAGCCACAGAGCCCAGCCTGAATGAAACTTCTAAGGTTCTGCCCCTTCTCTCCTTCTCTGTCCTCAACTGCCCTGGATCTACAGTAATTGAGGCAGAACTTACCAACCTGAAACCAAGGCTATCTACAAGCAGACAGCCTGTAAAAATAAGCAGAGTACCCTACTTTTAAGGCTCCAAAACCTCACCTTTGACTTAGCAAAACGGGCCTATCAGCTATTTTGTTCCCTTCTAAATCCTCTAAATAGTTTTCTAGAGACTATTCTGGAGTTTTGGGGAATTCATTTGCTGGGGGTCAACATGTCAAAGAAAATATTTGTAAAGACTTTTGGCAGGATGAATTGCCATCTCCTAAGACCAGTGCTCTGACACACTCCTGTTCATGTTTCGTGTGGGAGTGCAAAGAGAGATGGGAAGATTTGTTGTAGAAATCTGTGTCTGAGGCTGGGCATGGTGGCTCATGCCTGTAATCCCAGCACTTTGGAAGGCTGAGGCAGGAGGATTGGAGGTTTGCTTAAAACCAGGAGTTCAAAACCCGCCTAGGCAACATAGTGAGACCTTGTCTTTACAAAAAATTTTAGCCAGATTGCTGACCAGATTGCCGGCTCAGACTATCATTCCAGCACTTTGGGAGGCTGAGGCAAGTGGATTGCTTAGCCTGCAGGTTCTAGACCAGCCCGGGCAACTTGGTGAGACCTCGTCTCTTCAATAAATCAAAAATTAAGCCGGGCTCAGTGGCTCAGCCTGTAATCCCGCACCTTGGGAGGCTGAAGTGAGTGGATTGCCTGAGCCCGCGTGTTCGAGACCCGCCTGGGCAGTGAGACCTCATCTCTACAATAAATCAAAAAATCAGCCGGGCGTGGTAGCGCTTGCCTGTAATTCCGGCTACTGGGAAGGCTGAGGCGGAAGGATCGCCAGAGCCCAGCAGGTGGAGGCTGCAGTGGCCGGGAGCGGCCACTGCACTCCAGTCTGGGCGACAGAGTGAGACTCCAACTAAAAAAAAAAAAAAAAAAAAAAAAAAAAGCCGGGCGTGGTAGTGCATGCCTGTAGTTCCAGCTACTTGGAAGGCTGAGGCAGAAGGATCGCTTGAGTCCAGCAGGTCGACACTGGACTGACCTGAGTATGCCACTGCACGCCAACCTGGGTGACAGGATGAGACCCCAACTCAAAAAAGAAAGAAAGAAAGAAAATCTGTGTTGAAGTAGCATCCAGTCCGCAACCGACATTCCAGAGCCATCCTGTGAGGTTCCGCATCCCTCCTAGAGCCCCACACCATGCTGCTTACCATTTGGGATTCATGGACTGCTCACTAATTCAACTGTGGCTGAATCTTGCTGTCAGCTGACTCGCAGCTGCTTCTCTCCCTTTACCACACGTCTATCTGTAGCGCTAAATGCCATCAACCCCCACGAAACACCTACAAAGGGTTCCAGGTATAAGCCATTTTAGCCTGACCCAGGATAATAGAGAAGAAACGGGATGGGGGGAAAGGTCTAGCATGAGTCCCGTGACGTCATCCAGTTCATTCATTACGCAAATATCTATCGAGTGCCAACTCCGGGTATGGCCCCATGCCAGGTGTTACATGATCACACTAGATCTAGAGATTTAGCCAACAAAACTGTGCAGTCCCGTGTAGAACATCAAAGAGGTTGTTTACTTACGCATGAGGTCAGTACAGCTAGAAAAAACTGCTCCCCCCAGAAAATCATCTCCAATTTTATAAGACGAAAACCCATAGAAAAACAGATTTCATTGTGCCATGGTTAAAGACATCACTGACGTCAGTTAACATCTTCCAAAAGGAGGAAAACATTGAACACCCGCAAATGCCACTCTATGTCGAAGGCCATATGCTTCTGGAAGCAGCAGAGTGGTGGATACAGTTGAGAACACACAGCCCTTGAAGTCAGACATGTCTGGGCCAGACCTTACTCCTTTCATGCAGCCAGTGTGGCCTTGTAACTCTCTTAATCTTTGTAGACCTCAGTTTCTTCATTTATATGTGGGAATGATAGTGCTTGTCAAAGAGTTATGATGAGATTTCGAAATAACAAAGTGCCTCTAACGGTGCTTGGCATAAAATCGGTGCTCAATTAAAGGAATATTTCTTACACTGATTGTGATAGTCCTTCATACAGGGACAGCATGAGAAGGACACAGCATAAGAAGGAAACAAGCATTTATTGAGCACCAACAGTAGGCCAGTCCCTCCACTAACTACTTCATGAGTGTTCTCATTTGTCCTCGTGACAACTCAGAGAAATGGGTCCCATTATTATTTCCATTTTACCCATTAGGAAACTGAGGCTTAGAATGCTTTAGTAGTTTGTCCAAGATCAAGCTGAAATTTTGAATGAATGCTAAACAAAAGGAAAACATGGATAAAAGGTATAAGAAAACCCTCTGTGATAATTTTGCAACTTTTCTTTATGTCTAAAATTATCTCCAAATTAATGTGTGCATAATATCTTATTTCATCTTATACAGCTATGATAACTTGTAGTTTTCCATAACTTAATTTTATCTAATTAGTCAAATTTACTGGTGAAAAGTATTATCATTTTAATGGCTGTAAGATCTAGAATGGTAGTCCCTCTTTTATTCCTGATATTGGTGATTTGTGCGCTCTCTCTTTTTTCTTAATTACTATGGCTAGACACTTATCAATTT
The DNA here is from genome assembly GCA_027257055.1 of Cephalopachus bancanus. Classification (NCBI taxonomy): domain Eukaryota; kingdom Metazoa; phylum Chordata; class Mammalia; order Primates; family Tarsiidae; genus Cephalopachus; species Cephalopachus bancanus. The sequence continues at coordinate 285,826 of JAPVLO010000380.1, read as the reverse complement.
TACCTTCTCAAAGAGCCAACTTTTAGCCGTGCTGATTTTCTCTATGTGTTTAGAATTTCATTGGTTTCTGCTCATATCTTTACTTGTTTCAATAGTACCTGGGATTTATTTTAATCAGGGATTGTAAGACACGTAGACATAGAAATAATTGCCATGAAGGAAAAAGGTTTTCATTATACTTACAGTCTCCTAGGAATGACAGGCATGGCCTATCATACAAGACCACAAGGGAAAGTGCTGAGGTGAGATGAGCAGTCAGAGAGGGAGGTGAACTGTGAGCAAGAGACTTTCCTGCAGTTTTCACAGGAAAAAGATAGGTGAAACAAGGTAAGCAATCTAAGCAGATTTAGGATTAGTTGGCTTGAATAGTTTTTGCAGGCTCTGGGCTCTAGGCGTGGTCCCTAGTCGTCCAGTACCTGGCCCTGTGGTAATTAGAGGGGGAGATGGATCACGATGTACATCATTAAGGAGGGAGATGGGAGTATGGACTCAAGATTAATTGGTCTGCATATAAAAGGTGTGCTCAAAAGCAAGTCATTTACTATCTCTATGGATTAACTAACTCCAGAGGGGCAGTCCCTTTTAGGTCAACGAAGGTCCAGATGCAAGAGCATCAAAAATACAGAAAATAAAATATAACTAACACATTATTATTTTATTGCTTTCTCTTTCTTTGGGCTTGCACTTCTTTTTCTAGCTTCTTAAAATGGGAATATAGATCATTGACTTTATTCTTTTCTTCTTTCCTAATATATGTTTAAAGTTATAGCATTTCCTTTAAGTACTGTTTTAGCTCATCCCACAAATTTTAACATATAATGTTTTCATTTTCATGTAGTTTGAGATACTTTCTAATTTCCCTCATAATTTTTTCTTTGATACATGGGTTACTTAGAACTGTGTTGTTTAATTTTCATGTATTTGGTTTCTTTCCAGGTGTCTTATTATATGTTTATAATTTAATTCCATTGTGATCAGAGAAGACATTGTATGTTTTCAGTTCTTTTAAATCTATTTAGATTTATATTATGGCTTAACAAATGGTCTATTCAGGTTTACTGTAAGATGCAATGTGTACTTGAAAAGGAAGGATATTCTGCCAGTGGTCTATAAAGGTCAACTAAGTCAAAGTGGTTTAGCATCACTCAGAAACTCTATATCTTTACTGATCCTTTTTTGTCTATTTCTATCAGTTACTGAGAGAAAAAAGTTAATATCCACCTATGACTATGGATTCATTTCTTTAATTCAGTTGATTTTTGTTTTATGTATTTTGAAACTGTAACTAGATGTATTTTGATGATATATTTTTCTAGTGTATCACTTTTGTATCATAAAGCTTCTGCCTTTATTACTTTGCTTGGTTACTACTTTTTTTTTTTAATCAGAGTCTTACTCTGTTGCCCAGGCTGGAGTGCAGAGGCAATCTCACGGTCACTGCAGCCTCAACCTTCAGGACTCAGGTGATCCTTCCTCCTCAGCCTTCCAAGTAGCTGGAACTACAGGTGTGTACCACCATGCCCAGCTAACTTTTAAAAATTTATTGTAGAGACAAGGTCTCACCAAGTTGCCTAGGCTGATCTCAAACCCATGATTTCAGGCAATCCTCTCATCTGTGCCTCACTTGGACGCTACTTTATCTGACATTGTACAACCACTTCAATCTCCTAGTGCTCACTGTTTGCATAACATATTTTTCAAACTAGCCTTTAACCTATCTGTGTCTTTGTACTTAAAGTGTGCCTTTTTAAGGTAATGTATCATTAGGTCTTACTTTTTTATTCACTGTGAAAAAATCCCTGCCTTTTAACTTAAGTGTTTGGTCCATTTACATTTAATGTAATTATTGATATGGTTGAATTTAGACCTACTGTTTTATAGGGCTTTTGTATTTGTTTCCTTTGTTTTTTATTTCTGTGTTCTTCTTTTTCTGCCTTCTTTTAGATTGATTGATTACGTGTTTAAAATTCCATACCTATTCTTCTATTGGCTTTTAATCTATACCTCTTCATTATTGTAATAATTTTTCAATGTTTGCCCTTGGGTCACAATCCACATCTTTAATTTATCACAGTGTTCTTTAGAGTTAACAGTGTATACATGTAATAAAATGTAAGAAGCTTGCAATCAAATGGATCAGTTACCATCATTTATTCTAGATTTTCACATATATAAATATTACATCCATAAATTTTTATAAACCCATAATATGATATAATAATTTTTGCTTGAAATAGTCATGTGTGTTTTAACCAAACTTATAGCAAAAATACTTTTTATATTTATAGATATACTTACAATTTCTGGTACTTTTAATTTCTTTTTGAAGATTCAAATTCCCTTCTGATGTCATTTTCTTTCAACATGAATAACACTCATTAGGATGTTTTATATTGTAGTTTTGCTGGCAACAAGTTCTTTTAAATATGATTTTCTGAAAATGTCTTCTATTTTTTTTTTTTTTTGAGTCAGAGTCTTACTCTGTCACCCAGGCTGGAGTGCAGTGGCACAATCATGATTCACCACAGGTTTGTCCTGGGTTCAGGAGATTCTTCCACCTCAGTCTCCTGAGTAGCTGGAACTACAGACATATACCACCATGCCAAGCTAATTTTTTTATTTTTTTGGTAAAGATGAGGTCTTTCTGTATTGCTCATGCTAGTCTCAAACTCCTGGTTTCAAGAAACCCTCTTGTCAGGCGCAGTGGCTCATGCCTGTAGTCCCAGCACTTTGGGAGGCAGAGGCAAGAGGATTGCCTGAGTCCAGAGGTTTGAGACTAGCCCAGGCAACTTGGCGAGACCTCATCTCTACAATAAATCAAACAATTAGCTGAGCATGGTGGTGCGGGCCTGTGCTTCCAACTACTTGGAAGGTGTAGGCAGAAGGATCCACCTGAGACCAGAAGGTCAAGGCTGTAGTGACTGTGAGCACTCCAGCCTGGATGACAGAGTGAGACTCTGACTCAAAAAAAATCCTCTCACCTTGGCCTCCCAAAGTGCCATAATTACAGGCATAAGCCACTGTACCCACCAACAGTGTCTTTATTTCGACCTTGTTTTTAAAGGATATTTTGGTAGACATATAATTCTGGCTTGATGATTTTTTTTTTTTACATTTGGCACTTTAAGGATGTCTCTGGCATCCATTCTTTCTGATGAGAGGTCAAATTTGTTTCTATCATTGTTTCCCTGTATATATGTGCTGTTTCCTTCTGGCTGGTTTCAATATTATATCTGCATCTTTGGAATTCTAGAGATAAAGCATGCCTACATGTGGTTTTCTGTGCATTTATTCTGATTAAAGTTTACTTAACTTCTAGAATCTATATTTGTGTCTTTTACCAAATTTGAAAAATTTAGGTCATTATTTGATCCAGTAATTTTTCTGTTTCATTTCTCTTCCTCTCCTTTTAGGACTAATTTCACGCTGTAACTCTTTTTTTTTGAGTTGGAGTCTCACTCTGTCGCCCAGACTGGAGTGCAGTGGCCGCTCCCGGCCACCACAGCCTCCACCTGCTGGGCTCCGGCGATCCTTCCGGCTCAGCCTTCCCAGTAGCCGGAATTACAGGCATGCGCTACCACGCCCGGCTGATTTTTTTAAAAATTTATTGTAGAGATGAGGTCTCGCTGCCCAGGTGGGTCTCGAACCCGCGGGCTCAGGCGATCCACTCACCTCAGCCTCCCAAAGGCGCGGGATTACAGGCTGAGCCACCGAGCCCGGCTCACACTGTAACTCTTAATACTGTCCCATAAATCCATGAAGCATTGTTCTTTTTTTTTTTCTTTGTGTACTTAAAATTGGGGGGGGGGAGTGTTTGTTTTTTGTTTTTACTGACCTAGCTTCAAGTTCTCTCACTCTGTCACCTCAATCTGTTATTAAACCCATTTGGTGAACTTTTAAATTACATGCTGTTCTACATTTCCTTTTATTTCTTTGTTGTAGTGTCTGTTTCAGAAAAAAATGGGGTTTTTTTCTGTTGAGATTTCCTATTTGTTCATTTGTTATAGATTTTCCCTCACTTGGTTCCTTGAGAATAGTTATAACCACAGTTTTAAAATCGTTTGTTTTTTATTTTTGTAATTCACCATCTGGCATCCTCTCAGGTTCAGCGGCCATTGCTTGTTTTCTGAGAATTGGTCATCTTTTCTGGTCTACTTGTATGCCTAGTTATTTTGGATTGTTATCCAGGGATTGTGAATATGTTATAGAGCTCCTCATTCTGTTTTATTGCTCTGAATATAACTTTTTTAAACTGTGGTGTAATTTATATGTCATAAAATTCACCACATTACAGGGTACAATGTAGTGGTTTTAAAATATACTCACAAAGTTAACTATCACAAATATCTAATTTCAGAACATTTTTACCATGCCAGAAAGAAATCCTGTACCCATTAGCAATCATTTCCTATTCTTCCATCCTTTCAGCACTTGGAAACCACTAATATACTTTCTGTCTTTATGAATTCATCTATTCTGGACATTTTGTAAAAATAGAATCATACAGTGTGTGCCTTTTTGTGACTGCCTTTCACTTAACATGTTTCAAGTATCATTCATGTTAACATTTAACAGTACTTCATCAATTTTTGTGGCTGAATAATATTCATTTGTATGGATATACTATATTTAGTTCATGCATTCATCAGTTGATGGATATTTGGGTTGCTTACAATTTGTGGCTACTATGATGAATTCTACTATGGGCATTCATGTACAAGTTTTTGTGTGGACGTGTTTTCATTTCTCTTAGATATAGACCTAGGTGTGGAATTGCTAAGTTATACGGTAACTCTTGAATCACCTGGTGGACTGTCATACTGTTTTCCAAAGGGGCTGTATCATTTTACTTTCCACCAGCAGCTTAGTAGACATCTAATTTTTCCATATACTCACCAACATGACTTATTTTCCTTTTTTTATTATTTTTATTACTACAGTCATCTTAGTGGGTTTAAAATGGTGTCTTTTGTGGTTATTATTTACATTTTCCCAATGAAAATGACACAGAGCATCTTTTTATGCTCTTATCGGCCAGTTGTATATCTTCCTTGGTAGAATGTCTATTTGCCACTTTTTGGTTGGATTGTTTGTCCTTTTTTGTTGAGCTGAAGGAGTTCTTTATATAGTATAAGTACAAGATCTTTATCAGATATATGACTTGCAAATAGTTTCTCCCATTCTATGGGTTAACTTTTCATTTTCTTGATAGTGTCTTTTGAAGCACAAAAGTTTTAATTTTGATAAGGTCCAACTTATCTGTTTCTTTCTCTTGTTGCTCATGCTTTTGGTGTCAAATCTAAGAATTCTTTGTTAAATTTAAGGTCAAGGATATTTACCTGTACATTTTCTTCTGAGATATATGAATCCAGTACTTACATTTATGTCTTTGATCCATTTTTAGTTAATTTTTGTATATGTTCCCAGGTAAGGGTTCTATTTTATTCTTTTGCATCTGGCTATACAGTTGTTCCAGCACCCTTTGTTAAGGAGACTATTTATTTTTCTCATTGAATGATCTTGGCACTCTTGTTGAAGATCAATTGACCATAGATGTATGAATTTATTTCTAGACTTTCAATTCTATTCCATTGATTTAAATGTCTATCCTTGTGCCAGTACCAAACTGTCTTGATTACAGTTATTTTATGATAAGTTTTGAAATTGAGATATGTGAGTTTGCCTACTTAGCTCTTTTTCACAATCATTTTGGCTATTCTGGGTTCCTAGAAAGTTCATATAAAGTTTAAAATTAACTTCTCAATTTCTACAAAGAAATCATCTGGGATTCTGAAAGAGAATTGCATTACCAGAATCTGTAGGGTGCTTCTTTTGGCAGATTCATTTCTAACTATTTTATTCTTTTTATGCTATTATAAATGGTTTTTTCTTTCATTTTTTGATTATGAATTGCAAATATATAAACTATGATTGGCTCTTTGCATATCAATCTTCTATCCTGCACCATTGCTGAAGTCATTATTATTTTTTTTGTCATTATTGTTCTAGTAGTTTTTTTAGTGGATTCCTTAGCTTTCTCCATACAAGATCATGTAATTTTCAAACAGATATCTTTTCAGTTTTAATCACTTTAATTTCATTTTCTTGTCTGATTGCCTGGCTAGGATAGAAATGTTGAGAATGGACACTCTTCTCTTGCTCCAGATCCCAGCGGGTGTCTTAATCTGTTTTGTTTAGGTTGCTATAACAAAATACCTTAGACTGGATGAATTATAAACAACAGAAATTTATTGCTCACAGTTCTGGCACCTAGGGAGTCCAAGATCAAGAGGCCAGTAAATTCAATGTCTGGTAAGGGCTCAATTTCTGCCTGGTAGATGGCACCATTTTGCTGTCTTCACAAGGTATAATGGGCAAACAAGTTCTCTTGGGCCTCTTTATAAGGGCACTAATCCCACTCATGAGGGCTCTGCCACCAGGACCTAATCATTTCCTAAAGCCCCCATCTCTTAATACTATTGCATTAGGTATTATGCTTCAACATATAAATTTGGGGGAGAGGGAGGACACAGACATTCAGACTATAGCAGAAGATAAGATTCTAGTCTTTTGCCATTGAGTATGATGCTAACTACAGGGTTTTTTTTAAAAAAATTAAGTTTAAAAATACTTTTATTATATTGAGAAAGTTTCTTTCGACTTCTAGTCTGTTGAGTATTTTGTATCATGAAAGGCTGTTCAATTTTGGCAAATGCTTTGTCTGCAAGTGTTGAGGTAATCATGGAATGTTTGGGGTTTTGTTCTATTAATATGATGTATTACATTAATTGATTTTCAGATGTTAAGTTGTCTTTACATTCCTGGGATAAATGCAGTTTGATCCCAGTGAATAAATTTTGTTATGTGCTGCTGGATTTGGTTTGTTAGTATTTTGTTGAGGATATTTGCTTTCATATTCATGAGACATATTGGTCTACAGTTTTCTTGTGTTGTCTTCAGCTAGTTTTGGCATCAGGGAAATACTGAGATCATGTTGGGCAGAGTTCCCCGTTCTTCTATTTTTTGGAAGAGTTTGTGGAGGATTGATATTAATTATTCAAATATTTGTTAGAGTTCAATGGTGAAGCCATCTGGGCCTTTCCTTTGTGGCTAGGTTTTTTTTTTTTTTAATTACTAATTGAATCTCATCACTTGTTATGGGGTCAATTCAGATTGTCTGTTTATTCTTGAGTCCGTTTTGGTAGTTTGTGTCTTCCCAGAAATGTGTCTATTTCATTCTAAGTTGTTTAATTTATTGACAAAATGTCCCATTTTCCCTTCCCTTTTGGCCATTTTTTATCTGTCATATCTTTTTTGTTCCTCTATACTGCCTTCTCTTGTGTTCAATAAAATTAAGTGGTTTACCATTTTAATTTTCTTGCTATTTTAGTACATATTTTTTAGTTATTTTCTTAGTGGTTGCCCTGGAGTTTATCATTGACACCTTAATTTTTAGCCATTTTGTTCTGATGCATACTAACCTAAGAGTAATAGTGTACAAAATGCTTGCTCTATCGGGCTCAGCTTAATCTGCTTTCTTGATGTTCTGAGCTTCTCGAATCTCTCTATTAGCTGTGCCTGTAATTCGTACTTGAAACTGACAATCACCATATAACACTGCTCAGGACATGGACCCCAAACTCAATGCTTTCTATGCATTCTTCTTCCTCTTCTTTATGCTGTTATTGTCACAAATCACACCTATATACACTCTGTGCCCATCAACGTAGATTTATGGTTAATGTAGGTCTCTTAAATCTAATAGGAAAATGAAAGAGTTACAAACAAAATATATATTTATACTTTTTTTTCCTACTTTTTAAGAAATAGTATATATTTTTAAAAGAATATATATATGTTTTATTTTAATATATATATACTGTTTTTCATATTAGCCCACATAGTTACCTTTACCATTTCTTCATGTGGATTCATGTTACTGTTTAGTGTTCTTTCATTTCAGCCTGAAGGCCTCCCTTTAGCATTCATAAAGGGCAGGACTGCTAACAAGCAAATTCTCTTGGTTTTTGCTTCACTGAAGTGTCTGGTTTTCCTTCATTTTGAACAGTTTGCCCGGATATAGAATTCTCGGCTGACACTTTGTTTTCTTTCGGTCTTTTAAATATGTCATCCTGTTGTCTTCTTGCCTCCCTGATTTCTGGAAAGAAATCAGTTGTTAATTTTATTGAGGATCTTTACTATGTGATGAGTCACTTCTCTCTTGCTGCTTTCAAAATTCTCTATTTGAGTTTGTTTTTTTGATCATTTGGTTATGATGTGTTTCAGTATGGATAGCTTTGAGTTTATCTTACTTGGAATGTGTTAATCTTCCTGGTTGTCTAGTATTTTTCACCAACTATTGGGAGATTTCAGCTATTAGTTCTTCAGACATTTTTCTTCCTCTTTCTTTCTGTCCTCTCCTTCTGGTAGTCTCATTTGTGTATGTTTGTGTGCTTGAAGTTGTTCCACAGGTCTCTGAGACTCTATTTATTTTTTATTCTATTTCTGTTCCTCAGACTGATAATCGCAATTGCCCTATATTCAAATTCATTGATTCTTTCTTTTGCCTGCTCAAATATTCTCTGGAGCACCCTCTAATACATTTTTTGTTTCTGTTCATTGTGCTTTTCAACATCAGAATTTTCATCTGTTTTGTGTTTATAATTGCTATTTATTGATATTTTCCATTTGGTTGGACATTATTCTCATGCTGTAGTTCTTCAAAAAAATTTTTTTTTTGCTTATGGAATATATATTTTAAATAGCTTAAAGTTTTTGTGTAGTAAATAAAACATCTGGTCTTTGGCAGGAACATTTTTTGGTTGCTCTCTTCCCCCCCCCCCCCCGTGTATGGGCCACACTGTTTTGGTTTTTCGTTTGTGCCATAATTTTCTGGTGAAAACTGGGTATTTTAAGTAATAGAAAGTGGCAACTCTGAAAATAAGATCTTTCCCTCTTCCTAGGGTTGGTTTTTGTTGCTACTTGTTGTGGTAGCTGTTGCTTAGTGATTTATCCGAGCAAATTCTATAAAGTTTGTATTTTTTGTAATATGTGGCCATCGAAGTCCCTTTTTTTTTTTTTTTTTTTGAGTTGGAGTCTTACTCCGTCGCCCAGACTGGAGTGCAGTGGCCGCTCCCGCCCACTGTAGCTTCAACCTGTTGGGCTACGGCAATCCTTCCGCCTCAGCCTTCCAAGTAGCTGGAACTACAGGCGCGCGCTACCACGCCCCACTAATTTTTGATTTATTGTAGAGATGCGGTCTCGCCAAGTTGCCCAGGCAGGTCTCGAACCCGCGGTCTCAGGCAATACACTCACCTCGGCCTCCCTAAGCACGGGATTACAGGTTGAGCCACCGAGCCCGGCTCAGAGTCTCTTAAATCTCCCAGTCTTTGCCAAGGTGCTTGTGTGTAAGGTGAGGCATACCCTCAACACTCATTCAAGCAGATTACAACTCTGCCTTAGCCTTCCTTCCCTCCCTGCTTGCGGTTTTGCTGAGCCTGCACAGAACCCTATACATGCATGTGGCTTTTTAAATTCCCAGAAATATGTTGCAGGTTTTCAATGGCCTTATGGTCATCTCATTCTTTAGATTTTCCTTTTAAAGTTTTTCGCCAGTCTATTGTTTGCTTTGAATGATATTTATTGCCTAGGGCGGCTGCAACATTGAAACACGTGCCTGTGAATGTTTATAACAAGCAATCCCTGGAAAGAGGCTTTGAAGACTGGGAAAGCTGTGACCCAAGTCAAATAAAGACAGTCCTTTCTAGTGGGTCTTGGAGGGAACCACCAGACAAATCAAATAATGACAATTGTTTGAGAGTGAAGCTTTAAAAAAATCTCCAGCTCCACTCTGCTCTCTCCAGTACTGGGAAAGTGGGCTGTTATTTCCAAGACTGCCATTGAGCAGGGAAGCAGAGTAAGGAGCCAGGACATGTTAAAATACTACAGTGATTGCTAATTTGACTGATATTCAGCCACTTCTCTTCAGTAAATCTTCCTCGGGCTACTATAAGAATACTTAATTTCCAAAGTTCTGAAACAGTTGATTCTGAAATATTTTTTAGCAGTTTTTTCATTGTGGATTTTTTCTTAACTGAAGGAGCAAAGTTTCAGAGGCCCTTATTCTGCCATTTTCTCTGATGTGACCCCCAACATTAATTGCTTTCTTAAGCAGACAATTTACTTGGTTGGAATCGCTGCAAACCTTGTCTTATGAGGATTTTAGCAGAATTCCCAGTTGCACTTTTTAAGGCATAGATAGGTTGTATCGACCCCATACATGCATAGTTCAGAGAGAACCAGTGACTTTGGAAGTCTATTACATATAATTTGGTGCTTCCCGTCTTTGACCCTCTCAGCTTTAGTCCATTTGGGCTACTATAACAAAAATACCGTAGACTGGGTGACTTAAATGACGAGCATTTCCTTCTCAGTTCTAGGGGTTGGAAAGTTCAACATCAAAGCACTGACAGATTGGGTGTCTGGTTTGGGCCTGCTTCCTAAGTTTACAGATGGCTGTCTTCTCACCATGTCCTCACGTGGCAGGAGAATCGAGAGAGTTCTTGTCTCTTTTATAAAGCCACTATCCCCAGTCATGAGGGCTCCATCCTCATTACCTAATCATCTTCCAAAATCCCTACCTCCTTATACTATCAAATTGAGGGTTAGAATGTCAACATATGAATTTGTGGGGACCACAAACATCCGGTCTATAGCATACTTCTTTAGTCATTCTATTTTTTAAAAAACTTTCCAGCTCCTGTAGATCTTTTGATCTCTATATTCTAGTTCCTTAAACCAGTAAAATAGCAGGTTTATATCTGAGTTAATCTCCCCACTTGGCACAAGCCGGGACTGCAATCAGTGTAAAAGCTGTATAAATGGAAAATTTACCCTATGCAGTTTTCCTAATTCAAGAATCGAGCTCCCCCGAGTTTTCTTTTTTTCTGTCTCTCTAATGTCTTAGGTAGTTATTCTAATTTTGTCTAGAGTCGTCAACTCTGAGAAGAGTTGGTCCAATAGAAGGTATTTCTCCATTATCAGAACTTAAAATCTGCTGTGTATTTTATAAGAATAAAGTCATTATTTAAAAAGCAAGTTTATATATAGTTAGTGAAGAGGCCAACTTGTTTAGTCTCCTCTTCATATAAATATCTAAATTCTTTGGATGCCCAAGAAGAATACATTAATGCCCACACTTTCTTTTTTTAAAAAAGGAAGATAAAATTATGAAATATTCTATTTTCAGTGTTTTCAGCAGTGCTAAAATAGAGGCTGTTGCTAACTCTCTGCACTCCACTATATTCCAAAGAGATCTTCACTTTAATTAAAGTAAGAAGCATGGAACCGTCAAGCTCGGTGGCTCAGCCTGTAATCCTGCGCTTTGGGAGGCTGAGGTGAGTGGATTGCCTGAGTCTGAGGATTCGAGACCCGCCTGGGTAACTTGGCGAGACCTCATCTCTACAAGAAATAAAAAAAAAAATTAGCCGGGCATGGTAGCGCGCGCCTGTAGTTCCAGCTACTTGGAAGGCTGAGGTGGAAGGATCGCCGGAGCCCAGCAGGTCGAGGCTGCGGTGGCCGGGAGCGGCCACTCCGGCCACCGCACTCCAGTCTGGGTGACTGAGTGAGACTCCAACTCAAAAAAAAAAAAAAAAAAAAGCAGCATGGAATCAAAATTACCAGAGTTTACATCGAGACAAGAATTTGGAGGCTGAAAAGAAAGACAATAAAGTCATATTGAAATGATGTAGCAAGGGGTACCCAAAGCATATAAAGTATATTTCAAGGTTTGTTGGTTTTTTTTTTTTTTTTTTAGTCTTGCTTTGTTGCCCAAACTGGAGTGCAGTGGCACAATCATGGCTCACTGTAGTCCCCAACTCCTGAGTTCAAGAGTTCTTCTGCTTCTACCTCCCAAATAGCTGGGACTATGGGCACACATCACCACACCTGGCTAATCTTTTTTTTTTTTTTTTTTTTTTGAGAAGTGGGTCTCACTGTGTTGCCCAGTCTGGTCTCAAACTGCTGGCCTCAAGCAATCCTCAACCTTATTTCAAGTTTTGATGTGGCATCTCTCTCCCTGACCATAAGACCGGAGGTGAGAAAAAAAACTAGGAGACAGGCTGGTCTTGGGGAGCTGTGGCCAGTGAAGCTTTCCTGGTATTCTATTTTCTCATTTGTAAAATTATCTCAGAGGTCCCTTCCAGCTTTAAAGTTTTAATTCTGAGGGAGATTAAAAATATACCGCAGTAACAGTTTTGTGAGGAAAGTAGCACTGTGTACTTTTTTTTTAGTCTTTATTCTTTCACCCCCAAATTTGTTTAGTGACATTTGGTGAGTAAATCTATAAATTTTTTAAAGGCAAGAATTAAAGACCAAAAAAAAATTACAATTAGAACTCTTTAGAGACATTACTTTGGCACCACCTGCTGGCAAGCTTTTGCATTTTTTTTCCTGTACATAAACTTGTTACTTCTCCAAAATGATTTTAAGGAAATACCGTCAAAATTATTGACATCTGAATTCACAACCAAGCCACCCTCTGTTAATATTAATGTAGCTGTAACTTTACCACTTAAAGGGCAGATAACCTGCCCTGGGTAACTTCATTTTGATACAAGGCAGTCAATCTTAGAATGTGTTTGAATTCCACACGGTTCTTTCGGTTGAGTCAGTCACTATTGCATCTTTCACATTAACCTGAGCTGCCTTATGAAGGTCGAGCACCAGGCACTTTAGATACGTTATCGTACTTCACCCTCTAACAAGCAAACAGGACTTTGCTAACTGAAACTTTTTCCCCAGGACTCTGAGGACAAACCTTCAAGGATGATTCCCACTAAGTTTACACCAGCCTTATCACTTGCTGGATAGTGAGCTGTAGTGAGTTATTTAAGCTTGGTGACTCTCAGTCTTCTTGTCTATGACCCAAGGAAAATAACAGCACCCATCCCATTAGACATGGTGAGAATCCAGTGGTTAACAAAGCCTGACATCCTGCAATTGCTCCCAATTCTCCCTAAATTGCCACCACTGTCGTTATGATAACCCTGGCTTTCTTGTGGGACTACCCATCTTGTCCTGCCAACCCCCAGCCCTTCAAGGCCATGAAAAAAATTCTCTATGTCCTATCTGCTTAGAGTAAGATGGGCTTTAAAAAAAAAAATTAAGCCGTGACCAGAGGCCACACTTTTCTAGGTTTTCTGATATCTCATAGCCTGATGGAGGCACTATCACTTTCTACATAGTTTTCAATATGTTTACCTTGGAAAATTTGGAAAACATAAAAAGGCAGAAGAGAGGTTTTTAAATCTCCTATAGCCCACAGCCCAAAAGTAATCTGGCAGAAGCATTCGTTGTCCACCCAAATCCGCCCTCTCCTTTCACAGAACTAGAATGGTGGGCATTCGTGTAACTACTGACACTTCCCAGCCTAACTGGCAAAAGGTGTGGCCCTGTACGCTTCTGCCAGTGGCAATGCTCAGAAGTGATGTGCACCACTTCCAGGTCCAGCCCCCAGACCTCTGAGGCTGCCCTCTCCCTTTGTGCTGGCTGGGTACAGATGACAGGTCCCAGGGGACGGCAGGCCACAAGATGGAAATAACCCTTGGGACTCAAGGGACCACGTGGAGGCAGCAAGTGCTGCAGTGAGAAATAAACTTCTTTTTGTCTGAACCTTTTGAAAGGCTGGGATCAAGCTGAGATCCCAGTTTCGCTGAGCACCAACACTGACCAGGCACGCCATTTTGTGGTATTTCCACTCAGTGCTGTTTCTACCTTGTGGTCTTTTAAAAAATTATCTTTATTTGAAAATAATTATGAAGTTACAGAAAAGTTGGAGATACAATACAAAGCATTTTTTTCTGAACCATATGAGAATAAGTTTCTATGCCTTGTTTTTACATAGATAAGTACCACATGTGCCCACTGCATCATAGTCCTTGTAATAAGTATTTTTATCATAAACTCTTTTATTAAATGTAATGGCTGTACAGTACCCCATAAAGTAGCTGGTCAAACCATAATTCACTTAACTATGATACTGTTGACATTTAGCTTGTCTCTAATTTTGCTTCTACTTTAAACAATGCTGTAATAAAATGTTTTTGTGCAGAGACATTACTCTATATTTTGAATTATTGTTTAAAAATATCACCAGAGTTGATATTACTCAAAGGTTATAAATGCATTGTTGAGCTTTTCACAAAAACAGAATCAATTACAGTACCAACATTACCAACATTACTGAGTATGTGCATTTCATCAGACTCTGAAAGCAAAAAAACTTTACAAATACACAAGAGAGTATAAATTTAGGTTAATTTGACTTTTAGGCTGTTTCCTATCTTCTGTTTTGCATTTCCTTCCATACTGAGGTTGAGCACTTTTCTATGTTTAATGAGCTGTATCTTCTGAGAATTTTGTTTCTCTCCCACGGTCTACATTTTCTGCAGATTTGCATATTCTGGCATGGAGAGGTATTATCAAGAATCAAACATCCAAAATTTTAGAAGCCATTTTTATTAAAACAACAAGTATTAAGGCACAAAAATACATCAATTTTTCAAACAAAAATCCGTCAAATAGTTACGACCTACAAAGAAACATCTTTCAAATTATAGAATAATTTAACTTTTTAAAACAGAAAAATACAACTTCTTAAGCCCCTAAGATTTCTCCCCAAATAAGTGAATGTTTTTCTAGTTTCTTCATGCAGTATCCAGCTCTGGTGGTATACTGTACACTTCCTTAAAAATCTAGTTTCACCACTTATATACATTTGATATGTTTAGAACCTTAACCAGCATATTAAACTTTCTTATAAGGCTTGGTGTTTCGTATTGCTTATTACACGCTATTGATCATATCAAGACACAAGGACCAGAGCTGGCAATTTACAAATGGAGCACAGCATCTCTCAACTTTAAACGTGTATTTATAGTCTTGCACAGCCTAGTGCCACAGACGCAAATCCCTTTTTCTTAAAAAGAATATATAAATCAATTGTATACACACATTGTTTATACTTTCAGTCTTGACAATATAGTGATGTAAACACGATGCTGAAATACAAGGGAAAGTCATATATTTCTATAGGATATGAAAGAGTTAAAAATTATTTTCTTCACAGGAAAAGTATGGGGACATCCTATCATCTCTCTGGCTTAAAATAGTTCACATATTCACCCATTTTTCCTTATTTCTAAAAGAAAGTAAGCATCTATTTAAATGCTAATCTAACTCAAATCATGAAAACTCCCTTTTAAGCAAATTTCACATATCATATAAATCTAACATGAGGTGCATAACGAGAACACTTAAGTGCTTCATCTAGAAACACATAAAACTAGACCCGTATTCTCAGAGCCCCTCATAAATAGGGAGACCCATCCTGGTGGCATCCCAAGAATAAACTGACCTGAATGCTGCAAAGGCCTTGATGACCAGTTTCTGGAAATTGCATGCAGAAGCAGGAAGAATGAACTGCTCAGTGGCCCTGGGTGTCACTTCTCCCTGGTGTCCTTCCCATGAAGTGCAGCTGGGCACCAGGGTACCCCTCCTGCGTACGTGTATAAGAAGGTCCCCCAATTCAGGTCAAACATCCACAGATGACACAATTATCACTGAAAGTGACAGGCACGGCACATGTTCTTCTAGAAACAATATTTCTGATGAGGCTAAATTAGGAGGGAGTTCTGCTTTCTCTGGATGGAAGAAAAGTTTGCATTATAGCCTGTAGTTGAACTATACTGGTAACATATTTCATCTTTCCAGCAGTAGAAAGAAGTGGATTTTTTTGTTTTGTTTTGTTTGAGTCAGGTGTCTCACATATGTTGCCAGGCTACAGTGCAGTGACATGATCACGGCTCACCTCAGCCTTGATCTCCTGGGCTCAGGTGATCCTTCTACCTCGGCCTCCTGAGTAGCTGAGACTACAGGCATGTACCACCATGACCAGTTTATTTTTAAAATTTTTTTGTAGAGACAAGGTCTCACAATGTTGTCCAGGCTGGTCTGAGACTCCTGGGCTCAAGCAATCCTCCTGCCTCAGCCTCCCAAAGTGCTGGGAGCCACTGTGTCCGGCCAGATGTGCGTTTTTTGGGTTTTTTGGGGGGGTTTTTTTGAGTTGGAGTCTCACTTGGTCGCCCAGACTGGAGTGCAGTGGCCGTTCCCGGCCACCGCAACCTCGACCTGCTGGGCTCCGGCGATTCTTCCTCCTCAGTCTTCCAAGTAGTCGGAATGACAGGCATGCGCTACCACGCCCGGCTGATTTTTTGACTTATTGTAGAGATGAGGTCTCGCTGCCCAGGCAGGTCTCGAACCCGCGGGCTCAGGCAATCCACTCACCTCAGCTTCCCAAAGGCGCGGGATTACAGGCTGAGCCACCGAGCCCAGCTCAGATGTGGTTTTAAA
Source organism: Cephalopachus bancanus (assembly GCA_027257055.1). NCBI lineage: Eukaryota > Metazoa > Chordata > Mammalia > Primates > Tarsiidae > Cephalopachus > Cephalopachus bancanus. The sequence goes on along the minus strand of JAPVLO010000380.1, from coordinate 269,416 downwards.
AACATTATTGAGGTTCTGTCAGAGGCAGCTTCCCTAATTATCACACTTATCATGAGTTTCCCACTCCCTCTCCATTACATCTGTGCCTTCTCCTGGCTGCAAGTCCTGTATTCGGCACTAAATTCAACTAGAGTCATATGATAAGTTGGGGGCCAATTTGCCTCAAAGCATGAGAGGCTGGATATTAGGTTGGATATTAGGTTGGATATTCCTTCTTGTTGGGAACAAGAAGGAAATGGTTACCTCCAGCTCTGAAACAACTGGCTAAGGTTAGAACACTCCAAAACCAGAATGAACCTAAGTGCTGGGAAACACAGTGGGTGGGAGTCTATGATTACAGAAGACACTGGAAGGAGAAATGGAATCCACAACTGCTCATTATACTTTCTTCTCTTAGGAAGGCTGTCCCAAAGCAAGGGCACCCTGAACGCCATGTTCTTCTCAGTGATGTCTGCCAAGTCTGCTCACTTCCCACATGGTCACTACTGAAAACATATCTGCCGGCATCTTTCAAGAAACATCACTGCCAGAAATAGGTCTTCTCAATTAACCCCTCTGAAATGAGTAAACAAAAGTAAATTCAGAAGGTAGGCTTCTAAAGGAAAAGAACAAATATTTTTTTTGGCTTCATAGTAAAAAAAATTAGAGGTTACATTTAAGTGTTTGTACTTTTAAGTTACAAGTTAAGATTTTAATGTTTTCTTAATCAAAATTCTCTAAATTCATTCTCAATTTGCAAGTTTAGAACTCCTTCAAAGAAAAGACATACATGATTCTAACTTTAATTACTATTATAAACGTCCACTAGCCCTATATCTTTGGTCATGAAAGTAGCAAAATAGTCACATTTTCATCATACTACATTCAATTGCCTTTCAAGTTTAGAACATTCTACATTTTTTAAAAAAAGACATTTAAACAAAAGATTTCAAATCACACACTATAAATATATAATGTAAACAAAATAAGGTACAAAACATGGTTGAAGGTTAAGAGATTAATTACAAGATTAACAATGACGTTCCGTGCAGTTAAATATATATTTTTATTATGAAATATAATATGCCAAGATTATGTAAAGGATGCAATTCTCATTTTCACAGGCTTCACTGATAATGGGATTCCCAGCTTGACGGAGGAAGTGCTCTGGAGAAAGCCACATAGCCAGATGTCCACCACCTGCCCTGACAGATTCAGCACATGTACACAGCCTGAGTGAGGGACAATGGCAGAGCACATCTTTGGAGGTGACCCTCAGGGCTTCTCCCTCTGTGCACTTGTGTTCCCCTGAGCTCAGAGAAGATCTACCTCCATAATTTGATGTGCACGGTGATACTTACAAACAAGAGCTTTGTGCCACCACAAAAAGGGGGGGGAATTAAACATATAAACATGCCTATGTTCCAATGTTAACCAAGGTAACTTAGTATCAAATCACTTCCATATAAAAGTCAAAGAAACTTACTGTATCTCGTAAACCCAATACATGGAGACACTGCTACACTACACTTCAGAAGAATGTTTCTCTCTCAAGAGTGACTAGAGAGAATAGCAGGAGTATTTATTTTTAAAAATTGTATAAATCTTGAATTGTCATCTGTTCCAGAGAAAAGAGAAAAAAACCAAATCCACATGCCTGCTACCCATCAGCTCAAAGGCATTTGTGCAGATATCTTTATCATACTTTTCAGATTATTTCCAAATCCAGGCAATTTACTGGACATTAACTGACATCCAAGAGTCAGCTTTAAAGGGACTGCAGAACCGTGCTGCTACCTGAATTCTTCATTAATACACAGATTTTGAAGATAACATAATAACACTTGTTATGCTGCATCAAAACAAAGCTCTCTTTCCGTCTTGATGAAGGACAGTCCTTCAAGGTTAACTAGTTTTCATTCATATGGGTTCCAATCACATTATCTTTTCTGAAGAGAACATTTTTTCAGCCATTTCAGATCTGGTCATAATTTCCTAAAGAAGACAAAAGAAGAAGGTGGTATGTGTCAACATGTTGATGCTGCTTCCAGAACCCTAACAAAAATTTTCTAATCTTTCAGTAGCCACAGTTTGGGAGAACTAAATACAGAAGGTGCCCCCCCAAAAGTGTATACATTGTAAGAGAGGAATAAACTGTATTAAAATTGTAATACTTGGCCAGGCTCGGTGGCTCAGCCTGTAATCCCAGCACTTTGGGAGGCTGAGGTGAGTGGATTGCCTGAGCCCGCAGGTTCGAGACCAGCCGGGGCAACTTGGCGAGACCACGTCTCTACAATAAATCAAAAAAATTAGCCAAGTGTGGTAGCGTGCGCCTGTAGTTCCAGCTACTTGGAAGGCTGAGGCAGAAGGATCGCTGGAGCCCAGCAGGTCGACACTGGAATGGCCGTGAGTGTGCCACTGCATTCCAGCCGGGGTGACAGAGTGAGAGACCAACTCAAAAAATTTAAAAAAAAAGAATAAAATTGTAATACTTAACATATACCAATAAAAAAAAGACAAATACAAGTCACACTTGACTTCTACAATTACAGGAGGTGCTCGAAGTGGTTACCATCAGCATCCAGACACGTCAGTGGTGGAAAACAGTTCTTAACATTGCTTAAAATGTGTATACGTTTTTTGCACCCCTGGTATAGTCAACAATACATATGGAAATACCAGACATAGAAAATAAAAAAAGCAATACACCCTCTATAATCATGTACAGTCAACTATCTGCTGAGAAGTTCAGAAAACTTTAACTTCCTCCTAGAAACCATGTCAACTTTAAAATCTGCAGTGGGAGGCAGGAATGGAGCAAAAGGGGATGTTTTAGACGTGGCTCATCTAGGATTGCACCTCACTAAATGAACGTATTCTTGAAATTAAAAATGTATTATTTCTTTTTTTTTTTTTTTGAGTTGGAGTCTCCCTCTGTCGCCCAGACTGGAGTGCAGCAACCGCTCCTGGCCACCGCAGCCTCGACCTGCTGGGCTCCGGCGATCCTTCCGCCTCAGCCTTCCAAGTAGCCGGAATTACAGGCATGCACTCCCACGCCCGGCTGATTTTTTTTTTTTTTTTTATTGTAGAGATGAGGTGTCACTGCCCAGGCAGGTCTCGAACCTGCGGGCTCAGGCAATCCACTCACCTCAGCCTCCCAAAAGCATGGGATTACAGGCTGAGCCACCAAGCCCAGCTAAAATGTATTATTTCTTACACAGTAGACCTCTTCCTGCCTCGGGCCACAATTCAATGTACAGATGATCCATAACTAATTTTTTCCAAAAACTTTTCTAAATCTACATCCTCTATTCACATTTCCTGCTTAGTAAATGAAAATGAGATTGAAATTTTGTCTAATGTCGCAGCAAAATATCTATAAGTATCAGAATAATTTGGACAAACTGCCATCTTAAAAATCTTTTACACTCTTACCTATACAACAGATCTTAGAAAACCATAGAACCAATTAAGTTGAATTTTGAGGAGCCAAAAAAAGAGAAAACCACAGACTCAAAGTCTCATGAAATACTACTTCCCTTCTTGCATAGCAATAAGCATTTATCTTGGTCTTGTTTGAAATGAGGACTTTACCCACAAATCCTTCAAACTTTACCCACAAATCAATTCAGTGTCTCTGCTCAATTTATAATCATTTTTAAAAGCTTTCAGAAATTCTTTCTAAACTACATCTCTATTTTGTGAAAATATCACCTCCAAGGAAATAAGCAAAAATATATTTTACCTCATCTGAATCCACTAGCACTGGAAGGGCTCTGAAATAAAAGAAAAAGAAAAGTAAGAATGTTATTAAAAGGAAGTTGAATACAGGCAGATGCCATGGCCTGTGAATTCTCACTCCTGGATGTCCATGACTGAGAAGAGAGTGCGTGTGCTCACAGACAGACACAGAGAAGACTTCATAGTAGTGTTGTTCTGGTTAGCCCTAAACTGAAATTAAGCCAAATGGGTAAATTACAGTACATTCATACAATGGAATATTATACAGCAAATCAAATAGTTTTATTCCAGACAACCTGCCGTGGCTTCTTTCTCACATTTAGTTGGTCTCCCGCCTCTTTCTTCTGCCTTCTCGTGGACTGCACTGTAGGAACATCCTCTGGAGTCATTCATTGCTGTGTCTTTCATGTTATAATTTTGTCACTTAGACTTTGGTTCAGGCTCTGCCCCTCAAAGCTCTAAGTTTTAAAAACTGACACAAATAATCTACACTGCAGACATCAGGACAGTGGGAACTTTGGGAAAGTGGGCTCATGATTTGGAAGGGAAATGAGGTTTTTAGGGCACTAGCAATATTCTATTTTTTTTTTTTTACCTGAGTGTTGATTACACACATGTGCTCATTTAAAAATTTTACTAAGCTATATTCTTAGTTAGGATTTGTGTACTTTTCAGAATGTATGTTATTTAAAAACATGTTCAATTATAAGTTAACTGAAATATTTAAATACCTTTAACTTTGAAATGGAAATAATTGGAAGCAAGATCTGCAATTCCAGAGCCTAACAAGTTGAAAGAATATCAATGACTAAAACAAATAAATGAATAATTCCAAACACACTGACATCCAGCTACATATTTAGTTTTCAACCCCCTGCTATTTTTTTTACTTTAAATAGTTGGACAAGTATCTGAGGGGTGATCTACTAATTAGAAAACCCACATGGCATGTGCCTTTGTGAGGACTTAAGAGGGATGAGTAAACACATTATGAAACATGGTATTTATAGAATCAAGCATCTGTTTAACTCCTGTTATAATATAACCTTTTCTCAGGAAAGATAACATGGATGAAAAGAAAAAGATAAATGTATAAAACTATTCAGTAAGCTTAACCTAGCCTCAATGTGCAATAGAGCTTTGAGGGGCAGAGCCTGAACCAAAGTCTAAGTGGCAAAGTTATAACATGAAAGACACAGCAATGCATAACTCCAGAGGATGTTCCTACAGTGCAGTCCACGAAAAGCAGAAGAAAGAGAGGCGGGAGACCAACTAGATGTGAGAAAGGAGCCACGGCAGGTTGTCTGGAATAATACTATTAAGGAAAATCCAGAGAATGAAGAATCTTAGAGGCCCAGAAGACAGTCTGTTGTGGGCTTGGAACTTGCTTAGAGCTAAACACTGGCAATATCAACAGTGCCTGCTGAGGTTAATAACTACTTAAAACTTTTTAAGACCTATTCAGTGCATTGAAGAGGGAGGCGAGCTATGATAGTCTGACTTCAACAGCTTATGAGAGGTGTGAAAATTCATAGCGTATGCCACACAAATATCTCTTATATACGATATATACAGTTATTCACAATCTGTTTAAATTGCCCTATGACTTGCAAAATTTTTGTCCCATTTTCATAGATCTATATAAAGAATGGTTTTCTCTGTATTAATTCTAAATGCTAAACTTGCTACATAAATTGTGCATTAATTTGAATAGCATTATGTTAAATTTCTTGTGTTAAAGTTTTCGGAAGTGAACAAGCAAGGGTTTCCAAGAACTTAAAACTTTGGAAACTATCTGGGATCATACAACTATACTCATTTCACATAAATGTCTCATGAGAACATCAAGTAAGACATTTTAATCATCTATATTCTAAAGGAATTTTTGTAACCAAGCAGATTTTTCTATATACAGAAAGAAGAGTAGAGAATGGTAACTTTCTCATATATAAAGAGAACTACCCAGAAGCCTTACTGCTGCTACCAAGAAGTGGTGGCACAGTAGGGGACGAGTCTGCTTAAATAATTTCCTTCTAAAATACTTAGTTATGTTTCTAAATCTGGAAAATAATGGTGGCCACCTAATCTGAATCATTCCATACATCCTTACTCAAAAAACCATAAAATTACTAAGGCTTGCAAACAAAACCACAAAAGACCCATGTCTTCAGCATTACCAGAAAAACACCACAAACTTGCAATTACATGTAAGGAGAGAAATAAATACCAAATTCCAACAGATTTCCTGCTGTCACTGCAAGCTCATGGGGACAGAGAATGGGAAAAGAGAGGGTTGAAAGACTGCATAAACAATAGCAGAGGGGCAGGAGGATTCAGACAAAGCAAAGACAAAATCAGTCCCTGCAAAAAAGCCTAATGCTCGGTGCCAAAAGACTGAGTAAAGATTGGTAACTTGGCCATTCCCAGCACCTGCAACAGTGAAGAGGCTTAACCTGAGTGGAACCAAAAATACTAGCCTGAAACAATCCTTTTTTTCATCTTGCGCATAGAAGAGGAATATTCCTCGGAGATATGACAGTGTAGTAGAAAGGGAAAGGAAGTAGAAAGGGAAAACTAAAGATGCCACAGAAATAAAAGAAAAACAAGCCAACACTAACCTCTTCTTCTCCATTTCCTTCTATCCCATCAATGTCATCCATAAAAGAAACCACAACTCACACATGGTGATGGAAGAAGGCACTCAAACTAAGAACTCTCATCACAAAATGCCAGAAAATGAGAAAAACAAAATCAATTACATATGATGGCACAGGAAAAAAAATAAAAGAAGGAAAAATGAAAACATTTTACAATAGAAAAAAGCTATAGCTAGAACACAAGACTCTTTATTAAATAATAAGTTATTGACTGACTGATTGATTTAAGTCAGTGTCTCATTCTGTCACCAGACTGAAGTGCAGTGACAGTGGCATGATCACAGCTCACAGCAGTTCAAACTCCTGGGCTCAGGCAATCCTTCTACCTTGGCCTCCTGAGTAGCTGGCACTACAGGCATGTACCACCACACCCAGCTAATTTTATTTCAAAAGAAAAAAGTATAATAGCATATTATCAGTTTCATAATATATAGGCAGGTCTTAACGCACATATGCACGAATTTCATCACACCACAGTTTAGTTAAATAACATCAGTCCCCCCCAAAACAGTTCAAATTCCAGATACTCAAAAAGCACAATGAGATATCAGTCCACAGTCACTAAGAGCTAAAATTTAAAAGGTGGACAATAACAAGTATTGGCTAAAAATAAAAATGGAAATTATTTATATTGCTGATAGAATTGCTGGCAGAATTGTAAAATAGTGCAGCTGCTTTGGAAAATAGTTTGGCACTTAATCAAAATGTTACACAGTTACCATATGATCTAGCAATTTCACTTCTAGGTACACAGCCAATAAAAATAAAAATATATGTTCACACACACACACACACCTAGAATCATAATATTCATACTGATGAAAAATAAAGATAAAGAGAAAATCTTGAAGACAGTCAAAAAACAAACTCCACACAAAACAAAACCCATATAACAAATGGAAGAACAAAGACAAGAACTAAAGAAGACTTATTTCTGAAAATATGAAAGCCAGAAGATACTTAAGTGACAATCTTTTAATCAAGAATTCTACTACCAGGGAAAAAAAATCTTCAAAAAGGTGAAACAAAGACTTTTTCAGACAGACAAAAATCTGACAGATTCACTACCAGAATGCCTGTACTACAAGAAACATAAAGGAAACTCTTCAGGCAAAAGAAATATACCAAATAGAAATTGTCCAAATAGGAACTAGATGAGGGCAAGGAAAAGAAAGAATAATATGTGAAAATGTTATCATATTTGGCTATTCTGACTATGTTGACTGTGTAAACAGCTATCTGGAATTCTTGTGTCACATAGAGACATAGATAAAGAGGAACCTGAATAGCTCCAAGTTCCCAGAGAGATTCCTATGTACTTTTTCCTGTGCTCGTGTTTTTCTTCCAAGAGCTTCTCCACAATACACAGTACAGTGGCTACATGTGTTTAAAAAAATAAAAGTTCCTCGGAAGGCTGAGGCGGAAGGATCGCCAGAGCCCAGCAGGTCGAGGCTGCAGTGGCTGGGAGCGGCCACTGCGCTCCAGTCTGGACGACAGGGTAAGATTCCAATTCAAAAAAAAAGTTCTATATATGTTTGAAGTTTTCCGTAATAGAAAGTTAAAAGAAAATAAAATGATCCTGATAACTGTAGATCAGAAAAAGCTACAGTGAAAAAAAAGAAAAAATAATAAATAAACAAGTAAAAAGAATAAAATGATCCTGTAGACCAGAAAAAGCTAGTGAAAAAAGAAGGAGATAGCATTAGCCAAGGCTTTGTTTTCTTTGACATCCCATAAGTAGTTAATTGGTCATTCACTGGAGATGGGGCTTATAAAAACATATAGAAGTGTGAGGTTTGAAAAGCACGTGACAAAGTAACTATTCCTTTGAAACTACAGCCTAAAATTCAGACTCAAACTTTAACAGTGGATATACTTACACATCTGTGAATGAAGAGGGAATGTTTTCTTCCACCCACTTCAAATTTTCATCCTGTGGAAATATTTATATTTAGCATTTGCTTAATATCATCTGAAAGCAGAACTTTACAAAAACATTTTTTAAGGCTTCCTCTGTTAGATATGTTTCTTTTGGTCTTCTTTTTTTTTTTTTGAGTTGGAGTCTCACTCTGTCATCCAGATTGGAGTGCAGTGGCACAATCATGGCTCACCACAGCCTTAACCTCCTGCAATCCTCCCTCTTCAGCCTCCCAAGTAGCTGGGATTATAGATGTGAATCATTACACCTGTCTTGCCTCCTAAGTTGTTCAGGTTTTTATGTAATGAGTTTGCAACTTTTCAACAGAAAAGGATCATTTGTATTTAAGTTCGCCTCACTACAGGAAAAAAGAAAAGCATGTCAGCTGAGGTATCTATCTATCTATCTAATTTTTTAAACAGAAAACTTGCTTACAGTTAATTCCTGGAGAAAAAAATTAAAAGTTTACTGAATACTTCATTTTATAATGTAAAATAAATTAAAGGTTTTCTTTGTTGTCTACCTGGCTACACGCAATAGTCTGGTTCTGGTGTTAACTACATTTTGCTTATCTACAGAGAAACAAAACAACTGAGTCAGTATTAATAGGAATCACAATTTTCTGAGTGGGTCTCAGGTAGAAATAAGTCAATGAGAGATAAAGCCCCCAACTTCTGACTAAGAGCTGACTGTACTTACTTTAGATTAATGAAAAAGTATTCCCTTGACATGTTTGTAAATACTGAGCTTTAAAATAAACTGAGATAAATCTATAAAATAAAAGGAAAATACTTAGTAAATTGAAAGTATAATAGATCTAACACCAGGTAATTAAAACCTTGCAATTTGTTTAAAGTTTAGTTAACATAAAACTAGTCAAAGAACACATTTTTAAAAATTGTTACATTATAAAAAATGAAAGTTAGAGAAATTACCAAATCCAATAGATAAAAATGTTTTCATTTATCATCTGTCCTTTCAGAACTTAACACATGCATACCTAAATTTTTACGTAGTATTAATCATAGGACATATAATTAAAAGAAAGCAAAGCATAAAACTATATAATAGACATTTCCATTTTGCTTCACTGTCTTCATAATTATCACTTTTATGCATAAAACATTTTAAAACTCATCTGTGCCCAATATTTTACCATTTTGTTCAAGCTTCCATGGTTCACAAAAAATGCTAATTTTGGTAACCGCATAAGTCCTTTTTCTAACAGATACTAAATGTTATCTAAAATGGCTTCAAAAATCACTTTAATATGCTGAGAAACTAACACAAGCTTTTACTATAACAAAGCTTCCTGATCTCTAATGTGCAGATGAATTATCTATGGAATTTTTTTAAAAAGCAGATTCAGATTCAGCAATGTCTGGGGATAGACCTGAAACCACACATTCCTAACAAGTTCCCAGATGATGCTCAAGCTGCTGGCCTAAGAACAGCAGTTGAGAAGGGAGGATCTACAACAAAGGTACTTCAGTTATGACCTAATACTGCGACCTGGTAACACTGATTTTTACAACAAAAAAACCTTAGCAAAAACTGTTTCCTGACAGTCAATGAATAGGACACTCGTATAGGTCTCTAAAGTACTGAAGACTATGATTCTGTTAAATACACAATATACTCACAAAGTTATCAGAAGTAGCAGGTTTAACTGTTCCATTGGAAACTGATTTTGAGGCTCTTAATTTTATTCCTTCAGCTACAATGAGAAATGTTATAGAGGTTTATATAAAGTTATAAAATATATTTTTCTTTAGAAATCAAATAACCATATTTAATAACCCAAATAAGGAAAAATACTGTTTTTTTCCTAAAGGAGAAATAATAGTGAAAACTTTGGGCAAGGTGCTAACTTTACCATTTGGAAATGTAGAAAAGAGGTATGGAAAAAGTTAATAGGGTTTTGACAACTGTTTGTCAGAACAACCAGGTTTTCAAGTTTCTAGTTTGAATCCTAGTTTTACAGAAGTTTAAACAAACACACACGCATACATATTTCCTGGATTCATGGTATCATAATCAAGAATAAAACACAGCTTTACATTTTTATGCTTTTAGTTTCTTGATGTATAAATTGTTTTATGCTTTTACTTCCCTGATGTATAAATTGTTGAAATGTGCTTATGGTATAAGTAAGACGGGGAGGAAAAGATTCTCTTCATGTTTGACCAAGGCTCTTCTGTACGTCTGCGGTTATGTCCTGGAACTAGACCGCCTCACTGGAATCTTGGTCAAAGCAATTAATTCTCTGTGACTCAATTTCTAACCATAAAATGGGGCTAATAATAGTGTCTACCTCATAATTTCTGGTGAGCATTAAACACATTAGCACATATAAAGTACCTGACACAAAATCTATGCCCAATAAGAACTCATTTTTATTACACTAATTTGCAAATATTGCTTCTCCATAAACTAAAACAATTACAACATAAGCTGATATAACAAACCAAAATGAGTTTCCTAAATTTAAAAATGTTTCCATAGGGCATTTGAAATTCCAGCTTTTCTCTTAGGGGGCAATATACTGATTTTTAAAAATTGAAGTACAAATATATATAATAAATATATATAAATGTTAAATGTGGAGTCTGAAGAAACTTGACAAGTACACACACTTGTATAACTGCCATCCCAATCAAGACAGTTAACATCTCCATCATCACAAAAGTTTAAGTTCCTTTCCAGTCAATCTACAACCCACGAGAAGCAACCACTGCTATGATTTAGATAATCATCAGAGCTTGTTTTGCCTGTCCTAGAACTTCATTTATGGAACTATACTATATGGATTCTACATACTTTTGGATTTGAGTGTTGGTTACTTTTTATTACTGAAAAGTATTTTTCATTTTGTGGATATACCACAATCTCCTTATCTTTTCATCTGTTCATGGACACATGTTATTTCCAATTTTAGACCATTAAGACACTAAGCTGCCATAAACACTAGTATCTTTCTGTGGAACGTCTGCTTTATTTCTTCTGGGCAAAAACCTTGGAGTGAAATGGCTGGATCACATGATAGGTACATATTTAGCTTTTTTAAAATGTCAAACTGCCAGGCACGGTGGCTCATGACTGTAATTCCAGCACTTTGGGAGGCTGAGGTGGGTGGATTGCTTGAGCCCAGGAGTTTGAGACCAGCCTAGGTAACATTGCGAGCACTGATCTCCACACACACACACAAAATTTAAAATAACAAAAATCAATAAAATGGTCAAGCTGCTTTCTAGAGGTCTTACTTTACATTCCTTCCAGTAGTGTATGAGAGTCCCCGTTGTTTCACATCCTCTCCAACATTGTATGCTATCAGGCTTTTTAACCACTCTAGCAAATGTGTGATGGCATCTCATTAGGGTCTTAATCTGCGTCTCCCTGATCACCAGTTATATTGAGCACCTTTTAATGTGTTTATTGGCCATTCCTATGCTTTCTTTGGTGAAGTACCTATACAAGCTGTTCATGTTATCTTCTATTGTGGGTTATCTTCCATTGAATTCTACTTATAATCTAGACATAAGTCCTTTGTCAGATATATGTACTAGGAATATTTTATCCCATGCTGTGGTTAGCCTTTTCGTTATCTTAAATTTCTCTTAATGAGCATACATTTTTAATTTTGATAAAGTCTGATTTTTTTTTTTTTTGAGTTGGAATCTTACTCTGTTGCCCAGGTTGGAGTGTAGTGGCACACTCACGGCCACCCTAGCGTCAACCCACTGGGCTCTGGTGATCCTTCCGCCTCAGCTTTCCAACGAGCTGGAACTACAAGCGCTCGCTACCACACCTGACTCATTTTTTTTGATTTATTGTAGAGACGAGGTCTCGCCAAGTTGCCCGGGTTGGTCTCGAACACACGGGCTCACGCAATTCACTCACCTCAGCCTCCCAAAGTGCTAGGATTACAGGCTGAGCCACCGAGCCCGGCCAAGTCTGATTTTTTAATTTAACGGTTAATGCCTTTTGTGCCCTAAGAAATTACCTCGTGAGTGGATTGCCTGAGCCCACGGGTTCGAGACCCGCCTGGGCAGCGAGACCTCATCTCTACAATAAATCAAAAAATCAGCCGGGCGTGGTAGCGCGTGCCTGTAATTCCGGCTACTCGGAAGGCTGAGGCGGAAGGATCGCCGGAGCCCAGCAGGTTGAGGCTGCGGTGGCCGGGAGTGGCCACTGCACTCCAGTCTGGGCGACAGAGTAAGACTCCAACTCAAAAAAAAAAAAAAAAGAAATTACCTCATCCAAAGTTATGAAAATATTTTCCTGTTTCTTCTAGAAGAATTACAGTTGAAGCTTCCACATTTCGGTCTGGGATCCATTCTGAATTATCGTGAGGTGTGGCAGAAGTCCAAGTGATTTTTTTCCTGCACATTTAGTCAGTTGTTCCAGCACCATTTGTTGAGAAGACTGTCCTTTCCTCATGGTGTCTTTGTCGAAAATCAACTGATTACACATGTGTGAGCTTACTTCTGGACCCCAATTTACTACATTGGTACATTTCTCTACTTTTATGCCAATAATATGGTGTCTTGATTGCTGTAACTTGAAATCATTGTATCTTGGAATCAGTGTAAATCTACTAATTTTATTTTACGGACATATCATTTACATGCCACAAAACGCACCCTCTGGAAGTGTACAGTTAGCAGCTTTTAGGACATTCAGTGTTGTGCAATCACCACCACTACCTAAATTCAGGAAATGTTCATCACTCCACAAGGAAACCTTGTACCTACTAATAGCTATTCCCTAGTGTCCCCTTCCTCTAGCCTCTGACAATCACTACCTACTATCTATGTCTAGAGATTTGCTTTTTCTGGATCTTTCATATAAAGAAATCATACAGTATGTGGTCTTTTACCACTGGCTTCTTTTACTTGACCATGACAGTCTTTTAAGATTCCCATGTTGTAACTACAAGAATGTTTAGATTCCTCAAGGTCTTTTGTTTTCCCAAAATATTTTTTCTTTTTTTTTTTTGAGAGATGGGGTCCTATTCTGTTACCCAGGCTGGAGTGCAGTGGCACAATCACAGTTCATTGGAGCCTCAAACTCCTGGGCTCAAGCGACCCTCCGACCTCCACCTCCACCTCCCAAGTAGCTGAGACTACAGCTGTGCACCACCATACTCAGCTTCCATATACATTTTAGAATCAACTTAACCACTGCATTTTTTTCTAATCAGCTAGAATTATTATTAAATTCCACTGAATCTACTTATCAGTTTGGGAAATTAATGGCTTAACAATTCTGAGAGTTTCATTTCATAAACATGTTATATCTCCATATTTACTTATTCTAAAACTTCTCTCTGCATTTTTTGGTCTTCATTGCAGAGGTTTTGCACATTTTTAAATTAAATTTATTCCTAAATATTTTATTTCTGAAGGTATGGTAAACAATATTTTACATTTCATTTTTCAATTGTTTTCAGCTAATATGTAGAAAAACAACTAATTTTGTATATTGGACCTATATCCTATGACCTTGTTATAGTCACTTATTAGTTCTGCTTTATTTTTTCTTTTTTATAGTCTCCTTAGGATTTCCTATATATAACCTTGTTGTCTGCAAATAGAAAGTTTTACTTCTTCCTTCCACACTAAGCCTTTTACGTTCCTTAAAGTTTTGCTTGTTCTTCCTCTGCACCGGCTAGGACCTCCCATATAATGCTGAACCAAAGTGGTGAGAAGATCCTCTAGCACTTTGTCCCTAATCTTGGGAGGAATGCATTCATTATTAATGACTTCATCATTAAGTAGGATTTTAGCTGTACAGTTTTTTCATACCACTCTAGAATTAGTTGCAGGGTTTTGTTTGTTTTGTTTGGGTTTTTTTCTTTTCTTTTTTGCATATGCTGAGATACTTATACCATTTTTCTTCCTATTCTTTTAATATGATGAATTACTGAATGATTTTCAAAATGTTAAATTAGACTTGTAACAGTGAGATAAAATCCACTTGATCATGACAGTCTTTCTATATTTTGTTATATTTACTTACTAATATTTTTAAAGAATTTTTATTCATTCATTAATGATATTGATCTGTAACTTATTCCTATTATGTCTTTGTTAGATTTTGGTATCTAAGTTGCGTTGGCCTCATAAAATAAGCTGGTAAGTATTTTACCTCCTCTACATTCTAAAGATTTTGTGTAAGATTGGGATATTTCTTCCTTAAATATTTAAAAGAATTCACTAGTGAAGCCATTTGGGGTATGGAAGATTTTAAATTATAAACCCAATTTTTTAGTAGATATAGAGTTATTCAGACTTAGTGGCAAAGGGGGTTAGAATTAAGATTAGGGTTGTTTTGTTATATGTATTTTCCAAAGAATTTGTACACTTGATCCAAATTGGCTGATTTACAACATTAAAGTTTTTCATAATATCCCCTAACATCCTCTCTCTTTTGGCTAATATTAGAAATGTGCCTTACTGTATTACAGCTGACCCCTGAATTACAGGTTTGAACTATCGGGGTCCACTTATATGCGGATTTTTTTCAACAAGTTACACCAGTGTACCTGCCTCTCCTGCCTACCCTTCCACCTCCTCCACCTCCTCCCCCTCTGTCAGCCTCAGACAGTAAGACCAACCTCTCCTCTTCCTCAGCCTATTCAATGTGCAAATGACAAGGATGAAGACCTTATGATGATCCATTTCCACTTAATGAATAGTAAATATATTTTGTCCTCCTTAGGATATTCTTGATAATATCTCTTTTTCTAACTTACTTTTATTGTAAAAATACAGTATATAATACATATAGCATACAAAATTCATGTTAACCAACTGTTAATGTTATCAGTAAAGCTTCTGGCAACACTAGGATATTAGCAGTTACATTTTTGGGAAGTCAAAAGCTAAGCCGGGCTCAGTGGCTCAGCCTGTAATCCCGCGCCTTGGGGAGGCTGAGGTGAGTGGATTGCCTGAGCCCGCAGGCTCGAGACCCGCCTGGGCAGCAAGACCTCATCTCTATAATAAATAAAAAAATCAGCCGGGCGTGGTAGCACATGCCTGTAATTCCGGCTACTTGGAAGGCTGAGGTGGAAGGATCACCAGAGCCCAGCAGGTCGAGGCTGCGGTGGCCGGGAGCGGCCACTGCGCTCCAGTCTGGACGACAGAGTGAGGCTCCAACTCAAAAAAAAAAAAATGCCACACAGATTTTCAGCGACTTGGGAGGTTGGTGTCCCTAACCCTGTATTGTTCAAGGGTCATCTGTAGTTTGTCTTTACTTCTTGATTAGACTAATGAGAGGCTAATTCACTTTCACTCATCTTTTCAAAGTAATTACTTTAGCTTTGATGATTTTCTCTGTCTTCCCTGTTTTCTATTTCATTGATGTAGGCAATTAACTCTATATTTTCCTTCCTTTTAATTACTCTGGGTTTAATTTGCTCTTCTTTTTCTAGCTCTTAAAGTGGATACATAGATCACTGATTTTACATGCTTCTTTTTTTTCTGGTAATAGAGGCATCTAAAGCTCTACATTTTCCTCTAAGGACTGCTTTAGCCACATATGATTTGACACATTGTATTTTTATCATTTAGTATGAAATATTTTCTAATATCTTGTGTAAATTCTTCAATCTGTGAGTTACTTAAAAACATAGTACTAGCCGGGCTGGGTGGCTCAACCTGTAATCCCGCACTTTGGGAGGCTGAGGTGAGTGGATTGCCTGAGCCCGCGTATTTGAGACCCGCCTGGGCAACTTGGCGAGACCTCATCTCTACAATAAATCAAAAAATTAGCCGGGCATGGTAGCAGGTGCCTGTAGTTCCAGTTACTCGGAAGGCTGAGGCGGAAGGATCGCCGGAGCCCCAGCAGGTTGAGGCTGCGGTGGCCGGGAGCGGCCACTCCAGTCTGGGCGACAGAGTGAGACTCCAACTCAAAAAACAAAAACAAAACAATACAAAAAACATAGTACTAATTTCCTAATTTGAATCTTTTAATAAAACATCTATTGTTATTAGTGTCTAATTTGGGGGGGGAGGCAGAGTCTCACTCTGTCGCCTAAGCTGGAGTGCAGTAGCACACTCACGGCCACCCCAGCTTCGACCTGCTGGGTTCCAGCGATCCTTCCACCTCAGCCTTCCTAGTAGCCAGAACTACGGGCACACACTACCACGCCCAGCTAATTTTTGTGTAGAGACGAGGTCTCACTGAGTTGCCCAGGCTGGTCTCGAACCCACGGACTCAGGCAGTCCACTCACCTTGGCCTCCCAAAGTGCTGGGATTAAGACATGAGCCACAGTACCTGGCCCTGTGTCACTCTTAGAGCATTTCTCATAGACATCATATAGCTGAGTTTCACTATTTAAAAAATAGTCTGACAACCTCTGCTTATTAACTTGAGTATTCAGTCCACTTGACTTTAATATATTAAAACGGTTTTAAATCTACTATATCACTATTTGTCTTATATTAGTCCCTTTACCTTTATTTTCCTGTCTCCTTTTGAGTTAATAGCATATGTTTTAGCATTCCACTCTCTCTCCGCTATTCAATTTTTAGCTATATCTCTTTATAGTTTTTAAATGGATGCTCCAAAGATTCCAATATGTTTGCTTGCTTATCACAGTCTACTCTGAATATAATGTAAGAACTGTAATATATTAATAGTACTGATTTCATTTACACCCTTTTCTGTCCTCTGAGCTATAGTCATATATTTTACTTCTATATAGTTTATAAACCCTAGAATACATCCTTATCATTTTTGCTATAAAAGACTGACTTTTTAAATAGTTTTTTAAAACAGTATACTGTATTTACCCATGTATCATTTTCAGTGCTCTTCCTTTGTCATTCAGCTTCCTTTACAGCTAAATTTTAAACTGATAGCATATTTCTTTTCAGTCTAAAGAATTTCCCTTAGCATTTTTCTTAATCCAAGTCTGCTAATGACCAACCCTTGGAGCTTTCATTTACCTGAAAAGCTCTTGATTTCATCTTCATTTTGGAAAAATACTTTCACTGGATATAGAATTCCAGGTTGACAAGTTTTTATTTTCTTTTGATACTTTAAAAATGTCAATCCAACCTCATGTTCTCACTCATAAGTGGGATCTGAACATTAATCATATTAGCACAAGGGAGGGATTGGCAGTCGCTGAGCACTACTGGGGAAGAGAGGGAGGGAGGCAGGGGAAGCATACAGCAACACAGCGTGCCTGGTCCTATACTAGAGGCAGTGTGGGGGCCAGTTGGAAGCCCAAACTTTACCTGTATGCAGGCTTATGCAGCCTGCTTGTACCCCACATTTCCATAATAAAATTAAAAAAATTTAAATGTCATTCCATTGTCTTCAGGATGCCAATGTTTTTGAAAAATCTGCTGTCATTGGTCTCCTGAGTCTAATATATCTTCTTTCTCTGACTTTTGTAAAAAAAAATTTGTCTTTGGTTTCTAGCAGTTTGACTATAATGTCTAAATGTATTTTTCTTTGTATTCCTCTTGCTTAGGATATACTAAGCTTCCTTGATCAAGGAAGGGTTGATGCTCTTGGTCAATTTGGAAAATTGTCCAATATTTTTGAAAATATTTTTTATTCCCCATTCCCCCTTCTGGAGCTCAATTATACATATGCTAGATTGTTTAATACCATCCCATGGTTCACTGAAGTTATATTCACTTTGTTTCCAATCTTTTGTCTCTAGTTTCCAGTTTGTAAAATTTCTTCTGTAATTGTTTCCAAATGTTCCCTGATTTTTATTCGATCAATCTTTTCACCTGCTGTTAATCCAATCAAATAATTTATTTCAGGTGAAAATTACTTTTGAGGTCCTTCTTACTGATTGTAACATCTGGGTCACCTCTAGATTTCCTTCTATTGACTGATTTTTCCATTAACTATGAATCATAGTTTCCAGTTTCTTCCCAAGTCTAGTAATTTATCATTGTTTAATGAACACTGAGGATAGTATCACATAGACTGGATTCTCTTATCATTCTTTGAGAAGTGTTGCATTTTATTCTAGCAGGCATTTAAATTGTGGTTGTATCACTTTGATCTTGTCCAAGTTTGCTTTTATTAGAAGTGGCCCTTCTGGGGTTTTGGTGGAAAGTCCAAGATGTTTACCTAAGCCCTTTTAACTTGCTGAGACTTGAACTTCAAGCTCTACAGTAGGCAGTTGCTGAAATCTCTATCTGCTTTTTAGCCTAATGGCTATTGTTTTCTCCCCTGGCCTCTTGGAGTCTCACTTTGCACATGCCTAGCTCAGACAAAATATGAGAGTTAATAGATTTTGGAGTTTCTCTCCCTGTGGTTCTCTCCTTTCTAGATTTCTCCCCTCAATCTCCAGGCATTCTACAGCCCCCCAAACTCTACCCTCCACCTCTTTATATCAGTAACTGCACCTGTCTCCTTGAGCTCTAGTCACTGCACCATCACATCACTGACAATGCACTCAGGGCAAAAGCTCTGTAAATGTGGAACATGGAAAGAGTGTGGTTCCTTTCTTTCAACAGTCAAGTATCCACCAGTTTCTGTCTTACTTTTTGTTGGTCTCCAGTATCTTCACAGTTTTTTTAACTTTTCAAAATTTTTTTTTTTGGGCATTAGCTATTAGCAGGGAAGTTCGGTACAACTCACCTCATCATTATTGGACCTAGGACTGTAACATGCTAAATTTTAAAATTGTTAGTTGTGAATACATCTTTCAGGTTTCCTTTCTTGATAAGAGAGTTGGAAAAACATGAAAGAATTAGTTGTAAGTGTAAGATGAGAAGTAGTAAAAAGAAGTGGAGACACTGAAAACACTGATTATATTTCAAAGTTTTGCTGATTGAGTAGACTATAACATTTTTACAGTATTTTAGACAGAGAACCAAAACAAATTGTGAAAAAAATATAACAATAAAAGAAACCACAGTGAGAGGAAGAAAAAAATAAAACAAGGATCAAATAGCCTCAACATCTGAGTTTCATATTACTGTTGCCTTAACAAAAGCTTAACTCAAATATTATAATAAAATTATTAAACTTATAAAATGCCAGCCGGGCTAGGTAGCTCAGTCTGTAATCCCGCGCCTTTGGGAGGCTGAGATGAGTGGATTGCCTGAGCCCGCAGGTTCGAGACCCTCTTGGGCAACTTGGCGAGACCTCATCTCTACAATAAATCAAAAAATTAGCCAGGCGTGGTAGCGCACGCCTGTAGTTCCAGCTACTTGGAAGGTTGAGGCAGAAGGATCGCCGGAGCCCAGCAAGTCGATTGCGGTGGCCGGGAGCATGCCACTGCACTCCAGTCTGGGTGACAGAGTGAGACTCCAACTCAAAAAAACAAACAAACAAAAAATTATAAAATGCCACGTGGAAATTAATAGAAAGAATGAAAATAGCACTAAAACCATAATTAGAAATCCTTTGGATATGACCAGGAAATTTAAAGCACACGTACTTTCAAGAACAAGAAGAGGAAACTCAAAGAAACTCAGCAATCATCATTAAGATGAACATAATCTCTGTTCTGTTCCATTGGTCTATGTGTCTATTCCTGTACCAGTACCAGGCTGTTTTGGTTACTGTAGCCTTGTAGGAAAGCTTAAAGTCTGGAAGTGGGATACCTCCTACTTTGTTCCTTTTGTTGAGAATTGTTTTGGCTATTTGTCTTCTTTTTTGTTTCCATATGAATTTCTGTATTGTTGTTTCCAGGACTGAGAAAAATGATGCTGGTAATTTAATGGGTATTGCATTTAATCTGTAGATTGCCTTGGATAGGATAGACATCTTGATAATACTGATTTTTTCCAATCCATGAGCATGAAATGTTTTTCCATTTATATGTATCATCCTTAATTCCTTTGAGCAGCATTTTGTAGTTCTTGTAAAAATCTTTCACTTCTCTGGTTAAGTGGATGCCCAGGTATTTCTTTTTCTTCTTCTTTTTTTTTTTGGCACGTTGTCTGTTTGTTGTTGGTATACTGAAATGCAACTGTCTTTTGTATACTGATTTTGTACCCCAAGACTTTACCAAAGTCGATTATCAGCATAAGGAAACTTGATTTCTCAACAAAATTATCTTCAACAAACCCACCAATAACAACTACTGGGGAAAGGAGACCATATTTAGCTAATGGCTCTGTGGTTGACCACATGCAGAAGAATGAAACAGGACCCCCACCTGTTGCCATATATAAAAATGAACTCTAAATGGATCAAAGACCTACACATAAAACCTCAAGCTATAAGAATCCTAAAAGAAATAATAGGAAATCACTGATTACTACTCCAATTCTTGATCAAATCCCCAAAAATGAATGCCATAAAAGATAAGACAGACAAGTGGGACCTCATCAAACCGAAAAGCTTTGCCCAGCAAAAGACTACCAAAAGGGTAGGGAGACAGCCGGGCTCAGTGGTTCAGCCTGTAATCCCGCGCCTTTGGGAGGTTGAGGTGAGTGGATTGCCTGAGCCTGCGGGTTTGAGACCCGCCTGGGCAGGCGAGACCTCATCTCTACAATAAATAAAAAAATCAGCCAGGCGTGGTAGTGCATGCCTGTAATTCCGGCTACTAGGAAGGCTGAGGTGGAAGGATCACCGGAGCCCAGCAGGTCGAGGCTGCGGTGGCCGGGAGTGGCCACTGCACTCCAGTCTGGGCGACATAGTGAGATTCCAACTCAAAAAAAAAAGAGTAGGGAGACAACCCACAGAATGGGAAAAAGTATTTGCTAATTATGTATCTGACAAAGGCCTGACATCCAGGATCTACAAGGAACTCAAATAAGCTAAAAAGAAAAAAAACAAACAATCCTATCAAAGAGTGGGCAAAGGGATAGACATGTTTCAAAAGATATACAAGCAGTTAACAGACACATGAAAAAATGCTCAGCCTCATTAATCACCAGAGAAATGCAAATCAAAACCACAATGAGATACGATCTAATTCCAGCAAGGATAGCCCTCATCAATAAATCAAAAAATAACAGATGCTGGCAAGAATGCAGAAAAAAGGGAACACTTCTACACTGTTGGTGGGAGTGCAGTAAAGTTCAACCTCTATGGAAAGTAATGTGGCGATTCCTAAAAGAACTAAAAATTGACCTTCCATACGATCCAGCAATAAGTCTCCTGGGAATATACCCAGATGAACATAAATCATTCTTAAAAAAAAAAAAGACACCTACACATGCATATTTTTAGCTGAACTACTCACAATAGCAAAGATATGAAACCAACACCACTGCTCATCAAAAGTGGGCTGGAAAAAAAAAAAAAAAAAAAAAAAAGTGGCCAGGCTCGGTGGCTCAGCCTGTAATCCCGTGACTTTGGGAGGCTGAGGTGAGTGGATTGCCTGAGCCCGTGGGTTTGAGACCCGCCTGGGCAGCGAGACCTCATCTCTACAATAAATCAAAAAATCAGCTGGGCGTGGTAGTGCATGCCTGTAATTCCAGCTACTCGGAAGGCTGAGGCGGAAGGATTGCCGGAGCCCAGCAGGTCGAGGCTGCAGTGGCCGGGAGCGGCCACTGCACTCCAGTCTGGGCGACAGAGTGAGACTCCAACTCAAAAAAAAAAAAAAAGTGGTACATACACGATGGAATGTTACACAGACATAAAAAGAACAAAATCATGGAATCTGCAGCAAACTGGATGGAGCTGGAGACCTTCATACTTAGTGTTCTTTTACAGAAACAAAAAACTGAATATCAAATGTTCTCACTTATAAGTGGAACCTGAACATTAATCACATTAGCACAAGGAAGGGACTGGCAGTCAATGGATACTGCCAGGGGTGGGAGGGAGGGGGCACACAGCATCACAAAGGATACCTGGTCCTAAAACAGGGGAAGTGAGAGCCAGCTGGAGGTTCACACTTCACCTACATGAAGCCTGCTTGTGTAACTAATCCCGACTTGTTCCCCATATATCTATTTTTTTAAAATTAAACAAATCTTAAAAATTAAAAAAAATGAACATTATTCAGGAGCTAAGCATAATATATACCAAATCGTTCTTGTGAAAAACACTGTATGTACTTCAATACTTTAAAGAAAGGGGTCCCTAACTCCCAGGCCACAAACCAGTACCAGTCTGTACTGATGGCCTGTCAGGCACCAGGAAGAAGTGAGCAGTGGGCAAGCTAGCAAAGCTTCTTCTGTATTTACAGCTGCTTCCCATCACTCCCATTACCACCTAAGCTTCGCCTCCTGTCAGATCAGTGGCAGCATTAGATTCTCGTAGGAGCAGGAACCCTATTGTGAACTGTGCAAGCGAAGGATCTGGTTGCATGCTCCTTATGAGAATCTAATGCCTGAATATCTGAGGGGGAGCTGAGCTGGTAATGTTTCGCACTGGGGAGCAGCTGCAAATACAGATTAACATTATGAGTTTTGACTGTACAGAGACCATAATAAACCAATTGCTTGCAGATGCATATCAGAGCCCTGTCAATGAGTGGCAAGTAAGTTGATGTACTTAAATTGCACAGCTACAACTGGTAGTAGGCTTTAAGTCAGAATCTGACACTTATTTTAGTCTGCATGTGGCCTGCCCTTTATTTTCTTTACTACTTCCATCCATGCTCCTTCCCATACTACACTCAGTCAAAGTTTCAGTAAGCCCACAAGCTAACCCTAGCCAAAATGAATAAAAACCAAACGTCACTAGAGAGCTTCTTTGAGAAGGGAGAAAGACCCAGTGATGAGACAGCAGAAGACTCTAAGACTATCAACAAAAATAAAGCTGCATTTAAAATCAAATACCAAAAGTCCAGTTTAAATAACTAGCTCAGCCGGGCTGGGTGGCTCAGCCTGTAATCCCACACTTAAGGAGGCTGAGGTGAGTGGATTGCCTGAGACCGGGTTCGAGACCCGCCTGGGTGACTTGGAGAGACCTCATCTCTACAATAAATCAAAAAATTAGCTGGGCATGGTAGCGCACACCTGTAGTTCCAGCTACTTAGAAGGCTGAGGCGGAAGGATCGTCAGAGCCCAGCAGGTTGAGGCTATAGTGGCCAGAAGTGGCCACTGCACTCCAGTCTGGGTGACAGAGTGAGACTCCAACTCAAAAAAAATAAGTATAAATAAATAAATAAATAAATTACTAGCTCATTGCAACAGGTGATTCACATCCTCCAAGCCCACTTTGTATAATATGTGGCGACCAGCTATCCACCAAAGCCATGAAACCTTCAAAACTGCTTTGCCACATGGAGACAAAGTATGCTGCATTCAAAGACAAGCCTTTGCAGTTTTCAAAAGAAAAAAATATGAACATGAAGCAAAGAAGCGATTATTGAAGGCCCTCAAATGTGTCTGCACTGAGAGCAACATTCTTAGTGGCTAACTGCATTGCTAAAGCTAAGAAGCCCTTTACTATTGGTGAGGCGCTGAACCTGCCTGCTGCTAAGAATATTTGTTGTGAATTTTTAGGAGAAGCTGTAGTTCAAAAGGTAGCACATGTTTCTCTTTCAGCTAGCACCATAACTAGACAAACTGATGAAATAGCAGATATTGAGGCATAATTGTGAGCAAAGATTAATGAGTCACCATGGTACGCAATCCAGATTAACGAGTCTACAGAGGTTGACAACAAGGCAACAATGCTTGTTTTTGTGTGATATATTTTTCATATATATATATATATATATATATATATGCAATTTTGTTGCCAACCAATACCACAGCTGCAGAACTATTCAAGTCTTCGAATGATTACAAATTAGGATAGCTGAATTGGTCATTTTGTGTCACCATATGCACGGATGAAGTGGCTGCCATAACTAGAACACCTTTCTGGTTTCACTACTTGAGGCAAAGAGATCGTTTCGGAATGTGAATCTATGCACTGTGTCATCTGTAAAGAAATGCTGGCTAGCTGAAAAATGTAACCCATACTTAACAGTGTTTTGGAGGATGTGATTAAAATTATCAACCTCCTGAGGCTGGGCTCAGTGGCTCAGTCTGTAATCCCAGTGCTTTGGGAGGCCGAGGTGAGTGGATTGCCTGAGCCCATGGGTTCAAGACCCGCCTGGGCAACTTGGCGAGACCTCATCTCTACAATAAATTAAAAATTAGCCGGGCATGGTAGCATGCACCTTTAGTTCCAGCTACTCGGAAGGCTGAGGCGGAAGGATTGCCGGAGCCCAGCAGGTCGAGGCTGCGGTGGCTGGGAGTGGCCACTGCACTCCAATCTGGGTGAAAGAGTGAGACTCCAACTCAAAAAAAAAAAAAAAATCATCAACCTCATTAAAGTACATGTCCTTAACTCACGTCTGCTTATGCAGTTCTGTGAGGAGATGGGTATAGAGCACACACGTCTTCTCTTATACACAGAAGTGAGATGGCATTCTTTCTTTCTTTCTTTTTTTGAAAGCAGGATTTATTGAAAGGACAGAAAAGCTCCCACAGCAGGAGGGGACTCAAAGGGGTTCCCAAGTGATGTGACTTTCTAAAGGTAGATCACTGGCCAGAGTTTTTAGTTATGAGAGCCACTCTAGAGATTTCTTTTGGAAAATGTCACCACTGGCAGCACATTTCAGTGGCACAGAATGGGACACAAAACTTGTTTGCTTATGCAACATAGTAAACTGGCTCAACGAACTCAATCTGTCACCTCAAGGGAGACTGACAACTGTATTCAAGTTGACAGATAAAGTGGCTACATTCAAAGCCAAACTGAGATGCAGGGATGACAAGTGAACACTGGGATTTTTGACAAGTTTCCAACATTAGCAGAGATTTTGAAGGAGACTGAGTCAGGGCCTTCTTTCTCCCAGCTAGTGCATGATCATCCATCTCAGCTTTCAAAAGCTTGAGCATTACTTCCCAGCCATAAAAGACCCCTGAACTGGGAAGAAATGGGTCCATGACCCATTTGTGAATAAGCCAGATGAATTGACTTTGTCCGTGCTAGAAGAGGATCAACTACTTGAGACTGCAAATCACAGTGGCCTTAAAAGTATGTTTGAAACAACTTCAGATCTCCATACATTCTGGATTAAAGTCAAGGAGTAATATCTCGAGACAGCCACAAAAGCACTGAAAAGCCTGCCTCCATTTCCAACATCCTATCTTTGTGAAGCAGGGTATTCTGCAGTGACAGCAACCAAAATGAGATTACAGAGTAGACTGGACATAAGCAACACACTTGGGGTGCCACTGTCTCCTATCACCCCCAGATGGGACCATCTAGTTGCAGGAAACCAAGCTTAGGGACCCACTAATTCTGCATTATGGTGAGTCATATAACTATTTCATTATATATTACAATGTAATAATAACAGAAATAAAGTGCACAACAAATGTAATGCACTTAAAATCATCCATAAACCATGTCCCACCCCCAGTCTGTGGAAAAATTGTCTTCCACGAAACCAGTTCCTGATGCCAAAAAGGTGGAGACCACTACTTTAAAGACCAAATGAGTAACAGAAGTTCAAATTACATTAATAGTCTTGAAAATTTCATCATTGGCTTTTCTTTTTGCTACTACCTATCATAATAGAGGTTTCTGAAGATACTAAGTTTTAAAAATATTTTATACGAAAAAACAATGCATGTGACCTTGCATCACAGGTAAAGGTACGATATTTCTGTTATACTATGTGCAATGGTCATTTTAAAAGAAAACATATCACTCACTTAAATTTTCAGATGTTACCATGAATTCTTCAATTTCATCATCAGAATCATCTATTAAGGGCATGAAGGCATATCTATATCAAAAACAAGGAACAGTGTTACTAGTATACTTATTCCATTTTCATTTTACAGCTAAAAAGTCACTGTATACAAAACAACCTATAATTTAAAAGTGTCTTATAAATTAATGAAAATTTGATTATTTTACTCTCAAATTAGCTAAGATTATTAAGAATAAACTGAGAAACTGGAGTTATCAAACCCTGTTTGTAAAAGCATAAATGGAAAAATCTTTTTGAAAAACAATTTGACAATATTTAATATTCAAGAAAGGGAAACTTTCTGCTGTACTTCTTTCTCTATGTCAGGTTTCCCTCCCTGCCCACTACTTTTTAGCTTATTCCCTAATGAAAGAGAAGTTGTTAATCTGATTGATGAAAATAAAGCTCACTGACTGAGCCACATTTATTAGGTGATAAGATCACACAGCCACCTCTCAAAAATACTGCTGATAGAGTGTGAATCAAGTTAACTTTTTTTTTTTTTTTTTTTGAGTTGGAGTCTCACTCTGTCACCCAGACTGGAGTGCAGTGGCTGCTCCTGGTCACTGCAGCCTCGACCTGCTGGGCTCCGGCGATCCTTCCGCCTCAGCCTTCCAAGTAGCTGGAACTACAGGCACGCGCTACCACGCCCGGCTAATTTTTTGATTTATTGTAGAGATGAGGTCTGGTCAATTTGCCCAGGCAGGTTTTGAACCTGCAGGCTCAGGCGATTCACTCACCTCAGCCTCCCAAAGGCATGGGATTACAGGCTGAGCTACCGAGCCCGGCTTCAAGTTAACTTTTCTGGAGGTCTTTTAGCAATGTCTATCAAAGTAAAAATGTATTTACCTTACTTACACGAACAAAGGTTGTCAAGATATGTCCAACAGCATTCAGAAAGCATTGTTGATAAGAGCATAAATCTATTTTTTAAACAAAATGTCTAATAAAGTAAAAATGTATTTACCTTACTTACACTAACAAAAGTTTGTCAGGATGATGTCCAAAAGCATTCAGAAAGTATTGTTGATAGGAGAAAAAAAAATCTGTTTTTTAAACAAAATGTCTAATAATTGGTGACTATTTATATAAATTATTGTGTTCATATTATGAAATGCCATATAGGTCGGGAGCAGTGGCTCACCCCTGTAATCCCAGCACTTTGGGAGACAGAGGTGAAAGGATTCGAGGGGTTCAAGACCAGCCTGGGCAACTTGGTGAGACCTTGTCTCTACAATAAATAAATAAAAATTAGCCAGGTGTGGTGGCATGCAACTGTAATTCCAGTTACTTGGAAAGCTGAGGCAAGAGGATCACCTGAGCCCAGAAGGTCGAGGCTGTGGTGGCTGTGAGTGTGCCACTGAACTCCAGCCTGAACAACAGAATGAGACTCTGACTCAAAAAAAAAAAAAAAGAAAATGCCATATAGCCAATAAAAGTAATGTGGTAGGCAGGTCTGCACATGATGATATGGAAAGATGTATTTTAAACAGGAAGATACAGAACAGGATATATATATTTTTTAAATGGAGGGAGAAATACACATGCTGGTACAGGTTGGATATCCTTTATCCAAAATGCTTGAGATTGAAAGTGTTTCAATTTTAGGATTTTTTTTGGATTTTGGAATATTTGCATTATATTTACTGACTGAGTACCCCAAATCTGAAAACCTGAAATCTGAAAAGCTCCAATGAGTATCTCCTTTGAGTGTCCAGTCAGTGCTCAAAGTCTCAGATTTTGGAGCATTTCAGATTTTGGATTTGGCATGCTCAACCTGTATATACTTTTTAATTTTTTCTTAAAGGATAGACATATTCTTTCCCTGAGGAAGAGGGAAGAAGCAAGGAAGGCAGGGTTTCCCATCACACACAGTCTAATGTATAACTTTCTGAACTTGGCTTTCAGACCTTTTGCTATTTTGGCCCCACCCCTTCTTTCCAGCCTGGTCTCCCTCCAGTATGAGGATATGGTGATAACAGAGCTGATGCCTCACTGATCTTCCAAGTATCCCATCACCCCAGAAAATGAACCTCCTTTCCCAGCTTGATCACTCACTGTCCTATTTCTTTCTACAAGGTGTAGCACAAACCTGCCTTTTTGTTGTTGTTGTTGTTGTTTTTTGAGTTGGAGTCTCACTCTGTCGGCCACATTGGAGGACAGCAGCAGGCTCACAGCCATCCCAGCTTCAACTTGCTACACTCAGGCGATCCTTCTGCCTCAGCCTTCCAAGTAGCCAGAACTACCTGTGCACACTAACATGCCCGGCTAATTTTTTTATTTATTGTAGAGATAAGGTCTGCCAAGTTGCCCAGGCTGTTCTCGAACCTGTCAGCTCAGGCAATTCCCTCACCTCAGCCTCTCAAAGTGCTGGGATTACAGACTTGAGCCACCACGCCCAGCGCAAACCTGCCTTTTTTTTTTTTTGAGTTGGAGTCTCACTCTGTCGCCCAGACTGGAGTGCAGTGGCCGCTCCTGGCCACTGCAGCCTCGACCTGCGGGGCTCCGGCGATCCTTCCGCCTCAGCCTTCCAAGTAGCCGGAATTACAGGCATGCGCTACCACGCCCGGCTGATTTTTTGTTTTATTGTAGAGATGAGGTCTTGCTGCCCAGGCGGGTCTCAAACCCGTGGGCTCAGGCAATCCACTCACCTCAGCCTCCCAAAGGCGCGGGATTACAGGCTGAGCCACCGAGCCCGGCGCAAACCTGCCTTTTTATGGAGTCTTCCTCATCCCTCTTCCATCTTCCTCTAGAACAGTTTATACACCTCTTTTTCACCACCTTGCATTTGCTTTGCTTATCTCCCTACTTGACTATACACTCCCTTAAAAGCAAGGACTAGTTCCTCACTATCAAAGTGTTTTGGACACTGCAGGAGCTGATCAGCAAAGGCTTGCCAACTTGAATTTTCCCATGTTAGGTACCTCTGATTGTTTGCCGATGGTCTCCATAAAAACATTATTACAATAAGGATAAGTGAAAAAAGGAAGCTCCAAAATGCATCATCAACCCAGCGTTCCATCCAATCCTAAGATAAGGACAATTTAAACATGAAAAGTTAGTTTTCTGATAAACATACACATTTCCCATTCAAATAGCATACAATGACAAGCACTAATAAAATCTTTGCAACAAATAAGTCTTCCAAACAAACACACACATTTTCTTTTTCAGGAAACCTACATTGTTTGAAATGTTTCTATGGGACTTTTTAACATTATAAACGTTCTTTTCCATAAAATTTTAGGGTTAACAGATTCAGAAAACAAAAAACCCAAAACGTATGCTTAGAACTTCAAGTGGAAAATGCTAAGGTTACGGAAAGAAAAAAAATAAATTTCAGAAGGTGAACCCTCTTCTCTATTAAACTGTCTCTAAGGTGGCAGCAAATCAGGATTTTCTGATAGCTCTTTGTGATTATTTATACAGAAGTAAAGACTAGCTCTAAACCTCAATCCCTAAGAGATGGCCTTTTATATTCTGAGAAATATGTCTTCTTCCAATCAGAGGACCCATGGAGAACATCTCCTGAATTTCCATAGTGAGTACACCTAGAAACATGCCAGATTTAAGGTTTCCAATCCCATTTAGATACAAAACCACTCAATGTCATAGTGCGCAGAAGAAAAAGATTTCCTGTTACTTTAAGTTATACAGAAAAATAATTCTTTTTCAAAATATATAAAAAAGTTGAGAAAAGAGCATAATAGAAGAAAGATTAGTGTTCAAAATGCTACAAAATAAAATAATTTTAAAGTGCCAACTGTTAAAATAGGAAGATTATACTTACTGATTGGCATTTTGCAATTCTAAATGTCTTAGTCGTCCACACCATAAACACTATAGAAGCTGAAACACACACAAAAAAGGCACTTTTGAAGAAACACACAATACTAAGATAGTTTATCATAATAAGGAAAATCAAATCGCTTACCTAGCACAGCAAAGATGAGAGTATTTGTGAAGTGCCTGTATAATGAAAATTTCACTGTGTTCTTTCTTAGCCTTAGAGTCTTCATGGTTTGTGCCAAACTTATAAAAATGTGAAAAGAGTTAAGGAAAAACATCTCAAACAGTAATAAATAGTTTTTAAAAAAGAAAAATCTTCTACTACACTCCCAAAGTCAGTACTGTTATAATTCCTAAAATTGGAGGCTAATAAAAACAGAAAATGTTATGTTAGCCAACAGTGTACAATAATGATATTGACTTTATCGTTGATTTTGCTATACAATTTACCATGGTCTCAACTAAATAAACAAACTTGGAGGAAAAAAACATAAAGAAGACCTATGATGTATTCTGTCAATGCCACACTCCTGCATCATAGGACAGAGCAGTGCACGCACTAAAATCCAAGTCCCCCGCAGGTCAGACAATTTACAGATCACATGATATGCCATTTGGTTTGTGTTTTTCTGACTCTACTTCTTTTTTTGCTCTTTCTAGTCTATTCCGGTTTTATTCTCAGAATGACCACAGTTAAGAAGTTAAGGTTATCCATCAATTCTATTTTATAAATTAAAAAACTGAAATATGCTAAATAAAAAAAATCTGGACTTAGGTAAAAAGAGACTTTATTTTAAATATTACTACAGTGGGGGAGGATTATTGCACTAGGGAGAACACTATAGTACTATAAGATCTGCAGGCATCTCAAAGGTCAGGCAGAAGAGGGCTTTTCTTTCATAGAGAGAAGGAGGCAGGAACAGAAAGAAGCAGGGGTGGGGAGTGGGTTGCATGTATAACGAGACATACTGACTGGAATGTCTTTCCTTGAGGTCTGCAGATTCTCAGATGGGGCCCTTAAGGAAGGCTGTGTGTTGGGTGTGTGTAGGTCAAAGTTCAGGGCCTCTGGGCAGGAAATGCTTAAAGTTTGGTCCAGTCAGTATTTTGCCTAGATTGATCAGTGGTTATAAAGATAAAGAGTTCATGAGGCCAAGAAGGAGGGTCTGGGTCTGGCCTTGTCTTAGGTGAACAAGAGGGCCTCCAGGAGTCTTATGTAAGTCCTATGGGGAAGGGGGTTCTTTGCAGCAAGCCCTTCCCCAGAACACAAATGGTGGAGGGTTTTCTTAATCTTGGCCGTTTCCAGGAGCACAGGGCTCAGGTAAAGTTCAACATTGTTAAGTATGAAGAAGCAAAAAGAAACTTCTACTGATTCTTCAGCAGTGAAGCTAGAATTCAAGCCAGATCACTATGTTCTTAAATGAGAACTCCTTCCTCTGGAGCTGACCAACAAACTTTGTTTATGGACCAAACACTGAAAAAAAACCAAGTTGAGCAAAAGAATGGAAATGGCAAGTTTTAAAAATTCCAAATACATTATTAGTTAGAACTTCATTTTAGTACTAAAGTTACATTATTAAAACCTTTTCAATCTTTCTAAATGACCAATAAGTTACAAAATAAGATCAATTTCTAAAATAATATAACCCAATCAATTCAGGCTACTATCAAAACTTTAAAAATGAAATTATACTTTATTCCTTAAACATATCAAGGCAAATAACTTTTTAAAAATTCTTGACTAAAACCAATTTTCCAGGTTAAAAAAATCTGGTCTTATTTAATAATTTTAAAATGTTATTTATTTATTTGTTTTTAATTTTTTTTTTTTTTAGTTAGAGTCTCACTCTGTCACCCAGATTGGAATGCAGTGGCATGCTCCCGGCCACCACAGCCTCGACCTGCTGGGCTCCGGCAATCCTTCCACCTCCACCTTCCAAGTAGCTGGAACTACAGGTGCGTGCTACCACACCTGGCTAATTTTTTTTTTGATTTATTGTAGAGATGAAGTCTCATCAAGTTGCCCAGGCGGGTCTTGAACCCGCAGGCTCAGGCAATCCACTCACCTCAGCCTCCCAAGCGTGGGATTACAGCCTGAGCCACCGAGCCTGGCTTAAAAATGTTTTTTAAAAGCCAAGGACTAAAAAGACCAAAAGCAAATTTGACACTGCCTAAGTCTCCACTTACCAAGACACTGTTAAATTTAGATGAATCAACTTTTCCATTAAAAGAAAGTGGCAAAGCAGTCTCATTCTCCTGAAATGAGAATCAGCATGAACATGCTGCTGCGTAGGCAAAGGATATCCACCAGCACAAGCCAGAGTCAAGGAGAGAGAGAGGGAGGCTGGCCAGAAGAACAAGATCAGAATCATTCGCCTGCACCAAAACAGCACAATATTAAAACAAGCAAGCAGAAAAGAGGGGAGGGGTCACATGAGAAAGGCAAAGGATTTTGAATTTCTGAGGCTACTTTCTTCTATTACTTTAGAATTAGATTCTTACAGGATTAGTTATATTAAGTTCATCAAAATCAAAGAAAGCAAGATCATTATCCAAAGCACTCACTTTATATGTATCTAGTTCTGCTTCTTTTGCTTATCACTTGTAACCATTTGGGAAATCCACTATCATTTGTATAGAGAAAGCAGGCCTTATTTTAGTGATAAAATTACCAAACAGCAGTCTAAAAGCAAATTTCACAAATTCAGGTTCAAGCAGAAATAGATACTAGGTTTCTTTTGTCTCATCATGAAACACTAACCAAAGCCCCTTTAATTTCTGGATTTATCTGACTATTTCCTTAAACGTTTTTATTGCAATAGTAAATGATAAAGCAAAGTAAAGCCTTCCTCTCATTTTTCTTATCTCCCGATCCCAGTCTGGATCATTATGTACTGAAATGTATCAACGTCAATGCTGTCCATAAAGCTGATAAATTACCCTCAATCATATGCAGAGCCTTTCGTGCTGCTTTTCTTTGGAATTTTCTGCCAAGTTGCATTGAGAAAGTATTTTTCCCAATGAACTACCTTATGGATGATTAAGAACAAGAAATCTTTGAAATGCATATCTGTAAGTTATAGTGGGGAAAGATAGTAAAAAAAATTTTTTTTGAGTTGAAGTCTCACTCTGTCGCCCAGGTTGGAGTGCAGTGGCACACTCACAGGCCACCCCAGTGTTGACCTGCTGGGCTCTGGCGATCCTTGTCTCAGCCTTCCAAGTAGCTGGAACTACAGGCGTGCACTACCATGTCTGGCTAATTTTTGATTTATTACAATGAGAAGGTCTTGTCAAGTTGCCCGGGCTGGTCTCAAACCCGTGGGCTCAGGCAATCCACTCGCCTCAGCCTCCGAAAAGTGCTGGGATTACAGGCTGAATCACTGAGCCCTGCCAGTATAAAAAGTTTGAAATGCAGTCTTCAGCTCAATCAGTTGAAGAGCAAGCTCCCTAGCTTGTTAAACCTCTAGCATACACAATAGAAACAAGATAATTCCAAAATGAATAGATATCTTAAGCTCATATCCTAAACACACAATGACAGAGGCTAAGACACTAAGATCGAAAAATAGTCCTGCTGAGACCAATGGCTAGGTCCCCATCTTCATTGCAAGTCTACCTCTCTCGACTCTAAGTATGTTTACACTTCCAGCCCATTCTCTTCCAGACAGGTAACTCTCCCTAATGAACAGAATCGGTGCCAGACCTGCAGCCTGTGGAGATGAGATTCATAGCTGGAACACTCTTCATGTGCACAGCTGAGAAATGCATCTCACATTTTCAGCAACTTAATGTCAGCAAAAGTAGAAAATATAAAAACTACACTAGAGGAAGATATTTATATCACTTGGAAAAGACAGATTTATTTAACCATAATTTTATTTAATAAACTCGGATTCTAAACTAGTAGTTCTGAACAAAGTAGAACACCATTTTTAAGCAAGTTCAGTCAGAAACAACTCCAGTTATTATTTCTTAACTAGGATCCTCAGACCCCGAGGGAATTCCTGGATATATTTAGGAGGTTCTTAACTGACCCATATGCAAAACTCTTTGTGTGGGGTGTGTGTCTGTATTATGTGAAGAGAGACCCCACAGCTCTCTTTTCGTTTTTTTTAGTTGGAGTCTCACTCTCTTGCTCAGGCTGGAGTGCAGTGGCAGGCTTAAGGCCACTACCTGCTGGGCTCAGGTGATCTTTCCATCTTAGCTTTCCCAGTAGCTTGGACTACAGACGCGCGTCACCATACCTGGCTAATTTTTTGATTTATTGTAGAGATGAGGTCTTGCCAAGTTGCCCAGGCTGGTCTCAAACCCCTGGGCTCAGGCAATCTCTCGCCTCTGCCTCCCAAAGTGCTGGGATTATAGGCATGAGCCACCACCCCCAGCTCATTAGATTTTCCAAGTCAAAAAGAACCATTGCTCTGAGAGTAAGAATAGTAAAAGTGTTTGTTTGTTTGTTTTAACTTAGAAGCATATTGAGAATTCACAAATAGGGAACTTAAAGAATAGGCAGACCAGGCTTAGAAAACAACCCAAAAGGGACTAAGAAAAACCGATACATCTGGTAGCACACCTGCAGAATGGGAGACCTGCCTTGTGGGGAAGAGACAAAGGCAAAGTCAAGCCTTCTGGTCCTTCCTGGTGAGACACATAGAAGAGAAAATGGAAAGAAATACAAAGAAAACAATCTAAAACAAACTTAATGTTGGACCTAGCCTGGGCAACAAAGAGAGACCTCGCCTCCCAGAAGAAACAAAACAAAACAAAACAAAACTTACAGTTAAAAAACGAAAAGACTTAATGACAGTGAAAACAAAAATAGCTTGGTAAAAATGAAGTCTACCTAATAGAAAAGTAAACGTAACAGAAACATAAAAATAATGTTCTAGGATAGGCATAACTCTGCATTCCACTTTGACCAGATCATATTTTCTCTAGAATTCCTCCCATTTCCACATGCACCTACATGGAGAAAAAACAATGGGGATTCCCCAGACTCAGTCTGAATCTCTGAATCAGAGTGGAGGACCCTCAAGGATCCAGTTCCTACTGCCTCTAAAATTTCTCCTGCTGTAATATGGCTTCAGTCCTCCACCTTCTCTAAACTTGTTCTCCTCCTGCCCATTCCAGCCTCTGAATGACCAAAGCCAGTTCTGCCTTGTGGGGCCATCTCTCTGCAGCCCCGACCACTGTTGACCACCCTCCTCTCTCATCTCCCCCATGACAGTTTCCTGGTCCTTCCGCCTCCCTTCACCCTGGTGTTTCTTCCACACACAACTCGGTCCTCACAGGGCACCATTCTAGCTCCTCTCCTCTCCTCCTACATGTTCTCCTTGCGTTATTCTGCAGCAGCATCTTCCTCAGAAGATGACCTCCAATCTTCATCACCAGTTCTGACACGTCTCGCAAACCCAGCCTGCAATTTCCAACTCGCTTCTTTACATTCATGCCCTGGACAGCTCAAATGTCATCCATTAAACCCCTCTTCCAAGATCACTCCCTTGGGAATAGCAACACTGACCCCAGTCATCCAAATGAGACACACAGGCCTCTCAGAGCCTTCTCTCCGTTTCTAATAGGTCTATCACGTGGACTCTTATTCCCACGTCTCCTACCCTATTTCGGACCCTTGCCATCTCTTTTTTGTGCTGTTGCAACATGACTCCTTACTAAGCTTCTTGCCTCTAGTCTCTCCTTTTCCAAGTCACCGTCTTCCGTCACCCAGAGTTCTTTCTAGCACAGATTTACCATGTTACTCACCTGTACAGTGTCAATTTCTCTCTACCTCTCACCTTCCAAAGATGCTCTAAGTGCTTGAGCACACCCTGCCATCCTTCCCTGGCCCCACCTGCCATGGCTCTCCCACACATGCAGGCAGGCTACCCTAAACATTGTCACTGTTCCCGTTTTCATATTTCCAACTATTTGTTTCCATCAGTTCTTCCTAGAATGACTTTTCCCCAATTCTCTTCTTAGTAATCCCTGTATTTGTCTTCCCAATCTCAATTTAAATGTTGGCACCTCTGTGAAGCCTTTCCTGATTTTTAGGCCCGCATTAATTTCTCTCCTCCCCCTTTGTCACAGTCCCTCTCTAAAGTGGCAACTACTATTGCTATTATCACTGTTACTTACATATCTGTCTCCCCTACCAGATTGCAAATTACATTCAGGGACAATATCATTTTCATGTATGACTCATCAGCAGGGGGCACATGTTGAATACGCACTGTTTGCTGAACTAAATAGAAAAACAAGAAATTCCTTGTTTGGGAAGTTGTTACTTTTTCACCTTCAACTAAATTCCTGCATTGAGGTATAACACTAATGTGTAACTGTATTTCTTCCTATCTTCATTACAAATTAAAAGTAATCTGATTTTAATCATATAACAAACTATTTGAGAAGGACATAAGTAAAGGATATGAACCATATAAAAATGGAGTCAATAACTGCTAAAATAATGTCACCAAAAACAACAGCTAAATGGTTAGAACCCTAAAAGATAAAAATAGGGGGAAAAACCTGGATTTAAAAGCTTTGTTACATTATAGCAATTATTTTGATGCTATATTATTTTGATGCTGATGAAGAAAACAATTTAGCATATCTTATTACTTTACAAGGTCATATAAAAGATTTTTCCTAATAGAATTGTGTTTAATCACATGGAAATTATCTGTTTTGGTAGCAACAAATGTTAACTGTATTATGTAACGGCAAATAATTATGTCCCCAACCTTGCTAGGATCAACCATTTCTTCTTCTTTTTTTGGAGTTGGAGTCTCTGTCATCCAGGCTGGAGTGCAGTGACACACTCACAGCCATTGCAGCCTCCACTGGCTGAGCTCAGGTGATCCTTCTACCATAGCCTTCCAAGAAGCAGGAACTACAGGCATGCACTACCATGCTTGGCCAATTTTTTGATTTATTGCAGAGATGAGGTCTCACCAAGCTGTCTAGGCTGGTCTCAAACCAGTGAGCTCGGCAATCCCCTCACTTTGGCCTCCCAAAGTGCTGGGATTATAGGCATAAGCCACCACGCCAGGCCTAAGATTAACCATTTCAATCTCTCCTTTCATTACCAAACCTACAGCCAGCACTGTTAATGAAATGGACCTCTGATCTTTCCTGACTCTGTTGTAAAGGGACACAAAAAAAGTAAAATAAAGGAAAAGAATCACGTGGAAGGGTATAAACAAACTGTAGATTAGATCCTTACTCTAATCATATTAAAAACAATCACTAAGATGCTGACTAAGTTTAAAATTTTTAAAGAAATATAATTTACATACTATATTTATTGTGGCATAGTTATCTCTTCTATGTAATTCTAGCAAAGATTAATTTCCTGGAAATTATGTAAATAAATGCAGAGTTCTCTATGACTGTGTAAAAGTGAAAAAAATATATATTCAATGATTAAAAGAGCAGGTGTATCTAACAGAATGTATATATATCCAAGACAACAGGAAGAAGAATGAGGCTTTTTAGCATTACTGGACAAAAGTCCTATTTTAAGAGTCAGATCAAAATATATGAAGTAAACCTAGGTGGCAACACATAGATTAACCAACCTGTACTCAGTGATCTGATTTATGCATCTAAACTAAAAGGCATTTTGGGTAAAATGACAAGGTTCTTTAAATGGGGTAAGATATAATGCATTTCTTAATCACTCAGTCCTCCACTATTTACAAATAAAAACGGAAGAATCTAGGAGTCTTTGCAGATATAAATACTGACACTTCTCTAGAGAATACAGTGCTGCTACCCACATGGCCAAAGTCACCTTCCCCATGAACATCACCTTCCTCCTGGTTCTTCCAATAGTGGGGTATGCTAAATTCCCAAAATAGCAAGTACACAAGAGTCAGAAAAAGATGATAATCAAATGAGACTTAGAAAAGTGATAAGACGCAGAAACAAAACTGAATACCGCATGTTTTCACTTATAAGTAGGAGCTAAACACTGGGGACACATGGTCATAAGGATGGGAACAGATACTGGGGACTCCTAAAGGGATGGAGGTAAAGGTTGAAAAACCACCCACTAGGTCCCATGCTCACCACCTGGGCAACAGGCTCAACAGAAGCCCAAACCTCACCATCATGTAATATACCCATGAAACAAACCTACACATGTACCCCTTGAATCTAAGATTAAAAAAAAAAAAAGAGTAATGAAATGTAATGCTTATATGCCTAACAGGTGTAATTAACTTTCTATTCACTTAATACATTTTTAAATGCAGGGTTAAGGGCAATATTACTATGTACTGACTGCATAAAGACAAAGACAAATGTTATTTATAAAGAATAACCATGAACATTTCTGGGATGGGCTAATTCCTGGGATGATATCAAGTGGTGCCTTCACAATCAATCATATCATTTTAAGAAGTATTCTGTCTAGCGTCGTCCTTTCAGAAAGTATTTTAAAAAAAGGAAAGATCCTATAGGAAAAAAATCAGATTGGGCCCTGTTCAAATTTTCTATCTTTAAAAATTCATCTTAGGAGACATAAGTAAAATCACATTTCACAGGAACAACAAAAAGGAATGGTAGTGGAATTATGTTGTTTTTACCCCAATAACTCTCATCACGCCTTCAACAGCTGCAAAGATAAAGTAAAGAAGCCCCAATCCAATCACCCGATGCATGACTGTTCCCAAACGAGGCCTGGAATGAGGAGGAAGAAACAGAAAAAAAACAAAAAGCATGAGTAAGTAAAACGCACCGGAATACAGTAACTGGCACCATTTCTGATACCAGAAAAGTCACTATCTCTAATCAAATCAGTCTGCTCCTGCCTCTGAGGTTTTTTTTTAGCCATGAGTGTATTTCCTATGAACATATCAAAAACAGGCCAAGGAAAAAAGGGTCTCCTCCTCTAGGACCTGAAGCCGTACTGATGTCCATGAAGCAACAGGTCACAAAAGTGCCAGAAAATTTTGCTGCTGAAATTCGGGCAATATAATGAACACTACCCAGGTACTATGTCTACAGAATGGAAGAGGACCTTCCCGATGAAAGCTAGGAAGATAATTGTCAACTTGTAAGTGTCACTGGCAGAGATTATAATTTCATTCTTCCCGAGATCTGTCTTTTTAGAGATAATTCATTGATCTCATGAGTTGGGCAGAGAAAGAGCAGGATATTAGGAGACAGAACTCTACCACCTCTCTTCTGATCACTGTCTCTCAATACCCAAAACAACAGAGATAACAGAATTTAGTTTTCTTTCTTTAAAATGAAAAGAGTTAAAATAACATTTTTGCTTCTTTAAAAATATAAATTAGTTGGGAAAATGTAAAGACAGTGATTTTTACTACTAATAATTTGACAATAGATTAAAATTTCATGACGTCTACAAATCAGAATTTATTGTACATAATACATTTTAGGACACTCAAAAATCCTCTTCTCAGAGTAATTAGGAAAAAAACTGGTTTTAAAAAAATATTCAAGATAGTTATTTTAAAACAAAACCTAAGTAAAAATTAAACTAATGGCCAAAGCTCATATTTAAGAATATTTACCTAATTTAGTGAATTTATTTTATTTCTTTTTGAGGTTTTAAAATGAAAATGGAATTTACTTGATATATAGAACTCATATATTAATTCAATATACAAGCTTTCAAAAAGATTGAGTTATGCTAGTTTATGTTTTTTATAGGATTGATCCATTTTGTCTAAGTAGCTTAATTGATGGCTGTAGAGTTGTCCATAGACTTTCTTTTTTTTTTATTTTAATTTTTATTATAAAGATGTAGGGTACATTTCAGGTTTAGGTATACAAACACTGGTCATGCAGATACCCTGGTTGATGAGGTATGCCCCTCCCTCCCCTAGCTGTTTCCTTCAACTGCCAATCCCACCCCTAATTTAGTGAATTTAAACTGATTCATTATAACCAGCTACCCAGAATCCCCAAATAGCCAGAATTGTTACGGTTGTGACTTTGTAGCATTGAACAAAACATGCTAACAGTGAGAAGATTCATTCAAAAAGGGTTTGTGCCCTCACCTAATGGCTCAATCTCCTATTCCTTTCCCAGTAACAACACTATACTCACTGGTACCTGGTGTTCACAACCAGAACTACAAGATACTGCAATATTCCCCAACAAGAGAACTCGGTGTTCTCTGTACTGTACTAACAACATAAAAAGCATTTGAGAAGGAATCTCAATAAAAGTCTAATGAAAAAAAAAGGTTTTCTGGCTAAAGTCAAGCTCACTGCCCAATCCTGAGTTCACAGGCACACAAGCACGCACTCAATGCATATTCATACAGTGCCCACCATGTGTCAGGGATTGCCCTGGGCCTCATTGTCAAGGACACAAACAAGCAAATTGCCTACTCCAAGGGACACACATCAAGTGGGGGGACAGACAATAAATATGACTATATACCTCAAGTGGCATTATAAAAAGGATGAGGCGACAGGGTAGCAGACAGCAAGTGCTATGTTAGGAATCCTGACAGGCCTCTCCTCCCTGAGAGGTTGACAGTAGAACAGAGACCTGAAAGAAGGGAGGAAGAAAATCATGCCCAGGATCAGAAGAAGAATCTTGCAGGCAGAGGCATTTATTGCCCTGTGAGGAAGTATGTTTAAGAAACAGTAATAAGAAAGCCAGGAGGATGGAGCAGAGGTTCAAGAGGGAGAATAGTAGGAGATGAAGTCAGAAAAAATAGTTGGCATCACTTCAAAAAAACCACAGAAGGGAATTTGGGTTTTACTGAGTAAAATAAGCAGTTCAGTAACAAGAATTGAGTTACATTTTAAAAGGATCATCTTGGTAACTGCTGTAGTATAGAAAGATTGGCAAGGGCAAAAGCAAGGAAACCAGTTAGAAAGCAAGCCTAAGCAATGGTTCAAGCAGGAAAGGTGGAGGCATGACCAGGGGGTGGCCATGGCAAGGACAGGACGGCTCATTCCGGATGTGCCCTGATGTTAGAGCTGTCGAACGGGACGAGAGGTGGAGAAGTGAGTCACAGAGCAGAGGTCTGAGGCCTGAGCTTGGGGTGCCCCAATGCCAGAGCTCGGGAACATGAGGGGGGTTCAGCAGAGAAGACCGGGAAGGAGCAGTCAGTGATGTGAAGAGGAATGGATGATGAACTCCTGGAAGTCAGGCAAAGCCAGGTATCCCTGACTGAAGCTACTCACGGGACAGTGGATGATGGCCAAGGGAGCCACGTGATCTTGCAGGGGGAGGGCAACCTTGACAAAGACAGTCTCAGTGGAGTAATGAGGGCAAAACCTCACCAGAAGATGGTCAAAAGAGGATGAGAAATTTTAGCCAGAGACTTGTCAGTGCTAGCGCAGATAACTCATTTGAAAAGTTCTGCTACACAGGGTGAGGAGAAACGACATATAAGCAGAAGAGGCCATGTGGGGCCAAGGGAGGGCTTTGTTTTTAAAGGTGGTAGAAATAACGAAATGATGACAAAAGTAACGCACCAGAGAGGAAAACTGATGATACAGGAGAAAACGGAACTGACTGTGAGCAGTTGCTTTAACAGATAAGAGGGCATAAGGGCAGAGATGGTCTGTGATGATCAAGAGGCAGAAAGTGCTGCATGTGATCAAGACAGATGTGAGGAAAATGACAGGGTCTGAGGGCAGGAATGCAGTAAAATTCCCTCGGATGGCTTCTACTTCCTCAGAATCAAGTCAGCTGAGAGAGAAATGGGTGGGGTACAGGAGGTCTGAGGAGAAACAAGGAGTAAAATGGTCCTCTGCAGAGATGGGGGTTGAGAAAAGCAATCAGCAAGGGAATCCAGTACAATTGCCAGCAGCACTAAGGACACACTTAAAGTTCAAGGACATGAACTCAAAGTGAACCCAGGTGCTGTGGTCCAGTGATTTTCTCAAGCAAACTACTGCTTGGGGGTGAGCCTGAAGCAGATGGAAAGCTGGATTCATTGAGGATGTGGTGTTGCCAAGAAGGAAGACAAAGAGAAAGGCAGAGGTGTCAGCAAGCTCCTGAACCAAGGAATCTAAGCATCAGGAAGAAGGTGAAAACATAAGATGGAAAGGGACAGTGCTGGGTGCTAGGCTCAAAGGCCAGAGGTTACATTAGAGTCAAAAACAACTGAAGCTGACATCAGAGAAAGTAAATAGGAAAGAGGAGGAGACAGTTGAAAAATAGATGGCTTAAAATTCAGATTATGAAGAGGGTACAGGGCCGGGCTCGGTGGCTCAGTCTGTAATTCCAGCACTTTGGGAGGCCAAGATGACTCGAATGCCTGAGCCCACGGGTTCAAGACCCGCCCGGGCAACTTGGTGAGACCTCATCTCTACAATAAATCAAAAATTAGCCGGGCGTGGTA
Source organism: Cephalopachus bancanus (assembly GCA_027257055.1). Lineage (NCBI taxonomy): Eukaryota > Metazoa > Chordata > Mammalia > Primates > Tarsiidae > Cephalopachus > Cephalopachus bancanus. The sequence goes on along the minus strand of JAPVLO010000380.1, from coordinate 227,356 downwards.
GCTCGCGCCTGTAGTTCCGGCTACTTGGAAGGCTGAGGTGGAAGGATCGCCAGAGCCCAGCAGGTTGAGGCTATGGTGGCTGGGGGAGTGCCACTGCACTCCAGTCTGGGTGATGAAGTGAGACTCCAACTCAAAAAAACAAAAACAAAAAAAAATGAAGAGGGAACAGTTATACATAATAACAAGGTCTAGAAAATAACCATGGGAATCAGTTGCTGAAATGAGGCAAAAGGCAAGAGCAGGAGAGGTGAGGTGAGGAGGTGCTACTTAAAATGTTATGTTGCTAAAACCATATGTTGCTAAAATCGTAGGGAATCCCGACAGAGAAAATGCTGGAAGGAAGAAGATAAAGCAGGTGACCACAGAGCTAAAGGATGAGGGAGAAATCTGGAAGTTCAAAGGTGACCACAATAAGAAGATGCAGCAGGTGATCCAGTCTAAAGGCTTGAGCTTCTGGGAATCAAGAGGTTTTAGGGAAGAAGGAAGAGCAAAGTTCTGAAAAAAGCAATGAGGACAAAGAGGACAATTTCTCCCATATTCGTGCCCAGTGATACACAGATATGAGGAGGAAAAGTCCCAGAAGAAGAAGGATACAGAAGAAGCAGAGTCCTCAGGGGGCAGATGTTTTAGTTCTCAGGTTTCAGTCAGAAATTTTTACTGATTTGTTTAATTCACTCTTTTTTTACAACACTCAAATACAATCTTAAAAGCTTAACCATACAGTCTAGAAGACTCAAAAATGGTTTGAACGTCAAGAATTATTTTATTTTTCCATTATTCTTCAAGCTGATTATTTATTCACCTAACTATAAAAAGTTACTAGAATTCAAAGTCAAGATCTTTATTTAAAGATAAAACAGTCAGTACATGGAAATCTTTTAAAAATATTTCTTAAAGATTTTTCCCTAAAGGATTTGCATTATGATACTGAGAAGTTTCCATGTCCACAAAGGTCATATCATAGATGAACTGAATCACTGTACTGAAGACATGGCATCTTTTCAGCACACCAGTACTTACTTTACAATGCCATAACCCAAGCTCACAATAATCACGAGGAGGCGAGCCAATGTCCTCTTAATCGCAGATATCAATTCCGCAAACACCAATAAACTTTGGGCTGAGGAGGAAAAAAGAAAACAGCTCACTAAGTGCACATCTGAAAGCCTGCGAACCAAGATTCTAGACATGTACTGTAGACAACTACATTCTGATCTCAGACTAATTAGCCATATTTGATTTAAACCGCCTAAAACAACTGATGATTGAAAATGCCAGTGAAGAGGAATTCACTTCCATCTATCTGATCAGCTCTACTGGGCACAGCTCTTGTAAGTTAGCCTGATATCTGTCTCCCTGCACTTCCCTCTGTTCTTGTTCTTCCCCTTGAGGCTACACAAGTAGCTCTTCCTGTCCAATATAAACTTGAAAACCATATGTCCTCTAGAGTTCTCTTTTCTCCAGGATGCCTTCATCATGAATTCACTTAATGTACTACTGGGTGGCTATAATAGTAAAAGAGACACCTTGATCCCTGTCTTCATGGAGCTTGCACTCTGGTTAAGCCAAGTAAACAGAACTTAGTGTGGTAAGTTCTAGAAGTAACACAGTATCCCTGAGATTAGGAAGAAGGCTAATCTAATCCACACCTGGGGGAGGCCAGAGGATCCAGAAAATCTTGGAAAAAGTAACATCTAAATTAGGACTTGAAGGTTTGAAGGCTACAGAGGAGTTAAGTATTTGGGGAATAGGAGGAGGAAGGGCAAAGCAAGGAAAAGGGCACAAGCAAAGGTTTGGAGGATGAAAGAAGAAAAGCAAAACATGCTGCAGGAAGTTTAGTATGTCTGCAGCAGAGAGTAGTATGGCAGATGTCAAGAAAAGAGGCTAATGATAAAGGCAGAGAACAGTCATGTGGGGTTTAGGGCCCTGTTATGCAGTCTGGAGTCAATGCTCAGGGCAGCAGGAGGTCAGTAACTGTAACCAAAGGAGTAAAAAAAGGTATTAGTAAACTACATCTCATGGACCAAACCTGGACTTACATCTGCTTTTGGAAATAAAGTTTTACTGAAACACAACCATACCCCCATTCGTTTACATGTTATGTCTTCTTTCATTGCAATGGCAGAGCTGAGTAGTTACAACAGAGACCATATGATCGACAAAGCCAAAAAGATTTACTTTTACTGACTGCTGGAATATAGTGGATGGCTTTATTTTACCAAGACTGCTCTACCTGCAATGGCTTGGAGAGGAATAAGACTGCAGGCAAGGAAAATGCCCAGGAAGCTATTCCAGAAATCCAGGTAAGAGTACCGGCAGTGAAGATGGAGAAGAGTAGAACAACATTCAGAAAACAGATGTGGTTGCATAACCAGTTGTTAATTCACCTAATATTTTCAGTTTGCATTGTTTTTAGCTCCATCTAGTCTGCAAGAAATCACAAAAGACCTTGTCAAATGCCTTGAAGATAGATCTGGAACTTGAGGGAGAGGAAGAAGGCAAGAAGGATTGCCCCGGTCTACTGGCAGTGCCATCCAGTGAGTGGAACACTTGGAAGAACAGCATGCTTGGGGTGGGGTGAGTCAGTACAGACAGAAAGGATGAGTCTCATTTCTGCCATTAGGAGACTGAGAGATCTGCAAGGCATTTCAGGCATTTAGTAGGAGACTGGATATACAGGTCTATACCTCAGGATAGAGATCTCCGCAGTAGAGAATTCGTTAGGAAGAAGACACTGGATGAGCTCTCCAAGAAAGTACAGGATATGAAGAAGGGGTTTAAGACCACAAATGTTTAAAGATGGATGCACTTTCAACCCCTCCACGAGTTGTCTATATCCTTCCTGAAGTAATGTGAATACAACCTTTCTGGTACAACTTGACCTGCAAAGCAAGGTTCCCAAGTTTTCCCCAGCTCCTGCTGCAATTTAAGTTTATGGAAGCTTGTGGGAGGCAACCATCCTCTTACTATCTATGTAAGGTTGCTTTTTATTGGCTTCAACTTTTAAATTCCTTTTAAAGCTTTTCCATCAGCATTTTTGCAACTCATACTTCAAATCCAAGTTCAAGATCTTACACTTTAAATTTCACCTTTTTATTTAGGATGCCAAATCTTTTTGTCTCCCATTACATATCTTCAGGTGAAAAAGGTCTATCTATACATATATAGTTGAACAATAAATGTTAGTTGAACAAACCAATGGATTTCCAACAAGAATAAAACAGAAACAAGGACTAAAATCTGTGAGACAGACATAATTCAAAGCTTTCTTCTATCTCAGTGGTATGCAATCCTATATGCACATTAGGATCATCTGGGAAGCTTCTAAACAGATACCAATCCCCAGCTCTACCCCAGTCAGAATCTATGGCACTGGGATCATTGTGAAGTTCTTCAAGTGATGCTCACGTAAAACCAGGGATGAGAACCATTGCTCCAAACCAGTGCTATCCAATAGAATTTTCTGTGATGACAGAAATAGTCTACATTTGTGCTGTCCAATACAGTAACCACTGGTCACCTGTGGCTACTAAGCACTTGAGACTACAACTGAGGAACTGAGTTTTTCATTGTATTTAACTTAATTTAAATAGTCAGATGTGGCTTGTGGCTACCGTACAAGACAGCATAGCTCTAGACTGACAAGACTAACAAGTGACTACCTGCATAAACTCTTTAGATATGGTGGCACCACCAGTTTTCAGCTCATACTTCTCCATCTTGTCTACAAGAAATCACAAAAGATCTTATCCAGTGCCTTGAAGAAGTCCAGTTACACTAAGTTTACTACATTTTCCTAACTGCCAATCTAGCAGCCCAAAAGAAAAAAAAGTCATCTGACATGATCTATTCTTCATGCAGGCATGGTAAATCCTAACAATCACTGCTTCCCATTCCTTTAATGATTTTTCAACATTTGATCTTTCCAGGATCAATGCTGAGCAAGACATTCCATGTACAGAATTCCCACTTGGGAAGACCAGAAAGGACATCAGTTCATGCCCACTTTTCCTACATATTTCCCATTAGACAGGATTCCTCAAAGACACCGACAGTGGTCTAGGTTTCTCTTCCAAGGCCTCCAGTGCCATCCCAGAGGGTTCTTATTCCCTGAGGATGACAAATGTCCTACCATCTCTTCATGGAGCTCAGGCTTTTGCTGCTTCTCACTAAAGTTCATGCCCCACCTTTACTATCACTAGACAAGAGACCACCACCACTAACAGCAAAGGCTCTCAAATGCCTTCTCCACATTTGGGAATCCTTTGATTCTATGCAGCAGATCTGGTTTAGGATGCACACACATGCACGCGCAGGCACACACATCTCCCCATACAAACTTATTTTTTCAAAGTTTTAAAACAGAGTTTATTAGAGAGAAGAAGAGAAGAAAAAAGGAAGATTCATGGCAGAAGTTTCTCAAAAAAGAAAAACTGCCCAAACTTCCTATAGAGTAATAATATCTCAGATATGCATTCCTAGAAGTTTGCCTTTTCTTTATTTTTTGGTACATGTCCCATAAACTTTTTATTTTGGGAAATTTCAAATATTCCTCAACAGAGAAAAAGTAGTAAAATGAACTCCTATGTACCATCACTCGGCTTCCATAATTAACATTATGCCAAATTTGTTTTATCTATATTCCAGCTCACATTTTTTCCTGGAGTATTTTGAAATAAATAGCAGACACAACCATGCCCTTTGAAAATCTGTACCAAGATCACTAGTAAATGAGCGCTCAGTACATCCTTGAGCATTTTCAACTCTTTTGAGCTATGTCCCTTCCTAAAGATTCAGTGGTGGAGTCGTACATTTACTTTTCTGGAATTTTTGAAATCTACCCTCTAAAAGTCTGCAGTACACATTCAAGGACGTCCAACTATCTGCCCTCCCTGCTCACACGTTCCCTTGGCCACGTGAAAGGGGAGGAGAACAAAAGAAGGCTGCCGGCAGAATCCATAACAGCACCACTGATTTTACTCCCTGTGGTCAAGCTTTCTTTCATTTGTTTTTTGGTGGAGAAGAAGAAAGAAGATTGGGGGGTGAGAGGGGTGGGGAATGTGTGAAAAGAACTGACAGTACCTGAAGTCCTGCTGTCTAGAACTTTGTGTTGTTTTAATCCAAGCTGAACCTTAAGAAATGGGAATTTTCTTTAAAAAAGTGAGGGGATAGTCATCAAGAAGGTGAGGGGAAAGTCATCAAGAAGGAAACCAGAAAATGAGTAGAACACGCATGTAAGCCCAGAGCAGATTCCTACCCTGACATTCTCTCCTTGGCCTCCTCTCCAACTGTAACATGGCTATCTCCAAACTCCTGTATGGAGGTGGTCTCCCATATCCCTGCTCACAAATGCTGGAAAACTCTTAGCTCACACTGTATTGATGAAGATGGTCAAAACTTACTTGATAGGCCAGTGCTGTTGATGTTTTGGTATTCACTATAAAAAACTGCTTTTTCAAGCATTCCTAGGAAAATAACAGCTGCAATCCAGAACTGGATTCTTAATATATCTTTCCAATAACAAGCAGACCACATCAGCCAGAGTATGCCATATAAGATATAAACAATGCACATCACCATGTAAAACTGCAGGAAGAGAAGCAATTCTAGTCAGTTAAGCCTTTTGATCATTTGAAAGTTGGTATTTCTACATACAAGTATCCAACCTTCATTTTCTAGTCACTCTAGAACCAGAAACAGAGGATATGCTGGAGCATTAGCTACTAAGGAATTACTACACCAAGTTCTTAAAATTTTTTAATTTTCCAATTAAGACTCAGTAGTCACTTTTTAAAAAGGAGAAAATGATGATAAGTACTCACAATCATCAGAGGCCAATCTGATGCAGAGATATATCCATGAGGCCCAATCATAGAAAGAGAAACTGGTAGCATTGGCAGTAGGGACAGAGAAGAAATGAAAGAGTTAATTAACAATCAGTCTTAAGTCCCTAGATGTAAGTTAATTTCCTAGAAGGCTCCAAGAATGCAAACCATTCTAAATTTCTACCTAACGCAAACAGGGTATTAGATAATTAGTAACTGTTTAAGTCATCTTATCAAGGTATCTTCACTGTAAGACCAGAAACTTTAAAACTACTAGAAGAAAACATGGAGGGAAAACTACATAGCATTGTCTGAGCAATGATTTTTTTGCATTTGACCCCAAAAGTCAGGCAACAAAAGGAAAAACAGCAAGGGGGATTACATCAAACCGAAAAGAAAAAAAAAAAAGAAACAGTGTATAGAGACAACCTACAGATTGGGAGATAATATTTGCAAGCCATACATTAATAAGGGATTTCAAACAACTAAATAGCAAGAAAACAAAAAAAAAACAATTATAAAAAGGACAAGGAGGCCAGGTACAGTGGCTTATGCTTGTAATCCCAGCACTTTGGGAGGCCAAGGCAGAATTGCTAGAGCCCAGGAGTTTGAGACCTGCCTGAGCAACATAGCAAGAACTCATAGCTACAAAAAAAAAAAAAAATCAGAAAATTAGCCAGGCATGGTGGCGCACATCTGTAGTCCCAGCTACTCAGGAGGGTGAGATGGGAGGATTGCCTGAGCCCAGGAGGACAAGGCTGCAGTGAGCTGCAATCATACCCACTGTACTTCAATCTGGGAGACAGAGTGAGATCTTGACTCAGAGTAAATAAACAAATAAATAAATAAGTAAAATTTTCAACTCATTAAAAAAATAAATATTAGTGTCAAGATAAGTATATAGTCTTAGTCCCCAAAATAAGTATGTGATTAATAGAAATTCACGTTTGAATGATGTGCTTATAACAGAGAGTACTAACTCAGGTCAATAACAAAAATACAGAATACAGAAAACGCAGACAGTAAACATGTATGGAGTTTAACTATACCATTCAAATTCCAGCTTGCATCTGTTTTCTCCGTTTTAATAGAAACAATAAAGATATGAAACCCATCTTTCTGTGTTCTGGCTACAACATCCTAAAGTAGGGAAAAAAAGTGCTTTGGGTTATTTTTAACAAGTTACTATATAAGACACAGCTAAACAATTGTTCACCAAAGTTAAAATAACGTTTGGTAACTGGATTGGGTTACTTTAAAAAACACAAACAAAACAGAGAAAAGGAATGGCAGGCAGTGGAAGGAGAGATATCTTCCCTATTTTTTAACCACCATTCTCCCAGACCCAAAGGGGTGAAGGAAAAAAAACGTTTTTTTCCCTCTTCAATGTCTTCCACTTTTTTGTGTGTGTGTCAGAGTCTCATTCTGTTGCCTACACTGGAGTGCAGTGGCATGCTCATGGCCTCTGCAGCCTCGACCTGCTGGGCTCAAGTGATCCCTCCGCCTTAGCCTTCTAAGTAGCTAAAACCACAGATGTGCACCACCACGCCCAGCTATTTTTTTTATTTACTGTAGAGACGAAGTCTCAAACCCCCAGGCTCAGGCAATCCTCTCGCCTCCACCTCCCAGATTTCTACCTTTAATATTGGTACAGGTTCCTGTAATATACATTCCACGTATTGTTTAATATTAGCATTCAAATATTTTTCTAATATTACTCTTCTCATATGGTGTCCTAATATTATTAAACATTTCCATTGTAATTAAATATGTTTTTAAAAAATTGAATTGGAAGAGGAAGTCAGATAACATTGTCAGAAATGGCTCAAATTACATATATAGGCAAAATGATTCAAATTCCTTAAGATACTATGTTACTTTCTTCCAACTAAGGAAAAAAACTGCCCACTGCAATGCTCATAAGTCCTTCAATGCCCCCACATAATTGGACCAAACTTTTCATAGTCTACCTTCCTGAATACCTCCCATCCCTTCCTTTCATTACCTACTCCTCTACCTGAGACAGATTTTGTACAGAGTTCATCCTGGCCACTGAAGAATAAATGACTTCTCCTTATCAGACTTTTCTTAAAGGTGGCTGAAGAGAAAATGTGAAGAATCATAGTATAAAAGCAAACAACAAACTCTCTTAAACCTGCTTTCAGTTAGCTCCTAAACTCTCAACCTCTTAGTCTTGTGACTTTCTATAATTCCCCAAAATACCAAAACTTCCCCATTTTACATTCATGGCTTCTATTTCTTTAAATCCTTAATGATGACAGCAGGTCATTACTATGCTGTCTTGAACATTTGGACATGGGGTTTTATTTCTTAAAGAAAAGAAAGGCTGCATTTAAGTTTATTATAAATTACAACTTTGAAGAGATTTTTAAACAAAGATAGAAACAGTATATACAAAATGTAGATAGATATATATAAGAAAATATATTGTTTTAAATACTTATCACTAATAAGAGGCCCTTAAACAATTATCATAAGAAAGGGATTGGCAGTAGTGGGAAACTGCCAGGGGAGCACACTTCATCAACAAGAATACCTGCATAATGACCATTTGTATACCTAACCCTGAATTGTACCCCATACTTTTGAAATTAAGTTAAATTAAATTTTTTAAAAATAGCTTTTTTCTTTTGCAATTCTAAGAATGCTACTTTATATCACTCTCCAAGTATCTATCCATTAGCAGATTTTTTTTTCAGTCTTACTAAAGACAAATAAAAAGACTTACCATTGATCCTTCCCGGTTTGAAACATTTCTGTTATCTGTCATTAGTTCTTTATTCTGCAAAAAAGAATAAATCATTCCATTTAGTATCACAGCATTTCTATCAGGAAAAATAGTTTAAATAATTATGTTAAAAAATAAAGAAATGAAAACTGAACATCAGAGAACAAATCTCACCGTATTCCAAACACAATTAGCAAAATTTTGCTTTTGAAAAATTACTTCCTTAATGAGAACAGTAGTTGTCATTGATGGGGAAAGTGTCAGGAACTAAACTTAGGGTTTAGGTGCTCAAATGTTCTGATTAATCTAGGTCTACATCACTGTGCTCAGTTTTTGAAAATTCATCGAGGTATACGTACACTTAGGTGTACTTTTCTGTATACATGTTCAACACATTTTATAAAAACTTAAAACTTTTACTGAAGACATATTTTCACTTCAGAATTTATAGAAGAGCAAAAAGTAAGTTAAAATGTTCAATAACCTCACTGCCCAGGGATGACTGCTGTTACCCTTCTAGAATCTAATCTCCCTCACTTGGACGGAGTAAGGGCATAAAAGAGGAGAGTGTATTCAAGTGTGTTAAATGCTGATAAGTCAAGACATCTGAGGGCAGAAACAGATCACTGGATTTAAAAACATGAAAGTTGCCGGGCTCGGTGGATCAGCCTGTAATCCCGCGCCTTTGGGAGGCTGAGGTGAGTGAATTGCCTGAGCCCACGGGTTCGAGACCCGCCTGGGCAGCGAGACCTCATCTCTACAATAAATCAAAAAAATCAGCCGGCCGTGGTAGCGCATGCCTGTAATTCCGGCTACTGGGAAGGCTGAGGCGGAAGGATCGCCAGAGCCCGGCAGGTCGAGGCTGCGGTGGCCGGAAGCGGCCACTGCACTCCAGTCTGGGCGACAGAGTGAGACTCCAACTCAAAAAACAAACAAACAAACAAAAAACATGAAAGTTATTGGTGACTTTGACTAGAGCTGTTCAGATGGAATGCTGGAGGCAAAAGATCTGAACTGCAGTGGACAGAAGAGAATAAGACTTGATTGAATTGGGGACAAGAGATCATGAAAGATTCTTGCAAGGATGCTTCCATGATGGGGTGCAAAGAAATGGAACGATGGTGTTAATATCTTACTTACTATGTACCACTACACACATACACACAAAGCTAAAACTAAACATTAACAAATTAAGTACCTTTATCAAAATACTGATAGAATGTTATTTCACTTATGTATCCACTGGGAATAAAATAAATTCTACTTTAACATGGCAAGACAGATACTTACATTTAATGAAGGAAACATCTGTAAATCATTGTTGCAATCTATGTTTTCATTTTTTGTTGTCCAACAGTCAATGTTCTTGAAATAATGACCACAAAAATCTTCATCAACACTAAGTTCATGTTTCTGGAACAAGTCCTACCCAAGGTAAAATTCTGTATTATAATTTATTTCTACACTTCTTATTCTAGAATATACATAAAACTTAATATCTAAATGATAACAAAAGTTTAATTAGCCTGGAATACTTGAAAATATGCAGTAGAATAAAATACCAAAGGAAAAAAGGATTTGAATATAATCTAAGGATAACTGAGGTAATTATAACATTTTAGCCATCCCAAAGTGCTCAGATACAGTAATACATGATATAAGCAATATCTTACAGTAAAGAAAGTGATTAGGATACTTCCACAGGGAAATAGTTTCCAGAGAAAGAAAACTTACTTTGTCCTGGGACTGCTTTTATTTTATCCCATGTGTAAGAGATTTTACAGAGAAAGAAAATAGCATTAAACTACAAAGAAGGAGAAATTAAACAGTAACATAAAGCAAAAGTAACTAACCCAACAGAGTGCAGGGGAGACACTCATTTATATACATCAATAACCTCAGGTTCTTTGTATCCTAGAATGGATAAATAAGCCAGGATTCTAATGGCAGCTCCCAGCCATCAAAAAGTTAAGCTGGCTCCCACATACCAAACATGGGACAATGCAAACAAAATTAAAATAGTGATAGATTACAGCCCATAAAACAAAGTAAAAAAAAAATCAATGAGTCCAGTCCAAAGACTGACTAACAGGTAAGCTAGATAGTTAGGGGGACAGGGGGAGTTCATCTGTATAGTAGAACGCTAATAAAAATGGACAAGAAGCCGGGCACGGTGGCTCAGCCTGTAAACCGCGCCTTTGGGAGGCTGAGATGAGTGGATTGCCTGAGCCTGCAGTTCGAGAACCGCCTGGGCAGGCAAGACCTCATCTCTACAATAAATCAAAAAATAAGCCAGGCGTGGTAGCGCATGCCTGTAATTCCGGCTACTTGGAAGGTTGAGGCAGAAGGGTCGCCGGAGCCCAGCAGGTCGAGGCTGCAGTGGCCGGGAGCGGCCACTGCACTCCAGTCTGGGCAACCGAGTGAGACTTCAACTCAAAAAAAAAAAAAAAATTTGACAAGAACATGGAATTAGAAAATCACCATGCAGCAATCACACAGCAATGACTGACTCATTTGGCAGGAATCATGAGGATACTAAAACAAGTAGCTGAAGGTTTGATTAAAAAAAAAACAAACCACAGGATATTTACGTAGCTTTGAAAGCATGTCCTCACAGATTGTTATTAATAACAGAAAGAGAAATAGTAACTCCACAGTGGAGAAACCTGGAAGAGACCTCAGATCAAATTAACATCACCAAAAATGGAACAAATCAGTATTCTATGGTATGCCTGCCAAAAATGTATACGCTGAATCTCATCATGGTAAACAACAAAATTATTCAAATTGAGGGATATTTTGCAAAAGTAAATGGATTGTATACTTCAAAAATATCAATGTCACGACAGACCAAAAAGGGAAAAAAGTTCCAGATTATGAACCACTAAAAATAAAAACAAGAAAGGGGTATGTGATGAAACCCTGAGTTGGTTCCTATAGAAGGAAAAAAACTGCTATAAAAGACATTATTATGACATTGTCAAAATTTGAGTGAAGTCTACATACCACTTAACAGTATAGTATCAATGCTATATTTCCTGAATTCGGTAATTGCACTATGTAATATAAGTGACTATCTCCGTTCTTGGGAAATGCACACTGAAGTATTTAGTGTGAAGGGGTAAAATATTCAGGAACAAAGAAAAAAGGCAGTAAGTATTCTAGGAAAATGGTATCTTTCACTACAAACAGAAAGATAATACTAATAAAAATATGAAAACTCATACATTATTCAAGCTAGAATCCAAATAGATAACAGAGGAGCTGAAAAGGACAAAATTCCAAGCAACCATAACAAGAATCATCAAAAAAAGAAAAAAACATTTTGCTGAGTGACAAAAGGAGCCAGAACACACTTCATTAGGAAAGAACCCAGGCTGCAGAGCCTGGGGTGGAATGAACTGTTCTTAGCACACCCACGTTTCTCTTCCTCTCTCACTCTCTGTCTTCACCAGATGTCTCCTTTCTTCACCTCACCTCTTTCTGAGATCTACCTGTACGCAGTGAGATCTAAAGTCCCTAGGTTCCCTACAACTAATTTAATGAAGTGAAACTTTTTTTTTTTTGAGTTGGAGTCTCACTCCGTCACCCAGGCTGGAGAGCAGTAGCACGCTCACAGCTACCCCAGTGCTGACCTGCTGAGCTAAGGTGACCCTTCTGCCTCAGCCTTCCAAGTAGCTAGAACTACAGGCACACACTACCACACCTGGCTAATTTTTTGATTTATTGTAGAGATGAGGTCTTGCCAAGTTGCCCAGGCTGTTCTTAAACCCATGGGCTCAGGCAATCTCCTCACCTTGGCCTCCCAAAGTACTGAATTACTTTTAAACTTCTTTCTCAAATTAAGTTGATTTGTATTTGTATGTACAGTCTCTTTATGAATGGCTCCTACATGTCTGAGTTAAAACATTTATTAACATTTTTCATACGATACTCACAAGGAAACAAAGTCTTCTCTGAAAGCAAAAACCTTGATTTATTGCCTTAAACTCCAAAATTAATCTGTGGCACTTCTAAAACTATAATCTCTATTTCTATCCTCCTTACCTGATGAGCTAATAAATCTTTATACTCATAACTTTGTCCCTTTTAGCTTTATATACATTAAAGAATTATATTTTACTTACTTCCAGATTAGAAAATTCATTGTGACAGGTATGATACTTCAAATGCCACTGTATGGTAAACTTCACAGGCCCGGAACAACTGAATGACTTAACTGTTTAGGGAAAAAGGGCTCATTTTACATTAATAATATATATATTCTAATATAAACTTATGGTTTTGAGAATGCAATTTAAAACAAGTTACTTTAATGTAACAATGAATAAACAATATTTAATTTTTCCAAAAAGTCACTGCAAAATGAGATAAATTCATTAAATTACTATAGTTAACTAAAAGTTGCTATAATACTATTCATTTCATCTATAAGTCCAGTTAAAATCAACTGAGTAGCTTGATATGCTAAGTCACTGACTATTTCACTCAAAATATTCTTCTCACTCACTCATTCATTTAAAATACATTGAATGAGTGTCCTGCTGTGTGCCAGAGAGAAAGACAACAGAAACAAGAACAATCCCTGTCTATGGCTTAAGAGGTATTGGGGGAGGGCGTGTTAACAATAAACAGGCACTTTCAATAGTCTAAGGGGCTGAGAATAGGGTATCAAGGGAGTACTGGGCAGGTCACTTAACACAGCCTAGAGAAGAAGGTGTGTCACGGGAGAAGCAGGCAGGTCACTTAACAGCCTAGAAGAACACAAGAACAAGTTCCAGGAAGGCTTGCTGGAAAAGAGACCTATAACTTGAAAGAAGAGTAAGAGTTAGCCAGATGAAGAGAAGGTTGGATTGGTACAAACAAATGCCTAGCACATGAGAGCACAGCAGGGGTATGACCACCTGAAAATAGTCTCCTATGGTTAGAACTCAGATTGGGGAAAGGGGGAAGAGCGGAAGCTGGGGAAGATCCATGAGACATCTTATGCTCTGCTGAGGAGTTTGACCTTTATTTTGAACATCATGAAGCACCATCAAATGATCCACGTAAAAGGGTGACATGATTAGACAGACTGAAAAGGATTAAGTCTGGAGTGAGAGAAAGCTCTGTTGGGAATGTACTCAAAAATGACAGAAAGAGAGCAAAGAAGACACAATATCTTTTATAACCTTGCCTCAGAAGTGATATGCCATAATTTCTGCCACATTCTATTGGTCACTTAGACCAACTGTGAGTGGTAGAGGACGACACAAGGTCATGAACACCAGAAGGCAAGGATCATTGGGCATCATCTTAAAAGCTGGTAACCACAAAGAGGGAATCCAAACTGAAGTTCAAGAGGCAAGGCCGATAAATTTTCTGGGGCAGAATACCTAAGAGATGGAAGCTGCAGAGAGCTCACACAGAGCTGGAAATGGTATGAGTTTCCACCAGCCACAGTGGAGAGACTTCAGTAAATATACCAAGGATATGAAAGAGAATTAGGAAGACCACATCACAGAAGTACTGCTAAGCTAGCCCCAGAGTAAAGGCTATTCCAGATTCCTCCTAAAATAACTTAAAAACAAAACTGGAAAGGATCGAATGGATCCAGAAGAAACTAGACGTCTGCTAGAACAAAGTTGTTAAAGGACTACAATATCATCTAGCACTCAAGAATGTAAAATTCACAATATCCATCATCTAAACAAAAATCCTGCTCGGATTTTTGACTGGGATTAAACTGAATTTATAGATCATTCTGGGGAGAACTGACAGTATGAAGGTTAGCTGTAAATTTTTCATAGATGCCCTTTATCAGGTTGAGGAAGTTTCCTTCTATTTCTAGTTTTCTCAGAGTTTCTAGCATAATCAGTGTTCTTTTTTTTTCAAATACTTGTTCTGTATATATAAAGATGATCATGAGGTATATTTCTTATATTCTGTTAATATGGTGAATTACACTGAGAAATATTCAACACAGGCTCCACATGACTATACCTTGAATGGAATGACAAAAGAGGGGTCGCCAATATGAAAGTCAGATGTCTGATCCCGTAAACAGCAAGTATATCCAGGGGACCATTCCTTAGCCTTGCAGGCACTAAAATCTGGCTCTGAGAGCACAGATACTCATCTCACACTTTCCCCAGATCACTGACATAGAATGCTCAATTACTCACCTGTAATGAACAGAAATTACAAACTGGATGTGTAACGATTGTCCAGCTCTCCTTTCAGCATGCCTTCCTGGAAGCTCAGTGGCGATAAGAAGGTTGCTTAGGTTTAAACTTGGCACCAGAACAAGGAGGCTCAGGTGGATACTGCATCCACACCGGCCAGCCACATGTCACTCAAGAAGACCTCCACCCCAACAAAGCTGTTGGACACTGCCAGCTTTTGCCTGACTAAACCCTAGTTTTGTTACGCTTTTGCTCTTAAATCCCTTTGTGCCACCCTACACTTTCCTTAGATAAGTTAATAATACTGTCTTGATTATAGTCTCCTCTTAGGCTAGTCACAGGCATTTGTAATAATTTTTTTAATCAAATTTCAGTGGCCCACATTACTTCTTCTTCTTCCATATAACTTTTAGTTGGCACCAGCCTGAGGTTCTGCTAAATCCTATTTGTCTAGACTTTGAGACATGAATTCATTAAAGCAAACAGATGCCAAAATTTTTTCTTCGCCCACCTTGGACTTCAGTTTCCTCTTACCAAGCTCTTATCACCACTGATGCTCTATATTATAGAGCTGCTCTAAGCCACCTCTGTGTTCTGGCTGTCGGCTGGCTGGCCTAACATCCCTGAGGAAAGACCCACAAAAGGCAGAGTCACCCCCAACAGATGATCAGAAGATGGTGTGATAGAGAAAAGGGCATGGCTTTGGACACTGGGAAAGCCAGTTTCATCTAACCAGTGAAAATTAACCC
Source organism: Cephalopachus bancanus (assembly GCA_027257055.1). Classification (NCBI taxonomy): domain Eukaryota; kingdom Metazoa; phylum Chordata; class Mammalia; order Primates; family Tarsiidae; genus Cephalopachus; species Cephalopachus bancanus. The sequence continues at coordinate 211,869 of JAPVLO010000380.1, read as the reverse complement.
TTATCTTGAGATTTTAATTCTAGCAACCAATTTTTCTAGTCAAGTTACTGGAAACAATAAGAGATCACAATGAATAAAATCCAATGTAAAAATCACTAAAAACAATGAAAAACCTTGGTAGTCCTGGTATCTCAGTATTTACACAAAAAAGATATTTTAACTTTCTTTTTTTTTTTTTTTTTGAGTCAGAGTCTCTGTCGGTCAGCCTAGAGTGCAATGGCATGTTCACAGTCACCACTGCCTCAACCTGCTGGGCTCAGGTGATCCTTCTGCCTCAGCCTTCCAAGTAGCTGGAACTACAGGCGTGCACCATGCCCAGCTAATTTTTTGATTTATTGTCTCGCCAAATTGTCCATGCTGGTCTCAGACAATATTCTTGCCTCTGCCTCCCAAAGTGCTGGGATTACAGGCATGAGCCACTGCACCCAGCTATTTTAACTTTCATAAACCCTAAAACTGTAATTAAAGTGTTAGCGTACAGCAATTTCATACTATATTATGTACATTTAGAAAATTTTCAGGGACATATTAGGTTTGTCACAATCATGACACTTTGTATATTCATAAAAACAATGTACCTAGTTTTAAAATCTGAAACTCAAAGTCATATTTTTAAGAAGCAGGGTCTTACTCTGTCATCCAGGCTGGAGTACAGTGATGCAATCACAGCTCACTGTAGTCTTGACCTCCCTGATTCACGTGATCCTCCCACTCCAGCCAGACTCCGAGTAGCTGGGAGTACCCAGTTCTTAAGGCCAGGTGCAGTGGCTCATGCTTGTAATCCTAGCACTATGGGAGGATGAGCCAGGAGGACTGCTTGAGGTCAGGAGTTCAAGACCAGCCTGGGCAACATAGTGAGACCCCTTCTCTACAAAAAAAAATAAAAAATTCGCCAGGCATGGTGGTATGTGACCATAGTCCCAGCTACTTAGGAGGCTGAGGTGAGAGAATCGCTTGAGCTCAGGAGTTCAAGGTTACAGTGAGCTATATCTGTGCCACTGCACTCCAGTCTGGATAACAGAGCAAGACTCTGTCTTAAAAATAAAAATAATAAAGAATAAAACCTGTAGAGACAGGATCTTGCTCTATTGTTCAAACTGGTCTTGAACTCCTGGTCTCAAGTGATTCCTCTGCCCTGGTCTCCCAAAGTGCTAGGATTACACAGGTGTGAGCCACCACTGCACACAGTCTAATTATAATATTTAAAGAATGATTCATATTCTATTTTCTGAAAGAGGATCAGAAAAGTCTATTCTTGCAAATAATCAAGTCCTGACAGAAACAAAAGTAAATCTTAAAATGTTAGGACCACTTAACAACAAAACATTTGCTTAGTTTATTATATATAGTTACATTAGTTTATATTAATGCATTTGTTTATAACATATTACATTATGTTTTATGCTTATATTATCATATTAGTATTCTATTACTATATTACACTTACCAGAAAACTTGATATCAGTAGAGCTAAACATAGTTTTCCTAAATATCAAAGGTCCTGATTTCTAAATAAAAAACAAATACAGAAATATCTTGTTAAAAAATAATTTCTCTACTGTTTAAAAATAGTTTTATCCTACAACATACAAAGTTCTAACTCCTTGCACTGCTCCCTCTGACCAGAGCTTTCTAAAACATAAATCTGATCACATCACTCACTTGCTTAAAACCTTGTCCCAAGTAGTATCTACCCCCAGCAGCTGATGTGAAGATCAGAAGGGCTCCTAGCAGTTTCAGCTGGGGCCAATGACACGTGAAAGGCACAAGCTGCTGCCACTGCATGATTAGTGTTACTTAGACATGACATGGACTGTCTATGCAATCGCACGCTACTTTCTTGGCATCAACAAGAATGCACTTTTGATAAACAACTATCCCTACCCCAATTTATTATAGTTTACCATTACAATTACAAAATTCTCACCACAGTGTATACAGCAGTGGTCTCCAACCTTTTTGGCATCAGGAACTGGTTTTGTGGAAGATAATTTTTCCGCAGGGGTTGGGGGGAGATGGGGTCATCAAGTATTAGATTCTCATAAGGAGTGCACAACCTCCCTCACATGCGCAGTTCACAATAGGGTCCTGCTTCTATGAGAATCTACTGCTGCTGTTGATCTGACAGTAGCTGGAGCTCTGCTCACCCAGTGCACATCTCCTGCATTGCGGCCCCATTCCTAATAGGCCACAGACCGGTACTGGTCTCCGGCCCAGTGGCTGAGGACTCCTGGTCTACAGGACCCTGAATAATCAAGGCCTGCCCACATCCCTAGCAATTTTTTTTTCAGTTCCTGAAAAGCATGATATTTCTTCCTGTTCTCAGGACCTTAGTGATCAACCTGAAAATTTACTTTAAAATCCTTTCTCACTCCTTCATCTAGTTGGTAACTTCTCAGCCTTCAAGGCCCAGCTCAAAAGTCCCTTCCTCAGGAATTCTTCACTGCAGCCCACAACAGGCAAGGCCCTCCCTTATCTGGTCTCTAGCATCCATCCTTCACAACTCTTATCACAATTAAAATCAAGTAATTGACCGGGCTAGGTGGCTCAGGCTGTAATCCCAGCACTTTGGAAGGCCGAGGTGAGTGGACTGCCTGAGCCCACAGGTTCAAGACCCACCCGGGCAACTTGGTGAGACCTCAGCTCTACAATAAATCAAAAATTAGCCGAGCATGGTAGCGCATGCCTGTAGTTCCAGCTACTTGGAAGGCTGAGGCAGAAGGATCGCTGGAGCCCAGTAGGTCGAGGCTGCGGTGGCCAGGAGCGTGCCACTGCACTCTAGTCTGGGCAACAGAGTGAGACTCCAACTCAAAAAATTAAAATTAAAATTAAAAAATCAAGTCATTGATTAGTTATTTAATGTCTTCCCTCCCTGGGAATAAAAATCTTGTGAGAAGAGATTGCATTAAATGAACAAGTGATTAGGAATTTTTTAAAAAAACACTGATAGAACAGTTGGTAACTTCTTGTCCCCCCAAAGCATTTCAACAATAAAATTTTCACCCAGATCCCTCTTCTGCATTCCAGATCAACATACCCAACTGCCTGGAGGACACATTCGCTGGGATGTCCAACAGACACAACACTCACCTGCCCTAAACCAAAGTCCACTCTGTCCACCAACTCTTCCCATTTTATCCACCTTGATTGGAAGTAGTACCAACTTAAGCCATGGCTCCTTCTAGTCTCTCACATCTATCACCCAATCACCAAGGCATGCTTACTTTATCTCACAATTTCCAAACTCAGTTCCTTCTCCCCGTTCCTGCCATCACTGCCCTTATTCAGGTCCTCAGCATTTTCTGCCCAGACTCCTGTAGTAGCTTAAATGATACCTCTGCCTCCAGCCTTGAGCCCACAATTCCTTAGATAACAGCCAGAACGATTGGCATTTATGTCTAAAACCCTTCAATGGGTCACCTTCACTTATACGCTAAAGTAGCTACTGGGAGTCTAGGGGCTTAATCCAAATGATACCTGGGGTTTATTTAGCCCACAAAAAGTCTTTCTTTTTTTTAAGTTCTAGGTTAGCCAATATAATAAAAATATGGATTCCAGCTTCACTTAAAAAATCAAGGAGCTGTGGTAATTCTGTGCCTACTTTGTCACAGAATATCCAGAGAGTAAGCTGGGGCCACATGGTAGCAATCTCTTCAGAATGGGCATACAATTTCTAGTCCGCAACACTCCCCACTACACTCTCCAGTCCTGAACCTAGCTCACTGCACTCAATGACATGACTTGCTTTGGCCAGCATGGATCCTTGAGTTTGAGACCCCTGGACTCAGGCCCAAGGCCACACTCAGGTATGGAAGACAGTAGTGACCTGAGTCCTCCCGAAGATCCCTGCCAGAACTTCATGCAGCAGAAACATCAAGAATTTCTTGCATTGCTGCTGTCTTACTCCCCTCAGTCTCCACCAAGGTAATGCCTACTCATCTTTTAAGCCCCAGGCAGGCACCTTCTCCAGGAAACAGGGTTATGTGACTTCACCCCTTGTATACAGCCATGTGTATCTATTCATAAATATGTTGTCCCTACTGTTGGGTGAGCTTCTTGAGAAGGGGCTGGGTCTAAAATTCATCATTTCAAAAGCAGTGACCAGTCTAGTTCATGGTACACAGAGATGCTCAAAATGCTTGCTACCTTTTACAATCAAAAGAATCACTTCTTGGTCATTTTGCACTACTAATTTAAATAGCCCTATTCTTGGCCAGGTCATTCTCTTATGCCTTGGTCCCCTCCTCTACTTTGGGGAGATGAATCTCCTCTCTCTCTCTCTCTCTCTAATTTACTTTCTAAAAAAACTATTTTCTAATCTAAAAATAAAAACAAATAAAAGTAAAAGGCCCTATTCTCTCTTCCTGTTTCTGACAACTTAAAATGAGAAAAAAAGCAAACCACCCAAGGAGCAAACTTCTCTTCTTCATGCAGGAAGCAAAGTTACTCTTCCTTCATGGACTTTGGATTCCGACCATCCAAAGTATACTTGGCAAAGATCTTTACAGGTATGCTCAAGTAGTCTAACAATATGTAAACAGCTGGTTCACTTGCCCATTCACTACAGTAGCAGCAGGAAACCATGAGAGCGGTTCACTGAGTTTTGCTTTTTCCTGTTCAGAGAAATTCAATAATGGAGATATGCAGGCTATAAAACTGGCACACAAAATAGGTCACCAACCCAAAAGAATCCTGAAAGAAAAGGCAGCCCTAGGTCTTAAAGATCCAGAAAGATACCTAGGTTGTTCCTCTGAGTAGTTTTTATGTAGTGCTAAGTATTTGTAGCCTTTCACACTACTTTCTTTTACTGGTTAGGGAAGTCAAAATATAAGACTCGCCTTTAAGAACTTTGGACATCGTTTCAATACATGTGGAAAATACTCACCCCAAACAGCTGAATGAGTCATCTGACCCTAGAGAAGCATAAGATAATGCCTCTTTCAGACTTCCCGTCTGTCTTTTGCAAGACTTTCCATAATTCTACCCTCCCACATCATCTCCTCCAACATACTGGATGCCAAGTTCTCTAATAGCCTGCCCTGGGAAGAAGAGTTTCCACCTACTCCCGCCTCCAGACTCCCTTTCAAGCGCTTCCTAATCACACATCCCACCCGGCTTCCACACACACGGTCTCAGAACTGTGATAGGAGCAGTAGAGGAATTCAGGAACCCAAGAAGAGGGAGAGAGAGGTGGGGTGACTGTCGCTGTTCCCTCCTCATTAAAAATAAAGATAAGGAAGCAGCATACGCGCTAAGTTTATGCCGAAACTAGAGCGCTGGCCAGTGCTCCTTGCGGCTTCAGGAGTGTGGCCCCTGTGGCTGCCTCTCGGCAGGAGGAGGACTCGAATCCCAAAGATGCTGGCTAAGAGTGCCGAGAGATTCCGGGTTCAGGTCTGAATAAGAGGTCCTGATGTTACCAGAATATGTCGGAGCAGAGTGAGGGGCCAGGGCTTCGGGAACGGCAATGCTCACGACAGTCAGAGCGCTTAGTAGGGACAGCCGTCCCGTGCACAATCTTGCCTGCTCTTCCCGGCTGCCTAGGTCGGGCCGGAGAAGGGGGCGCTCCCTGCCCACCGCTCCTACCAGACAAAACGCTCAGGGAGTGTAGCAGGGGACCCGAAGCAGGCCCGGCAGAGACCAGGTGAACAAGTCCGAAGCTCGGCTCGTGGGACCCAGCGAGCCCCGCAAGTGCCCTGAGGGCCCGAGACGCGCCACGCCTCGGTCCCGACACTCCACTTACGTCGTTGACTGTCTCTAACCAAACCCCGAGCTCGGGGACGGCGCCTACAGACGCCGGGGCCCAGCACAGGAGGCAGAGGGCGACGCGCAGCAGTGCGGCCCCAGCAGGAAGGCACAGGCGGCGGCGCGGCCGGAGCCCGGCCCCGGCGCGGCAGGCGGCGGCCATCTTGACCCGGAAGCTGCACCTGGCGCTCCGAGACGCCGGCCACGCCTCGGGCCAGCACCTGGCGCGGCTCCGCCCCAAGCGGGCGGGTCCGGAGCGGAGGTCCGAACTGAGATGGGGAGAAGGGGCCTGGATTGGGGCTTGGGCCTGGGCGGGGAGGCGCAGTGCGGGCCCGAGAAGCGGGGCCAAGACCCGGAGGCAGCTAGCGTAGAGCTAGAGGATGCGTGGAAGGGACGGATGGGAGCCGCGATGTGGAGGCGGAGCCGAGCGAGGAGGCGGGGCTGAGGACCAGGCCGGAGTGAGGAGGCGGGGCCAGAGTGTGGAGGCGGGGCTGAGGACCAGGCTGGAGCGAGGAGGCGGGGCCGGGGTGTGGAGGCGGGGCTGAGGACCAGGTCAGAGTGAGGAGGCGGGACCGGAGGGAGATGCAGCCCACCCGAAGCGAAAAGCCCCCGCCCAGAACACGGATCTTAGTGAGGGTTACGGATAGAGTGCCGGCTAAAGTTGGGCTCAGGGTGTTGCAGTTTCTGGCATCCTCTACACCTGCGCCTGCCCCCGACCCTCTCAACTCTAGGGAAACTATTCTTTAACTTCATGAAAAATGCCAGGGCTAGTAGAACACAAAATGTTGTGTTGTCAGAATTAACGTTGATGGGTCAGTTAATAATTCTCAGAACAAATAAAATTGCCTGATTGCTTAAAGTCCAGAGAGGCCAGGGCTTTGAACTGACATTTTCGACTGTGGAAGCTGAATACACGTTTTGCTGTCAACGATAATTCGTTTATTCGTTATCAAATGTAAATAATGTTCAGAAGGAGAATAGAATCCTGGATTAATATTGTCATAACATAAAATAGGATCCATTTATAGTAAAAAGACTATGGCCGCTTTATCATTCACCCTAACTATTCTCCAATAATTTTTGAGGGCCTACTACATGTTAGAGATTGCATATGCATCCATGATCTTCAAAGCAAGCAGTGTGATCACTTCTGTTTAGGTGTCACAGGCTCACAGGGGAACATCTACCAGAGATTTAAGAAGTAACTCAGGTGACAGGCGAGAACAATAGATGAGATTTAAGTTAAATTACGGGAAGCTAAGTGTGAGTTACCTGTGGGAGTGAGGAATAGGTCTGAAGATGTTTTCATTAAGAGAGAACTAGCTGGATGTGGTGGTTCATGCCTGCAATCCCAACACTTTGGGAGGCAGAGGCAAGAGGATTGCCTGAGCCCAGGGGTTCGAGACCAGCCTGGACAACTTGGCAAGACCTCATCTCTACGATAAATTTTTTAAAAATTAGCCAGGTGTGGTGGTGCACACCTGTAGTTCCAGCTACTTGGAAGGACGAGGCAGAAGGATTGCCCGAGCCCAGCAGGTCAAGGCTGTAGTAGCCATAAGCGTGTCACTGTACTCCAGCCTGGACGACAGAGTGAGGTTCTGACTTAAAAAAGAAAGAAAGAAAGAAAGAAAGAAAGAAAGAAAGAAAGAAAGAAAGAAAGAAAGAAAGAAAGAAAGAAAGAAAGAAAGAAAGAAAGAAAGAGAAAGAGCAAGAACTGGAGGAATGGAAAGAATAAGTTACAATGATTCAGAGATGGTGGTCTCAACCACAGAAACAGCTATTATAAGGATAGAGATTTGGATGGAATCCAGAGACATGAGGAAGGAAATGAAAAAGCCTTAGTGATTGATTGGGTTTGGGGACTTAGGAAGGAGAAGAGCTTAGGCTATCACACAGATTTCTGACTGGAATGACTGAGATGTGGAACACCAGGAGAAGGAGAAAATGTGAACAAGGTAAGTCTGAGCGTCCCATGGGATATCCACATACAGCCATACAGTGGACAGATTTATCTATGAGTATAACATCAGGAAAAGCAACTGGGGCTTGCTGGTCATCATCATGTAGATAGAGACTGAAGCCATGGGAGATGGTGACACTTCCAAGAAAGACCAGGACCGTGGGAAGAGAGGAGCACTGGAAGCTGAGTCCTTAGAAAGCAAAAGTATGAAAAAGGAGTAAACAGAGCAGTTAGACCTGTAAGTCTCGACCCTGATGCACAGGAAAGTCAGTGGGGAACTTTACAAAATATCCAGTCACTCATTCTGGGAAGTAGTTGCTAGTGGGGATTCTATAGTTTCTAATCTACCTATATTCTCCCATAATCCTCCACTAGGATAAAATAACCCCAAACCCACAGGCAATATCCACAACACAATCAGGAAAAAGTATCACCACAAAACCTCAAATACAAGTAGTTGCTATCAGTCACATCTGGAAAAGAAGAAGAAGCAGGGGAAACAATGAATTATCAGATGGACTTGAGCCCAGGAGAATTCCAACTCTCCAGCAGGTACTCACCGGAAATCCAAGAAACAGCAGCCAGAGCACAAAGGGAGCTCCGTAGGCTGCACTTTGCAGGTGAGGGCAAAGACCTTGAAAAGGAGTTTGATGTTCCTGGAGGGGTTTAGACCTTGTAACTTACTCATTCTAACAAATGGGAGTTTCCATCCAAAGCAAAGTCTCACAAGAGAAACTATTGAAAGCAGAATTCAAATTCAGGAGGATAGGGGGAACAGGAGAAAAGTAAAGAGAAAGTTCAAAGAAAAATGGATACAGTGAGCAGAGCCAAGAGATCTGAGCAAGGTCAAGGTTATTTTCTTAAAGCATTTCATAAAAAGAGGGAGCTGTAGGCCATGCTCTTCTGTAAGCTCTGGCCCCCTCCCCTATCTGGGGGAGGTGGATCCCCATTTTCTCTCTCTCGAACCTACTTTCTAAATAATTCATATTTTTCAATCTCAAAAAAAAGAGGGTGCTCTAAAGGATGAAGCTAGAAAATTCGTTCCGTTTAATGAACTGGATAAAAAAATATGTGGCACATATACACAATGAAATATTATGCAGCTATAAAGAAGGATAAACATGGATTTCACAGCAACTTGGATGGATTTAGAGTTGATCATATTCAGTAATTTATCACAGAAACAAAGAACAGGGTACCACACATTCTCACTCATAAGTGGACCCTGAACATTTATCAGAATTCTGTAAGAAAGGAATTGACAGCAGTGGGATACTGCCAGGGTGGAAGGGGGGACACAATATCAGTAAGGGTGCCTGATCAGGCAAAGTGGGGACCAGAGGGAGGCCCAAACTTTACCTGTACGATGACCACTTGTATATCTAATCCTGAATTGTACCTCACATATTTTTTTTTTTTTGAGTTGGAGTCTCACTCCTTGCCCAGACTGGAGTGCAGTAGCCGCTCCCGGCCACCGCAGCCTCGACCTGCTGGGCTCCGGTGATCCTTCCGCCTCAGCCTTCCAAGTAGCTGGAATTACAGGCATGAGCTACCAAGCCCAGCTGATTTTTTGATTTATTGTAGAGATGAGGTCTCGCTGCCCAGGCGGGTCTCGAACCCGCGGGCTCAGGCAATCCACTCACCTCAGCCTCCCAAAGGCGCGGGATTACAGGCTGAGCCACCGAGCCCGGCTAAAACATTTTTTTAAAAGACAAATTATTCCATCTTAAACCTCCTACGCCCCGCACCCCCCCCCCCCACAGAAACAGAATGCCTAGTAAGCCCCTTCAGGCTCTAGAGGCAGCATGTGTCACGTGTGGGAATATGGCTTCAGCTCATATACCCGATGGCATAAAGGCTGCCATTTTTCAGTGGGGTCTGAATCAAGGAAGGGCTCTGCAGCAGGTCAGTTTGTGATGCAAGCAGCAGATCCTATCGTCTTGGAGGCATCCATGGAGGAGAAATGTGTATGCCATGTGGTGTACACGACAAGCCCCAGTGGGAGAAACGCAATGGAGACGCTTAAGGTTCCAAAGCTCTATGTTGAAGAATTATATACCTCTTGAGAAATAACTCTGGGCATGCTACTGGGCTCTGATAGAAATGGAATTCTGAACCAAGTGATCATGAGGCTATCCTAAGATTTTGCCCATCAGACCTGCTGTACTATATGGTTGTATCTGTCCAGCCACAGTCCATCCGAGATGGAAGTGGTTCCTCCAGAAACAGGCATGTGCAGAATCAAAGGGCACAAGCAAGCTGCGCAAACAGATAGGCTGGCCCCTGCCTTCAGTCACCACAGTCGCACAAGCGCCTCTCCCTCAGCTGACACCTATTACTGCATGGAAGCAAGTACGATTAGCTGATGGAGAAAGAAAAAGCCTGAGCTTGGTTCTGCATGGAAGGGAACTGAACATGGATGGCAGCTACAGTCTAATCCCACTCATGAGTAGCCTTAAAAGACAGGTGTTGCCGGGTGCGGTGCCTCATGCCTATAATCCCAGCACTTTGGGAGGCTGAGTCCACAGGTTCGAGAACAGCCTGGGCAACTTGGTGAGACTTCGTCTCTACAGCAAATAAATAAGTAAATAATTAGCCGGGAATAGTGGTGTGCACCTGTGGTTCCAGCTACTTGGAAGGCTGAGGTGGAAAGATTGCCTGAGGCCAACAGGTGAGGCTGCAGTGCTGTGAGCATGTTACTGCACTCCAGCCTGGGTGACAGAGTGAGAACCCTACTCAAAAAAAGAGACAGGTATGAGAAAGAAATCCTCCCAATCTCTCCAGGGAAGGCATAGAGCTTTGGGCAATGCATCTGGTTACCCTTTTTTTTTTTTTTTTTGTGGAAAGAGAAGCTGTGTAGAATTAGTATATACATGGAATTATGGGAACTAATCAGCTGGTCAGGGACCTGGAAGGAAAATGATCTGAAGGGACCTGGAGACCAGAAGGTCCAGGGTGGAGGTTGGTGGGTGGGTCCGAGGGAAAGGACACAAAATGTCCTGTGTTAATATTCACCAAAGAACACCTGATACAGAAAAGGGACTAAATAGGTAAACAGAAGCAGCCAGTTGACATGAGCCAGCCTCCTCATCAGCCATCCCAGTGCTGGCATGAGTGGAGTAATCATGGTAGCAAGGATGGAGGCGATGCATGAGCCCATCAACAAAGCTCCCACTACCAAGGACAATTTAGCTACCTCTGTGCCAAATTCTAACTCGCCAGCAGCAGAGACCAATGTTAAATCCCCAGTATGACACCTTCCCTCAAGGAAATGAATCAACTACTTAACTATATTCTCTTCTTGTCTGAAAGGTGCAGTGACTTTCATTTTGGTGGGTATAGACATAAATTCCAAGTATGAATTGCCATTCGTGACCACAAGTCTCAGCCAGAGTTTTTGATCATTAGCATAGAATTTCATATAGTGGTCCATCAGCCCAAGCAGCCACTTTACAGTGAAGGAGGTAAGAGAGTGAACCTATGACCATAGGATCCACTAGTCATATCCCATATCATGGTACCCAGAAGCTGCCAACCTGCTAGAGTGATGGAGTGACCTAATGAAGGCACTACAGAAATGCCACCTCAAGAAGGATGCCTTGCAAGGATGGGGTGTCATCCTTCGCAACACAGAATGTACTTTAAATCAATGATTGATGCTTGCTGCTTTGTCCTCAGTAGGTAGAACTTTTGGGTCTGGGAATCAAGGTGTAGAAACAAGGCTCCTACTATTTCTCCCAGTGATCCTCTTCGAAGGGAACTCCCCCAGACCCCGGAATTTATTTTTTAATAGTTGTGTATTTATTCTTACATGTTTAAACTCCAGTCACCTTCAAAGTCTCTCCGTTTGATGCAATACAGTATCAAGGCACTTTCCACTGCTTAAAACAGTTTTTGAACTCATCGATTTTGATGCTTTTTAGTGCTTCTGCCGTTTTTTCGTTTTTGTTTTTGTTTTGTTTTCACTTCTTCCACATCGGCAAAACATTTCCCTTTGAGGACTTTTCTCATGGGGTGAGGGGAGTAGCTTGGGGCAAGATTGGGTGAAGAGAGAAGGTGTGGTACTTGGGTCATGCCATATTTGGTCAAAAACTGCTGAACACTCAGCGTGATGTGGACAGGTGCGCTCATAAATCACCCATCATGAAATGGGCAAACATATATTTTGAAAGTCCCCCCCCCAAAAAAAACTCACTGGAGTCTAATCACCACAATGCTAGCTAGTACACTGATGCTGATGGGTTCCTAAACACTTACGTAATGGGGGAAGCCTGTACTTCAGGGGACCTGCCCTCCAAAAAGTAATTCCAGTTTTGTTTTGTTTTTTTTGAGGGGGGATCTTCCCTTGTATTTGCTTTCTATTCCAGCAATTCTGGGCTCTGTGAATTAAAGGTCCTACTTCCAAGGGTGAATGCTTCCCTCAGGGGACAGACGAGTCCCATTGAACTATATGCAATGGCTGTCATGTGGACACATTGTGCTCCTCATGCCAACGGACCAGTGGGCAGAGGTAATGGACCCTGATTATCAGCAAGGCTGCCGTTACACTGGGGGCAGGGAAGAATATGTCTGGCACTAAGATGATCCACTTGAGTGCCTCTTGATCCTCCTTTGCACTATTTTGATGGTACATTGACAAGTACATCATCCATGGTCTGAGATGGGCATAGTGACGGGGGGGCTCAGACTCCTCTAAAATGGGGGCTTGGGTCATGTTCCCAGGTAAAACCACTGAGAAGAGCAGGGGTGCTAGCTGAGACTGAAGTGCAGTGGCACGCTCCCGGCCACTGCAGCCTTGACCTGCTGGGCTCTGGTGATCCTTCACCTCAGCCTTCCAAGTAGCTGGAACTACAGGCACGTGCTGACTTTGAGTATCGTTTGTGGTTCTGAGACTAGCAGTGGCAGAAGTTGCAGTTTGTCTCACTAAGTTTCTCCTTCTAAATTTCCCCCAGGAAGAGGCCCACCAGAATCCTGGAGGACTTGCTCCCAGGACCAACTACAAACCAGTTAATTCAATGCAAGGAGCGGGCTGTCATGTATGCTTTAGATGTCCAGACCCTATTCAGGAAAGGAAAACCTTTTCTTCCAAGGGCTGGGAATACTGCTGGCAGAAAAGGCCGTAGCTCTCAGGCTCCTCCCAGACTTAGCACAGCTAAACAGAGTCACTGCACCTAAAGTCACATCCCTTCCTGGGCAGGTTTGGATCCAATGACTGATCCTCATGAGGATATAGAGACCCAGCCCCACGTCCCAACTCCAGTTAACGACAAAGGGTCAAATCAGCTGCAGAGGGTCAGCTGAGGCCTCCACTGAGAAAGCAGAGCTGTTTCGTTTCTCCCTTTGCTTAATCCTATTTTTTTCCACTCCCTTCCCCAGGTCCGGCTCCCAAGAGCATTCTCCACCTGCTTGCTCATCTCCGTCTAAGACTCGGCTTCCTGGAAAACCCAACCTGTACGACATACCACAGACATTTAGTTTATCCCAGTCATTTCCTCACTTCTATGAATTTCTTTGAAAATACACTCCCACACACAATATGAAAACCAGAGCACTGGAAACAACTCAAAAGTCCACAAGGAGGAGATGGGTCAAATAAATTTTGGCACTTTCACACAATGTAATACCATGTTACTGCAACAAAGATGAAAAGGGATTTCTATGAACTGGTTTGAAGTGATTTTCAGGATATGCTGTTAAGTTAAAAAGTCCAGCCGGGCTCGGTGGCTCAGCCTGTAATCCCGTGCTTTGGGAGGCTGAGGTGAGTGGAATGCCTGAGCCCACAGGTTCGAGACTTGCCTGGCCAACTTGGCGAGACCTCATCTCTACAATAAATCAAAAAATTAGCCGGGCATGGTAGAGCACGTCTGTAGTTCCAGCTACTTGGAAGGCTGAGATGGAAGGATCGCCGGAGCCCAGCAGGTCGAGGCTGCGGTGGCCGGGAGCGTGCCACTGCACTCCAGTCTGGGCGACAGAGTGAGACTCCAACTCAAAAAAAAAAAAAAAGTCCAAGTGCAAAAGAATATGTGGGATATGTTGCTTTTTGTGTAAGAGAGAAGAAATATGAAAATATACATGTGTCTGCTTTTTTTTTTTGCAAAAAATAAGGAAAGATAGAGCTGAAATAATGAGATTGGTTAGCTATAGGGTATGGGCTGGAATAGGGTGGAAGGGTTGGAAATGTGGGAGTAACACTTCTAGTACACTATTTTGTGTTTAGCTTTGACTTTTGAATCATGTTATATTTGCTTACTCAAAAAATTGAATAGAATCAAGAAGAACAAAGTAATTAAAAGCAAATGCACATACATAACTATTTCAAATTAATAACATGTCACACTGAAGGAGAAAACAGAGACAAGTTACCTATCTCAGGTAACTTTTAAACACAGTATTTTGACTATCAAACCTTAGACAAAAATGATAGACAAAATCTTCAGACTACAAAATGACAAAAAGAGGTCTTTCTCTTTCTGCCATCTCGGAGCCCCTGGAGGCCTGCTAGGAAAAGGACTTCTAAGAGACAAATATGTCTGGAAGGCTGTGGTCCAAAGCCATTTTTGCTGGCTGTAAGCGAGGTCTCTGGAGCCAAGGGGAGTACACAGCTCTTCTCAAAATTGAAGGTGTTTTTGTTGTTGTTTTTTAAGGTGGAGTTTCACTTCATTGCCCAGGCTGGAATTTGAAGGTGTTTATGCCCGAAATGAAACTGAATTCTATTTGGGCAAGAGATGTGCTTATGCATATAAAGCAAAGAACAACACAGTGACTCCTGGTGGCAAACCAAACCAGAGTAATCTGGGGAAATGTAACTCGGGCCCATAGAAGCAGTGGCATGGTTTATGCCAAATTCCGAAGCAAGCTTCCTGCTAAGGTCACTGGACACAGAATCTGTGTAATGCTGTACCCCTCAAGGATTTAAACTAATGGAAAGTAAACAAATAAAAGTGGATTTATTTTTTTATGATAAAAAGAACTGTAAATAAATATTCAACTCTAGCTAGTGTATTTGTTTTTCACAGTGATATCGGGTAGCAATTCTGAGACTAACTTCTGTATATTTCAGAAGTAAATAATGTATATTGAGTTACAAATATGAAAATGAGAAAAACCAGAATGATTTGCTGGTCTGCAACTGAACCTATCAGTATGAACTTGTGTTTTTAATTTAGATATATAAATACAAGTAGATATGTATTTCTATTTCCTTGCATTGATTACCTGGAAAACCTAGAAGCAGTGACACCTAGTAGCAATGAGCACATCTAGCATCAGATCTTGGTATATGAATATCATTCTTCATGAAGTCCTTAAAGAAGTGGCTGAGTCCAGGGATGGGACACAGGAAGTCATAATGAACTTGAGCATCTTGTTTTGTTTTGTTTTGTTTTTGTTTGTTTGTTTTGAGTTGGAGTCTCCCTCTGCCGCCCGGACTGGAGTGCAGTGGCTGCTCCCGGTCACCGCAGCCTCGACCTGCTGGGCTCCGGCTTTCCTTCTGCCTCAGCCTTCCGAGTAGCCGGAATTACAGGCATGCGTTACCACGCCCGGCTGATTTTTTTATTTATTGTAGAGATGAGGTCTCGCCAATTTGCTAGACGGGTCTCGAACCGGCGAGCTCAGGCAATCCACTCACCTCAGCCTCTCAAAGCGCGGAATTATAGGCTGAGCCACCGAGCCCGGCTGAGCATCTTGTTTTGTAGAAAAACAATAAAGTGGGTGGAAAATGATGAGGGCATGTCAAAAAGACACAGAAACCAGCTTGAAGCTCTCTCTCAGGGACCAGATCTGGGACAATTTGGGCACCAAAATAAATAAGGAGAGTAAAGGATTGTAACTCATTGACTCAAATAATAATCTATGAGTCCATACTGACATAAATGATTACTAAATAAACAGGAAAGAAAATCTCTTTCTTACAGTAGGAAAACTAATAAATGGAGAAGGAATTATAGAGTTAGAAAATTATAGAGTTAGATAATCACCGACTGGGCTCAGTGGCTCAGCCTGTAATCCCGCGCTTTGGGAGGCCAGGTGAGTGGATTGCCTGAGCCCAGGTTCGAGACCCACCTGGGCAACTTGGCAAGACCTCATCTCTACAATAAATCAAAAAATCAGCCGAGCGTGGTACTGCGCGCCTGTAGTTCCGGCTACTTGGAAGGCTGAGGCGGAAGGATCCCCGGAGCCCAGCAGGTCGAGGTTGCAGTGGCCGGGCGCGGCCACTGCACTCCAGTCTGGGCAGCAGAGTGAGACTCCAACTCAAAAAAAAAAAAAAGAAAGAAAGAAAAGAAAATCATCATTTGGCCACCATCATAGTTATACCTGATTCAGAAAGAATGATCAGTTCTCTTCTAAGGTTAATTAGTAAAAGTTTAATGACGAAGTATCTCCCCCAAATTTCTTAAAAAGAAAAATAGTAATTGTACAGCGGAGAAACCTGGCAGACACCAGTGTAATAGTCAAGGTTGCTTTCACAAAGAATGGGACAAACTGACATAATGTCTCTCATGACATGATGCACTGAAAAGAAATAGCATCATTTCTGTAATATTCCTACCCCAAACACATACCAAAAAATGCATCTAATCAAGGTATTCAAATATACAAGGTCTGACAAGTTTGCAAACTCATCCTAGGAAAAGTGCTGGATACCTCCTTGCTGACTATCACTACAGTCACCTTCAAAGCACTTCCCTTGGAAAGCTATGCACCAACGTCAGCGCCTAGTCCACCTGTCAAAGCAGTTTGGGAACTCTCTGGAATGGCTATCAGAGTTGTCTTCATATTACCCTTGATGTCCTGAATGTCATCAAAATGTCTTCCTTTTAATATTTCCTTTATCTTCAGGTAAAAAGTCATTGGTGGTCAGATCAGGTGGGTAAGGAGGGTATCCCAATACAGTTATTTGTTGACTGGCTAAAAACTCCCTCACAGACAGTGCTGTGTGAACTGGTACATTGTCATGATGCAAGAACTCCTTCAGGACCATTTTGCACACACCTTTCTCATGCCAAGATTTTCAGTTAAAGTTTTCCTTACTGTTTCTCTACCAATGTTTATTCGGTCTGCTGTGCTTTTCACAGTCAGTCAACAATTTTGATGCACAATTCAATACATTTATTGCAGTATTTTCATTGGTTCTGTTCGTTACTGACATCGGTGACACTTTCTGTTCCCTCAGAAAAACATTTAATCCATTTGCACACTGCTGTTTTCTTCATGACATTATCCCCATAAATTTGGACGAATATGTCCCTGATTTGACTTCCACCTTTGCCAAGTTTAACAAGAAATTTAATGTGTGTTCGTTGCTTTGATTCAAACTCTGGCATACTCATGACAGCTCTGATGACCATTCCAGAAAAAGAGTTCCAATATTGCTTTGATGAGGGGACTAGATGCTGGCATTGGTGCATAGTTTCCCAAGGGGAATACTTAGAAGGCGACCATAGTGATATCCAGCAATGAGGTATCACACTTTTTCTAGGTAGAGTTCGCGAACTTAATTATCAGATAACATATGTGGAAAAGATTCACATACTTGAGTCTAATCTCAAGGAAATATTAGACAAATCCAGATTGCGGAACATTCTACAAAGTAATTAGCTGGTACTCAAAAAATATCAAGGTCGGCCGGGCTGGGTGGCTCGCCTGTAATCCCAGCACCTTGGGAGGCCGAGGCCAGTGGATTGCCTGAGACCGCAGATTAGAGACCCACCCAGGCAACTTGGCGAGACCTCATCTCTACAATAAAATTTTAAAAATAGCCAGGCGTGGTAGTGCACATCTGTGGTTCTGGCTACTTGGAAGGCTGAGGTGGAAGGATCGCCGGAGCCCAGAAGGTCGACGCTGGGGTGGCAGTGAGCGTGCGTGCCATTGCACTCCAGCCTGGGCGAGGGAGTGAAACTCCAACTCAAAAAAAAAAAAAAAAAAAAAAGAAGAAAAAAAAATATATATATATATCAAGGTCATGAAACAGAATTTGAGGAATAGTTACAGTTTAAAGACCAAAAGGTTATGATAAATAAATGTGACTCGTGATCCCAGACTGGAGCCTGAACCAGAAAAATAAGTTGTTCTTGCTACAAGGGAAATTATCAGGACAATTGGTGAAATTTGAAGAAGAACTCTAAGTTAGAAAATTATTGTAAGCCGGGCTCGGTGGCTCAGCCTGTAATCCCGCGCCTTTGGGAGGCTGAGGTGAGTGGATTGCCTGAGCCCGTGGGTTCAAGACCTGCCTGGGCAGCGAGACCTCATCTCTACAATAAATCAAAAAATCAGCCGGGCGTGGTAGTGCATGCCTGTAATTCCAGCTCCTTGGAAATCGCCGGAGCCTAGCAGGTCGAGGCTGCGGTGGCCGGGAGCGGCCACTGCACTCCAGTCTGGGCGACAGAGTGAGACTCCAACTCAAAAAAAAAAAAAAAAAAAAAGCTATACATTTAATTTATTACTTTTACTTAAACTATTCAGATTATATGAGACATTTTGAAGTATTATTGTGTAAAGCACCCTTTCCACATACTTCCAGTTTCTTCATTTAGCGTTTTTCCCCCTAAATCAATACTCTCTCATTTTAGTTTTGAGTTGAGTCTTATGTATATGTAAACCTGAAAATTGAATTTCTGCATTTCCTCTTCCTATACGATTTGCAATTATATACCCTATAGTTTTTCTATTGTGTCGAATTTTCATTGTTTACTAATGCTTCATACAGAACAAACACATAACCATCAATATTATAGGATGATTGTTTCTAGAACAGCAGCCAATTCTTACCAGTAGGTGGCACTAGCACATTGGCCATATTTTCTATAAACTTGTGTATTTTATTGTATTTTATTTTATTTTTTTGAGTAGGGGGTCTTCCCATGTTGGTCAGGCTGGAGTGTAATGGCACAATCATGGCTCGCTGCAGCCTCAACCTCCTGGGCTCGGGCGATCCTCCCTCTTCTGCCTTCTGAGTAGCTGGTAGCACAGGTACACTTCACTATGCCCAGCTAATTATTTTTTATTTTTTTGTAAAGACGAGTTCTCATTTTGTTGTCCAGGCTGGGAGTGTATTCTTTTAAATCTGGTCTAGTTTAATTTCTTTTGTGTGTGTGTGTGTGAGCACAAATCTGTCAGCCTCAGACTCCGTTTCTACCAGTTTTAGTTTTTAACTTCAATTGGTGATACTGTATGCATTTCTAATCTATTTATTTTTGAATTAATAAAACTCATCGGCCAGGCGTGGTAGCTCAAGTCTATAATCCCAGCACTTTGGGAGGTTGAGGCAAGAGGATTGCCTGAGCCCGCGGGTTCGAGACCAGCCTGGGCAACATGGTGAGCCCTCGTATCTACAATAAATCAAAAAATTAGTCGAGTGTGGTAGCGTGTGCCTGTAGTTCTGGCTACTTGGAAGGCTGAGCCAGAAGGACCACCTGAGCCCAGCAGGTCAAGGCTGTGGTGGCTGGGGGCATGCCACTGCACTCCAGCCTAGGTGATAGAGTGAGATTCCAACTCAAAAAATAAAATAAACCTCATTTTTTTATTCCTTTGTTGACTAAAATGTCATTACAAACTTCATCTTTCAAGCAGTTTTAGGTTCACAACAAAACTGAGTGGAAAGTACAGAGAGTTCCCATATACCCTCTGCTCCCCACAACTTCCCCACTACCATTTCCCCATCACAGTGAATACCTTTAACTTAAACCATTAAAACATTAGTTTACTTTTTAAATTAATTTATTTATTGAGACAAGGTCTCACTCTGTCACCCAGGCTGGAGTGCAGTGGCACAATCCTGGTTCACCATAACCTCTACCTCCTGGGCTCAGGCAATCCTCCCGCCTCAGCCTCCTGAGTAGCTGGGACTATATGCATGCACCAGGGACTACAGGCATGCACCACCACGTCAAGCTGATTTTTGCATTTTTTGTAGAGATGCAATCTCACTATAATGCCCAGACTGGTCTAAAACTCCTGGGCTCAAGCAATCCTCCCTCCTTGGCCTCCCAAAGCGCTGGGATTGCAGGTATAAACCACTGTGTCTGGCCAAAACATTATTTTATTTGGAAAACATTGTGTGCCTTAGAGAGTGCTAGGTATTGCCAGGCGCAGTGGCTCACACCTGTAATCCCAGCACTTTGGGAGGCGGAAGTGAGAGGATTGCCTGAGTCTAGGGGTTCGAGACTAGCTTGGGCAACTTGGAGAGACCTCGTCTCTACAATAAATCAAAAAATTAGCAAGGCATGGTGGCATGTGCCTATAGTTCCAGCTACTTGGGAGGCTGAGGCAGAAGGATCCCTGAGCCTAGCAGGTCGCATGCCACTGCACTTCAATCTGGGTGATAGTGAGACTCTGACTCAAAAAAAATAAAAAGAGAGAGAGAGAGCTAGGTATCGTGCAATTGTGCAGATGGCTAGTAATGAATTCAGTGGAAATTTTACATTATTAAGGGACAATTATTTTTATTGGCTTAGATTTTTTTTTAATTCTAGTATCACCTAGTTTCCAAGGAAGATTAGAACTAACATCATTGGCCGGGCACCATGGCTCAAACCTAATTCCAGCACTTTGGCTGAGGCAAGAGGATTGTTTGAGCCCAGAGGTTCAAGACCAGCCTGGGCACTTGGTGAGACCTCGTCTCTACAGTAAATCAAAAAATTAGCTGGGCATGGTGCAGCGTGCCTGTAGTTCCAGCTACTTGGAAGGCTTAGGCGGAAGGATCACCTGAGCCCAGTGCATGGAGACTGCGGTGGCCGTGAGCATGCCACTGCGCTCCAGCCTGGGTGACAGAGTGAGACTCCAACTCAAAACAAATCAAACAAAGAACTAACATCATTTACTTAAGCGAATCAAGCAAGATTTGCTATCTCCTACATTCAAGGCACTGCCTACACAAGAAGATCTTTAAGACATAATCACTGTCATCACTGTGAGGAGATGCACTTGTTAAAGATACAAGGCAGAATGGGTAAAGTCCTGAAGTGTGGGCATCAGGAGTGCTTTAGGGGCAATTTGGTCACTTTTTTCAAAAGAGTCCTTATCTTTTAGAGATTGCCTTCGTTTGGACTCCCCCAGAAGGAGACTTTGAAATAAGGATTTGGGTGGCAGTAACTTATTCGAGAGATATAGTAGAGGAATGTTATGGGGTTTGTGTTCTCCCCACTTTCAAAATGCCTATGTTAGAGTACTAACCTTCTCTACCTCAAAAAGTGACTGCATTTGGAGATAGGTCCTTTAAAGAGGTAGTTATTGGCTGGGTGCAGTGGTTCACACCCATAATCCTAGCACTTTGGGAGGCTGAGACAGGAGGATCACTTGAGGCCGGGAGTTTGAGACCGGCCTGGGCAACATAGCAAGACTTCGTCTCTACAAAAAATAAAGAAAATAGCTGAGTGTGGTGGCACACATCTGTGGTCCCAGCTATTCAGGAGGCTGACACAGACGGATCACCTGAGCCCAGGAGGTGGAGGCTGAAGTGAGCCATGCTTGTGCCATTGCACTTTAGTTTGGTTAATAGAGTAAGACCCTGACTTTTTAAAAAAGAGCTAATTATGGTAAAATGAGGTCATTAGGGTAAACCCTGATCCAATATGACTGGCATCTTTATAAGAAGAGGAGATTAGGACACAGACACCCACAAAGGGAAGACCATGTGGAGACAGAGGGAGAAGACAGCCATCTACAAGCCCAGGACAGAATAAGTCAACCCTGCTGATACCTTGACTTTGGACTTCTGGCCTCCAGAACTGTGAGGAGATAAACTTCTGTTGCCTAAACCACGCAGTCTTGTGTTCCATTGTTTTGGCAGCACTTCCAAACTAGTCCCAGGAGTGAGCACATGTGATAGAGAAGGGAATGCAGACATAAAGTAGGAGGTATTATTAAGTCAGCTACCACTGTGGGCAAATGGAACATAAGCCACAGAGAATCTTAGGGAAAGGTGTGAGACAAATGCCTGAGTGATCTCACACAAGGGATGAGGGAGCTGGGATGCAGAGGGTTATCCTTTGGTGAGGAACCAATTACAGTGGCAGTTCCAACCTGCTATGAGCAGGGCAAGGTAGCTTTTCTGAGCTTTAAGGAAAGCCTTCAAGCAAAGAGATGTGGACCATGACAACCGGAAGTCAGCTGAGGCATACTGAAGTGAAAAGGCAAGACAAACACTGATGGGGCATTGACAGGGACTCCTGCAGAAATTCACCCTAAAATATTTACAGATGAGCTTACACAGTGTCTGGGATTTTCTTCAAAATAATAGAAAGGTCAGGCACAGTGTCTCACGCCTATGATTCCAGCACTTTAAGAGACCAAGGCAGGAGGTTTTTTTTTTTCAACCCAGGAGTTCTAAATCAGCCTGGGCAACATAGCAAGATCTTATCTCTACCAAAAAAAAAAAAATGAGTTGGGCATGGTGGCACACACCTATAGTTCCAACTACTCAGGAGGCTGAGGTAGGAGGATCACCTGAACCCAGGAGGTTGAGGCCATGGTGAGCCGTGGCCATGGCACTATATTGCATCCTGGGTGACAGATTGAGACTTCAACCCCAAACAAAAAACGCCAAGAGAGAAGTGGGTGGTGCCATAGATAAAACAAGATTGGCCTGAGTCGATAAATTTTTAAAAACCTAGTGATGGATACATGGGTATTCACACAACTATTCTGCCTACTTATAAGTTTGAAATTTTCTACTTTAGAGACTTCTGCTAGATGGAATAATAGGGGACAAATTTATCCTTCTGCCTAAAACAGTAACACACACCAAACCAAGTATATGAAATAACAGTTTTTAAGACACACCAGGCAATTAAAGACAATCATCTCCGAGAGAAGGAAAAAAAAATTGAGTTCTATGATTGCCTCAGCGTACTGAGAGAATTTTCAGGCCACAGCATAGGGAAAAAGTACCCAAGCAGAGCATGGCAGAGTCTCTGAGTTGAAAAGACAGAGCTGGGAGTTCAGAGTGAGCAAAGTATCTAGGGTTTGCAGGACAAAATATGGAAGGGAGAGAGTGATACAAAGAGAGGAAGTGCCTGATGTCCACAGAAGGTTCACCCTAAATCTTCATCAGTCACTACACGTGAAGAAACTAAATAAGGTTGAGGAAAGAGTCAGCAAAAAGAACAAGAAGGAACCGTAACACGAAGGACTGGGAAAAGTGCCTGTTCCCACCAGCTAACCCAGAAAACTTCCTAATGCACAGGGCATTGGGTAGAATATTCAAAAGGTCTTGGTGTTGCCTCAATAGTGGAGAACAATTAGCTTTAGACTAAACAGGGCTTGAGTCTCAACTAACAAATCTTTAAAGCAAAACCCAAATGAGTCAAACACTTTCCAAGGGACCTATGTCCTAGAACAAAGCTCAAGAATATTTAATAGGATAAAAAACTCTAACATCTAACATGGTGAAATTATAACATCTGGCTTCTGATCAAAGATTACCAGACTTTGTAAGGAATGGTGGCTTGTGACTATAATTCCAGCTATTCAGAAGGCTGAGGAGGGAGGAATGTTTGAGGCTAGAAGTTTGAGACTAGCTTGGGCAACATAGTAATACCCCATCTCTAAAACAAACAATAAACAAATAGTCCAGGTGCAGTGGCTCACCCCTGTGCTTTGGGAGGCTAAGCCTAGAGGATTGCTTGAATCCAGGAGTCAAGATCAGCCTGGGCAATACAGCGAGACCTCATCTCTACAAAAATGTTTAAAAAATGATCCAAGTATGATGGCATGCACCTGTAGTCACAGTTATTCAGGAGGCTGAGACAGAAGGATTGCCTGAGTCCAGGAGGTCAAGGCTGCAGTGGGCCATGATCATGCCACTGCACTCTATCCCGGGCAACAGAGTAAGAAGCATGAGCAGAGTGAGACTCAATAAAAAATAATAATAAAGCTGGGCTCAGTGGCTCAGCCTGTAATCCCATGCCTTTGGGAGGCTGAGGTAAGTGGATTGCCTGAGCCCGCGGGTTCGAGACCCGCCTGGGCAGGCGAGACGTCATTTCTACAATAAATCAAAAAATTAGCCGGGCGTGGTAGCGCACGCCTGTAGTTCCAGCTACTTGGAAGGCTGAGGCGGAAGGATCGCTGGACCCCAGCAGGTCGAGGCTGCAGTGGCCGGAAGTGGCCACTGCACTCCAGTCTGGGCGACAGAGTGAGACTCCAACTCAATAATAATAATAATAATAATAATAATAATAAACAAATAAGCCGGGCTCGGTGGCTCAGCCTGTAATCCCGCGCCTTTGGGAGGCTGAGGTGAGTGGATTGCCTGAGCCCGTGGGTTTGAGACCTGCCTGGGTAGCGAGACCTCATCTCTACAATAAATCAAAAAAAAATCAGCCAGGCATGGTAGCGCATGCCTGTAATTCTGGCTACTCCGAAGGCTGAGGCGGAAGGATTGCCGGAGCCCAGCAGGTCGAGGCAGCGGTGGCTGGGAGCAGCCACTGCACTCCAGTCTGGGCGGCAGAGTGAGACTCCAATTCAAAAATAAATAAATAAATAAATAAACAAATAAAAATTCTAAAATAGTATCAGATATACAAAGAATCAGGATATTATGAGACATAAGGAGAAGAAAATCAATGAATTGAAACTGACCAGAACTGACACATATGTTAGGATTACAGAAAGGGTCATTAACAATTTTAACTGTGTCCCACGTGTACCAGAAGTTAAGTAGAGAATGCAAGTGAGCTTCCTGATGTTTCTTTTTGTAAGGACACTAATTCTATTGAATCAGAGCCCTACCCTATGACCCCATTTGGCCTCAATTATTTCCTTAGAGGCCTCATCTAATACAAATAAAGCTGGGGGTTAAGGTTTCAACATATGAATTTAGGGGGGTCATAAACATTTAACCCATAATAGCAATGTATGAGGGTTCCAATTACATCCTTGCCAACACTTATTGCCTGTTTTTTAGATAATATCCATCCTAGTGAGTGTAAAGTGGTATCTCATTGTGGTTTTATTTGAATTTCCCTAGTAATTAATGATGTTGAACATCTTTTCATGTGCCTGTTGGTCATTTATAAACCTTCTTAGGAGAAATGTATATTAGAATTCTTTGTCCATTTAAAAATTGGGTTATTTGTCCTTTTATTGTAAGAATTGTAAGAGTTCTTTATTCAGGATATATTCAGTTCAGTTCTTTAATCAGGATATATGAGGTCTGATAATTACGTTTGCAAACTCATCCTAGAAAAACTACTACATACCTCATTGCCAAATATCACTACAGTATACTTCGAAGTACTCCCCTTCGAAGTACTCCCCTTGGGAAGCTATGCACTGATGCCAGTACCTGGTCCACCTGTCAAAGCAGTTTTGGAACTCTTTTTCTGAAATGGTCATCAGAGCTGTTGTCATATTACCCTTGATGTCCTGAATGTCATCAAAATGTCTTTCTTCCAGTATTCTCTTTATGTTTGGGTAAAGTCATTAGGGGCCAGATCAGGTGAGTAGGATGTTCCAATACAGCTATGTGTTTACTGGCTAAAACGCCAGTGCTGTGTGAGCTGGTGCGTTGTTGTGATGCAAATGCCCCTTTGGGACCATTTTTGCACACATCATTCTCATGCCAAGATTTTCATTTAAAATTCTCCTTACTGCTTTCTCTATTGATGTTTATTTGGTCTGCTATGCTGCTCACAGTCAGTCGATGATTTTGACACACAATTGGATGAATTTTTGCAGTGTTTCTGTCAGTTCTGCTGATTACTGGCCATCCCCTCTCTTCATCAGTGATGCTTTCTGTCCTCTCTGAAAAATGTTTAATCCATTTGTACACTACAGTTGTCTTCATGGCATTTTCCTCATAAACTTGAACTAACAAGTCCCTGACTTCACTTCCACGCTTGCCAAGTTTTTTTTTTTTTTTTTTTTGAGTTGGAGTATCACTCTGTTGCCCAGACTGGAGTGCAGTGGCTGCTTCTGGCCACTGCAGCCTCGACCTGCTGGGCTCCAGCGATCCTTCTGCCTCAGCCTTCCGAGTGGCCGGAATTACAGGCATGTGCTACCATGCCCGGCTGATTTTTTTGATATATTGTAGAGATGAGGTCTCGCTGTCCAGGCGGGTCTTAAACCCACGGGCTCAGGCAATCCACTCACCTCAGCCTCCCAAAGGCGCGGGATTACAGGCTGAGCCACCGAGCCCGGCTTGAAAATGGTTACTTTAAAGCCATCTCTTCCCTCCTTTGGACTGCTATTCAAGACAGCAAGACTTAGATTGCCTTTGTTTGCAAGATTCCAATGCCCAGAACACAGCCTTCCTCTTAGTGAATATTTGCAAATGGATGAGTTGATTATATGTGACTCCATGTGACTGTTGGAAAACACTTTATTCATTAGAATTTATAATTGTGCTGTCTCAATAAACCCATTAACTAAAAATTTATCATGCTCTTAAGGGGTAAGAAGGGCTAATATAAGTAATTCTCAAGTTTCTCTTTCAAACATCTACACATGGAATCCCATTTTAATAAAATATATTGTACACGAAAATATTCTAAAGTAGTAGTCTGTGGGTTACAGTTTCTAAAAATAACATTGTATTTAAATACCACCAAATTAGCCAGGCTCGGTGGTTCAGCCTGTAATCCCGCGCTTTGGGAGATTGAGGTGAGTGGACTGCCTGAGCCCGCGGGTTCAAGACCCGCCTAGGCAACTTGGCGAGACCTCAACTCTACAATAAAATAAAAAAATTAGCTGGGTGTGGTAGAGCATGCCTGTAGTTCCAGCTACTTGGAAGGCTGAGGCAGAAGGATTGCTGGACCCCATCAGGTCAGGGTTGCGGTGGCCAGGAGCGGCCACTGCACTCCAGTCTGGGTGACAGAGTGAGACTCCAACTCAAAAAATAAATAAATACCACCAAATTAAGTATGTAAACATACTTTTTGAAAGTTAATCGAATGGTAGTTTTGCTGCTGTTCTTAGAGCTTTAAAAAAGAGAAAATAGGCCGGGCATGGTGGCTCATGTCAATAATCCCAGCACTGTGGGGGAACCAAGGCAGGAGGATTGCTGGAGTCCTGGAGTGTGAGATCAGTCTGGGCAACATAGGAAACCCTCATCTCTACAAAAAATAAAAATAAATAAATAATAGCTGGGTGTGGTGAATCCTAGTTACTCAGGAGACTAAGGCAGAAGGATCTCTTGAGGCCAGGAATTCAAGGCTACAGTGAGCCATGATTGTGCCACTGCACTCCAGCCTGAGTGACAGAGTGAGACCCTGACTCAAAAAAAAAAAAAAAAGAAAAGAAAAGAAAAGAAAGTCAAAATATAGGATCACTGTGCATTACTGAAACTTTCATTAAAGAAAACAAAACTTCCCGTTTTCCCATTTGTCACCCAAAGTAACGAAACATCTTCAGAGAAGTTAAGTTGCTGTTGTGGTTGGTTTAGTATTGGGTAAGTTACTTTCCCATTGATTCAGCAGAAGTTCCAACTTATTTTTGCCATTGACCAGGAGAAGTCACAAAGGTCTTGACTTTCATGCATCAGGACTGTCTGGCCAGAATCAGATCTGTGAGATAAAAGACTGTGGTTTGGCCCATTTTCAAGAGGGGAACCTCTGCTTGGTCTGGCAGAGAGGGAATCTCCCCTTCCTGGAATGGTGCTCTGACCTGCTGCGTGTCCCCACACTCCCTTGATAAAGCCACTACTCCTTGCCATAACCCAGGTATAGAGGAGAGGAGCATCAAGACCCACATCATCAGTAACTAAAAACCCAGGACGAGCTTGACAGAAAGGAGTTGAGGTGTTGGATGAGTTCACTCTGAACTTCCCCAACTCTGTGTGTCACTGCTAAGGAGAAATACTCTCTTTAAATTTTATTTTTGAGTGCATTTGTATTATTGTGAAGGGAGCTGATGAAAATCACCAGGGAAAATATTTTTAATATGACAAATGTTGGTGGGTTTGCACCAACTAAAGAATGATGCCTCAAATTGGGAACAAGCCTCTAGCAAGCATGAAGTTCTTTTCAGAGAACTTGCCCCCTCCCCCTTCTTACGCAGGGTGTTGCAGAACAAGGCTCTGGCATCTTTTTTTTTTTTTTTTTGAGTTGGAGTCTCACTCTGTTGCCCAGACTGGAGTGCAGTGGCCACTCCCGGCCACCGCTGCTCGACCTGCTGGGCTCTTGCGATCCTTCCGCCCAGCCTTCCAAGTAGCTGGAACTACAGGCGCGCGCTACCACGCCCGGTTCATTTTGATTTATTGTAGAGATGAGGTCTCGCCAAGTTGCCCAGGCGGGTCTCGAATCCACTCACCTCAGCCTCCCAAAGGTGCGGGATTACAGGCTGAGCCACTGAGCCTGGCTGGCTCTGGCATCTTTACTGTACACTTGAGGAACCTGGGGCTCAAGGAAAGTCAAGTGACTGCCCAAGATTGCCCAAGGAGACCTGGCAAGACTGTCCCACCCAGCTGCGTCTGGCCACATGCCTTGGCTCACGAGGCAGAGTGCTTTGGTTTTTTTCAAGGGTTCCCTGATCCTTGATTCCTCTTTCTACTCATTAAGGAAAGCAAGAAAACTGAAAAAAAGAAAAAGAAGGAAAGAAAAAGTCCTCACAAGGCAGAAACAGCCTCAACCTGCAGGTCACAAGTACTTCTGGCATTTGCTTATTTCCTTGCCCTTTTGACCTCCTCACCCCTAGTCGCAGCATGGCTGAAGACAGTTACTCAACTTGTTCCTTTCTCTTTCCTCTCTCCTATTTTTTTTTCTCAGAAGAGTCATTTACAAAAGTAATTTGAGTTTACAAAAATGAAATTTGAAAGGCTAGGTTAAGTTTATGTTCAGAAGACAGTATGAGTTTGTCAGTGATTGGATTGCCTGCAAGTTCATTTTTTCCAAATTTTCAAACATTCAAATGTGGCTAAGAAGAATATTGGCATTCCCAAGTTTTCAGCAAGGAGATTTAAATGTACTGTGCAGCAGTAGCCTAGCTTCATTCCCTCTCATCACACCACTTTGAACCAACGCCCTGGTCCACTGCTGTGTGCTGGATGAAGTGAATTTCTCTGCTGTGTTGATGTTGCAGCAAAAGCCAGAAGCCACAACCCACTCAGCTGTCTACTTACACCCTTCTGCAGCAGAACTGGCCCAGGTTCCTCAGCCCTGATTAGGCCACACAGAAAATACTAAGTATACTGGATGGGATTTAGAGGCTGCAGGGCATTTGGTATACTCTTCATTATTATTACAGTTATATTGGAAATATAAAATACAGTAAATCCCCTACATACAAACAAGTTCTGTTCTGAGAGCACGTTCATAAGTCCAATTTGTTTATAGGTTCAACAAAGTTAGCCTAGGTACCCAACTAACACAATCGGCTATAGAGTACTATACTGTAATAGGTTTATAGTACTTTTCACACAAATAATACATAAGGCAAACACAAAAAATAAACATTTTGAACCTGACACTATAGTACCTTGAAAAGTACAGTAGTACAGTACAAACAGTTGGCATACAGGAACTGGCATCGAATGAACAGGCAAGAATTACTGACTGGAGGAGGGAGAGGAGGTGGGAGATGGTAGAGTTGAAGAATTGTCATCAACAGAAGACGTTGGGTAAGCTGGAATTTCACTCATGCCTGATGGTGGTGGCACAGGTTCTGGTTCCTTGCTGGATTAAATTCTATCTACTGCGCGCTGCTTTTACGCTTGTTTCCAGACATCCAGGGCTTGAAATGAAGACACTATATTACTGTACTTTATAAAGTACACAAATCACAACTCCTTGTAGAGGATGTATGCACATGACAATGTACACCAGACACAGGCATGCACCACTACGCCTGGCTAATTTTTTTATTTTTAACTTATGTGACTGGACATGCGAATGCACATTTGTATCTTTGAAAGTTTGCAACTTGGTTTGTATGTAGGGGATTTATTGTCCAAAGTACTATATATTGGTTTGGATATTTAATTTATATGAAACTTCCAAATAATATTTTTTCCAATTTTTGTAATTGCTTATTTAGTTCACAGGTATGAACATAGATTTCTATGATTCTTTTTTTTTTGGTTTGAACTAGCCCACCATCAATTTCTGATCAAGATTTTAATGAGGGCTGGGTGCAGCGGCTCACACCTGTAATCCCAGCACTTTGGGAGGCGGAGGTGAGAGGATTGCCTGAACCCAGGGGTTTGAAACCAGCCTGGGGAACTCGGTGAGACCTCGTCTCTACAATAAAAATAAAAAAAATTAGCCAGGCGTAGTGGTGTATGCCTGTGGTTCCAGCTATTTAGAAGGCTGAGGCAGAAGGGTTGCCTGGGCACAGCAGATTGAGCATGCCACTGCACTCCAGCCTGGGTGACAGAGTAAAACTCTGACTTAAAAAAAAAAAAAGATTTTACTGATGAGTTCTTTAAATTCTTCAGTCACCATCAGTAAGAAACTTTTGACAAGTAGGTGATAAAATTTATTTTATTGTTTTTTTTTAAATGAGCATTCAAAGATTTTCAACAGCATAAATTATCTTTTTTTCTGGGATCTACAGTCTTTTTCTCTTTCACTAATAAAATACAATGCTGGCATTTTTTGTAACAAGGCAGGTTCTTCTCAAACCCCCAGAACTTCTTCACAAGGACCATTCCACAGTAACAGAAAGCCAGCTCACCCTGGAGACTGGGTGCCTGGGCTGGCAGCTGGGACCAGGACCCAGGCTGTGAGGGTCATAGCCCTCAACACCATGTAGACACCAATCCTCACAGGCTGCAGGAGACTTGGGTAAGGCTTGCTCACGAGTGGAGAGTAAGCAGGCCTGAGGATGTCAGCGGCCCTGGCCCTGCCCTGCTGCCAGAGGGCTTAGGGATCCACCATTCATTAGAATACATCAGTCTGCAGCCCTCACTAGCAGAGTAAATTAGCCTCTTCCTCCCTCTGTCTGCCCGTCAAGGAGATACAGTAGTACCTACTTGCTAGGGTTGTTAAGAGGATTAAACAATGCTGTGCCTGCCACATAGTGTTATATATTTATTAAATAAAATAAAGGCCAGGCATGGTGGCTCATACCTGTAATTCCAGCACTTTGGGAGGCCAAGGTGGAAGGATTCCTTGAGCCCAGGAATTCAAGACCAGTCTGAGCAACATAGCCAGACCTCATCTCTACAAAAAATGAAAAAACAAGCCAGGCACGGTGGCATGCACCTGTAGTCCCAGCTACTTAGGAGACTGAGGTGGAAGGATTGCTTGAGCTCAGGAGGTCGAGGCTGTCATGAGCCATGATTGTCATGATTGTGCCACTGCACTCCAGCCTGGGTGACAGAGTAAGACCTCTACTCAAAAAAAAAAAAAAAAAATTTAAATTTAAAAGTTGAGAGGCTCTGGAGTACACACTCACATCTCATGCTTACAGCCTGCCAGAACCGGGTTCTAAATTCGGACTCACTCCCACTCTCTAGATGTGGAATATCAGCAGGTTATTCAACCTCTCAAAGCCTTGGTTTCCTGGCTCATACGTGACAATAGCCTTGGTATCCATGGTATGATGACATACAGATTAAATAGGACAGTTCACATAAAGTACTTGAAACATCACAAGTGCTGTACAAATGATAGCTACTAGGAAGTGGCGGAGTGAGGACGTGAGCTCAGCTGTGCCGAGCTCTTGTAACTGAGACCTGTGATTGCCCATGCCTACCTACTGTGACTTAATGCCTCTCAAACAACAAGTGCTTCACCCGTCAGATCCTCTTCTACAGTTTAAGTCCCTCCACTCAGATTGTATTTTTCAACCCTTTAACGTTTTTCTCTTCCTCATCTACAGATTCCTAGAGTGGAATCTCTAAAAAGCAATCCTAAGAATGGCCAGAGAAATTGCATTGAGGGATTTCCTTGGTGAAGGCCCTGAGAGGTTGCCGGTGACCACTGTCTTTCCAAATCTCAAGGAAGTTCAACACATCCTTCACATTCTTCCTCATTCATATTTTATTAGGAAGTTATATCAGAAAATCAGTTATACAACTTTAAATACTAACTGAATCATTCTTATCAAATACATGAAAACTGGAACCCAAGTCATATATGGGATTTCATTTTACAAATACTTTTACATTTAATAGTCATGAAAAAGAAAAGAACTTTAAAAAACAACTTTGACTCTGTACAAATGTTAGTATCAAGGAACAGATGAAGCTTAAAATTTAAGGTCTGCAAGATAAGTGAAAGAAGTCACCATTTATTAAAATATAACATCCTCATCTCTTTCCATTATATACATATATATTTTTTGTCTTTAAATAAATATATATTATTTTTAATGATGACTTTGACTTGGCAACATTCATCTGGTGCTTTAAGGCCATAGAGGTTACTTGGTAAGGAAAAAATATATTGAAAACATCAGGCACAGCTGGGGTCTCCTAAAGCGAAGAATTTGCTTGATTTTGGAATGTCTCCTCCCAGTTCTCCTCACATTAGGACTTCTGAGCCTTCTGAGGAGTCATCAGCAAATAGAAGTTCATCTGGCGATGGGCTCCCCAAGGGCAGCGTGCTAGCATGGGACCAGGAGACCCCGTTTCTTATAGGCTTGTCCTCCAGGAACACACTGTTCTTTTCAGCCATGACTGTACCAGAAGGGGTGGGAGCCAGATCTTCCCATTCCTCACTGCCGCCATTCAGGACGTATCGTCCTTCGTGAGGTCTGTTCTCATGAACTTCTGCTGTGACCACGCTGATGGAAGCCCCGGGAGTGCACGAAGCAATGATCGAGGCAGGGTCGATGTGCAAGTCCAGTGGAGCAAGCGTGGAGCCCTCAGCCAGGCCCTCATAGCCCTCCAGTAGCTGTGTGTTGATGTAAATGACGTCTGCTTGGTCCCGGATGTCAGGCAAACTTTCTAAAAGCTTTTCTAGCTGCAGCCTCAACACCGAAAAGGTGGGTCGATCCAAGGGATCAGCTCTCCAGCAAGAGTACATTATTTCATACCTAAAAGTCACAAAAAAGTGAATTATCTCCTGGCACAGCACTCAGGTCCCTTAGTGCGATCCACCCCCTCTGTTTTCATCTAATCTTTGATTTTTAAAATTAACTTATTTTATTTTAAAGATGTGGTGTACAATTCAGTAATTTTTAATTTTTATCATATTTTAATCAGCATTCATTCTTCATTTTATGAAAATTGTTGAGTTTTTTTGGTGGCCTATTACTTATAAAATTTTGTAAGTATTCCATGGGTATTTGATAAGAAAGCGGCTCTGTTTCCAGGAATAACAGAGACTTTGCAAATAAGAGTTTTTTCTTTATATAGGGGTTGGTAAACTTCGGCACATGAGCCAAATTTGGCCCACAGTCTGCTTCATAAAATAAAGTTTTATTGGAACATAGCTATGACTATTTGGTTACTGTTGTCTATAATTGCTTTTGCTACAATGGTAGTGTAGAATTGAGCAGGTGCTGCAAAGGCCTGCAAAGCCAAAAATATTTACTATTTGGCACTACACAGAAAACGTTTGCTCACCTCTGTCCTATGCCATCAAACTGGGTTGTTACGAGGAGAGCTGAGTTGCATGGGACCCCAGGGCTAGGGGTAACAAGGCCAGAAGCAGAAGTGAGGGTGGGGGGTAGGTGTGTGTTGTGTATCATCTAGTCCATCTAGTCTTCTCAACAGCCCTGTCATCATCACTTTGTAATGAAGATGACAGTGAGCTCAGGGATGTTACAGAACATGCCATGGCAAATGTGGGTACCAGGGAGCAGTAGGGGAACCAGATTCAGACTGGACAACTCCTACATCCATGGACTCCACATGATCTCTTCTGCTGCATTCTACAAAGGATGACTCTCTTCTGAATAGTTTTCTCATTCCCAGTGTCCAATATAATTATGAATTATGATGGAGGGACATTTAAAGGAGCACAATAAAACAGAGAGAGATGAGGCCAGGCGCAGTGGCTCAAGCCTGTAATCCCAGCACTTTGGGAGGCCGAGATGAGAGGATTGCCTGAGCTTAGGGGTTTGAGCCCAGCCTGGGCAACTTGGTGAGACCTCATCTCTATAATAAATTAAAAATAAGCCAGGTGTGGTAGCGCGTGCCTATAGTTCCAGCTACTTGGAAGGCTGAGGTGGAAGGATTGCCTGAGCCCAGGAGGTCAAGGCTACGGTGGCTGTGAATGTGCCACTGCACTTCAGCCTGGGCAACAGAGTGCGACTCCAACTCAAAACAAACAAACAAACAAAAAAACCAGAGAAATGACAATTAGGAATCCCTAGGTTGAGATGAAGGGTGAATTATACCATCATCTCATTTTGCTCCTTTCCTGTATTGATAAACTGGTTATGCATATGTCATAGGATTAAAAAAAAAAAAATTCAAATTTAAATCATCTGATGCCTGAAGTAGATTACTGGTATCTTATGAGCAATTCCATATTTACATTTAGTTACAGCCTACAGATTCACTGGCTAATTCTACTAACATGCCTCATATACAACACACAGATCTCATGTAGATGTGTAAAATATCTTTTCGTTTGTCTAGTGTCTCTGCTTTAATCCACACTTACACATGCTTCTAGAAGGCGGAGATGTGCAAAGCACCACCCATGTAAAGAGAATCCTGGATGCAGGACTCCTAGACAATGGCACGGCGCATCTCCATGTCTCACGATTCTCATTCTCGTCTCAGGCTTAGCTCTTTTTCATTTCCCCGCCTTACCTTTATTAGATGGCCTTTTAAACTTGGCAAACAACTTCTGTTTCTATTTGGGGGGGGCTTTCATGGCATAAATCAATTTGCATGGCTCTGTTTTCCACAGAGCCTTGATTGTTTGCGGTCTGAGATGAGCTTTGAGACATTTTGTCCTCAGGGACATAATCTTCTTTTCATTAACTTCATCAAAGGGCTGTGCTATTTAATTTACTTTCATTTATTGCATGTCTTAGGACAAAGTGTTTACATAATTCATCTTTTTTTCATATAAAATAGAAGCAACATCACTTTGAAACTTCTTTTACATTCAACACTTTATAAAATACATAAAAATATAAATATGACTTTTAAAGAAATGGTGAGCATGTCTACTGTCTAACCTACTCCCACAAAAGGGTGATTTCATAGTAGTGGACCAAGGGGATTAACTTGGTAAGTAATAGTAAGGCTGTGATATTTAGTAGTTTACATTTTATGAATGGCAAGAAAAAATATGTTTGGTAATTTGCCTTTGAAAATGGTCATTTTTGTTTTCCTGTTGAGATTTGATAAAAGCTGCAATCATATAGGTTGCCAGGGGCTAGGAGCAGGGGAGAATGGGAGTAGCCTAATGGGTACAGAGTTTCAGTTTTATTTTATTTTTTGAGTTGGAGCCTCACTCCATCACCCAGGGTAGAGTGCAGTGGCATGCTCACGGCCACCCTAGTGTCAACCTGCTGGGCTCCGGTGATTCTTCTACCTTAGCCTTCTAAGTAGTCGGGCATACAGGTGCGCACTACCATGCCCCGCTAATTTCTTTGATTTATCATAGAGACGAGGTCTCACCAAGTTGTCCGGGCTGGTCTCAACCTGCGGGCTCAGGCAATCCACTTGTCTCAGCTTCCCAAAGTGCTGGGATTACAGGCTGAGCCACTGAGCCCAGCGAGTTTCAGTATAAAATGAAAAAAGTTTTAAGGCTGCAGTGGCTCACGCCTGTAATCTCAGCACTTTGGGAGACAGAGGCAGGAGGATCTCTTGAGCCCAGGAGTTTGAGATCAGCCTAGGCAACATAGTGAGACTTCATTTCTAGAAAATAACAAAAAAAAATTACCTGGGGCCAGGCGTGGTGGCTCAGGCCTATAATCCCAGCACTTTGGAAGGCCAAAGTAAAAGGATATCTCGAGCCAAGTTCGAGGCCAGCCTGAGCAACATAGTGAGACTTCGTCTTTACAAAAAAATCAAGAAAAATAGCTGGGCATGGTGGCATGTGCCTGTAACTCTAGCTACTTGGGAGGCTAATGCTGAAGAAGTTGAGCTACAGTGAGGTGTGATCATGCCACTGCACTCCAGCCTGGGTGACTCAAAAAAAAAAAAAAATTAGCCAGGCATAGTGGCATGTGCCTGTAGGTCCAGCTGCTTGAGAGGCCGAGGTGGAAGGATCGCCTGAGCCCAGGAGGCCAAGGCTGCTGTGAGCCATAATCATGCCATTGCGCTCCAGTCTGGATGACAGAGTGAGACCCTGACTCTAAAATAAAATAAGGTGAAAAGAGTTCTGAAGATGGATGGTGATGATAGTTATACAACAATGTGAATGTACTTAATATCACTAAACTGTATACAAAGTAGTCAAATCAGTATTTTGTTTTGCATATTTTACCATAATTTAAAAAATACTATTGCATAAATTTACAAAATTTATAAAAGTATGACTTTACTCCTATTTTTCACGCATCTGCTTTGTTCCTGGCTCTGAGGATAGCAGAACACAGGGCTGCAAGTCTGCTCAGGGAACAGACGTCCACCTCTCATCAGCCACGCGTGTGTCACCACTGTACTGGCCAACACCTGCCTTAGCTCTGCCATTCAGCCCCCAGGACTCCCACCCCATTCCTTCTCTGGGCCTAGGCTGCCTCAGATGGCATGGAGGGACAGATCAGTGAGTAGAAGAGGGTTTCTGAGAGGGAGAGGGTGGGTGTGAGGTGCAGTCCTCAGGACAGACAAGCAGCAGGCAAGAGGCAGGGCTGCTCTGCGCCTGCCAACAAGCTGGCCCTGGATGCCAGGATGTGCGAGAGCGCATGGACAGTGCAGGGAAAGTCAGGTGGGAGAAGCCTGAGGGCAGTGCTGTGACAGGCAGCATGTTAGCCCCAGAGAGGAGCCCGAGTCAGCGTGATCGACGCAGATAGAATGTTACCAGCAAGTGCTCGCCATGGGGTGGCTGACGTGTCCCAATTGTTCACTCCTCACTGCAGCCCCAGGAAGGAAGAAATGCTGTTCCACTCACAGGGCAGCTGAGACTTGAAGAGGACTGACTGAAGTCATGCCAGTAGTCAGGAGCAGTGCCCAGTCCATCTAACGCAGGGCCCCTGCTCTTATCCACAACCTCTGTTCCTTTCACTAAAAATATCAATCACCGATCTTCCCTTCAGGTTTACTCTTTGTGCGATTGTACAAAATACCTTATAGATGTTAGTTTGCTCAATTAGCATAACCATCCCATGACACAGGGACCATTATACCCATTTTACAGATGGGGAACCTGAGAGGCTGATGTTTTGCCCAAGGATGAGGATAAAGCTGAAACTCAAAACAAAGAATGTCTGGTCCTACAGTCCAGGTTCTTAGCCACTCAGTTGCCCTGCCTGTCAGGTCAGATCCCAACAAATTTGAGTTTCACCCCATGGGCAATGAAAAATCACAGAAAGATGAGCTGGAGAAGCACTCCATGATCCTAATTTTAGAAAGTTTGCTTTGGCGGTCATTCAAAGGCTATATTAGGAGCCTGGGGGTGAAGGAGAGTCAGGAACCAGAAGGAAACATTAAAGGGTCTGCCTGTACCGCTCAGCAGGAAGTGGTGCTGGCCCTGGCCACTCATTTACTCATTTAAGCTGTGCCGCTGTTTCCTCCTATGTGATGAAGGAGAGGGAGCAGATGACCCTGGAGATGCTATGGTTTGCTGGTATTAGCGATAGGAATGGAAGAATAGGAGGACTCTGAAGGACATCTGCTAGCTGGTGGGACCCAGTGGGACAGAGAGAACAAGGTGGCATCCAAGTGTCACGCTGGAGAGGAATGAGTGTTGGTGTCATGAGCTACGGTGGTAAGTTGGTGGGGAACGTCCTGAGGGCTGTGGGGTAGCTGTGATGAGCTCAGTGGGAAAATGTGCCATGGAAGCTGGCATCACAGACAGCAGCCACTTGGGTAGTAGGGCAGGGCCTGCAGTCTGGTCATGAGGAGGTAGGGTGATGCCATGAGTAGGTGGCCCTTGGAGGGGCGGGATCGGGGGGCAGGCCACGACATGCACTCTGTGGTTTATATCATTGTATTTCAGAGCTGACTCTTTAAAAAATGAAGAAAACTCAACACAGGAGTTAACTCATCTCAACTATGTTTAGACAGCAAGAAGCTAGAAGGATTCATTTCATTTTTAAAAGGAAATACCTCAGAGATAGAAACAGAGGCCTCTCTGGGGGATGCTGTGGTTTGCCAGCATCCAGATGTGAGAGAAGACAGGGAAGCGAGCCGGGCTCCCCAGGGCCTCAAGGCCAGAGCGTAGCCAAAGCTGGAGGTGGGGGCCACAGCTGGAGGCAGGGTCTGCGGGCCGCCTGGGTGCTTCCGCCTGACATCCCTAGCCACACAGTGAGTGCTGACTCTGGTCTCTGTTCCCTAAAAAGTCTCACAGAAAGTCAACTCAGCATTCCCTTGCCTGGGCTCTAAAAAACCACAATGTGACACAGCTTAGACCTCACTAAGACCCAAGATAATCACTGCAAATATCAACTTTTTTTGGTGCGTGGGGAAAGCTAAGAAAGACACTGCAACAAAACTCTTTCCAGTCAGCATTGTTTGATTGAAATGCTTCCTTATTTTCAGAAGAGAGCATTTCGTGAACATGGTCCTTTTGAAAACTACCATGAAACCCAAGAACTAATTTAATTAGCATTTCACGATGCTTTAAAAAGATTTACAGTGTTTGTTTCTGTTCTTAATGTGAGACATTCACAACCACAATAACCACCACCACCTCCACCACCAAAACTACCAAGCAAGGCGAGGTTCTGATTAAAACAGTTTCCTTTTGTTTGGTTTAGAAGTCCTGGGAGGACTGGGGGCAAAGGGACCCAAGTTCTCTCCCCCGTGTGGGGCAGCAGAGCCAGAATGTGCATGTGGGAGTAGGGGGATGGTGGTGGTGTCTATGCTCACATGCACAAGCCTGGGCATGGCACTCCATGACCAAGCCGGTACAGGCCTACTGTCCCAAAATGCTAAATACAGTGAGAATGCTCCTCTCCAAGTCCACGGCCCTTATTATACAGGGAAGAGACTTACCATTAGGAAGGTTTGAATCACCACAAGAAATTGTTTTAAAAAGGTCAGCAAGGTGCTTAGGGGAGATTAATTGCCATGCCCACACATGTGGCTAATTAGGAGGCAGAGTCTGCCTGTTCGTCGCCAAGGTCCAGGCCACTGCCCCACACTGCCTGTCTTTTAAGACAGAGAGGGGCCCGTCGGGAAGGAATGTGCCCTGAGGTCTCACATGTGTTGGAGCTGAGGGTTCTCACTTCTGGCCGAGCACATTTTAAAACACATATTCTGGGCCCACTTTGTACCAAAGGCATCACAATCTCCAGGCACAGGGCTGAGGAACTGCATTGTTAGAATAACCCCCTAGTAATTCTGACCCCAGTCTGATCTAAAAGTGTCTGGCTTGGATTTCTAAGTTTCCTAATGAAGGGTATTCCTGTGAGTGGTGTGTTTGAAATGCTACATTGAAAGAGAAGGATAACTGGACTGAAAGAAGGTGAGGAATGACTGATGGATCCCATGCTCTATAAGCAAACCTATTTGGATGTAGTTCCTACAGGCACATAAGGAATATTTTGGGGGACACATGCCATTGCCTTGACTTGACAGCACCCATCCTTTGAGGCTGAGACCTTGTGCGTGAGTGAACCACGGTGGGCTCACTGGGGATGTGATGTCAATGCCATCTCCCACATCAAGAGTGGCCACTGGCCTGGGGTGTCTGAGGTGCTACCCTCTGCACATGCCTGCCTGGCTAACAGCAGCCCTTTCCTCTCCTATGGCTGCGTTTCCCAGGTCTCTTCCCAGAGCCTAGTGGCTGCCCCAGGCAGAGCGTTTAGGGACACAGAGAAGCTCACTCACAGTTCATCCAGACAGTCCTCGGGCTGCTTCAGCCTGTGGCCGTGGAGGAGATAGTCATACATCTCGTGGTTCTGGACCCCTGGATAGGGAGTCATTCCCCGCGTAGCTATTTCCCACATCGTTACGCCAAATGCCCACTGGGGACAAAGCAAAAACGAATTAGGATGCAAGCCTTTCCACAGACGCTGAATGGACTTTTTCATTGAGAAAGGTCATTTCCTTAAACCCTGATGGCCATGCACAAAGCTGGCAATTATCTGTGAGACACACAGCTTTCCCAACACAACAGTGGCATGGGGTTGGAGTGTCACAGCTCCCTATTTTTACAAAAGTTATTCTGGGAAATTCAGCAAAGGCATTGTGTGAGGTGTTTTCCTAATCTGGGGTCAAGGGTATAATTACATAGCACCTTTCCTACAGCATTTTGGTCTCAAGAGCCACTGGATGAACTCATTCAATTTCATGTGAATATGAAATATCTTAGTTGCAGGCATCAAGTCATCTTTGGATAGCCAAGAAAAATGGGAATAAATTAAAGGTTTACGCAAAGTATGGATCTTCTGAATGTCAGGATGCTTCACCAGAATCTATTGGTCCACCTGGCTTTAAGTATCAAGCAAGAAATAAATGAGAGGTCTGAGCATGCTACCAATCCTTAGTTTATCAAAGAGTAAAACATAAGCTAGGGCACCATAGCGAGACCTCACCTCTACAAAAAAATTAGCTGGGCCCAGTGGCACATGCCTGTAGTCCCAGCTATTTCGGAGGCTGAAGTGGAAGGATTGCCTGAGCCCAGAGAGATCAAGACTGTAGTCGTGCCACTGTACTCCAGCCTGGGCGACAGAGTGAGGACCTAACTCACTAGAGTGAAATGTCTTGCAGCACCAGTTGAAGTCATTTCTTTCAGGTGCCCTAATCTTTGCAATATGGGGCCCTGAATCAAAGCTTCATACATACCACGTCGCTTTTACTCGTGTAGACTCGATCTGCAAGACTCTCTATGGCGATCCATTTCACAGGCATCTTAGCAATGCGGCCTTGACGGTAGTAATCGCCACTATAAATCTTCTTAGAGAGGCCAAAGTCCGCGACACAGACAATCATGTCATCTCGCAACCTACAGAGAGCAAGTTCATGACCTCAAGCAACCCCAGAGGCAAAGTCTTAAATCACTGGTCTGCGTTGGATGTAGCCCAAAGCATGAATGAGAAGTAACCAAAAGAAAACAGAACCCCATCAGCTTGTGACAGTCCTGCTTTGAAACCAGTGGCAGAGCACGTGATGGGGAGGCATCACTCTGGACTATGTGGGGATCTGTGCACAGTGGATGGAGACAGCTGGAGGGAACAGGGATGATCACGGCCACCACAGCCTCGACCTGCTGGGTTCAGGTGATCCTTCCACCTCAACCTTCCAGGTAGCCAGAACCGCAGAGGCACACTACAACACCTGGCTAATTTTTTAAATTTTCTGTCGAGATGAGGTTTCTCCAAGTTGCCCAGGCTGGTCTCGAACCCCTGGGTTCAAGCAATCCTCTTACCTGCACCTCCCAAAGTGAAACAGAAAGAGCAGCAGCTCAAACCAGGCCTCTCTGTTTGATGAATCTGGTGCCCCCGTAGCCTTTCTGCTTGAGGTCTGGAAGCAATGTTGGCCCTGTGGACTAAGTAAGCCCCCGGGGGAAGTGGGGAGCACGTGCTGCTTCCCCTTCAGGTGGATGCTTGAGGAAATTAACTCAGAAATTAAAGGGATAAAATTGCATTTATAGCCTGTTATTAAAACAGCTCCTAGACAGGGCACAGTGGCTCACGCCTATAATCCCAGCAATTTGGGAGGCTGAGGCAAAAGAATTGCCTGAGCCCAGGGGTTTGAGACCAGCCTGGGCAACTTGGAGAGACCTCATCTCTACAAAAAATATTTTAAAAATTAGCCAGGCATTGTGGTGTGCGCCTGTAGTTCTGGTTACTTGGAAGGCTGAGGTGAAAGGATCACTTGAGCCCAGCAGGTTGAGGCTGTGGTGGCTGTGATCATGCCACTGCACTC
This sequence comes from Cephalopachus bancanus, assembly GCA_027257055.1. Lineage (NCBI taxonomy): Eukaryota > Metazoa > Chordata > Mammalia > Primates > Tarsiidae > Cephalopachus > Cephalopachus bancanus. The sequence continues at coordinate 170,350 of JAPVLO010000380.1, read as the reverse complement.
CAGCCTGCATGATAGAGACTCTAACTCAAACAGCAACAGCAACAACGATGACAAAGATGACAACAACAATGATGACAAGGATGGTGACAATAGCTCCTAGACAAAAAGGAGTGGAAGAAGAGTAAAAAGGAGGAGAAGAGAGAGAGAGAGAGAGAGAGAGAGAGAGAGAGAGAGAGAGAGAGATCTGGGGTAGATGATTAGCTTGTTCTTTTTACTCAAAACTGACTTTCAAAACTTGAAAGTCCCACATCCTGGAAAACCCTTCAGTCCAGGGCAAACCAGAAAGCTAGTCACCTTACCTGGTGGGAGAAGCAAGAAAGGAAATAGTAAGAGAAGAATAGGTTTTCATGATTCTTACTCCATGGCAGAAAATAAAAACAGTAACAAAACTAAAAGCCCTTTGAGGTTTTCAAAAATGAGGTGAAAGGGGACCTGGAGGTGGGGTTGGCTGGGAGGTCTGAAGGGGAAGGCCCCATTGTCATGCCTCTAACCAAGAAAAACAAATGACAATCATACATTTAAGGACCACTCCCTCTTCTCACAATAGAAAACTTAAAATCAAGGAACAGGCCAGGCTCGGTGGCTCAGCCTGTAATCCCAGCACTTTAGGAGGCCGAGGTGAGTGGATTGTCTGAGCCAGTGGGTTAGAGACCAGTCCGGGCAACTTGGCAAGACCTCATCTCTACAATGAATCAAAAATTAGCCGGGCGTGGTAGCGCATGCCTGTAGTTCAGGCTACTTGGAAGGCTCAGGCGGAAGGATCACCGGAGCCCAGCAGGTCGAGGCTGCGGTGGCCAGGAGCGTGCCACTGCACTCCATGCAGTCTGGGTGACAGAGTGAGACTCCAACTCAAAAAAAAAAAAAAATCAAGGAACAGTTATAGTTCCTGAAGATTTACAGCAGATGATGGCTCTGCTGAAGCAGGCTAAAGAAACGGGGAGAACTTAAGTACAAAGTATTTGCATAATAAGCCATTGCCTTCTGTGTATTGAAAGCATAAAACTTCTTCACCAGGAAGCATCACAAACAAATAAAGATAAAAACTGTTTTCTTTTGAGTCAGGGTCTCACTCTGTGGCCCAGACTGAAGTATAGAGGCACTATCACGGTTCACTGTAGCCTAGACCTCTTGGGCTTGGGCGATCCTTCCGTCTAAGCCTCCCAAGCAGTTGGGACTACAGGTACACACCACCATGCGCAGCTAATTTATTGTTATTTAAATTTGAGATGAGGTTTTGCTATGTTGCCTAGGCTGGTCTCAAACTTCTGGGGTCAGGTAATCTACCAGCCTCAGCCTCCAAAAGTTCTGGGATTACAGGCATGAGCCACTGCGCCCGGTGACAAATCTTTTAGGAATTTCATTACGGTATTCATGATTATCTGACTCTGGGTCCAAAGCTAGCTGATGGCAGTGGGAAAGGATCCAGAAGGTGATACCTAGCACTCCTACCTGAGTGAGAGAGTGAAAATAAAAAAGTAGTTTCAAGAGAAAGCTTTGGAAGCCAAGCAGACTCAGAGGCAGTGGAAGTGAAAATCCCTAAGCAAACACCCAGTCATAATCCCATCTTCAGAGCAAGTCACACTGTCCCCTGCCAAACTCAGTTTCTTTCTATATCTTAACAGCCATGGGCCATCCCCACATCCCCACAAAGATCAAACTCCATGAGATCCAACCCCTTGTAGCATGACCCAGGATTCTTACATGCAGTTTCGAGCAGCTAAATCTCGATGAAGAAAATTCCTGTTGCTCAGATACTCCATCCCCAGGGCAATATCCACCATGAACTTCAATAGCGTCTGCAGAGGAATATGCTAGAGAAGAGAGGAAACAAGAAGAAAGACTATCTTTTAAAAAGGAAAATTTAAGCCGGGCTCGGTGGCTCAGCCTGTAATCCCGTGCCTTTGGGAGGCCGAGGTGAGTGGATTGCCTGAGCCCGTGGGTTCGAGACCCGCCTGGGCAGCGAGACCTCATCTCTACAATAAATCAAAAAATCAGCCGGGCGTAGTGGCGCGCGCCTGTAATTCTGGCTACACGGAAGGCTGAGGTGGAAGGATCGCTGGAGCCCAGCGGGTCGAGGCTGTGGTGGCCGGGAGCGGCCACTGCACTCCAGTCTGGGCGACAGAGTGAGACTCCAACTCAAAAAAAAAATAAAAAAATAAAAAATAAAAATAAATAAATAAAAAGGAAAACTTGATTTCCATGGGAGTGGGGTGGGGAATGATGTTTTTATTTGTTAGAGTGCTGTGATAAAACAAGAAAATAAATCTTTCATTTCCATATTGCTAACATATCACGAATAAGTCTTTCAAAAAGGAAAAAAAAAACTCCCTTAAACTTTTTGGTAAACATCACATTCTTTTCTCCCCATCTTTAAAAATATTTATAGTGAATAACATTGTTTCCTTTTTACAAATTATGAGGTCAAATGTGATTGTTATGTCCTTTTTTTGGTTTGTTTTGGTAGAGATGGGGTCTCATTGCTTAGGCTCGTCTCGAACTCCTGGCCTTAAGTGATCTTCCTGCCTCGGCCTCCCAAAGTGCTGGGATTACAGACAGAAGTCACTATGCCCACTGCAATCCTGAGTGATTTCTGAGTGGCATTGGGACAGAGTGCCCACACCACACAGAGGAGGGGAAGGAACAGGAGTGACAGTGAGGTGTGTATGTAGGGGAAGGTGTCTGATGCATAGGAGGCAAAAGCCCACTTAGAAGAAGCTGTTTCCAATCAGGCACCCACATCTGCTATCACTTTACTTTGAAATGTTTTTAAAAATACTTCTTTCTTCTAGACAGAAATTAGGACAGTCTTCACCTCACAGGACCAAGCACCACAAGTATGTAGTCAGGGATTTTCGTTGTTCCTGTAGGGCCCTCCTGTACATTTCAAGGGTAGTGTTTTCTCTGTTGTAAGAGTCAAACCAGACTGCAATGTTAGAAAACTAGGCCAGGCTCGGTGGCTCAGTCTGTAATCCCAGCACTTTGGGAGGCTGAAGCGAGTGGATTGCCTGAGCCTGAGGGTTCAAGACCTACCCGGGCAACTTGGAGAGGCCTTGTCTCTACAATAAATCAAAAATTAGTCGGGCGTGTTAGCATACGCCTGTAGTTCCAGCTACTTGGAAGGCTGAGGCAGAAGGATTGCTAGAGGCCAGCAGGTTGAGGCTGCGATGGCCGGGAGCGTGCCACTACACTCCAGTCTGGGCGACAGAGTGAGACTCCAATTAAAAAAAAAGAAAACCAGCCACTGTGAGAATTGCTTAAGAGGATGACGACTGTTGAAACTTCCATGTAATAACTACATCCTTTAGTGCAGTCACAGCCCTTACCACAAGTTCCTGGTAATTGTGAATCAATCCATGCATAATATATACTATCCAAGGCATCGGCTTTGTCATGGCTTGTCTTCCACAGAATAGAGTTTTCTTAAACAGTACTCATGAAGACACCATGTTCTTAATGATTTACATTTCCTAACTAAGACACATTTCCTAACCAAGACACATGCTATATATATAAACAAAATGTTTAATTATTCTTGCCCTTAAGTAATGGAGTTGTTTAAAAAAAAGCTAAAAAATCAGGCATGAAAGTTTTATGCCTCTGTTTTGCACACTTGTAGGCACATGCAGATATTCCCCTTCTGTGGTTTGTATGCAGGACCAGTGGGAAAGGGTTTTAGGATCTGGAGAACATTTTCTACATTTCATCCTGTAGACTTTTCATACCCTAAGGTGACAGCAGCAAGAATCTTTCCAAGAATCAACCATCACTGATGAAAGAGGAAAACAGGTATTTCTTTTAATTTTTTTTGAATTGGAGTCTCACTCTGTCACCCAGGCTGGAGTGCAGTGGCACACTCCTGGCCACCCCAGCGCTGACCTGCTGGGCTCTGGTGATCTTTCTGCCTCATCCTTCCAAGTAGCTGGAACTACAGGTACGTGCTTCCATGCCCAGCTAACTTTTTATTTATTGTAGAGACAAGGTCTTGCCAAGTTGCCCAGGCTGGTCTCGATCCCGCAGGCTCAGGCAATTCACTTGCCTCGGCTTCCTAAAGTGCTGGGATTACAGGCTGGAAAAAGGTATTTCTAATTGTACTCACCAGAGTCCTGCTACTGACGGCAGCTAAGGGGAGCGTGTCAGAGAATGGCGAGCTGTAGATTGAGTGGGGCAGTTCCCTCCCAGGACCTGTGCTTCTTCATAGCAGTGATTTTGGGCAGTGTTGGCCTGGAGTGACTTCTGTCTTCATACAGAACCATTGTTGACACAGACCAGCAGCATCCTGGCTACCGCATGTGTGCCCTGACCAGAACTCTATAGGATCACTGCCTTTTCTAACAGACAGAGAAGGAGCGGGAAATGCAGGAAGGGTGGATGGCTCGGTCAGGTATGAACACACTTACACCTCCTGTTCGCAGCTCAGTCTGTCCACAGGAAACAACGGGAGGAGGAGTTCATTTTCATTTCAGATAAGGAGCCCAGGAAATGAAAACACAATATCCCCAATGGTACTGTACTGGAAGCTGACCCTGACGAGGGCAAGCCCCTTCGTGGTCCTAAATTTCCTAGTTGGTCCATAACTGCCATTACAGATATACCCAAAATGACCAGGGCCTCACAGTCTCACAGTGGGGTGGTCAATTTAAGGATTAAAATATTACAAGCATTTTTCAGAATGTCAGATTCTACAGTCCTCTTGGCTCACCCATGCTTCTTCATTCTTTTTTTTTTTCTTTTTGTTAGGTCCCTATAGAAGAGCCCATAACTTCTTTAAAGGTTGTAATTCATGAAATACATAAGGAGCTCTGTAAAATTTCTTTTAGGAGCACCGTCTTTAATGGCCTTCCTACTGTCTGTGAGCCCTGGGGAGTGTGTGGCCATGAGGGGTGTGAAGCATGGGGCTGGGAGCCCACCAACTCCCCCAGCCACTTCCCCCCACCATAAAGCAGGAATAACACTGTCCATGAGTAGGCCTGCTGTGTGGACGGATACCACATTTCAACACCAGGGTACATCATGAGCAACGAACAGAAGTCAGGGCCTTCCCGCCTTCATTTTCGAGGTTAGACACTGAGGTATCTTGACTCCGTCACATAAGTCCCAAGAACTGCTGAGCGGCAACACAAGGAAGTTATTACCTTTGGTCCTGTGTCCAATCGGGAATAAAGTAAATAGGTATGCAGGTCCCCATACTTCATGAAGGGTAAGATTACCATAGGCTTTGGGATGCCTTGCGAGCTCATTTCTATGCATACACCTGAAATTCAAAACACAGCCTCAGTTACAAAGAACACTTGTTACGTGTGATCTGAAAGGCCCCAGAGGACCAATGGCCAAATTGAAACCATGGGTTACCAAGCTAACAGAAAAAAAAATGAGAGCTCCTAATTCACACTCTATTCTAGAAAATGGGACATACGCAGTGTCGCCTATTTTATTTTTTCTTTAGATTAGTATCCATCTTTGCATGACAGCTCTGAAAAAGTCAATCTGTAACAAGAGTAGCCTTCTGGAAACCTACGAGTTTTTGTTAGGCTAAGTCACTGAGGGGCAAGGACTCCACTAGGATTCAAGGGCAAACTAGTTTCATTAGATGCTTAATCGTATGAATAAGTCTCCTGCAACCAAATACTTAAAACTATTTACAGAATTTTGAGGGCCTATAGGTAAAATCCACATCCCTGAATTTTAAGTTGTGTAAAGGAGAGAAGCTACAAAACCCTTTATCATGGAATGTGAGCACTAAAGCTTGTCACCTGATTCCGGGCTTACGACAAACACTTCTTGGAGGATTACAAAGTACAATTGTTCTCTTAGTCTGCTAAAGCCAATAGCTGCAAACGAATAACAGTAGTTTCTTTGACATAATATTGTATCCAAATATTAGTTTTCACATCTCCCTGCAGTGTCAGTCACATAAAACTTTAAAAACAGAGAGAGAGAGAGAGAGAGAGAGAGAGAGAGAGATCAACAGAAAATGTAATTATTTCCTGGCTGTGCTTTTCTCTAGAAATAGGGTCGCTCAATATCTTATCTCCCCTTTTGTGTTTTTTAGCTAACAAAACTGCAAAGCCGAATTATGTTAGGTCAAGTTCTCTTGGAACTGTTCGGTCACCTTCCATGAAATTGTCAACTGATCATAAGAAATCAGTATTTTCAAATAGGTTAATAAATAATTTCTCAAAGATTATGGAATTTAGTTCTTAAAGTTTATCCCGGTCATTGCCTTGCTGGTATGGTCATGTGCTCTCTGAGCTATGGCTGTCACCATGCTTCCTGGCTTTGGCCCCCTCCCCTACCTTGGGAAGGTGAATCTTCTCTTTCTCTCTTTCACTCTCTCTTCCTAATTTACTTTTAAATAAACTATATTTTTTAATCTAAAAAAAATTTACCCCAAGGGATTGGTAGTAGTGGGATACTGCTGGGGTGGGGGGTGGGGACACAACATCAATAAGGGTACCTGATCTCAAACTTGGCAAAGTGGGGACCAAATAAAGGCCCAAACTTTATCTGTATGATGTCTACTTGTATACCTAATCCTGAATTGTACCCCACATCTTTAAAATTAAAAAAAACAATTTAGCTATTAAAATAAAAAGTATAATATATAGTTTAGCCATCTTATTAAAAAAACTTTACTCCACTTGTATCTGATTACTGGATAATCTTAAACCAATAAAAATTGTAACATGATCAGTTCCTCTGTCTTGCCTTTGAGTAACGGGGGGCTACATAATTCACCCTTTCCTGGAATTCTGTGGATACTCTAATCATTCCGTAGCCCATCGGTGTCCAGGTAATGCAAACTCATTTCTACTATCAGCTTTAAAAAACATAACCATTAGGAGAAGTCTTGGGGTGAAAAACCCAATGTTGTAAATTATTTTGGGATTATACCAAGTGTAAACTTATATGTGTCAGAGAGACTTTTCCTTTGGCACAGATTAGATTAGCTAAACTCCCTCCACCCGTCCCTACATCCCTCTGAGGTACCTAGAAGACATATGACATTTGGGTGGCTGAAATCTTTCATGCAGGCAGCCTCACTGAGAAATTCCTCGATCTCCCGCTGCGAAAAGTTGTCCACTACAGGAGAAGATAAAAAACGTTAGGCCATGAATAGTTTATTCAGTTAAGGGGAGGGGACCGGTGACAGCAATTTTATTCTCTGAAACTAAAGTCAAGAACAAGATAAAACTATAGGACCAGGACACAGGACCAGTCAGTTGATTATCAGGGGCTCATGGGGGTCATGGAAGAGAAGAGAGGACACATAGGTGAAGCAGAGGGGACATTCAGGGCTGTGAAACTGCTCTGTGGGATACTAAAATGGTGGATACATGACATTATACATTTGTCAAAACCTACAGAACTATATATCACCAAGAGTGAGTCTATATAAATGATGAACTTCAGTTAATAATAGTAATGTGTCATTAAGTCTTCATCAATTGCAAAAAATGCAGCACACTAATGAAAGATGTTAATAAAAGTGGAAATGTATATGAGGGGAGGAGAACTCTATTTTCTGCCTAATTTTTCTGTAAACCTAAAACTGTTCTAAAAAATTAAAATCTGGGGGGGTGGGGTGGAGATACAATATCAATAAGGGCACTGATCTCAAACCTGGCAAAGTGGAGACCAAGGGGAGGCCCAAACTTTACCTGTATGATGTCCACTTGTATACCTAATCCTGAATTGTACCCCACATCTTTAAAATAAAATATAAAAAATATATATATAACCTAAAAAAATTAAAATCTATTAGCAAAAGAAAAAAAAAAAACACTCCAAAACCAACTAAAATAAATTCCAGTTGTTCTGTTACGATTATCTTGCTGAAAGAAAGAACAAAAGAAAGCAAGCCATGCCTCTCCCTTTCTGTTGGTGTATATCCTGCAAATCTGGCTGTCAATCATGCCTTGTGAACTGGATGTACTTTCATACCCAGTTTTTGGAATTAAACTGATTTAAGAGAGACATTTAAAATTCCATATCATGCTAAGTGAAATTAAACCAGTAACAAAAGGATAAATACTATATGATTCCACTTGTGTGAGATAGCCAGAGAGTCAAAATCAGAGATAGGAAGTAGAACAGTGGATGCCAGGGGCTGGGGGAATGGGGAGTTATTGTTTACTGGGTGCAGAGTTTCAGTTCTGTAAGATGGAAAGTTCTGGAGATGGAGGGTGGCAATGGTTGTACAACATTATGAATGTTCTGAATACCACTGAATTATGCACTTAAGCGTTGTTAAGATGGTCAATTTCACATCACATGTATTTGACCAAAATTAAAAACAAACAAAGTATAAAGACAGGCCTGCCTCAGGAAATTTGCTTTAACAGGGTGTAATTACTGATTGAAATCATACATGAAGCCAGGCATGGTGGCTCACGCCTGTAATCCTAGTACTTTGGGAGGCTGAGGCAAGAGGATTTCCTGAGCCCATGGGTTTGAGACCAGACTGGGCAACTTGGCAAGACCTTGTCTCTATAATAAATCAAAAAATTGGCTGGGCATGGTGGCACACGCCTGTGGTTCCCATGACTTGGAAGGCTGAGGTGGAAGGATCACCTGAGCCTAGCAGGTCAAGGCGTAGTGGCCATGAGCGTGCCACTGCACTCCAGCCTGGGCAACAGAGTGAGACTCTGACTCAAAAACAAAAGAAAAAAAGAAAAAGAAAAAGATATCATACATGAATCTAGCACAGTGTCTGTACCATCCTATGGGCTTAATATATATTAATCTTTCTATAAAAGCAAATTTAGCCAATGTGATGGTTCACACCTGTAATCCCAGCACTTTGGGAAGCCAAGGCAGGAGGATTGCTTGATCCCAGGAATTCAAGAGTAGCCTGGGTAACATACCAAGACATTGTCTCCACAAAAATGTAAAAGTGGTGGAGTGTACCTATAGTTCCAGCTACTTAGGAGACTGAGGAAGGAGGATCACTTGAGCCCAGGAGTTTGAGGCTGTGGTGAGCTGTGACTGCCACTGCACTCCAGCCTAGGCAACAGAATGAGACCCCAACTCAAAAAACAGAAACAAAACAAAAAAGCAAATTCAGAAAAATTTTAAAAGATCTATACACCTGCAAAATGTCTGCCAACTTTGTCCTCACCTATTCCCTTTGCTGTCAACAACCGGGAGGGTGAAATAGAGGAGCAGGGGTTTGCCTACAGACCCCTTCCCTAATGGACCAAACTCCAGGCAAATGTAGATGAGTCTAAGCATTTTGAGGCTAGAGACTATGCTTTCAGTCTTTGATATTTAGCAGGGATGGAACTTCTGTACAGGTTATTCTAAGTGAAAGCACAGCAGAGCCAGATCAGAGAAGAAGCAGGTCCTAGGCTCAGCTCCTTCTACCAGGCTCCCTAAACCTACCTGCCTAAATGGGGATAATGGAATGCCTCCTTACAATCACATTGCAAGACTCAAATAAAATAATCCAAGAGGCGAGAATGGTGCTGAGTGTGCTCCACACTGGGTTCAGCTCTGGTGAGTATTGTAACTTCTGGGTGTTTTTGTTTCTGGGGGCTAGTTCTTGATCCTACTTCCTAGCTGTGCTGATTTTCTGTTCCTGTTGTACTGATGAAATACTGGAATGATTGCAATGTCCTTTTGCTCACAGTGAGCATTAAAAAGTATTAGTTATTATGATGTACTTAAAAAGCAGGTCCACATGACTTGGTTATTGTGGCTCCTCCTTTTTATAACTGAATTAAACTTCAGACTCCAATTTTGGTTTAAGAGTCTCAATACATGCTTATAATCTAGCTTATGCTGTAATGTCCTATAAATGGTGGATTAAGAATTCAGGAGGAAACAAATTTTACTTTATTCTTTGATCAAAAATAGTACTGAACACGTACAGAAAGCTAATAAGAAAGCAACATCAAGAATATTGACAGGCTGGGTGCAGTGGCTCACACCTATAATCCCAGCACTTTGGGAGGCCGAGATGAGAGGGTTGCCTGAGCCCAGGGATTCAAGACCAGCCCAGACAACTTGGTGAGACCTCATTTCTACAATAAATCACGAAAAATTAGCTAGGTGTGGTGGCACATGCCCGTGGTTCCAGCTACTTGGAAAGCTGAGGCAGAAGGATTGTCTGAGACCAGCAGGTCGAGGAAGCAGGTTGAGGCTGCGGTGGCCGTGAGCGTGCCCCTGCACTCCAGCCTGGGTGACAGATTGAGACTCTGACTCAAAAAAAAAAAAAAAAAAAATCGACAAACTTCATGTGGCTCTTCCATTTTGTTTATCTGAATAATGAGTTGTTCCCAGAGGAGACAGCCTGTCTCCCCTTGGTGCCTTCCCAAGACCATACTCTGCTACAGCGGCCACTGGTTACACGGATGGGAGGATCCTCCCACATGGATACGCGGCCTCTCCTCTGCATGCCGACATGAATCATTTTCAAGGCCTCTCTGCAACCAGAGTAACTGAGTTCCTATTCTGGAAGTGACTTGTGAGGAATTCTACCCACCTGGAGGTGGTTTATTGCAGAGTTATTGGTGACTAGAGTTCATTTGTGCCCTGGCACTGGGCCTTCAGCACACGTGTCACCTTCCTAATCACATACTGGGCATTTTGCAATTTGGCTTCTTACCAATATTATTAAAATCTTAAAAAAAAAAGAATATTGCCAAATTGAGACCAGGTGTGGTGGCTCACGCCTGCAATCCCAGCACTTTGGAATGCCAAGGTGAGAGGATTACTTGAGCCCAGGGGTTCAAGACCAGTCTGGGTAACATAGCAAGACCTCATCTCTACAAAAAAAAAAAAATTAGTCAGGTGTGATGGTGGTGTGGGCCTGAAGCCCTATCTACTCAGGAGGCTGAGGTGGAAGGATTGCCTGAGCTGAGAAGGTTAAGGCTGCTGAGAGTTGTGACTGTGCCACTGCACTCCAGCCTAGGTGACAGAGTAAGACCCCAACTCAAAAAAACCCAAAACAAGCAACAAAATATATATATATTGACCAACTGAGCAGCAAATAATTTCTATCCATAAGAATCATGATGACGACAGCAGGTAAAATGTCACACAATCATGGTCTATTTCCTGGGTGTCCCAGTGATGGGCCACAACCAGCTGGACACCTGCAGAAACAAACTTAGGGCCAGGCACAGTGGCTCACGCCTGTGATTTCAGCACTTTGGGAGACCAAGTGGGAGGACTACTTGAACCTAGGAGTTTGAGACCAGCCTGGACAACATAGTGAAACCTCGTCTCTACAAACAAACAAACAAAAAACCAAACAAACAAAAAAACACTTCCTAGGAGAAGGACATGGGGGAAAATGAACAAGGTATTGTTGGGTCACTGAAGCCTGGTCATCTTACGGCAGTGAAAAAGTCCAGAACAATCTGGCTCCTTCTAGCTTTTCCACTTAGACCATTCAGCAAGTTACTATAGACAGTTTTCTTATCTATAGATAATTGCACAGATTCTAGTGTCTTATCTGGCACCAACCACTAATTTTGTCAACACTGTAATTAGTTCTCCTCCACACTGACCCCAAAGTAAATTTCCAAGAATATAACCTGTTCTGTTCCTCATTCGCTTAAGACACTTAATAGTGCTCTACTCCTGGCAAGTTAAAAGCAGATTCTTTGTTATGGCTTATAAGGCCCTCCCAGACATGCCACTGACTCCCCTCCCAGCTTGCTTGGAGGTTCTAGCTTGTGACAGCAGCTCTTCCTATACTTTCGATCAAAGAATATTTCTCCTCTTTCTGGGTAGCCCACAGCTTTCCGAGGGCCATGCAATCATCCTCAAATGAGGAAGTGGCCCCACCACACTAGACAGCCCAGCCAGACCGACTCCAGGGTCACATGCTGCCCCTAGATCACCCCCGCCTCAGAAATTCATGCCTTACTTTGGAGTTGTTAGTTCTTCTAGATAACAGAGAACAGAGAGAGCATGAGTATGAGAGGACATACAGGTGCCCCAGCGATAGTAAAAGTAACAAACACTACTGCCTCGCATGTAAAGAATATATAATGCATGCATGAAGAGTTCATTATGGTAACTGCCCCTTGGTGACCAGTGTTCTCCACTGTCCTCTCTCTGACCCATCTGCAACTGAGATCATGACATATTAACACCATCACTGGCCTCATGGAGCACCCAATACTGAGGCAGCTGCCCCCCCGCAGAAGAATGGGTTTCACCATTAATAACTCACATTTCATGGTCTTCACTGCCACTTTCTGAGAGGTCCCATCTTGCTGCTTGAGATTTCCTTCCATCACAGAGCCAAACTCTCCTGTGAGGTAAAAACCACATCTAGATGGTCGCAGTGCAAAATCTTTCCTGACCACAAAAATATTACAGTGCCAGAGCTGCTGTTTTCATGTGGTTCGAGAGCGACTCATTCTCTAGCATCTGGGCAGAAGCTGCTTAGGAAGCCCACACTCGCAAACCACAGCCTATTGCCAAACACTGGTCTCCTGCTTGTCATGAGCTTGGGTAGCACAGACCTACCTTACCCCGTCTGTTTATTAAGCATTATAACTGATCCAAGACACTCATCCAAGGAGAACACGAAAAACGCTAGTGAAGCTCACAAAACACAAACTTTTTTTTTTTTTTTTTTGAGTTGGAGTCTCACTCTGTCACCCAGACTGGAGTGCAGTGGCTGCTTCCGGCCACGGCAGCCTCACCTCCTGGGCTCCGGCGATCCTTCCACCTCAGCCTTCCGAGTAGCCGGAATTACAGGCATGCGCTACCACACCCGGCTGATTTTTTTGATTTATTCTATCAAAGGAGGTCTCGCTGCCCAGGCGGGTCTCGAACCCGCGGGCTCAGACAATCCACTCACCTCCAGCCTCCCAAAGGCGCGGGATTACAGGCTGAGCCACCGAGCCCGGCTAACACAAACTCTTAATACCATTATCATTCATCCTAAGAACAACTGAACAAGTTAAATATGCATTTTCATCTTTTCAACTAATTAGGAAGGTACCAAGAACAATAAACTTAAGAACTAGTAGGAATAATTTTAAAGTACATAGGAAACCGATCAATGAACCGCATGCTTTTCAAAGAAGAAAGGGAATTAATTTTCTTGTGGGCCTAGGGTGTGTTCTAGGCACTGGAAAGGAGCTTTTCATTTGCTATATGCGAGCTTCAAAAATCACTCTATCACTCTGTCATTTCAAATTATAAAATATAACTGCCTGCATTGTAATTCCAAGTCATAAAATGATATTTTATTTAATAAAAACGCATTTTTAAAAATAGTTCTAAACTGCTCACTTACTCCACATTTTAAAAGAATTATGTGAAGCTGCTTACCTTCACCTAGAATTTTTCCAAGAATTAGAAGATTCCTGTCAATCACAACATCTTCTAGTTTATTTTGTAGTTCCTCGCTGACTCCCAAGTTTTGTACTAGCAAAGGAATAACAGAGCATTTAGAGGAGTTGTCAGTGTGTTTTCTTTCATCTGAATAGAGTTAAAGCCACATGTAAAGTCCTATACAATAGTGAAATATTCTTTTTTTCATTTTACACCCATTATTTCTCTTCAAAAAAATTCCAGTAATAAAACATTACACTTAATTCTACTGTGATTCAAGTGAGTATGAGGAATCCTTCAGGGCAACGTTAATTCTGAACTATAAAAATCAGAACAATATCTTTCCCTTTGTACAGCTGCAGCAGCCAACAATCAGATTCAGTCAACAATTCAGATTCACTTAAAGGGGTAAGAAAGATAAGTTAATAGGTACTTTCTGGTCGACTTTTTGCTACTGTATCCCTAACTACAGTATACAAAAGAGCCATCAGGACACCTTCCCATCCTCCCATACTAGGAAAGGAATTTCACAAACCACATTTAGAGAACAAGCTATTGTTTTACATATGATATATGGAACTTCATTATAATGACATAGAAAGTACTAAACTGAGTACTTTGAGGAATTGGAGAATAAGACTCTCTACAATAAGGTATCTAATAGATATGCAGCATAGACATGTGCTGGCAACAAGAAGAATTAACCAGGAGAGGGAGACCCATTCAATAACCATTTGGCAAATATTTCGGGTTGGGCCCTAGTTAAGGCATGAGCAAATCTTTGAAAGGAAAAAAATGTGGATAATTAGAAAGGACACATTCATTCTCAGAGAAAAAAAATCTATCCAATGTTCCCCCAATAAAGGAAAGAAATTGGTCTAAATGATACATTTTTAAATGTAAACATTTAGAATTTCAAAATAAAAGTGCAAGAACAGAGAAATCTAAAAGTCAAAACTTACTGATAAGAAATTAATAATATTCTACATCAAGTAAGTTTTTATTTCATAGCAACTTTTATTTCATCACCCTTATGTCATTTGGGGGGGAACATCCAGAAGGATAAATCTGTTAATATTTGCACATATTTTCTATACTTTTTCTAAAATTATTTAAGAGCATTGCTATCTGTTGCTATCTGTTTAGTTCCTTTTTTTTTTTTGAGTCAGGGTCTCACTCTGTCACCCAGGCTGGAGCATAGTGGCACCATCACGGCTCACCACAGCCTTGACTCCTTGGGTTCAGGCAGTCCTCCTGCCGCAGCCTCATGAATACCGGGACTACAGGAATGTGCCACCACTCCTGGCTATAATTTTGTTTTTTTGTAGAGATGAGGTCTTGCTATGTTGCCCCAGCTGGTCTTGAACTCCTGGCTTGAGTTCAAACAATCCTCCTGCCTCGGCTTTCCAAAGTGCTGGGATTACAGAGTGAGCCACCACATCTGGCCTATTTCCATTCTTTAAACCAGAAGGTCCCATTCTCTGATTCAGCAAAACTCAAACCATAATTACCATAAAACATGTTGGCAAATCGTCCTCTGAGTTGGTTGCCAGGAAAATAGGAAATGAGGCTTGAGATTAGGTTTGTTACTTTGCTGTTTTCTTTAAATCCTGGGTCTCTACCCATGTCCCATCACCGCAGAAAGTTCTTCTTTCATGGTGCATGTCATAACATTATGAGACCTTAACCCCAGTGACCTAACCCCAGGACCAGCTCCAGATTCCAGTAAATTAGCCAATAGAGACATGCATGGAGGTATCGGACCATCTACTTGCTTGCTGGTTTCTAGAAATTTAAAATATCCACTCTTGAACTCCCTTGGCTTTTGTTAGAAATCTGTCTATTTTCCTTTCTTTGTTGTCATCTTTGTTAACTTTTGCCAAAAGGAAAATGAAAATCAACTTACAGGTGAGTTCAATGGCTCGCCGACAGAAAGACTTCTTTGCTATATAATTTACAACTAACTCAGAATCCTCCTCTGTGAATGCCGTCCTGAGTGAATGAAAACAAAGACATCTCAGTATAAAAACAGGGCCACTGGGTCAGTTGTTGATTCCACAAGGATGTTATGAAGCTGCCATCTTTTAAAAGGGCTCTTCTATCACAAAAGCATTTCCCCCTAGGATCCTGAAACATGCTTCTTTCCTTTGATCTATTTTAGACTTACCTGGCAATATCAAAACAACTCTGTCTAGGTATCATCAAGAACAGAGAATAATTGATAAGCTCGCAGTGGCCAAAGCTGTAATAATCTGGGCAAAATAATAATAATAATAAAGTGCTACTGAATCATTAGTATAAAATGAATATTCATGAGTGCGTACTGATAAAAATGATTGAATAAATGAATAAATTAAGGAAAAGAGACAAACCTGTTGTACAGAAGAACTCTGAATACCTTATGCAGATACTGTGATCTTAAAGGGTGAGGGAAGTTGAATCCTCACCCTGTCAGTGTGGGCTGTATAGTGACTTGCTTCCAAATAGCGTGGAAGAGAGAGAGAAAAAAAAGATTTCACAGCAGAGAAACCTGTCAAACACTATCTCAGCCAGGTGATGAAGGTCAATGCCAACAGTGATAAATCACATTGACAGTATATGCCTTTGATAGAATGTGAAAGAATGGCGTTTTGTTTGTGTTCCTCCTCTTAATAACTCATAACTCCAGGCTCATTATGAGAAAACATCAAACAAACTGTTAACAGAGGGGCACCCTACAAAGCACTTAACCAGCACTCCTAAAATCGCCAAGATTATCAAGGAAAAGGAAAGTTGGAGAAACAGTCACAGCCAAGAGGCGCCAAAGGAGATGTGACAGCTAAATGTAATGTGGCATCCTGGATGGGATCTCAGAACAGAAAAGGGACACTAGGTAAAAAACTAAGTCTAGACATTAGTTAATGATAGTATATCAACATTGGCTCATTAATTGTAACAAACCCATCACACCAATGCAAACTGTTAATAATAGGGGAAACTAGGTGTGTGGTATACAGGAAGTCTCTGTACCATCTTCTCCATGTTTCTGTAAACTCAGAACTCTTCTAAAAATAAATTATATTTAAAGACTCCAATTAGTCACTATTTTAGATTAATTGGTGAAACAGTATTATGGAACAATGAGTCTAAATTATAGACGTAATTGCAATTTACCTTGGGTATACAGGTTTTAAAAGGGATAACACAATTTTGAAAATAACATGTATATCTGCAAAGCAAGGCATTTAGAAGGATGTTGCCAAATTAGCAGCTAAGACCATGCATGAACCAGAGACGGGCTTCACTTTCTACTTTTTTTTTTTTTTTTTTTGAGTTGGAGTCTCACTCTGTCACCCAGACTGGAGTGCAGTGGCCGCTTCCGGCCACCGCAGCCTCGACCCGCTGGGCTCCAGCGATCCTTCCGCCTCAGCCTTCCGAGTAGCTGGAATTACAGGTGAGCGCTACCACGCCCAGCTGACTTTTTGATTTATTGTAGAGATGAGGTCTCGCCTCTGTATAACCTGATTTTTAAAAAAACTGTAAGAATTTTAGCTCCTTTTATACGTAGAAAATAAAGGTATTTTCATTTTAAAAAATGAACTGAAAGGTGCTTATACAAAGTTCAAGGTTATAGTGAGCTATGATTGTGCCACTGCAGGTGACAGAGTCTCTAAAAAAAAATTTAGATCATACTTTATCTTAAAACAGTCTCCTTGTAAAGAATTACAAGGAGAGAGTTTTAAGGACTGAAGGTAACCAACCCCTAAGACTACAGTGTGTACTAATAAAGTCAGGTGTGCAGCCTGACTTCCCTTCCTAAGCCCCGTGCCATACACATGGGAAGTCTTAGAGTGAATGGAATGTTCTAAGAGCATTCTGCCAGTGGAGTAACGAAAAAGCGCTGCTCAGCCTCCTGCAAACACAGCCAGGCACCCCTGCCTCACCTTGTCCCATTCCAAGCCATGAACAACCTGTCTCATACAAAATACTTCCTCCTGATCTGTAATGAATACACTGGATTTCATGGAAATCCAAATTCGTCATAGAGCCCTGGAGCAGAAAATTGAGTTCCAGAAACAACATTTACACACAAGCCTTCTTTCCATACGTGGCTTTAACACAAATTCTCATTTTTGTTGATATTAACCTAGTATTTTGTTATAAAAGATGTACAGAAAATGAGAAAAAGAGTTTTTCCAATTTGAATTTTTTTTCTTTTTGATTTGGAGTCTCACACTGTTACCCAGGCTGGAGTGCAGTGGAATGCTCACGGCCACTGCAGCCTCGACCTGCTGGGCTCAGGCGATCCTTCCACCTCAGTCTTTCAAGTATCTGGAACTATAGGCCTGCTGGCTAACTTTTTGATTTATTGTAGAGATGAGGTCTCACCAAGTTATTTAGGCTGATCTCGAACCCGTGGGCTCAGGCAATCCTCTCACCTTGGCCTCCCAAAGTGCTGGGATTATAGGCGTGAGCCACTGCACCCGGCCTTGAATGTTAAAATATAAAGTTTTGTTCTCTTAGAAAAATAATAGGTCATTATAGAAAAATGTACAGAATATAGCAAAAAAAGAAAACACACACTCATCTGCGGTGATACCAGTCTTTGTTGACAATGCTCTGGTGAACTTCCTCCCTGTATTCTTATCTATATATACAATTCAAAAAATAACCAGAGTCATTTTTAAGGCTTCTATAAAAGTTCTCATTTAACAGCAACCCAGATTGAGTAGTAAAGGCCTCTAATGCTCTTCTCTGTAAAAGAATCTTTTCTGAAGGCCGCTTTGGCTGTCATCTGCCTTTGCAGGCACTGGCTTAAGTC
Organism: Cephalopachus bancanus; assembly: GCA_027257055.1. Taxonomy (NCBI): domain Eukaryota; kingdom Metazoa; phylum Chordata; class Mammalia; order Primates; family Tarsiidae; genus Cephalopachus; species Cephalopachus bancanus. Next base: position 152,250 of record JAPVLO010000380.1, on the reverse strand, counting down.
CGGAAGCTGCCCAAGTCCAGGGCATGCATGAGGCAGGGCACCCATCTGGGCACAACGTGAGGAGCAGGGCTAAGAGGACAGGCGTTGCCATTTGGCGTAAGAGCCTCCTCAATACCACTGGCAAACTAGGAAACTTACCCAAACTTTGTCTCCTGGAGTCTTTTTCTGACGGCCATCGAAATATATAAAACCAGCCCCATCAAAACAAATCCACAAATGCAACCAAGGATGATGAGCACAGGATCTGTGTTGCCGGGTGCCGGAGTTGACGAGGGGGCATAATCTACCCAACCTGGCAAAATACCAATAGGACCCATTCAAAACATTCACTGGGATTTGAAATACATAAGAAACACTGGCTTGTAATAGAACAGACAGTCAAATAGTCAAAAGCTTTTAGAATTTAGTTAGATCTTTTATCAGTTGGAATCTACAAATGCAGACAGTCCTCACTTTGTGCAATGTGAGATCATGCAGAGTGGTATTAATAATCAGTGAGAATCCAGTTTGGTTTAATCATTCCACAATGTACACATACATCAAAACATCAGGCCAGGCGCAGTGGTTCATGCCTGTAATTCTAGCACTTTGGGAGGCTAAGGCGGGAGGATTACTTGAGCCCAGGGGTTTCAGACCAGCCTGGGCAATGTAGTGAGATGTCATCTCTACAAAAAATAAAAAAATTATCCTGGCATGGTGGTGTATGTCTGTAGTCCCAGTTATTTGGCAGTCTGAGGTGGGAGGATTGCCTGAGCCCAGGAGGTTGAAGTTGCAGCAAGCTGGGATGGTACCACTGTACTCCAGCCTGGGCAACATAGTGAGACACTGTCTCCTCCCAGCCCCCACATTGTACTTCATAAATACATACAATTTTTTACTAGTCAATTAAATAATAATAATTTTTAAAATGGGACAATCTCATGTTGGAATACATGTATAGAAAAATGAAAAAATAGTAAACATTTATTTGGTACACTAATTTAATACATTAGAAACATTAAGATTTAAGTGTTTTTTTTTTGTAAAAACCTATCAGGAGTAGGTTGAACAGGGTTTGCCTTCTTCTAGTCATGTAACTTACGATACAGAAAAAATACATTTTCTATGTTTTGGAAAATTGTTACATCCTTTTCTAAATTTGGGTTAACTTCCAACATTTTATCTTTTGTGCTTTTAATGTTGCAAAATGTCTCTGAGCCTTCTTTTAATGTTAAGTTTTTGCTGGTGTTACTCTCTAGGACATTTTCATCATATCTGACACAACCACTTCATATTAATATTCATTATTAGTAATAATAACTAACATAATAATTACCTCTGGTTATATAGCTCAAGTCTATTAAATGGCAACAGTTTCAGCATTCCATGGTCTACTTACATTCAATTCAAACTTCACTTCTAACACTATTTTTTTTTCTGTGGGGCATTTATCTTTGTTCACCAATTCCCTGTTTCAACTGCTCATTTCTTTAAAATATCACATATGTTTGTCACTGGGAGACAGGGAGACAACACAGTTACGTGCCTCTGCTACAGTGTGTGAAATAATGACAGACATGCAGTGACCAATCACAACAGACTCTGAAAAAAGTGACATCATTGGCCATGACATGATGCACATCTGTTATGTATATGGTAGTCTGTGGCTGAAAAGCTAGCTTCAGGTTTATGCTTTATGCAATTACAGTTAATATAGGATGGCAACTAACATTTGAACTACATTGTTGAGGAACTGGTGTTATGTAACTGTGGTAACTGAAATTTATGCTTACTGGAGCCATGCAAGGCAAACACTGCCTATATAGCAAAGCTTTTAAAACATTAAGAGAATTTATTAGAAAAAAAAGATGAAAGTTATTCTTAAGCTCTGATTTTTTAAGCTATGCCTTTAGAATCAGAATCTATTTATTTATTTAGAGATGGAGTCTCACTCTGTCACCCAGGCAAGAGTGCAGTGGCATGATCATGGCTCATCACAAACTCAGCCTCTTGGGCTCAGGTGATCCTTCTGCCTCAGCCTCCTGAGTAGGTGGGACTACAGGAATTTGCTGCCACACTCAGCTAATTTTTTGATTTTTTGTAGAGATGAGTTCTACTATGTTGTCCAGAATGTCTTAAACTCCTGGCCTCAAGCAATCCTCCTGCCTCAGCCTCCCAAAGTGCTGGGATCATAAGCCTGAGCCACCACACCAAGCCTGGAGTCAGAATCTCATTGCCTTAGAACTTCTATGAGGTAGACACATCTCATCTCCCTATTGCCAGTTACTAATGTTGCCCAGGTACTGAGTCTACAGGCTGCTGTTTCAGTGTGAAGAGGAAGAGCACGTTTGAAGGTGGCTGGGAGCAAACAATTGGGAACTCAGTTGTCTGCTCACATGACTTGTCTGCTACTGGGTGCAAAGGCCATGTTTGGTAAAAACTTGTAAATGTACAAGTCACTCTGACCTAGATGCCTCGGCGTGGATTTTATGACAGCAGTTCAACATCAAATAAACTGGAGCAGGTCAGAGTCAGAACAAAGGTGGCTACACTGGGCCATGGCAGTGAGCATAGCCCGTGGGCCACCTGGGGCACCACAGCAGCCCTGTGCCAAAGGACATTCCAGCAACATGCAAAAGCCAGCACACATGGCTGGACATTTAGCTCAGTCAGCCCAGAGCAGTCTGAGGATGGCTTCCAGAGAAAACACTTCATGTTCTGTGTCGACCAAATCACAAAACGTATTACCTAAGACTTATGTGGGTTAAAAACATGGTGAGCAGCACTGCTTAAAGCAAAACAAACACTAGCAAATAAATCAGCAGTGCCAATTATAGGGCGCTACAGAGTAGCCATACTGCCTGCCTAAAATTCAGTCATGGCTGGGTGCAGGGGCTCACCTGGCATTCTGGGAGGCCAAGGCAAGAGGACTGCTTGAGTCCAGGAGTTGGAGACCAGCCTGGGAAACACAGTGAGCCCTCATCTCTACAAAAAAATCAAAAAATTATCCAAACATAGTGGTGCCCACCTGTAGTCCCAGCTACTTGGGAGTCTGAGGTGGAAGGATCACCTGAACCCAGATCACAGCTGGAGTGAGCCATGATGGTGCCACTGTACTCCAGCCTAGGCAGCAGAGTGAGATCCTAACTCAAATTAAAAAAAAAAAATTTCAGTCATGTATGGTGCATATTATGACACCTATATTCAATAGGTGAAGTCAATGTTGTTATACTGAAAGGACTAATCATCCTAGTAAGTCACCACCATTAATAGTAATGGTGGCCAGGCTCGGTGGCTCAGCCTATAATCCCAGCACCTTGGGAGGCTGAGGTGAACCCATGGGATCGAGAACAGCCTGGAGAACTTGGCGAGACCTCATCTCTACAGTAAATTAAAAAATTAGCTGGGCATGGTAGTGCACGCCTGTAGTTCTGGCTTCTTGGAATACTGAGGTGGAAGGATCGCCAGAGCCCAGCAGGTCGATGCTGGGGTGGCTGTGAGTGTGCCACTGCACTCCAGCCTGGGTGACAGAGTGAGACTCTAACTAAAAAAAAAAAAAAAAAAGCAATGGTAGAAGGAGAACCCGCAGGTGTCAGTAGTTCTGTGAAATGTGTGATCGTAATATATCTTTGTCATTGCAAAATTATTTTTGGTCCTTATTTCTTTTTCATTCTCTAATCACCTATCTGTGCACTGCCTGGACCACCATATCCTATCACCCAGTTAGGGCCCCGGCTCTCACCAAGTGCGGGGATAAATATTTGCACTGGTTCACTGAAGGGACCGACTCCCCCTTTTGTGACAGCAGCAATCCTCACTGTGCACGTGGCATTGTGGACTTGAACGGAGATCCGAGCGTGGCTGCCATTCTGACTGACTTCCTCAGAGAGTTCTTTCTGGGGACAGAGAGGAAAAGAGGAAATGAACCATTGAGGCGTCAGGAACACACTGCAGTCTTGCCTTCTGAGGGAAGCTGTCCTGCCTACATTGCAGGGCAGTGGCCTTGTTTCCATAGCGTTTCTTCCTCACTTGGGCCACAGCCAATAGAACCAGTATGGGAGGCAGGGATGCAGAATGGGCTGGCAGCAATCTCAGGCCTTGGGGGCCTTGGAAATGAGGGCCATGAGGGCATGGCCCTTGGAGTGGTCATACAGAAGCTTCTGGAAGACAGGGAGCATGTAGTAGATGCACCCAGATTGCAAGAGCAAGACCAATTCCTTGAGAGCCCATCCTCAGAACCATGCAAAGCACGATGACCCAGAGTTGCACTGTCCCTTGACATTGTCCACCTACCAATGCCCTTGAACCAGTGAGAATGGACTCCTCTTTCCTGAAATTATAAGAATTTTGTCTAAAATCTACATGGAGGAGAGCCCTGGTGCTTTTTTTTCAGTGTAACAAATGCACAATTTACTCAATTTTCTTTGTTTTGTTTTTTTTTTTTTTGAGTTGGAGTCTCACTCTGTCACCCAGACAGGAGTGCAGTGGCCGCCCCCGGCCACCGCAGCCTCGACCTGCTGGGCTCCGGCGATCCTTCCGCCTCAGCCTTCCGAGTAGCCGGAATTACAGGCGCGCACTACCACACCCGGCTAATTTTTTGATTTATTGTAGAGATGAGGTCTTGCCTGCCCAGGTGGGTCTTGAACCCACGGGCTCAGGTAATCCACTCACCTCAGCCTCCCAAAGGCGCAGGATTACAGGCTGAGCCACCGAGCCCAGCTTACTCAATTTTCAAAACTATGGATTTACTTTTATTTATGTTGTTAAACCCACTGCCGTGCAACAGTGAGCCATTAAAACACAGGTTAGAAAAACAACCAGAACTCAATGTTTATACAACACATTCCCCGTTTTTTTCCCAAAGCTCAATGATCACAATATTCTCTGGTGTAGAAAACCGATTTGTGTTTGGGCTGGCTATTCAAATGGAAATTGTAGGGGCTGTGAATGCTGAAACGAAGCCCTAGAAACACATTTTTATCTCTGAATTTTGGAAATTTGATTTCAGAGACAGAAAGAGCGGTCATCTGAGGCACAAATATCACAGATCATCCATGAAGAGCAAAGGCCCAGTTCTGTTGGTAACTTTATTCCCTGGTCACTTGGTCTCAAGTCAGGCATTCCTAACAATGGTGCAGGATGGAACCAGCTCAGCCCTTAAGGAGAGAGTAGTCCCTCATTAATGACCAAGGGGACACCTGGGTCAGCCATCCAGAGACTGCTTCTAAATCTAAATAAGCAGGGACCATCAGAATCCAGAAATGCCCCTGTGTTGAAAAAATGAAATGCTTTCCTCTGTTCTCACACCACAACAATCAACACAGGAGACTGCTGTGATCTCTGGTCAGTAAGAAATGTATGGGAATTTTCCCCACTAATCAATCAGTTCTGTAGTGGATACCAGCTGGACCTCCTTCAATCCAGTTCAATTCTGGTACCACCAACCTAGAAACAGCATCAGACCTCATAGGTTGGGGGCTCAGACCCCCAAGGCTGCCTCCTTCCCATTCTCAATGCACATCGCAAGCTGGCTGTTTTACCTGTGCTTCTGACCTATAAACCGGGGTTCCCACAATGCCTTCTTTGGGTCCATTTAATTTGCTAGAGTGGCTCACAAAACTCAGGAAAACATGTTTACTATTTTATTATAAAGAGCACTACAAAGGATACTAATGAAGAGATGCATAGGGCAAGGCATGTGGGAAGATACAGAGCTTCCATGCCCTCCCTGTGCATGGCATCCTCCAGGGACCTCAATGTGTTCCACTCTCTGAAAGCTCTCCAAACCCTGTACTCCTGGGCCTTTTACAAATACTTCACTGGATAGGCACGACTGACAATGGAATGATTGACAATCACGTAGAAAATGTGACTGGACAAAAGGGTAGGATCGAATACTAACAGACTAAGCAGGGAAACCCAGCAAGGCCTGTGTGTTCAGATCCTTCTTGGCCTCTCTGTGTTGCATTCCTTCCTCCTAGGTATAGGGTATGACCCTTCTGAAATGGGGGTCTCATGACCTACAACAAGGTGGGTCAGAGAATTTCTTTATGGCCAGCTCCAAAAGGCAGGGTGGCTTAGAGTCTATCTATAGTTTCTATAGCCTGTTTTGGGGAGAAAAAGGAACAAGTGGAAGGAGGGCAGAAGGTCAGAGAGAGATTGTTTCCTGAGGCCTAAAGCACCCCAACATTATAACAATAGTCTGTGTTTCACCTTTAAAGCTTCAGGAACCAAGGACAAAAAGCCAAAGACTTTAACAAAGATATGCTCATTGTTTTAGTCACTTAGGAAACAACAAGGACCATGGAAGTAATGAGCCAGGGACCTTGGATGAAAACCAATATATATACGATCTATCATAATATCACACTCCCAGAATGAAAGAAGAAAACAGGACCTTTAAAAAAAAGTTGGTTTTCCTACCCCACTGAACTCTGAGCCTATGAGATTTGCCATAGATTTTTCTTTTTTTAATTAAGTAAACAGGGTCAGGCATTATGGCTCACACCTACAAACTCTGAGTTTGGGGAAGTGAGGCAAGAGGACTGCTTAAGGTCAAGAGCTCAAGACCAGCCAGGGCAGTACAGCAAGACATCATCTCTACAAAAAATTAAAAAACAAAAACTCAGGGTAGGAGGATCTCTTGAGCCCAGGAGTTAGAGGCCACAGTGAGCTATGATTGTGCCACTGCACTCAAGTCTGGATAACAGAGTGAGACCCTGTCTCTATTTTTTAAAAAGTAAACAAATTTGGCCAGGCTTGGTGGCTCAGCCTGCAATCCCAGCACTTTGGGAGGCCAAGGCGAGTAGATTGCCTGAGCCCACGGGTTCGAGACCAGCCCGGGCAACTTAGCGAACCTCGTCTCTACAATAAATAAATAAATACATTAGCTGGACGTGGTAGCACGCGTCTGTAGTTCTGGCTACTTGGAAGGCTTAGGTGGAAGGATCGTGGGAGTCCAGCAAGTCAATGCTGGGGTGGCCATGAGTGTGCCACTGCACTCAAGCCTCGGTGACAGGGTGAGACTCCAACTTAAATAAAGTAAACAAATTAATAATTTTTTGGTATATTCTGGTCCTATCTTTTTTAGAAATAGAGCATTGTATTTATGGCAAACCCAGTTTTGATTATGGGTTAGTTGGTCATTCTGTATTTAATTTGGATGGGTGCCAGGAGGCAGAAACTCATCAGGTAGAGTAACTCCATGGTTCGAACCCCCAGTCATGGAGTTCTGCAGTGACTTAGGCTAGTAGCCGAGAAACTGGCATGTCTGCTTCACAGCTGACTACATACTAGCTCCTCAGAGTACAAGACTCACTTCTGACAAAAAACATTGGAACTACTTTAGCTTAATGCTTTTTTTCCTATTTAAAAAAAACAACTAGCCGGACTCGGTGGCTCAACCTGTAATCCTGTGCCTTGGAAGGCTGAGGTGAGTGGATTGCCTGAACCCGCGGGTTCGAGACCCGCCTGGGCAATTTGGCGAGACCTCATCTCTACAATAAAAAAATTAGCCGGGTGTGGTAGCGCACGCCTATAGTTCTGGCTCCTTGGAAGGCTGAGGTGGAAGGATCGCGGGAGCCCAGCAGGTCGAGGCTGCGGTGGCCGGGAGCAGCCACTGCACTCCAGTCTGGGCGACAGAGTGAGACTCCAACTCACGCACACACAAAAAAAACAAAAAAAAAAAATTAAAACTCTAATATGGAATCTCATTTATGAGAGAAAGTATCTCCAAATAAGAGGAAATATACAATTGGAAAATAAGTAAATGCCTAGAAGAGCAGAAATCCTAACAAAACCAAAATTATTCTTTTGGGAATAAACATAAAAGTATGCTGTAACACAGGCTGAGCATCCCAAATTCCAAATCCCAAAATCTCAACTGCTCCAAAGTCTGAAATTTTTGAGGACTAACATGATGTTTAAAAGAAAAATGCTCATCAGAGAATTCCAGAATTAGGATACTTAACCAGTAAATATAAATATTTCAAAACTAAAAAAAAAAAAAAAAATCCTAAACTTCTGGTCCCAAGCATTTGGAGGAATACTCAATCTTTACCTACTCACTTAGGGCCTATAACTCACTATGAAAACCCAGAGAGGTTACTTTTTATTTCCACTTCCTATTCCTTAAATGAGTTAACAAACATAAAGAGCTAACCCTGTGTAAAGTACTTAGAACACCGCCTAGCCCAGAGCAAATGCTAACATTGTACAGTGATGACCATCATCATAGTTGTCCTCATCCTAAATCAATCAATATCTCTCTCTGGTTTAAAAAAAAAAAATTGTAGAGACAAAGTCTCACTATGTTGCCCAGGTTGGTCTCAAACTCCTGGGCTCAAGTGATCCTCCCACCTTGGCTTCCTAAAGTACTATGATTACAGGCATGAGCTACTGCACCTGGCCCACAATCTTCATCATTCTGAATCTTGAAATAGGCCAACAATGTTGGCCAATGCTTACTGGTAACACGTTTTGGAAATATGTCAAGGATCATTGCATTTTAGGGGCAGAATTATAATAAATGTTGATGCAGTGACTAGGAAGCTATATGATACATATTTCAGTACATAATTTTCTCTAGGAATATACTGAAGTGGTAACTTCAAGTATAGTTTTAAAATCACGCATGTTTTAAAAAAAATGAATGCAATTTATCCATACTGTTTTAATGCCAAGTATGTAAAGAAAGGTATTTCCTCATCCAGATCCATTTTTCCAAGTATTTTAATTCTGGTTTTGAAAGTTGTCAGATAAATACATTTAAAGTCAGATGCATGCAGGAGCTACCTCATGTGAATTACCTCTGAAGCTGTCAGGATGCAGACCACAGAAGGTGGGGCTATATCCCTGGCATGAGTTTGTCTGCCCATGGGGTATACCTTGGACCAACTGCATTGGACCAACTGCATATTTCTCATTTAATGAGTTTTCATTTTTCACCAACACAAGATCTATATTCTCAAGGACTTAGAAATTGGAAACAACTTTTGGGTAATGAAATCAGATTTACAATATAGCATTTGATTACAACTTTACTTACAGTAATAAGACACAGAGGACCTTGATGGTCAGGCAAATAGCACATCTTTGGAAAGATAATTCTTTTTTTTAGTCAGAGTCTTACTCTGTCGCCCAGGCTGGAGTGCAGTGGCACACTCACAGCCACCACAGACTCGACCTCCTGGGCTCAGGCGATTCTTCCACCTCAGCCTTGCAAGTAGGTGGAACTACAGGCATGCGCCACCACACTCGGCTCATTCTTCTCGGTTTATTGTAGAGATGAGGTCTTGCCAAGTTGCCCAGGCTGATCTTGAACCTGTGGATTCAGGCAATCCTCTTACCTCGGCCTCCCAAAATGCTGGGATCATAGGAGTGAGCCACTGTGCCCAGTCAAGATAATTTCTTTTTACTCCTAAGTGTGGCATTAGAGTTGGACAGGACAACAGGAGTGGCACTTGTTTTCAGTTATCAAGACTTTAACATCTTCAACTACTCTGTAAGAATTCACAACTCTACAACTGTATTCACAATCTTATAGCTGTATTTAAGAATATGGTCTGCTTTAAAGCCTCAAAGAGCAATAACACTTAATGAGGAAAGACTACCAGATAAAAGTTTCTGTCTCACAACAAAATTAACTTGTTCTAAAAGGCTTCAAATTCACAGGCACCAATGCAAAACTCTCACATCTGACTCTTCAAAAATGTGTCCTGGGCCAGGCTCAGTGGCTCAGTCTGTAATCCTGTGCTTTGGGAGGCCAAGGTGAGTGGATTGCCTGAACCCGCGGGTTTGAGACCCGCCCGAGCAACTTGGCGAGACCTCATCTTTACAATAAAAATCAGCCAGGTGTGGCAGTACGTGCCTGTAGTTCCACTTACTTGGAAGGCTGAGGCAGAAGGATCACCAGATCCCAGCAGGTCGAGGCTGCGGTGGCCGGGAGCGGCCACTGGACTCCAGTCTGGGCGACAGAGTGAGACTCCAACTCAAAAAACAAACAACAACAACAAAACAAAAACGTGTCCTGTTCTTCCTTCTTTCTGCTGAGAGGCCACCTGTGGGATTTGAATGAGAAACACTGTACCATAAAGAAAGTCAAGGGCACCTGGGAAAGAGTTCTGAGGTTCTCAAAAGCCCTGGCCTTGGAGTCAGCCAGATTCAGGTTCTTAGCCCAAGCTTTGTGACTCTGGGGGAGTTGCTCAATATCTCTGAGCTTCAGTTTCCTCAACTGAAAATTGAGAATAATATCTTTCTCACAGTGTTTTTGTAGGGGTTAAATGAGTTCTTTTATGTAAATTACTGGTATGCTGTAAGTAATAAGTGGTGGCTATTATTATCCCTATATTCCATATTGTGTTCAGTGAGGTGTTATTTGGGGTCTTCTTTCCCTAAAAATATGAAACCTTCTTACAGAATTGATCTCATTGTGCCTTTCAAATCTTGGTGCAGTAGAGAAAATCAAGACTGTCTAGTTCCCCAAACCAAGAAGTTTATTTGACTCATTCATGTAATTGACCTCCATTGTAGGTTTCTCCTCCAGGCAAAATGTACCGTCTCTGATCAATCCCTGGATTTCAGAAGGAGTTCAGACTCCTTGTTGGCCTGTCTCCCAAGAACTTTGCCTATTCCTCATACCTTAAAAGAACATCAGCTCAAATGCTCTGCCATCCTCTGACAGTGAGTGAGAGGGAGAAAGGAAGACAGGAAAAAGTGGTGGCACAAGCTGACACCCAGGCACACATCACTGCCCACCAAGAGCTCACTGAAGCAGAGGGCTAGGGTCAGGGATTTCTTAAATGCACGGCCGCTTCTCTGGGTCTTTAAAGAAGTTGATTCCACATATCATGTTGTCTCAAGGCTATAATAATCTCTGTGGTGAGATTTCCTTCTGAGATCACTACCCTTTCCAAACACAGATTAAACCATCATCTGAGCCATAATACCAAAACAGTGAAATCCACAAAGACCACACACGCAAAAACGAGTGTCTGCCTAACGTTGGGCAATTCTGGGTCAAAGTTAGACAGATTTACTTACTGTAGAAAACTGAAGAGTCATGAACTTGCCAGTATACATCATCAGCCTTCAAGAAGGGGATATAATATATATTATATACAATTATTTGCTCACTGAACTCTTCTTCATGGAAGACCTGCTGATTCTTTATGGGAATGGACAGAGTGGGAAACTCCAGTCCACACTTATCAAAAGACTGCCCCATTTACAGAGAAAAATTCTCCAGCTGATATAAGTTGAGTAGCCAGGTCCATACATGGAGTCCATAGTGCTACAAATGCCTACAAAGCAATTTCAAGGCCCTTTGGTCAGACAGTACCAAGATAAGCAAGACACAGCTCCAACTTCAAGGAGAACAGACTGTACTCGTTCCTTACCGTTGAATTTTAAGCTCTGATCTGGAAGGCAATGGATATCAGGAAAAACAAACAAAAAAAGTAGGTATCTCTACTGAGACATAATAAGTAACCATACAGCAAGGATCAAAAGATTTTTCATTTGAAAGTGATATAACAGTCATGGGATCACCAAGATATAGGCCTTTCTTGGGTGTAACTGCAATAAGTTGCCCAAAGACTATATCCAAGAAAGTTCTGAAATAGCAAGTGCATGAAAAACCCCAACCTTATTACAATGATAAGTGAGAAATAGCTTTCAAAAAATATCTAATTCCCCTGCCTTGCATAAAGAAGAAGTCGTTTTAGTAATAGTTTTCTACAAGTGAAAATGAAACAGTAGTATTGAGAGACGAAGTTGTGTCTGAGCCTTGCCCTTCTAAGATGAAGAGAGTTCAAGGAACGTGAAGTGACGGAGGTACAGATCATCTCAAACTTCACTCTGGGACTGGGTTTTGGCCTCTTCCCAGGGTTGGCCTTTTTTCAGTGTTTTTATTTGCCTCCAGTTGTGATCATGAGCTTGAAACTTCACTGCATCAGAAAATGTTTCCCAAAGTAAAGTCTGCCACTAAGTCTTCTGTTGTTGTCACAAGACTGTCATGATGCACAAAGTATAGCATGAGCACAGTGCAAATGACCTCACTGGGAGGATCTGGCATCTCCGAGGAGGTAAGTGACTAGAAAGGTCACAGCCCTAACTGTGGCAGTTCTGTTTCGAGGGGACCGTTCTGAACAAAGGGCAACAAGAACGCACAGTATATCTGAGTGACAGTGGCATTTAGTGTATGAGGCGCTCCAGCCACACTCATTCATTAGGTTTTCATCACTGCTGCCCTTCAGAACGCCTTGGCTCAAATGGTCCTCTGTAGAAAAGCAGCTTTCACCCACGCCACAAAGAGAAGGAGAGAGGGCGACCTGCAGCTCTTTAAACAAATGGGTTTGTTTTTAGATCACTCAAGTGACTGCTGGTGATCACTATTTACTGCCAACTAGAGAAAAAAACAAAATTCCTATTGAACTAAAACATGATTACTGAACCTTTATGCTTAGTACAGATAAACTAAGCATTCATCCAAAAAAAAAAGCTCTTCTCTAAAGAGAGGCATTTAATTCCTTCGACTCAGCCAATGGGGAAATGCAGTTGATCCAGAGGCACCTTGCACAAATGCTTTGAGAAGAGATTTTGAAGGAAGAGGCTGTTCCTCTTGCAGCTGTGACTTTTAGGGAGGATTATTACTGCTACAAATAACACCATTATCAGTTACTGTGAGGCGGAACAACACGGACTTCTTTTTTTTTTTTTGAGTTGGAGTCTCACTCTGTCACCCAGGCTGAAGCACAGTGGCATGCTCATGGCCACTCTGGCGTCGACCTGTTGGGCTCAGGCGATCCTTCCGCCTCAGCCTTCCAAGTGGCCAGAACTACAGGTGCACACTACCACATACGGCTAATTTTTTATTTATTGTAGAGATAAGGTCTCACCAAGTTGCCCAGGCAGGTCTCAAACCCGCGGGCTCAGGCAATCCACTCACCTCAGCCTCCCAAAGTGCTGAGATTACAGGCTGAACCACTGAGCCTGGCCAACATGAAATTCTAAGCCCTCTTTTTTCTCCTCTCTACTTCCATCACCTACTGCTTCCAACAGTCTGTTTCCTCAGTTTAGATAAACTGAGGCAGGAAAAGAAAAATAAATCCCAACTGTCCTTTTGAAAAACAGCAGTTTTGATAAATGCTGGATGATGTGAGATTAAAAATGAAAGAAGCAAAGCTCGGACATCATTGGTGGGTACCACTGTTTACCAGTCACCCTTGTTCATACTTCCTGCTGTATTACTTTCGCGTGACACACTATATACATGCCATGATGATGCTAAAATTCAGATCTATCACTAGGGCTAGATCACTCAGGAGTACAACAACACAAATGAAGCATGTGTTCTACCATCACAGAAAAGAGACAGTCTTCATCATGAAGCCAGTGCATCTGCTCTTTCATGGATGTTCTGTGTCACAGGAGTCAGCATTACCATTACCTCACTCTCTTTCTTTCCCAGGTGGGGACGAGACCTGTCTGGAAGCTGCTCACCCAGCCATACTCAGGCAACATCATTCAGATGACTCCCCTGCTTCTGCCTTGTCTGTCTTGGGTCCAGTGTGCCTACCATAGCAGCAATCTATGACTTCACAGAAATCAAAATCACATGTCCCTTTGGGTTTGACTGGAGTCACACCTAACAAAGTCATTGGGAGGGCACTGGCTGGTACTTAGGGAAGTGGTCACTATTTTACACATAGATGTCTTTTGCCTTTTGTTTGCTGTTACGAAATGAAACGACGACTTACACTAGAGAGACCTTACTGAACTAAAGAGGATCTTGCCAGCCTTAAATGATAAGGCCCACTTCCAAGCACATATGGGTATTCAAATAAACACTGTTGACAATTATGACATACATTCTCAGTGAGCAGGAAAACTTTCCTAGCTGGCAGGAACCAGCTGCTGAGTTACCTGGCCAGTATTAGTAGACTAGGGCGGGTCAGCAGTATTTTCTGGTGGGAAGAAGGTGAATTTGAAGGTTACTTATATCAATAAACTCAACTGTTTTATTCATAAAAGAAGAATAAGCCATCTTCATAATATAAAAGTCTCAAGTTGTACTCGTGGGCTCAAGTTTTGCACTGGCGCCCTCGCTATCTAGTAAATTCTACCCATCTTGACTTAACTTTCAGGGTCCTGCATTTTAGGGTTATAACTCCCCAGTCCCGTTTCACCTTACTTCTTGCTCTCATAAAGGATTCATGTTCTAAGCCACAGAGTGAGTTAGGAATTCCTTAATGCTGCCCATTATGCCTTCTCTCATGTTTTCTTTTCCCATTGGAAACTTCTCAATCTTCATCTGTCAAAATTATTCCAAACTGTGTTTTTTTTTTTTAGCTGGGGCTTCACTCTGTCACCTAGCCTGGAGTGCAGTGTCACGATCATAGCTCACTGCAACCTTGACCCTCCTGGGCTCAGGTGATCCTTCTGCCTCAGCCTCTTGAGTAGCCGGGACTACAGGTATGCACCACCATGCCTGGCTAATTTTTTTTTTTTTTTTGTAGAGATGAGGTCTTGCTATGTTGCCCTGGCTGGTCTCAGACTCCTGGGCTCAAGCAATCCTCTCACCTCGGCCATGCCCAACGTGTGATGGTTAATTTTACCTGTCAACTTGACTGGGTCACAGGGTACCCAACTATGTGATTAACCATTATTTCTGGGTATGTCTGTGAGGATGTTTCTGGAGAAGATTAGCATTTGAATCAGTGGACTCACTAAAGCAGATAGTTTGCCCCAGCAGGGTGGGCCTCATTCAATCCTTTAAAGGCATGAATAGAACAAAAGGCAGAAAAAGGAAGAATTCTCCCTTTTCTTCCACTTGAATGCTTGAGCTGAGGCTCTGGTCTTCTCCTACCTTTGGATTGAGATCTACACCATTCTTGGGCCTGCAGACTCACACTGAATTACACCATGGGCTCTCCAGCTTGCAGATGGCAGATGGTCGGACTTCTCTGCTTCCCTAATTGCATGAGGCAATTCCTCATATTTAATTTCTTCCTATATATATATGTATTCAATTAGCTGTTTCTCTGAAGAACCCTGACCAACACACAAGCCCAGATCGTATACCACCTTTGCTGGGAAAGGCCATCTGCCACAGGCCCTAAGTATCTTTGCACATCCTCTCTGAGCATGTCAAACCATGAATGAGACTCTGAGTCATTCATGTTGGCACTAAAATAGGTCAAGGTGGCCACAGCACAACTACTGTGAAACAGCACAGAGAACGGACTTGTTTGCTGCTTGCTATACAAGGTGCTGAGTCCTTGACCCTGTGACCCTCGGCCATGCAACTCACAATCTAGGCCCATCATATTGCCCCATGGGACTTTAGAGCAGGGAACTTGTGCCACCTGGCTGATGGATGCTGTGCTGTGTGAGATGCTGTGAAAAACTGTCTTACTCTTGTCCAGTGTCTCATGTCTAATTCTGGCTCCTATGCAACTGTGCCAGGTCAACCTTTCCTTTGTCCTCTGCTTACCCTTTGCCATTCTCTATGAGGTTGACAATCTTCTTCAAAAAATAATCCCGGGCCGGGCTCAGTGGCTCAGCTTGTAATCCCAGCACTTTGGGAGGCTGAGGTGAGTGGATTGCCTGAGCCCATGGATTCGAGACCAGCCCTGGCAACTTGGTGAAACCTCGTCTCTACAATAACAAAAAAATTAGCTGAGCATGGTAGTGCACGCCTGTAGTTCTGGCTACTTGGAAGGCTGAGGCGGAAGGATCGCCAGAGCTCAGCAGGTTTATGCTGGGGTGGCCATGAGTGTGCCACTGCATTACAGCCTGGGCAACGGAATGAGACGCCAACTAAAAATAATAATAATAATAATAATAATCCCCTGTAATTTCCAAGAGGCTGTGAATTGCCAGAATGCTAAACCCTGTAGCTCCCTGACCTCTTGCTATCTGGGTAGTCCATGCTGTCTTCCTGTAGGAGACTAAATTCCCGGAATGCATGAATCAGGTGATAATAGAGGATGAGTTTTAAACTTATTTACTGAATAAATGAATGAATCTATGAGTGTGTCATAAAAGTTCCAAAAGATACCTTAGAATTGTGCAACTATTCAGCCACCTCTAATTTTTTTTTTTGATTTGGAGTCTCACTCTGTCACCCAGGCTGGAATACAGAGGCATGATCCTGGGCTCAGGTAATCCTTTCACCTCAGTCTCCTGAGTAACTGGGACAACAGGCATGTACCACCACATCAAGTTAATTTTTAATTTTTTGTAGAGACTAGGTCTCACTATGTCACTGAGGCTGGTCTTGAACTCCTGGGTCAAGCAATCCTCTCACCTCAGTCTCCTATACAGTGCTGGGATTATAAGCGTGAGCCATGGTGCCCGGCCTACTTTTTAACTACACTGTTAATATCCTACTGATGGCTTGTTTATGTCCCAAGATGGTTTGCCTAACTCAATCATACCAGGGCTTTTCACAACAAAATGAAAAGTTCTAAAACAGAACTAAGCCAGTAAGTCAAAAGAAGACAATTCATCAACTCCTTTAGGGTCAGACTTACGGAAGTCACCATACTCTGCCACATGTGAGATATCCTGTAGCCCACCAGTTCCCCATCCTGCCGCTTAATTGGAGGCTTCATCCATTTGATGTCCACTTTATCACCAGATTCATTCAGAAACACAGTGACGTTGAATGGTGCTACTGAAGGGGCTACAAAAGAAAGAGGAGAGAAGAATTAAGAGTCATAAAGAAAAGCACATTCGGATCTATTCTTGTCTTGGTGTTCAAATGCTCTATGAAAGCACTCAAATAAGACTGAGACTTATAGCAGATGCTTACCCTCTATTCAATTAAAGACCACTGAGCTATCACATGAGTTTTAACAAGTAAGCCCTTTTAGGCTACTGAAGCCTCACGCTGCACCTCTGAAGTTGAAAATGCCATGGGCAGCCAAGGTAAAACAACAAAGAAGAGGAAGGCAGAGAAGCAGGCAGATGGTACTCTGAACTCCTGGGGAAGCAAACTCAAACTCAAACGATGGACACAACTCAAACATCGTTCTCCAATGGAAACCTTTGGGGTAGAAAGTCAACATGGCTACCTGGAGATCAGCTCTGTGGCATCTGAGACATGCAAGACTGGAAACACTGCTGAGTTCAGATTGAAGCCACCACTTTAAAGTCCAGAGGTAGGTTAGAACAGAGCTAATCAGTCAATATATTAAAAAAACATATGTGTGTGTGTGTGTGTGTGTGTGTGTGTGTGTGTGTGTATGCATGCACACATGCGTGTATATGTGAATGTATACCATAACTTGGGAAACAAGTCAAGATCATTATTACAGCCTTTTTTTGGGAGAGAGGAACTTGAATATATCTACTAACATGGAAAATAATATGCTATTTGACCAAGTATTTTATTTCCAGAAATTTAATATGTAGGTGGTGCTATATTCATTGCAGTATAAGAGTGACAAAAAGGAATAAATGTAATGCCATAAATTTTGATACATTTAATGGAATGCTTACTACCCAGCCACTGAAAATAATTAGTATATCATGTACTATTAATATGCAACAATATCCAAGAGGGTAAATCAAATTGCTAAAAAGTAAATACTGATACATCTTAGAAATATAAATCTTTTATATATAGAAGGAATAAGAACAAGTAGAATTTTATGCGCCAAACTTGCCTGTAGTTGTGATTAGGGGAGACTAAATTATATTTTTCTGATATGTATGAAATTAAAACAAAAAGATCCTATAGCCCTTTTTGTCTCTGCTAATTCCAGGAGTAGTAATCACCAAGTTAAAACACATTTCAGCATAGGAAATGTCACATAGCTAAAGCTGCCTATGAAATCAATCACACACTTTCAAATCTATTGTAGAATTTATGGATAAACATGACCCTCTCAATATGTCTTTATGTCTGCCTCCTCCCCAAGTCCCTCTATGATGACAGTAAGGAATTTTAAAAAGATTTAAACTCACAAGGTAAAGAAGAGTCAACAGTAGAAGAAAAATTTCAACATATATTTGAAAGCTGAAAAAGAGATGAAGACAGTATAATTAACTCAGTTGGCCAGTTCTCCCCATAGTTCACTCTGTCTTCCTGTAGAACCACAGAGAGGCTCAGAAGCCATGGGCCCAGGTACTATACTATAATGAGGACTGAAATGAAAAAGATCGACTGAAAGTTTGATTAAGAAGCAGTTGCTCTCAAGGTTCCTCTACCCCATCCCTACACACCTGGCAAGTGTTCTCTTAAATATCCACAAGAGACAAGGTGGGTTATACGCCAAACTGAAAAGCCACTGAACTTAGGGCACCAGCAGAATGGAGGCATGGTAAGGGGCCAAACTGAAAACTGAAGAAATAAGTGAAAAATTGTACACTAAATGATCCCTCCTCCCCCACCCTGGGGCAGGAGACAGTAGGCTTCCTTTCTAGAGGAAGTGAGTGGCTACAGAAGAAACCAGTTTTGATATTTGGGGGTATCTAAACCAAAGCACTTATGTCAGTGCCCAATCACCTGACAGTGAAGTCTACAAGCCCTGGCCCTGCTTACAGAGTTCCAATCAAATTGTTGGTACTTCACTCTTCAATAGGAGAAAACAGCAGAAAATCAGCAGCTGCCAGGGGATGCCTTCCTTCTTTATGAATGTCAAGGACCAAACAAACACACAGAACAGAGAGCTCAGAGAAGACAAAGTATAGAAAACTAGAGAAAACTAAAACACAAAATAATTAATATACTCAAAGATAAAAAATGGTTCTCATGATTGAGAAATGAAAAAAATTGTCAATGAAAAAGAAAACTTGAAATTAGCAATATGATAAGTAAATAAAATATTTAATAGAAGAGCTGGAAGATAAATTCACTACATCCTCAAAAAAGCAGAATAAAAAGGCAAGAAAAGGCTGGGCACAGGGCTCATGACTGTAATCCAAACACTTTGGAAGGCCGAGGCAGGCAGACTGCTTGAGGTCAGAAGTTTGGGACCAGCTTGGGCAACAAAGTGAAATGTCATCTCTATAAGAAAATCAATTTTTAAAAAAAGGCAAGACAAAAGGCCAATTTAAGAAAAGAAATTGAGGAAGTAATCAAAAGGTCCAACACTGTCTAACACAATTTCTGGAAAAAGAGTAGCAAGTTTTCAAAGAAAAAAATGTAGACGGAAAAGTCTCAGAACCAAAGGGTCTGCATTTCTAGGTCAGAATACACCCACGATGACAAATGAAACAAATTCCATATCACAGTTCATCACAGCACCGAGATTAAGGGGAAAATATATTTCTAAAAACTAAAAAGCAGTTCACATAGAAAACTCAAGTATAAGAATTCTCCACAGCTAAAAAAAAGTACAAGATATCTTTAAATTTTTGAGGGAAAATAAATTCCAACCTAAAATTTTACATTCAGAAAAACTGCTAATCCAATATGGCATAAAGACATGCAAGTTTCCACAGTCTTTACTTTTACACATACTCTCTTTAGAAGCTAACTGAGAATATGCTCTATGAAAACGAGTGAGAAAAATCAAGAAAGACAAATACCCAGGAGAAGGCAACAGAATCCCTAGGGTGACTCCAAGGGAAGATAGGAAAAAAAATCACATGATAGAAATCAAGGTAACAGTACACAAGACTCACACAGGGCCAGGGATAGTGCCTGTTCCCATCAATCAGACTGGAAAATCTAATGATTCAAGGAGTACTGGGTAGAACACACAGAATGGTCCTATCTCAGCAGTGAGTAATAACTGGCCCCAGACTGAGCATTATTCTAGTCTTACCTGATAAATCTGAAAAGCAAGACCCAAAAGGATTAAGCTGTTTTCACTAGCTTAACTGTATCCCCAAACAAAACTCACTAACTCACCAGTTATAAAAATACAAGAATATCTAGCATCCAACAATATAAAATTCAATCAAAGATTGCCAGGTATGCAAAAAAAAAAAAGGAAAATACTTCTACAGTAGAAATATAAATAAACCAATTGAAATTACACAAATGTTAGAATTAGCAAACAAGGACATTAAAATAGTTATAGTATTCTGTATGGTCAATATAGCAGAGCCATGAAAAATATAAAAAGGAGACAAAAATTATAACGTGAGAGATAAAATATAAACTAGGGGCCAGGCGTCTCACGCCTATAATCACAGCACTTGGGATGCCGAGGTGGGAGGATCACTTGAGCCCAGAAATTCAAGACCAACCAGATATGTTTTATATATTTATATATGTTTTCATTCACAGCTTCTGGCTCATAACTCCCATAGCCCTTGTTACAATCTTTCATTATAATGTTGGGTGCTTTAGGCCTCAGAAGCAGGGCTCAGGAAACCTACTCTCTGACCTTCTGCTCTTCTTTCACCTTCCCGAAGGCAGGACTCTAATCTCCCCCACAAGGAATGCTGATGAAATGAAGCTTCCATAAAAAATCTAAGAGGATTGGGTTTGGAGAGTTTCCAGCAGTTGAACACATGGAGGGTGCCACACATGGAGGTTCCTGGAGGGTGGCATGCCCAGGGAGGGCATGGAAGCTCCATGTACCTTCTCCATACCTCACCCTATCTTATCTCTTCATCTGTATAAATCACTTGTACTTCTTTTGGAAAATCCTTTATAATAAACCAGTAAGTCTGTTTCCCTGAGTTCTGTGAACTGCTCCAGCAAATTAATCTTGTGACTATTGTCTGAGGGGGGAGGGGCACAGTCTTGGGGATTAAGTCCTCAATCTGTGGGATCTGACACCATCTCCTGGTAGATAATGTCCGAATTGAACTGGAGGTCACCCAAGTGGTGTCCAAGGCAGAAATGACTGCTTGTCTGCTTGTGGAGTCACATATTTTGGAGTTGCAGAAGTCTTCTGTGTTGAATGTTGTTGTGTTAGTGTGAGAGCATTTTTACTTTTTCTGAGTTGGAGTTCTCTCTGTCACCCAGGCTGGAGTGCAGTGGCATACTCATGGCCACTGAAGCCTTAACCTGCTGGGCTCAGGTAATCCTTCTGCCTCAGCCTTCCAAGGAGCTGGAACTAGATGCACACGCCACCACACCCAGCAAATTTTTTTATTTACTGTAGAGATGAGGTCTCACCAAGTTGCCCAGGCTGGTCTCAAACCTGTGGGCTCAGGCAATCCTCTCACCTCAGCCTCCCAAAGTGCTGGGATTATAGGTGTGAGCCACTGCACCCAGCTGAGAGCATGTTTTTAAAAGTGTGCTCGGCTAGGTGCCATGGTTCGTACCTGTAATCCCAGCACTTTGGGAGGCTGAGGCAGGAGGACTGCTTGAGCCCAGGAGTTCGAGATCAACCTAGGCAACATAGTGAGACCATGTCTTTACAAAAGATTTTTTAAAATTAGCTGGACAAGGTGGCCCATACCTGTAGCCCCAGCTACTAGGGATGCTGAGGTGGGAAAATCGCCTGAGCCCAGGAGGTCAAGGCTGTGGTGAGCTGTGACCGTGCCACTGACCTCTAGCCTTGGTGAGAGAGTGAGACCCCAACTAGAAAAAAATTTTTTTTTTTTTTTTTTTGAGTTGGAGTCTCACTCTGTCGCTCAGACTGGAGTGCAGTGGCCGCTCCCGGCCACCACAGCCTTGACCTGCTGGGCTCTGGCGATCCTTCCACCTCAGCCTTCCAAGTAGCTGGAATTACAGGCATGCGCTACCACGCCCGGCTGATTTTTGATTTATTGTAGAGATGAGGTCTCGCTGCCCAGGCGGGTCTCGAACCCGCGGGCTCAGGCAATCCACTCACCTCAGCCTCCCAAAGGCGCGGGATTACAGGCTGAGCCACCAAGCCCGGCTGAAAAAAATTTTTTTAAAGGTGTACTGCCATTATCTTCTGATGTAAGAGCAAATACTACCCCTACATACTAAATATAATTTCTATCACTGAATGCTTTTAAAATATAGAAGGAAAAAATATCTTCTTTCCCATTTTCATTGGGCACTTCATTAAAAATTTCCTCCAAAGATAAAGTTCCAACAAAGAAAAGTTTAAACTCTCAATCTGGCCACTGGGAAGGGTTTGTTTAATCACATGCCCCCAGGAATTACCTCCTTCGGTCGTGCTGGCCAGAATCCAAGGGCTCACGGCAGACCAGCCTATTTCATTCAGGCAGGAAACGCCAATGCTGTAATTAGCCAGGGCCTGCAGCTGTTCAATCTGATACAGATGTGGTGAGGCAGAAGTGTTAAAAATCATGACTGAGTCGTTACTCAGCGGATCAACTTCCTTGACCTGAATGAAGAGCAAAGATGTGAACCAGGCATTAGTGAGGTGATGGGAATGTCAGACACAGGGCACGCATGCATTTAGTGCACGTGGCTCTTCCTCTTCCCTGAGAGGAAAGACCTGCTTCCCCTCCAGGCACATGTGTATGTCCCCACTGGCATGACTGTGTGTTACTCATGCTACTCGAGCAACAACTGAGGACTTGAGGAAAATGCCTAAACGAGTGATCCTCACTGTGGCAGGTAACGGAGTAAATAATTATAATATTATAATGATTATAGTTCATCTTATATTATAAAATAAAGCAGCCCCCTCATCTCTCAAAGCCACCTCAATTCTTCATTTCCTCTTTCAGCTGTTTCACTGTTTCACACAATATGCATCAGAGACAACAGATACCACAGGAATCTGGCAAAACTTGAAATATTCACTATCTGGCCTTTTAAAAAAAATAGTTCCCAAATCCTGCTTTAGAAGATGAGTTTCTGGGATTGCTGTTTTCTTTTTATTCTGCAACATGCTCTTGCCTTGATGGTAATTTTAGCGTCTTTTACTCTTGCTCTTTTTTACCTCAACAGAAATTCAACTCCAGAAGTACATATAGATAATGTATATTTTATAGCATTTTTTTTGGAGGGGGAGATATAGGAAAGGGTCGTTTACCCCTCATCCAGCAAACTTTTCTCCAAATCTCCTTTATTTCTATTTTTTTTAATTTTTAATTTTAAAGATGAGGGGTACAGTTTAGGGTTAGGTATACAAATGGTCATTGTACAGGTAAAGTTTGGACCTCACTCTGATCCCCACACTGCCTGGTTTGAGATCACGTACTCTTATTGATGAAGTGTGCTCCCTCCCCCCTCCTCCCGGCAGTTTCCCATTACTGCCAATCCCTTTCTTATAGTATTATGATACTTGTTCAGGGTCCACTTATGAGTGAGAACATTTGTTACTCAGTTTTTTGTTTCTGCAATAGATCACTGAGTATTACAGACTCTAAGTTCATCCATGTTGTTGCGAAGTTCATAATTTTGTCCTTCTTTATGGCTGTGTAACATTCCATTGTGTATATGTACCACATGTTTTTATCCAGCCAACTTTCAATGGGCAGCACAGTTGGTTCCATGTTTTTGCTATTGTGAATAATGCTGCAATAAACAGGCATATGCAGGTATCTTTTTCATAGAGTGATTTGAGTTCTTCAGGATATATTCCCAGAAGGGGGATTGCTGGGTCATATGGAAGGGCAGTTTTTAGATCTTTTAGGAATCGCCACACTGTTTCCCACAGAGGCTGTAGTATTCAAATCTCCTTTAAGCACATTGTCTCATCTTTCCCTCCATAAACTCCACCAGACTCTTCACATATCTCTCTCCAAATCTACGTATGAATAGGCAAGAGAGGACAGCATTTTCCTCAAGTCCCACAGCAAAATCTAGTGCCAGGCCAAACTTTCACCTTTTCCTGTAAGAATACCTCCGTTCTGGGAAAAGGGATAAGGAAGAGTTTGGAATTTTTTTCCCCCACTACATGCTTTTTCAAAATTTCTACAATGTGTAGAGCATACAAAATCAGAAAAGACTAAACAGTATTGGGTAAAACAGAAGCAACCAAAAACAACTTGAGAAAAAAATCTTCAACCCACAAAACTCCTTTTAATAATGGGTTTGCAATTACGGGTTATGGATGTACTGCTGTTATTTGAGGATAAGAGTGTTTGAAACTTAGGCCAAGGGGCTGCAAATAAATATTTTGGAATTCCAACTGCCCCCCCCCTCCGGCGGATGCCATGAGGGCAGTGTGGGGGCTGAGTTTCACCTCTGACTCAGACCTCATGGGTGACCATAAGGTACCATCTGGCCCGAGGAGCCACCAGAGGAGAAACAAGAAGCCATATGCTTATCTGGCTGTGAGCAGAAACTACTTTTTGTTTTTTCACTCTAGAGTTTGCACCTACTTCCTGGTGACCAACCATTAAAGCTAAGGTGGAGGAAGCCTCTGGCTCTCCGCCCCAGCCCATTTCCGGAGTCATGCGTGGAGCATTTCCAGACACAGGGACACCCTTTGAGAGCACGTTCCCGGAGGAAGATGGAGTTACTATAACAGTCCTTCTCTGTGGTTCCTCAGGGAAAAGAGGGCATGAAATGGCAAGAAGTACGTGGGGGGCTTAAAAATAGAAATGGAGTATATGGCCCAAAAATGGGTGAAGAAAGGAACCAAGATCGGGATCAAAGGAAGTGAGAGGGTGTGTCCCGCTAGTGCCTGGATCTGAATCTCATCCAGAACATTCATTTGTTACCAAGTCAGAGTTTAAAACTGTAATTTCACAAAACCATACTTGGTCTCTTCAAGATTGGGAAGGCACTGCTAATCCACAGAATATAAAATATGTCTTCTAGAGCTCATGCTGACTAACCCTGCTAGGACTGCCAGAGAAAAAAAAAAGATACCTGGTTGAATCTGAATTTAAGAAAAACAACAAGTAATTTTTAAGTATAGGTAATGTCACAGGATTACTCATGTAATTTAACTGGGTGTCCCACATTCTTATTTGCTAAATCTGTCAACACTACCAGAGACGCAAAGGAGCATGGATGATTGGAGACTGTTAGCTGCGGGAGACAAGGAATAACCATATCCAGTATCACAGGATCCAAGATGGGTAAAAAGAGCCTGAAAGTTGGCTGTCCTAGGATAGTTTTTTACGTGTGCCATGGACACCCAAAGTCACAGCAAAGAGAGAGAGAAGGTGAGAAGTTTGTGTGTGATCATCCTCCAAAGTCAGGGGTGACTTGGTGTTTTCATACTCTCCAACCTTTCTACCCCACCTGCCCTCTGGAGGTGGAAGTGGCACTCTTCCTCAGTCTTCCTGAAGTTAACCATGCCAATGCAGGAAGATATCTCATGTCCTTTTAGGATCTTCAAACAGCTCAGCAACTTGGTAACAGTTTTTAAAATGGCTCGTCCATGCTTCAGTTATGTCCATATATAAACATCTACTTCCAGGGAAACAGGCCCTGGTTGTCTCTGACAGAGCCCCAAAATAGTTGAAGCAAAAACTGATAGAATTAAGGAAAGATATAGATATATAATTCAAGAATAAGAGTTAAGACCTTAATTCCCCACTTTTATTTTATTTTTATTTTATTTTAGAGTTAGAGTCTCACTCTGTCACCCAGGCTGGAGTGCAGTGGCACGCTCACGGCCACTGCGGCCTTGACCTGCTGGGCTCAGGCGCTCCTTCTACCTCAGCCTTCCAAGTAGCTGGAAGTACAGGCATGTGCCACCACATCCAGCTAATTTTTTGATTTATTGTAAGAGATGAGGTCTCGCCAAGTTGCCCAAACTGGTCCCAAACCCATGGGCTCAAGCAATCCTCTCACCTCAGCCTCCCAAAGTGCTGGGATTATAGGCTTGAGCCATCATGCCAGGCCCAATTTATACACAACTACTATGTAGAAGATCAACAGGCAACAAAAGAGTGAACAAGACTATAAACCAACAAGATCTAACCAACACAAACAGAATACTCCATCCAATGATAGCCGAATATACATTTTTCTCAGGTGCATATGGAGCATTCTTCACTATAGAACCTAAGCTATAAAACAAGCCTTCATAAGTTTAAAAGGAATGCAATCATCACTAAGTAATTCTCCAAACACAGTGGAATAACATTAGAAATCAGCAAATGAAGAAAATTTGAGAAATTCACAATTATATGGAAATTAACAAACACACTCCTCTGGTCATGCATGGTGTTTCATGCCTACAACCCTAGTACTTCAGAAGGTTTCAGGCAGAAGAACTGAGGCCAAGAATTCAAGACCAACTTAAGCAACAAAGTGAGACCCTCATCTCTACAATTTTTTTTTAATTAGCTGGGTGTGGTGGCACATGCCTGTAGTCCCAGTTCGTGGGATACTGAGGTAGAAGGATCACCTGAACCCAAGAGGTTGAGGCTGCCGTGAGCTGTGATCATCGTGATCATGCCACTACATTCCAGCATAGGTGATAGAGTAAGACCCTGACTTTAGGGGACATTTCTACTGACCTCAAATAAATAAAAAGGATTATAATGGAATACTATGTACTACAGTGTATATCTAAAATTAGATCACTTAGATGAAATGGTCACATTCCTAAAACACAGAAATATCTGGTTGTCAACCAAAACTAACTAAAAAAGAAACAGAAAATCTGAATAGACATGTAACTAAAAAAGATCAAGCTGCATTCAAAAAACTTCACACAAAGAAAAGCTCAAGACTAGATGGCTTTGCTGGTGAATTCTACTAAATTTTTTTTTTTTTTTTTTTGAGTTGGAGTCTCACTGTCACCCAGACTGGAGTGCAGTGGCCGTTCCCGGCCACCGCAGCCTCGACCTGCTAGGCTCCGGCGATCCTTCCGCCTCAGCCTTCCAAGTAGCCGTAATTACAGGCAGGCGCTACCATAGCCCAGCTGATTTTTTGATTTATTGTAGAGATGAGGTCTCGCTGCCCAGGCGGGTCTCGAACCCGCGGGCTCAGGCAATCCACTCACCTCAGCCTCCCAAAGGCGCGGGATTAAAGGCTGAGCCACCGAGCCCGGCTCTACTAAATATTTTAAAAGGAATGAACATCAACCTTTCTCAAACTCTTCTTAAAAACAGAAGAACGGGGAATATTTCTTTAAGGTATGTGCTACACTGATACTAAAATGAGAAAAGGCTATCACAAGAAAAGTACAGACCAATATCTCTTATGAATAGAGACACAATTAGATAGTGGTAATCATTGTACAACTTTTGAATATACTAAAACCATTGAATTGTACATTTTAAATAGTTACATGTTACGATCTGTGACATATATCTCAAAAAAAGTTATTAAAAAAAAGGATATTCCTGGTAAGGAACTGTAGACACATTAAGAATGCCTAACACTTGCCAATATTTGGAAAGCTTACAAATTAAATTGAGTAAGTATTAAGTAAGTCTGGGGGTGGCGGGGTGGGGGTGGAGGCTATTTTGGGGATAATACATGTTTTTACTCTTCAGAGAAGGAACAGGTGTTAGATAAGAGTGGGAGGCACTAAGAAGAGAGAAATTAATTCCACTAGTTAGTAAAAACATCTGGTTGTCAACACAAAATTCCTTGGGAGTCACTTCTCTAAGCTGAGTTGGCATGAGTGGTCTGTGTCAGATTAATGTGTTTTTAACTCATAAGACCAGACATTTAGGAATCTAAGGGCAATTCCTCATCCTACTGTATGATGAAGCATAAGGCAGGATGCACTCATATTTTCAGTGGATAATCCCCATGTGTTTGATAACCTGCTCCCACATACTATGTCTCTCCTGAGGCTGCAGTGTTGATGGTTCTGAGCTCTGCTTTTGGCAACAGAGCTTCCTGGGCTTTAATTCTGGTTCTGTCACCCAGGCTGTTTGAGCGCTCTGAGGCCCCAATATAGTTGTGTTTAAAGTAAGATAATGGGGCTGGGCGTGGTGGCTCACACCTGTAATCCTAGCACTTTGGAAGGCTGAAGTGAGAGGACTGCTTGAGCCCAGGAGTTTGAGACAGCCTGGGCAGCATAGCAAGACCTCATCTCTACAAAAAAAAAAAAAAGATGAATTAGCTGGCTTATGATTGTGCCACTACACTCCAGCCTGGACAGCACAATGAGATCGTAACTCTAGATAAATAAATAGGTAAATAAAGAAAGAAAATGTCTGCAAAGTCTCTGGGCCATTGTGGACATTCAGTGAATAGTAGTATTATTGCTAATATATATATTAAAAAAAATATATATATATATATACATATATATATATATATATATATTTTTAGGTGGAGTCTCACTCCATCATCCAGGCTGGAGTGCAGTAGCATGCATGCTCACGGCTACCCCAGTGTCGACCTGCTGGGCTTAGTCAGTCCTTCTGCCTCAGCCTTCCAAGTAGCTGAACTACCATGCCTGGCTAATTTTTTTATTTATTGTAGAGATGAGGTCTCGCCAAGGTGCCCAGGCTGTTCTAACCATTTATATTTTATGAAATGAATACTTAAGAATAGAGCTGATGGCCAGGCGTGGTAGCTCAAGCCTATAATCCCAGCACTTTGGGAGGGCGAGGTGAGGGGATTGCCTGAGTCCACAGGTTTGAGAACAGCCTGGGCAACTTGGTGAGACCTTATCTCTACAATAAATTTTAAAAAAAATTAGCCAGGAGTGGTAGTGCACGCCTGTAGTTCCAGCTACTTGGAAGGCTGAGACGGAAGGCTTGCCGGAGCCCCGCAGGTCAAGGCTGGGGTGGTCGTGAGCATGCTACTGCACTCCAGCCTGGGCAACGGAGTGAGATTCCAACTCAAAAAAAAAACCAGCTCACATTGGGGTAAAGTATCATTTTAGGATGGCTAACTTATATTTCTTACAGCACTGTTTCATATCAATTGTAGGCAGTGGTTAAAAATGGTTAAAGACTCTATAAGGTCTGTAACCCCTGGTTTTCTCAGGAGACACTGGCTAACACGCTACATCCAGTAGTGCAGATGACCTATCCTGAGCTGTTCTTTCTGTTCTTTATGGCCACCAGCCCAGGAAAAGCTATGCTGTGGAGTGCCTGTCTTCCTCAACTCTCATTTAAGGATGTGGTTTTTTTTTACTGGAAAAATTAATTCTCCCTGGTCTTGACATTCTGCCTTGGAAACGTTTCTCTTCTGGTTGGGAAGGAAGCTGCATCATGGACAGAGCATGGGCACAGAATGGTGCACGCATAGTGGATACTGAGAAGCAGGGAGGTCAAAGGACTCTGAGCAGAGGTGAAGAAATGCCCTCCATGCCCATTCTCAGGAGGAAGAAAAATTCACAGACCCACAGAGCCCCAAACAATATCCCTCTCCATCCCAGAGGCTTACCAGCACGCTGCAATTCCTGAATGGGGAGTATCCATCAAAACCTGGGACCCAGGAGATGAGAATGCTGTGTGCAGTACTGTTGTGGATGCTGACAGCAGTTGGTGGGGAGGGAATTGCTATGTAAAAACAAAGATACGCACAAATGCAATTATAACCCACAGGAGGCCACAGCTACCAAACAAATGCTTTAATGCATATTCATGATCCTACTGTGTGTGGTCACCAGGCTGGGCACGTGCACTAAACAGGGACAAAGAATCGTAGTCCTGCTCTCATGGAGTACATAACCCAGTGGGGAAAACCCACATTAACTAAAGTCAGAGTGCCCTGTGCCCAGAAGAGGGGGTGCCGTGGGAGTTTGTGTGTGTGTAAGTGTGTGTGTCTATGTGTGTGTATGAGTGTGCGTGTGTGTGTGTGTGTAGGGGGAGAAGTTTTCCTGCCAAACAAACAGTTAGAGTCAGTTCAAGCAAAAGAGCCAACTGCACCTGTTGGGGGCAGGGGATGGCATGTGTGTGATGATGAGTGTGTAATGACCTCCTGCATGTGGGACAAGGATAACTATTTCAGTTAGAATCCAAGAACGGTATGAAGTTTGGGGCATTTTATTTCTTTGTGCTAAATCTAATTCTTAATAATAATTACATTCATAATTAAAAATGGGCCACTGCCTTACTAAACTCTGGTGTGTCCAAGTGGCTCTCTGAGCTACCACCGCCATGTTTCTTAGCTTTGGCCCCCTTCCCTACCTTGGGGAGGTGAATCTCTCTATCCCTCTCTCCCTCTCATTTATTTTCTAAATAAATTATATTTTCTAATCTAAAAAAAAAAAATGATGGCTAACATGTTTGTGTGCTTACCATGTGCCAGACACTTTATGGACTTCATTTAGTCATTCCTAGAACTTTATTAAAGAGGTAATCTTAAAATCCCCACTTACAGATGAAGAAACTGAGGATCAGAA
The DNA here is from genome assembly GCA_027257055.1 of Cephalopachus bancanus. Lineage (NCBI taxonomy): Eukaryota > Metazoa > Chordata > Mammalia > Primates > Tarsiidae > Cephalopachus > Cephalopachus bancanus. The sequence continues at coordinate 122,191 of JAPVLO010000380.1, read as the reverse complement.
GAGTCAAAAACTTGCCAAAGGTCACAGAGAAGTTGTAATCAGTAGAACAGGGACCTGAACTCAGGTCTGTATGACCCCAGAGCCTGTGTCCCTCAACAGGACACCAGAGGCCTGTCACAAGGGACAGCAGGCAGACGGATAGGGACCAGGAGTCTGGTCTACCACCTGACCAGCTATAAGGCCAAGGGCACAGTTACATGCCCTGTCTCTACACAGTGCCCCCTTTTGTAAGTGCAGGATGGAAACAGAACAGCTACACCGAGCTGTGGTAAGGAGTAAATGAGGTCAGCCACAGGTGAGACGCAGGGTAGGTGTGGCAGTAAAGGTGATGATGGAGTGAGCAGGAGAAGGAGGAAGGTAGGCTGGGACCCTATTAAGTGTGTACTGGATACCACGTTCAGGAATTTTGGTTTTACGGGCAGACATGAAGCCTGGTGAATGGGGAACAATCAGTATATTGTCTGACTCATTTCCCTAAGCAGATTATTTATAGAACCGCCCTGAAGTATCTGCCTTTCCAGATCAAAATTTGACCATATATACCACAGTCATAACGTATTAGAAGAAGGGAGTCTTGGTGGCTTTGATATAAATTTTACAATAAAAGAAAGCCAAAAGCATAAGTTTTGAAACTAAGATTTAATCAAATAAAATCTTAGCTGAGGTTCTGCGTGAAGCTTAAAATTAAGGAAGTCCTTCTCATTTTATGCATTTTTAAATTTTAAGAAGTTTATACTTTATGAAAATGTCCTTACACCCACTCATGAATTTCTGAAATTCCCAACATATCTTTTGAAAATTGTAATAAAGGTATCTGTAATGAAGGAAGGAAGTTATACACTTCCTCCAGTAATAACTTTCAGTTTGCTTATTTTTTTGTTCCAGTGAGCTTTTAGAAAATGCCCGACTATGGCCTTTATCCAGTTGATTTGCTAAAACGAAAATCAGTACCTTTAAAAAGTACAGCTTCTTTTGTAATTTTGAATCTCCTATTGCATATACCCAAACTTTAACTCCTATTAAACATGTTCTGCTTTTTCCTTGCATTGTTTCCCCAAGGATAGGATGAACCCAATATTTACTTCTCAATACCTAAACTAACATCAAATCATAAAATATAAAATGTGCTAGAAATTCTATGAGAGAGTAAGGAAACTGATTTGAAAAGAGGTAAAACTATTTACTTGTAGGTTTTCCTTTTCTTTCCAATTTCAGGTTTAAAGATTCTGGATCACACAGAAGGACAAGGTAGATGAATTGGATTGGAATGTCTCCACTAGCCTGGGGGCCTTCAAACACCTACTTTTCATTCTGTTACTATAATTCACTGCCAAGCAAGCTCAGCTGTAGTGAAATTCTAGCTCAAAGAGAGCGATTAGGAGAAAGAGAGACAGGAACACTGGGTTCGGCAGAAGAGTGAGTCTGACCCACTCTCTGCTCCCTACTTCCCTCCACCGTAGTCAGTAGCTGGCAGAGACTTGTGTCAGGCCAAGGTGACCAGGGAAGGATAACGCCCATTTCCTAGATCATGCCCCAAGCCACCCCCACCACAGGGCTCTTCAAGGGTTAATAAGGACTAGTTCAGGATGGATGAGGGAAAAAGTAAAAATAGGAGCTAATATGATCAAGGGTAAACAGTTTAGCTTATTCTCTTCTCAGACTAAGGCAGAACTAAACAAGTGAATGTTTAACAAAATTTATGTGCCAGGCACTTGTGAGTGCTTTTATTTATATTAAATAATTCAGCGTCAACAATAAGTAGGGTCTATAATTATCTCCATTTTTCAGAGGGGAACGCTGAAACCAAAGAGGTTTCTTGTCCAAGGTCACACAGAATGTCAGTGGGAAAGCCAACACTCAAACCCAGGTGGCTGGTACAGAGCTCATGCTGCACCCGGCCAGCTCCCAGTACATACCCAAGGGACCCGGCCTTAATGCTTACCTTTGATGTTGATCTGCACACCCTTGGACACCGTCAGTCCTTTGTCATTGTGGGCTTCACAGCTGAAGACTGCTGCCTCTGACAGACCTGGAATGGAAGGAGATCCGTGAGACCAGCAGCAGAAAGACAGGTTGCTGTTTACCAAAACCCTACAGATGTCTTTGATTTTTTAAAAATTGTATTTCTTGATTCATGACTTCAGGCCCTAAGTGCAAAGTTAATTTAAAAGGTGTGCTGGCTATAGAAACAAAAAAGCTGGGGTTAAACCCTAGGCACCAAGAACAAGGCACCCAAAAGACAGTTGTTTTCGTTTACTCAGTTCCTGAATGGTGAGACATTAAGTAATGAAATAGTATCATTCAGACTTTTAAATTACTGCTAATCAGGCTGGGTGCAGTGGCTCACCCCTATAATCCCAGCTCTTTGGGAGGCTGAGGTGAGATGATTACCTGAGCTCATGGGTTTGAGACCAACCCGGGCAACTTGGTGTGCCCTCATCTCTATAATAAATCAAAAAATTAGCTGGATATGGTGGTGTATGCCTGTAGTTCCAGCTACTTGGAAGGCTGAGGAAGAAGGATCACCTGAACCCAGTAGATCGAGGCTGCAGTGGCCATGAGGATGCCACCGCACTCCAGTCTGGGTGACAGAGTGAGACTCTGACTCAAAACAAACAAATAAATAAATAAAAATAAAAATAAATTACTGGAGCCCGGCTCGGTGGCTCAGCCTGTAATCCCGTGCCTTTGGGAGGCTGAGGTGAGTGGATTGCCTGAGCCCGTGGGTTCGAGACCCGCCTGGGCAACTTGGCGAGACCTCATCTCTACAATAAATAAAAAATTAGCTGGGCATGGTAGTGCGCGCCTGTAGTTCCAGGTATTTGAAAGGCTGAGGCGGACGGATCGCCGGAGCCCAGCAGGTGGAGGCTGCGGTGGCCAGAAGCGGCCATGGCACTCCAGTCTGGGCGACAGAGTGAGACTCCAACTCAACAACAACAACATAAATAAATAAATAAATAAATAAAAATAAATTACTGAGAATCACTGGGCCCAGTATCAAGAAAGGTGGGCTCTGAGAGGTTTAACCAGTGCTGTTGCTTTGCCCCCAAAATACACTATGCCACTGGAAGTAACATGGCAAAAGCCACAATATTAAATATTTCAGATGATCTGTTGTATCCTTTTTTAATGTTAAAAACTGGTCAGATTCACAAGGAATTATTATATAAATGCAAGGCATTTTAAGTAACTGAAGAGAAGGCACTAGTGCTAAATGAAAAATTCTATCATTTTAGAAGTTTGAAGGCATCTTAAAAATTTTTAGAAGTGATTAAATAGAAAGGAAAAGACATTACCCAGATCTTGATTTCTAAATACCATTCTCCAATAAAAGGCACCAGGGCTCCCTATAGAAATGACTGATTCTCAGATGGGGCAGAAAACATATAAGATGAGCCAGGAATGAAATATAATACAAACTCAAGTGCAACACATACACACACACTCAAACACACACACAGACAATAATGGGGTATGCCAAAAAGACACAGAAGCTAAGCTCAGAATTCCCATAGTAAAAGCTGGAACAGTTTGAGCAAGAAAATAAATGAAGTAGCACTGGATTATAATCCAAAGTATAAAACATATATCCATGAGTCTCTACTAATATAAATAAATAGGGGAAAATACACAAATCTCCCCTGCAGAAGAATTCCAAGTAGTTTATGTGGATATTCCCTATTTAAGGCGGTGAAGTATTACTACTCACTCCTTAAGCATGGGCAGCACATTGTGACTTCCTTCCAACAAGTACAGTTTGGAAAGGAGAAAAAAAGAACACTTTTGAGTGGAGAAACTGACCAACACTACCTCAGATGATCAAGGTTCAAGCCAACAGTGATAAGACATGTTGATCAGATGTGATGAAAATGGTACTTCCTCTCTTCGGTCTTCCTCCCCAAAACATAAAGCCCCAATAGAGTCACGAGAAAAACAGCAGTCAGGTCCAAATTGTGAGACATTCTACAAAACACTTCAAAACTGGCAAGGTCATTAAAAACACGAAAAGTTTGAGAAACTGGTCAGCTGCAGTGGCTCACGCCTGTAATCCAACACTTTGGGAGGTGGAGGCAAGAGGATTGTCTGAGCCTGGGCAACTTGGTGAGATCTTGTCTCTACAATAAATCAAAAAACTAGCTTGGTATGGTGGTGTGTGCCTATGGTTCCAGCTATTTGGAAGGCTGAGTTGGAAAGATCGCTTGAGCCCAGTCGGTTGAAGCTGCGGTGGCCCTGAGTGTGCCACTGTACTCCAGCCTGGGTGACAGTGAGATTCCAACACAAAAAAAAATTTTTTTTAAGTTTGAGAAACTGTCATAACCAAGAGGAGCCTAAGGAGACATGATGACTAAATGTAATGTGGCATTCTGGATGAAATGCTGGAACAGAAAAAGGACAGTAGGTAAAAACTCAGAAAATCTGAATAAAGTATGGACTTCAGTTAATAATAATCCCAGCACTTTGGGAGGCCAAGGCAGAAGGACTGTTTGAGCCCAGGAGTTGGAGACCAGACCTCGTCTCTACAAGAAAGCAGCCAGGCGTGGTGGCACATGGCAGTAGCTTCAGTTACTTGGGAGGATGAGGCAGAAGGATTGCCTAAGTCCCTGACTCAAATAACAACAACAACAACAATAATAATAATAAAATGAGTATTAGATTATCAATTGTAATGAATGTACTACACAGATGTTAAAAGTAAGAGAGAGTGGTGATAACATTTATAGGAACTCTCTGTACTATTTTCCTGGTTTTTCTGTAAATCTAAAGCTATTTTAAAATTTAAGTTTTATTTTTAGGTACAGCTACACAATATATACTATTTAGCTGAATCTGGACACTTCTATATCTATGGCACACAAAATTATCATCTGGCATGCAGTATCATCTTCATGAGCTTGAGAAAGAGAAAACTGTTGAAAAGATGCCAACATTTACTTCTTACCTGAAAAGTTCATTTTGTTTTCTTCTAACTGGCTACTTGTGTAGGAAATTTTCCATCTGCTATTTTTAAGTTCAAAGTTTGTCCCTAGAGGAGTAATAAAATATTTGAAAAATGAAAGGAAAAAAAACTACCCTGGGAAGCACAGTAAGCATCAGCCCAGAAAGGTCGTTCCGGGTCATATGTCTGCATGGCCAAGACTGTACCAGGGCAGGGACCAAGTGGTCACTGTGTGACAGAGGATATGTGTCTGGGAGAAACTGGAAGAAAAATGAAAGTCTGATCCCTTTTATATTAGAACTTCTCTTGAGTGGTTAAATATGCACAAAAAAATCGGCGCTGGTACATTTTTGTTATTTTTCATCTAGATGGAAGGTTGTTACTGGTGTCTGAGTTTTTATAGAGACAAGGTCTCACTATGCTGCCTACGCTGGTCTTGAATTCCTGGGTGCCAGTGGTCCTCCCACTTTGGCCTCCTAAAGTGCTGGGATTACAGGAGGTGTGAGTCACCATGTTAAGCTGATTATACTTATTATTAGGATACAACTGATCAAAACAATGTAAGTAAGTTTTTTTTTTTTTGAGTTGGAGTCTCACCCTGTCGCCCAGACTGGAGTGCAGTGGCCACTCCCAGCCACCGCAGCCTCTACCTGCTGGGCTCCGGCGATCCTTCCGCCTCAGCCTTCCAAGTAGCTGGAACTACAGGTACACACTACCACATGGCTAATTTTTTTGATTCATTGTAGAGATGAGGTCTCGCCAAGTTGCCCAGGCGGGTCTCAAATCTGCGGGCTCAGGCAATCCACTCACCTCAGCCTCCCAAGGCACGGGATTACAGGCTGAGCCACCGAGCCCAGCTGTAAGTAATTCTTAAGCATAAGGATAATTTTATTGGAAGGGTAATTCCTTTGCTGGAAAAAATGTGGAATTTTCTGTCTGTATGGTGGTCTAGAAATTTCTTAACCCCAAGATAATGTACCACAGCAACCATTCTCAAAATGTGGTCCAGAGACAACAGGGGATTCCAGACACCCTTTTAGTAGTCCACAAAGTGAAAACTGCTTCATAATAATAATATATTATTTTTACTTTTCACTCTTATTCTCTCAGAAATATATGATGGAATTTTCCAAAATAATTTCCTGGAGGCTGTATGAGGTGTGATGATGTCATAGCTCTATTAGCCGATGGAATATGTGCTTGTGTATTTTTGTCTTAAAAATGTTTCGCTTTAATTTCTAAGCCTTGATTAATTTCTAAGCCTCTAAAGGGATCTTGAGACCAAGACATTCGAGAATTGATGTCTCATAGTGATGCTAGAGAGGTGAAAGACCTCTTTTTTTCTTTTTTCTTTTTTTTGAGTCAGAGTCTCATTCTGTTGCCTAGGATGGAGTGCAGTCACACGATTATGGCTACTGCAGCCTTGACCTGCTAGGCTCAGGCAATCCTTCCAACTCAGCCTTCCAAGTAGCTGGAACTACAGGTGTGCGCCACCACACTTGGCTAATCTTTTAATTTCATTGTAAAGATGAGGTTTCACCATGTTGCCCAGGCTGGTCTCGAACTCCTGGGCTTAGGAAATTCTCTCACTTCAGCCTCCCAAAGTGCTGGAATTACAGGTGAGAGCTACCGCATAAGGCCCTTTTTTTCTTTTGTAAAGCAAGAAAGAGATGAAACAGGAGGGAGAAAAGAACTGACCAGGCGATCTGGACTTTGGGCACTTGTCAGGCATCAATTTTAAGAAAGGATGAGGATCCAGACACTGATCTTTCTAAGGGGCCTCTGCTCTGCCAGTCACTGTTCAACAGGGAGGCCTCTGCCACTGTGATTTTCATGCTAATGTATCACTTTTAAACTTCCAGGTCCTAAGTTCCCAAATGAGATGCCCATCTCACCAGGTTCCATGAACTTGCAAAACTTGGCTTCTTTTTAGAAAAATCAACCTTGGCTCAAGTAAAAGATACAAGGAGTTTCTAACTAACATATTAGTTATATACCGGAGGAGACATATGCAAATTAAAATCAGTCTTTTGGCATCAAGTACTCTCACCAGAACTCTGAAGAATCACAAGTACAAGCTGGGCACAGTGGCTCACGCTATGATCCCAGCACTTTGGGAGGCAGAGGCAAGAGGACTGCCTGAGCCCACAGGTTTAAGACTAGCCTGGGCCAGACCTCATCTCTACAATAAATCAAAAAATTAGCTGGGTGTGGTGGCACATGCCTGTAGTCTCAGCTACTTGGAAGGCTGAGGTGGAGGGATTGCCTGAGACCAGCAGGTTGTGTCTGCAGTGGCTGTGAGTGTGCCACTGCATTCCAGCCTGGGTGACAGAGTGAGAAACCAACTCAAAAAAAAAAAAAAGAAAAAAACATGAGTACAAACCACAAAATCACATTCCAAAGAGCTGGCCCTATAGTAAAACAGGAGGTTTACTTCATTCAGAGCCATCATCAGCTACAGATCCGACTATAGGACATTTCAGACCCACAGGTCTTCAGTCCTGTAAGGTTTATGGATGCAGAAAGTGAAACTGGCTATCACAGGACAGGATTTTAAGTCAAGCGGGAAGTCATTTTTCCTTTGTGTTTCATTTCAAAGTGCACACAAGGTCAGGAAAACAATCTATAGCAAATGTCCTGGCACACAACACCCATACCATCTCAGAATTGCCCGACAGTTCTCCACAGGGTCAGGTGGGTGGTTAATGCCCACACATCAAAGAGATGCCAGCAGAGAAAAGTAGAAACTGGTTCATACCAAAGTTAACTTTCTCCAAAACTAGGTGGTACTTAAGGCCAGATGGAATCTTCTTTGCTTAATTTTTTTCAGTTTAACTTCTTTGGCTTAATGGTAGTAGCTTCCCAACGAGAGACTTATTTATAAGCCTGGATTGACTATAGAAATGAGTGTAGCCAGGCTCACTGGCTCAGCCTATAATCCCAGCACTTTGGGAGGCCGAGGCGAGTGGGTTGCCTGAGCCTGCGGGTTCAAGACCAGCCCAGGCAACTTGGCGAGACCTCATCTCTACAATAAATCAAAAATTAGCTGGGCATGGTAGTGCGTGCCTGTAGTTCCTGCTACTTGGAAGGATGAGGCGGAAGGATCGCCGGAGCCCAGCAGGTTGAGGCTGCGGTAGCTGTGAGCATACCATAGAGCATACCACTCTAGCCTGGGTGACGGAAAAAAAAACTCAAAAAAAAAAAAGCAAGCAAGCAAGAAAGAAATGAGTGTGCACCAGGAAAAGGCAGTTCCTTCTTGTCTGTTCTCCCTCTATGGATGAAAAATAAGCACTGAACTGGAATTGACCTTAACTTTTTATAGTCCAAACACTTGTGACTTTCCAGGGAACAAAAATCATCCACCCCTCTAAGTCTCCACCCTCCCACCCACTCTATCCTGAATGCCCCCAGGCCTGGGCCCCTACACAGTCTTCTGGGGCGATTCCTCTTCTAGTAGACCATCCCCCCCCCTTACAGTGAGTTATCCTTGTCACCTAACTCCATTATGATGGTTCACGCCCCTCTTGCTTGGTTCTCTGCTGGTCTGAAAAAGATAAGCCATGACACAGGTCTGAAAGATATTTTTAAGGAACATTCAGTAACAGAATGTTCCCTTGAGGGAAGGACAATCGGAATTGCTGAGGCAGCAACTTCAAAGAGCATAGTTAAGCCAATTTTTTGAGTTCTGGATTAAGTAATCCTGAAAATTAACTAGAAAAACAGTCCTGTCCCTTCTTTGCTTTTTTCTAGTGTCCATGTTTCTACCAAAGGAAGCCACAAATAGAAGAACAAGCTGCACACATGAAGTAGCTTACTGACCTGGAACTCTCTATCTGCTCTGCATTCATACACTCAACAAACACTGAGTATTTACTGTGCCAGACATTTTTTCACAAACATGGGATAGATCCATGAATAAAACAGAGATTACCTACCCTTACAGAGCTCATGTTTTCATGGAGGAAAATAGGCAATAAATACTAATCTTTTTTATCTCTCATTTTTAAAAAATTTATTATTATTATTTTTTCATAGAGACGGAGTCTTGTTATGTTGCCCAGGCTAGTCTCAAACTCTTGGGCTCAAGTAATCCTCCCACCTTGGCCTCCCAAAGTGCTGGGATTACAAGTATGAACCACCATGCTGGGCCAATAAATACTAATCTTGATAAATAAGTAAAAGAACAAGAGCCAGAATAGAGCTACTGCACCATTTTGGACAGGCAGCTTGGCACCGGTTCATACTTTTGTCTCATTACAGTGAATAATGTTTTAAAATAAGCAAGCTACATGCTGTGTTAGAAGTGGGTTATATAGCCGGGCTCGGTGGCTCAGCCTGTAATCCTGCGCCTTTGGGAGGCTGAGGTGAGTGGATTGCCTGAGCCCGTGGGTTCGAGACCCGCCTGGGCGACTTGGTGAGACCTCATCTCTACAATAAATCAAAAATTAGCTGGGCGTGGTAGCGCACGCCTGTAGCTCCAGCTACTTGGAAGGCTGAGGCGGAAGGATCGCCGGAGCCCAGCAGGTCGAGGTTGTAGTGGCTGGGAGCGGCCACTGCACTCCAGTATGGGCGACAGAGTGAGACTCCAACTCAAAAAAAAAAAAAAAAGTGGGTTATACGTTCTATGGAAAAACATAAGAGGATGGAGTCAGGGGTGGGTGGGGAAGCAAGCTGGAATTCTAAACTGATGGGAGGGGTCAGAGGTAGCTCCTCAAGAAAGGGCATCTGAGGAAACAGCCAGAGTGAGGGAATGGGCCAGATTGATACTGGGGGCCCTGGGAAGGTTCCAGGCAGAGGGAACAGGCAGGAGGGGCCTTGTTTTCTAAGTGGGGTGGAAAACCTGGAGCTGTAAGCAGAGGACTGCCATGGTCTTATGTGTTTTATCAGGATCATTTCAGTTGCCATGTGGCGAACAGACATTAAGAAAGCAGGTCTCTTAATAGAACCAAATGTTTTCCTGATGTGCAAAATGGGCACTAAAAATACCTAACTTTCACAGCTTGTTACGCAGTTCAAAGTAAATCTTCATAGAAAGCACTGTGGGTCAGGCATGGTGGCTCACGCCTGTAATTCCAGCACTTTTGGGAGGTGGAGGCAAGAGGCGTTCAAGTCCAGCCTGGGTAACTTGGTGAGACCTTGTCTCTACAATAAACCAAAAAAATTAGCCAGGTGTGGTGGCACGCATCTGTGGTTCCAACTACTTGGAAGCCTGTGGTGGAAGGATCACCTGAGCCAAGCAGATCAAGGCTGCGGTGGCCGTGAGCGTGTCACTGCACTCCAGCCTGGGTGACAGAGTGAGACTCTGACTTAAAAAAAAAAATTCACTGAAGCCAAACACAGCTTCTCACAACAATGTTAGCTGGTACACTGATGTCAATAGGTTCCTAAAACACCTATCTAGCCAGGGAAGCCTGTAGTACACGGATTACCCAGGGACCTGCCCTCCAAAAAATAATTTTGGTTTTTTGGGGCCTCCTCATATAAAATGAGGATGACAACAGTGACTACTTCATAAATCATTTCTGAGGATTCAGTGAAATAATAAATGTAAAACCCTTGGTACAAGGACAGCCTATAGGAATGACTGAAATGCTACTTGTCATACATTTTGTATTTGTATATGTTATTTGTATATGCAATAGTTACTAACTCATTGTCAATTTTGAGCTGCCTGTCTGTGAACAATGGTGCACTTGCACTGGTCTTTCTGGTTATTCTTTTTTTAAAAAACGCTCATTTTATATTTAAATCTGCATCTAGAAAACAGCTAAGCTAGCTTTTGTTTTAATTAGTTGGATAGAGTTATTAATATTCTTGTATTAACAGTAACAATAATTGGAATTCATACAATGAGTTCATAATGCCCAGCTAATTTTTAAATTTATTGTAGAGTTGAGGTCTCACCAAGTTGCCCAGGCTGATCTTGAACCCATGGGCTCAGGCAGACCTCTTACCTTGGCCTCCCAAATTGCTGGGATTATAGGTGTGAGCCACTGTGCCCAAACAGTGAATTTTTGGGGGGAGATTCTTTCAACGTGTTTGCCCATTTCATGATGGCTGATTTATGAGCACATCTGCCCACACCTCTGAGTGTTCAGCAGTTTTTGACCAAAGTGGTATGACCCCCGTGTGCCTACTCTCTCTATTCACCTGATCTCACGAAAGCGACTTTTTTGTTTCCACAGATGATAAAAGTCCTCAAAGGGAAATGTTTTGCTGATGTGGAAGAGGTAAAACAAAAAATGGCAGAAGCACTAAAAGGCATCAAAATAGATGAGTTCAAAAACCCTTTTTAGAAGTGGAAAAAGAGACTCGATAGGTAAATTGCACCAAACAGAGTGCTTTGAAGGTGACTAAAGTTTAAACATGTAAGAATAAATACATAATTTTTTAATAAATAAATTCTGGGGTTTTTTTGTGTGTGTCTTCCCCTCATATATAGAAGTTGAGTAACTTGGCCAGGGATACACAACAGCAAAGCAGCATCAGTTTATCTCTCCAAACTATCTTAACCTTTAGCTTATAATGTGTTCCTCCACTAAATCCCATGCAACAAAAGCTCTTTGCAGTTCTGCTCTTTATTTTGGGATTTGGTTTTGCCTGTGACAAAGTACATCTTAAGAAAAGAAAAGAAAGCATACTTTCTATTTTGAAATTAAGTTCTGATTTACAAAAAGTTGTAAAAATAGCAGTTCCTGTGTACTCTCCATCCAGTGTTCCCCAATGATAAGATCTTACATAATCATAGTATAATGAGCAAAACCAGGAAAGTAACTTTAAAAATGCAGACCTTATTCATCTATTTCTTTTTTCTTTTTTAAGAAAGCAGTATTTATTTAGAGGACAGAAAAGCTCCCACAGTGGGAGGGAACCCGAAGGGGTTGTCCCCTTATTCGGCTTTTACTGGTTTTTGTTTGTTTTATTCTGGAGAAGCAGCAACCATGTACAGTTCTGTGAATTTTTATCACAGGTACAGATTTGTGGCTACCGAACTGTTTTGTAACCAAAAAGCCCCCTCATGCTACCCCTTAGAGGAACATTCTATTCCCTAAACCCAGCCTCTGGAAACAACTGTGTTCTCTATCACCATAATGTTGTCATTTTGAGAATGTTATCTAAATGGAATTATACATTATGTAACCTTTGAGACTGGCTTTTGTTCACTCAGAATAATACTTTGCTCTTGTCTCTGAGAGAGGAAAAATAAAAACTTGTAGCAAGAGGGGAGAAAGCATACGACCTTCCTGTTCATAATTATGCTTGCTCAAAGCAGACTAAACAATCAGCTATTTAAACCACTTTCCTACTGGCATTCCCTCAGTAGAAGGGATGGGAAAAGTTCACTTTGGGGTTAATTTCAAGATCGAATGGCGTCTCCTTGCAAACACTCATTGCTTTATGTCTGCATGTGAGGGGCGGCTGCTCAACACCAAGCCCCCCAAAAGCATCTCAGGACAGAAAGCCCCAGTACCTAGTTTCTTAGACATGAACTACTAAAAGGGACTCAGGTATCAAAGTAAAGCTTCCTTGAAATTAAAAATAGACTTAACTAAAAATACGTTTTTATGTAGTTCTTTTATACTGTTATAAAATTCAGACACTTGGGAACAGTCAGCAAATAGCTGATGACAGTAGACCCTGTTAGCCCAGGCCAGCAGACTGGGCTCCATGTCCTTTGGGTCTGCAAAAGGGATACAAAAAAATCCTGTTTGATTAACTTCTCAGAACTGGTTAGAGATATTAATGAGAAAATGGATGATAAAGAGTTTAGATGGTACAAAAATAATTTTACAAATACAATTTACTCCATTATCACTATGTCCCTTTGTCCCTGTGTCCTTGTGAAAGGACCTAAGACTCTGGGATAGTTTGTAATTCATATGTTTGCTCTTAGTTCATTCATTCATTCATTCATTTACATAGTTCTCATGTGCCAGGCACTGTGCTGGGTAATGGGGCTAGCCTAATTAATAATTCACACACAATAATCACCTGGTTAAAACCCTTTTTAGATCAGTCAAGCTCAGTGGCTCAGCCTGTAATCCCAGCACTTTGGGAGACCAAGGCAAGTGGACGGCCTGAGCCTGTGGGTTCGAGACCAGCCCAGGCAACTTGGCGAGACCTTGTCTCTACAATAAATCAAAAACATGGTAGTGTGCATCTGTAGTTCCCGCTACTTGGAAGGCTGAGGCAGAAGGATCGCAGAGCCAAGCAGGTCGATCCTGCACTCCATCCTGGGTGACAGAGTGTAACTCCAACTCAAAAAAACCCTTTTTGGAGACTGGACAAGTAGATGGTTGTGTTTTTATGTGCCAGGGAAGTACAGGAGAAATGGAAGAGGTATTGTGAGTACACAGACAAGGGGGTGACTGGGAAACTCTTCAGAGCTGAGTGTCACAAGATGGACAAGGATTTACCAGATGAACAATGAGAAGAGACAGCAGCCTGGCAGCAGGAGCAGGACATTCAAGGCCCTGCCAGAAGCTCATTATGCCTCACAGGTAGATGCCTTTGCAGGTGAGGCAGGAGGAAACCCTGGGAAGGCTGAGCAGGAGTCCCAACAGGTCTTAGACATCAGGGTAAAATGGTAGGTTTGGGCCTGCACATACTGGGGAGTCATGCCGGGAATGATAAGCTCCACATTTTAGGAGAACCTCTGTACTGACAAGGTAAATTAGAATGACTCACCTATGTGTGTATGTTGGGGGCAGGGAGAAGACAAGAACTCTGGGCCCCCAGTTAGGTGACAGCAGCACTCCTGGTGATGAACCAGGGACGTCTCAATCAAGGCCTCAGTATTGGAAATGCAGAGGAAGAAATGAGTGCAACTGCTATTTGAGAACAATGTACAGATCTTGGTGACTGACTGTTGGATGGTCAAGAGAGAAGAATCTAGGTAAGTTGCAGGTGTCTGACTTGAACTTACGATTACATGCCCAGGTCTTCACTTCACTGTATCATACCAGCTACACCATCTCTGCTACCAAACAGGCATTTAATAAATGCTGTCACTAAGAAAACTAAAGTCAGCAGCCTCACTTTCCAAACTCTTCACAAATAGGAGAACTGCTTGAGCAATGCAGTATACTGTATATTCATTCAGAAACTAGGTATACAATTTCAACACAGCAGTATAAAATAAAAGAGTTCTTCATTTACAGACACATTTGTCACTACTCTGAAAACTCTAGAAAAGCTGGTGAATCCGACAGGATAGCTAGGAAATTTCCTATTACTAAGGAATGCATAATCATTTGCTTTTTGGTGCAGGACAGTCCCTGATGGAAAGTGAACTCAACATACACACCCGTATTCAGAAGCAGCTTCTTTTGAATGCTGCAGTGGGCACTCTCGTACTGGTCTAGTTCAGTGCCTGATATATGGCAGTTGCAGAAATGACCCGTAGGAGAGCACCTGCTGCAGCATTTATAACTACCCTGTACCAGGCACTGAACTAGACCCTGAAGGTGTGGCCAAAAAAGCTTCAGTTTCTGCCTTTATGAGACCCCCCAGCTCTCATGGAAACAGATAAAGGGGTAAATCAGATATTCTGACAGATGAGAGTATTTGCCATCAGTCTGGCAAAAAGTAAAGACTGTTGATGTTGTATGTACATGACGTAAGGCACAAAACTTTGTATTCTACTAAAAGCACTGTGAACTGGCAAGGTCTTTTTGGAAGGAGACTAGAATGTATCAAAATTCAAAATGTGCTGGCTTTTTCCTTCAACTTCCCTTTTAGAAATCTCTCTTATAGAAATACAAGTGGCTAGGCAGGGTGGCTCACACCTGTAATCCCAGCACTTTGGGAGGAGGCAGGAAGATTGCTTGAGATCAGCCTAGGCCACATAAGCAAAACCCTGTCTCTACAAAAAAAAAAAAATTGGTTGGGTCTTGTGGTGCTTGCCTGTAGTCCTAGCTAGTTAAGAGGCAGAGGTGGAAGAATTGCCTGAGCCCAAGACGTTGAGGCTGTGGTGAACCACGATTGTGCCACTGCACTCCAGGCTGGGTGACAGAGTGTGACCCTGACTTTAAAAAATAAAGTGGAAAATTCTGAAAAGTATTTTTACATCTTATTACATATTTATAATTACAATGAAAACATTGATGTATTTCCTTCTAAACTTTTCTATAAGTATATGAGTATGTGTAGATATGCGGTTTACTATCCAATAATGATCATTCGTGTGCAGATTAACTTTAGCCTTTTTATTACACAAATAATATGTGAATCCATATGCATTGTAAAGTATTCAAACCACAGTGACATGCCAAAGCAAAACACACTTTGTTCTCTATACTTTCAATCCCCTGTACAGAGGAAACCACTGGCAACCACTGGCTCACTCCTCCCAGCCCCATTCCCGTCTTGTAAGTCCACATGCATGTGTGAACACACACGTAGATCTCCAAGACGTGCAGATCCTTCCATGAGGGGGCCGGTGAACCTGCCTCATTTTTTTTGTGATGACTGCATAGTGCCTCATTGGAGGATGGATGTATTGAACCTCTTTCCAGTTGATGAACATTTAAATGGTTTTACATTTTTTTCTTTTACAAATAACATTTATAGGCCAGGAGCAGTGGCTTATACCTGTAATCCCAGCACTTTAAGAGGCCGAGGCTAAGCCGGGCTCGGTGGCTCAGCCTGTAATCCCGCGCCTTTGGGAGGCTGAGGTGAGTGGATTGCCTGAGCCCGCGGGTTCGAGACCCGCCTGGGCAGCGAGACCTCATCTCTACAATAAAATCAAAAAATCAGCCGGGCGTGGTAGCGCACGCCTATAATTCTGGCTACTTGGAAGGCTGAGGTGGAAGGATCGCCGGAGCCCAGCAGGTCGAGGCTGCGGTGGCCGGGAGCGGCCACTGCACTCCAGTCTGGGCGACAGAGTGAGACTCCAACTCAAAAATAAATAAATAAATAAAAAATAAAAAGAGATTGACTATATCAAATGGTGACAAGGATGTGGATGGAACAACTGGAATTCTCATCCACTGTCGCTGGGAATGCAACACGGTGCAACCATTTTGGAAGACAGCTTGGTGGTTTCTTTAAAAGTTGAATTTACAGCCAGACTCGGTGGCTTAGCCTGTAATCCTGCGCCTTTGGGAGGCTGAGTGAGTGGATTGCCTGAGCCCGCGGGTTCGAGACCCGCCTGGGCAACTTGGCGAGACCTCATCTCTACAATAAATCAAAAATTAGCTGGGCATGGTAGCGCACGCCTGTAGTTCCAGCTACTTGGAAGGCTGAGGCGGAAGGATCGCCAGAGCCCAGCAGGTCGAGGCTGCAGTGGCCGGGAGCGGTCACGGCACTCCAATTTGGGTGACAGAGTGAGACTCCAACTCAAAAAAAAAAAAAAAGTTGAACTTACACCTACCATATGCCCCAGCAATTCCTTTCCTAGGTTTTTAGCCAAGACAACAAACAAACAAACAAACAAACAAGAAACCCATATGTCCCCTAAAAGGCTTGTATGCAAATATTCATAACTGACTATTCATAATAGCCAACAGTCATAAGCATTCCAAATGTTAACCAAACAACTAAACAAAAGTAACACATAAATACAATACAATATTTTTTCAGCAATAAAAAAAAATGTATTAGGGATCCACAAAACAACACAGATGAATTAGAAAAACATCATGTTGAGAGGAAGAAACCTAACACAAAACAGTATATATTATATTCCATTTTTTACAGTTCAAGAACAGGCTAAATTAAACTTTGATGTAGACATCAGAACAGCATTGCTTATGGGAGGTGGTGACAAACTGGAAGGAACTATGAGGAGCTTTCTGAAGTGGTGGCAACGCTTTACATTTTGATTGAGATGGTAGTTACATGGGTGTCTACACTGTCATTGACTTGTACAACTAACTTCCATGCATTTAATAGCACGTTAATTTTACCTCAATGAAAAAAAGTCTATTTTTATGGGGCTTCAGAATAACCATTTTATAAAGGTTAGGGTATATTTCTTAAAATTGATTTTGAACAAGAAGTTACTTAATTATCAACTCCTTGGAGAAACTCAAAGAAAGCTCAGAGGAAAGCAGAGAAAACCCTAAATCCTGAAGTCAGAGGTTAGACAAGTGATCCAGAGGCGATAGCTGTCAGCTGGTATCTACTTGTTGATCCACCTTTACCATAAATATTTACTGAGTACTACTATAAGTCAGGTTCTATTTTAGTCACTATGAGATCAATAGCAAACAAGGGAGATAAAGGCCTTGTCTTTACCAAACTATATTATCTAAGACAAGGAGACCAAATGAATAAGCAGGGTAGTTATAGACTCTGACAAGCATAATGGAGGAAGTACACAAGAATATGTGATTTGGGGTCAATAAACGGGTGGAGAGGACTTAAAATAGTTGAGTGACCAGGGAAGGCCTCACTAAAGAAGTGATATTTGAATTGCATCATAGGACAAAGGGCAGATGGAAGAACATCATAGGCAGACAGAAGAGGTGTGCAAAGGTCCTAAGACAAGTACGAACATGACGTGTCTGGAGAAATGAAAAACAATTAATGTGACTGGTGCCTAATGAGTAGGGAGAAGAGAGTGGGATGGGGCCAGATTGGCTACAGTTGGGCAGGGGCTAGAGCATGCAGCACTTAAGGCAAAGTAGGAAGGACTCTGAGTGACAGTCTAAGACAAAGCCTGCTACCTCAGGGTTTTCAGCAGGCAGGTAATATGTCTGTTGCTGAGGAGAATGGATGGGAGTAGGAACAAAGCTGGGAGCAAAGGGAACAATTAGGAAGCAAAGAGACCACAGTGGTATTGTCAGGAGCTGGCTGTGACATGGACCAGGGTGCTAGCAGCAGAGATGGAGAAAAGGCAGTTTTCAGATTTTTGTAGAACCAGAACTGACAGAACTGCTGATGCGTTCAACATGAAAAATGAGAAGAAGTAAGGATGGGCAAACGGTGACATCATTCACCAAGATGAGGGGAATTCTGGGGTGGAACAAGTCTGGGGTAGAAATCAAGGGTTTCCTTTTAAGATACCTATGTACCCAGCAAAGGGAAATGCCAAGGAGGCAGCTAGTCTGTGAACCTGAAGCTCAGGAGAGGCCTGGACTAGAGATGTAAAGTTCAAGGTCATCACCATGCAGATGGTATTGAAGCTGGGGGACCAGAGGAACTCCCCCAGGAGGGAGAGTCTCAGTGAAAAGAAGAGGGCCCAGGACTGAGTCCCGGGGCACCCAACCATTCAGAACTCCTGCCAATGAGGAAGGAGAATGAATTGAGAAGAGAGCCAGGAGAGTGTTTCCAAAAGTTCACGGCTGTATCCTGAGGGCCTAGAACAGCCTCAGACACATAGATGTCCCTCCTGAGACATTTGCTGAATGCATGGAGAAAGGAAGGAGGGAGGAGCATGGCAATCTTGCCAGATGTTGCTGAAAGACACAATCAGAGGAGCCACAAATTTAGCGCACAGGAAAGGTCAACGGTGTTTACAAGATCACTGTCAGAGATATGGGGGACCGAAGTCAGGGCACTTTCCTCTCATTTGGGTAGAAGTCAGGATGACCATGGACTCTCCATTCAGCCATAATTCCACAAGGACTCACAAACTTCCTGCAACAGTTCTCCGTGACCAATCCCCTTTCTTGCTGTCAAACCCACTGAGACCCCCGGCTTCTTCCGGCCCCGGCTTCAAAATCATCTGTGTGATGATGACCTTGAACTTTACATTTCTGTGTCAGTTGCTCTGTAAGCGCAAGACCTGTCAGGCTGGCAAATCCACAGCAACAACAGGAGATGTGAGCAGGGCTCCTGCTACCTGGGCTCGAGGATTCTGGCCCTTGGGCCAACTTCACCCTACACACCTTCAGAGGACCCTCACCTACTTCCAAACTCTGGCCTGTGAATTCGTCACACCTGTGATTACTACCCGCCTTCCTATCTACATGGTCACATAGCCTCACTGCCACACCTGCATTAATTTCATCCTTTTCCATCGCCCACTGGGTACACAGCAGGGGACACCAAACTGTTGATTCCTTCCACTATTTAAGAATGAATAAATAAATAAGTAAATAAATAAGCAAACTGCTCAGACTTACCAGGAACAGTTAACACAGAGGGCGATTTCTCAGGCCATACATTAACACGGCTGCTATTCTGAACCCAGAAAATGTTGACTGGCTCAGGCGGGCCCACAGCCTGACAGGTGAGGTTGAAGGCTGTGTTTCTGGTAACATTCATGCTCTCAGGCTGCTGAGTAAAGTGAGGAAGTCCTGAAGACAAAGCATTAAAGAAAAACATGTTTCAGATCCTGAAGCAGAGGCAGAGCCCCAAGGGAAATGGAAACTGGACAAGGACATGGCAACAGGTTTCTTTATATACCAACCTCAGGTCTAACAGGGCCATTTCTCACCTCCTTAAAGTCAGGTAAGAAAGATTACAGAGGGATTGGGCGTGGCAGCTCATGTTTATAATCCCAGCACTTTAGGAAGCTGAGCCAGGAGGATCGCTTGAGGTCAGGATTTGAGACCAGCCTGGGCAACACTGTGAGACTCTGACTCTACAAAAATAAAAAAGTAAGCCAGGTAAGGTGGTGCATGCCGTAGTTCTAGCTATGTAGGAAGCTGAAGTGAGAGGACTGCTTGAGCAAAGGTCAAGTCTGTGGTGAGCCATGGCCGTGCCACTGCACTGCACTCCAGCCTGGGCAATAGAGTGAGTCTCTGTCTCAAAAATATATTTTTAAAAAAGGCACAGAGGCTAATTTTTACCAGTCTACCCTGAGCAGACTTTCTAGGATACCTTCCCAAAGGGGCTGTGAATAGTGATTCAGAACTGGTTTTACCAGAAGGGAGGCCACAGACAGGTCTTAAATCAGGTGTTACTCAAACTTCTGGAACTGACTGGTTAGCAGGTTTTCAATATTTTTTTTGCCAAAATAAACACAGAGTAAAAAAAAATCTACACAAGCAATCTGCCCAGTATATGAAGACAATCTATTATCCATACACTTATATAGGGTTGAGCACTTCTCAAAACACATTCTCATGACAACAAAACAAACACAGTTACACGGCCACAATCTTAAAATCTTCTGTCATTCCAAAATCGGAGTCACAAGAAAGCTTAGGAATAGCTCAGAGAAAGCCAGTCAGTACTTATTTGGGACCTGTGCCCAAAATTTAACAACTCAAGCTAATTGTGCTTTTTGGAGATTGGGAACTCACAGATCTAGTTCCAGCAGGAATGATGTGGGAGTTACGTGAAATGGGATTCTTTTTCCTGTTTCAAGTTTACTCAAAACTCCATTCACACTTCACATGTTCCTGCCCTGGGCATTTTTCTGGGATTCTGACAAGTAAAATATCCTCTAAGTATTTTTCCCAGGTTAGCAGCACATGTAGGAAACCCTTCCCTGGCTGATGCTGGCATAACCCCGAGACACTAGCTGTGCAGGCTGGGATGTGCCTAGCACAAAGGTCTAAGAGACTCCTCTGCGGAGCCTCCCTCCCTCATCCCTTCCCCCTTGCTGTCTTCCCCACATACTCCTCCTTCTTCCTTCCATTCCTGCTCCCTCAGGCCTCCCCTTCTGCATTAGTGGGTGTCAATTTCAGGTTCATAAAAGAATGAGAAGCAGAGATTCCTTGTAGTAGGAGATGTTTCTGAAAAGCGAATCACCTACTGTAAAGTCTGTGAGAAGGGTCAGGAGGAAGTAGAAAAGAGAGGTGATCTGATGGCTCTGTTAACAGGGGCACCTCAGAAGGCAGGGTTACAGGGGCCCTGGAGGGCAGCCTTTGGAAGAAGAGGGGTAATAATAAAGATGCTTCCTCCTTGCAGCCTTCCTTGACAGGTTCTGCCATTGCAGAACCAGACATCCAGACTCCCAGGCCCAGGGCACAAAACCCTGGCCTGATTCACCTGTGCATCAGCTCACATTCCCCACTAGAGTTAAAGCTCCTGCCTTTTCCCAGCCCGATGTCTCACTCCTCATCTGCAATGACCCTCACGTGATGTCATAAAATTTCTACGAACCATGCACTAGACAGATCCTAGGGCCCCAAAGGAGTCCCAGATAGCTGTTGAGCCAGTCCAGGAAAACCACCCACTCTACAGGGTTTCACCCTCCACTCATGTAAGATAAGAAAAGATGCTGAACAATAAGCCCACAGTCACCACAGGCGAGTGGTATCTGGTACCAGCACTGGAAACTGGATAACAGAATGCATCTTGCTTCCTAAAAAGTAGTTTTCAGCTTGTTTTTTAAAAAATCATAAACTGTGGACAAGAAAGCCCATCATCTCTTTTTAATCATACCTCTAGCAACCAGGATAGAGCTCAAACTTTAGGAACTGAATTAATTTCGTTATTACCTGCAGTCTACAGAGAGGACTGCCTTGTAAGATTTCAGTGCCTTGTAAGAATTTCAGTAGATTTGGAAGGTTTGTATACATGTGCAGGCCAAACTTTAGAGTATCATACACAAAACATTTATTACAGGCGACGGAACTCTCTGGCCTCTGGGCTTACCTTGAACTTCAACGTAGATGGGGTCAGACATGATCTCTTCACTGTTTATGTTCATCTTACAGATATACGATCCATTGTCTGAACGCTGCACACTGGATATGCTTCAAAGAGAAACATAAAGATATTTACAGTGGCTACCCTTGGAATCCTTATTATAGGAACAGAAAATTCTTCAACTTTGTCATTTGTCTTGATGGTTAATTTCCTGTGTCAACTTGGCTAGAACATGGTACCCAGTTATTTGGTCAAACTAGTCTAGATGTTGCTGTGAAGGTATTTTTTTTTTTCAGACGTCATTAACATTTAAATGAGTGGCTTTTGAGTAAAGGAGATTACTTTCCACAGTGTTGGTGGTCCTCATCCAATCAGTTGAAGGCATTATAAGAAAGGACTGAGGTTCCCTGAGGAAGAGGGAATTCTGCCTCCAAACTGCCTCTGGACTCAAGACAACAACATCAACTCTTCCTTGGGTCTCCAGCAAACACTCTGCTCGTTTCATATATGCCAGCTCCTACTATAGATGAGTTAATTCATTAAAAGAAATTTATCTCTCTCCAGATACAGATGTAGATATAAATATAGGTTACGTTTCTCGGAAGAACCCTGATTAATACATGTGTTGTCATCTGTCTTGATTTCTACAGTAGATGCTATACCAGTGGTTCTCTGCATCAGGGTATTAACCCCACAAAGCATTTTGGAAATTTGTGGAGTTGTTTTTGGTCATCACAATGTCTAGGGCACCATCGTTTTTAGGGGCCAGGGGCAACTGTTCCATATTCCAAATGACCTTCTGAGACTAGAACTTCATTCCATTTTACATGCACACAAAGTATTTTGTGTGGCTTTGATATCCACCTCATTTTCTAGGGCTGCAACTACCATGAAAGTGGTATCTCTTTGTCATGTTTGGAACTTTATGGTGCATCATTTTGGAAGATCCATCACTGACAGCACCATGCATCTGCAGCAATTACGCGTCAAGTACTTGAAGGTGCAGCTAGGTGCAAGACCCTGGTATGGTATCATCTCTCCTGGGGTGCTCATGCCCAGAAATTACATGTTGAATTCATTTTTTTTTTTTTTTGAGTTGGAGTCTCACTCTGTCACCCAGACTGGAGTGCAGTGGCCGCTCCCGGCCACCACAGCCTTGCCTGCTGGGCTACGGCGATCCTTCCGCCTCAGCCTTCCAAGTAGCCGGAATTACAGGCATGCGCTACCACGCCCGGCTGATTTTTTGATTTATTGTAAAGATGAGGTCTCGCTGCCCAGGCGGGTCTCAAACCTGCAGGCTCAGGCAATCCACTCTTCATATTATTTTATTACAAATGTTCTCTTGCATTCCTTATAATTAGAACATTGTTAGAAAATCTCTGATATAATGAAGCAGCCTTGGTTCTAAGAAGCTGATGAGCCTGTTTTCTATCTTTCCAACATGTTTACAACCAGGAAATTACATACATGAAACCTGTACTTAGCCAGGAGTGGGAAGGAGAGAGAGGGAATGAAGAACATTTTGGAATACTCTCAGATGCTCTCCAACACTGGATGCCTTTACCAGCCCAAAAGTATTCCTCACTAGACACAGAAAAGAAGATGGTGACCAGGGGAAGGAGGAAAAGGAAGAAAAACATGAAGGGTCTACTTTTCTTTCTAGCAGCTTGCCTAACACACAATAAAATCCATCCCTCAACTATGAAGGGCTGAAGCTTAAGGCTTAAGAGAGGTCAGGAAGCTGTCATAGTTAGAGAGAGATCCATTCTGGCCCACGGACCCCACAGGCATGGGTGGCAGCTGCTAGGGGTTAGCACAGCCTGGTCAGCATCCAGAACAGACACATGGCAGTGAGTGAGGGCCCCAGGTCTCGGGGAGACACATTTCCCTCAGGTTGAATACACAGTTTTCAGAACAAATACTAAACAAGTTAAATACAACTGCTCTCCAACAATACCATTTTGCAGACCTTTATTAGCCTGTGAAAAAAAAAAAAAAAAAAAAGGAACCTAAAATATTGGCCAGGCACAGTGGCTCCCACCTGTAATCCCAGCACTTTGGGAGGCCAAGGCGAGAGCATTGCCTGAGCCCAGGGATTTCAGAACAGCCTGGGCAACATGACAAGACCTCGTCTCTACAATACATAAAAAAATTAGCTGAGCATGGTGGGTGCACCTGTAGTCCCACTACTTGGAAGGCTGAGATGGAAGGATTGCTAGAGCCCAGCAGGTCAAGGCTGTGGTAGCTGTGAGCCATGCCACTGTACTCCAGCCTGAGCGGCAGAGTGAGCTTTTAACTCAAAAATAAACAAACAACCAAAATATATGTCAATGATGGCATCAGTCAGAACTGGGGAGATCAGAGCTGTTCAGGTTAAATCCTTATTGTTTCCAGGACCCAGAAGTTAAGACTCCCTGTTGTGGCAAAGAGGGGCTAAAAACAGTTAAAATTATTCCTTTTAAAGATCAACCTGCAGGCTCCAAACCTGATAGACACCAAGCTTGAGAAAACTAAATAGCCAAGAGGCACTTTCCTGGAAATGCAAGATAGTAACCAATTTACAACCTTACCCCAAATCCTCTCTTTGTGAAGTTATCAGTTTACAACCCCTGCCTGTCATGTGTACCCTGGAGACAATTTGTTCTTTGAAAATCTGGTTTTGCTAAGTACAACCTTGCAAATTCCAAAGAAAAATGTATAGCCATACAACCCGACCCTTCCCTTACCTAAACTAACAGATAAAACCCCCTCCTCTCTCTCCAGGTTGCTCAGCCTTGGAGCATTAGCCCACTGAGACGCACTGACACTAATAAACTGCTACTTCCAAAGATAGCCTCCATGTCACGGCCTCTCTGTTATCCCGCAACATTGTCACTGCATTTCCTTATGTGCACATCTGAGCTGCATCTCTGACTTATAATTCTGGAATGTGCCTAATGAATGGATAGTGAACAAGGGGAGAACTGAGGTCAAGGAAAGGTCAGATCCTTTCATGCTTTCTAGCAGTGGCTAAATGTCACAATCCCTAGAGGTCACTAGGAAAAAAGAGAAGGAGACCTCACAGGACAGTATTTCCAAGTAAGGGACTACCTGGCCTTCCCTTAATTGACTACCTGGATGTCACGGTGACAGGAGAGGGCTGAAGAAAGAGGGAGACAATCTTGCATCTGGAATGATACTCTGCCCATCGTGGGCAATGACTAGTGACTTAATGGTGGGTGATCCTGGCAGTCAACAGTTCCTGAAGATTCTGCACAGCTGACTGGTCTAGTCTTTGAAGTTCCAAGAGAAGCCAAGGCTACTGAAGAGGGAGGCCATTACCACACCCTTCACAAGCCGATTATAGAAGAGGCATCATCTTTTGCACGGGTTCAGCAAAGTGAACAGGAGAGAAGGCTGAGAACACCAGTGTCTATGAAGACTGGCTCTGGCTCAAGGCCTGGGACCTCATAATGGCAGCAGGCTTGCAGCAGGACTCAGAGACACAAGGGCCAGAGGGGAAGTAAAGGGCAGGAGAACTGCAGGGCACAGCCACAGAAAGGCAGCCCAAGGATATACTTGTGCAGAGTCCCAGAGAGCCTGAGAAACTATCAGGCACAATTAGCAGCTTGGCACATACTCTGAACTGTAGAAACCAGGTTGCACAAAACGTCCAGAAGAGCCTTAAGCCAACCAGCAAGGAAGATTCTGCCCGGAAACAGAAAAGGAGCATGTAGAACACAAGGAGAACACAATCAAAACCTTGTTTTCAGTCATGCATGTCAGGAGGAGCTTAGAAGCACCCAGTGAGATGGATAGGTGCCGTTGTTAATTAGCAAGTCCAGATCCACACCACCTATATCACAGTGAAGATTTTCCAGAAATCATTCTACTTGTTGCTTTCTAGACATCCAAGGAAAGGCTCCCACTGAAAAGGCAGGGTGGAGGTAGGGATGGGACTGTATCTGGTGTCCCCTCTCTCCCCAGCAGAGACAGGAGGCTCAAAGTCCCTGCGGAGGCTCAAGTGGAAAGCCTCTGAGCTCAGCACAGCAATCTAGGTATCTATGAGGTACTGTACAGACATAGACTGTTTCTCCCTTCCTTCTTCCTTCCTCTGTCCTAAGGCTTCTTCCTTCCCCTGTCCTAAGAAGCAACCTCTAGCCAAGACTGGCCTCTGAAGAGCCTGCATATTCCCAGTAATGAGTCAAGGCTGCAGGGGACCAAGCAAAGCTGAAAGCAATGTAGTTGGTCACTCTTAATCAATGTAGTCATATATAGGATTTGAATAATTAACTTGCTTGCTTTGACTACAAAGCCTTTTGCTGCTGGGCTCACGCCTGTAATCCCAACAATTTGGGAGGCAGAGGCAAGAAGATTGCCTGAGTCCAGGGGTTCAAGACCAGCCTGGGCAACTTGGTGAGACCACGTCTCTACAATAAATAAATAAATAAGCCAGATGTGGTGGCACTCACCTGTGGTTCTAGCTACTTGGAAGGCTGAGGCGGAAGGATCACCGTGAGTGTACCACTGCACTCCAGCCCAGGTGACAGAGTGAGACCACTACACACACACACACACACACACACACACACACACACACACACACACACACAAATCCTCTTGCTATACTGCCCTGTGGTGCAAATTCTTCACCAACCTTTCACCAACCTGCCACTATCAGTGCCTCCTGTAAGTTCTAATGAACAAATGTCTCTCCCTGCTGAACCTCAGGCGACTCTTTTAAATAGGTAAACACTACTCACAAGCCCTCTCAGATTCAGGGTTACTGCATTACAGTGTCCCAATAACTGAGTAAGAAAAGTTCCAGAAAGAGCATGGAAAGTGGAGGGGGAAGGGGAATCATTCCAGAAAGTGCTCAAGAACTGACAATACGAGTCTTTCCTAACCAGGCCCCTGGGTGGGCAGCACAGTGGGAGAGAAAATACTCACCAACAGGCTTCCTCAGAGAATGTCACAGCTCTAAGACAAAATGTAGTTCCCCAAATCTTCCAGAGAGAAGAAAAGCGGATCATTTATGAGTTAATTGTAAAAGCAGCCTGCTTCTCAAAAGCAACTCAGAACTTAAAGGAAATATGCTGAAGACTCCAAAATTAAAATAAAAAATTACTTTCCTGAGTTTTGTGTCCAGGCAAACTACCTCAAGGTAAGGGTGGGGGAAATGGCAGCATCAATTGGGTAAATGGAGTATATTATATTGCAGAAGGAAATCTCAGGATGAAATTTTACAAATGTTACAAAGAAACCTACTGATAACAACAAGAGTCATAAAGGTTGGTTAGTTGGTTAGACAGCTGTAAAACATTTGCTGTAAAAAAAAAAAGTAGTTACCGATTTATTGCTAGTTAACTATTACCGTTAATTCACCCTGTCTTAAAGAAATAAAACACCACAATCAACCAACGGCTTCACAAACCTCTGGAAATTTCCTTTTGCAGACTTCCCCTGAAGACAATTCCCCCAGCCCACTAAACCCTGACACCCGTCTTATAGAAACATCCCTCTAGCCCCTGCCTCTTTGCAGACAGCAGAAAGCAAACACTCTCTCTATGCTGCCTCTGCCAGCTGTGCCCTTCAGAATGTATCTTCCCTTTAATAGATCTACCTTTCTTTTTTGTTTTTGTTTTTGTTTTTTTTTTTTTGAGTTGGAGTCTCACTCTGTCGCCCAGACTGGAGTGCAGTGGCCGCTCCCGGCCACCGCATCCTCGGCCTGCTGGGCTCCGGCGATCTTTCCGCCTCAGCCTTCCGAGTAGCCGGAATTACAGGCATGCGCCACCACGCCCGGCTGATTTTTTGATTTATTGTAGAGATGAGGTCTCGCTGCCCAGGCGGGTCTCAAACCCGCGGGCTCAGGCAATCCACTCACCTCGGCCTCCCAAAGGCGCGGGATTACAGGCTGAGCCACCGAGCCCGGCTACCTTTCTTAATTTATAACTGTCTTGGTGAATACTTTCACCCCCATGACTCTGGTCATACCAAACCTGCCACACACAGCATTACTCAGTTCAGGTATTCTGTTATAAGCAACAGAAAATGAACTAAGATGAGAAGTAAAATATAATTATAGTATATTACATGATTCAGCTGAAAACAGAATTTCCATAGCCACAAAAAATGTGAACCTTGGGTATTGATTCAACCACAGCTATGAGTAACACTCTATGAGATTAATACACAAACTGAAGACTGCCACACACATACAAACATACATAGGACTGAATATGGATTGAGTATCTCCAGAAAGATACCCAAGAGATGGGTAATCTCAGATCACCGTAGGGAGAGGGCTGGAGAAGAGAACTTTTGAATGGTTGGAACGTTTTGCCATGTATACGTGCAGCTTTAAAAATAAAGATATAAAAATAAAAATCTCACCAGATTTTAGTCAGATACAAACATCTGAACCAGGGAAGAAGAAAGAAATGATACAGACTCAGCCACAGTGACTAGACAGGAACCACCTGGTATGGCCAAAGCCCATCACACCAGAGGGAGGTGGGCTGGTTTAGCCTAGGGATATTTTGCAACCACACTGCGTGGGTTCTCTGACCCTCAGTCCTTCCAGGCTAGGCTGCTCGGAAACAGCTCAGAAGTAGCAGCTAAGCTCTAGAGCCTTCTTAAAAGAAAGAGAAAAAAGGCCAAATATTGTAGGATGCAATGTAGTGTAAGAGTAGCCAAACTCAGAGACAAAAAATGGAGTACTAGTGTAAGAGTAGTCAAACTCAGAGACAAAAAGTGGAGTACTGGTGACCAGGGTCTAGGGAGAAGGAAGAACGGGGAGTTACTGTGCCGTGGTGTAGAGTTTCAGTTTGGGATGATTAACATGTTCTGTGGGTGGATGGTGGTGATGGTTGTGCAACAGTGTGACTATACTTAATGCCACCCAACTGTACACTCAAAAAAGTGTTAAAATGGTGAATTTTATGTAATCCATGTTTTACCACATAGCGCCTTTGGGAGGCTGAGGTGAGTGGATTGCCTGAGCCCACGGGTTCGAGACCCGCCTGGGCGGCGAGACCTCATCTCCACAATAAAAAAAAAAAAAAAAAATCAGCCGGGCATGGTAGCACATGCCTGTAATTCCGGCTACTCGGAAGGCTGAGGAGGAAGGATCGCCGGAGCCCAGCAGGTCGAGGCTGCGGTGGCCGGGAGCGGCCACTGCACTCCAGTCTGGGCGACAGAGTGAGACTCCAACTCAAAAAAAAAAAAAAAAAAATTATTAAAATTTTTAAAAAAAGTTTTAATAAATACAGATAGCTGGGCGTGGTAGCGCGTGCCTGTAGTTCCAGCTACTTGAAAGGCTGAGGCGAAGGATCGCGGAGCCTAGTGGGTTGAGGCTGCGGTGGCCGGGAGCAGCCACTGAACTCCAGTCTGGGCAACAGAGTGAGACTCCAACTCAAAAAAAAAAAAAAAAAAAGAAATACAGAGATCCACTGATAAGCTCCTTGTTTTCTCACCTGCCACAGTTCAAATGGTGCTGGGAGGATAGACTAGTTTAAGGAACACTGAGTTGAAAGGAAGTCTGGTCAATATAAAGCAAAGTTAGAGTGTCAGGCATCTGTGGTTACTAATAGCTTTTCCAGCTGATGGTTTGGCTTAAGAAATTAGGAAAACCGATTTGCTTTTTCTTTTTCTGAAACGGTCTCACTCCGTCCTCCAGGCTGGAGTGCAGTGTTGCGATCATAGCTCACTGTAGCCTCGAGCTCCAGGGCTCAAATGATCCTCTCCACTCAGCCTCTCAAGCAGCTAAGACTACAGATGTGTCACCATGCCCAGCTAATCTTTTTATTTTATTTTTTTATAAAGACCAGGTCTCCCTATGTCACCCAGGCTGATCTTGAACCCCTGGCTTCAAAGTGATCTTCCTGCCTTGGCCTCCCAAGCTGGGGTTCTAAATTCTGTTTTCATTGCTACAAAGGGCAACAGGACAGAAAACCAGCAACAGTATCAGTCAGACCCATGGAAGGCAGTGTGAGGGTAGGAAGCTCAGCACCTAGAGCTGGCAGGGGCCCTGCAATCACAACTTCTTACAGTGCCAGGAGCCGGAATGGAGACAGGGGCCTCAAGGGCACAGGATTTTAGGGCACCCAAACAACTCACTGAACATCTTTACAAAGAAATTATTTTTTTCTTTAGTCAGAGTCTCACTCTGTCACCCAAGCTGGAGTGCAGTGGCACCCTCATGGCCACCACAGCCTCAACCTGCTGGGCTCAGGCGATCTTTCCGCTTCAGCCTCACAAGTAGCTGGAACTACAGGCATACGCCGCCACGCCTGGCTAATTTTATTTTATTTTATTTTATTGTAGAGACAAGGTCTTGCCATGTTGCCCAGGCTGGTCTTGAACCTGTGGCTCAGGCAATCTTCTCGCCTCAGTCTCCCAAAGTGCTGGAATTATAAGCGTGAGCCACAATGCCTGACTTTAAAGAAAATTTAATGAAGGAGTAAAATCTTCCAGCTTTAGCCACTGGGAACTATGCCAGAATTTAAAGAGCACTGAGAATCTCTAGACTAAACAAAAAACAAACAACAAATACTTTCCCTTCACCACAAACCTACCAATAATGAAATCTGCCAACTTACAAAAGCATCAAGTTTTGTTTTTGCTTGAGAGTTGGGCTCCCCAGTCTTTTAGTCTGATGGCTGCTGCCTTTGGGGAGTGCTTTACCTCACAAGGGAGAATTTCCATCAAGCTAGAGGGTGTTTTACATGCTATAGCAGACATCAGAGCTAATTATATCCCATAAATTACACTCGCCTTTGCAGACTCCAGGGAAAGGTCTTGGCTAAGCAGTGAGCGTCCCAGGGCCTGGTCAAATGGATGTGCTATAGTTATGAGCAGATGTTGGATACAGATGAGGCAGGCTACTGGTTAGGACGCCAAGGAAGAGGCCCAGCCCTGTGACTCAAGTCACATAAAGGAGGCTTAGTAAATGCTCTCGAGGGATCTCAACCTGCTAACAGACTCTGAGTGTTTTCTACACCTTCTAATGAAAGATGACTCTTGGCTCTATCAACAGTTAATAGACATCCAAATGAAACAGGAAGAAAAAAAAAGTGAATTATTAGCAAAGATCAGACTTAGCTCAGGAGCGCATCTGGGCCAGGCACAGTGACTCACTGCTATAATCCCAAAACTTTGAGAGACCAAGACAAGACAATCATGTGAGTCCAGAAGTTCAAGACCAGCCTAAACAATATAGGGAGACCCCATCTCTACAAAAAAAAAAAAAATTGCCCAGGCATGATAGCTGGAGTTCAAGACCAGCCTGGGCAACATAGTGAGACCCTATCTCTACCATAAAAAAAAAAAAAAAAAAAAGAATTAGCCAGGCATGGCAGCACATGCCTGTAGTCCCAACTACTCAGGAGGCTGAGGCAAGAGGATTGTTTGAGCCTAGGAGATCAAGGGTGCAGTGAGCTACAACCACATCACTACACTCCAACCTGGGCAAAAGTAAAAACCTGTCTCTTAAAAAAAAAAAAACCAAAAACCAAAAAACATATCTGGACTAGAAGTACCATATTAGTTGCTTCTTCCCTTGGGTATGCCCCCAATCTCAGCATTTTGAAAATAATTTCTAAACACAAATCACTCTATAAAAAAGATACTTGCACATGCATGTTTGTCGCAGCGTTGTTCACAATAGCAAGAACCTGGAAACAGCCATGCTGCCCGTCAAAAGAGGACTGGATTAAAAAAATGTGGTACATATACACGATGGAATACTATGCAGCCATAAAAAAGAACAAAATCATGAATTTCGCAGCAACCTGCCTGGAACTAAAGTCTATAATACTGAGTGACCTCTCACAGAAACAAAGATTCGAGTATCACATGTTCTCACTCATATAATGGACCTTAAACATCCAATGCAACAATGCAATACTATATGAAAATGACTGACAGTACTGGGAAACTATGGTGGGGGGAGGGAGATGGGATTAACAGTGGCAAATATCTGTCTGGGAATGGGGAAACACCCCATATCAATAGGGTGCCTTAATGAAACGCAATTGTATACCTAACCCTTAACTGTACCCCACAACTTCATAATAAAAAATAAAAAATAAAAAAAAGTAAATAATTTCTAATGTTTTTCTCTTTACACTTTTTTTTTTTGATGAGTTGGAGTCTCACTCTGTCGCCCAGACTGGAGTGCAGTGGCCGCTCCCGGCCACCACAGCCTCGACCTGCTGGGCTCCGGCGATCCTCCCGCCTCAACCTTCCAAGTAGCTGGAACTACAGGCGCACGCTACCATGCCCAGCTAATTTTTTGATTTATTATAGAGATGAGGTCTCGCTGCCCAGGCGGGTCTTGAACCCACGGGCTCAGGCAATCCACTCACCTCAGCCTCCCAAAGGCGCGGGATTACAGGCTGAGCCACCGAGCCCAGCTTTCTCTTTACACTTTTATTTGCATTCTTCTACATTTGTTTCTGTTTCAGAATAACAGATTACAATGGTGTAGAGCAGCCATTAAAATATTTTGAAGAAGCCGGGCTCGGTGGCTCAGTCTGTAATCCCGCGCCTTTGGGAGGCTAAGGTGAGTGGATTGCCTGAGCCCGCGGGTTCGAGACCCGCCTGGGCAGCGAGACCTCATCTCTACAATAAATCAAAAAATCAGCCGGGCATGGTAGCACATGTCTGTAATTCCAGCTACTTGGAAGGCTGAGGCGGAAGGATCACCAGAGCCCAGCAGGTCGAGGCTGCAGTGGCCAGGAGCAGCCACTGCACTCCAGTCTGGGCGACAGAGTGAGACTTCAACTCAAACAAAATAAATAAATAAATAAAATAAAATATTTTGAAGACTCATAACATAGGGAAATGTTCACAATATAATGTTAAGTGAATGAAACAACATATGCTGTCATTTATGTAATAAAAGGCTAATTTCATTTCAAGAATATTAAATATATATATGCTTGGAAAGTTTTCTCAGAGCTGTAGGATTATGGGCCATTATTTCCTTCTTTGTACCTTCTCAATATTTTCCAAGTTTTTGACAAAACACACATATTACCATTAAAATAAATTAAAAATACCCACACATATATACACAGGAGCTAAGACCAAGTCGTTTCAAAAATCTTTCAGGGACACTCCCCAGCATGCCAGATTTCCCCAGTCTTTTCAGAGTACACCAGATTCACTCTTAAATGCCCATGTGCCACGGAAGAGAAAAAATATGAAACCAATATTAGGCTGAGAAAGTTAAATATAGAGTTCATCATCCTGTCCGTCTCTAGCAACTCACAATTACACTGTATTTAAAAGATAAGTAGGAACTCTGGGGTCCTCAATCTGGAGATTTCATCATTTTCAAAATTCATGTCACTGCTGCCCATTCTTAGGGGAACTTCTGTATGTAATAACACTTTATAGAAAAATGCTCCCGTGACCTAACTCAAAATACCATGTGTTTCCTTCTAGAGTCCTTCTAACCCTTGCCAACATACAGACATACATATTCTGTGTTCTCTTCCCCTCATATGATTTTATTAGCACATTCCCTTGAATAAATGTGGTCCGTATAGATATTGTTACTGGCAACTCCAGCAAAACTGCAGGTTAATGACTTCCTAATAAAATGACACACATTGAAAGCCTAGAACTATGCTTTAACTCTTTGTTCTTCCCAGGAATAACAGTGTATTTCCTTAGGGCCTGTGAGATGTGAGAAGAGAAGATAATACAGGTGTGCAAATCAGGCTCTGATTAAATATGACTAGCTCACTATCTAGTGACCCTACTCATAGGGCCTTCAGGGTCCTCATCTAAAAGGTAGCAAATTTAGGGCCTTCAAAATCCATCTTTCAGTCAGGCATGGTGGCGTGCACCTGTAGTCCCAGCTACTCAGAAGGTTGAGGTGGAAGAATCGCCTGAGACCACAAGGTTGAGGCTGAGGTGAGTCGTGATTGTGCCACTGCACTCCAGCCTGGGTAACAGAGTGAGACTCTCACTCAAAAACAAGAACAAAGCAAAATTCCTCTCTTGCCAAGAAATTACACAAGTACTTATCATCTTGATGGTGCTACTATAATTTTTTTACTCAATCACCCTGCAGCTACTCTGCTAAGTGAATATTACCATAATAAAGCTGAAGAATCTTATAAAGGTGGACTTGGGATTGTCCAATATGCTATCCAGTTCAGCTGAATGTCCATCATTTGCAAAAATTCTGATCACTACATTTGCTTTAAGGCTTAGTGTGGATGTCAAATACAATTTTTTCCCTTTACAATGAGTTTATGTGTAAGCTCAATTCTACTCTAAAGTCAAGGCTCTCAAAATATCACCCAGGTCACTTTCTGAACTCTAAAGGCACAAACCAAAAGTGGACACTGATTAAGTTTAAAAAACTCTTCAATTTAAGTCCTAAGAACAAGTCATGGCACCATAGAGCAGAATCGGAGCTGGCTGCCATGTGGTCCAGGCCCATGTCTTTTTTTTGTTTTATTTTTTTCCTTTTGAGTCAGAGTCTCACTCTGACACCCAGGCTAGAGTGCAGTGGCACAATCACGTCTCACTACAGCCTCAACCTCCTTGGTTCAGGCGATCCTTCCGCCTCAGCCTCCCAAGTAGCTGGGACTACAGGTGTGTATCATCACGCTCGGCTAATTTTTTAATTTTTTTGTAGGGAGGAGGTCTCACTCAATGTCTTTCTCTGGAAAGAACACTGGGAGAGATGTAGCAGCTCACCCATGGTCACAGGAAGGCCAAGCCCAGACAGGCAGCAGGGCAGGGCTAGGCTCTCCTCCTATGTGATACCCCATGAGACCAATGTGCTGGCTTCCTGTTCGTTTAAGCTTTTAAACTACTACTCAGCCAGGTGCGGTGGCTCATGCCTGTAATCCCAGCACTTTGGAAGGAGAGGATTGCCTGAGTCCAGGGGTTCAAGACCAGCCTGGGCAACTTGGTGAGACCTAGTCTCTACAATAAACCAAAAAATTAGCTGGGCGTGGTGGTGCATGCCTGTGACTCCAGTTAGTTGGAAGGCTGAGACGGAAGGATCGCCTGAGCCCACAGGTCAAGGCTGTGGTGGCTGTGAGCTTGCCACTGCATTTCAGCCTGGACAACAGAGTGAGACTCCGATTAAAAATATAAACAAACGGCTCTTCATTCATTTACTATTAAATGAAGATTTTACTTCTCTCATCACAAGCTATGTCTGTATGATAGTAAGACATCAGTATTTTGTAGTTGATGCAGAAAAAAAATACAGTCAAATCTTCTAAGTGGTCTTAGTCACTGGTTGAGAATGGTAGGCAGAGAGACCTAGCCAGAGCTTAAGTCAACCAAGGGAAAATGTGGAAGTTGTGTTCTTTGCCTTGAGGTTGAGGGGTTATCTGCTGACCACACCTAAAACTTGGAATAAAATGTAGAAAAGGCACATCTTGTGGAAGTGTTGACACACTAAACTCTAAACAGGTCATTATCCCTACGGTAACTGAGAGGTGGTTTTCTGAAAAGGAAACATAAAATGATTCACTGAAAGGCATGACACGGTACGGGGCCACGCCAAGGATAGTGTCAGAGAAAGTGAAAACATAGCAGATCAAAGAGGGCTCCACTCCAGAATGGAGGAATGCAAGAGAAAACCTTCTCGTTTCAACTCTGTGTGGCTCTGACCTCATTTTAAGCCTTTAAAAACCACAGGTCAACACAATTCTAAAACTGTCCATGCAATGAAGTCCTGGAGCAGAACTTAAACTTCCTGGCAAAGAGGAAAGAGTAAAGAATACAAAGGGGGTGATGAGAAGAGAGGCAGCTCTACCCGACCTGTAGCATTCTGAGATAGGATGGCTCCATCTCTGAGAGAATGGAGCATCCCAGACACAAGTCCTGACTTGGCTATCCCTGTCACCCCCCACCTCACCTAGTTTGCTCTTGTAGAACAAAGTAAAATACTGAGATGGCATCCCCAGTGACCGAGGGCCTGTATCATTTCCTGAGACTTTGGACTCCACCTTTCCCTAGCCCCATATGTATAGGGGCTCCATCTGTATCAGGATTCTCAGCAGCAAGGGTAGAGAGAGGAGGAAAGCAGGGGCCATGGGGCAAATGAGGATGGGAGGGCTGCATTGTTTTAACACCCCCATGCCCCACGACCACTGGGTGCATTTTTTCCTTTTTGTTTTTTTTTTTTTTTGAGACAGGGTCTTGCTCCATTGCCCAGGCTGGAGTGCAGTGGCACAATCATAGCTCACTGCAGCCAAGACCTCCTGGGGCCGCACCAAGCGATCCTCCTGCCTCAACCTCCAGAGTAGCTAAGACTATGTACCTAGCCTCTGTGTGATTTTGATGTCTCCTCATACCCCTTAAGAAACACTATTCCTGGCCGAGTCCAGTGGCTCATGCCTATAATCCCAGCACTTTGGGGAGGCTGAGGTTAGAGGATTGTCTGAACCCACGGGCTTGAGACCAGACTAGGCAACTTGGCGAGACCTCAGCTCTACAATAAATCAAAAAATTAGCTGGGCATGGACGTGCATGCATGTAGTTCCAGCTACTTGGAAGGTTGAGGCAGAAGGATCACCAGAGCCCATTATTTGATGGCGATTTGGCCGTGAGTGTGTCACTGCACTCCAGTCTGGGCAATGGAGTGAGACTCCAACTCAAAAAAAAAAAGAAAGAAAAACTATTCTCACTCACTGGTAGAGTTCTTGGATCTGGCTGTAATTGGTGTGACGTGCAGGTCAGGAGGGAAGTAGCCCCCAGCTCCAGCCCCGAGTATAGGTTAACCAACAGTTCCAATGGGGCCAAGATCAATTTAAAAGAGGTCAACAACACAGACTGTCAGCTATTCATCAATGCTCTAAAGGGACCAGGGTTATTTAAATAGGAAACAAATGGCTGCCTTTGCTTTTGAGGCAGTATTAGCAAAAACAACTTTTAAAAAGAAAGTAAGAACACATACCTGAAGAAAGCAATTATTGTTGTAACTTCATCATCCGGATAAAACTGTGTAATCGCATGATGTGCCCCGAGCAATTCCTTCCCATCTTTCCACCAAGAAATTGTGCTGTCCTGGTACACATTAGGTACCTTTATTGAGCAATTAAATTTTACACTTTTATGTTCTGAAAGTATTATGTGTCCAACCGTGTGATTAAATGCAAGAGGTGGAAGGAGCTTTGGCCTAGCAGAGGTCACCCAGGGAATGTTTGCATTTCCTGCGTATGGTTTTCCAGGTTGTGTTGTTGAAGACATCAAGGCAGACTGGTACACACTGGTGTGAGGAAAGGAAAATGGCCCATGGTCAGCTCGCAGGCTCCCTGGGAAAGGTCGTGGGAGTGGTAGGTAGGGCTTGGTTTCTTCCTTCGCCTTCGTGACTGCTGTAAAACAGAACATTTAACTTTTACCTTTCAAACAATAAAGACGAATTTATAAGTAAGTCCCCAATGTCTTACGTCGTGATGAAAGAGCAGTGGGATATTCTGAGTCCTCAGTAAAAATGAGCAGAATTTATATAACATACACACCTGGATGTAAGAAGGGGGACCCAAAAAAACCTGGAAATTATTTATTAAAAATTGTGTACTTAAGGCTGGGCATGGGGGCTCTAGCCTGTAATCCCAGCACTTTGGGAGGCCAAGGCAAGAGGACTGCCTGAGTCTAGGGATTCAAAACCAACCTGGGCAACTTGGCAAGACCTCATCTCTACAATAAATCAAAAAAATGAGCTGGGTGTGGTGGCGCGTGCCTATAGTTCCAGCTATTTGGAAGGTTGAGGTAGAAGGATTGCCCAAGTCCAGCAGGTCGACGCTGTGGTGGTAGTGAGCATGGCACTGCACTCCAGCCTGGGCAACAAAATGAGACTCCAACTCAAAAAAAAAAAAATTGTGTATTTATTATTAAATGTTTAAACTTCAGGCACCTTCAAAGTACTCTTTGTTTGATGTAATACACCTACTGAGATGTTTTTTCCACTGCTCAAAAGTTTTCAGACTAGTTAATTTTGATGCTTTTTAGTGCTTGTGCAGTTTTTCGTTTCGCCTCTTTCACATCGGCAAAACGTTTCCTTTTGAGGACTGTTTTCATCAGGGAAAATTAAAAAAATAGGTCACTCAGGGAAAGAGTGGGTGAATAGGGAGGGTGGGGCATGGGGGTCATGTCGTTTTTGGTCAAAAACTGGTGAACATTAAGCATGGTGTAGGCAGGTACACCCGTAAATCGCTCATCATGAAATGGGCAAACGTATTGGAACAATCTCCAAAAAAAATTCACTGAAGTCGAAAGTAGTCTCTCACAACAACACTAGTTGGTACACTGATGCCCATGGGTTCCTAGAACACTTATCCAGCAGGGGGAACTGGTACTATGAGAGTCCACCCTCCAAAAAAATAATTCTGCTTTTTGGGGTGTATATTTTCATTCGCCAGTTCATTCATTTGTTCACTTGCTTTCAAAAGAGCTCTTAAGAAAGATAACTCCTCCAATCAAACATAACTTTTTTTTTAGTTGGGGTCTCACTCTGTTGTCCAGGCCAAAGTGCAGTGGCATGATCTTCACTCACCACAGCCTTGACCACCTGGGCTCAGGCAATCTTTCCACCTCAGTCTCCAGAGTAGCTGGGACTACAGGCATGTGCCACCACATCTGGTTAATTTTTAAATTTTTTTATAGAGACAAGGTCTTGCTATGTTGCTCAGACTGGTCTCAAAACTCCTGGGCTCAAGCAATCCTCCCACCTCGGCCTCCCAAAGTGCTGGGATGACAGACATGACCCACCACACCTGCTAATTTTCTTTTAATTGACTCATTTCAAGTCCTTCAGGCCCAACTAACTCAATAGCATTAACAGGAAGGTTCAAGATTACTTTTCTTACTGTCTGTTCAGTCGCAGACTGTACCGCAAATTTGGCCAATAGTATCGAAAAGGCTTCTCATGGTCACCAAGAGATAACTTTGCAATTTTTGTGCCTCAACAAAAAAAGCATGCTTAGGCCACTAGCTACATAATGATTCAGAACTTCCAGCAAAATGCCTGCCCACTGGAATGAACCTGGACATATTTTTATTTCCTCTGACCCACAGTATTTCTAAAAATATAGGCTCACAATAGTTGTCCTTTTAGCTTTTTAAATGGCATTTTGGGAGCGTATATTCTATCCTGGTTATTATTTATTTTTTGAAAGCAGGATTTATTGAGAGGACAGAAAAGCTCCCACAGTGGGAAGAGACCTGAGGGGGTTGCCGTCCTGGTTATTTTTTATTCAAATACATTGACAGAGACTTGGTGAGGTAAGAAGGACACAAGTCCAGCATTTTGCATTGTGGGTTAGTGACTGGAGGTCCACCAAGGGGTCCCATCCCTGCTCATGGGCTGGCCTCCTGCCATCCTGAGTAGGTACGTGTGAAGGGAGTAGGGTGTCTTCTGCTTGGGGTGTCAGATTTAGCACAGGATGCCCAGTGAGACTTGAATTTCAGATAAACAGTAAATAATTTTTAGGGTAAGTATTCAGCAAAGTACTTTATTGGCTAATATGGAGCACAAGCAGATCTGAGGACAGAAGGGAGAGAGAGGATCTGGGAATTTTTTCTTTAGCTTCCTCCCTGCCCAGCCACTCTGGACTGCAAGTGTGTCTAAACTGACATCCTCGGTTCCAGGACCACCTCCCTCTCAGACCCCTTTTGGTGCTGGGGCTAGACTCTCATGGCTGTTGCCTTTGGGAACTGCCTCCTTATGCAGTCAGGATGAATGCAGGGAGAAGACAAGATGTTTCACTGCCAGGACCCGGGAAGGGCTCACAGCTTTTCCTGATCCTGTGGACTCAGCAGGAGTGGGAGTGCAGGGCTCTCTGTTTGTTTTGTGGCAGGCTTATGTGGGTCAGCTGCAAGCTGGCCTGGAGCCCAGTCGCCCAGACAGATGAGTGTGCTCTGACAGGAGCGTTCATTTATCCCAGGAAGTGGAGATCAGGGTGACTATTGACAGGGGCCCATGCCTCTCCTGTCGTCTGCAGCCCACACACCAGGCAAATCTTCTTCACAGGGGTGGGCCTGTGCTTTCTGTAGAAAGAGGGAGCTCTCTCCCTGGGTGCCATCTAGCTCCCCAGTCTTCCACTGATTTGTAGATGCTTTCTGCAGTCATGAATGTTCTGCTTGTTTATCCCATGCCTGGAGAGCTCCCCTCCCCAGCACCCAAAGGTGCACACTACTTAACTATGCAGGCTTTCAAGCTTTCATAGTTCACCTTTGCCACTTGGATGGGCAAACTCGCATGAACTGCTTTTGCTTTGTTTGGTTTGAGTCAGAGTCTCATCGTTTTGCCCAGGCTGTAGTGCAGTGGCGCAATCATGACTCATAGCAGCCTTTATCTCCTGGGTTTGGCATTCCTTCCGCCTCAGCCTCTTAAGTATAGGCATGCACCACCATGCCTGGCTAATTTTTATATTTCTTATAGAGACGAGATCTCTTGAGTATAGGCATGCACCACCATGCCTGGCTAATTTTTATATTTCTTATAGAGACGAGATCTCACTATGTTGCCCAAGCTGGGTTTAAACAATCCTCTTGTCTTGGCTTCCCAAAGTGCTAGAATGACAGGCATAACCCCCTTACCTGGCCTCACCTGAAGTTTTCTATTCACTGAGTTCCAGAGGACTGGGAGTCAGGGGTTTTGTCCCTTCAAATATATGTCCCTATATATTTAAATATATTTTTTCCCTTTAAATATATGTCCCTATCTTAGAAGGCAAAAAG
Source organism: Cephalopachus bancanus (assembly GCA_027257055.1). Classification (NCBI taxonomy): domain Eukaryota; kingdom Metazoa; phylum Chordata; class Mammalia; order Primates; family Tarsiidae; genus Cephalopachus; species Cephalopachus bancanus. Next base: position 82,062 of record JAPVLO010000380.1, on the reverse strand, counting down.
TGAAAGTGGGAGAAGCAAATAAAATGCTCTGTCTAATTTTCTTAAGAACATTAACATTTTTTAATTATAAAGCTAACCCAAGTTTGATAAGAAAAAATTCAAATATTTACTGAAGCATGGACGATATAAAATGGAAACCTGTTTTGTAATCTCAGCCCTTCAAGATAACCTCCAATTACAATTTACGTATAGCCTTCAGTTTTCTATAAGCCAAGTTGCTCATCGAACAAAAGGCAACTGGGTGGGAGCAAGACCACTCACTCAGGTGACATCATTGAAATCAGGAAGCCACCAAACCCACCCTATAATCACCCAACATTCTGGATGGGTTCAAAGATAACTGATCTCCACAATTTGATTTACCAGAAGATAATGAATGATTTGATTGTCAACAATATTTATTTATTCATTTACTTATTTGCTTATTTTTTGAGTCAGAGTCTCACCCCGTCACCTAGGCTGGCGTGCAGTGGCGCAATTGTGGCTCACTGCAGCCTCAACTTGCCAGGCTCAGGTGATTCTCCATCCTCAGCCTCCCGAATAGCTGAGACTACAGGCATGCATCATCACGTTGGGCTAATTTTTTTATGTTTATTTTTGTAAAGACTAAGTCTTACTATGTTGCCCAGGCTGGTCTCAAGTGATCGTCCCGCCTTGGCCTCCCAAAGTTCTGGGATTACACGTGTGAGCCGCTGAAACCAGCCCCAACAAATATTTGCTACAACAGTCAAATGAGATAAAGAGAGAAACTTGTTTCAGGAGCAGAGCCGCAGAGGGTCCCAGAATTAAAGGGGAGATGGGCCACAGCTAATTGGAGGTAGAGAGAAGATGCATTCCCACAGCATCAGAAAGGTCTTTCCTGACCAACCACCCCCTCATAGTCAGAACTTCAGGTTAGCAGCTGGGACCCTTGCCTTTTGTAATACTTCTTATAATTGTTCATTCACTTCTCTGCTGCTGGACTAAAAGCCCCATGAGACCCACCACCGGGACTAAAGCCAGTAAGGAGGAGGTGCTCAAAATAGGTTTGCTGAATGAGTAAGTAAAGGCATGGATCTAGGAGGGATGGGAACAGTGGCCAGAGCTGCCAGGGGCAGAGGTGGTGGGAAACGGGAGAGAAAGGATGTGGTCCCGCTAGTCCAGGAACAGTAACTTGGCTGTAGAATGGAGCTCCTCTGCTAGGATGAAACCAGGATAAACTGGAATTAGACTGAGTGTGGACAGCCCTGAATCCCAGTTGAAGCAGAAGAAAGTCCCGGAAGGTTTCTGAGCGGAGGAAGGAGGAATGGATTAGAGTTGTGTGTGATGATGTGCATTCTGGCACCAATATCTGGCTAAGTGGAAGGAAGAGTAGAAATTGGGAAGCCCTTAGCAGAGCGCGGTAGGGCGTGCCTGTAGTTCCAGCAACTTGGAAGGCTGAGGAGGAAGGATCGCCAGAGCCCAGCAGGTCGAGGCTGTGGTGGCTGGGAGCATGCCACAGCACTCCAGCCTGGGCGACAGAGTGAGACTCCTACTCAAAAAGAAAAAAGAAAGCGGGAAGCCCACCTGGAAGATACTGAAGACCTAACTATGGGGTGGCCAGGATGTAGGAAGGATACAGGGACAGAGAAGAAGGGGTGACAGTAACAGTATCCTCCCAATCACCAGCATTTCACAAAAGAAAGGTCAGTTTGACACCAAAAAGTGTGTCAGAAGCGATATTCTGAGATGTGGTTTCAGAACATAGGTGGGTTCTCGGGAGGACCAGTTGGTGGCTTAAGGCTGCTGCAGGTTCAGTTTCTTTTTTTTTTTTTTTGAGTCAGAGTCTCACTGTGTCACCCAGGCTAGAGGGCAGTGGCACTCTCATGGCCACTGCAGCCTCAACCTGGTGGACTCTGGTGATCCTTCCACCTAAACCTTCCAAGTAGCTGGAACTACAAGCACACACCACCACGCCTGGCTAATTTTTCTTGATTTATTGTAGAGATGAGGTCTCGCCAAGTTGCCCAGGCTGGTCTCAAACCCATGGGCTCAGGCAATCCTCTCACCTTGGCATCCCAAAGTGCTGGGATTTAGACGTGAGCCACTGCACCCAGTTCCAGGTTCTGTTTCAACCCGGAAAATGGGGAGAGTGTCCTAGAGGGCTGTTGGTAGAAATAAAGGAGTTATTGCTGTACCTGGCTCACAGTAAGCACTCAATAAATGTTAGCTATTATTCTTATTATTATTTTCTCATTTTATTGCAAGTAAAAACCATGCACAGTCCAATACTTGAGAACTGATAAATTATAGGAGATAGGACTGAGGCTGGACCTGGCCCACATGGTTGGGGGAAGGTTCGCCCAGCACAACTTTGAGAGGGGTGGTATTGCCATTCACACTGTCGCCTGTGTAAATGCTTCTCTAGAGCTGTGTAATGCATAACACGATCAGCCTTATGTAGGGTTGCTGGCTGATCATAGAAAATGTTTTTCAAAAGGCAAAATAAAAACTATTTCAGGCCGGGTTCAGTGGCTCATGCCTATAATCCCTGCACTTTGGGAGGAGGCTACGGTGGCTGTGAGCATGCCGCTTCACTCCAACCTGGGTGACAGAGTGAGACTCCAATCAAAAAAAAAAAAAAAAAATCAAAACTATTCCAAGGCTTTGAACCTAAGATGAATTGGGCTATGATGAATTAGAAATCACATTTTATACTACTGATACATACTCAAAATAAGATCATAAATTGTGACTTAAGCCAAAATTTATTTTGATTGTAATAAAGCTAACAGTTGAATATTGACCATAAATAAAACTGGTTTAACTCTCAGGAGTTAAAAAAAGAAAAGAAATCACATCTTAAGCTGTTAATTTTTTATGCTTTCAAATACTTTGGATGTATAATAAACCTTTCCCCCTGTTCTTCCTCACAGAAGTGGAATGCTTTCAAAATTATTTCTGGGGAGTGATGGAGGGAGAGTTCAGACCAAAAAGGCTTACCCACATGAAATACTTAATGTAACTGTGGTCTTTTCTACACAGCATACATGGAAAAGTGGGATGCCTCTGGCTATAATTTGAGTAGAATTCACAGGAAATCTTTACCTTCCCCTTTCTTTCTTCTTCTATGGTTATTTTCTTGAGTAGACTGGATAGACAGCTATAGTGGGAAGTACAACTTCATGCAAGTGAATGCTACTAGGCAGCCTTGGATCAAGGCCACCCTTTCAGGTGTGAGAGTAGCCACCCAGCTGCTCCAGCAGCTGCATTTGCAAACTTCAGGCTCCACTGCCACTTGGTTCTGAAGTTGTGTAGTAGAGTGCCCTGTCCTCTGCCCATGTGTTTCCAATCACCACTCACCAATCATCCTTGACCAGATTCCAAATGTCAGCTTTTTTTTTTTGAGTTGGAGTCTCACTCCATTGCCCAGGCTGGAGTGCAGTGGCACACTCACACAGCCACCCCAGTGTCAACCTGCTTGGCTCCGGCGATCCTTCTGCCTCAGCCTTCCAAGTAGCTGGAACTACAGGCATGCACTACCACACCCGGCTAATTTTTTATTTATTGTAGAGAGGCGGTCTCGTCAAGCTGCCTGGGCTCATCTTGAACCCGCGGGCTCAGGCAATCCACTTGCCTTGGCCTCCCAAAGTGCTGGGATTACAGGTTGAGCCACCGAGCCTGGCGCAAATGTCAGTTTCTTAAAGTCAGGGATTTTGTCTCCATCATCTTCCTCCAGTGCCCAGCATATACACAGGCCTGTGGGACATGATCAGCAAAAGGTTATTCATATAGTGTCCATTGTTCCATGAAAGTTTGCCCTGTCTTTCTGCACACATGTGTTTGTAGCTCTCTTGAAGACTGGAGGTGACATTTTCAGAAGTCAATATGATGCATGGCGTGGAGCCAAAATGTAATGACCACCTACTGAATAAATGTATATGATGTGCACAGGGTTGACGGGTAACCAGGCAAGAGAGGCAGTCCAGGCAAGGACACTGATATGGCTGGGAGGGGACCTTGGTGAGACTATTGGTGTGCCCCTGAAGGGGTACCCATTTCACCACATACAACTGCAGTGGCTCAGACATTTGGGGAGTTTGTGACTAGTTAGTCTCTTAGACTCAAAATTAGACAATTAGGGAATGCTAATAAGGAACTCTATTACTGTGCTATCACCTAATACATCCCACCCTTAAATCTATGAATATCTGCTGAGTACAGTATGTGATGGCAAGTGGGCCAGTGGGCAGTGCTGCTCAGTGGTTAGCTAGTAGCTCTGCAGTAAGAGGGTCAAGGGCCACCCAGTCCCTCACCACCTTGTGGTAAGACCTCGGGAAAGCTCTTTAACCTCTCTGGACCCCTGTGAGGACAAGAGGACTGTGGTGATAGGAGCGGATAGACATAGCTTCCACCAGCATACTCCACAGATATTGGCTGACATGGTTGTAATTGGCTTGCATCTGAACTCTGGCCTGCTGGCCACCTGCGGCAGGAATTTTTGAGGATAGTTCTGGGCTCTGTGGGAATGAGGGCTGAGTCTAAATGGGATGTCTCTCTTGGACATTGTATGGGGAATGGCAGTACTAGAACAATGTAATTGCCAGCCAGGAGTGAAAGGAAAAAATATACGCCTGGCTTGTGATGTAAAATGGCTCTTGGCTCTAAGGAATCATTCAGCCCCTCTAGGGTTGGCCTCCGCAAGGCTTTCCTAACGTGGGCTTCTTTGGATCTTCTTGACGTCTGGAGATCACAGCTCAAGGTGGCTAAGGAAGCAGCAGCATCCGAAACTGCAAGTCCCAGGGTAGAGGGTGGGGTGGCAGCACGCAGTCTCCCTAGCCCTGGAGACCCTTCAAGCTGCGGGAAGAGGGCTGAGCAGGGTGGTAGCCCTGCAGGATGAGGGTGCTGGTTGGTGAACCAGTTCATTTTCACCCCATGCTTGGGTGTCAGGTGTCATCAGCCTGCTCTATAATTCTGGGCACCCAGAAAGAGAAAAGGGTAGCCCCTCAGCCACAGTTGGAAAAAGGAAAGGCCTGACAGATTCGCCGCTCCTGCTCTTTCTACACCTTCCCAAGCAACAAAATGGACAAAGGCATTGGCTGAGCTCTTTGAAGTTTAGCCTCCAAATCAGGAGGCCCACAGGAGGCTGCAAGAGTGAGGACTTATCCTTGAGTTCCGAGAGGCTCTTTGCTTCCCATCCCATATAGCACACGTGGGCGCACATGGGCATTTGGAGCATATCGGTCCACAAGGAGGGTGTGCTTAGCCCTGGTGCTTGGAGGTTTCCTCTCGGGCTTCACAGCCTGCAGACATTCCTTCCTATCAAGTAGCCCCCCAGAGGGTGGGAGGAGAAAGGCCTTCTGGGGTAGGTTTCTGGTTTACAGAAAGGTTTTTTGTGCATCCAGAATCCCATTAATACCTGTGTCCCTGCTCTCCCAGGAGAAAGGGCTGGACCCCATCCCCATTCCGTGAGCTGATATTTAAATGGTGTCCCTGGGCGGCTTCCCTGTCACCCAGATTAAGGATTCCCCACTCATCCCCCACAGCTAGTTGAGGCCAAACCCAGAACAAACAGACATTTTTCTATTTAGCATTGTTTGACTTTATGCAAACTCAACGGATTCCTGACTGATAGCAATACTTCGCTAGAGAAAAAAAATAACCTTCACCCAGAACTCACTTGGCCTGATAAACACTCCTAAACTGTAAGTAGTAAGCATTAACTTCACTGGAGAGAATGCTCTCAGCCCACTCGCAGAAAGTTAAAGAAAAAAAGGCATTCGAGGGACAAGAGTAACTCAGGACCTCCCCTTTGCCCCAGGTGCCCCGCAAGGGAAAGTGGTTACACTTGAGTCAGCACAGGAGAGAACGGCCTGGGGCTGTCTGGAAGGAAGAGAAGTAAATGGTCCACCACTAGTGCCCTGAGTGCCCTGAGAGGTCGGGGTGCAACAGGAGGAGACAAGCCCAGGCGCCAGGAAAAGGCAGTGAAAGCCCAGAGGTGTCTGCACTGCAGAAAGTAAATTCGCCTATAAAACACAGTATTGGCATAGGGCTGCCAGATAAAAAACAGGACTCCCTTTACACTTGAATTTCAGATAAGCAATGCATACGGGATATACTTAGTCCTATAAATATAACTTAGTATCATTTTCTCAGCTGGAGCCAGAGCCAGGGAAGCTCATTGGTGCCCTTCCCACAGATCACCTCTTAGAGGGGCTTAGAGTAAGATGGAGAGTAGGTCAGGTGGGGCAAACAGCACATCAGGAAAGCTATCCAACTCCTCTGAACCTTGGCTTGGAGGGCAAGAAGGGACTGGGGCCTCTTAGAAAAACACAAGGGGCTTATCGGGTAACCTTCCTACTGTCTCCAGCCAAGCATTCTTTTTGGCTCAAAAACAAAAACAAAAAGAGGCTGAGTACGTGGCTCATGCCCATCATCTCAGTGCTTTGGAAGGCTGAGGCAGGAGGAATGCCTGAGCCTGGGAGTTCAAGACTAGCCTGGGCAACATGGCAAGACCTTGTCTCTACAATAAATAAAAAATTAAGCACGGTATGGTGGCACACACCTACAGTCCCAGTTACTTGGGAGGCTGAGGCAGGAGGATCACCTGAGCCCAGAAGGTTGAGGCTGCAGTAGCTGTGAGCATGCCACTGCACTCCAGCCTGGGCGACAGAGTGAGACTCCAACTCAAAACAAAAACAGAAAGGTGCCTTTCCCCTTGGTCTTGTGCATACACTTTAGCAGGGGAAGCCCAAAGGACCCCCAAAAGCTTTAGGCAGTCCTTTATGATCCCCTTCAGTCTGTCCCTCACTTTTTGACATGGGTGTTTGCCATCTTCTTGGTAGAAGTGTTTTGCAAAAGAAGCTTCCCAAGCAGACCACAACCCCCATGTCCCTTCTGTAGGGGGACACCAATGCAACCAGTCCAGAATCTGACTGTGACTCTTCACCATCTTCTTCCAACTCTTCTGCCTTGCTCTTAAACCCAGTAGAACACTAGGCTCTTCCAGGGAAGGTTTTTAAGCTTTTGAAGCCCGCATCCCACCCAGAGATTGAATTTATTGGCCTGGGGTGCAACTTGGACACTGGGATTTCTAAAATATCTCCACTGGTGATTCTTTTTTGTTGTTGTTGCTGAGTTGGAGTCTCACTCTGTCGCCCAGACTGGAGTGAAGTGGCACACTCATGGCCACCGTAGACTCCACCTGCTGGGCTCAGGCGATCCTTCCACTTCAGTCTTCCAAGTAGCTGGACCACAGGCACGTGCGACCATGCCCAGCTAATTTTTGTATTTATTGTAGAGATGAGGTCTCGCCAAGTTGCCCAGGCTGGTCTCGAACCTCTGGACTCAGGCAATCTTCTCGCCTTAGCCTCCCAAAGTCTGGGATTACAGGCTTGAGTCACTGCGCCTGGTCTCTGGTGATTCTAATGTGCGGCCAGGTTCAGACCCCTGCTCTAGGGACTGGATCCAGTGGCACAAATCACCCTGAGGCCAGGAGTCAGGGACTCCTGAGCACCTTGGCTTGAGTTCTAGAATCCTTATGCAGAAGGCCCAGGTTTGACTACACGTATATGCCCTGGGAAATGGGGAGGTGAAAGGAGGAACATGGTAAGAACAAGAATTCTGGAGTCAGAGGGGCAAGGTTTAGCCCCAGCTCAGCCACTCAGAGGCCAGATGACCCTATGCAAGTCATTTGTCCATTCAAATCTCAGTTTCCTCATCTGTAAAGTGTGACAGGTAGCACCTACTTCTCTCAGAGATCAGAGTGGAACACTGCAAGTGAAACATGGCGAGGCGCCTGGCATGCACAGGCATGCAGTAAATGGCAGTGATTATTTTCATCACGTAAAGCATCTGATCCGTCTTGTTTCAAAGGTGCAACTAGTCATGCCTGGACTATCAATGCCAAACATATGGAACTGATTATGCTGACTTAGACCATTCAGCCTTTGCCATGAAATATGAATACTGTAAACAGTATGATGTTTATTTAAGCAAGGGTTTCCTCCTTTCCCCTTTGGCAGCATGCCAAGTGTTACAGAAAGGCTCTGAGGCAACACTTTCTGGCTAAGGCCTCGAGGCAGCTTTTCCCTTTGGGGAGAGTTGATTCTCCCTAAGGCCCAGCTATGGCTTTCACAAGACCTAGGAGAGATGGTCGCTCCTCAACTTTAACCCCTCCATCATTCCACTCCTGAAACATATGCTCCAGCTTACTAATACCTGAATTCCTGTTACTAAAAAGCTCTTCTTTTAAGGGAAAAAAAATACATCCTTTAAAAATGTCACTGTCTTTGGAAGATCAGATCCTTTAGAAAGAATAGTTTGTTAAAGTCCTCCCAAAGCGACACAGAGCAAAAAATTCCCTCCAAAAACAGAGTAGATATACTTTTCCCTATTCTTCCCACTAAGTATACCTAAACACACTGAACATTAAATATGAAACAAACATTTAAGAAACTCTGAGCTGAGCACAGTGGCTCATGCCTGTAATCCCAGCACTTTAGGAGACTGAGGTGGGAGGACTACTTGAGCCCAGGAGTTCGAGACCAGCCTGGGCAAAATAGTGAGACTTTGTCTCCACAAAAAAAAAAAAAATCAAAAAAAGCCGGGCTCGGTGGCTCAGCCTGTAATCTCATGCATTGGGAGGCTGAGGTGAGTGGATTGCCTGAACCCGCGGGTTCGAGACCCGCCTGGGCAAGTTGGCGAGACCTCATCTCTACAAGAAATCAAAAAATTAGCCGGGCGTGGTAGCACGCGCCTGTAGTTCCAGCTACTTGGAAGCCTGAGGTGGAAGGATTGCTGGAGCCCAGCAGATCGAGGCTGCAGTGGCCGGGAGCGGCCACTGCACTCCAGTCTGGGTGACAGAGTGAGATTCCAACTCAAAAAAAAAATCAAAAAAGTATCGGGGTATGACGGTATCCACCTGTAGTCCCAGCTGCTCAGGAGGCTGAGGTGGAAGGCTCACCTGAGCCCAGAAGTCAAGGCTCCAGTGTGTCCTGATGGTGCCATTGCACTCCAGCATGGGAGACAGAGTGAGACCCTGCCTCAAAAAATAAAATAAGCCAGGCTCAGTGGCTCAGCCTGTAATCCCAGCGCTTAGGGAGGTTGAGGTGAGTAGATTGCCTGAGCCCACAGGTTCGAGACCCACCCGGGCTACTTGGTGAGACCTCATCTCTACAATAAATCAAAAATTAGCCAGGTGTGGTAGTGTGCACCTGTAGTTCCAGCTACTGAGGCGGAAGGATCGCTGGAGCCAGCAGGTCGAGGCTGCAGTGGCTGGGAACGTGCCAATGCACTCCAGTGTGGGTGACGGAGTGAGACTCCAACTCAAAAAATAAGATAAAATAAAATAAAACTCTGAAAGACTTAAGAGTAATAAAAATCTCAGACACCAGAAAATAGAATGGTTGCCAGGGGCTGGGAGGAGGAGGCACAGGTAGCTAAACATTAATGGGTACAGAGTTTCAATTTTACTGAAAATGGATGAAGGTGATAGTTGCATATTATGAACCTACTTAATTCCATTGTACTGTACACTTACATGGTTAAGATGGTAAATTTTACATTATGTGCAATTTACTACAATTAAAAATAAAAATAGCCGGTATGGTGGCTCACTCCTGTAATCCCAGCAGAGGGAAGTGGAGGTGAGAGGATTGCCTGAGCCCAGGGGTTCGAGACCAGCCTGGGCAACTCGGTGAGACCTCACTCTCTGCAATAAAAATTTTTTAAAAATTAGCTGGGTATAGTGGCCTGCACCTGTAGTTGCAGCTACTTGGAAGGCTGAGGCAGAAGGATCACCTGAGCCCAGCAGGTCAAGGCTGTGGTGGCTGTGAGCATGCCACTATACTCCAGCCTGGGCAACAGAATGAAACTCTGACTCAAAAACAAACAAACAAACAAAAAACTCTTAAAGGTAGAGAGAAGCAGGCAGCACTATCCCATATGTCCCAGACTTGGAGCTGAAGGACTAGGAAAGGGGCAGTCTAGCCAGACAGAAAACTTTTAGAAAACAAATTGCTTTACTCCAGGCAAACAACCCAGAAAATATCATGGCTCCATTCCCACCCACACCAGCACAGGCCAAGTGGGAAACCTAGACATCCACCCTCACAGGCGCAACTGCCCCCCAGAGTGGTATCAGAGAGGGCCTAGAGGGAGCAGAGAACTGGAACTTTCACCCCCACTGACTGGTGTAAGTAAAGGCCATGTGGGGAGCCTGGTCTTCCATCCCCACTCAGCACTAATAAAGCAAAGAAGCATCCCTCCTTCTCCCCACTGGGGTAGTGTTTGAGCCTACAGAGAGTCCAGGATTTCCCTACCAACCAGCAAGGCCATGCTTCCCCTACCCTAGTGTCAGGGGAACAGTTGGAACTGTAAGGAGGGCATTCCTACCCCCCCTGGTCAGGGAGGTATCAGTGGAGGCCTGGCGAAAAGCCAGAACTCCCACCTGACCTCTGACCAGCAGTAATGAGACCCCTCCCTCAGATGTCAATGAAGACTGAGAGGGGAACCTAGACTTCTACCCCCGCCAGGCAGTAATGAGGCAGCAAACTCTCTTCCAGCCAGAGCACTTAGAGGAAACCAGTTGTATAATACCTCAAATGTCTGGGTTTCAATTTTAAAATTCTGATCTCAAACAGAATAAAATGCCAACACCAAGATGACAGGAAATTTGAAAAAGTTTTTAAAGAAGTAGTCATAAAAATACTTCAATGAGCAATTATGAACATGCTTGAAAGATGAAAAGTAGAACACGGCCTGGTGCGGTAGCTCACACCTATAATCCCAGCACTTTGGCAGGCTGAGGAGAACTGCCTGAGGCCGCGGGTCGAGATTAGCCTGTGCAACTTGGTGAGACCTCATCTCTACAATAAATCAAAAAATTAGCCGGGCATGGTGACGCGTGCCTGTAATTACAGCTACTTGGAAGGCTGAGGTAGAAGGATCTCCGGAGCCCAGCAGGTCGAGGCTGCAGTGGCCTGGAGCGTGCCACTGTCCTCCAGCCTAGGTGACAGAGTGAAACTCCAACTCAAAAAAAAAAGTAGAACACCTCAGCAAAGAAACATAAAGTCTCAGTAAAGAAACAGAAGATATAAAGAAGAACCAAATGGAAAGTCTGGCACGGTGGCTCACACCTGCAATCCCAGCACTTTGAGAGGCGGAGGTGAGAGGACAGCCTGAGTCCAGGGGTTTGAGATTAGCCTGGGCAACTTAGTGAGACTTCATCTCTACAATAAAATTAAAAAGTTAGCCAGGAGTGGTGGTGCATGCCTGTGGTTCCAGCTACTTGGAAGGCTGAGGTGGAAGGATCGCCTGAGCCCAGCAGGTCAAGGCTGTGGTGACTGTGAGTATGTCACTGCACTCCAGCCTGGGCAACAGAGTGAGACTCTGACTCAAAAAAAAAAAGGATAGGTATATAACCGATAATCATGAGCAAACAGGATGACTACTCTAATACCAGGTAGTAGAGAGCAAAGCAAAGCAAATTACCAGAGACAGAGATGTGCATTACATAATGATAAAACAGTCAATATGCCAAGAAGACATAGAAATCCTAAATAAGTATGTACCAAAGCTCCCTGATGATTAGTGATGCTGAGTATTTTTTCATATATTTGCTATCCATTTGTAAGACTTCTTTTGAAAAATGTCTGTTCAGATACTTTGCCCATTTTTTAATCAGATTGTTTTTTTGCTCTTGAGATGTTTGACTCACCTTCTACAGATGTTTCAGTCACCTTCTAGATAAAACTCAGCTGACATGAGACTGTCCTTTCAACACCTTTCTGCTTGGAATGCAAAGGAAATGCCCAGAGGCAAAGCAGCCATTTTGAAACAATGAGTTCTAAAACTGTGCACCAAAGATGACAGAGCAAAGAGCCAGGTCCATGTCTCTATCATGAAACCACAGTCCTAATCTCAGCCTGGTTGCCCTCAGACAGTTTGTTATAAGAAAAATACCCACCTTTTGGTTAAGCCACTGAAGTAAGGTTTTCTGTTACATGCAACCCTTAACTGACGTGTTGCAAAACAACACTACAGAGCAGGGGTGCCCAGTCCCCAAGTCACAGACCAGTTCCGGTCTTAGGAAGGGGGCTGTACAACAGGAGGCCAGAAAAGCTTCATCTGTATTTACAGTCACTCCCATCACTCACATTACCATCTGAGCTCCGCCTTCTGTCAGATCAGCAATGGCATTAGATTCTCATAGGAGCTTGAACCCTATTGTGAACTGCGCATGTGAGGGATCTAGATTGCACACTCCATATGAGAAACTAATGCCTGATGATCTGAGGGGGAGCTAAGGAGGTGATGCTGGCACTGGGGAGCAGCTGCAAATACAGCTTAACATTAGCAGTGAGACTTGACTGCACAGAGACCGTAATAAATCAATTGCTTGCAGACTAATATCAAAACCCTATCAGTGAGTGGCAAGTGAGTTGATGTACTTCAATTGTACAGACGCATCTGCTGGTTGGCTTTAAGTCTGAATCTGATACTTATTTTATTTATTTTTATATTGTATTTTAAAGATGCGGGGTACAAATCAGGGTTAGGTACATATGTGGTCATCATACAGGTAAAAATTGGGCTTCCCTTTGGTCCCCACCTAGCCTGGTTTGAGATCGGGTACCCTTATTGATATTGTATGCCACACCTTCCCCAGCAGTGTCTTGCTACTGCCAATTGCTTTCTTATAGTATTATGATAAATGTTCAGGGTCCACTTATGAGTGAGGACATGTGCTCAGATCTTTGTTTCTATGACAGACCGATACTTATTTTAGTCTGCATGTGGTCCGCTCATTATTTTATTTACCACTTACACCGAAACCTCTTTTTTTAAATGATGAGTTGTATACTTATTTCAATATATATTGCAATGTAATAATAATAGAAATAAAGGGCACATTAAATGTTATGCAATTAAAACACCGCAAAACCATCCCCCACTCCCAGTCCATGGAAAAATTGTCTTCCATAAAACCGGTCTGTGATATCAAAAGAGTTGGGGACCGCTGCTCTAGAGTGTGACCAGTGCAATCAGGTGTGGTCATAGGCTAAAGAGAGGTGCAAGAATTAAGACACCCAATGTGGGATAGTAGTTTTCTCTGGGAAAGGCCTCACTGATGAGATTGGAAAGGGCAATGATGGGGGACTTCAACTGTATTGCTAATGTCTGACTTCTCATGATGAGTGGCTGAGTGCTGAGTATACAGGTAAGTGTTATTACCTGTTACATTTTTCTGAGTATCCTAAATATTTTATAACAAGATTTGAGCATAAAGAGTAGGCGAGAAAGAAAAAATGTAATGATAGAGAAAGTTAGGCCTCTCTGTTTGTTGCTTGGCTCACTTGATAGCTGCATCTTCCTTCTACCTGCAGGTCCTAAAATCAGGCACTTGGCTTAAGGAATCATCAAGCTCACAATTCTCATTCTGGTCCAAGAATTGCCACCTTCCTTGGATAAGCATAACTAGCTTCTTTCAGACATACTGGATCAGCGGAGCGTAATGAGAGATGTGGCACAGAATGGTCTAGACACACACAGGGGGAGGCTGCACCCTAAAGATAGGGTCCACAGACCTTGAGTGGGGGCCTGAGCATCTATCTACATTTTGAAAAAAGCTTCCGGTCAAGCTCGGTGGCTCAGCCTGTAATCCCAGCTCTTTGGGAGGCCGAGGTGAGTGGACTACCTGAGCCTGCGGGTTCGAGACCTGCCCGGGCAACTTGGTGAGACTTCATCTCTACAATAAATCAAAAAAAATTAGCCGGGCATGGTAGCGCACGCCTGTAGTTCCAGCTACTTGAAGGCTAAGGCAGAAGGATTGCCAGAGCCCAGCAGGTCGAGGCTGTGGTGGCCGGGAGCGTGCCACTGGCACTCCAGTCTGGGTGATGGAGCAAGACTCCAACTCAAAAAAAAAAAGAAAAAGAAAAAGCTTCCTAGGTGGTTCTAAAGCACACCTCCTGTTGAGAAACCCTGTCATGAATAGTTGACTTTCTTCTTATCCTCTCAGTCAAAATACTTCGGATATTGCATTCTACAATGACCATCACAAAATACTTTTTCAATTTCCAAATATAAAATTACATCACATGATTGAATAAATAGATTTTTAAAAATATCATAATTTGCCCTACCATAAAGATTCTGCTGTTCGTCTTGGAGGGACACGGCCCACTCCATCCACCCCAGAAAGACTTACTTCACCCCCTGTAGACGAAAAGATGCCAAACTCTGTAAAATATTTTAGGATGGTTTATTCAAGCTAAATATGAGTGACCAGGCATGTAACACATATGCTCACCATGGTTGAATTGCAGCTTGGTCATATCATATAAATTTTAGGAAGACAGAAGTTACAAGAAACCATAAATTAATACAAGTGAGATTTACTCTGGTTCCATTCAGGGAGGCAGGACATTGCCAAGCAGGAGTCCATAGTTTATAGGTGGATTCAAAGGTTTTTTGAATGACAATTAGTTAGCACAGAGTTATCTAAGGAATTCTGAAAGCAGTAAAGGAAATAGGCAGTTTGAGGAACAAGGAAGGACAAGTTTCTTAATGTGTAGATTAAGCTTTATGGATATAGCAGACTTAACAGAAAATATGTAATTGTATTAGGTGCCAGCTAGCATCACAGTCATAAAATACTTTGATTTTTCCTTTTTTTATCTGCCAGAGCCTGGCTGGAGAGTAAATCACATTGGAAATTTAGAACTGGGTGCAAACTTTGGGAGGCTAAAGCAGGAGAATTGCTTAAGCCCAGGAGTTTGGGACCAGACTGGGCAACTTAGCAAGACCACATCTCTACCAAAAAAAAAAAATTCAAAAAATTAGCTGGGTGTAGTGGTGCACACCTGTAGTCCCAGCTACTTGGGAGACTGAGGTGAAAGGATCGCCTGAGCCCAGGAGGTTGAGGCTGTGGTGAGCCGTGATCATGCCACTGTACTCCAGCCTGGGCAACAGAGTGAGACCCTGACTCAAAAATAAAAATAAACATTAGGAATTTGGCAAAGTAAAGCAAAACAGTCAGAGTTTAGTCATCACCGCTGCCTCTCAGAACCCAAGTGTCTGTGCTCCCAGCAGATTTGACAGGAAGAGGTCATAAGTGCTTGGGAGTCTCGGTATTCTCTGGAAACGTACCTCTGTGTCTCCAGACTACTCTACTGCCTCAGAGAGAGCTGGAAGGTGAAATTTATGAGGGCACTGATGGCCCAGGTGACTGGGGACAGCAACTGGCCCACAATAGGGAAGCCACTGGCATGACTCGTGTTTTAGGAAACACTACACAGCGTCTGTCCCCATTTCTAGGCTGATGTCTAAGGATGTTCACACCCAGAGTCACACGCAGGGCTGGTGGGTCAAACGCCTGCTAAGGCACTATGCTCAGAGTGTCTCAAGAGGTGTCCCTACCTGCCTCTCCGCTTCAGTTGGATCTGTTTCTGCCCAGAAGGAACCCAGAATCATCTATCTGCTCTCTCGTTGGAAAAACGGGGATTTGGCAATTCAGAAAGATGAGACGCCACATCCCAGGTGTCTCTTCAGGTTCTCATCAAAACTGGGATGAGAACTTACACCTTTGAACTCCCAAAGTGGTTATTTTTTATTTTTAACTAATGGTAAATCCAAAAAGCTCACTTTTTTTTCTTTGCCACAAAACTTTCAAAGAACATTGTTTTCATCAACAAATCTTCAAATCATGTGCCAGAATCATAAAAAGCTAAAAGGCTGGCTTTACTTCCTGTGTGGAGGCAGTTTGCCATTAACTGTAGCGAGTGGAAAACCGGCTTCTAGATCCCGGCAATGCTTTGGAGTCCATGAATATTTATCATCTCACTGAGAACTCCCTAAGTGGTGCAGGGACAGAAAACTACTTTTGGCAAGTCTGCCCCGAAATTCTAATATTCTCCACGAAGACAGTGTGCTTTTACTGGTGAAACTGATCACTTTCAAAACTGTAATGAAGCCAGTCCACTAATGGTAGTTTTAACAAGGAGGCCCTAAGGCTTAAAAGAGCAAAACAATCCCTTCTCAAAAGTAAACAAGGCTTTCCTTTGTGTATCTAATGAGAGGCCAGACCACAGCTAAGGCAAGTTCTAAGATGTTTACTGTCTCTGAATGCTGAGGTAACCAGAGCCCCAAAGAAAAGGGAGAGCTGCCAAAGGGGTGGGGGGAGACCGGTGGCCCAAGCCTATAATTCCAGCACTTTGGGAGGCCCAGGCAAGAGGATTTCCTGAGCTCAGGGGTTCAAGACCAGCCTGGGCAACTTGGTGAGACCTCATCTCTGCAATAAATCAAAAAAATAAGCTGGACGTGGTAGCGCACACCTGTAGTTCCAGCTACTTGGAAGGCTGAGGCGGAAGGATCGCCGGAGCCCAGCAGGTCGAGGCTGTGGTGGCCATGAGCATGCCACTGCACTCCAGTCTGGGGGACAGAGTGAGACTCTGACTCAAAAAAAAAAAAGAGGGGGGATCTGTAAGAAAGCATTTGCCTGATTAAGTGCCAACCTGAGACCTAAGTCAGGAGGATGGACCCTCTCACCAAGGAAGCTAGGGTGGGCACTAACCCTGTGGCAATCAGATCTTGCTTTGAAGCAACCCACGGAGAACTATCTAAAAAGCACTGACTGAATATAAGGAGAAACACAAAAGCATAAAATATGCTGATGCAAAAATCCACACACTGAACTTACAAAATGCAATGGGCTTTCTCCAAGCGTAAATCTCTCAAATGTGCTTAGCTTTTGGTGTAAAACTTCTCGTGTATGACCTTGGTCCCAATATTCTCTCTTTCTCCCTCTCTGCTCCTTCTCCCACCCAGCACCCCCCAAGAATCATGGAAAATCCATTTATCATTGCGTAAAAGGGAAGCACTTGGGAGTTGACAAAATAGGCAAAAAAAGATGAAATAAAATGCTTTAGAATTGAGCATGGGTTTAGAATTGAGACGTCACCACCCTTTCTTCCTTTATCACTTTAAAACACCGGGACCTAAGGAGGTGACCTGGACATGGCAGCCCAGGCTTCACACATGGGCCATGTCCCTGGATCTTGCTGTCTGGTGAGGGACCAGAGAGAACAGAAATGTCATAGCTCCCCAAAAAAGCAGAGCTGCGCAAATGCAAGGTCTCACGAAACCTTCCCCACTGTGGTTAAGAATCTCCTACGCCGGGCTCAGTGGCTCAGCCTGTAATCCCGCGCCTTTGGGAGGCTGAGGTGAGTGAATTGCCTGAGCCCGCGGGTTCGAGACCCACCTGGGCAGCGAGACCTCATCTCTACAATAAATCAAAAAATCAGCTGGGTGTGGTGGCACATGCCTGTAATTCCGGCTACTCGGAAGGCTGAGGCGGAAGGATCGCCGGAGCCCAGCAGGCCGAGGCTGCGGTGGCCGGGAGCGGCCACTGCACTCCAGTCTGGGCGACAGAGTGAGACTCCAACTCAAAAAAAAAAAGAATCTCCTACCAGCCAGGCTCGGTGGCTCAGCCTGTAATCCCGCACCTCCAGGAGGCTGAGGTGAGTGGATTGCCTGAACCTGTGGGTTCAAGACCCGCCTGGGCAACTTGGCGAGACCTCATCTCTACAATAAATCAAAAATGAGCCAGGCGTGGTAGCGTGCGCCTGTAGTTCCAGCAACTTGGAAGGCTGAGGCGGAAGGATTGCCGGAGCCCAGTAGGTCAAGGCGGTGGTGGCCAGGAGTGGCCACTGCACTCCAGTTTGGGCGACAGAGTGAGACTCCAACTCAAAAAAAAAAAAAAAAGAATCTCCTACCTAGTTTGACAGTCATGGTTCAGACAAAGAAAATTCAGGCCAGGCACAGTGGTTCATGCCTATGATTTCAGCATTTTGGGAGGCGGAGGCTGGAGGATTACCTGAGCCCATGGGTTCAAGACCAGCATGGGCAGCATGGTGAGACCTCATCTCTACAATAAATAAAAAAATTAGCCAGGCATGGTGGCACATGCCTGTAGCTCCAGCTACTTAGAACACTGAGGCAGAAGGATCGCCTGAGCCCAGCGGGTCGAGGCTGCGGTGGCCGTGAGCATGACACTGTACTGCGGCCTGGGCAACAGAGTGAGACTACTACTCAAAAAAAAACCAAAAAAAAAACAAACCCAAGCTTAAGAAGGAGAATGTGCCAGGCTAGAAGGTGGGTATTCTCAAACATTCTTGTTTCCAAAAGGGGCTGTAGATCCCAATGGAATTCTCCACCCTTGCCAGGCTGCATTTTCAGCATTTCAGCTGGCGACAGGAGGGCGGGAGCACAGAGGGGTAAAGAAGGGAATAGTTTTATCTCCAGTCAGGGGTTACCCAATGACTAGAGTGCCAGAGGCAGTAATCGGGACTTCTCCCCAGCGCTTCTGAGGGCTCCACTCACCCATACCACCAAGCAGGAAGCCTTAGGAGTCTGGAGAGCACTTGAGGCTCACGGCCCTTGCCATTGCTTACAAGACCACCCTGCACACACATGCTCATGTACATACACAGAATTTACTCTAATAACCAAAGCCTCATCTTCTCTATGCCTCATCCACTTCATTTGGAAAACCTAGTCTGAGTGGGTAAAAAGCAAAGGTATTTTCTGAATGTTCACACTGAAAAACCCTCAAACAAAACAAATACAAAAACAAAGTAAAAGCCACACCCACTCTGGAACAGAACTATATGAGAAAAGTTGAGCAGGAATTAGACTTCATTTTTATATCTTCCTGAGAGGCACATGACAGGAAGCTATTCCTGTATTATGTCAAGTTTGAACTCCACAAGCGAGGTTTGGGGGCAGGGAGAGTAGGACACTGGCAGGCAGAGCAGGTCCTGCTTCATTGGAGACCTACTTGGCCCTGGGTGGGTTGTGAGCAGAACTACTAGGAAACAGAATCCTAAAGAGCCACAGCAAAAGACTTCAGCACTCAAAGGCACCCCCTGTTCCTTTACCAAAGCATTATGAACAATGGAGGGTGGAACACAATTCTGCCTTTATATTTCAAGGCATCATTTAGGATACAGTGCATTACAATGAGAAAAGGATTCAGCATGGTGGCTCATGCCTGTAATCCCAGCACTTTGCGAACCCAAGGCAGGAGGACTGCTTGAGGCCAGGAGTTTGAGACCAGCCTGGGCAACATAGCAAGTCCCCATCTATACAAAAAAAAAAAAAGAACATTCCCCATGTCGTTCCAGACTCCCAGTGACCCTAAAAGGGAAAGCGCTGTGTCAGAGAGGTGGAAGAAATGACCCAGAGACCATGGACAAGACATGGGCTTTACTTAGGACATTACTTACAGGGAAGATGGTCCAGGAGCAGCTGGCTAGACAGGAAGAAATGCTTCCGATTATAAAAGGCCCACAGGTTATACAGCATTTTACATAAACGGAGTGCAGGGTTAAGCATGAACAGGGTCGGGTTTCTAATATGCAGGAGCAGTGTGAGAAAGTGATTATACATATGTCCCCATGTTCACAAAATGGTGGTGAATTCTCTCTGGGGGTCGAATTTTTAGTATTATAATGAACTAAAGGTGAACCGAAGGTAACCAAAGTTTATGGGCCTTGATCTAGGCATGCTGGATCTGGTCTGAACCATCCTGGGGTGGGGTGGTGTTGACTGCCTCAAGGAAGTGCACGTGAGAAGATTCACTCTGTATAGCCACAAGACATGGTCAGCACTTTACCCATGGCCTCAGCATGACCTACATGCTGCAGTCAAGAAGTTGATTTTTCATGTTTTTATTTTTATTTATTTTTGAGTTGGAGTCTCACTCTGTCGCCCAGACTGGAGTACAGTGGCACGCTCGTGGTCACCCCAGCGTCAACCCACTGGGCTCTACATACAGGCACATGCTACCATGCCCGGCTAATTTTTTTATTTACTGTAGAGATAAGATCTTGCCAAGTTGTCCAGGCTGGTCTCGAACCCCTGAGCTCAGGCAATCCTCTGGACTCAGCTTCCCAAAGTGCTGGGATTACAGGCTTGAGCCACTGCGCCCGGCCGAAA
The DNA here is from genome assembly GCA_027257055.1 of Cephalopachus bancanus. NCBI lineage: Eukaryota > Metazoa > Chordata > Mammalia > Primates > Tarsiidae > Cephalopachus > Cephalopachus bancanus. The sequence goes on along the minus strand of JAPVLO010000380.1, from coordinate 62,106 downwards.
AATCAGCTTCTGACTTTTTTTGTCCTTGTTGGCAATAGTTAGAAGAATGTAAATTATGTTTGGGATTAATGTGACCCAAAAGTCTATCTTCTTTCAATTTACTAACTTTTCCAGTAATAAGATCACTTTGACATCACAGCAAAATAAACGATTGTTTTCTGTCAACCCAGCCCCAAGCATGAGCATGTGGGAACTCCAGCCATCTGTTTCTGGAAAAGTCAGTGGGAAGAGAGAAGGGTGAGGAGCCCTTGGTGAGATGTATGGAGCCTGCTTCCTTCATTCCATCCACAGGTCCTCACTGAGCATCTGAATGGGCTGCATACTGTGCCAGCAGTGAGCAGGACAGCAGCCCTGACATCCCTGCAGTGAGGGGACAGCGGAGGAAAACGAGTAAAGAATAAAGAGGGACCCCTCAGGTAGTGATAAGTGTTATCGGGAAATTGAATGTTCTGGAGAGTGGGGGACGTGTGTGTGACTTTGGGGATGGGTGCGAGGGAAGACTTCTCAAGGAGAACATCTGCGCTAAAACCCCAATGACAGGCAGCAGGCGGAGATGGGGAAGCAGACCCAGTCAGAAGGAACAGCGACTGCAAAGGGTGCGGAATCCCAGAAAGAAGACACAGGTGGCTGAAGAGGAGAGTGACTGGAAATGAGTCAAAGAGGGAGGGAGGCCCTGTGAGTCTTTGTAAACTCAGGCAAAGAATGGAAAGCCATTGGAGGATTTTCAACAAAGGGAAAACACAACCAGATTTGTTTCCAAAATCTCATTCTGGCTATTACGTGGGAAATGGCTGTTTCTCATGTGCGTTCAAGGTCCTGGTTCAGCTTTGATACCTGGAAGCCTGTGCCTGGTACACCTCTCTCTTCCTTACCAACGCTGCCTAGTAACTCATTGGCCCTTGTCCCAGAATTATCTGGAAATTATTTTTAAAAATGAGATTTACCGCCGGGCTCGGTGGCTCAGCCTGTAATCCTGCGCCTTTGGGAGGCTGAGGTGAGTGGATTGCCTGAGCCCACGGGTTCAAAACCCACCTAGGCAGGTGAGACCTCATCTCTACAATAAATCAAAAAAAAATTAGCCAGGTGTGGTAGCGCGCACCTGTAGTTCCAGCTACTCGGAAGGCTGAGGCGGAAGGATCGCTGAAGTCCAGCAGGTCGAGGCTGCAGTGGCTGGGAGTGGCCACTGCACTCCAGTCTGGGCGACAGAGTGAGACTCCAACTCAAAAAAAAAAAAGAGATTTACCAACTGGGTAACATAGCAAGACCACATCCCTACCAAAAAATAAAAATAAACACACACACACACACGCGCGCGCGTGCACGCGCACGTGTCAAGTATGGTGTTATGGTGTCGTGTGCCTGTAGTCCAGCTACTTGGGAGGTTGAGGATCACTTGAGCCCAGGAAGTCAGGACTGCAGTAAGCCATGATCACACAGCCTAGGTGATACAGTGAGACCCTGTCTGTAAAACTAAATAAATGAATAAAAGGTCAGAAAACCTTTTAATAAAAGTATTAGGCCCGGTGCGGTGGCTCACACCTGTAATTCCAGCACTTTGTGAGGCTGAGGCGAGAGGACTGCTTGAGCCCAGGCAGTTGAGACCAGCCTGGGCAACTTGGCAAGACCTCGCTTCTACAATAAATCAAAAAATTGAGCCGGGCATGGTGGTACACGCCTGTAGTTCCTGCTACTCGGAAGGATCGCCTGAGCCCAGCAGGTTGAAGCTGCGGTGGCCATGAGCATGCCACTGCACTCCAGCCTAGGTGACAGAGATCCCAACTCAAAATAACTAAAAGTATTTATTTTTAAAATATGCATCATTTACTTCTAAAAAAGCATTTAAAGTCATGGTAATAAAGCCCATAGGCAACAAATGTTTACAATACTGAGTTACAGGTTACAGTATCAGTTTGGGAGAGAAATATTGCCATTAAAGGATTATAAAAGGCCAGTTTACTCTAAGAGTTGAGTTTGGCTACACACACAGCCGCATGGTGAGCTAAGTTCTCAAAATGTGTTTATATTTATCCACGTTTCTATTTCTCCTGTTCCATCTTCTCCCGGGCCCTCCAGAGAGCCACCATGTGCCTCATTTTGCTGCTCAATGGCACCCCCATCAGAGCCTGAGCAGAAAGGAAGGACTGGAAAGCCCTGAAAAGCCCCTGGTTCAGCAGTTCCAGTGCTGTGAGTATGTCTGTGAGCTGGTATTTGTGTGTATGGTGGGGGTTGGGGGAGAATTCCTGGATTAAAGTGATGCTTAAATTCTTAGTTTAATTATCCATCCCTCTGCACATCTTCAGTGCAGAATCTACACATACATTCTCTCTCTCTCTCTCTCTCTCTCTCTCTCTCTCTCTCTCTCTCTGTCTCTGTCTCTGTCTCTGTCTGTCTCTGTCTCTTGTGTGGTCAGCGAACCACTCAGACCCACAATAAGCAATATGATAATCTTAAAACTAGACAAAGAGTCTAATCTCCATTTTAAATCTCTTCCTCCAGGACTCTTTCTTCTGCTCTAATTCTGCCAGTGAGAATCGCAGTCTCGCAGTCTTTAAGCTCTTTACAATGTAGGCTGTAAGTAACACCATCAGACAGCTCACAGGTAAGGTTCAAAACAGATAGCAAAGGCAGAAGAAAAACGAGAAACTTTTTATTCTTCCTGCTGGGTGAATTTTAAAAGGCCTTTTACGATTACCTGATTAAAGTTGATTGACAGCTACAAAAGTTTTTTTTATTACAGCTCTTAAAAAATTTAGGAAAACAAAAATACCCCACATTTTAAATAACTTACACAGAAACTATTGTTCCCATTGCTTTCCCCATACTTTTCACCACATCCACTACCTTCAAAACTACTTATGGCCAGCCCTCACTGACACCAAAATATAACAGATTTGCAGCTGACTATGAAAAACGAACGAGTCTGGCAGAAACGCTGAGGAATTTTCGAGGGTTTGGGGAGGGCATCAGAGAACAGACTGCTTTAGTTCTTTGCTTGGTTTGGGCTCCCGATGTTTGTTTCAAATTGCAATGTTGCCCCAAATTATAAATCGCTTACATAATTTAATGTGCAAAAAGCGGGTGCATTGTTTTAAGAATTTGTCATTTGAGCAAATGAGTTCTCAAAGGAAAAATCTCAAAGGAAAGCACGTTTAGACACTATAAATGGAATTTGCCAGGCATTCCTAAAAAAATTTTTTTACTATAATAGGTGAAAACTAGTCAGGCACATTTAGGAGCAACCGAGACAAAATTTACAGGCTGAATGGAAATAGAAACCTAAGAAAAAATACCTGAGCTGTGTGAATTTAGCATTCCTTAATTTTTTCCTGTTTCTTTTTCTTCCACATAAAGCCTGGAGAGTTTCTTCCAGCTTCCTCAAGAATTGCATCAGCGATCAAACTTGAAATCTGTTAATCACTCGCCCCCCAAACAAGCCGTTGATGCAGAATGGAACCTGCCTCCCTTGCCAGAGTCTTATATAAAATGGGCTGAATCGAGATAAACGTAAACGCAGCCGAGCACCTTAGGTTCTGTTCTGCCTTAACAGGGGCGAAAAGAATGCGCTTCCTTTTCCAGGCCCTCCCAGGACGTCCCCGCAAAGGGACGCTAACAGTGCCATAAGGCCCGTTGGGAGCAGCGGGACCGCGGTTCCTCCTCGGCCGGACGCCGCCCCGGCACTGAACTCCAGCGCCTGAGGTCTGCGGGTTCGCCCCGCACCGGTCCCTCGGGAGACGGGACCTGTGTCCCCCCGAATTCCCTCCAGAGCGGGGCCCGGCCATGCAACCCTGTCTAGAGGAAAGCTCCCGGCGCATTCCAGACCAGACCTGCTGCCTACGTTTCCCTCGGCCGAAAACTTCGGGATTTACAGAGCGCCGGGCCAAACTGGAGCTCCAGCTCTGCGGTGAAGGAGCCCCCAGAGTCCACCCGCAACCGGATCTATGGCCACGCGCACCCACCACCCAGCCTGGGTGCCCTGGGGACGGTCGGGCGACCACCATCAGCGGATGGGGTGGGGGTTCGCCTGCGCCCTATTCCCGGGCACCGCTGGGGGGTGGGGTCGGGGGATGTTTGCAAACTCGCCCGGCAGCCGGGCGCGCCCGCGTCGGCGTGCGCCCTCCCGAGCCCCTCCTGGCCCGGCTGGGCACGCTCACCTCCACTCAAGAGCACGGGCAGGAAGAGCCCCAGCAGCGGCGGCAGCGCAGCCGGCCCCATCCCGGGGCCGCGGGTCTGGAAACTCTCCGGACCCGCTCACCGAGGGACGCCGCGAACCTGCCCCGTCGCGGGCGGAGCGCGCCAGAGAAGCGTCCCAGTCCAGGCTGCCAGGGCCGTGAGCACCACAGTGGCTGAGCCGCGGCGCCGACAGGAGGCGCCCGGGGCTGAAAGGGGCGGGCCGGGGGCCAGTCCCGGCGCACAGTGGCCCGTCGGGGTGGGAGGGGGCGGGAGGAGGGCCGGAGAGGAGGGGCGTAAGGGGAAAAGGGTGGGGGCTGGAGAGGGGGGCGGGCCACAGGCTGGAGCTGGGCGATCTGGGCGGGCGAAGATGAAGGGGAGGGGGCCGAAAGGGCCCGGAGGGAGTTGGGGAGGAGAGGAGGGGGAGAGGAGGGGAGAGGAGGGGAGAGGAGGGGAGAGGAGGGGCGGGCGGCGGGTGCGAGGGAGAGAGGGCGCTGGCCGCAGGACCCGGCTGGAGTCCACAGGTGTGGGTGGAAGGGAGAAAAGATGGAGGAGGCGTGGAGGACGCCCGAGGCCGACCCCAGATCCAAGAGGAGGGTCCAGCGGCGCTCCCGCAATCCAGGGTTGGCGGACACAGAAAACCCTGGCGGCGAGGCGCCCAGAGGCCCAGGCCACGGCGGCAGCGCTCCCTGCTGAGCGCCGCACTCGTTCTGCTCGCCTGAGCGCCTCCTGGGTACCCAGTCCAAGGTCCGAGTCTCGGCCCTGCAGTCTAGAGCTCACCGCCTCTGGGGGGCTCCTCGCCATGCCCCCGTGACGAGAGGTATGACGAAGTGCAGAGCAGGGGTGGAAGAGGCACCGTCGTGGCGATCCAGTGTGGGAGGTCTGAGAGAGCAGTAGCAGAAAAAAGTGAATCATAACAGAAATGTGAACTACGTTTACCAATGATCGCAACAGTAACTTACATCGTAGATATACTTTCCTGAAGGAAACACCTTTGGAATGAATGTATTTTAATGTGATCCTTTGACACTGGAACATGAGCAGATCATGCCACCCCTCTGCTCAAATCTCTCCATGCTCCTCAGTGGTTTCTGCTTTCTGTGGAAGAGCCAAAGTCTTGCCAAGGTCCTCCGTGACCTGGTCCCCTTCTTTTTTTTTTTTTTTTGAGTTGGAGTCTTACTCTGTGGCCCAGACTGGAGTGCAGTGGCCGCTCCCGGCCACTGCAGCCTTGACCCACTGGGCTCCGGCGATCCTTCCGCCTCAGCCTTCCAAGTAGCCGGAATTACAGGCATGCGCTACCACGCCCGGCTGATTTTTTGGTTTATTGTAGAGACGAGGTCTTGCTGCCCAGGCGGGTCTCGAACCCGCGGGCTCAGGCAATCCACTCACCTCAGCCTCCCAAGGGCGCAGGATTACAGGCTAAGCCACTGAGCCCGGCTTTTTTTTTTTTCTTTCTTTCTTTTTTTCTTTCTTTTGAGTCGGAGTCTCACTCGTAGCCCAGGCTGGAGTGCAGTGGCACACTCAGGGCCACTGCAGCCTAGACCTGCTGGGCTCAGGCCATCCTTCCGCCTCAGCCTTCCAAGTAGCTGGAATGACAGACATGTGCCACCACACCTGGCTAATTTTTTGATTTATTAGAGATGAGGTCTCACCAAGTTGCTGGGTCTGTTCTTAAACCCGCGGGCTCAGGCAATCCCTCCACCTCAGCCTCCCAAAGTATGGTCCCTTTCTTGTCTGACCTCATCTCCTTACTCCTCCTGCATTTACATGGACCTCTTATCAAGCAGTCTCTTGACCCCTAGCTGGCTGGCCACTTCCTATAGCCCAGATGGTTATTACCTACACTGTCAGCAAAAGCAAAATCAGCATGGTGTCAACTCATACATCCCTAGTCTCACAGGACGGCACCAAACCAGAGAGGCCAGATGAACAGGCATGAGTTCTGCCACTGAGCAGGCAACGCTAAACTACAGCCAAGGACTTTTCCAGATCTCACAGGAGCCTGCAGTTGTATCCTTGGGGACAAGGGAGTGAGAGGTGGAGGGAAGGAGATGGAAAGTCAACAGAAACTTCCGAGAATGAAGAGAAACTGCCTTGCAGGTATCTTCCATAAGACAGGATGTGGAACTGCCTCCATTGGCCCTTCACTAGGCTCACCTTTCCCTGCTCTAGGAGAAATCACAGCAAGACTTGGGTTAGGCTGTGGCCATGCCTTGCCAACATGGCCTCTGTGGAGAGGTGCAAGATCACCAGAGCTGTTCTCCTACAGTTTTCTTGCTGATGCTCACATACACCAGGCACTCTTCCACCTAAGAGTTTTGCACTGGCTGCTCCATCTGTCTGAAGTGCTCTTCCCCTAGACACATGTCTTCCCAGTTGACTCTTTGAGTCTTTGCTCAAATCTCACTTTTTTTTTTAAGACAGGGTCTCACTCTGTCACTCAGGCTGGAGTGCAGTGGCACAATCACAGTTCACTGCAACCTTGACTTCCTGGGCTCAGATGATCAGTCTGTAGAGTAGCTCAGTCTACAAGTGCACATCTCCATGTCCAGCTAATTTTAAAATATTTTTGTGTAGACAAGTTCTTGCTATGTTACCCAGGCTCCCAGGCTGGTCTTAAATCTCATTTTCTTTTTCTTTTCTTTTATTGAGTCAAAGTCCCACTCTGTTGCCCAGGTTGGGGTGCAGTGGCATGCTCATGGCCACTGCAACCTCGACCTGCTGGGCTCAGGCGATCCTTCTGCCTCAGCCTTCCAAGTACCCAGAACTACAGGTGTGTGCCACCACACCAGGCTCATTTTAAAATTTTATCTACTTTTTTGATTTATTGTAGAGATGAGATCTCGCCAAGTTGCCCAGGCTGGTCTAGAACCCCTGAGTTCAGGCAGTCCTCTCACCTCCACCTCCTAAAATGCTGGGATTACAGGCATGAGCCACCATGCCCTGCAAATCTCACTTTCTTAATGAGGCCTGCCTTGACAGAGATTGTGTGGCTCACAGAACCATACGAGCTGACCCTTTAGAGATAAAGTTGGCTAACCCCTGGCCTAAAGGCTCATTCACTCATAGAGATGCTGCCTGCACTTGAATAACTTAGGGACTAGGGCTGCAGACCAGAGCACCTAAATGAGGCTTCCCCTTGGGGGTTCTGGTGTAGTTGGAAGTCTTGCATGGTAACTTAGGGCTCTAAGAGCAAGCATTCCAATGAACTAGAAGGAAGTCTCATGACCTTTCAGGACCCAACCTTGGAGGTCACACAACTCCAGTGCACCACACTCTCTTGTTGGAAGCAGTCACAACCCCATTCTTGTGGAGAGGAGCCATAGACCCCTAACCTCTTAATAATATAAATGTCAAAGAATTTGCAGTTATGTTGTAAAATGACCACAAATACCAAAAGTTAGCTAACAGGTGAGATATTAGCTCCACAGTATTAATTTCCCACTCACTGTACATCCAAATGATACTGCAATTTAATATCCTAGTTACTCAACTTGGTGCACTGGTTCATACCTGTAATCCTAGCACTTTGAGAGGCCGAAGTGGGAGGGTTGCTTGAGGCAAGGAGTTTGAGACCAGCCTGAGCAATGTAGTGAGACCCCAATCTGTACCAAAAAAAAAAACTTAATTATTCAAGTGATCAGTCAAGAGTCACCAAATGCAGCTCACTGCCTGCTTTTGTATTACCTACAAGCTAAGGTAACCATTTTTTAATGGTTGGGGGGAAATTTTTTTTAATTTTTAATTTTAAAGATGTGGGGTACAATTCAGGGTTAGGTATTCAAATGTTCATTATGCAGATTCCCCTGTTGATGAGATGTGCCCCCCTCAGCAGATTTCCACTACTGCCAATTTCGCCTCCCCCTCCCCCACTTCCCTGGTAGTTTCCCACTACTGCCGATCTTTTTCTTATAATAATTGTTCAAGGTCCTCTTATGAGTCAGAATGTATGACACTAAGTTCTTTATTTCTGTGATAGATCACTCAGGATTATAATATAGACTCTAAGTCCATCCAAATTGCTGTGAAGTTCATAATTTTGTCCTTATTTATGGCTGCATAATATTCTATCATGTATACGTACCACAATTTTTTAACCCAGTCTTCTTTTGATGGGCAGCACGGTTGGTTCCATGTTTTTGCTATTGTGAACTATTCTGCAATAAACATATGTGTGCAGGTATCTTTTTCACAGAGTGATTTGAGTTCCCCCGGGTATATTCCCAGTAGGGGGATTGCGAGGTCATATGGAAGATCAATTTTTAGATCTTTTAGGAAACACCAAACTGTTTTCCACAGAGATTATATTAGTTTACACTCCCACCAGCAGTGTAGAAGTGTTCCTTTTCCCCATCCTTTACAGCATCTGTTGTTTTCTGAGTTATTGATGATGGTCATCCTGACTGCAGTTAGGTGTTATCTCAGTGACGTTTTAATTTGCATTTCTTTGATAACTAGTGAGGCTGAGCATTTTTTCATGCATCTGTTGGCTGCTTGTATGTCTTTTGAGAAGTGTCTATTCATATCTTTTTTGCAATTTTGTAATGGGGCTGTTTGTTTTTTCTTTTCAACATGTTTGAGTTCCTTGTGGATCCTAGATGTTAGGCCTTTGTCAGACAGACAGTTGGCAAATAATTTTTCCCAGTATGCGGGCTATCTCCCCGCTCTCTTGATGGTTTCTTTGGCTTGGTAGAAGCTTGTCAGTTTGTTGAGGTCCCATTTGTCTATCATGATTTTTTTTGCTGAGGATTGTTTTGGCCATTCATGATTGTTTATATTTCCATGTGAATTCCTGTATTATCATTTCCAGGTCTGAGAAGAATGCTGCTGGTAATTTAATGAGTATTGGGTTAAATCTGTAGATTGCCTTGGGTAGGATGGACATCTTAACAATGTTGATTCTTCCAATCCATGAGCATGGAATATTTTTCCATTTGTTTGTGTCATCTTTGATTTCTTTGAGCGGTGTTTTATAGTTTTTGTTGTAAAGGTCTTTCACGTCTCTGGTTAGGAAGATGACAAGGTATTTCATTTTTTTGGTTGCTATTGTGAATGGGATTGTATTTTTTATTTGGGTTTCTGTTTGTTTATTGTTGGTGTATAGAAATGCTACTGTCTTTTGTACCCTTATTTAATATTCTGAGACTTTGCCAAAGTCCTTTATCAGTACAAGGAGGTTTTTGACAAATTCTCTTGGGTTTTTGAGGTATAGATTCATGTCATCTGCAAAGAGGCATAACTTGATTTCCTCTTTTCCTATTTGGATACCTATGTTTTCCTTTTCTTGTCTGATTGCTCTGGCTAGTACTTCCAAAACTATGTTTAAAAGGAGGGGTGAGAGTGGGTATCCTAGTCTCATTCCGAATTCAGGGAAAATGGTTCCAATTTCTGTCTGTTTAGCAATATGCTGGCTGTGGGTTTCTCATAGATGGTTTTTACTGTTTTTGAGGTATGTTCCATCTATGCCTAGATGTTCAAGGGTTTTTATCAAGAAGGAGTGCTGGATTTTATCAAAGGCTTTTTCCGTGTCTAATGATATAATCATGTGATTTTTGTTTTTGCATCTGTTGATGTGCTTAATTACACTTATGATCTTGCAAATGTTGAACCAGTCTTGCATCCCAAAATGAAGCCTGCTTGGTCATGGTGGATGATTTTTGAGATGTGTTGTTGGATATGGTTTGCTAGGATCTTGTTGAGAATTTTAGCATCTATGCTCATCAAGGATATTGGCCTGTAGTTCTGTGTCTTCGTTGGATCTTTACCTGGTTTGGTATCAATGTGATATTAGCTTCATAAAATGATTTGGGGAGAGTTCCATCTTCCTCAATTGCCTGGAATACTTTCAATAGGATTGGTGTCAGTGCCTCCATATCTTTTAAAATTTTTGGTAGCTTAAAGGGTATTTTGTCTGATATTAAGATCAACTGCTGCTTTGTTTTGTGTTCTGTTTGCTTGAAATTTTGTTTCTCATCCCCTTACTTTGAGTCTGTGAGTGTCCTTCTGGTGAGATGAGTCTCTTGGAGACAATATATTGTTGCCTCATGATATTTTAGCCATTTTGCCATTCTGTGTCTTTTCAGTGGTGCATTTAGTCCATTCACATTCAGGTTAATTACTGAGATGTGAGAGTTTAACCCTGTCACGAGGTTCTTTTTTTTTTTTTTTTTTTTTGAGTTGGAGTCTCACTCTGTCACCCAGACTGGAGTGCAGTGGCCGCTCCCGGCCACTGCAGCCTCGACCTGCTGGGCTCCGGCGATCCTTCTGCCTCAGCCTTCCAAGTAGCCGGAATTACAGGCATGCGCTACAATGCCCGGCTGATTTTTTGATTTATTGTAGAGATGAGGTCTCGCTGCCCAGGCGGGTCTCGAACCTGCGGGATCAGGCAATCCTCTCACCTCAGCCTCCCAAAGGCGCGGGATTACAGGCTGAGCCACCGAGCCCGGCTGTCACGAGGTTCTTATAGAGTTTGTTGTTATGGCTGTTGTTCGTTTGTTGTCTTTCTTTTGATTTTGGGGTGTATTTTCAATCTTTTTCCTGCATTCTTGTGAAAGGTGTTATTGTTCTTTTTTTCCTTCTTCTGTGTTTAATACTTTCTTAAGTGTTTCTTGTGGAGTTGGTCTGGAGGCAGCATAAGCTCTTAGGGATTGAATGTCTGGGAAGGATTTTAATTCTCCATCACTGATGAAGTTTAACTTAGCTGGGTAGGTAATTCTTGGTTGAAATTGTTTATCTTTGAGAACTTTGAAGATTGGGCTGCTATTCTAATTGGTCTTTCCTGGTATAAAGTCTGACAGTTTTCTCTTGCTGCCTTTAGGATTTTTTCCTTTATACCTACTTTGTGTAGGCAAATTACTAAGTGTCTAGGAGTTGTTCTTCTCATTTGTTGTCTTGCAGGGGTTCTCTGAATCTCTTGTGTTTGAATGGTTGTGTCATGGATGAGATGAGGGAAGTTTCTTGGATAATTTCATGGAATGTTTGTTCCAGGGTGGTCTCTGTCTCTCTATCTGCCTCAGGAATTCCAGTTAATCTTAGGTTCAGCCTCTTGAAATAATCGTTCATCTCTTGGAGGTTTTGTACTGTCTTTTTAAACTTCTTTTCTATTTTTTTTAACAGTTTAGGTTAGTTCCATATTTTGGTCCTTAAGCTCTGAGATTCTTTCTTCTGCTTGGCTAATTCTACTTTCCGTGCTTATCAGTTTGCATTTATTTCATTCACTATATCCTTTATTGCTTTTTTTTTTGAGTTGGAGTCTCACTCTGTCGCCCAGACTGGCATGCAGTGGCTGCTCCTGGCCACCGCAGCCTCAACCTGCTGAGCTCCGGTGATCCTTCTGCCTCAGTCTTCCATGTAGCTGGAATTACAGGCATGCGCTACCACGCCTGGCTGATTTTTTGATTGATTGTAGAGATGAGGTCTTGCTGCCCAGGCGGGTCTCGAACCCACGGGCTCAGGCAATCCACTCACCTCAGTCTCCCAAAGGCACGGGATTACAAGCTAAGCCACTGAGCCTGGCCCTTCATTGCTTTTATCTCAGTTATCAACTCCTTCATTCTTCCCTCTTGTCTCTTCTCAATTCTATTTATTCTCTTTATTAATGTCTTGATATCTGGATTTGTGGTTTGAGACCAGTCATTCTGGGGGCTGTTCATTGTTTGTGCTCTGAAGTCTGTATTCTCAGTGGCTGACTTCCCATGGATCTGTGTGAGACCCATATTCTTCTTTTGGTTTTTCTTCATTTGTGTAGATCCCCCCATCCCTTTTTTTAACCTTATCTTTAATTCTCTTGTCAGGGATGAGGGAGTAGCTTTTACTTCTGTTTGCCCAATCTTCTATTCTTCCTTATGTGGATCCTCTGGCTTTGTTCAGTTCTGAAGCTAGACTGTGAGTGGAGGACTGTACTTTTTGCAGTTTTGAGATTTAATTGAGGGGGGAGCTGTTATGCAGAAACTATCTGCAGATCCCAGTATCCTGACAGGTGTGTGGACCCCCTTGAACCTACTTCCTACTGCCTTACAATCTGTCCATGCAGTGGGGGTATAGGTATGCTCTTGCAAGTAAAATAAGGTAAGAAAAAGGAAAAGAATGGAAAAAGGAAGGAGGGGGATGAGAGGGAGGTGGAGAGAGAGAAAAAGAAGAGGGAAAATAGACAGGTGTACCAACTAACAAACATAAAGTGACACAAACAAAGACAGAAAAGATTAAAAAAAAATACAATCATACAAACACACAAACTGACCAAAAAAACCCTATTGATGTATTCTCCCTCAAAAATACCCATACACCAACAGGATGTCTTAAAAAAACAGCAACAGGCCAAGTGTGGTGGCTCACACCCATAATCCCAGCACTTTGAGAGGTCGAGGTGAGATGATTGCCTGAGCCCACAGGTTTGAGACTAGCCTGGGAAACTTGTTGAGACCTCGTCTCTACAATAAATCAAAAAATTAGCTGGGTGTGGTGGAGCATGCTTGGGCTTTCATCCACCTGGAAGGTTGAGGTGGAAGGATCTCCTGAGCCCAGCAGGTTAAGGCTGCGGTGGCCGTAAGTGTGCCACTACACTCCAGCCTGGGTGACAGAGTGAAACTCCAACTCAAAAAAAAAATGGCAATAGCAATAAAATAACAGAAACAAAGCAAGTACGAAAACGTAATCAAAAACAGAAAGAAAGAAGGAAGAGGAAAAAAACTAAAACGACAAACAACAACAAAAACTGGTTGTGAGGTTGTTCCTGTAACTCCAACTTCCTTTCAACTCTAGTCTCTAGCCCCTCCCCTCTGCTCTCTGCACAGACTGATAGGGTTGCTCTCAGTGTGGGCCAGATGTCCCATGGACTACTGTGGGAGAAGGGTAGACCAGATCTGGTCTCAAATTGCTTGCTGCTGCTGTTCTCAAGTCTCCCACTCAGATCTGATGTGTTTGTGCTTGTTCCAGTGTGGGGGAGCGGCCTCTATCTCTCAGAGTCTGATGAGATAACCTCTAGGTCCCAGGTTGGAGGATGGGTGGAGCTTGGCCCGGCAATGCAGGTCTCTGCCTGGTCCCAGGACAGAGAAAGTGGCTCCTGTCAGCGTTTCCTCACCCTTGGTGGGGTTCCTCTCCAGCTCTCCCCAATCTGCTCTCTCTCTCTCCGTGGATCTGGGGCTCCTGCCATTCTGCTGTCACAACCATGGTGTGGACCGGGCACCAGATGGTGACGAGGATCAGTTGTATTCTGCAGCCTTTTCTCTGGAGAGCCCAGCACCAGTGACTCTAGTCTCAGGGCGGTGGGAGATTGCAGTCACCTCTGGAGAAGAGCCCCAGGTGCATGAACCCGAGTCTCCCCTCAGGCGGATTTTCACTCACCCATCGGCACACACCCACTGGTGCAGAGAGTCTTTATGGGTACTCGCTTTTGCAGAGACTCTCACAGTCTGACCTGTTGCATTGCCATCTTGCCTGAAAATTAAAAAACAACAATTTTTTTTTTTGAGTTGGAATGTCACTTCGTCACCCAGGCTGGAGTGCAGTGGCATGCTCACAGCCACCCCAGTGTCCACCTGCTGGGTGCCGCAATCCTTCCACCTCAGCCTTCCAAGTTCTGGAGCTACAGATGTGTGCTACTACACCCAGCTAATTTTTGATTTATTGTAGGCACGAGATCTCACCAAGCTGCCTGAGCCTGCGGGTTCAAGACCAGCCCGGGCAACTTGGCAAGACCTCTTCTCTACAATAAAATAAAAAATCAGTCAGGATGGTAGCGTGCCTATAGTTCCGGCTACTTAGAAGGCTGAGGTGGAAGAATCACTGGAGCCCAGCGGGTTGAGGCTGTGGTGGCTGAGAGCATGTCACTGCACTCCAGTCTGGGCGACAGAGTGAGACCCAACTCAATTAAAAAAAAAAAAAAATAAGCCGGGCTCGGTGGCTCAGCCTGTAATGCCGCGCCTTTGGGAGGCTGAGGTGAGTGGATTGCCTGAGCCCACAGGTTCGAGACCCGCCTGGGCAGGCGAGACCTCATCTCTACAATAAAAAAATAAAATAAAATAAATCAGCCGGGCATGGTAGCACACACCTGTAGTTCCAACTACTTGAAAGGCTGAGGCGGAAGGATCGCTGGAGCCCAGCAGGTCGATGCTGTGGTGGCTGGGAGCGGCCACTGCACTCCAGTCTGGGCGACAGTGAGACTCCAACTCAAAAAAAAAAAAAAAAAAGTAATATTGCATGGTATGTAAAAATTAAATGAAATTCAAGTTTCTGTGCACATAATAAAGTTTGATGAAATGAAGTAGAAGAAGAGGAGGAGGAGGAGGAGGAAGAGGAGGAGGAGGAGGAGAGGAGCAGGAGAAGGAGGAAGAAAAAAAGAGGCCAGTCTCTGTGGCTCAGTCTGTAATCCTAGCACTTTGGGAGGCTGAGGCGAGTGGATTGCCTGAGGCTGCGGGTTGGAGACCAGCCCAGGCAACTTGGAAAGACTTCGACTCTACAATAAAAAAAAAATTAGCCAGGCGTGGTGGCTTGTGCCTGTGATTTCAACTGCTTAGCAGGCTGAGGCAGAAGGATCACCTGAGCCCAGCAGGTTGAGGCTGCGGTGGCTGGTGGCTGTGAGCATGCCACTGCAATCCAGCCTGGGTGACAGAGTGAGATCTAACTAAAAAATAAAAATAAAAAGAAGCCAGGCTCGGTGACTCAGCCTGTAATCCCAGCGCTTTGGGAGGCTGAGTTGAGTGGACTGCCTGAGCCTGTGGGTTTGAGACCCACCTGGGCAACTTGGCGAGACCTCATCTCTACAATAATTTTTTTAAAAAATTAGCCAGCTGTGGTAGTGCGTGCCTGTAGTTCCAGCTACTTGGAAGGCTGAGGTGGAAGGATCACCGGAGCCCAGCAGGTCAAGGCTGGCTGCAGTAGCCAGGAGCATGCCACTGCACTCCAGTCTGGGTGACAGAGTGAGAGGCCAACTCAAAAAACCCACAAAAAAGCAAAAAACAAAAAGCAACCAAAAAAAAAAAAAAAACCTGGGAATGAACCAGGTACACAACTATTTTCAAGGCTACATTTGTGCAACTTTAACAAGGAAACACTTACCTGAAACCCATACTCCCATGCCCACTACATCTCCGGTATCAGCTAAGACTGATACTGTCCATTGATTCAAGTGTGGAAGGGCTATAACCAAAGTGGTAGTGTGGTCATCATCTATACATCGAGCAAGTTCAACACATCAGTGACAGGACTGAGACTTCCAACTGAAAGCCCCATGGGAGTCAGACCACATGAAATATGTGACTACTCAGTCCTCAATGGCCCTATTCTAAACGTATACCCTGCTCCTCTTTGTCCTCTTTTTCCTGCCCCTTATCTTTCAGCTTTGTCCTTGCCTGCTTCTAGTGCACCATTTGGACCCCCAGTTCATCTCCATCAGAGAGCCAGTCAAGGCCTGGTCCACTCTGGGTCTCACCCACCCAGCATCCATATTATGATCCTCCTGTAACAGCAACCAAGTTTTTCTTTGGTGAACCATGCCTGCTATATTCACATTCCCTTCTGTCTTTGAGTCTGCATGTAGGGTTCTCCTTGCTTCCTTAAGACCGTTCTCTCTTCCTCCTCTCTGAAGTCTCTGGCTTAAATTTTTTCTTTTTTGAGTTGAAGTCTCACTTCATTGCCTAGGCCGGAGTGCAGTGGCACACTCATGGCCATGCCAGTGTCAACCTGTTAGGCTCCAGCAATCCTTCCGCCTCAGCCTTCTAAGTAGCTACCATGCCCGGCTAATTTTTGATTTATTGTACAGACAAGGTCTCGCTGGGTTGCCCAGGCTGGTCTCGAACCCACGGGCTCAGGCAATCCTCTTACCTCGGCCTCCCAAAGTGCTAGGATTACAGGCTGAGCTACCAAGCCCTGCCTTCCACCTTAAATCTTATGTCATCAAAGACTGTGTCATCAGACTATACCTGCTGCAGCCATCTACAGACTCCTGGATCTCCCACCTCACTCTTTGAAGATTTCTGTACCTGTATCAAGGTCACTCCCTTCACACTATCCCTGTCATAATTCTTGGTAATTTTAGTATCATGCAAATGATATTTCAACACCCAAGCTTCTAAGCCCCTTGAACTCTTGTCCTCCATTCAATGTGCTGACCAATATGTTAGAAGATATTAAGTGTCAATTTCTTGAAGCGTGCTGGGAACTGGGATGGTGCCTATAAGAAAGTCAACTCAAAATGTCAAAAATCAGCCAGGCACAGTGGCTCAAGTCTGTAATCCCAACACTTGGAAGGTGGAAGTGAGAGGATTGCCTGAACTCAGGGGTTCGAGACCAGCCTGAGCAACATGGCAAGTCCGCATCTCTACAATTAAAAAAAAAAATTAGCCGGGTGTAGTGGCACATGCCTGTGGTTCCAGTTACTTGGAAGGCTGGGGCAGAAGGATCACCTGAGCCCAGTAGGTCCAGGCTGCAGTGGCCGTGAGTATGCCACTGCACTCCAGCCTGGGCTACAGAGTGAGACTCCAACTAAAAAAAAAAAAATGCAAAAAATCTTAAGGGAAGTATAAGCATCTTGTAGTTTCTTGAGTAATTTAGATGGTGCATAGAAGAGACCCCATTCAATGTGCTTAAAAATATACTAGAAATAAGCTGGGCTTGGTGGCTCAGCCTGTAATCCCGCGCCTTTGGGAGGCTGAGGTGAGTGGATTGCCTGACCCCGCCGGTTTGAGACCCACCTGGGCAGTGAGACCTCATCTCTACAATAAATCAAAATATCAGCCGGGCGTGGTAGCGCGCACCTGTAATTCTGGCTACTCAGAAGGCTGAGGCGGAAGGATCGCCGGAGCCCGGTGGGTCGAGACTGCGGTGGCCGGGAGCAGCCACTGCACTCCAGTCTGGGCGACAGAGTGAGACTCCAACTCAAAAAAAAAAATACTAGAAATAGACCAGGCTCGGTGGTTCACACCTATAATCCCAGCACTCTGGAAGGCCAAAGTGGAAGGATCGCTTGCACCCAGGAGTTAGGAACCACTCTGGGTAAAATAGTGAGACCTCAGTTTCTACACAAAAAAAATTTTTTAATATAGTCAGGTGTGGTGGTGCACACAGTAGTCACAGCTACTTGGGAGGCTGAGACAGAAGGATCACCTGAGTCCAGAAGGTTGAGGCTGTGGTGATCCATGATTGTGCCAGTGCCCTGCAGCCTGGGCAACAGAGTAAGACCTTAACTCAAAAAAACAAACAAAAAACATACTGGCAGCATAGGTATACAGCCTTTGGAGGACTATGCTGTAGGTCATGTAATCCATTCAAAATATTGAATTGGCCAGGCACAGTGGCTCACACCTGTAATCCCAGCACTTTGGGAAACCTGGGCAACTTGGCAAGACCTCATCCTTACAAAAAATAAAAAAATTAGTCAGGTGTCATGGTATGCACCTTTAGTTCCAGCTACTTGGAAGATTGAGGCGGAAGGATTGCCTAAGCCCAGCAGGTCGAGGCTGCAGTGGCCATGAGTGTGCCACTGCACTCCAGCCTGGACAACAGAGTGTGACTCCAACTCAAAAAAAAAAAAAGCAACAGTAAATCAGTATGCTCAGGCCCTTGATCAGGGGTCAGTGCCCTGCAGGAACTTTAGCAAAACAGCACAGGCTAGTTCCAGGCCTGCTGGAATGAACACTCATGACACAATAGTTTTCATAGTTGTTGCAAAGTGAAATTCAGTACGATAACACAATCAGGGAATAAAGGTGTTTTATTTTGTGGTTGGTTGGACCGTCTTTTTATTTGAGCAAGAGTTTCACTTTGTTGTCCAGACTGAAGTGCAGTGGCATGAGAGTGGCTTACCATAATCTCAACCTCCTTGGTTCTGGCAAGAACCTTTTGCCTTAGCCTCCGGAGCGGCTGGAACTATAGACATGTGCCACCACGCCCAGCTTTTTAAAAAATTATTATTATTTTTTGTAGAGATGAGGTCTCACTATGTTGCCCAGGCTGGTCTTAAACTCCTGGTCTCAAGAAATCCTCCTGACTCGGCCTCCCAAAGTGCTGGGATTATAGATTTGAGCCACCAGGCCTGGCCTCTTGGACTGTCTTGCTATGTTATCCATCCAATAGGCTGAATAATTTACTGGAAGTAAAACTGTCTTATCTCCCATTCTATTAGAAGTGGGATGGTGCCATTTAAAGATGCCCCTCTGTGTATTGAACAAAGAACAGAAGGCCATCGGCTGAGCTTTTGTAGTTTATTGGGGGAGTGATATTTTGCATGTAAGAGAGTCCATTCGGTGCTCTGGAAAAAAGTATGAGAAGTAAGAGTATCAGCATTACAGTCTGTTTGAAAAATTAGATGGTGGATGTTTTCATGGTGCTGAAAAACACAGTGGAAGTTCTGTTGTTGGGCACTTATAATTTGTCATGAAACTGAGAGTTCTGGTGGTACACTTCATTCAGTACATTCAACCACATACTAGGAGGCCAAGTGCCCAACTCTTGAAATTGATTGGGTTTGATGATGAAGCATGCATGACATCTCATTCCATGTGCTAAACAACAGACTGGAAATACTAGTGTCCAGCTAGTAACTTGTGAGGATGGGGAAGCAATTTGTGGGGGTGGGGAAGTAATTTGTGGGGGTGGGGAAGGCAAAGTCAGGCGTTGTGGTTTTTTTGTTTTGGTGGGGTTTTTTTGAGTTGGAGTCTCACTCTGTTGCCCAGGCTGGAGTGCAGTGGCATGCTCATGGCCATCGCAGCCTCAACCTGCTGGGCTCAGGCTATCCTTCTTCCTCAGTCTTCCAAGTAGCTGGAACTACAGGCGTGTGCCACCACATCTGGCTAATTTTTGGATTTTATTGTAGAGAGGAGGTCTCACTAAGGTGCCCAGGCTGGTCTTGAACCCCTGGGCTCAGGCAATCCTCTCACTTCCACCTCCCAAAGTGCTGGGATTACCGTCGTGAGCCACTGCACCCAACCAGATGTTGTGTTTAAGAGGCTCAAATCATCACTGTCAACTACATATGAGAAGTACAAGTATCGGTATATGTAAGAGACTGAATCTAGGGAGGTGAACGGCAAGCTGGAAAGATTAGATGCTTGCAGCTTTTGGAAACTAGAGATAGTGGAGGCAAGACCATCCTTCCATCATGCTGAACAGCATCTAGGATGTACAAATGCTTACACAGTGTAGTTCACCAGGACACTGAAATGGTGCTTAGAAGTATCTCAAGTCAGCATAAAACTGTACTGGAGGCACAAGTGTCCTGCACTTGAAAACTGGGGGAAATTGAGGTGGTAGACATGGGAGACTTTATTCAGCATGCTAAAGAACCTATCAGAAGTATGGAGGTCCCAATTTTGTAGCTTATTGGGAAACTGAACTTATACTTTATTGGGAAACTACACTTGATGCTTGAAAGCAACTTCATTTCGCTTCCTGAACACAATACTCATAGTCCAAGGGTTTTGCCTTTGTAGTTGCAGAGGAGTCGAGATAGTACATGCAAAACACTTCATTCTACTTGCCAAAACCATCCTCAAAATAAGTTTCTTGGTTTTTTTTGAGTTGGAGTCTCACTCTGTCACCTAGACTGGAGTACAGTGGCCGTTCCCAGTCACTGCAGCCTCGACCTCGACCTGCTGGGCTCTGGCGATCCTTCCTCTTCAGCCTTCCGAATAGCCAGAATTACAGGCATGCACTACCATGCCTGGCTGATTTTTTTTTTTTTTTTTGTAGAGATGAGGTCTCACCAAGTTGCCCAGGAGGGTCTCAAACCCACGGGCTCAGGCAATCCACTCAGCTCAGCCTCCCAAAGCGTGGGTTTACAGGCTGAGCCACCGAGCGGCTAAGTTTCTTGTTCTTATAGCTTGATGAAGGAATGGAGATGGTACATATCAAAGATTCCGTTTCCTGAAAAACATGCTGAAATTAGAGGTCTGGCCGGACATGGTGGCTCAAGCCTGTAATCCCAGCATTCTGGGAGGCCAAGGCAAGAGGATTGCCTGAGCTCATGGGTTCGAGATCAGCCTGGGCAACTTGGTGAAACCTCGTCCCTACAATAAATAAAAAAATAAGCTGGGCATGGTAGGGCATGCCTATAGTTCCAGCTGCTTGGAAGGCTGAGGCGAAAGGATCTCCTCAGCCCAGTAGGTCAAGGCTGCAGTGGCCATGAGTGTTCCACTGCACTCCAGCCTGGACAACAGAGTGAGACTCCGATTCAAAAGAAAAAGAAAAATTAGAAGTTTTGCTCTCGTAGTTTCTTTCTTTCTTTTTTTTTTTTTTTTTTTTGAGTTGGCACTCTCCTGGCCACCACAGCCTTGACCTGCTGGGCTCCGGTGATCCTTCCGTCTCAGCCTTCCAAGTCGCTGGAACTACAGGCGTGCGCTACCACACCCGGCTAATTTTTTTTTTTTTAATTAGTGTAGAGAAAAGGTCTTGCCAAGTTGCCTGGGTGGGTCTCGAACCCGTGGGCTCAGGCATTCCACTCACCTCGGCCTCCCAAAGCACTGGGATTACAGGCTGAACTACCGAGTTTCTTAGGAATGGCTGGCTATCTGGAGATCTGCCAGGAGGCAGACAACAGAAAATCATTTGGAGTTTGAGTTCAGCCTGGGCAACTTAGTGATACTGTGTTACTTTTTTTTTTTTTTTTTTAACGTGAGAAAGCAGGATTTATTGAAAGGACAGAAAAGATCTCACAGTTGGAGTGGACCTGAAGGGGTTACCCTCGATACTGTGTTTCTATTTAAAAAAAAAAATTTTTTTTAATTGGTAGGGCATGGAGGCACATGCCTGTAGTCCTAGCTACTTGGGAAGCTGAGGCAGGAGGATCGCTTGAGCCCAGAAGGTTGAGGCTGCAGTGAGTCATGATCATACCACTGTATTCCAACCTGTGCAACAGAGTGAGACTCTGTCTCTAAGAAAAAAAGTGTGTGTGTGTGTGTGTGTGTGTGTGTGTGTGTGTGTGTGTGTTGGAATTGTTGCTGGCCTGGTGAGTTTTTGTGTTTCATATTTTCTTTTTTTTTTGAGTCAGAATTTCACCTTTGCCCAGGCTGGAGTGCAGTGGCGTGCTCATGACCACCATAGTCTTGACCTCTTGGGCTCAGGCAATACTTCCACTTCAGACTTCCAAATAACTAGAACTACAGGTGTGTGCCACCATGCCCAGCTAATTTTTTGGTTTATTGTAGAGACAAAGTCTCGCCATGTTGTCTAGACTGGTCTCGAACCCGTAGGCTCTGGCAATCCTCTCGTCTCATCCTCCCAAAGTGCTAGGGTTACAAGCATGAGCCACTGTGCCTGACTGAGTTTCATATTTTCTTGGGACCCATAGCTAAAGTGGTAAAACCTAAGCTTATAGTTCTTTTTATATGTGTTTTAAAAGGAAAAAAAATGCATTTTTCCTTTCTCACGAAAGCAAGATATACTAGTCTTTTAGAATGGCTTGTCTATAACTCTTTCTATATCTTTCTCTGTCTCTCAGTTTGGTGGTATACATAGGTTACAAATGTTATCATTACATGTGCCATCTAAGTATATCTGATTTCTTTGATGTAGGGAACAAATGTGAGTAAAGATTGAATAAAATATTTTAAATTGGCTTTATATATTGTGGAGAACAAAGAGGAGATACTTTTAGGATAATTTTGTTTGGTTTGGATAACAACTGAATGAAGAAGCAGTGAATGATTGCTTCTGGCTTCTTCCATGTCTCGGATCCTGCTGAGAAATCACAGGTTCTGAGAATGTGGCTTTCTCTCTCTTTTCCCTCAAAAGAAATTAGGGAGGGCCCCAAAATATTCACATGGGTCTGTTCAAGATGTGAGGGAGACCCTCTTGTGACAACAATAAAGTCTTACTAAATGTTCAAACTGTGCCCCTAACTTGAGCCACAATCTGCCTGGACAAGTACTATAACAAAGGGCATGTAACAAAATAGGGAAAACCGGCCATTATTTCCTTTGCAGGGCTCTAGCTTGCCCAAGAGTAAGTGGTCTCCTGGAGGAAACATCAGAAGAGCTGCACTTGAGGACTGTACCCTAGGTACAAACATCCTAGTATAAACTGACATTGCCAGTACAGACATCGTCAACCTGCACTAAAGGAATAAGGCAGGATGTAAGATTATTTAGTCCAGAAGGAGACAAGAGTCATGAACGCAGACAGCATAACCCAGGAGCCACAAAACCTGCTTTCGATCTAATTATGGATTATATTCTATTTTAATGAGCATATTAAAAAGCTTTTTTTCTTTGTCTCTAGGCACCAACTTAACTGGTATACTTGTTCAAACTCGAATGAAACATCCTTTAATTAGTATCTTGTACCAACTAAACCCTCAGAATTCAGAAAATGCAATCCCATGTAAGATTGTCATGTAGATTATAAGCTAATAAAGTAAAACATATAATAATGATTCTGTTATAATTAATGATATTTGTTGATTAGTCTTGTCTACAGAAGCACTCTGAGTAACGTTAGCTAAATATTATACAGTGGCTGGGCACGGTGGCTCACATTTGTAATCCCAGCACTTTGGGAGGCTAAGGTGGGAGGATTGCTTAAGTTCAGGAGACTGAGACCAGCCTGAGTAACATAGCGAGATCCTGTATCTAAAAAAAAAAAAAAAATTAGTCAGGTGTAGTGGTGTGTACATGTAGTCCCAGCTATTCAGTCACCCAGGCTGGAGTGCAGTGGCATGCTCATGGCCACTGCAACCTCAACCCGCTGACTCAGCGATCACTTCCATCTCAGCCTTCCAAGTAGCTGAAGTTACAGGAATGCACCATCACGTCTGGCTAATTTTTTTATTTATTGTAGAGATGAAGTCTCACCAAGTTGCCCAGGTTGGTCTTGAACCCGTGGACTGAGGCAATCCTCTCACCTTGGTCTCCCAAAGTGCTGGGATTATAGGTGTGAGCCACTGCACCTGGCCTATTTTATTTTATTTTATTTTAGTTGGAGTCTCACTCCATTGCCCAGACTGGAGTGCAATGGCATGTTCCCAGCTACCACAGCCTCGACCTGCTGGGCTCCGGAGATCCTTCTGCCTCAGCCTTCCAAGTAGCTGGAACTACAGGTGTGCACTACCATGCCCGGCTAATTTTTTGATTTATTATAGAGATGAGGTCTCACCAAGTTGCCCAGGTGGGTCTTGAACCCACGGGCTCAGGCAATCCACTCACCTCAGCCTCCCAAAGTGCGGGATTATAGGCTGAGCCATCGAACCTGGCTTGGTTTTTATTTTTTAGAGACAGGGTCTTGCTCTATTGCCCAGGGTAGTCTTGAACTTCTGGTCTCCAGTGATCTTCCCATTTTGGCCTCCTAAAGTGCTGGGATTACGGACATGAACCACTGTAACTGGCCTAAAAGTTTTAACAAACAAAGTTTATTTAAAATGCTATTAAGGTGTGTGTGTGTGTGTGTGTGTGTGTGTTTTCTTTTCTTTTCTTTTTTGAGTTGGAGTCTCACTCCGTCACCCCGGCTGGAGTCCAATGGCATGCTCATGGCCACCCCAGCATCAACTTGCTGTGCTCCAGCAATCCTTCTGCTTCAGCCTACCAAGTAGCCAGAACTACAGGCATGTGCTACTGCCTGGCTAATTTTTTGATTCATTGTAGAGATGAGGTCTCACTATGTTGCCCAGGCTGGTCATGAACCCGTGGACTCAGGCAATCCTCTCACCTTGGCCTCCTAAAGTGCTGGGATACAGGTTTGAGCCACCACACGCGGCCATGTATTTTCTTAAGAGCTGTAGTCTTATTCTGCTGTCCAGGATGGAGTGCAGTGACACACTCATTACTCACTGCAGCCTCTAACTTATGGGCTCAAATCTTTTGATTTACTAGTTTTTTTGTTTTTTTTTACTGCTTTCCTTTAAATAGACTATTCATTTTCCTTAAATGTTCCAGTACCCAAGGTCACCAGAGGTAATTTGCTCACGTATATAAAGCCTATCTTTATTCACTTCAAATTAGGGTGGCCAGTAATTGCAGTTTGCTCTGGATATTTCATTTTAAAACTGAAACTCTCATGTCCTAGAAAACCCCAGTCCTAGGAAAGTCTGCATGGTTGATCATTCTGCTTCAAATATAAATTCTAATGCCTATGCATGAGGTTGACTTCAAATCTGTAAATCAGAAAATTGAATAAATTCATAAAACACGGTCATGCTATAATCATTAACTGTACCTGTTGTTAACCACTTACAATATAAATGAACATGTAGTGAACTCCTTATTTTATGTTTTTCCCTTTTCTTTGCCCTCTGACTTTGTGAGTCTTTCATACTTGATAAAAATTAAGTGTGATTTTAGGTGTATGAGAAGCAGCCTGTTTTGTCTGCTTCTCTGCAGTAGTTAAAAAGGCAAAACCTTTGCTTTAATAAAAGTCCTCTGGGTAGTTTCTGAGACTTAGAGAACTAGAGGGTGAGATGGGGTCTGTCCTGGGGTCCTGTGCAGGCCTGGTGAGGAAGGGCTGAGGGGAGATACCTGCAAGAGCACAGAAAGGAGCAGGAACCTGGTACGCCACTCTCTTGAGTAAAATGTGATGTTTAAGGCCCTAAAAGGCTGCTTCTGAGCAATGATCCCTGCTTCCTTGTATAATGTCCTCCCCGAGTGTGACTTGCTTCTAATTCTCAATGGTGATGGGATATCACTTTTGTGATGAGAGTATGTAAGAATGTATTTACTTGCTGTTAGTAGACTCTATTGCCTTCTTGGCCTGCATGCTTAGATAACTGTGGGGAATCCGGCATGGTAAGTAATTGTGGGTGGCCTCTAGTTTTTTTTTTTTTTGAGTTGGAGTCTCACTCTATCGCCCAGACTGGAGTGCAGTGGCCGCTCCCGGCCACCGCAGCCTCGATCTGCTGGGCTCCGGTGATCCTTCCGCCTCAGCCTTCCGAGTAGCCGGAATCACAGGCACGCGCTACCACGCCCGGCTAATTTTTTGATTTATTGTAGAGATGAGGTCTCGCCTGCCCAGGCAGATCTCGAACCTGCGGGCTCAGGCAATCCACTCACCTCACCCTCCCAAAGGCGCGGGATTACAGGCTGAGCCACCGAGCCCGGCTGCCTCTAGTTTTTGAAGGCAACTTCTGACCTATACCCAGGAAAATAGTGAAGCCCTTAGTCTTTTTTTTTTTGAGTGTAGGTCTCACTCTGTCACTCAAGCTGGAATGTAGAAGCATGCTCATGGCTCACCAACAGCCTCAAACTCCTGGGCTCAGGTGATCCTTCTGCCTCAGCCTCCCAAGTCCCGTCCTGGGATTACAGGCACATGACATCATGCTCAGCTAATTTTTTGATTTTTTTTTTATAGAGATGAGGTCTTGTTATGTTGCCAAGACTGGTCTTGAACTCCTTGGCTCAAGCAATCCTTCCACCTTGGTCTCCCAAAGTGCTGGGATTACAGGCATGAGCCTGTAAATTCTGAGTGAGCTTGGAAGCAGAACTTTCCCTATTAGAGCCTCGGATGAGACCACAACCCTAAGCAACATCTTGATTGTAGCCTTGTGAAACCCAAAGCAGAGGACTCATCTAAACCATGCAAGCCAAGAAGGCAATAAAGTCTGTTAACAACAAGTACTTAAAACTGGAAATCTCCAGTCCTAGAAAACACCAGTCCTGGGAAAGCCTGCATTAGTCATTGTACTTCAAATATAAATTCTAACCCCTATGTATGAGTTGACTTCAAGTCTGTGAATTATTTATTGGAAAACAGAATAAATTCATAAAACACAGTCTTGCTATAGTTAATTAATTGTACTTGTGGTTAACCACTTAGCTCCTGACCTACAGAAACTATGACATAACTGTTTTGGTTTTTTTTGAGTTGTAGTCTCACTCTGTTGCCCAGACTGCAGTGTAGTGGCACGCTCCTGGCCACCGCAGCCTCGACCTGATGGTCTCTGGCAATCTTTCTGCCTCAGCCTTCCAAGTAGCTGGAACTATAGGCGCGTGCTACCATGCCTGGCTAATTTTTGATTTATTGTAGAGATGAGGTCTCGCCAAGTTGAGGTCTCGCCAAGACCCGGGCGGGTCTTGAACTCAGAGGCTCAGGCAATCCACTCACCTTGGCCTCCCAAAGTGCTGGGATTATAGGCTGAGCCACCAAGCCCGGCCTGTTTTTTTTTTTTAAATTTGGTCTCACTCTTGTTGCCCAGGCTGGAGTGCAGTGTGGCATGCTCATGGTCACCACAGCCTCGACCTGCTGAGATTAGGTGATCCTTCTGCCTCAGTAGCTGAAACTACAGATGCACGCCACCACACCTGGCTAGTTTGTGTGTGTGTGTGATTTATTTTAAAGATGAGGTCTCACCAAGTTGCCAAGGCTGGTCTCGAACCCCCACGCTCAGGCAATCCTCTTGCCTTGGCTTCCCAAAGTGCTGGGATTACAGACTGAGCCACCATGCCCGGCCAAGTGTTGTTATTTTAAGCCACAAAATTTGTGGTAACATTTATTGGCAGCAATAGCTACTAATGCAGAGATGAATAATTTTGTCACAGATGGATTAAAAGTGAGAAATGGAAATTTTATTTACTTAATTATTTTGAATACCAATTATACACGGGGAATTTTACTATCTACTGGAAAGAGTACAGTAACAAAAGTGGTCTACAATATTTTATAATGTTGAGTATAACTCTGCATCCAAAATGCAATCTCAGGAGCCGTAAAGGTAATTCATACTTGTTGGGAAGACACAACAGACCTGCAGTGGGTTGGCAGCCAGCAGGGTTCTGCCAGGGCCTTTGTATTCTGAGCCAGGTGGGTGCCTTGATTTCCAGCAGAGGAGAGTGGGAGGATGATGGAGATAACAGGAGCTCCTGTGTTCGTCGTCTGGACCCCCTTAGGCAGAGGAGTTAGTGGCAAAAGCAAAAGGAAATTTAGAGACTTTGTCACCCGCGCTTTTCCACGAGTGTCTTTTTCCTAATAAATTCTTGAATTTATACTTTGGATTCGTTCTGAAATTCTTTTCTGTGGTGCAGAAATGTGTTCTCGTTCCCATAAGTGTAACACTGCACAAATGAACCCACAGACAGGGAGGGAGGGATAAAGCTCATGTTCTTAACGTGGGTGCGTGGATCGCCTGGGGAAGTGTCTGTGAAGCTCGTAAGCTACAAGAACGTTCCCATGAGGACCTTCTCATCCTTCACCAACTTTTCAGAGCCTGGACCCCAAAAGGCTATAGTGTACTGGCACAAAGAAAAAATCAGCAACCCCCCAATACCACCCCCAGCCTGGAGGTACATACCTCCATGTGGGGTTGGGGGTGGAAGTGAAAAGTCAGAAAAAGCTAACGTAGGTTAGGAGACATTTCAGGCCTCTAGTGACACGATCTGGATGCCAGGAAGGTCCTGTCACTATATGGACCCTCGCTGAGACAGTCCTGCTTTAGGGTCGGTTCAGTGGTGAAAGACAAGGCAGTCTCAAACTAGTCCTGCTCGGCGCGCTCTCACCGCAACTGCGCAGGCGCCGGGCCGCTGGGACGCTGCGCACATTCCGCGCTGCCCCGCCTCAGCGCAAGGCAGGACGGGAAAGCCAAGATGGACGCGTCCATTTGAACGTCTCGCACGCCTGCCAACCTGCCTGCCTGCCTTCAGTAGTCGCGCCTATTTGCTGCTGCCCGTTCTTCCTCCGGAATAAGGGAGGGAGAGGGGATGAGAAGCTGCCGCAGCGGAGGAGTCACCGTCACCGACCCCGCCGCTGCCCTCGGGCCTCCTCGGCCCCCGCGCCTCCGGGGAGCAGCCGGGGCTCGCCGCGCCTGACGCGTCCCGAGTTACACAGGTGCGGGGGGCCTGGGCCCGCAACGCCCGGCGCTCCGTAGTGCGCCGGGTGACCTTTGCACCCGCTCCGAGGTCGACCTGTCCTCGGTGGGCTCCTGGCCAGAGAGCTGGAACTCCCGGCGGGCCCTGGGCGTTCCCCGATGCTGAGGGGACTCCCGGCCTGGGGGCTGGGGTGCGCCTCGCCGCTCACTCCTCGCCGACCTCTTTCCTGAGTTAGACCCGGCGTTCCTGTGCGGCCTCAGCTTCTAGATTGGCCCTCAACCTCCGTGAGCTGGTTTTGGGATGCTCAGGCGCTAAGCTTTTTTTTTTTGAGTTGGAGTCTCACTTTGTCGCCCAGACTGGAGTGCAGTGGCCGCTTCCGGCCACCGCACCCTCGACCTGCTGGGCTCCCGCGATCCTTCCGCCTCAGCCTTCCAAGTAGCCGGAATTAAAGGCATGCACGCACTACCATGCCCGGCTGATTTTTTGCTTTATTGTAGAGATGAGGTCTCGCTGCCCAGGCGGGTCTCGAACCCGCGGGCTCAGGCAATCCACTCACCTCAGCCTCCCAAAGCGCTGGGATTACAGGCTGAGCCACCGAGCCCGGCTGCTGAGCTTGCTTTCACCGCCCTCTAAAAAGGCTGGGAAAGCTTTGCCTTTTGTCGAGACTCAACTCAAGGTTTTTTCCGTGTGCATTTGGGACCTTTTTTTCAGGCAGGGTTGTTTTTGTTTCTTGTGATCAGTGCCAATATTTTGCTTTATAGCATATCAATTTAATAGTACTTTTATGTGTAGCTCTTTTAGTTGCCCTTAAGTGAAAACATTTTTGTAAAAATTTAGGGGTACTGTAAAATTATTAAATATATAGCCTTGATCAGTACAAAATGACAGTGTAATTGCAAAAATTATTTTTAAATAAATATGTAGTTTTCCATCTAAATTGTAATAACATAGCCGGGCTTGGTGGCTCAGCCTGTAATCCTGCGCCTTTGGGAGGCTGAGGTGAGTGGATTGCCTGAGCCCACGGGTTCGAGACCCGCCCGGGCAACTTGGTGAGACCTCATCTCTACAATAAATCAAAAATTAGCTGGGCGTGGTAGCATGCGCCTGTGGTTCCAGCTACTTGGAAGGCTGAGGCGGAAGGACCGCTGGAGCCCAGCAGGTTGAGACTGCGGTGGCCAGGAGCAGCCACTGCACTCTAGTCTGGGTGACAGAGTGATACTCCAACTCAAAGAAATAAAAATAAAATAAAATAAAAATAAATTATAATAACATAACTTTACAAAATCGCACCACTAAAGTTGAATAAGATCGCAATTCTTTAATGTCGGTTATCCTGTTGAATGGAATGTCTGAAGACCAGTTGACTTTTGTTTTCTTGTAAGTTTTATAAGACACTCTTTTTTTTTTGAATTGGAGTCTCACTCCGTTGCCTAGGCTGGAGTGCAGTGGCACACAGACGGCCACCCCAGTTGTTGACCTGCTGGGCTGCGATGATCCTTTCGCCTCAGCCTTCCAAGTAGCCAGAATTACAGGCGCGCGCTACCATGCCTGACTAATTTTTGATTTATTGTAGAGACAAGGTCTTGCCGTGTTGCCGGGACTGCTCTGGAACCTGCAGGCTCAGGCAGTCCTCTTGCCTTGGTCTCCCAAAGTGCTGGGATTACAGGCCGAGCCGCCGAGCCTGACCTACTTTTCTTTTTTTTTTTTTTAAGTTGGAGTCTCATCACCCAGGCTTGGAGTGCAGTGGCATCCTCATGGCCACTACAGCCTTGACCGTGTTGACTCAGGCATTCCTTCCACTTCAGCCTTCCAAGTAGCTGGAACTACAGGCGTGCCCTATCATGCCTGGCTACTTATTTGATTTATTGTAGAGATGAGGTCTTGCCAAATTGCCCAGACTGGTCTTGAACCCCTGGGCTCAGGCAGTACTCTTGCCTCCACCTCCCAATGTGCTGGGATTACAGGTGTGAGCCATCACGCCTGGCTGATTTATTTCTAGCAGGAGGCAAAAAAAAACTTGTGTCATATTTTGTGACATTGTAATTATCTCAGGAATAGCATTTAATTCATTGCAACGTGACTTTGCAACTTAGAAGAGCTGCACAGGAATTACATAGGCTTTGAGGTGTTTGTATAAACATAATCAGTTCATTCCTCCATTTGCAGCTAGTCAATGCACCGAAAAACCAAGGGTTGCGGCAGAGAAAGTTTTAATCATAGGGCTACTGAACAAAGGGAGATGGGAGGAAACTTCACATCTGCCTCCTGAAAGTTTGATTCTAGGGATTTTGAGGGAGTTGGAGAATGGTAGACCAAGGTGTTGATTGATTGTGAGGAGTGAAGGGTGAAGTCATAGGATGGGGAGGTGAAAAAGTTGTATTCTCATGTAGACTAGGTTCCTTGGTGGGGCCTTCAGATTAATTGGTGTCATCTCAAATGAAAAGTCTTAGGTTCCTACCATTAAAGATGCTATCTATAGGAACGTAATACATAAGCAGCTTAAGGGAAAGGGTTCTTCAAAGGGCAGCCTGATAAATGCTTATCTGTACTTTTGTCTGAATCCTGGCTTTTTGTTAACCTTGTCAGGATGGTTTTTGTTTGTTTGTTTTTTGTTTTTTTTGAGTTGGAGTCTCACTCTGTTGCCCAGACTAGAGTGCAATGGCTGCTTCAGGCCACCGCAGCCTCCCTGCTGGGCTCTGGTGATCCTTCCTCCTCAGCCTTCCAAGTAGCTGGAACTACAGGTGCGCGCTACCATGCCTGGCTACTTTTTTTTTTTTAATTTATTGTAGAGATGAGGTCTCACAAGTTGCCCAGGCGGGTCTCGAACCCGCGGGCTCAGGCAATTCACTCACCTCAGCTTCCCAAGGTGCGGGATTACAGGCTGAGCCACCGAGCCCGGCTAGGATGGTTTTAACAGTTCATCCTCATCTTTCCAGTAATAAACTGTACTATAATACATTATGTCATTTAAAGCTAGAACACTTAGATCTGCAAGCATAACTTCCATTGTTCAAGTTACTCATGTCTTAGTTCACTGGGTTTGGACCAATAATTGAAATTGTAGATATATTTTTAGGTTGGATTGAGATGTCAAAACTACTTAGGACATTTGATAATTTATTAGGTCTTTTGTGAATTGTTCAGCTGAAAGCAGTAGTTGCTCTGATGAATTAGAGTATTATGTAGTTTTGTTTGATTATTTTATTCCAATATGCCAGTGATTCCTAAGGCATGCTTTTCAAATGAAGTTCCAGCATCTAAATAGAAATGACCTTAAATGTTGAGAATCATATGGTTATGGGACTCTGGGGTACAGGTTGTCTAAATTCTTCATATATGAAGTGTGGATAATAGGACATATGGGATAGGTATTGTGGGACATATGTGCTTGATGCTTGTCTCAACTCAGTGGTTTTTTTACAGTGGTAATTGTCTGTTTGTCAGTCTGTGACCAAAATGTGTTGACTAAAATGTGATGATAATTGCAATTGCCTGAAGGAATCAGATCTAGAATGCTTTTTGATTTTATAATTACACATATACCTATAATATGACAATTATTTGACACTCATTTAAAGATTAATGACTTATGTAAATGTTTGTAGTATTTTTATTCTAGTTTTGAGTCTAGAAGCTGACTAGAATGTTTGAATTCATACAGAAATAATGTTGATATTTGGAACCCATGTCGAACTTCTATGAAGAAAGGGCAACGATGATTGCAGCCGGGGATTTGCAGGAATTTGTTCCTTTTGGTCGAGACCACTGCAAGCACCACCCTAATGCTTTGAACCTTCAGCTTCGCCAGCTGCAGCCAGCCTCTGAATTATGGTCTTCTGATGGTGCTGCTGGCTTGGTGGGATCCCTTCAGGAGGTTACAATCCATGAGAAACAGAAGGTTCCATTCAATTTTCCATTATATTTTTGAAACGTAGAGTATTATGCTGTATTTGTAATTTAAGACTACCCAAGCCGGGCTTGGTGGCTCAGCCTGTAATCCCGCACCTTGGGAGGCTGAGGTGAGTGGATTGCCTGAAACCACGGGTTGGAGACCCGCCTGGGCAACTTGGCGAGACCTCATCTCTACAATAAATTTAAAAAAAAATTAGCCGGGTGTGGTAGCGCGCGCCTGTAGTTCCAGCTACTTGGAAGGCTGAGGTAGAAGGATCGCTGGAGCCCAGCAGGTCGAGGCTGTCGTGGCCAGGAGGGGCCATTGCACTCTAGTCTGGGTGACAGAGTGAGACTTCAACTCAAAAAAAAAAGACCACCCAGATACAGCTGAGGAATGAGTGTGATGCCACTTCTAGGGTAGAGGTTACAGTTTGGTAATTTCAATCAATGTTAAAATAATGACTTTAATGTATTATAATATCATGGCTGTTTATTTAGATATACTATGTAACTTGTGGTTTTCTAATGAGAATCAAGTTAAGTGATAATGATTTTGGTCCACTTTATTTTTTTATTTTTTAAGTTAAATTTAATTTTTTTTTTGAACAGGAGTCTCACTGTCTCCCAGGCTGGAGCATAGTGACATGCTCATGGCCACTGCAGCCTCGACCTGTTGGGCTCAGGTGATCCTTCCATCTCAACTTTCCAAGTAGCTGGAACTACAGGCATGCCACCATGCCTGACTAATTTTTTTCTTGATTTATTGTAGAGATGAGGCCTTGCCAGGTTGCCCAGGCTGGTCTTGAACCTTTGGGCTCAGGCAATTCTCTCGTCCCTGCTTCCCAAAGTACTGGAATTATAGGCATGAGCCACCACACCTGGTGATTTTGGTCCACTTTAAACCTCTTTTTAAAAAATTTTATTATAGCCGGACTCGGTGGCTCAGCCTGTAATCCCACGCCTTTGGGAGGCTGAGGTGAGTGGATTGCCTGAGCCCGTGGGTTCAAAACCCGCCTGGGCAGGCGAGACCTCATCTCTACAATAAATCAAAAAATTAGCCGGGTATGGTAGCGCGCGCCTGTAGTTCCAGCTACGTGGAAGGCTAAGGCAGAAGGATCGCCGGAGCCCAGCAGGTCAAGGCCGCGGTGGCCGGGAGTGGCTACTGCACTCCAGTCTGGTCATAAGAGTGAGACTCCAACTCAAAAAAATAAAAATAAATAAAAATTTTATTATAATATATGGGGACGAGATTACACGTTATTTGATGGTTAAATGGTAGAGATGAGAAATGGTCCCTGCTGCAAAAGACGCGCTTCTAAAGGAGGGAAGAAATGTCACATAAGTAGGTAGAGTAATAGTTTTTAAATAGGGAATGATATGTAAGTATACATCAGAAAATCCATCCCTCCTGTTTTATTCCATTTCCATATCTCTTTGGGATATGGAAATGCCACGGAGGGAAAGTCTATGTCGTTAGAAAGTGAAACCTTTCTTCCATTCATTTTGATGGATGGGGCAAAGGAATGATGGTGAATATACATGCAGCCATGAAGCACGGAAGTCCGCATTGTACATAACCCTGCCAGGGATTCCAGTGTGCATCTCACTATCCTCTTCACCCCATCCCATGCACTTAATATATCTCCCAAGCATGTGGCTTCATTTTTGGATCTAAAGATAATATTTTTGTTTATATTTTTGGCAGAGTAATACAGAAGTATAATATAAAACATTTAATATGGAGAATTCTTGAGTGAATTTTTGTTTGTTTGTATTGTTTGCTTGTTTTTTTGAGTTCTTACTGTCACCCAGGCTGGAGTATAGTGGCACGATCGTGGTTCACCGCAGCCTCAACCTCAGGCAGACCTCCTGCCTCAGCCTCCCAAGTAGGTGGGCCTATAGGTGTGTGTCACCATGCCTGGTTGACTTTTTTGATTTTGTGAAGTGGCAAAGTCTCGCTATATTGGCCAGGATGCTCTTGCATTCCTGGACTCAAGTAAACCTCCCACCTCGCCTCCCAAAATGCTAAGATTGCAGCCATAAGCCATCCGGAGTGAATTCTTATTCATGAAATCCTGTGAGATATAATGCACACATCCACATACTCTGTTAATTAGTGCACCAGCCTAGCAGTTGGGCTTAGATTGGATCTTACTCCATAGGCAAATAAATCTTGTTTCAGACTATTGAAAAAGAAAAAATGCTTGAACGTGTCTTAAATGTGTTAATTTTTAAGGAAAGCTGGCAGTTAAGGAAAGGAGTAAGTGAAATTGGAGAGGAAGTGGACTATGATGAGGAACTCTATGTTGCTGGAAATATGGTGATCTGGAGCAAAGGAAGTAAAAGCCAGGCATTGGCAGTTTATAAAGCATTTACAGTTGACAGTCCTGTTCAACAGGTAAGTGGATTTGAATTTTAGCATTTGCTGACCACTTATTGCAATTTTTAAAAAGCTTTTGATTTAAAATTTAACAAATGATAAAAACAGCATAATGATCTCAGTAACTGGTTGTATATTGTAACATGTAGTGAAGATATTGACATGAAGATAAAAATTTCGTTTTATATACTACCACTTTTTTATATTGTTTTTTCTCACTTTAATGATAATCTTTAAATACTCTGTCTTGGGTAATTCAGTTTGTTATTGCCAACAAAAACTTGTAAGACATTAAGGGTTTAACAATATTTTAGCACATGATTATTATAATTGATTGCAAAGTATTAAATAAAAATTATTGTGTTTATAGTGATGCTCAGAGAGAATGAGAAAGAAAGACTAATTTGCTTCCATTGCAGTTGGCTATTATAGCTAAGTCTGTCCTGAAAATTAGTAATGAAAGAGAAGGAATTAATTATTTGTCATATTTTTTAGGAAGACATGCAGTTCATCTCCATTTGATGAAGGAAAACTTTTTTTTTTGAGTTGGAGTCTCACTCTGTTGTCCAGATTGTAGTGCAGTGGCATCCTCATGGCCACTGCAGCCTCAACCTGCTGGGCTCAGGCAGTCCTTCAGCCTCAGCCTTCCAAGTAACAGAAACTACAGGTGTGCGCTACCACGCCTGGCTAATTTTTGATTTATTGTAGAGAAGAGGTCTCGCCAAGTTGCCTGGGCTCATCTTGAACCTGCGGGCTCAGACAGTCCACTTACCTCTGCCTCCCGAAGTGCTGGGATTATAGGCTGAGCCACCGTGCCCGGCCTGAAAACTCTTGCTTAGAGAAGCATGCTAGCTAATAAAGGCAGAAGGAATGGTAGAATTAGAAAATTAGCATTTTGTAACCTTTGGTACAATAATTGATTCATGCAAGGATTGTAAATGGGCACCAACACTGTTGGGCGAAAGAATATTACCATGGCACCAAGGTATCACCCGGTGGATCACTTGCTAAATGTGAAGGGACAGATGTACCTTTACTTTGGAGCTGTCTGTCAGTCTCCACCTCAGTCAGGTGATTGAGTTTAGCATAATTAATAGGGGGACAAAGGTATAGTATGTGCTTCCAGCTGTAATGCAGAAAGAAGTACTTGATGTCATCTACTAACTTTTCTTCCCAGAAATATTTAGACCTAACTTCTAGTATGTAGGGAATTTAGGGCCAGAGATCAGATTTTAAAATATCATGAGATGAGTGAATTGGAGGTATAGGTGAGATAAGAATGACTGAAGGTTGATAATTATCGAAGCTGGCTGATGAGGATTCATTATTCTGTTCTGTTTTTGTTGTATATGTTTGCAATTTTCCATCATAAAACATTTACAGTTTACATTCTAGTCTTTTTAAATTTTTTGAGTTGGCGTCTCACTCTGTTGCCCAAGCTGGAGGACAGTGGCACGCTAACTGCCACTGCAGCCTCAACCTGCCGGGTTCAGGCGTTCCTTCCACCTCAGCCTTCCAGGTATCTGGAACTATACCCCACACCCTCATGAATTATTTTCTGATGAATATTGTGTTCTATTTATTTGCTGGAAAGGATAAACTGAATTGTTCCAAAATTTGAGGGCATGTGAAAGCATTTGTTTCCAGGAGTGTTGAGGTCAGTGTTTTTTTTTTTTGTTTGTTTTTTTTGAGTTGGAGTGTCAGTCTGTTGCCCAGGCTGAGTGCTGTGTCATGCTCACGACCACCGCAGTCTCAACCTACTGGACTCAGGTGATCCTTCCATCTCAGTCTTCCAAGTAGCTAGAACTATAGATGTGCGCCACCATGCCCAGCTAATTTTTTTATTTATTGTAGAGACCTGGTCTTGCCAAGTTGTCCAGGCTGTTCTCAATCTTGTGAGCTCTGGCAATCCTCTTTCCTCTGCCTCCCAAAGTGCTGGGTTTATAGGTGTGAGCCAGCGTGGCTGGCTGGTTTGTTTTTTTAAGGTACAGTGTTTTGCTCTGTTACCCGGGCTGGAGTACAGTGGTGTGATCACAGCTCAGCCTTAAATGTCTGGGCTCAAGTGATCCCTCTGCCTCACCTTCTCAAGTAGTTAGAACCACAGGGATGTACTACCACTCCTGGCTAGAATGCTTTTTTAAAGTGCTTCCAGCCAGGTGTGGTGCCTCATGCCTGTAATCCTAGCACTTGGGAGGTGAAGACAAAAGGATTGTCTGAGCCCAGGGATTCGAGACAAGCCTGGGCAACTTGGCAAGACCTCGTCACTACAATAAAGCAAAAAATTAGCTGGACATGGTGGTGCACACTTGTAGTTCCAGCTTCTTGGAAGGCTGAAGTGAAAGGATGACCTGAGTCCAGCAGGTTGAGACTGCAGTGGTTGTGAGCTTGCCATTGCACTCCAGCCTGGGCGACAGAGTGAGACTCCAACTAAAAAAAAAAAAAAAATTTGAATTGGAGTCTCACTTTGTCACCCAGACTGGAGTACAGTGACATGCTCATGGCCACTGCAGCCTCGCCCTGCTGGGCTCAGGCCATCCTTCTGCTTCAACCTTCCAAGAAACTGGAACTACAGGTGCGCGCCACCATACCCAGCTAATATTTTGATTTATTGTAGAGATGAGGTCTCGCCAAGTTGCCCGGTATGGTCTTGAACCCCTAGGCTCAGGCAGTCCTCTCACCTCTGTCTCTCAAGATGCTGGGATTACAGGTATGAGTCACCATGTCTGATCATGTCTCCTTTATCTTAGGATCACTTAGAAGTGTAATCATAATATTTGGAATTTCAGTCATCTTGGTCTGGAAAATATATTATTTAGTCATTTGGCTAATATGGAGAAAGATAATTTTATATTTTGATTAAGAAATTATATTAGAAATATATCTTGGATCCTATTTGTTCATTCTTATATTCATCCTACAAATATTTAGTCTCTCTCTGCTTCAGACATTCTGTTGGATACTGGGACTACAAAGATGAATATATAGTTTCTGCCACTGAAGAACTCATAGCCTTGAAAGGAGAGCACATAAACAGATAAACTAAAATACTGTATTCTGAGTGCACAGTATAGTGAGAATCTGAAAGATGGAGCTCTGAAGGGAGTGTTTTTCTTTTTTTTTTTTTTTGAATTGCCCAGGCAGCCTGTTGCCCAGGCTGCAGTTGCAGTGCAGTGGCACATTCATGGCCACTGCAACCTTGACCTGCTGGGCTCAGGCGATCCTTCTGCCTCAGCTTTCCATGTAGCTAGAACTACAGGCATGTGCCACCACACCCAGCTAATTTTTTGATTTTTATTGTAGAGATGAAGTCTTGCCAAATTGCCCAGGCTGGTCTCGAACCCCTAGGCTCAGGCAATCCTTTTATCTCTGCCTTCCAAAGTGCTGGGATTACAGTTGTGAGCCACCATGCCCAGCAGGGAGCGTTTTTCAAAGATGTTATTTGAACTGCAAATTGATGGAAGAAGGGCATTCTAGGCAGAGGGGATGGCACTAAAAAGAATTATGGAAAAACATAACTTTTCTAATTTTAGAATGGCTGTACACAGAGTGTGGATGTGGAGAGATGCAGGTGGGTATGGAAGTATCCAGACTTGGGCTTTGTAAATAAAGCAAAGAATTTGGATTTTTTTGGAAGGATTTTTGTTTGCTTATAGATCTGAAAAGAGTGCATAAAGCATTGAGATATGAGAAAACATTGGTTTAATGCTAATTAAAGTATAAGAATTAGAATTTGGGGAAGATGGAAAAAATTACCTAGATATTTTTAAAAATTGGGAACTAGTCAGGCATGGTGGCTCACACCTGTAATCCCAGCACTTTGGGAGGCCGAGGCAAGAGGATTGCTTAAGCCCACGAGTTTGAGACCATCTGAGGCAACATAGCAAGACTTTGTCACTACAGAAAAAATTAACCAGGTGTCAAGATGCGCACCTGTAGTTCCAACTACTCTGGAGGCTGATGTGGGAGAATCATTTGAGGCTATGGTGAGCCATGATCATGCCATTGCACTCCAGCCTGGGTTATAGTTCAACTCAACAAATAAAGAAAAAAGAAAAATCGGAAACTGCAACCAAAATAACTGATAAAAATCTCTGTTAACACTTATAAAGAGTCTTAGAAAGACTCTTTCCATGTTTTTTATTTCATTAGAGAGCCTCATTTGACTGCTCTAGGGCGCCTTGTATACAAAACAGCATTAAGGAGATTCCTCTCTCTGGTCCCCAGGTTAAGTGGTCTCTCCTTATCCATCTTGCTCCCAGCCTTTTAATGAAGCTGGCTTCTATCCTCATAACTTGAAAGAATGTGAGTCATTCTGTAGATACTTGTTTTCTATCACCATCCCTCATGTTTCTTCTACACACCGTCTTTAGCTGTATTCTAGAAATCTTGTAACATATACTATTGAGTTGCAAATCTATGCCAAACATATAAGACAATGACTGATGGGAAAAAAAAATGTTAATTTACAAACTCCATTTGGTATATTCCATTTGGTATATTTCAAGGGTGCATTACTTTTCTTCATTTATCAGTGAAAGAAGTTAGGAATTGACTTCTCCAGCAGTCAGCAGATGGCAAACAGCTTTGCTTGAAGGTCACAGTCATAGTGCAGCCTAGAAAAAAGGAGGGACAAGACAGGTTCTACCTACTTTTATTAAATACTGTATCTACTCAAGTATGGAGAGAAAATGCAACTTTCAGAAAGGAGTATGTTATTAAATGAGACATTTACTATACTCCTTC
The DNA here is from genome assembly GCA_027257055.1 of Cephalopachus bancanus. Taxonomy (NCBI): domain Eukaryota; kingdom Metazoa; phylum Chordata; class Mammalia; order Primates; family Tarsiidae; genus Cephalopachus; species Cephalopachus bancanus. The sequence goes on along the minus strand of JAPVLO010000380.1, from coordinate 23,208 downwards.
CTAAGAATACCAGATGGATAGCATGCTTTCTAAATTAGATCTAGGATGTGGAATCAATCCATCCCCTTCCTTTGAGGGCTGTCCATGGGTTAATGAATTAACAGAACAAGACTAAAAAACAAACCGCACGTGCACTCCTCCCACCTTTCAAAAAAAGAATAACACAAAGACTAAGATGTTCCAGATGACTCTCTGGAGTGGAACCAGGAAGCAGCTTCAACAGTTTGAATTAGCCGGTTACAGAGTCATCACAAGCATACCTGCTTTTAAACAACAACAAAAATTTTTTTGAATAACAATAAAACTAGGCCAGGCTCAGTGGCTCAGCCTGTGATCCTGCACTTTGGGAGGCCAAGGTGAGTGAATTGCCTGAGACCCGCCTGGGCAACTTGGCGAGACCTCATCTCTGCAATAAATCAAAAAAATTAGCCGGGCGTGGTAGGGTGCGCCTGTAGTTCAGCTACTTGGAAGGCTGAGGCGGAAGGATCACCAGAGCCCACCAGGTTGAGGCTGCGGTGGCTGGGAGCGGCCATTGCACTCCAGTGTGGGCGACAGAGTGAGACTCCAACTCAAAAAACAAAGCAAAACAAAACAAAAAAAACAATGAAACTAGTACTGATTGTCTTTTTGACAATACACAGTTACTCAAAATTAACTAGTATTGGAAGAGGGAAGAGGTCCATACCTGTGGGCCTTATCTTGCACAAGTAGATGTGAGTAGGTACAGACAATTTGTCATTGCAAAAATGGATTTTAATTTTTAATATGAAAACATTGCTTTTATAATGATGTCAACACCAACTGTGCAGAAAGTACACATCAGTGGCTCTTTGATTCAGAATGCTCCAGGGTTGCCAATACCAACAAATACATTCTTTAGGCCTTTCTTTATGAGTGCAGAGCACTCCATGATTTAAAACAGCCTTTGAGTCATGAATCAGCTTCTAAGTAGTCTCTGGAGTGATAGGCTTCTGCTTGGCAAGTTTCTCAGTAGTGGAAGGGTCATCTCTGAGATAATTTTCATTTGTTAACCATTAAAATCTATAATCCAACAACATAAAAACAAATAACCCAATTAAAAATTGGGCAAAAGGACCTAAATAGACATTTCTTTAAAGAAGATTGACAGATGGCTAATAAACACATGAAAAGATGCTCAACTTCACTAATCATTAGGCAAATGCAAATTATAGCCACAGTGAGATATCATTTCACACCCATTAGGTTACCTAGTATCAAAAGAAGAAAAATAAGTGTTAGTGAGGATGTCCAGAAATTAAAACCCTTGTACATTTTTGGTAGGAGTGTAAAAAAGCTGAGAGCTATGGAAAACAGTTTGGTGATTCCTCAAAGAGTTCTACATACAGCCAGGTGTAGTGTTGCATGCCTATAGCCCCAGCTGCTTAGGAGACTGAGGCAGGATAGTTTGAGCCCAGGAGTTCTAGGTTGCTGTGAGCTATGTGAGCTGTGATTGCACCACTGCACTCCAGCTTCGGTGAAAGAGTGAGACTGCATCTCTAAAAGAAAAAAAGCAATACCTAAAATTATCATATCCATCAATTCCACTTCTAGGTAGATACACAGAAGCATTGAGAGCAAGGACTCACACTTGTACGTGGATGTTCATAGCAGCGTTATTCTTTTTTTTTTTTTGAGTTGGAGTCTCACTCGGTTGCCCAGACTGGAGTGCAGTGGCCGCTCCTGGCCACCGCAGCCTCACCTGCTGGGCTCCGGTGATCCTTCCGCCTCAGCCTTCCGAGTAGCCGGAATTACAGGCATGCGCTACCACGCCCGGCTGATTTTTTGGAACCCGCGGGCTCAGGCAATCCACTCACCTCAGCCTCCCAAAGGCGCGGGATTACAGACTGAGCCACCGAGCCCAGCAGCAGTGTTATTCTTAAGAGCCAAAAGGTGATAACACCCTGTGTATCCGTTGGCAGAAGCATGGATAAACTAAATGTAGTATATGCAAAGAGTACAATACTATTCAACTTTAAAAAGGAATGAAATTCTGGTACATGCTGCAATGTGGATACAGATACAAAAGGACACATATTGTACAATTCTACTTACATGAGGAACCTGGTGTGGGTTAGCTCATAGGAAGAGTGGAATTGGTTACTAGGGTAGGAGGAGGTGGAAATGGGGCGTTTTTGTTTAATGGGCACAGGGTTACTGCTTGGGATGAGGAGAAGGTTCTGGAAATGGATAGTGGTGGCTTGTACAAACCACAGATTGTTCAAATGTTATATTGGGTTGATGCATAAGTGAGTAGCGTTTTTCCGCTTGCACATGGAATGCAAATGTTGCACAATGGTTGGTCACAGTTCATCGCCTTTGCCAATTCTCGTGTTTACTGACGTTGGTCATCATGGATTAAAGTGTTTAAACAGTCTTCATCAAAGCCTGGTGGTCTTCCTGAACTTGGAGAATCACTCAGGTCAAAGTGGCCCTCTTGAAACGACAAAACCATTTTCTTGCTGTACTTTCCCCGATGGTATTATCCTTATACGCGGCACAAATGTTTTGAGCCTTCTCTACTGCCTTTACTCCTCAGTTAAACTCAAAGAAGAGTATTTGAGAAGTGTTCATTTTTTTCCACTTGACACTCCATCTGCTTTAAACCACAAGTAGCACTTTTTTCAAACCTGCAAAATGCAAGGTGTATTCACAAGCACAACTTGTCACTCCAAAATGACAAATGACAAGTGATAAACTCCCAGCAATACCATGTCAAAAGCAAATGCTATGAACTTTTGCATCAATATAAGGAATTTAATGTTGGGTTAATGCCACTGAATTGTCCACTTAAAAATGGCTAAAATTGTAAATTTTGCCTATATTTTACCACATTAAAGAATACATAAAAATGCTGTTGAATAATTGCAATAAGTAATTGCCAAGCATACCGGTTAAAAAAAATTTTTTTGTTTTGAGGCGTGGAGTCTCACTCTGTCACCCAGGCTAGAGTACCGTGTCATGATCATGGCTCACTTCAGCCTTGACCTACTGGGCTCAGACTATCCTTCTGCCTCAGTTGTAACTGGGACTACAAGCATGTGCTGCCAATCCTGGCTAATTTTTGTGTGTGTGTTTGTGCAGACCAGGTCTTGCTGTTTTGCTAGGCTGGTCTGGAACTTCTGGGCTCAAGTTGTCCTTTTACTTCAGCCTCCCCAAGAGCTGGGATTATAGGTGTGAGTGACCACACTGGCTAGTTTAATAACATTTTCTAGTTTAAGTTTTGTAAACTGGGCCTTTAAGAAAGGGAGATGTAGCCAGGCTCAGTGGCTCAGCCTGTAATCCCGCACCTTGGGATGCTGAGGTGAGTGGATTGCCTGAACCTGCAGGTTCGAGACCTGCCTGGGCAATTTGGCAAGACCTCATCTCTACAATAAATCAAAAAAAACTAGCCGGGCATGGTAGTGCACGCCTGTAGTTCCAGCTACTTGGAAGGCTGAGGCGGAAGGATCGCTGGAGCCCAGCAGGTCGAGGCTGCGGTGGCTGGGAGTGGCCACTGCACCTCCAGTCTGGGCGACAGAGTAAGACTCCAACCTCAAAAAAAAAAAGAAAGAAAGGGAGATGTTAGGCTTTCTAAATATTTTTGCTAAGGCCCGTCTAGAGCGAGTCAGAATGATAAGATTAATTGGTTAATCTGGGTATTATAAAATAGTTTAGCAATTTAAATTCTTTAGAAAATCTTTAGCTTTGTATGGGATATAGAGCTTAATACAGGCTAAGCCACTATTTGAATTTTTGCTGCAAAGCTTCTATCTAGTAAGTTTTTTTTATTTTTGTCTTCAGACTGGAGTGCAATGGCCACTCCTGGCCACCGCAGCCTCAACCTGCTGGGCTCAGGCGATCCTTCCACCTCAGCCTTCCAAGTAGTTGGAACTACAGGCGCACGCTACCACTCCGGCTAATTTTTTTTTGATTTATTGTAGAGATGAGGTCTCACCAAGTTGCCCAGGCGGGTCTCAAACCCATGGGCTCAGGCATTCCACTCACCTTTGCCTCCCAAAGCGCAGGATTACAGGCTGAGCCACCGAGCCCGGCTTAAAATTAATTTCTATAGACTTTTATTTTTTTTCCTCTTTATTATTTGCCTGCTTCATTTTTCAGTCATACTTGTGGGTCTTTATAAGATTTAATTTTAAACATAGTTTATCTTTCCTTATTTATCATTTAGTCTAATTTTTTTCTTTTTTTGTTTCCATGGTATGCATGTTGAACTGATAAGGCAAAGTTATTATGTAGATGCCATTATTATTATATAGATGCCATTAATTGTTTATTTGTATATAATTTTCTTAGGTAAGCATTTTGTTTTGATTTTAGGCGTTGTGGTGTGACTTCATTATATCGCAGGATAAGTCTGAAAGGGCCTACAGTAAGTTTCTCTTTGAAATTTTATTTCTATTGCAATGATTTCAAATGTTTATCTCATTGGTTTTTTTTCTAAAATAAGTAGCCACTATAATAATGATCTCTCCTAAGCATCATTCTGTTGTGTATTAAAAACTTTGTGCTGGTAGGATTGAACTGTTTGGGGGGGGAGAGTCATAAATCTTATTGTACCCTTTCTTTTCAGGTAGCTATGAAGTAGAAAAATGCATATGTATATTGCAAAGCTCATGTATTAACATGCATAGCATAGAAGGAAAGGATTACATAGCTTCTTTACCATTTCAGGTAAATTTGAGTGTTTCAGTTTTTGTGTGTTTATTGATTGATTTTAGAGGTATGCCTTAGGTCTGTTATGTCTTGTTATACTCAGGAATGTTATTTTTACGCAAATAAAATAACTAAATTTTGGAAGCTTTAGTGACTTCTTATTTTTCTGTCCTGAATAGTATTGGTCTTTCTGTGTTACTTGCCATCTTTTTAATGCCTAGTGCTGTAAACATTTTATCACATTGTCATTTTATTAATGGTACTGGCCACTGGCAGGAATTTCACATAGAACAGAGCCTTTTCTTTAGATTTGGTTTTATCTTAGAGTTGCTAGATTATACTTTAAAAAAATATATGTAATGATCATTTTACTTTGTAAAGCTGTTAAGTTGGGAGAAAGTGTAATATTCTATAATGCTTCTTTAAAACTTTTTATAAAGGATAGGTTCTCTAACTTCTGTCTTTCTGCCATTTTACCTGATAGGTTGCAAATGTTTGGCCCACTAAATATGGATTGTTGTTTGAACGAAGCACTTCTTCACATGAGGTACCTCCAGGTTCACCCAGGTATTTGTTTTATTCAGTTCAGACTTTTATTACTTGGGCTTTTTTGTGTATATGTGTGGTTCTGAGGCAAAATTGTTTACCTGAAAGTTTGGGATGATGATAATTTTCATGCTGACAGCATACATAGATGCCATTTTCTCTTATCTCAATACAAGTTGAGTATCTTTAATCTGAAAATCCAAAATGCTTCAGAGTCTGAAACTCTTTGAGTGCCAGCATGGCACTCAAATGAAGTGCTCACTGGAGCGTTTCAGGTCTTGGATTCTTGAATTGGGATTGCTGAACTCAAGAGTATAATACGTATCTTCCAAAATCCGAAAAAATCTGAAATCCAAAACACTAAGCCTTTCAGATAAGGGTTACTCACTCTGTATTGTACTTATGGACTCTACTCACTTGGCACTTGATTACCTACTGACTTTTTCCCCTCAGAGTGGTATAACTGAACAAGTAGATAGCTTAAAAATAACAAAATTTAGTTTTTAGCACTGCCATTTTTTTCATTGTAGTGCTTTAAGCAAATCATTAGAACTTTCTTAGCTTTAGTTTCCTTATCTGTTCTAGGAATACTATAATCTACCTCTTAGGAGTTATGCAAAGATAAAACTAGCTAAATGTATGTAAGCATTGAGACAGCACCTAGTGCATACTCCTGTTAAGTACGCAATAAATGGTGGATGCTTGTTGGTGTGTTTACCTTGTCTCCTTATGAATTGTGAATGCGTTGAAGAGCAGGAGCATACAGCATCTGTCATTAAGGTGCAGGAGGTAGACTCTTGCCAAATTATAAATAAATTGCATGTAGATTTTTTTTTTTTAATTTTTGAGTTGGACGCTCCTGGCTACCGCAGCCTCGACCTGTTGGGCTCCAGCGATCTTTCCGCCTCAGCCTTCCAAGTAGCCAGAACTGCAGGCGCGCACTACCATACCTGACTAATTTTTTTGACTTATTGTAGAGACAAGATCTCTCCAAGTTGCCCGGGTGGGTCTCGAACCTGTGGGCTCAGGCAATCCACTTGCTTTGGCCTCCCAAAATGTTGAGATTACAGGCTGAGCCACCGAGCCTGGCCTGCATGTAGATTTTAGTCTTTTTCTGTTTTGCAGGAAAGCATGTCTTTTTTCTTTAAAAAAAAAAACTCACCTGCCGGGCATGGTGGCTCACATCTGTAATCCCAGCACTTTGGGAGGCAGAGGCAAGAGGATTGCCTGAGCCCAGCTCAGTTCAAGATTAGCCTGGATAACTTGTTGAGACCTCGTCTCTTCGATAAATAAATTAGCTGGGTGTGGTGAAGTGTGCCTGTAGTCCCAGCTACTCGGGAGGCTGAAGCAGAAGGATCTCCTGAGCCCAGCAGATTGAGGCTGTGGTGGCCATGAGCATGCCACTACATTCCAGCCTGGAAGATAGAGTGTGATTGACTCCCCCTCTCCCCAACAAAATCACTCCTTAAAAAACACGGGCTTTTAATTTACTTGAAATATTTTTTTTAATTCTTTTTAAGAACACTTCTTTGTAATCATGTATAGGAGGTATAGGACACTGAATTCTTTCTTTGCTGCTATGAACATCCTGCTAATAAGAGAGGTAAATAGCAAAAGATGACCTTATGTACATTACTGTATTGGTTCTATAAAATGATGACTGCTGTTTGCAGATATTCCCTGGGCTATATTGATCTTCCTCTGTGTGTATATATATAGAATTACTCTAAGAGGAGATATTTCTGGAAATGCAATAGAAGATACTGTGAAAAATAGTATGTAAAAAGTTTAGGAGGTTTTGGGCTGGGTGTGGTGGCTCATGCCTGTAATTCCAGCACTTTTAGAGGCTGAGGCCGGAGAATTGTTTGAGGCCAGGGGTTTGAGGTCAACTTGGGCAACATAGTGAGAACTCCTCTCTACAAATAAGAAATAAAAAAATTAGCTGGGCATAGTGTGTGCCTGTAGTCCCAGCTACTCGGGAAACTGAGAGGGAAGGATTGCCTGACCCCTGGAGGTCAAGGCTGTGTTGAGGCATGGTTGTGCCACTACTTCAACCTGAGCAACAGATTGAATGACTCAAAAAGGAAAAAATAATTTTAGAAGGTTTCATTTTGAGGTGAAAGGCTTCTAGTTGTTTGTGTAATTGGAGAAGATATTTCTTTGCAAGAAAAGTGCAAAATTTGTGCACAGACACATTCATCTTGTATTAGCAATTAATTAATTATTTATTTGTCTGTTGCTAGGGAACCTTTACCCACTATGTTCAGCATGCTGCACCCCTTAGATGAAATAACCCCACTTGTTTGTAAATCTGGAAGTAAGTGTTTAATATTCTTTTATGTAAGTTCTTTTGTTGTTGTTTTTTTTTTACTTTGATGGGGACAATAAAAAAGGAACTTATATGAAAACTGACTTATTTTATAAAAATAGTATAATTTAAGCATTTTATAAAAATAAATTTATTATGATAGTAATTCATATTAAAATAATGACTTCTTGAATACCACTGTATTAACTGTTCAGTTATTTTAGTAAACATAAGGCATATAAATCAATCAAGAATACTGATACTACCTGTAGATGATTTTGTTCTTTAATAGTTAATAAGTAAATGAATGATACTTAGATAAACTAAAGTTTTTTTGGTTTTGTTTTGGTTTGAGGAAAAACAGGGCCTTATGTCTATACTACGTCAGTTATAATATTTTACTTTTCTTGCTTATAATAACATAATTGGCTGAGATGCAGAACTTTTAATGTCTCCCACAAGTATTTTTACATGCTAATCTTTAAATTTTTAAGTTTGACCAAATATAGGATAAATATGAGAACTTGATGGCTGAAAAAATATTTATATTCTTTGACAGTTTTATTTTAGGACTTTATCCCAGGTACGTTTTCTGAAATACTGGTGAAAATTTTATCTTCTTTATCATGTTTTGTCAAACTACAGCCCATGAACTGAATCCAGTCTACAGCCTCTTTTTGTAAAGCTTATAAGCTTAGGATGGTTTTTGCCTTTTTAAAGCTTTGTATAAAATAAAGATTATGCAACAGTTAGTATGTAGACTGCAAAGCCTAATATATTTACTCTTTGGTCTTGTGCAGAAAGTCTGTTGACAATTTTATGTTATATTGGTAGCAATTACAGGCAACCTAAATAAACATGCTAGGCTTATGATTAAGTTGTATGAAGCCTTTGTTGGTCATGCTTTTGAATTCTATTTAATGACCTCAGGAATTACTTATTCAATTATATAATATCAAATAGGATACAAAACTGTTAGCACAGCATGATTGTAATTTAGTATAAACCTACATGTAAAATTATAATTTTGTATACAAAATCTGACTTAATTTTGTATAAAGTATGTATGTGTACAGGAAAAAGTAGGAAGAAAAATTTCTTAATTTATTAATAGTGAATATTTTGAGATGGCATTATGAGTGATTTTTATTTATCTTTTATAAGGTATTTCTTAAATTTTATCAAATCTTGTTTTTAAATTTTTTAGTATTTTAACTGAGAGAGAATCATTCAGGAAGTCAAATACGGACATGAAAACCAGTCCATGGTACTTTAGAAGTAAAAGCTGAACCCACTAGGAAAAAACTTATTTTCCGTGTATAACTAGTAAAAGTTATTTTGCATGTGTGACTGTTAAAGCGGAAACAGTGGTGTACTGTTTAGCACTGTTTGAATAGTTATTATAGAGGATAGATTTCATACAGAAGAAAAGACCCAGTAAGGAAGTCAGTTTTGGCAGAATAGTTGATTGCAATTTATAAATAAGTACATTGTTAAAGGATTCACAGACCTTTTAACTGTGGCTGATGAATTTAATGTTGATTCAGCATAAATCTTTAATATTCGCATATATGTGAAACAAACTTGTAATGCTTTCATCTTTAATGTATTTTAAAGAAGTTGATGCCTGAAGTAACTAAAAATTCAGGGTTAATTTTGTGAAATATTAATGGATCTTGTGCTTTCATTGCTTGATATCTCTTTATCTTTATGGATTATAAGAACTTGGTTCATAAAGATCAGTCTTGTAGAGCCCATTCTATACTTGATTCTTTCTATTTTATTTTTAAGGTCTTTTTGGTTCATCACGGGTACAATATGTTGTCGATCAGGCAATGAAAATTGTTTTCCTCAACACTGACCCCTCCATTGTAATGACCTATGATGCTGTTCAAAATGTGCATTCTGTGTGGGCTCTTCGGAGAGTCAAATCAGAGGTAAGGATGAAGCAAGTCACTTTTGAATACAAAAGGGTAGTTAATACTGAATGCTTTCACGTGTTTTTGGAAGAATTTTTTGTGTAATACAATGAGCTTCTTAGGAAAAAAGAAATATTGTGTCTTTAGGGGGCTGGGCATGGTTCACGCCTATAATCCTAGCACTTTGGGAGGCCGAGACATGAGGTAGTCCTGAGCACAGGAGTTTGAGAACAGCCTAGGTAACTTAGTGGGACCTTGGATCTAGGAAAAAAAAAAGAAACAATGTATCCTCAGTAGCTGACATCTACTTTGCATTCTCACAAGGAAATTGCCATTTTATTGTAATTATTTTCTTTTTTTCCCCTTCTCTTCATTTTGACTTAAGGAAGAGAATGTTGTTTTAAAGTTCTCTGAACAGGGGGGAACCCCACAGAACGTGGCCACTAGCAGCTCCCTCACGGCACATCTCAGAAGCCTCTCCAAAGGAGATTCCCCCGTGACTTCACCTTTCCAGAATTACTCCTCCATTCACAGCCAGAGTCGCTCAGCCTCATCTCCCAGTCTACACTCTCGCTCACCTTCTATTTCCAACATGGCAGCTCTAAGGTGGAAGGGTTTCCTTGTTTATCTTTTCAAGGTTTCTCTTATGTTTTGAAGGATTTAGAACTTTCCTTAACAGCTTTTGGACATTTTTTAGGGAAGATAACTGTTGTTCTAGTTGTGCTACTTTTTCTAAGACTTCCAAGTCTACTGTGTCACTTTTTTCAGTGAGCCATATTTAGAAGCTGCATATGCTTATCATAGGATTGGTTGCCTTACTTCTAGCACCATGTGGCAGCAGTTTAATGAATATTAATTCCCAAAATATAGTTGTACTGTTTTTTTGGCCTTAATTTTTATTAGTTTTTTTCTTTTGTTCTCATTGATATCTTTGTTTCTTTATCTGTGTATATAGTTATATATATTTATATCACCAGATACTTAAATCTGGTGGTACAGAGAGATAGTTTTGTTGACATATAAATGTCTGACTATATACAGGAACATAGTGTAGACTTTTTTGAATAAATCACTTTCTGAAGAAGAATTAGCAAGTTTTAGTTTTAAAAGAATGAATTATTCTAACAATAATTCTGAACATTAGAATATAGTAAAGCATATTAACATGAATCATTTAAATAGCTACTCCTTTTTCAAAAATTTTTATTTCTGACTGGGATTATGCCATGAATGCTCTTCTGTCTGAATTTTGGGAAGTGTCATCAGAATATGTGTCCTTTAACCCTGCATTGCCAATTGTGATGCATTTTCTCCTTCTCTGTTTATTTTGCAGTCGTGCTCATTCTCCTGCCTTAGGAGTGCATTCTTTTTCAGGGGTGCAAAGGTTCAACCTTTCAAGCCATAATCAATCTCCAAAGAGACACAGTATTTCTCATTCTCCAAATAGTAATTCTAATGGCTCCTTTCTTGCACCAGAAACAGAACCAATTGTTCCAGAACTGTGTATTGACCATTTGTGGACAGAAACGATTACTAATATAAGGTTTGGAGGATATACTTTCATATTAAAAAAAAACTATTGCCAAAAGTCTTGCAAAAAATTTGATATTTTTCTTAAAGTTTCCTTTTAACATAATCATTTGTTAATATGTATAAAAAGATAGAGTTGGCTGTTAAGGCCACCTCAGTTTTAGTAGAGGATATTAATGATATTAAAGTGATCACAAAAATAATAATAATCTGAGATTATTAATAATAATCTCAGATTTGAGGTGTTTGTTTTAGGGAGAAATAACTATTTACTGTAGATTAGGACATTTGGATTTTATAGCATTTTTCCTGAGTTTTATCTTCATGTTAGTTGAATGTCAGCTTTACTTTTTGGGAAACATAGCTCAGACCTCTGTTCTGGGTGACTTTTCTTCTTTTACATTCTCCTTAATGTACATTTATTCAGCTACATGGCCGCGTGTATGCTAATTAACAGACTGATAGGTCACTGTTCCTATCCTCAAAAGACAGACAGGTAGCTGAAGGCTGGTGACACAGGAGGGACTACTAGGTAGGACTTTTGAAAGATGCATAGGTATTTGCTGGACAGGTAAGTGAGGCAGGAACTAGAGGTAAGTAGACAGGATCAGAGCAAAAAGTTCTGGTGAGTGCATGGTATAGTCAGCGAATTATAAATACACTTTGGTTTGTGCAGTGGAGAGGGAGAAGGCTGAGAAAGAGGAGGCTTGAGAGAGAGATTGTCAGTTGCCAGTTGCCCTTTAGTCCTGTTCTATTTGAAGACAACGGTAAGAAGGCAGTTTTATATGTTGGTTGTAAACTTAGGGAACAGAGCAGAGCAATAAACGTGGGAGTTGTCAGCTTATAAGTGGTGACTGAAGCAAGAAAGGTGGTGTGGAATTCAAGGAGTGTGTAAAGGTGGGATTCATAGGGTCCCTGGAGTGCCTGGGGATGACTTTGTAGTTGCAGGGGTTCTGTTAACAGAGTCAACTGAATTGTGTTCAGTAATCATATGTATATTTATATCTTTTCCTAAGGAGAGGGTTTTTTGTTTTTTGTTTTTTTGAGTAGGAGTCTCACTCTGATGGCCAGAGTGGAGTACGGTGGCATGCTCATGGCCACTGTAGCCTCAACCTGCTGCTTAGACAATCCTTCTGCCTCAGCCTTCCAAGTAGCTGGAACCACAGGTACATGCCACCATGCCTGGCTGATGTTTTTTCCAGGCTGTTCTTGAGCCTGTGGGTTCAGGCAATTTTCTTGCCTCTGTCTCCCAAAGTGCTGGGATTATAGGTGTGAGTTACTGGACCCAGCCTCTGGCAGGGTTTTAATATTCATTAGGTTCTCACAGATACCTGTGACATCCAAATAGTTAAAACCCAGTAGTGTAGAATTTAAGGAGGGCTAAGGTGAAGTCCTGGAAAATTAAGATTTTTAGGGATGGAAGGAGACAAAGCCGCTGCAGAGAGAAAAAGCAAAAGAGGTCACATGGGAGAAGTAGCAGGTAATATCACAAAGCATGAAAAAGAGAGCATTTTAAGAATAAAGAGGTGCCAGGATTTCCAGCTGCTAGTGAATTGTGGCCCTGAGAATTGAGTTGAGAGAGGGTATTCCTGGGTGGCTGTGGGAACCTGGTGACCTTGGCCAGAGCATTTTAGGCTTGAAAAGTGTCAGGGATAGAGGATTAAAAAAATTAAATGAGCCGGGCTTGGTGACTCAGCCTGTAATCCCACGCCTTTGGGAGGCTGAGGTGAGTGGATTGCCTGAGCCTGTGGGTTCGAGACCCGCCTGGGCAGGCGAGACCTCATCTCTACAATAAATCAAAAAATTAGCCGGGCGTGGTAGCGCGCGCCTGTAGTTCCAACTATGTGGAAGGCTGAGGCGGAAGGATCGCTGGAGCCCAGCAGGTCAAGGCTGCGGTGGCTGGGAGTGGCCACTGCACTCCAGTCTGGGCGACAGAGTGAGACTCCAACTCCAACTCCAAAAAAAAAAAAAAAAAAAAAAAAATTAAATGGAAACTGAGAGAGTGAGCACTGGGGTATAGTCTAAGGAGTTTGTCTTTGAATGGATGAAGAGAAAAATGACTAGAGAAGATTTCAGGATCAAAGAAAGTTTTGTTTTTGCTGAAATACAATAAAATAAGTTTTTATGACATCTTGCACCAACATTTTGTTACCTACCACAATACCATTTTTATATCCAACCAAATACCAGTAAATCTTTAAATCTGCTAATATTTAATCCTTTGTCGTATTTTAAGACTTTTACATGAGATACTATGCCACAAAGACTATCTATTCAAAGCAAGAAAATATTGAAGATACAGGGGAGAGGAAATGATTGATGGAACAGGAAACCAGAAGGGAGCACAAATGGAGAAGTTAGCTTTGAGGAGAAAGAAGTGTTGGTTGGTCAGATACGTAGTACAGGAGATTGAACTCAGCTTTAGAGCCTCTTTTCTCTATGAAATAGAAGGCAAATGTGTGTTCTTAGAGGGTTCTTTAGATGGCGGATAAGTAGTCAGAGGAAAGTAAAAATGGGATACAATGTTGAAGTAACTTTTCTTTGTTTTGTTGCTCATATATAAAATAAAAATTCAATATGTTTAAAAATTATTTTTCTGGGCCGGGCATGGCGGTTCATGGCTATGATCCCAGCATTTTGGGTAGCCAAGGTGAGAGGATTGCCAGAGCTCACAGGTTTGAGACCAGCATGGGCAACTTGGCGAGGCCTCATCTCTACAGTAAATCAAAAAATTAGTCGGGCATGGTGGTGTTTGCCTGTAGTTCTGGCTACTTGGAAGGCTGAGGCAGAAGGATCTCCTGAGTCCAGCAGGTCAAGGCTGTGGTGCAGTGAGTGTAACAACAAAAAAAAAATTGTTACTTATTTTTAAGTTGACTATATTATAGCTTTATTTTTTCAGATTTATGGTCTATTGTACTTAGGAAGAAAGGCTTGGCAATTAGAAGTATGGTTTTAAAAAGAGATATAAAGTGGGGCCTAATCTGAGAAAGATCTATCTGAGGATAGATACGAGAAGTCATGTTACAAAGAATCTGGTCACTGACTGGGTGTGGTGGCTCAGAAGGATTGCTAGAGCCCAGGTGTTTGAGACCAGCCTGGGCAACATTGCGAGACTTTATCTGTACAAAAAAATAAAAAAATTAACTGATCATGGTGGCACAGGCCTGTAGTCCCAGCTACTTGGGAGGCTGAAGCAGAAGGATCACTTTAGCCCAGGAGGTCAAGGCTGCTAGCCTAGGTGACATAGTGAGACTTCAACTACAAAAAAGAAAGAATCTGACCCTTTATTGGGTAGCAATTTAATTCTGTATTACTTTATAACTAGGTTGTTTACATAGTATGTAATTTAAAAAATTGTTTAATTTAAATTAAAAATTTTTTTGAGTCAGAGTCTTATTTTGTTGCCGAGGCTGGAGTGCCATGGCACACTCATGGCCACCACAATCTCAACCAGCTGGTCTCAGGCAATCCTTCCACCTCAGCCTCCCAAGTAGCTGGAACTACAGGCATGTACCACCACACCCAGCTAGTTTTTTGATTTATTGTAGAGCTGAGGTCTCGCCAAGTTGCCTAGGCTAGTCTCGAACCCCTGGTCTCAGATCGTCCTCTGCCTCCCAAAGTGCTGGAATTATAGGTGTGAGCCACTTTACTCAACCATATAATAGATCATTTTAAAGTTCATTACTAATGAGTAAGTTTATTATAGATTTCCCTGACATAAACCTTATAATGTGATCACAGTCAGGCAGCTGAAATGAGTCTTAGAGATGATGTTTAATTCTTAGAAATATTTTTGTGTCTTTAAGGTTATTGTTCGACCTAAGTAGTTTTTAAATTTCTTGCAGAAAATGTTCTAAGACTTTTAATAGTTACTGTGGTAGATTTTTAGACAACTGCTGACAATTGCTTTATTAATTTATCTGTTGCAGAGAGAAAAATTCACAGGCCTCAAAAGTATTTATTACAACTGACCTATGTGGGCAAAAGTTCTTGTGCTTTTTAGTAGAGTCCCAGCTTCAGTTACGGTAAGTGTATGTATTTCCCATTATTTCCGTGTAAATAACTTAGGGCTGTTTTTTCTTTCTCTCTCTCTTTTTTTTTGACTGAAGTAGTTTTATCAAAAACTAAATTCTACACTATAAAATTGACATGTTTTAACTGTACAATTAAATGACAGTATTACATAGCCATCACCACAACCCAGTTTTTTTTAACATTTCTCTCACTATACAAAGATTTCCAAGGCCAGGCACGGTGGCTCAAACCTGTAATCCCAGCACTTTTGGGACGCCGAAGTGAGTGGATTGCCTGAGCCCGCAGGTTCGAGACTAGCCTGGGCAACATGGTGAGATCTCGTCTCTACAATAATCAAAAAATTAGCCGTGTGTGGTAGCACCTGTAGTTCTGGTTACTTGGAAGACTGAGGCTGAAGGATCACCTGAGCCCAGCATGTCGACGCTGGGGTGCCTGTGAGCATGCCACTGCACTCCAACCTGGGTGACGGAGTGAGACTCTAACTCAAAAAAAAAAAAAAAAAGTAAAAGATTCCAACGTGTCTGTTTGTAGTCAGTCTCATTCTCATTCCTAGCCTCAGGCACCCACACTAGGCCTCTGCCTCTACAGATTATTCTTTTCTGGAAAGAGATATATGTATGTACATACACATATATATAAATTATATAGATTTTATATATGTAAATATGTAGATTTTTTTCTTCAGCTTCTTTCATGTAGCATGATGTTTTTTAGGGCCCACCATTTTGTAACATATATGAATACTTCACACCTATTGTTGTTTGTGGTTCATTGTATAGATCCACCACATTTTGTTTATCTGTTCATCAGTTGTTTGTCTTTTGGTTTATTTCCACTACTTGACCATTGAGAATTCAGACACTATGAACATTTGAGCAAAAGTCTTTGTGTGGACATGTATGGTTTTATTTTATTTTATTATTTTTATTTTTTGAGTTGGAGTCTCACTCTGTCACCCAGCCTGCAATGCAGTAGCATGTTCACGGCCACCACAGCCTCTAACTGCTGGGCTCAGGTGATCCTTCTGCCTCAGCCTTCCGAGTAGCTGAAACTACAGGTATGTGCCACCACATCTGGCTAATTTTTTTGCTTTATCGTGGAGATGAAGTCTTGCCATGTTGCCCAGACTGGTCTTGAACCCGTGGGTTTAGGCAATCCTCTTGCCTCCACCTCCCAAAGTGCTGGGATTATAGGCATGAGCCACCGCACCCGGTGGTATTTTTCTTGGATGGATACCTAGGAGTGGGATTGTTGGGATGAATGGCAAATTCATGTTTAACTTTTTAAGAAATGTTAAACTATTTTCCAGATAACCTGCACCACGTTTTTTGTTTGTTTGTTTGTTTTGAGTTGGAGTCTCACTCTGTTTCCTAGGCTGGAGTGCAATGGCATGCTCATGGCCACTGCAGACTTCACCTGCTGGGCTCAGGTAATCCTTCCAGCTCTGCTTGCCAAGTAGCTGGAAATACAGGCATGTGCCACCACGCCTGGCTAATTTTTTAAAAATTTTATTTTAGAGATGAGATCTCAACCATGTTGCCTAGGCTGGTTTGAACCTATGGGCTCAGGCAGTCCTCTTGCCTCCACCTCCCAAAGTGTTGGGATTATAGGCATGAGCCTCTGTGTCCAGCAACCTGCACCACTTTACATTCCCACCAGCAATATATGAAAGCTAGTGTCTCTTTATGCTTGACAAGATTGGATATTGTAATTTTTTTTGATTGTAGCCATTCTGTCAGGTGTGAAGTGATTTCAATTTGCATTTCCCTGTTGTATTCCGATGTTGATCATCTTTTCATGAGGATGTTAGCCATTCATTTATCTTCTTAGGTAAAATGTTTGTTTGGGTCTTTTGCCTTATTTTATTTATTTTTTTTGAGTAGGAGTCTCAGTCTGTTGTCCAGGTTGGAGTGTAGTGGCATGCTCATGACCACTGCAGCCTCGACCTGCTGGGCTCAGGTGATCCCTCTGCCTCAGCCTTCCAAGTAGCTGGAACTATAGTTGTGTGCCACCACACCTGGCTAATATTTTGATTTATTGTAGAAATGATGCCTCGCCAAGTTGCCCAGGCTGGCCTTTAACCTCTGGACTCAGGCAGTCTTCTCGTCTCCACAGGTGTGAGCCACTGTGCCCAGCTATATTTATTTACCTTTAAAAAAAAAAAAAAAAAAAGCCGGGCTCGGTGGCTCAGCCTGTAATCTCGCACCTTTGGGAGGCTGAGGTGAGTGGATTGCCTGAGCCTGCGGGTTTGAGACCTGCCTGGGCAGGTGAGACCTCATCTCTACAATAAATTAAAAAAATTTTTTTTATTAATCCCAATACTTTGGGAGGTGGAGGCAAGAGGACTACCTGAGCCCATAGGTTCGAACCAGCCTAGGCAACATGGTTGAGATCTCGTCTCTAAAATAAAATTTTTAAAAAATTAGCCGGGCGTGGTAGCGTGCACCTGTAGTTCCAGCTACTTGGAAGGCTGAGGCGGAAGGATCGCCGGAGCCCAGCAGGTCGAGGCTGCGGTGGCCGGGAGCGGCCACTGCATTCCAGTCTGGGCGACGGAGTGAGACTCCAACTCAAAAAAAAAAAAAAAAGTAATATTAATAATATGCATCCCAGGAAATTGCAAAATAGTCAACAGGTCCTGTGTACCTTGCATTCTTTTTCCCTCAGAGGTAACTTCTTACATAATTATAGTACATTATCAAAACCAGGAAATTGGAGATGGACCCTTTATACTTCAGATTTTATTAATTTGATATGTGTTCATTTGTGCGTGTGTTTATGTACTTTTCTCACATGTGTAGATTTGTGTAAACATAATCAAGATACAAAATATCTTTATTATCATAAAGACCTTTCTTGTGCTAGCCCTTTATGGTCACATACATCATAGCTCCTGCATTCCCCCACCACCCACCAATTGCTGGCAGTGATTAATTTGTTTTCTAGCTCTATAATTTGGCATTTGAGAATGTTATATAAATGGATTCACATAGTAAGTAAACTTTTGAGATTGCCTTTTTCCATTCTGCATATTACTTTTAAGACCCATACAGGTTGTTGCATGTATCAATAGTTTCTTTTTTTATTTTAATATTTAGCTGTGTAAAGTTTCAAGAGAGTAATGATAAAACCCAGCTCATCTTTGGCTCTGTGACCAACATACAGGCAAAGGATGCAGCACCAGTGGAGGTAAATGCAGGCACATTTCTTGAGAAGTTGAAAATTATTATGTTTCATCAGATTTTGTAGTTAAAAAATAATCTTTTAATTTGCTCAGGTTGGAAAATATATATATATTTTTTTTGTAGAAGATAGACACCATGCTGGTCCTGGAGGGCAGTGGGAACCTGGTGCTATACACAGGAATAGTTCGGGTAAGCAATACATAGCACTTCATGCCTCCATTTTTACTTTTAGTGTTACTTTAGTTTAATATTTAAAATGTGTTACCTTCCTGCCTTCACAATTTGGTATTAAATATGATATATACTGGTGGCATGTTTTTTTAAACATTTGTGAAATTTTTATAGAGAATCATGTAAATTTACAAATTTAAATCATTAATTAAATTATGAAAATGAAATAAATAAATTTGAATTTAAGCACACTTACAATTTCTTTGTGTGTGTGTATGTGTTGGAGTCTTACTCTGTTGCCCAGGCTGGAGTGCAGGGGCATGCCCACACCACCGCAGCCTTGACCTGCTGGGCTCAAGTGATTCTTCCACCTCAGCCTTCCAAGTAGCTGGAACCACGGGCATGCACCACCATGCCCAGCTAATATTTTGCTTTATTGTAGAGATGAGGTCTCGCCATGTTGCCTAGGCTGGTCTCAAACCTGTGGGCTCAGGCAGTCTTCTCAACTCTGCCTCCCAAAGTGCTGGGATTGCAGGCATGAGCCGCCATGCCCAGCTCAATTTCAAGAGTAACAATTAAGTGAACATTTATATAGCCACTACTCAGGTTAAGAAATAGAATATTACCAGTATCTTTATTTTCATCATGTTCTTTTCTGATTGCCTCCCCATCTTTCTGTATTA
This sequence comes from Cephalopachus bancanus, assembly GCA_027257055.1. NCBI lineage: Eukaryota > Metazoa > Chordata > Mammalia > Primates > Tarsiidae > Cephalopachus > Cephalopachus bancanus. The sequence continues at coordinate 4,163 of JAPVLO010000380.1, read as the reverse complement.
AGAGACAGCATCCTGACTTTTGTGATAAATCAGTCCCTTGTTTTCATTGCTAATTTTTGCAATTATGTGTCACTAAAGAATAAGTTGTTTAGTTTTCCTTGATTTTGATATAAAAGAAATCACACTGTATAATACTCTCCTCTAACATGGTTATTTAGCTCAACATTATATTTGTTTTTACATTTATCTGTGTTTATGTGTAGCTGTTGTTTACTTATTCGTGGTTGTGTATAATACTGTGCCATTGTACCTATCTTGTGCTTTGCTTTACTGTACTTCGCAGATACTGCAGTTTTTGTAGATTGAAGGTTTGTGGCAACTTTACGTTGAGCAAGTCTGTCAGTGCCATATTTCCAGCAGTGTGTGTCACGTTCATTTTATGTCTTGTTACGTATTGGTAATTCTTGCAATATTTCAGACTTTTCCATTATTATATCCGTTATGGTAATCTGTGATCAGTGATCTTTACAATTACTGTTGTAATTGTTGGGGCACCACAATCTGTGCTCATATAGGATGGGGAACTTATTTAACTCTTTGCACTCTGAGACATCTTGCGGATCATCTACCAGCAACTCAACCACACTTTTTTACAAAATAGTGAAAAACGAATCAATGTTTTGTTGTAATGATATTTGGCTTATAATGGAGCATAAGACATTGAGGACCTTATTTATTATTAAAAGATTAACATTTCATATCTTATATTTTTCTTATGTGTGGTAACATGATACAGTTACCAACATGCATTGCGTGTTCATTGATACTTATTTTGCAATAGTAATTTTTTTGACGTCTTCTACCTGGTGTTTTTCTATTTGAGCAGACAGTGCAGTCTTGTTTTCTTCCTCCCACATCAATGATGTGTAATTTATTGTCCAGTCTGTTTGAAGATGATGTGGAAAGACATTCTCTTTCTATGTAATGCCAGCTGATTTTTTTTTTCACGTATATTGCTGTAAATATTCCATCTCTTTATTTGCCTTTTCATGCAATTTGAATGGAAAACTTCAAGGAAACATACATTTTTGAAAAACTTGTGCTGGTATAAGTTTTTCTTATATAATCTCCAACAATCTTTTTATTTCCCCTAAGAGGGGACATCCGAGTGGTTTGCTAGATTTCCGAGAGGGGACATTGAGTGCAAAGGGTTAATAAATGATATGTGTCTTCTGCCGACTCCATCTACTGGCTATTCACCTGTCTCTCGCCCTCTTATTGGCCTCCCTATTCCCTTAGTCACAACAGTAATGAAATTAGGCCAATTAATAAATATACAGTAGCCTCTAAGTGTTCAAGTGAAAGGAAGAGTCACACATTCTCACTTTTAAGTGAAAAGCTAGAAACAATTAAGCTTACTGAGGAAGGGACGTTGAAAGGCTTCTCAGCCCAGAGAGGTCAAAAGCTAGGCCTCTTGCTTCAAGCAGTTAGCTAAGTTGTGAATGCAAAGGAAAAACTCCTGAAGGAAATTAAAAGTGCTATTCCAGTGAACATGGGGCTGAAAAAATGAAATAACCTTATTGCTGATAATGGAGAAAGTTTTAGTGGTCTGGATAGAAAATCAAACAAGCCACAGCATTCCTGTAATCCAAAGTCCAATCCACAGCAAGGTCCTAACACTCTTCAATTCTGTGAAGGCTAAGCGAGGTGAGTAAGCTACAGAAGGAAAGTTGGAAGCTAGCAGGGGTTAGTTCTTGAGGTTTAAGGAAAGAAAATGTTTCTATAACATACAGGTGCAAGGTGAAGCAGCAAGTGCTGATGTAAAAGCTGCTAAAACAATTGATGAAGGCAGCTATATTAAACAGTAGATTTTCATTGTGGTTGAAACAACTTTTTATTGAAAAACAATGTTATCTACAACTTTCATAGCTAGAGGGGAAAAGTCTTGGCTTCAAAGCTTCAAAAGACAGGCTTTCTGTTAGGTGCTAATACAGCTGGTGACTTTAAATTGAAGCCAGTTCTCATTTGCCATTCCAGAAATCCTAGGGCACTTAAGATGTTCTGTATATCTATGTTCTGTGAATGGAACAACAAAGCCTGGAAGATGTTTCCATTATGTTTTACTGACTATTTTAAGCTCATTATTGCGACCTACTATTTACAAAGAGCATTCCTTTCACAATATTGCTGCTCATTGACAACGCATCTGGTTACAGATGTATAGGAGATGAATGTTGTTTTCATGCCTGCTAACACAACATCCATTCTGCAGCCCATCAAGGAGTAATTTTGACTTCTGAGTTATGCTTTTTTTTTTTGAGTCAGTCTCTCTCTGTCTCCAGGCTGAAGTGCAGTGCCACTCTCACAGTCACCGCAGCCTTGACCTGCTTGGTTCAGGTGATCCTTCCATTTCAGTCTTCCAAGTAGCTGGAACTACAGGCACATGCCACCATGCCCAGCTAATTTTTAAATTTTTATTGTAGAGAAGAGGTCTCGCCATGTTGCCCAGGCTGGTCTTGAACCTGTGGGCTCAGGCAATCCTCTCACCTCTGCCTCCCAAAGTGGAATTACAGATATGTGAGCCACTGCACCCAGACCGAGTCATATTTTTTAAGAAATATATTTCATAAGGCTATTGCTATCATAGATAGTGATTCCTGTGATGGATCTGGGCAAAGTAAATTGAAAACCTTTAGGAAATGATTCATCATTCTAGATGCCATTAAGAACATTGGTGACTCATGGGAAGATGTCAGAATATCAGCAGTAGCATGAATTTGGAAGTTGATTCCATTCTCATGGCTAACTTTGAGGGATTCAAAGCTTCAGTGGAGGAAGTAACTGCAGATATGCTGGAAATAACAAGAGAATTAGAAGTGGAATCTAAAGATGGGACTAAATGGCTTCAATCTCATGATAAAACTTGAAGGGATCAGGCTGGTCGTGGTGGCTCACACCTGTAGTCCCAGCACTTTGGAGGCAGAGACAAGAGGATTACCTGAGCTCACAAGTTCAAGACCAGCCTGGGAAACTTGATGAAACCTTGTCTCTACAATAAATGAAAAAATTAGTTGGGTGTGGTGGTACATGCCTGTGATTCCAGCTACTTGGAAGGCTGAGGCAGAGGTATCACCTGAGCCCAGCAGGTCAAGGTTGCCATGGTCGTGAGCGTGCCACTGCACCCCAGCCTGGGTGACAGAGTGAGACTAACTCATAAATAAATAAATAAGTAAACCAAACAAAATTTGAATGGATGAGGTGTTGTTTCTTAGAGGTTAGCAAAGAAAGTGGGTACAAACAAAATAGATATTAACACAACGGACTAACAGAAGGGATTAAAAAAATACAACCCAACTATGTATATTGGCTATAAGAAACTCTCTGTAAATATAATGACATAGGTAAGTTGAAAGTAAAGGGTGAGAAAAGTTATACCATACAAACCTTAATCAAAAGAAAGCTGGAGTAGTTATAAAGTAGACTTCAGAGGAAAGAAAATAACCCAGGATGAAGAGAGACTTTTAAGGGCCAAAAAACCACAAAGGTTTATAAATCCTAAAAGTGTAGGCTCCAAATAGTAGAGCTGCATAGTAAGTTACTCAAAAACTGCCAGAACTAAAAGATAGAAGAGATAAATTCACAATTATACTTAGAGACATCAACAACCTCTCAAAGTAATTGATAAAATCACAATTACATGTCAGTATCTCAGAACTACTCTCTCTTATCAATACAAAAAAATTTTTTAAAAGTTGCCAAGGATGCAGAAGACATGAGCAATATTATCAGCCATATGGAATGAACTGTTATTTATAAGCTATTCCACCCAGTGATAGCAAAATGAACATTATTTTCATATACAAAAAACATTCACTAAGATAAACAGTTTTTTGGTACATGAAACAAACAAAATTAAAATAATTGAGTACATACACGTTATTTTTCTAAACTTCAGGTAAATATACTAGAAATTAGTAACAAAGATACTGGAGGAAAAAAAAATCCCTCAAAGTCTGGAATTTTAACAAAACATTAAAAAAAACTCTATGGACAAAAAAGTCACAAGGCAAACTAAATGTGTTTACTTGAATGAAAAGAAAATTACTTTTTATCAAATTTGTTGAATGCAGATAAGACATTGCTGAGGGGAAATTTTGACAGTTTTATAGCATGAATCTCTTATATTAGAAAGGGAAATTTTAAATCAATAAGTAAAGCTTACG